>CM056724.1:53246695-54582111 GCA_029844215.1 Przewalskia tangutica
ACCGTATGCTTCCATTATTTGTGTTACGCGACGGTCATGCGTATACGATGGGGGATGCCGGGGACTGCGAACGCGAGGGATACGCTATGGTCATGCTTAGACGATGTGGGATGCCGTGGCATGCGACCACGAGGGATACTCCTGGGACATGCTTATACGATGTGGGATTCCGGCACGTGACCGTGAGTCGTTAGATTCCGAATTTGTTTGTGTTACCCTACGGTCATGCTTATACGATGGGATGCCGGGCATGCGACCGCGAGGGATACCCTATGGTCATTCTTATACGATGTGGGATGCCGGCACGCGACCACGAGGATACTCGACATGCTTATACGATGTGGGATTCTCGGGCACGTGACCGTGAGCGGGTTTGATTCGATTTGTTTGTATACCCCATGGTCATGCTTATACGATGGGATTCTCGCATGCGACCACGATGGATACCTCGATATGCTTATCGTGTTACATTATATCATGGATCGCCGGCGGAAAAAGGATTCCACGCATGATTGATATTATGGCGTGAGACCCATTGTTATATTTGAGTAGTGACTTCGGTGGCACGCGCCCCGACTGATATAATCGCTATGTATTGTAATCGTAGGTTGGCTATCATACACGCCTCTTGTTTTGTTTAGACTGTTATGATTTCATTACGCATTTCATCGCTCACATACTTGGTACATTCTTCGCATCGACCTCTTTCGGCTACGCTCATGCCGCAGTTTAGGTACGCAGCTTGTGATCTGCAGTGTAGGACCGCCGTAGTTTTGGATAGCTCCTTCTGTTCGGGAGTTTATCTTTTTGGTGTAAGTTCTTTCAGTATAGGATTTTGTACAGTTATGGGTACGGCGGGGCCCTGTCCCGTCATATTTCGGTAAAACTCTTAGAGGTCTGTATTCATATGTGGGATTGGACTCATGTACAATGTAGTGTCTTTTGAGTATGTATATTATGGCAGCCTTGTCGGCTTTGCCCTTGCACGTATGTTGGTTTTAAAAAAAAAAAGGGTGTTATTTAATTTCCGCAGTTTACTTAGTTGTTAAGGTAGAAGGGTGCCCAGGTAGGGCACCAGTCACGGGCCCGGGGTTCGGGGCGTGACAAATACATACATAAAGCCTAGGTGTGGATTCAATAAACTGTTTCACACTTTCCAAGTATTTATCAAGACTTTACCAACTTATGGTAGCTCATAGTTATTATAGGAAACACACATATGAACCCAAGTAAATACGCTCCTACAGATATACATCATCATAATACCATCTATACGATAATTTTACCAACCTAGATACGCAATCTATATAATCCTTTCTGGGCCACTGTGTCTTTCTCATAGCTGCAATCAACATAACTCGTTAGGGAGAGAAGTGTCACGACCCGACCCCGGGCCCGCGACTGGTGCCCTACCTGGGCACCCTGTTCAGGTATACATCAGAGAATAGTAGCGGAACATACATGAAACTTATAAAATAAAATAATGACATATTAAACCATAGGTTAGCCGATAAGGCTACCTTCCTGGACACATATACATATACATAACAACAGCAGTTACATCCCTTTCTTTTTATTTTACAAACCGACCCACAATATGTAACTACAGCACTTAAGAATTACAATCACAAGGGACAGGGCCGCCATACCTCAATGTACATAAGTCTACCACATCGTGGAAACCGTACAAAAGACAAGCCTCCGGAGTGAAAGGGCTTCTTTCCAAAATCAACAGAGATCCTAAGAGCAAGGATCACCAACTCATGTACCTATCACTGCGGCATTTAACGCAGCTTCGGGCGGGGTCAACAAATACCGAGTATGGAATAGAAATAAATGCAATAACCAAATCATATCTCAGATAAAAGAATGTCCTTTTTACTCCTGAAATCAATCATATATTAACCATTCCTTTCCTTCTTTCGATAAGATTTAACAACATATTCTTACATAATTACTTAAGAGTTTAATCCAGTCTTTTTCACATAACTTACATATCTTACATAACATAATCCGGCCCATTTATGGACACGGTGTCTCGATGAATCATCTCGTGCATCCGTGGAATCATGTTGCATAATCCGCCCGCTCCGGGCCTTGCATCGTGGAATCATGTAGCATAATCCGCCCGCCTCGTGGGGCCTTGCACCGTGGAATCATGTAGCATAATCCGCCCGCCCAGGCCTTGCATCGTGGAATCATGTAGCATAATCCGCCCGCCGTGGGGCTCGGTGAAGATGACGAACCCTATGTGCGGCGCTCGGGGTAATATGGCGTAATCCGCCTATGTGTAGGCTCGGTGTATCTCATAACGTAATCCGCCTATTTGTAGGCTCGGTGTATTTCATAACGTAATCCGCCTATTTGTAGGCTCGGTGTATTGCATAACGAATCCGCCTATTTGTAGGCTCGGTGTGATTTTCCTTACATAACATTTTCAAACCATCTTTTCACTTCTTCTTAAGTCGTCATAACAACTTCCCATAAAGCTATTATAACAACCATTCATTTTAGAGAACTTAAGGCCCTTTATTCTTGCAACATTAGGAAACTAAACCAAAAATACTACGTACATACATACTTAAAAAAATCATAGAACTCCTTTCTTTTAAAGCTCAAGTCACATACTCCTTGGAAGCCATCTCCTTATCTTTTGAAATAAATTAAGCCATACTTTGTAAAATTAAGTCATTTCCACTTATAAAATCAAGGCTTATAGCCTTAACACCTCGTAGCATACACTCTTTCAAATCATGTCGCTTATACTTTAGAAATCAAGTCCCATAACTTGAAAAATAAAGTTTCATAATCCTTTAAAGAAAATCAAAGTTCATAGTCTTAAAACTTCATAACATACATTCTTTAAAGTCCAATTACTTATACTTGTAAAATCATGTCATCTACACTTTTAAAACCAATCCCCTTTTCACATATAAATTCAAGTCATTTTCAAACATAAAAATCAACTTACATACTTACTTTAAATAAATCAAGATACATAACTTGAAATCAAATCTCATAATTTCCTAACCATTCTTACCAATATCTCCCATAAGGCTCAAAGGACTTAGGACAATTTAACATACTTAATTTAGAGTCAACAATGTGGATACTTCTTAACTTCTAAGAGTAGAAGGAATCTTAAAATGTTATCACATGGATATTTCATACGTAGGATCATGCCAAAGAAAGAAGAGGTTCACATACCTCGCGACGATTGTCGACAAGTAGCAAAATGCTCCAAAGTACTTCAACCTTGAGCTATTCCATTCTTCAAGTAGGATACGCTATACTTAGTACTTCAACCTATAATGGTCACCATACGTCCATTAACCTCTTATTTCAAACGTAGAATATCCTAGGTGCTAAGTCAATAAATTCTACGGAAAATCGGACAGCACCTCCTTTGTTTCTACTCACTTTGCCACCTTTTTCAAGGTCGAATACAATAACCAAATAGCCCCAATTGGCTCACAACAATATAGAAGGTAGTCCAATACAAATGAATAACTAAACAGCCCCAATTGGCTCACAATAATATAGAAGGTAGTCCAATACAAATGAATAACAAACTAAAAGTACAAATTCGGCCACCTTAAGTTCAACAATACCAATTCTTAACCAATTTCCAATTCAATCCAAATTGGTAGCATATCAAGATATCAAGTCGCATTTGATCATATAAACCGTAATCTTCAAGTAATTAACATGCGACTATTCTAATAACGATCAAATTGTAATCCAACTTAACATGGCCTACATTACATTTCGAACTTCCAAGACCACAATCGATCTATAATCCTTATAAACTTCAACTTAACAACTTCATGCTAGCAACATGCAAAGCTAACAACAACAATATAAATATATAATCTTGTAACACTTTTAAAAGACAAGATTATACCTTAACGATTCTTAATCCAATTCCAATCCGAAGTCGCTCCTTAGTAGTTTAGAACCTCTCCAAGACACTTCAATCCGTTTGTTGAGACCCTTAGAACCATACCAACAACTTTCCTTCAAACTTCCAATCCAAAACTTAGAAAGCCACTAGGTTTTCATTTTGCGACTAATACGAAACTCTCTTTTTCCGGATTTTTCTATTGAGATATACTTACATAACACTCATGAACCTTGGTTTAAAGTGGGGGAATTATTGGACAACAATTGAAAATTTTCCTTTGGAACCCTAGGTTGGCCGAGAGCTCCCTTCCATGCTCATCCAATTTTTCTTGAAAATTTGCTAAGTGTTAAGCCTTGTCTTGCACTAGGGAGCTTATATAAATAAATGGAGGGTCAAGATTAGAACAAATGGGTGGTTTGGATGCTTTTCACATGGATCAAGCCAAGTGGCATTGACCTAGTCAACAATGTCATGCTAAATGTCTTTGCAAGACTTGATCTATTAATTTGTGGTCAAAAGACCATTTTCTCCATCACATTTTCGTCCAAGACCATTAAGGGGGGGGTGACACGTGTCGCCCTCCCGCTCGTCGCAATATTTCATTTTCCGACAAATTCCAAAATTCCGATAAATTTTACTCGTCTCAAACCTTAACCTTTGAGTTCTTACGTACGTTCTTAAAACATGTCCTGTAAGTACGGGGTGTAACAAGAAGGCCCTAACAACATAGCTCTATCGCATGATCTCAGAGTGAGAAGAATGGAAATCAATCCTAAATGTCCTGTAGCCTCCTGATTATAGATGTGGTTCACAACACACCGATAATAAAGACTCTACTAGACACGGTCTGTAGACACTTTTTGAGGACTAACTACTATGATACCACTTTTGTCACGACCCGACCCCGGGCCCGCGACTGGTGCCCTACCTGGGCACCTTTTCAGGTATACATCAGAGAAAATCAGAGGAACATACATGAAACTCATAACGTACATTTACAAGAAAATAAAAAAATAGGCTAGCCGATAAGGCTACCTCCCTAGAAATATATATATATATATATATATATATATATATATATATATATATATAAAGCCAAAAACAGTTACATTTTTTTTTCTTTACAAACCGACCCATAAGATATGACTACAGACTTCTAAGAGTTTTGACATAACCACTGTGACGAGACAGGGCCCGCCATACCCCTGAATATACATAGTCTACATCAGCAGGGACCCGTTCCAAAAGATAAGCCTCCGAAGTAAATGGAGCCTTTTCCCAAAAACTGAACAGAGATCCTAAGAGCAAGGATCACCAACCTGTGTACGTAATACCTGCGGGCATGAACGCAGCCCCCCGAGGAAAGGGGGGTTAGTACAAAATATGTACCAAGTATATGAAACTGAAAGTACTACAATTTAAATCATAAGTCTTGACATAAAGCTGGAGACAAGTATGATAACTAAATTAACAGTACAACCTTGCCTTGTCAAAATAAAGGTAATGAAAGTCAGTTTTACCTTTTAAGGGCCTCAAGCCCGCAAACATCAACGCGTTCCTGTGGAATCCTCTATCACTGCCGACCGCCGCAAGTATAAAGCCTATATATGTAACACGGCCGTGAAATCCTACATCACTGTCGGCGTGCACATATGCAATATATATATATATATATATAAATATATATATATATATATATATCATTCCCGTGGAATCCCTCATCTCGGGTACATGACTTCATGGAGAGCTAATCCATGGAATAATAATAGTATATAACATGCCCGTGGAATCCCTCAACTCGGGTACATGTCTTCATGGGTAGCTAGTCCATGGAATAATAATAGTATATAACATGTCCGTGGAATCCCTCATCTCGGGTACATGTCTTCATCGGGAGCTAGTCCATGGAATAATAATAGCATCCGGGAGTTTAACCCGCATCATGGTTGCATGCCTCGGAATCCCTCATCGTATAAGCATGTCCATGGAATAATCACAATGGAAGCATACCCGTGGAATCATTCTTCACTGCCGGTATGTCCAAGTAAATTCACAACCAGACAGTCGGCCCTCCAACGTAAAAAATATAATACTTGCACTCAAAGGCTATCGCAAGCAAGCGTAGGCAAGTTCATAAAATCTTTAGACTTTCATTATCATACAAAAATGAATTTTATTTTATAAACTCAAGGCACTTTCGTTTTACGTGAAATACGGGGATTTAACCCAAAGTACTACGTACTCCATACTCTTTTAAAATGACTCTTTTAAATATTAACCCCAAGATACTAACACCCTTAGTATCAAGTCACGCTTACTTTCCAAAACAAGTTACTACACCTTTTGAAATTCATTTCAAAGCTTTTAAACCAAGTGACTTCTACTTTCAAAACTTAAGCAACTTATGACTTTAATCAAATTGCCCTTTCTCTAAATCAAGTCATTTATCTTCTTTAAAATCAATAGAGTAAACCACTCTTTTATCTTCCATAAAGTCGTTATAACTAACTACCCATAAAACCATTATAACACTTTATGTCTTTTTGAAAACCAAGGCATCTAAATCCTTTCAAATCAAGTGAGTTAACTTCCTGTCTCAATCAAACTTGCACATTTAAAATCAAGTCTATGAATTCAAAAGACGCCGAATTCATTTAATGCTTGTACGTCTATCGTACCATACATGTATAAAACTTCATGCTCAAGAGATAGGGAAAGTTCCACACACGTCTGCCCATAAAGGTATACTACCCGGCCTATTCTGGGATGCGGTAAAGTCACATAACGTAACCCGACCTATGTGTAGGCTCGGTGTGTCTCATAACATAACCCGGCCTATTTGTAGGACTCGGTGTAATTTTCCTTACATAACATTTTAAACCATCTTTTCACTTCTTCTTAAGTTGTTATAACAACTTTCCATAAAGCTATTATAATAATCTTTCACTTTAGAGAACTTAAAGCACTTTTATTTCTTATTACATTAGGGAAAACTAAACCCAAAAGTACTACGTACATGCGTACTTATAAAAGAATCATGTCACACCTTCTCTTTTAAATCAATAAACTTCTTCTTTTGAAAACTCAAGTTACATTCTCTTTTGAAATCAAGCCTCTTAACTTTTGAAATAAATCATGGAAACCATACTTTTTAAATCAAGTCATTCCTTCCTTTAAGAGTCAAGTCCCATAACTTGAAAAATAAAGTCTCATAACCTTTTAAGAAATCCAGGTTCATAGTCTTAAAACTTCATAACATAAACTCCTTAAATTAAGTAACATATATTTTTATGAGCTGTGAATAGGTTATACTTGTTTATAACGATCTTATTAAAGCAGCCATGATCTAGAAAATGTAATACAATTTTGTCTTATCTTAGTTTCTATGCAGATGGAGAATTCTACTCATTTTAATATAATTGATTGTCGATACATTTTTATTAACGTAGCAATGGCTTGTTCGATACATATTCTCATTAGTGCGGTAAATTAGCAAGGTCACCTCGACTCCACATACTTCCTAACGACTCTTACCAACATCCCCCATAAGACTTGGTAAGAACTTGGGATAACTTAGACATACCTTTTACATAGAGTAAATCAGCATACGTACCTCTTAACTTCTAAGAGTAGAAAGAATCATGAAATAACACCACATGTATATTTCATACGTAGAATCATGCCAAAAGAAGGAAGAGGTTCACATACCTCGCGACGACTAACCAATACGACAAGTAGCAAAATGCTCCAAAGTACTTCAACTTCATCGGCTATTTCTTAAGCCAAGTAGACTCTGCTACACGTAGTAGTTCAACCTAAAATGGCCATAGTACTTCTATCAATATCATACTTACTATTGTAAGACTTATACCAAATAATTGTCCTCTAATTCTACGAAAAATCGGGCAGAACTTCCTTTGTTTCTATGTACTTTTCCACCTTTTTCAAGGCCCGAAATCAACAACCAACATGCCACATTTAAGGCTCAACAATTCAGCTAACCAAAGGGGATTACACGCTTTAACATGACGTGTAAAATTCTGCCCCACAATTGTATAAAACAGTCCAATAATTCAATGGCCATTCTCGGCTACATCAACATCAATTCTCTTTCAATTTCCTTTTTAGTCCTAGTCGTTATTCCAACATGTTATATACATAATAACAATTCTAACAACTATAATTCTTTTCTTCTATAACATGCGACGATTGTAACTAACAATTAAATTGAATTACAATCTTAAAGGCTAACATGCCAATCTCGGATTTAAGCTTCCAAATTCCCTAACATTTATCAATATTCATTCTAAATATCACATGCTCATCTATCAACTACTACAACATGAAATCTTGAATTACAATAGCAAGACAGAGATTATTACCTCAATAAGCTCAAATCTAATCCAAGATTCAAAGTCGATCCTTAGCAACTTTAGCTCCTCTTCTTGACATTCCAATCCACTCCAAGCAACCCTTAGAAGCTTATGAAGAACTCCTCTTCAAGTTCCAACTCCAACTATGAAAAATCCCTTAGGTTTTTATGTTGCGACTAACGTAATAACGTAGTTTTTCCGGTATTTTGTATTGGGATATCCTTAGAATACCTTTAGGGATCTTGGGTTTGAATATTGGGATTTATGAAGCAAGATTGTAATTTTTTTTCCTTTTCTTCCTTGCTTGGCCGAGAGCCCTCATTTTGCACTCTAAGTTTTCTTGAAATTTTTCTAAGTATAGAATCCTAGTCTTGCACTAGTTGTGGTATGTATATATAATGAGATCAAAGTCTAGGATTGGACCAAATGTGTGGTCAAGATTTGGATTACTAAAGCTTGCAACTTGACCCTAAGACTTGGTCAATAATATCAAGCTCAACTTGGCTACTTGACTTAGTCAATTCCCCTTCTTCATCCAACATAAGCATGTGGAGGGTGACACGTGTTGCCTTCCTATTGGTCCATAATATTTCGTTTCCCGAAATTTTCATAATTGGTCAAAATATCGAAAACCTAGGCCTCATTAAAAACGCAAATTTCTGTGGGTGGCCCCACGTATCCAACTCTGAAAATAAAATTCCATAATTCCGATAAACTCTTAAAAGTCTCAAATACCAAATTTGAGAACCCAATTCTCATTAACGATCAATTTTCCTTCCCGAGGTTCGGAAGAATTTTCCTTTGGAAAACAATTCTTTCTTTCGTTCCAATTTTTAAGTCTTGTGTTCTCGCGTCTATTCTCGTATACATGTTCTGGATTTTACGGGGTGTAACACTAAATCCATCAATGAATGAGGTGGTGAGAAAAGAGATCCTGAAATTGCTAGATGCGGTGGTAATTTATCCTATCTCTGACAGTTCATGGGTAAGCCCTGTGCAAATGGTGCCCAATAAAGGTGGCGTGACTGTGGTGACAAATGAAAAGAATGAGCTTATTGTTATACCCTGTAGTTCCAGGGTATGTATGCGAGGACGTACGTACGAGAATACGACAGAAAGATTGGAAAGGAAGAAAGAGGTGATTTTTCCACGGAAAAGTTTCCGATTTTTGTGAAGGAAAAAGGTTCGTTAATGGGAATTGGATTCCCAGATTTGGTTTTTGGACTTCTTAGATTATATTAGAATTATGGAATTTTATTTTCGGAAATGGTCACGTGGGGCCCACGGGAGAAATTTACGGTTTTGTGGGGCCCGCTTTGATTTTGAGATTTTGGCCGTTATGGATATTTTCGGAAGACGAAATATTTTGGACGAATCGGGGGGCGACACGTGTCACCCCCATGTGGCACCCTTGGCCGAAATATGTTTGTGCACAACACCCTGCTAGAGTCGCCGATTTAAACGCTCTACCTAACTTACGGGCGGTAAATTACGGCTATGTCATTTAGTATTTTTGCGGATTTTTCCGAGAGACGAAACGCTTTTGGACCAACGAGAGGGCAACACTTGGCACCCTCTGGTGGACTTGAAGGCGTTAGGGCCGAATGGATGAGCAAGTGTTAGTTGATATTTGTGTAGATATTTGAGGTTTTGGGAGAGTGGTCTAGGGGCACTTGGGCATATCTCGCCCTCCACTTGCCCCACTTGGCTAGATCTTGCCCTTGGTTGGCCTTTGCTGGCCTATAAATACCCTCCCCTTTGAAGACTTCTTCATCCATTCCATAATTTCCAAGTCTTGAAAACCTCCTCCTCCTTGTTGGTTTCGTCCCTCCCTCTTCCTCATGAGGCCTCGCCGGGTGCACCCCTCCTGAGGCCTTGGCCGGCGGGTACACCCTCTCCTAGTGGGTGCCGTGAGGTACCCCCTTGCCTTGTTGATCTCGTAGAATACACCCCCCCTCTTGGTAGAAATACTCTCAAAAGTATTGTTACTATACCCAAATTACCTTAGCCGTATACCTTGTAGTATTCCAAAGAAACCTCTATACGTAGAGCCCGGAAATACTACCGTATGTCCTTTTTGTCTCAAACCAAAACCCTAAGGAAATCTTCATTGATTGATTGAAGTATTTAAGTAGAAGTTGGTTAGAACTTCTAAGGGTTGGTTGGAGCGTCGAGCACCGAGTAGGAGCTAAGCGTTGCTAAGGATCGACATTTTTACTTGGATAATTATGGGCTTATCGAGGTAATTATCTTGTCCCTCTATTTGTAATTGGAAATTACATGTTGTTAGATTATATAGTTGAAGTATACTATATATAGAACTAAGCTTAGTACTGCGGCAATGTCTTTTGACTTAAGCCTGAAGAATCGAATCGAATCAGAATTACATAGGTCAGACATAAAGAGACTTGTAGTAGTACCGTGGAGTTGAATTGTACCCGGTCGTGTTAGATGTATCACCCCCCCCTGGTTGGCTTGGTAGCCCTGTTAGAGGAGATTTACGCCGCATGTGTGGAGGTCGAATTTTCTCAGAATGTTCTACGATAAGATCTTGATGTTAATAAGCGCCGTGGCCTTATAGGTCAAGTAATACGTGTGGCGCTCTACTTGGCTTAGGAGTAGCCGATTGGAAGTACTTGAGCGCTTGCTATTAGTCGATACTGCCGCGAGGTATGTGAACCTCTTCCTATCTCTTCTAGCATGATATGTGTGAACTATGTAGTACTGAGACGCATACGTACTAAATGTATTTGATTGGTGTAAACATAAAGTGTTATAACGGCTTTATGGGAAGTTGGTTATAACGGCTTTATGTTGGTAAGAAAATACATGTGGTTTTTAAAAGGTAATCAATTGAACTATAATCGCTTGTTATGTGTTAATAAAGAACTTGAAGTATTTCAAAAGAGTTTTGAATCATTTTGAAAGAAGAAGTAATACTTGGTTTTTGAAAACTTAAGAGTTATACTAGCTTTATGGGAAGTTAGGTATAACGCTTAAGAATGTTTTATCGATTTCGAAATCGTAATGTGTATCGACAAACCACAAAGAAATAAGCATTAAAGGGAAATGTTTTGATTAATTAAGTATTAATAAAACCAAAGAGAAACTTCCATCCGCATGTAAGCTAAGATGAGACAAAATGATATTTCCTAGATCATGGTTGTTGTAATAAGATTGTTATAAACAAGAATATCCTACTCACATATAAGGCTTATGTTTCTCGATTGTTTAAAAGAAAATTATATTCTTAAATGAATAAGGCTATGAATTACTAAACCTTTCTAAAATAAGAAACGTGAACATTTGAAATTAGGCAAACTTGGACGCTTGGGAAATAATGTTGTTACTTGATTTTACAAAGGTAAGAGTTTTGGTTTTCTTAAAAGGACGGTCACTCTATTTTATACTACGGGTATCAGGTGACTTATGTGAAAGAAACAGATCTTTTAAAGATTTAATGTGTGAAGTATCGGGGTTAGATACCGAACTTGTTAGTAGAAAGCACCTGTGTGAATAACTTGATTGTATCGGTTTGTGATAGCCTTATAATACTTTCTTGTTGATTTGAGAAGTAAACATGTTAGGATGCTACGTGTGTTAGTATCTTGTGATGTTAGTGTAAAGGGGTTTTCCTCGATCGCGCTTTAAAGTTGTTTGACTATCACCGTTATGTTGGTATTGTACCACCACCTTGACTTGTGTCCGAGGTTAAGCCGCCTCCGACGCGGTAGACTCAGCGGTCCAGGACCATGATTCGAGGATACCTACGCGGGTCCAGGGATCCATGCGAACTACGGAGTTCCGTGTTAGTTTACGCCTCGCGTGGTCACGCGGTTCAGCGCTACGCGGATCGCGAGTCCGTGACGACGCCGGAGTAGCTACCCGACGCGGGTTATACCTCACGCGGGCCTACGAGGTTGGCCTATGCGAGTCGCGAGAGTTCGAGGCTAGACGCCACATTTGATATCGCGCGAGTGACCACTTTATCATGTGACGGCTTCAGATATCATGACACATTTTATGACCTTGTTGGTACTGGTGTTAGTAGTCGCTATGCCTTCGACTTACCCTGCATCGCTTTATTAGGACACAGCGGACCTCGTGTTCATGTGTATTCCTTGGTGTTTGTGTATCATAAACCGCCAGCTGGCGGAAGGTATTCCACGCACGATTGATGTTGTGGGCGTGAGACCCATTGGTAAAATTGAGTGATGACTTGAGGCGTGAGTCCTCGACTTGACACGATCGCTACTTATGGTGAATCAGAGTTTGGTTATCATACATGTCTCCCGCTTGTATAGACTACTATGATTTCATTTACGTGATTTATTTCGCCACATACTTGTACTGCCAGATCGACCTCTTCGGGGCTGCGTTCATGCCGCAGTAAAGGTACACCGCCATTGATCCTCGCCTAGGGTCACAGCCAGGTAGAAAGCTCCGCTTCTCCGAGGCTTATCAGCCGTATAGTCCTCGTTGTAGGTGTTTACATTCGGGTATGGCGGGCCCCGTCCCGCCATTGTTGTCGATCATTTCTTAGAGGTCCGTAGTACCGCTGTGGGCGTGGTTTGTAAAAGGGATTAAAACTGCTCACGCTGGAAAAAGTTGTTATTTATATATATGCCGAAGGCAAGTTTTTCTCGATTATTGTTTCATATTTCATAATATGTCTCGTATTGTTTTATGTTCACGATTACTGATGTTGTATCACTAGGGTGCCCGGTAAGGCACTACCACGGGCCCTAATCGGTCGTGACAAAAGTGGTATCGAGCGCTAATCCTCTGAAAGTGTCTACGCATCAGATCCAGTAGAGTTCGATTATCGGTGTGTTGTGCACCACACCAATAATCGTGAGGCTATAGGATATTTAGGATTGGTTTCTATTCTTCTCACTCGAGATCGTGCCTTAGAGTCGTGTTGTAAGTTGGACCTCCGACGAAATTCATTCCTTATCGTTATGCTCCGCGTAGGCAACCCGCCCGTGAGGCGCGCAGCGGCGGAGCCGCGAGTTGAGTTCGAGGGTTGCGAGGGCACAGCCCAATCATTACCTAGGTAGTGCTTCATTCGGGATTTCGCGACGCCACTAGCCCCAACAGAGTTTAGCACGCGACGGCAGCTCCATCGCGCCCATGATGTTTGAACCTTCGCCCACGACCAGAACAGTGAATATAGATTGCAAAGAGGCGACCACATTAGCTATGGATTTGGCTACCAGAGATTATACCGATGTACCACGAGTCTTGATGACTACCTAATAGAGGGTTGTGCAAGAGTAATTCTTCAGTTAGGCTTGAGCATGGCCTGTGTACGGGCTTATGTACAGCAGGCCGAGAAACGTAGAGATCGACGGGTTAACCAAGGACAGCAGGAGAGGGCCCGAGCAGCAAGGTCCTTCTGAACTTTCAAGTGAGTATACCTTAAGTGCTATGTTCTAATAGCAAGGTTAGTTGTGATTAGAAATCATGGGTTAACCGAGTAAGATTTTGGGGATAGAGAAGGTGTGAGCCTTAGAGTGTTATACGGAGACCTTAGAGGTAAGGCCATCTCAAGAAAAGGTGTAGTGTTATGTTTGATCTTATCGAGTGCATAGTGCACGTGAGCTATGTTTGGGGATAGGTCCCTAAGTAGTGTGGAATGAAAGGGGGTAGTTGAGCTAAGAAGAGCGTTAGGTTTTCGTAGCGTGATTAGAAAAGTTGTTCCGGACCGGGGAGCAAGTGTTTTACGCGAGAGTGGGTCGAGTTGAGGCCATGCCGTGGGTCAACCCGCGGCAGGTTTGGTGGGGTCGGTTGTGGTGGTCCCGCCTTGTGTTAGGGTCACGAGGGTGTTAGGCCCAAGTTTAGTTGACCAGCGTACGAGTTCGTGGATGCATTCGACCAGTAGTCGGGCCGATGAGAGCAGCCCGACGTGTTTTTCGATCGAGACCATGTACTTGCGGTGTTGATTATATCAGAAAGGTTGTAAGGCTGCACGGGGTGCCTACCTTCACCTTATGACAGCAAGAAGCCCGTGTTGTGGCTATTTTCGTTTTCTAAGAGTTTGACCAGCAGGTTAAGAACTCGTGAGTCTCAGACCGCGTTCGCCGCCGGGCGCTGGATTTCGCGTTGTGAGGATTGTTGTTCCTCGTGGAAGGAGCGTTAAGCTACCATTTCGTTGTTCGGATGTCGCCTTATGAAGCCTTAGGGCGGAAGTGTAAGTTGCCGGCCGATTGGTTCGATGTTGGCAAGGTTCGGATAGTTGGTTCAGCTTGTTCCAGCAGACGGGGATGTGGTAAAGCTCGTCAGAAGAAGTTACGCACTCGAGGAAATCGTGCGGATAATCGGCGACGACGCCAGAGTTCAGCGACGGTCGGTCTTCTTGAAAGTACCACCCCGGACAGGGTGTGACGAGTTTTGGAAACAGAAGGAACTTAGCCCGAGTTACTTTGGGCTTTTTGAGTTCATGTGAAGAATAGGCCAGGTTGCCTATGTGTTAGCAATTGCCGTCCGACTTAGGAGGCGACGTCCGGCCTTTTCGTATTGTTATGTTCGGGGCCGAGCGTATAAAGAGGCCGAGCCTCTACCACGAACAGACCAACCGTGGCTCTCCGTATGGCACATCCCGAGAAGCGGCCGTAGGCACGCCTCGTGGATCGCAGCACCGGCACCATTTGTTGGGTCGGGGCAAGGCTCGCGACAAAGTGACAAAAGTGGTATCAGTGACTGAGGAAGTATATTTTGACCCCGGGAATAGGTATTTGTGGTGATATAGAGGTGTTTCCTCGTGGGCTTGGATGTAAGTCTTTGCGCAGGTGTTTCCATGGCCAGGTGTGGCAGGATTGTTCTCATAAGTATAGTAGTAGAGACTATATCGACGCTTGTATGTTTGGGGACTTAGAAGGAACATTCGACGAATGTTTCTAAGGGGGAAGAATGTTATACCCGTAGTTCCGTGGTATGTATGCGAGGACGCACGAGAATCACGGCTTAAAGATTGGAAAGGAAGAAAGAGGTGATTTTTCCACGGAAAAGTTTCCGATTTTTGTGAAGGAAAAGGTTCGTTAATGGGAATCGATTCCCAGATTTGGTTTTGGACTTCTTAGATTATATTAGAATTATGGAATTTTATTTTCTGAAATGGTCACGCTGGGCCCACGGAGAAATTTACTGCTTTGTGGGCCCGCTTTGATTTTGAGATTTTGGTCGTTATGGATATTTTCTAAGACGAAATATTTTGATTTAATCGGGGCGACACGTGTCACCCCATGTGGCACCCGCCGAAATATGTTTGTGCACAACACCCTGTTAGAGTCGTTTTCGACGAAACGCTCTACCTAACTTACGAAGGGTAAATTACGGCTATGTCATTTAGTATTTTTATGCGGATTTTTCCGAGAGACGAAACGCTTTGGACCAACGAGAGGGCAACACTTGGCACCCTCTCGCCGTGGACTTGAAGGGCGTTAGGGCGAATGGATGAGCAAGTGTTAGTTGATATTTGTGTAGATATTTGTGAGGTTTTAAGGAGTAGGGTCTAGGGGCACTTGGGCATATCTTGCCCTCCACTTGCCCCCACTTGGCTAGATTCGCCCTTGGTTGGCCTTTGCTTGGCCTATAAATACCCTCCCCTTTGAAGACTTCTTCATCCATTCCATAATTTCAAGTCTTGAAAACCTCCTCCTCCTTGTTGGTTTCGCCCCTCCTCTTCCTCATGAGGCCTCGCCGAGGGTGCACCCCCTCCTGAGGCCTTGGCCGAGGGTACACCCTCCTAGTGGGTGCCGAGGTACCCCTGCCTTGTTGATCTCGTAGAATACACCCCCCCTCTTGGTAGAAATACTCTCAAAAGTATTGTTACTATACCCAAATTACCTTAGCCGTATACCTTGTAGTATTCCAAAGAAACCTCTATACGTAGAGCCCGGAAATACTACCGTATGTCCTTTTTGTCTCAAACCGAAACCCTAAGGAAATCTTCATTGAGTGATGAAGTATTTAAGTAGAAGTTGGTTAGAACTTCTAAGGGTTGTTTGGGAGCGGGTCGAGCACCCGAGTAGAGCTAAGCGTTGCTAAGGATCGACATTTTTACTTGGATAATTATGGGCTTATCGAGGTAATTATCTTGTCCCTCTATTTGTAATTGGAAATTACATGTTGTTAGATTATATAGTTGAAGTATACTATATATAGAACTAAGCTTAGTACTGCGGCAATGTCTTTTGACTTAAGCCTAAAGAATCGAATCGAATCAGAATTACATAGGGTCAGACATGAGACTTGTAGTAGTACCGTGGAGTAGAATTGTACCCGTTCGTTAGATGTATAACCCCCGGTTGGCTTCGTAGCCACCTGCAGAGGAGGAGATTTACGCTGTTGTGTGAGGTGGCCGAATTTTCTCAGAGAATGTTCTACGATAAGATCTTGATGTTAATAAGCGCCTGTGGCCTTATAGGTCAAGTACTACGTGTGGCGCGCTCTACTTGGCTTAAGGAGTAGCCGGTTGGAAGTACTTGAGCGTTTTGCTATTAGTCGATACTCACGCGAGGTATGTGAACCTCTTCCTATCTCTTCTAGCATGATATGTGTGAACTATGTAGTACGGTAGACGCATACGTACTAAATGTATTTGATTGGTGTAAAACATAAAGTGTTATAACGGCTTTATGGGAAGTTGGTTATAACGGCTTTATGTTGGTAAGAAAATACATGTGGTTTTTAAAAGGTAATCAATTGAACTATAATCGCTTGTTATGTGTTAATAAAGAACTTGTAGTATTTCAAAAGAGTTTTGAATCATTTTGAAAGAAGAAGTAATACTTGGTTTTTGAAAACTTAAGAGTTATACTAGCTTTATGGGAAGTTACGTATAACGGCTTAAGAATGTTTTACTGATTTCGGAAATCATAATGTGTATCGACAAACCACAGCAGCGTTAATAAAGGGAAATTTTTTGATTAATTAAGTATTAATAAAACCAAGAGAAACTTCCATCCGCAGAAGCTAAGATGAGACAAAATGATATTTCCTAGATCATGGTTCTTTGTAATAAGATTGTTATAAACAAGAATATCCTACTCACATATAAGGCTTATGTTTCTCGATTGTTTAAAAGAAAATTATATTCTTAAATGAATAAGGCTATGAACACTAAACCTTTCTAAAATAAGAAACGTGAACATTTGAAATTAGGCAAACTTGGACGTTTGGGAAATAATGTTACTTGATTTTACAAAGGTAAGAGTTTTGGTTTTCTTAAAAGGACGGTCACTCTATTTTATACTACGTATTGTGTGACTTATGTGAAAGAAACAGATCTTTTAAAGATTTAATGTGTGAAATCGGGGTTAGATAATTCGAACTTGTTAGTAGAAAGCACCTTGTGTGAATAACTTGATTGTATCGGTTTGTGATAGCCTTATAATACTTTCTTGTTGATTTGAGAAGTAAACATGTTAGGATGCTACGTGTGTTAGTATCTTGTGATGTTAGTGTAAAGGGGTTTTCCTCGATCGCGCTTAAAGTTGTTTGACTATCACCGTTATGTTGGTATTGTACCACTCACCTTGACTTGTGTCCGAGGTTAAGCTGCCTCCGACGCGGGTAGACTCGTGGTCCAGGACCATGATTCGAGGATACCTCACGCGGGTCCGTGGATCCATGCGAACTACGGAGTTCCGTGTTAGTTTACGCCCTTGTGGTCACGCGGTCTTTGTGGCTACGCGATCGCGAGTCCGTGACGATGCCGGAGTAGCTACCCTCGACGCGGGGTTATACCTCACGCGGCCTATGAGGTTGGCCTATGCGAGTCGGAGAGTTCGTGGCTAGACGCGCACATTTGATATCGCGGCGAGTGACCGCCTTTTATCATGTGACGGTGCAGACAGATATCATGACACATTTTATGACCTTGTTGGCCGCTGGGTGTTAGTAGTCGGCTATGCCTTCGATTTACCCTGCATCGTTTTATTAGGACACAGTGGGACCGGTGTTCATGTGTATTCCTTGGTGTTTGTGTATCATAAAGCCGCCGGTGAGCGAAGGTATTCCACGCACGATTGATGTTGTGGGCGTGAGACCCATTGGTAAAATTGAGTGATGACTGAGGCGAGTCCCCGACTTGACATGATCGCTACTTATGGTGAATCGTAGTTTGGTTATCATACATGTCTCCCGCTTTGTATAGACTACTATGATTTCATTTACGTGATTTATTTCGCCACATACTTGGTACTGTTGTCGACCTCCTTCGGGGCCGCTCATGCCGCGGTAAAGGTACACCGCCATTGATCCTCGCCTTAGGGTCACAGTCAGTAGAAAGCTCCGCTTTCTCCGAGGCTTATCGCGTATAGTCCCCTGTTGTTGTAGGTGTTTACATTCAGGGGTATGGCGGGGCCCTGTCCCGCCATTGTTGTCGTATCATTTCTTAGAGGTCTGTAGTACCGTTGTGGGCAGGGTTTGTAAAAGGGATTAAAACTGTTCATGCTGGAAAAAGTTGTTATTTATATATATGCCGAAAGGCAAGTTTTTCTCAGATTATTGTTTCATATTTCATAATATGTCTCGTATTGTTTTATGTTCCGCTGATTACTCTGATGTTGTATCACTAGGGTGCCCGGGGTAAGGCACCAGTCACGGGCCCGGAATCGGGTCGTGACACTTATTCCATCCAGAACAACTACAGGGTGGATAATGTGTATTGACTACCGCAAGTTGAATAATGCAACCAGGAAGGATCATTTTCCCTTGCCTTTTCTTGACCAAATGCTTGACAGGCTTGCAGGACACAACTACAATTTCTTCATGGATGGTTATTCAGGTGATCATAAATTTGCCATATCTCTAGAAGATCAGGAGAAAAAAGCCTTCACATGCCCTTTTGGTACATTTACTTTCAGGGGAATACCATTTGGGCTCTGCAATGCACCGACCACCTTTCAGCGTTGTATGATGGCTATCTTTTCTGAAACAGTGGAGAAGACCATAGAAATCTTCATGGATGATTTTTCTATTTTTGGGTCCTCCTTTGATGAATGCTTGCAGCATTTAGAAGCAGTCTTGCTGTTATACCCCGTATTTCCAGAGTATGTATGTAAGGACGTACGTACAATTTTGTAAGCCCGGATTATTGTTAAGGACGAAATTGTGCACATCCACGAGAAAGAATTGTTTTTCCGACGGAAAATTTTCCGAACCTTGTAAAGGAATTTTACGTTTTCAAGAATTTATTTATTTTGGATTTTTCCGAGAGATGAAATATTTTGGACCAACGAGAGGGCGACATGTGTCACCCTCAAGTGGCGGATTGGTGGACGATTTTAGGGGGCACGTTTTTATCATTTTAAAGGCCAAAAATGTTTGGTCAATGTTTTGTAGATATTTTGTGTGGTAGATGGATAAGGTGGGACCCACACACACTTGTCCAAATCTTCACCCTCCACTTGCCCTCCACTTGCCTTAATCTTGGCCATTGATTGGCCTATAAATACCCCTCAAGTGCAAGACTTATTCTTCATCCCTTAAACACTTTCCAAGTCTTGAAATCCTCCCCCTCCCTCTTGAAGCTCGTCCAAACCACCCTCCTCGAGAAGCGCCGCCAAGTACACTCTTGATAGTTCTCGTGAAATACCCCCCCCCCCTTGGTAGAAAAGTATTCTCCAAGTATTGTTACTATTCCAAAATACCTTAGCCCAAATACCTTGTAGTATTCCAAAGTTATTTCAATACTAAGAGCCCGGAAATACTACTATACTTTCTTTAGTCACAAAACGAAACCCTAGGAGAAACTTCATAGTTGGTTGAAGTAGTAAGTAGAAGTTGTGTGGAAACTTCTAAGGGTTTCTTGGAGCTATCGGAGCGTGCAAATTAGGAGCTAAACCTTGCTCAGGATCGACATTTAAACTTGGATAATTTTGGGCTTATCGAGGTAAATATCTTATCCTTCTATTGTAATTGGAGATTACATATTGTAGAAGTTTAGAATTGAGTATAAGATATATAGAAGGATATTAAAGAAGAGAATTGAACTGTAATTACATAGGACTGTATTACAGTAGACTTGTGTAGTTTGACGGGTAGGGAAGTTCTGCCCGATTTTCCGTAACAATAAGCACCTTCTGCTTAGAATATACTTCAGAGTAGTCTAGACGTTGATAGACATATTTGACTATTATAGGTTGATACTCTGCGCGCGACATACTCGACTTGGCAGGTGGATTTCGCCGAGGAGGTATGTGATTCTTCCTATCCTCTTGAGCATGATATTTTAAAAGAATATATATAGTACGGTAGACGTACGTGTGTTAACTGAACGTGGTTTTACTTCGATGTCTTTTGACTTGAATTTTAAATAATAAGAATCTTGAAGTATTTCAAAAGAATTAAGAATCGTTTTTTAAAGAAGAGTAATACTTGGTTTTAAAAGCTTAAGTGTTATACTAGCTGTATGGGAAGTTATGTATAACGACTTAAGAGAGATAAAATGTTATACCCCGTATTTCCAGAGTATGTACGTAAGGACGTACGTACGAAAGTTTTAGCCTTAAGATAGGCAAGGATCGAAAATTTTGTTCACAACTACCGAAAAGAATTGTTTTCCGACGAAACATTTTCCAAAACTTGCGAAGGGAAAATTACGGCTATGTCATTTCTAATTTTTGCGGATTTTTCCGAGAGATGAAATATTTTGGACCTACGAGAGGGCGACACTTGTCACCCTCTAGTGGGCGGTCAAGTGGCCGAATGGTGCACGTTCTTGGCCATGTTTTGAGGCCTAAAACTTGGGTCAATGTTTGTGAGGGATTTGTGGAGTAGGGTTAGGGTGCACTTGGGCAAATCTTTACCCTCCACTTGCCCCCCACTTGGCTTGATCTTCGCCATTGATCTCCTATAAATACCCCTTGTTGAAGACTTCTTCATCCCAAAACACTTTCCAAGTCTTGAAGCCCTCTCCTTAGTGTAGTGTTCTCGCCCAAAGAGAACCCTCCCCTTTGAGAGGCCCCTCGCCGAGAGATATCCTCCTAGTGGTGTTGGGCGAGACACACCCCCTTGCCTAGTTGTTCTCGTAAAACACCCCCCCCCTTGGTAGAAAAGTATTCTCCAAGTATTGTTACTATTCCAAAATACCTTAGCCTTATACCATGTAGTATTCCAAAGTTACCTCTATACGTAGAGCCCGGAAATACTACCTTATATTCCCTTCAGTCACAAAAACGAAACCCTAAGGAAAACCTTCATAGTCGGTTGAAGTGTTAAGTAGAAGTTGCGTAGAACTTCTAAGGGTTGTTTGGAGCGGGTTGGAGCGCCCAGAGTAGGAGCTAAACATTGCTTAGGATCGACAGTTAATCTTGGATAATTTTGGGCTTACCAAGGTAAATATCTTGTCCCCCTTTTGTAATTAGAGTTTACATACTGTTGAAGTATAAGAATTAAGTATAAGTTATATACAAGGAAGGTATATAAGAAGGGAATTGAACTGTACTTACATAGGATTGTATTTACAGTAGACTTGTGAAGTTTGACGGGTAGGGAAGTGCTGCCCAATTTTCCGTAGAATCTTGTATCTAGATTTATTCTACCGAGTAGTCTAGACATTGATAGACTTGTATAACCGTTATAGGTTGAAGATCGCGAGTAGCGTATTCTACTCGGCGGTGGAAAAGGCTAGCAGGATTACAGATTTTGGAGCTATTTGCTAATAGTCGATAAATCGTCATGAGGTATGTGATTCTTTCTATCCTCTGAGCATGATATTTTAAAAGAATATATATAGTACGTGACGACGTGTGTTAATCAACGTGGTTTTACTGCAATGTCTTTTGACTTGAGTCTAAATAATAAGAATCTGAAGTATTTCAAAAGAGTTAAGAAACCTTTTTGAAAGAAGAGTAACACTTGATTTTAAAAGTTTTAAAAGCTTAAGAGTTATACTAGCTTTATGGGAAGTTAGGTATAACGACTTAAGAGAGATAAAAAGAATGGTTTATTGATTTTAGAAGTTAAGTGTCACGACCCGAATCCGGGCCCGCGACTGGTGCCTTACCCCGGGCACCCTAGTGACACAACATCAGAGTAATCAGCGGAACATAAAGACAATACATGAAACCAATGTAATATGACAGTGAAATAAAGACAAAGCAACTAAAACTGTTACCTTCAAGATATATATAAATAGCAATTTGAACAGCATAACCTCTTACAAATTCTGCCCACAACAGTACTACAGACCTCTACGAATAATATGACAACAACGACGGGACAGGGCCCCGTCATACCCCTGAATGTAAGCACCTACAATCAACAGGGGACTATACCAAGATAAGCCTCCGGAGAAACGGAGCTGTCCCAAATGCTGAACTGTGACC
The DNA here is from genome assembly GCA_029844215.1 of Przewalskia tangutica. Lineage (NCBI taxonomy): Eukaryota > Viridiplantae > Streptophyta > Magnoliopsida > Solanales > Solanaceae > Przewalskia > Przewalskia tangutica. The sequence continues at coordinate 53,269,309 of CM056724.1, forward strand.
CTAAGAGAGAGGATCACGACTGATGTAACTTTACCTGCGGCATGAACGCACTCAAGGAGGTCGACAACAAAAATTTAGTATGTGAAATCAAATAAATATCAGAAATGAAATCATAGTAGTCTATATAAAGCGGGAGACATGTATGATAACCAAACTACGCTCACAATAAATAAACAAATATGTCAAGTCGTGGACTCACGCCTCAAAGTCATCCTCATGCCCGTGGAGCTCCTTCCTCACCGCCGGCGCCTAGGTACAAATCATGTGATACGATAATGTGTCTCGCCCATCTTATGGACCCAATATAGAAACGTGTGGAATACATTCTCGGATGAACCGTAGTCGATGAAATACATTCCGGATGAACCGTAGTCAAGTGAAATACATTCGGATGAACCTAGTCGAGTGAAATACATTCCGGATGAACCGTGTCGAGTGAAATACATTCGGATGAACCGTAATCAAGTGAAATACATTCGGATGAGCCGTAATCAAGTGAAATACATTCGGATGAACCGGTAGTCGAGTGAAATACATTCCGGATGAACCTGAGTCGAGTAGAACACAATATTTGCACAACAAGGCTATCACACGTAACATGGTCAAGTTTCATAACGACAAGCATAGGCAAGTTATACACCACTCAAGGTACTTTCATTTTATGTCAAAGTCCGGATTTTAACCCTAAAGTACTACGTACGTTAAATTCCTTTTAAGATCCATTTCTTTTACAAAGGTCACTCGATACCCGTAGTATAAAATTAGAGTGACTAACATTGTTAAGTAAACCAAAATGCTTTCCTTTGTAAAATCAAGTAACAACCTTATTTTCCAAACGTTCAAGTTTGCCTAATTTCAAATGCTCAAGTTTCTCATTTTAGAAAGGGTTTCGTAGTTCATAGTTTTAAATCCTTTAAAACATAATTCTCCTTTAAACGTTTTGAGAAACCTATGTCTTATAAGTGAGTAGGTTATTCTTGTTTATAATCAATCTTATTAAGCAGCCATGATCTAGGAAATGTCATTTTGTCTCATCTTAGCTTCTATGCAGATGGAAGTTTCTACTGGTTTTAATAATACTTAATCTGTCAAAACATTTCCTTTTATTAACGCTGCAGTGGTTTGTCGATACACATTCTGATTTCCGAAATCAGTAAAACATTCTTAAGCCGTTATTACCCAACTTCCCATAAAGCTAGTATAACTCTTAAGTTTTCAAAACCAAGTATTACTTCTTCTTCGAAATGATTCAAAAATCTTTTGAAATACTTCAAGTTCTTTATTAACACATAACAAGCCGCTTATAGTTCAAATCGTTACCTTTTCAAAACCACAAGTATTTTCTTACCAACATAAAGTCGTTATAACCAACTTCCCATAAAGCCGTTATAACACTTTATGTTTTAAACCAATCAAATACATTTAGCACTCAGACGCCTACCGCACTACATAGTTCACACATATCATGCTAGAAGAGATAGGAAGAGGTTCACATACCTCGCGGCAGTATCGACTAATAGCAAAACGCTCAAGTACCTCCAACCGCCGGCTACTCCTTAAGTCAAGTAGATCGCGCCACACGTAGTACTTCAACCTATAAGGCCACAAGGCGCTTTATTAACATTTAGACCTCATCGTAGAACATTCTACCGAAAATTCAAAGACCTCCCCGCAAATCGCAGAAATCTCCTCCTCTATCGAGGCCGGCTATCAAGCCAACCAGGGGGGGGGGTCATACATCTAACCGGATGTGCACAATTCTACCTCACAGAAAAGTTACACAAGTCTACTGTAATACAGTCCTATGTAATTACAACAAGACTTTCTTTCGAAAGGTTTCTTATATTCAGCTTAAGTCAAAAGACATTGCCGATAACAACGTTCAGTTCTATATATAGTATACTTCAACTATAAAGTCTAACAATCATGTAATTTCCAATTACAATAGAGGGACAAGATATTTACCTCGATAAGCCCATAATTATCCGAGTTTAAATGTCGATCCTGAGCAAGGTTTAGCTCCTACTCCGCGCTCCGACCCGCTCCAACAACCCTTAGAAGTTCTAACCAACTTCTACTTATTACTCCAACTAACCATGGAGATTTTCATTAGGGTTTCGGTTTTGTGACTGAAGGGAATTAACATATTATGTCTGGCCTTTTCGTATAGGTATAACCTTAGAATACTACAAGGTATACGGCTATGGTAGTTGGGCATTATAACAATACTGGAGAGTATTTCTATACCACAAAAGGGGTATTATACTAAAGCAACTAGGCTAGGGGGTACACTCGGCTAGCACCCCTAGAGGGGGTGCTCTCGCCACAAGTGGGAAGGCCCTCGGCCGAACTCAACACTGAGGAAGGGAGAAGGAGAGCTTTCAAGACTTAGGCAATTTGTGGATGAATTTGTCTTCCAAAGGGGTGGGTATTTATAGGTCAAGTGAAGGCCAACCAATGGCCAAGATCATGCCAAGTGCAAGGCAAGTGTAGGGCCAAGATCTTGCCAAGTGCCCCTTAACCAACTAACACACAAATATCCTACCTACTCCATGACAAAATGGCCAACTTTCGCCAAGCTTGACCGCCAAGGTGTTCCAATGAGAGGGTGACAAGTGTCGCCTCTTGTTGGTCCAAAATGTTTCGCCTCTCTAAAAATCCGCAAAATTAAAAATGACATAGCCGAAATTCCCTACGAAAGTCGTGAAAACGCTTTCGAAAAACGACTCTAATCGGTGTTGTGCACAAAATTAAATCGCCAAGCCTACTTGAAGTTCGAATTTCCTACGCACGTCCTCACAGCACATACTCTGGAAATACGGGGTATAACATTCTCCCCTCCTTAGAAACATTCGTCCCGAATGTTCCTTCAAGTCCCAAAACAAACGTGCGCCAGTATAGTCTTCACTACTATACTTACGAGAATCAATCCTGCCACACCTGGCCACAGAAACAATTTGCGCAAAATGCTTACATCCAAGTCCACGAGAAAACACCTCTAACATCACCAAAATGATACCACTTTTATCCGCCTAGGCTCCCGCAGCCCGCATAGCCTCAAAAGACCGCATAGTCTCAACAGACCGCATAGGGAATCCCCCGCATCAGGCTAAACACCCGGAATGATCAATCCTGGAGCATACCGCTGCTCCGCATAGTCTCACAGACCGCATAGGCCGTATAGACCAAGATCGCGGGCAAGCCCTCGGATAACGGTCGAGGGTAGGTGATACAATAACAAGACAACGGACTTACCTGCTAGCAACGTAAGCAATGCAAGAATGACCCCTTACACAATATTTCAAGACACTAACCTGTAGCATCATAATATGTCTACTTATCACACAAATCTTACTACACTTAATGTAAATCAATACAAGGCTTTTATAAACAAACAAGTAAACAGCCTTTTTATCTTTCTTAAGTTGTTATACCTAACTTCCCATAAAGCTAGTATAACTCTTAAGCTTTTGTTTTAAAACCAAATATTTATCTTCTGTTAAAAATGATTCAAGATTCTTTTGAAATGCTTCCAGCTTCTTTGTTATTCAGCTTAAGCCGTGAGGCATTGCCGTAAGTATTATTCAAAGCTTAAGCCACAGGCATTGACATAAGTATTATTCATGATTAAGTCAAAGACATTGCCGTATTTATTATTCAGCTAACACATGTACTTCTACAGCAGTATATATTATAAAATATCATGCTTTATGAATAATAACAAACCTTCTAAGAGAAAACCACCGCCAAGTCAATATGTCGCACAGAGAGTCACCTATAATAGTCACGCACATCTATCAAAGACTACTCAAGGTCATTCTAAACAGAGGTTCACAATTCTACGGAAGTCGGGCAGCACTTCCCACCCATGAGCTATATAAGTTCATCATGAAACAGTCCTATGTAAGTACAGTTTGATTATTCTTCTTTAAACCCTTCTATCGTGATAACAGCTCAATTCTATTCGTGATATTCTTCTAAGTATTTATACTTATTCTTATACTACTACATTAAGTATTCTCTAATTCAAAAGAGGTTAGGATTAGATACCTCGGTAAGCCCAATAATATCCTAGATAAAGTCGCTACTGAGCAAGGTTTAGCTCCTAAGTTGTACGCTCCAGAGCACCAAGAAACCTTAGAAGTTCTTCACAACTTCTACAAAGGACTAAGGGATTTGGGCTAGGTATTTTGGGCATTATAACAATACTAGAAGACAACTTTTCTACCAAGGGAGGGGGTAGATTTCGGCTAGTGTGGGTAGGCCTCGGCCAAACTCACTCAAAGGGAGGTGTTGGACGAAGGCTAAGGAAGAGGAGAGGATTTTAGACTTGGAAGATAACTTTGTGGATGAAGAACTCTTCATCTTTAAGGGGTATTTATAGGTCGAAGTGGCCAACCAATGGCCAAGATTAAGACAAGTGCAAGGCAAGTGTAGGGTGAAGATTTACTCCACACAAATATCCTACCAACTCGACTTGTGCACAAGGCACAAAAACGCACTTCTCTCCAATTTCGTCAATGGACGATTCAAGTTCATCAATGGGAGGTGCCAAGTGTCGCCTCCCGCTGGTCCAAAATGTTTCGTCTCTAAAAATCCGCAAAAATTAGTAATGGCATAGCGGAATTTTCCCTACGAAAGTCGTGGAAACGCTTCGTCGGAAAACGATTCTTTAGTGAGTTGTGTACAAAAAAACGCCCAAGGCTAACTTTAAGGCCAACTTTTTAGACGTATTCCCACGTACATACTGCGGAAATACGGGTATAACATTCTCCTCCTTAGAAACATTCGTCCGAATGTTCCTTCTCAAGACGATTATCGAAGAAGCTTAAACAGCTTTGTGTTGCCACACATGGCCACAAAATAACACTTAGGCATAAATGATAATGGAAATTTACAAGTAGGAAAGTGAATTACCTGGAGGTGTGGGGAATAGGTGAGGATACTTCTGCCTCATGTCCTCCTCGACTTCCCACGTCATCTCCTCCTTGAGCTCGTTCCGCCACAAGACTTTGATGGAAGCCACGTCCTTCGTCCGCAGACGCCTAACCTGACGATCGACTATCGCTATGGGAATCTCCTCATACGATAACCCCTCGGTCACCTGGACATCGTCAATCGGGTGTACCCTAGATGGATCCCCGATACATCTCTCAAAGATAGATACGTGAAAAACCGGATGACCGCTTCCGGACGGACAATAGATTCAACTCGTAGCAACCTTGCCTACCTCGCGGACAATCTAAACGCCCAATGTACTGGGCCGAAGTTTCTTCTTCCCGACTCATCACACCCTTCATGGGTGACACCTTTAGAAAACCCAATCATGAACTCGAACTCAAGATGCCGACGACGATGATCTGCGTATACGACTTCCGACTCGAGCCGCCAAAGCCGCCTCGGATAAGCTTCACCTTATCCACCGCTCGCCGCACCAAATCGTCCCACTAGCCGCACTCGCCCACATCGAACCAACCTATAGGCGATCTGCACTTCCTCCCATACAAGGCCTCATAAGGCGCCATCTCAATACCGGAGTGGTAGCTATTATTATACGCAAACTCAACTAGAGGCAAATGATCCTCCCAACTACCACCGGTCAATAACACAGCTCGCAAAGATATCCTCAAGAGTCCGGATAGTGCGCTCTGCTGTCCGTCTGCTCGTGGATGAAATGCGATCGTGCTCACCGCCCCTAAACCCTCTCGGAAGGACCTCCGAAGTTAGCCAGAACCGGGCTCTCGTCTCGATATGATCGGGTAGGGACTCCATGCGCACCGACGATCTCTGATGTAAAGTCCGCATAATCCTCACCAAAAGTCGCCCCGACGGAAGAAAGTGGGCTGATTTCACACCGTCGACGATAACCCATATAGAATCATGTCTCCTCCGAGTGCGAGGTAATCCTGTGATGAAGTCCATGTTGATTACCTCCCACTTCCGTGTCGGGATCTCAATCGTCAGAACAAACCACCGTGCCTCGTGCTCTACCTTCACCCGACAACATGGGCACCGAGCTACGAACTCGCAACGTCCTCTTCAAGCCATCCCACCAATACACGGATCTGCGTCGTGGTACATCTTGGTCGACCGGATGGATAGAGTAACGCGCGCAGGTGCTTCCCAAGAACTCTGCCAAGTCTCAAACATCGGAACACACAACGCCCTCAAACCTTAGCACCCCATCAAAGTACCTCAAAAGGACCCTTGCCTCACGAAGAGTCAGATCACGATATCGAATCAAAGCCGATCTCGAATCGTTGCCTCTTCACCTCCTCGACGATGGAAGACTCGCAACCTCACGAACTCTAACCCCACCGCTATCGTAATCAATCAAACGGACACCAAGGCTCGCTAACCGATGCAAATCACAAACCATGTCCTCCTCTCTAGCCGCACATCCGATAGGCTCCCATCGACCTACGACTTAGAGCATCCGCCACAACATCGCCTTCCCGTGGTACAGATATCAACATCGTAATCCTTAAGCAACTCTAACCACCGCCTTCGCCGTAAGTTCAGCTCCTCCGGCCGAAGATATACCGAGGCTCTTGTGGTCTGTAAAAATATCCACGTGAACCCCATACAAATAGTGCCTCCAGATCTTCAAAGCGTGAATCACACCGCCAACTCCAAATCACGCGGGTAGTTCCTCTCGTGTTTCTTCACCGCCGGATGCATATGCTATAACCCCGCCATGCCGCATCAACACACATCCCAACCCGATGCCCGACGATCACAATACACGACATAACCATCCGACCTCCGGAAGAGTAAGAACGGGCGGCCGCCGGGCCTCTTTTCAAGAATCGAAACCCCGCCACAAGCATCACCATCAAACTTGTCGCTTCGAGTCACCTAGTCAATGGTGCAGATAGAAGCAAACTTCTACGAACCGATAATATCCTCGCAAGGCCCGTAAAATCGCGAACCTCTCGCCGAGTAAGAGTTCAGGCCAAGTCTCGATCGCTTCGATTTTGGCCGTATCCACTGAATGCCATCACTCGGCAATATGCCCAAGAAACGCCATCAAGTCAACCAAAACTCACACTTGGAAAACTTGGCGTCACCGCTGGTCCCGAGAATCACAAGACAGCCTCAAATGCTCCGCGTGCTCCGCTTCCGAGCGAATAAACCAAGATATCATCAATGAACACTATCACAAACGTGTCCAAAAATGGTTTGAACACTCGGTTCATCAAATCCATGAATACCACGAGCATCGTCAACCCAAAAGACATGACCACGAACTCATAATGCCCGTATCGTCCGAATGCACCCTAGTGGACATCCACCTCTCGACTCGCACTGATGATAGCCCGACCGTAGATCAATCTTGGAGAAACATCTCGCACTTCGCAATCGGTCGAACAAATCATCAATCCCGGGAAGGGTATTCGTTTAATGGTCACCTTGTTCATGCGTAATCAACACACATGCGCAGCGCCCCGCCCTTCTTTCTTCACGAACAATACCGGCGCTCCTGGGAGAAACACTAGGCCCGATGAAGCCCTTCTCCAAAGAAATCCTAAGCCGATCCTTCAACTCTCTCAACTCGCAGTGCCATTCTCAGATGGCGGAATGGAAATAAAGCCGAGTGTCCGCAATATGTCAATACAAAACTCAATCTCCTCTCGGGAGGATACCCGAGGTCATCCGAAACACGCCCTGGGAACTCACGACCATCGAATCGATCAAAATCTGTACCGCAGCCTTCGTGATCAAACACCCGAACGAGATGGTAGATATACCCTTCTCGCACCATCCTCCTAGCCTCGAGGTAGGAAATAAACCTACCCCTACGATACCGCGTTCTCCCACTCAACAACCTGGCCTCAGAAACCGAACTGCACTACTTTCTCTGCAGCCCACATTGGCGTAGCAAGAAGCTAGCCAATCCATCCCCATGATCACGCCAAGTCAATCATCTCCAACTCTATCAAGTCGGCAGGTCCGACGATCAGAATGGTCACAGACAAGCTCTATATACCCGCCGAAAGTTACCACCGAATCACCCATCGCGTAGCTACTCGAAAGTGGTCTATGGACTCGTGCTCTATCCCTATCCTACTAGCAACAAGGGAGATATATAGACGTAGTATGTAACGACTGCCCGGCCCGCATCGTGCCTTATCCCTGCACCCTAGTGACACAACATCGAGAAAACCAATGGAAAATAAAACTTTAAACAAGAAACAAGATATATGAACAAAAACAAAGCAACCCAACTGTTACCTTCCAATAAAATAAATAAATACAACTCTTTCAAAACTAACAGTTTAATCCTTTTTACAAACCCTGCCCACAACAAGATTTACATGCACTTAAGATTTACAACAACTATGACGGGACAGGGCCCCGCCATACCCCTGAATGTACAAGAACCTACAACTCAGGGAACACATACCAAAAGATAAGCCTCCGGAGAAACGGAGCTTCCCAAAACGCTGAACTGAGATCCTAAGAGCGAGGATCCACGACCGATGTACTTACCGCGCAGATGAACGCAGCCTCGGCGAGGTCAAGATAACAGTACCAAGTATGTGAAATCAGAAATATCAAAATGAAATCATACTAGTCTATATAAAGCAGAGACATGTATGATAACCAAACTACGCCACAACATAAAAGCAATATGTCCAAATGTGACTCACGCCTCAAGTCATCACTCAAATATAACTACGGGTCTCACGCCCACAACATCAATCATGTTCGCATCACGGCCGCATGCCCCCGAATTCAGACGGTGTAGACATGTCCATGATGCAACAATAATACCAATGCCCCATGGCCACATGCCCCCGACTCTGCATCGGCAGACACGCCCATGTGACATCAACAATAATATACCGGGTGATCAACTCGCCGCACGCCACATGCCCCGAATTCTACCTCTGTAGACATGTCCATGTAACCACAATAACAATATATCGTAATCAACCCCGCCGCACGCCACATGCCCTAATTTACCTCGGTGTATACGCCCACGTGACATCAACAACAATACAAGAATCAAATTGGAAACATACCCGTGGAATTCTCCACATCGCCAAAGACGCCCAAGTAAGTTCTCAACAAGTCAACCGCCTCTATCGAGAGACGCAGAATACGTAAATACAACACTTGTACAACAAAGGCTATCATCACAAGCATAGGCAAGTTTCACACAACTCAAAGTACTTTCCCATAAGTCACACAATACCCGTAGTATAAAAATAGAGTGACTATCTTTTTAAGTAAACCAAAATACTTCCCTTTGCAAAAATCAAATAACCACATTATTTCCAAACGTTCAAGTTTGCCTAATTTCAAGTGCTCAAGTTTCTCATTTTAGAAAGGTTTTATAACTCATAGTCTTAATCCCTTTTAAAACAATTGAGTAACATATGTCATACATGTGAGTAGTTTATTCTTGTTTATAACATCTTATTACAGCAGCCATGATCTAGAAAATGTAATATCATTTTGTCTCATCTTAGCTTCTATGCAGATGGAGGTTTCTACTGGTTTTAATACAACACATCATTATTCAATACATTTTCCTTTTTTAACGCTGCAGTGGTCTGTCGATACACATTCTGATTTCCGAAATCAATAAAACATTATCCCTTTAAAAACCAAGTACTCATTACTCACGAATGAGGTTTCACACAAACATCCACATTAAAACAAATAAGTTAAGTCTCTTATCTTATTAGATCAAGTCTCTTAACTTCTAACATCAGTAAACCATTTTCTTACATACATAAAGCTGTTATAACCAACTTCCCATAAAGCCGTTATAACACTTTATATTTAAACCAAACAAATACACTTAGCACCCGTGACGCCCACCGCATTACATAGTTACACACATATCATGCTAGAATAGATAGGAAGAGGTTCACATACCTCGCGACGAGTATCGACAATAAGCAAAATGCTCCAAGTACTACAACCTTGCTAGCCCTTTCCACTCCTCAAGTAGAATACGCTACTCTTAGTACTTTCACCTAAAAAGGTCACAAACGCCTATTAACTTTTAAACATACTGCCCATTTCTCTACGTAAAATTCGCAAAGACTCTCCTCCCGCAACAACAGAAATCTCCTCTCTATCGAGTCGGCCACCAAGCCAACCAGTGGGGTTTACACGTCTAACCGGACGTGTACAATTCTACTCAGCAATACTACACAAGTCTACTGCAATACAGTCCTATGTAAATACAGTTCAGTTCTTTTCTTTAAATTCAGGCTAAGTCAAAAGACATTGCCGCACAATAATGTTCAAGACTATATATAGTATACTTCAACTATATATTCCTACAACATGTAATCTCCAATTACAACTAGAGGACAAGATAATTACCTCGATAAGCCCATAATTATCCAAGTTAAACGTCGATCCTTAGCAACGCTTAGCTCCAACTCCGGTGCTCCATCCCGCTCCAAACAACCCTTAGAAGTTCTAACCAACTTCTACTTAAATACTTCAATCAATCAACGAAGATTTCCTTAGGTTTCGTTTGAGACTAAAGGGACAAAAGGTAGTATTTCTGGCTCTACGATGAGGTATCTTCGAATACTACAAGGTACAAGGCTAAGGTATTTTGGGCATTATAACAATACTGAGAGTATTTCTACCAAGAGTGTATTATACTAAACAACTAGGCTAGTGGGGTACCCTACCGCCAGCTCCACAAAGGGGAGTGAAGCCTCTCGCCAAAGCCCACACGAAAGGGGAGGGGAAGGCTCTCGCCAGAGCTCACAGGGGAGGAGAGGGTTTCAAGACTGAAGTTTTTGGACGAATGAAGTCTTCAAGCCTGTGGGTATTTATAGCAAACCAAAAGCCAACCAATGGCCAAGATCAAGCCATGTGCAAGGCAAGTGTAAGGCCTTGATCAAGCCAAGTGCACCCTAGCCCTACTCCACCAAACATGGCACAAAACAAGCCACAAAACAAGCCACAAACAAGGCCAAGAATAAGGACCAATCGCCAAGGCCAACCACCCACGACCGCCCTAAATCGTCTAACGAGGGTGACAAGTGTCACCCTCCCGCTGGTCCAAAAATGTTTCGCCTCTAAAAATCCGCAAAAAATATAAATGACATAGCCGGAATTTTCCCTACGAAAGCTGTGGAAACGTTTCGTCGAAAAACGACTCCAATCGGCACTTGTGCCCAAAATTCGGTCCTTTGCCTAACTTAAGGCTCAAATTCTACGCACGCCCCACGCATACTGGAAATACGGTATAACATTCTCCCCCCCTTAGAAACATTCGTCCCGAATGTTCCTTCTCAAGTCTCAACCCAAACATGCGCTAGTATAGCCTTCACTGCTATACGCACGAAAACAATCATGCCACACCTGGCCAAAAAAAAAAATAACAAACGCACCAATACTTAAACCCAAGTCAACGAGGAAACACCTCTAATCATCACAAAAACCCCTTACCTGAGGTCTAAAATATACTCCCTTCACACCTTCATTTCACAAAAGAAACGATCACACACGTTCACTTTTCCCATCTTGTCAGTACTTTCTCGAACACTCAAACTCTTTCTAGTATCCGTACTCACACTTCACAACGCTTCGCTTTCCAACCCTCGAGTCACTACCTCCAAACTTGGTCATCTTACTAACCTCGATCTTCTCTAAGGCCGCTCCCGCCTCCACGATCCGCTCGGTCGAACATATCCACCAACTCATACGATGGTCATACAAACTTGGGCCTAGCATCCTCGTGACTCCTACCACCGCGGGACCACCTAACTGACCCCACCTTAAATCGGCCACGGTTGACCCAGATCACGCCCTCAACCCGACCCACAATCGCGCCACGCCTTGTTCCCCGACACTAACAATCCTCGCTAAATCACATCATGAAAGCTACCACTTCCATCTCACATTACCCATGGACTGATCACTCACATAAAACCCACGATACTACGCACTCGATAAAGGTCAAACATAAAACGAATTTTTACTCAAGACGACCTTACCTTTAAGGTCTCAATCGCGATACCAGTGGTTCACACTTACCACGCCCCATACTTATCCTCCCAACTAAGCATGTTTTCTAACTCACAATTAACACAACGCCATTCGTACATAGCACATAATAATGAGACCATCATAACAAGCATACCAAAACTCTGTAGGGTTAAGGATATACCCGGCTACCGCCCACTCTAATCATAGCCCACGCAGGCGCATAATCAGTAGGCGATGAACCACCATCGATCCGGAGGTCGAGTCGTAACATCCGTGCTACCCTTGGCCTGACAGCTCGCAAATGGCCCCGCTGGCCGCAAAATAACAAGCTCCCCGCACCACGACACTCCCGAAATGCGGTCTACCACATCGACCACACCGAGGTGGTGACCGATCCGCCAACACCCTTACTTCCCGAAACTCGAACTCGAGCTCCCGACCGCCTCCCGAATACTGATGCTCGGCGTCGCGAGGACCACTGCACCGGGCGAGGTACAAAACTAGTATGCCGAGGCGGTCCGCTCGAAAGTCACCAAAGGACTCGTTGTTCTCGCCTCTTCGCTGATTCGTCATTCCGCCGACCTCTCCGTGCCTCACATCCCAGCAGATGAGCTCGCATGCGCGGCAATGTCCATGCCCTACAAGAGCTACTCCGAACATGCCTCGACATGTAATCATCGAGCCTCAGAACATATCGGTGCACTCGATCCTCCATACTAGCTACCAACGCTGGACGCATCGCCAATGAGTCGAACTCCATATTGTACTCCCGAACCGCACGCCCGCTGCCTAAGCATCAAAAATCGTTACCGCGTTCTCCTCATCCGCGGAGGCAAGAAGTGCGTGAGAAAGCCCCAAAACTCATCCCATACCGCTGGAGGCATGCTCTCCCGAAAGCTCCCATGAATCAAACCAATCGATCGCGGATCACGCACCGATGCGAACCAAAGGTCACAGACTCGGTCTCAAGCCTCGATCACCCGTGACGATCTCAGAATCGCCGGATGAACTCGCGATCATCATCGTGCCTCGACCCATAAAACTCAAGGCTACAACTCGTAAAGTCCCGTAGCCTCAAACTATTCGCCGGGGTGAACCATCAAAGCATCGAACTGAATCGCCAGATCCACTTATCTCATATCTGCCACGACTCGCCAAGAATCGCCATCTCCTTGTAACCCATTTCTCTCGCCTGCATCAGGACTATGTCACACCAAAATCGGGCCCGTGGATCGTGCCTTACCCGCACCCTAGCGATACATACATCGAGAAAATCACGAACATAAAACATGAGTCATTAAACAAGAGATATAATAAATAAACAGCAACCAAAACAGCTTGCCTTCAAGATAAACATAAAACTCGAATAGCTTTAATCCTTTACAACTCGCCCAACAAAGATTCATGCACTTAAGATTTACAACGACTATGACGGACAGTGCCCCGCCATACCCCCGAATGTACAAGAACCTACAACTCAGTGGAACACATACCAAAAGATAAGCCTCCGAGAAACGGAGCTTCAACGCGCTGAACGGTGATCCTATGAGCGAGGATCCACGATCGATGTACTCTACCGCGGCAGATGAACGCAGCCTCAAGGAGGTCAAGATAACAGTACCAAGTATATGAATCGCATAATGTCAGAATGAAATCATAACAATCTATACAAAGCGTGAGACATGTATGATAGCCAAACTACAAAGACATCACATATAACGCTTATATCAAGTCGTGGTCTCACGCCACAACATCAATCATGCCCGTGGAATACCTTCCTCATCACGGCAATGATGATATGATAACAACAAGACAAAGAATCCAAATGGAAGCATACCCGCGCGCTACGATCGTGGTGCATGTCCAAAGGGAAACAATAAGACAACTTTCCAAATGGACGATACCCGCGGCGCTACGATCGTGGTCGATGTCCAAAGGGAAACAATAGACAGATTCCAAATGGACGATACCCGCAGCGCCACGATCGTGTCGAGATGTCCAAAAGGAAATCACAAGGCGATAATCAAATGGAAACATACCCGCGCGCCACGATCGTGTCAAGATATCCAAAGCGATTAACCACAAGACCTTAACCAAAATGGAAGCATACCCGCGCGCCACGATCGCGGTCGGTATGTCCAAAGCGATTAACAACAATAATACTATCACAGAACGCATCTGCGGAATTTCTCCGCCACCGCCGCAAGACGCCCAAGTAAGTTCTCAACTGCCACCGACTCTATCGAGAGACGCCAGAACACGTAAAACACAACACTTGTACAATAAAGGCTATCATCACAAGCATAGGCAAGTTTCACAACAACAAGCATAGTAAGTTTCACACAACTCAAAGTACTTTCATTTTATGCCAAAGTCCGGTTTTAACCCCAAAGTACTACATACGTTAAGTTCTTTTAAAAGAGATCCATTACTTTTATAAAAGTCACCCGATATTCGTAGTATTAGAATGACCAACCCATCTTCCTTTTCAAAATCAAGTAACAACATTCTTTTCCTAAGTTCCAGCTTTGCCTAGTTTCAATTACTCAAGCTTCTCATTTTCAAATGGTTTCATAGTTCCCAAACTTAATCACTGATTCCTTTTAGAACAATTGAGTAACATATGTCATATATGTGAGTAGTTTATTCTTGTTTATAACGATCTTATTACAAAGAAATGCATGATCTAGAAAATGTAATATCATTTTGTCTCATCTTAGCTTCTATGCAGATGGAGGTTTCACCGGTTTTAATACAACACATCATTATTCAATACATTTTCCTTTATTAACGCCGCAGTTGGTCCTGTCGATACACATTCTCGATTCCCAAATCAAGAAACATTATCCCTTTAAAACCAAGTACTCATTACTCACGAATGAGGTTTCACACAAACATCCACATTAAAACAAATAAGTTAAGTCTCTTATCTTATAAGATCAAGTCTCTTAACTTCTAACATCAAGAAACCATTTTCATTTACATAAGGTCGTTATAACTAACTTCCCATAAAGCTATTATAACACCCTATGTTTTAAACCAACCAAATCACTTAGCACATGTACGCTCACCGCATTACATAGTTCACAACAATCATGCTAGAAAAGATAGGAAGAGGTTCACATACCTCGCGACGATTTATCGACAATAAGCAAAATGCTCCAAGTACTACAACCTTGCTAGCCCTTTCCACTCCTCGAGTAGAATACGCTACTCTTAGTACTTTCACCTATAAAGGTCACAAACGTCTATTAACCCCAAAACACAAGTTTCTATCTTCCTATAGAAAATTCTAAGATTTCCCCGCAACAACAGAAATCTCCTCCTCTATCGAGGCCGGCCACCAAGCCAACCAGTGTGGGTTTACACGCCTAACCTGACGTGTACAATTCTACACAAGTCTACCGCAATACACCCTATGTAAATACAGCTCGCTTCTTTATTCTTCAGGCTTAAGTCAAAAGACATTGCCGAATACTAAGCATAGTTCCATATATAGTATACTTCAACTATATATTCTAACAAACATGTAATTTCCAATTACAATAGAGGGACAAGATAATTACCTCGACAAGCCCAAAATTATCCAAGTTATAATGTCGTTTCGAGCAAGGTTTAGCTCCACCCGCGCGCTCCAAACCACTCCAAACAACCCTTAGAAGTTCTAACTAACTTCTACTCAAATACTTCAACCAACTATGAAGATTTCCTTGTGGTTTTGGCTGAGACTAAAAGGACAAAAGGTAGTATTTCCGACTCTACGTAAAGAGGTATCTTTGGAATACTACAAGGTACAAGGCTAAGGTATTTTGGGCATTATAACAATACTAGGGAGTATTTCTATACCACAACAAGGGTATTATACTAAAACAACTAGGCTGTGGGAGTGGTACCCACGCCAAGGCACCACAAAGGGGAGGGTTTTCGGCCAAGGGCCTTTACTAGGAGTGGGGGCTCTTGGACGAGTCAAACAAGAGGAGAGTGGAAGGATAGCAAGACTTGGAACATTTTGACGAATGAAGTCTTCTGCCAAGGGGTATTTATAGCAAAACCAAAAGCCAACCAACGGCCAAGATCAAGCCATGTGCAAGGCAAGTGTAAGGCCAAGATCAAGCCAAGTGCACCCTAACCCTACTCCACAAATCCTCACAAATATCTACACAAATATCTACCACAACTTGCCCATCCATTCGCCCTAATTCCGCCTCAAGTCCACCAATGAGAGGGTGCCAAGTGTTGCCCTCTCGTTGGTCCAAAACATTTCGCCTCTCGGAAAAATCCGCAAAAATACTAAATGACATAGCCGAATTTTCCTTCGCAGCTACGCAAAACGCTTTCAAAAAACGACTCTAACCAAAGGTGTTGTGCACAAATGTCATTTCGCCAAGCCACTAGGCGGGGTGACACGTGTCACCCTCCTATTGGCCCAAAAACGTCTTCCAAAATATCCACAATGGCCAAAATCTCAAAACAAAGTGGGCTCTACAAAACCAGAATTTCTCCCGTGGGCCCCACGTGACCATTTCCGAAAATAAAATCTCAAAATTCTAATATAATCTATGAAGTCCAAATACCAAATCGGGAATCCACCCCATTAACGAACCTTTTTCTTCACAAATAACCGAAACTTTTCCGCTTAAAACTCACATCTTTCTTTCTTTTCAAAATTTTCGCCGACTCGCACGTACGTCCTCAGATACATACCCTTCAACTCCGGGGTATAACAGTCTCCCGTGCTTAGTAACATTCGTCCCGAATGTTCCTTCTCAAGACGGATATCGATGAAGTTCATCTAACAAGTTGTCAACGCCACAGCTTGGCCACGAAATATCACACGTTATCTTCCTTCCTTACTCGTCGTGCCCTTCTCGAACACTTGAACTCTCCCAAGACGCACCATACTTCGCCATTACTGCTCTCGAAAATCTCTGGAGTCACTACCTCCAAACTTGGTCATCTTACTAACCTCAAACTTCCTTAAGGCCATTCCCGGCCTTTACGAACCGCTTCTGGTCGAACGCGTCCACGAACTCATACGATGATCATACAAACTTGGGCCTAGCATCCTCGTGACCCTACCACCTGGCGGGACCACCCAGAACTGACCCCACCACAAAACGGGTTACGGGTTGACCCGCAAATGGTCCTCAACCCGACCCCCAACCGCGCCAAACTCTTGTTCCCCGATCTGGAACAATCATACCAATTCACATCATGAAAGCTACCACTTCCATCTCACACTACCCATGGACTCATCACACAGATAAATCCCACGTATACTACTCACCCTTATAAAGGTCAAACATAAAACGAATCTTATACTCAAGATGACCTTACCTCTAAGGTCTCAGTCGTGAAATAGTCTAAGGTTCACACTTACCATGCCCCCATACGTAACCTTCCAACTAACCATGTATTCTAACTCACACATATCACAATGCTATCCGTACATAGCACACAATAATGAGATCATCATAACAAGCATACCAAAACTCTAGAGGGTTAAGGATATACCTGTAGCTACCGCTCCACTCTAATCATAGGCACGCCGCAGGCGATAGTATGCAGGGCGTGATGAACCAGCCACAAATCTCGGGCGTGAGTCGTAACATCCGCGCTTCCCTGGTCGGACAGCCTCGCAAATGGCCTCGCTGGCCGCATGCAAAACAAACTCCCAATCTAGCACGACACTCTCCAAAATGGAGTCTACCACAACGGCCACAACGAGGTAGGGTGGCTTCACCGTTAACACCCCCGCTCTCCCGAAAATCTGAACCTCGAGCCCCGACCAGATCCGAGACGGTGGAGGACCACTGCATCGTGCGGGGTATATAACTAGCTCGCCGCGAGGCGGTCCGCCTCGAAAGTCACCAAAGGACCTCGCTGTCCCGGCCCTCTTCTCGCTGATCCAGTCATTCCTTCGACCCTCCGTGCCTCACATCCTAGCGCATGAGCTGCGTGCGGCAATGTCCATGCCCTACTGAAGAGAAACACCCGCACAAGACTCACCATATAATCATCTAGCCCGTGACGTAGCGATGCACCCTATCCTCCATATTCGCAACTAGCGCAGGACATATCGAGCCAAAGAATCGAACTCGACATTGTACTCGACAAAGGCGCCCTCTCTGCCTCAAGAATAAAAATCTGTTACCGCGTTCTCCTCATCCGCGAGGCAAG
The DNA here is from genome assembly GCA_029844215.1 of Przewalskia tangutica. Lineage (NCBI taxonomy): Eukaryota > Viridiplantae > Streptophyta > Magnoliopsida > Solanales > Solanaceae > Przewalskia > Przewalskia tangutica. Next base: position 53,287,462 of record CM056724.1, read on the forward strand.
AAGTGCGTGAGAAAGCCCCAAAACTCATCCCATACTGCCGAGGTGCATGCTCTCCCGAAAGCTCCCATGAATCAAACCAATCGATCGCGGTATCACGCACCGATGCGAACCAAAGGTCACGGACTCGGTTCTCAAGCCTTGATCACCCGCATGATCCGTCAGAATCGCCGGATGAACTCCTCGCGATCATCCTCGTGCCTCGACCAGAAACTCGCGCTACAACTCGTAAAGTCCCGTAGCCTCAAACTATCCGCCGGGGTGAACCATCGTGCATCTTGAATCGAATCGCCAGATCCAAATTTATCTCATATCTCGCCACGACCGCCAATAATCGCCATCTCTCGTGACCCATCTCCCCGCTTCCGCATCGGGACTGAGGCTCGTATCAGAGTCTCAGCAGCCATCGCCGCGCTTTAAACTCGCCAGGCCGGGCGGCGTCGCGAAACTCGCCGTCAAGCACTGCTCGTGATCGACGCTCGCGCTTCGAACTCCTCTCAGATCTCACTAGCGCCTCCTCGCCGCCTTGCCCTTCGGGCTCTGGTTGCCTTGCGCGGAGGCATAACTGGTAAAACGAGATACGTCAGAGGGGTCCAACTCACAACACAGCTCTAAGGCACGATCTCAGAATGAGAAGAAATGGAAACCAATCCTAAATGTCTTATAGCCTCCTGATTATAGATGTAGTGCACAACACACCGATAATCAAGACTTACTAGACACGGTTCGTAGACACTTTCCGAGGATTAATCGCTCGATACCACTATGTCACACCCGAAATCGGGCCGTGGATCGTGCCTTACCCTGCACCCTAGCGATACATACATCGAGAAAATCAGCGGAACATAAAACATGAGTCATTAAACAAGAGATATAATAAATAAACAAAGCAACCAAAACAAGCTTGCCTTCAAGATAAACATAAAACTCGAACAGCTTTAATCTTTTACAACTCGCCACAACAAAGATTACATGCACTTAAGATTTACAACGACTATGACGGACAGGCCCCGCCATACCCTGAATGTACAAGAACCTACAACTCGTGGAACACATACTAAAAGATAAGCCTCCGAGAAACGGAGCTTCCCAACGCGCGAACGGTGATCCTATGAGCGAGATCCACGACCGATGTACCTCTACTGCGCAGATGAACGCACTTCAAGGAGGTCAAGACAACAGTACCAAGTATGTGAAATCGCATAATGTCAGAATGAAATCATAACAATCTATACAAAGCGGAGACATGTATGATAGCCAAACTACAAGACATCACATATAACGCTTATATCAAGTCGTGGTCTCACGCCCACAACATCAATCATGCCCGTGGAATACCTTCTCATCACCGGCAATGATGATATGATAACAACAAGACAAAGAATCCAAATGGAAGCATACCCGCGCTACGCATCGTGTCGCGATGTCCAAAGGGAAACAATAAGACAACTTTCCAAATGGACGATACCCGCGCGCTACGCATCGTGTCGATATGTCCAAAGGGAAACAATAGACAAGATTCCAAATGGACGATACCCGCGCGCTACGATCGCGGTCGATGTCCAAAAGGAAATCACAAGGCGATAATCAAATGGAAACATACCCGCAGCGCTTACGATCGTGTCGAGATATCCAAAGCGATTAACCACAAGACCTTAACCAAAATGGAAGCATACCCGCAGCGCTACGCATCGTGTCGGATGTCCAAAGCGATTAACAACAATAATACTATCAACAGAACGCACTGCGGAATTTCTCCGCCACCGCCAAGACGCCCAAGTAAGTTCTCAACTACCACCGACTCTATCGAGACGCCAGAATACGTAAAACACAACGCTTGTACAATAAAGGCTATCATCACAAGCATAGGCAAGTTTCACAACAACAAGCATAGGCAAGTTTCACAACAACAAGCATAGGCAAGTTTCACACAACTCAAAGTACTTTCATTTTATGCCAAAGTCCGGTTTTTAACCCCAAAGTACTACATACGTTAAGTTCTTTTAAAAGAGATCCATTACTTTTATAAAAGTCACCCGATACGTAGTATTAGAATGACCAACCCATCTTCCTTTTCAAAATCAAGTAACAACATTCTTTTCCTAAGTTCCAGCTTGCCTAGTTTCAATTACTCAAGCTTCTCATTTTCAAATGGTTTCATAGTTCCCAAACTTAATCACTGATTCCTTTTAGAACAATTGAGTAACATATGTCATATATGTGAGTAGTTTATTCTGTTTATAACGATCTTATTACAAAGACCATGATCTAGAAAATGTAATATCATTTTGTCTCATCTTAGCTTCTATGCAGATGGAGGTTTCTACCGGTTTTAATACAACACATCATTATTCAATACATTTTCCTTTATTAACGCCGCAGCTGGTCCTGTCGATACACATTCGATTCCCAAATCAAGAAACATTATCCCTTTAAAACCAAGTACTCATTACTCACGAATGCGGTTTCACACAAACATCCACATTAAAACAAATAAGTTAAGTCTCTTATCTTATAAGATCAAGTCTCTTAACTTCTAACATCAGTAAACCATTTTCACTTACATAAGGTCGTTATAACTAACTTCCCATAAAGCTATTATAACACCCTATGTTTTAAACCAACCAAATCACTTAGCACACGTACGCTCACCGCATACATAGTTCACAACAATCATGCTAGAAAAGATAGGAAGAGGTTCACATACCTCGCGACGATTTATCGACAATAAGCAAAATGCTCCAAGTACTACAACCTTGCTAGCCCTTTCCACTCCTCGAGTAGAATACGCTACTCTTAGTACTTTCACCTATAAAGGTCACAAACGTCTATTAACCCCAAAACACAAGTTTCTATCTTCCTATAGAAAATTCGGCAAAGATTTTCCCCGCAACACAGTAAATCTCCTCCTCTCTCGCGTCCTGCTACCAAGACAACCAGGGGTTGGTTTACACGTCTAACCGGACGTGTACAATTCTACACAAGTCTACTGCAATACAGTCCTATGTAAATACAGTTCAGTTCAGTTCTTTATTCTTCAGGCTTAAGTCAAAAGACATTGCCGAATACTAAGCATAGTTCCATATATAGTATACTTCAACTATATATTCTAACAAACATGTAATTTCCAATTACAATAGAGGGACAAGATAATTACCTCGACAAGCCCAAAATTATCCAAGTTATAATGTCGTTCCTGAGCAAGGTTTAGCTCCACTCCGTGCGCTCCAAACCACTCCAAACAACCCTTAGAAGTTCTAACCAACTTCTACTCAAATACTTCAACCAACTATGAAGATTTCCTTAGGGTTTCGGTTTGAGACTAAAAAGGACAAAAGGTAGTATTTCCGACTCACGTAAAGAGGTATCTTTGGAATACTACAAGGTACAAGGCTAAGGTATTTTGGGCATTATAACAATACTAGGAGTATTTCTATACCACAACAAGGGTATTATACGAAACAACTAGGCTAGTGAGTGGTACCCCACTGCCAAGGCACCACAAAGCGGGGAGGGTTTCTGGCCAGGGCCTTTACTAGGGAGGGGCTCTTGGACGAGTCAAACAAGAGGAGAGGGAAGGATAGCAAGACTTGGAACATTTTGGATGAACGAAGTCTTCTGCCAAGGGGTATTTATAGCAAAACCAAAAGCCAACCAACGGCCAAGATCAAGCCATGTGCAAGGCAAGTGTAAGGCCAAGATCAAGCCAAGTGCACCCTAACCCTACTCCACAAATCCTCACAAATATCTACACAAATATCTACCACAACTTGCCCATCCATTCACTTCCTAATTCCGCCTCGTCCACCAACGAGAGGTGCCAAGTGTTGCCCTCTCGTTGGTCCAAAACATTTCGCCTCTGAAAAATCCGCAAAAATACTAAATGACATAGCCGGAATTTTCCTTCGCAGCCTACGCAAAACGCTTCACAAAAACGACTTAACCAAAGGGTACAGTAACAAATGTCATTTCGGCCATTACCTAGGCGGGGTGACACGTGTCACCCTCCTATTGGCCCAAAAACGCCTTCCAAAATATCCACAATGGCCAAAATCTCAAACAAAGTGGCTCACAAAACCAGAATTTCTCCCGTGGCCCCACGTGACCATTTCCAAAATAAAATCTCAAAATTCTAATATAATCTATGAAGTCCAAATACCAAACTGGGAATCCACCCCATTAACGAACCTTTTTCTTCACAAATAACCGAAACTTTTCCGTGAAACTCACATCTTTCTTTCTTTTCAAAATTTTTCACAGACTCGCACGCACGTCCTCACATACATAACCTGCAACTACGGGTATAACAGATCGAGGCTCGTATCGCGGTCTCAGCAGCCATTGTCGCGACTCTAACCTCTCGCTGGCCGGGCGGCCACAAAACCCGCCGTCAAGACAACCTCGTGATCGCTCGGGCTCGCGCTCGCACTTCTCTCAGATCTCACTAGGCCTCGGCTGCCTTGCTCTTCGTGGCTCTGGTTGCTGCGCGAGGCATAATCGTAAAAACGAGATACGCTGTGGGGTCCAACTTACAACACGACTCTAAGGCACGATCTCGTAATAAGAAGAATGGAAACTAATCCTAAATGTCTCAGCCTCACGATTATAGATGTGCACAACACATCGATAATCAAGACTTACTAGACACGGTGCAGACACTTTCCGAGGATTAATCGCTTTGATACCACTTTTGTAACGACTGCCCGGCCCGCATCGTGCCTTATCCCGCACCCTAGTGACACAACATCGAGAAAACCAATGAAAATAAAACTTTAAACAAGAAACAAGATATATGAACATAAACAAAGCCAACCCAACTGTTACCTTCCAATAACATAAATAAATACAACTCTTTCAAAACTAACGCTTTAATCCTTTTACAAACCCCGCCCACAACAAGATTACTGCACTTAAGATTTACAATAACTACGACGAGGCCCCGCCATACCCCTACAACTCGTGGAACACATACCAAAAGATAAGCCTCCGAGAAACGGAGCTTCCCAAAACGCTGAATCGAGATCCTAAGAGCGAGGATCCACGACCGATGTACCTCTACCGCAGATGAACGCAGCTCGGGCGAGGTCGATAACAGTACCAAGTATGTGAAATCAGAAATATCGAAAATGAAATCTTACTAGTCTATATAAAGCAGGAGACATGTATGATAACCAAACTACGCTCACAACATAAAAGCCATGTCGATCGGTGACTCACGCTCAAGTCATCACTAAATATAACTATGGGTCTCACGCCCACAACATCAATCATGTTCGCATCACGGCCGCATGCCCCTAATTCGTGACGGTAGACATGTCCATGATGCAACAATAATACCAATGCCCCATGGCCACATGCCCCGGACTTCAGACGGTAGACACGCCCATGTGACATCAACAATAATATATCGGGTGATCAACCCCGCCGCACGGCCACATGCCCCTAATTCTACTCGCCAGACATGTCCATGTAACCACAATAACAATATATCGGGTAATCAACCCTGCCGCATGGCCACATGCCCCCGGAATTCTACCTCGGTGTAGACATGTCCATGTGACATCAACAACAAGACAGTAATCAAATTGGAAACATACCCGTGGAATTCTCCGTCATTGCCAGCACGTCCAAGTAAGTTCTCAACAAGTCAACCTACTCTATCGAGACGCCAGAATACGTAAATACAACACTTGTACAACAAAGGCTATCATCACAAGCATAGGCAAGTTTCACACAACTCAAAGTACTTTCCCATAAGTCACACAATACCCGTAGTATAAAAATAGAGTGACTATCTTTTTAAGTAAACCAAAATACTTCCCTTTGCAAAAATCAAGTAACCACATTATTTCCAAACGTTCAAGTTTGCCTAATTTCAAGTGCTCAAGTTTCTCATTTTAGAAAGGTTTTATAACTCATAGTCTTAATCCCTTTTAAAACAATTGAGTAACATATGTCATACATGTGAGTAGTTTATTCTTGTTTATAACATCTTATTACAGCAGCCATGATCTAGAAAATGTAATATCATTTTGTCTCATCTTAGCTTCTATGCAGATGGAGGTTTCTACTGGTTTTAATACAACACATCATTATTCAATACATTTTCCTTTTTAACGCTGCAGTTGGTCCGCCGATACACATTCTCGATTCAAATCAAGAAACATTATCCCTTTAAAACCAAGTACTCATTACTCACGAATGAGGTTTCACACAAACATCCACATTAAAACAAATAAGTTAAGTCTCTTATCTTATTAGATCAAGTCTCTTAACTTCTAACATCAGTAAACCATTTTCTTACCTACATAAAGCTGTTATAACCAACTTCCCATAAAGCCGTTATAACACTTTATATTTAAACCAAACAAATACACTTAGCACCTGTACGTCCACCGTACTACATAGTTACACACATATCATGCTAGAACAGATAGGAAGAGGTTCACATACCTCGCGACGAGTATCGACAATAAGCAAAATGCTCCAAGTACTACAACCTTGCTAGCCCTTTCCACTCCTCAAGTAGAATACGCTACTCTTAGTACTTTCACCTAAAAATGTCACAAACGGATATTAACTTTTAAACATACGGTTCCATTTCTCTACGTAAAATTTGGCAAAGACTCTCTCCCGCAACAACAGAAATCTCCTCCTCTATCGAGGCCGCCACCAAGCCAACGGGGTTTTACACGCCTAACCTGACGTGTACAATTCTACTCGCAATACTACACAAGTCTATCGCAATACACCCTATGTAAATACAGTGATTCTTTTCTTTAAATTCGTGCTTAAGTCAAAAGACATTGCACGCACAATAATGTTCAAGACTATATATAGTATACTTCAACTATATATTCCTACAACATGTAATCTCCAATTACAACTAGAGGACAAGATAATTACCTCGATAAGCCCATAATTATCCAAGTTAAATGTCGATCCTTAGCAACGCTTAGCTCAACTCCGTGCTCCATCCCGCCTCCAAACAACCCTTAAGTTCTAACCAACTTCTACTTAAATACTTCAATCAATCAACGAAGATTTCCTTAGGGTTTCGGTTTGAGACTAAAGGGACAAAAGGTAGTATTTCCGGCTCTACGATAGAGGTATCTTTGGAATACTACAAGGTACAAGGCTAAGGTATTTTGGGCATTATAACAATACTGAGAGTATTTCTACCAAGAGTGGTGTATTATACGAAACAACTAGGCTGGGGTACCCTACGGCTAGCTCCACAAAGTGGGAGGGGAAGCCTCTCGCCAAAGCCCACACGGGGAGGGGGAAGGCTCTCGCCAGAGCTCACAAAGGGGGAGGAGAGGGTTTCAATACTTGGAAGTTTTGGATGAATGAAGTCTTCAAGCCAAGGGGGGTATTTATAGCAAACCCAAAGCCAACCAATGGCCAAGATCAAGCCATGTGCACGGCCAGTGTAAGGCCTTGATCAAGCCAAGTGCACCCTAGCCCTACTCCACCAAACATGGCACAAAACAAGCCACAAACAAGCCACAAACAAGGCAAGAATAAGGGACCAATCGGCCAAGGCCAACCACCCACGACCGCCCCTAAATCACAACGAGGGTGACAAGTGTCACCCTCCCGTTGGTCCAAAAATGTTTCGTCTCTCGGAAAAATCCGCAAAAATATAAATGACATAGCCGAATTTTCCCTACGAAAGTCGTGGAAACGCTTCGTCGAAAACGACTCAATCGGCACTTGTGCCCAAAATTCGGTCCTTTGCCTAACTTAAGGCTCAAATTCTCACGCACGCCCCACGCATACCTGGAAATACGGTATAGAGTAGAACCCGATCTATCAAAGCATACACATCAAACCCAGAACCGATAAGGTACAGCGCGACATCGGTGAGGCCTCCGATCCGCTTTCTACCGACAAAGCATAAATGCGTTCGAGGACCGCTAGAACTCCGACCCGCGCCACGACCACTGCCGCGCCCAGCCGGTCCATGAGTACCTGGCCCTCCGGCGAGTAATCGCTGGGATGAAGCGGCAATGCACTCGCAGATCGGGCCCTACTACCACGCCCGGTCGGACAAACTCGCGAAATGACCTGCCGCCACAAGTATAGCGGGCTCGAGTACTCCCGAATGGTATCTACCACAACGGGCACACCGAGCGGACCTCGAACGGTTAGCACTTCGCTACCCCGAAATCAAGTCCCGGGCCCCGACCGCCCCGCTCGCTGTGCCGAAATGAGGTAGGAGCACTCGCTACCGGCCGTGGTGCAAACGGACTTCTGACGCCGCCCACCCCGAGGACCACCAAAAGAACCGCCGCCTGGCCTTCTTCTGCTGATATCGCTTACCCGGCCGTCTCTACGCCTCGCATCCCAGCAGCACGAGCTCAGATACGGGTTATGTCCATGCCTGGCTGAAGGGACACACCCGCACAAGACTCGGCCATGTAATCATCTAGCCCAGTGACATAGCGATGCACCCGGTCCTCCATCTCGCTACGGTCAAGGCAGGACATATCGAGCCAAAGAATCAAACTCGACATTGTACTCCTCACTGCGGCGCCCTCCCTGTCTCAAAGAATCTATCAACTCGTGCCTCCTCATCTCGCGAGGCAAGAAGTGAGAAAAGCCTCAAAACTCATCCCATACCGCTGGAGGTGCATGCTCTCCCCGGGAAAGCTCCCATGAATCAAACCAATCGACTGCGGTATCACGCAGACGCGAACCGAATGTCACGCACTCTCAAGCCCACGATCACCCGCATAATCCTCTGCAGCTGACGGATGAACTCCTGCGGATCATCTTCCGGCCTCGACCCGTAAAACTCTGGAGGGCTACAACTAAGGAAATCCCGTAGTCTCAAACTATCTGCCCTCGGGTGCACTACGGGTGCGACCGAGCCGAGCTGAATCGCCGCATCCAGCCTCTCCTCAGACGGCCACAACTCTAGCCAATAGTCGGGCCGTCTCCTTGTACCCTAACTCTCCGCCCAGCCGTGGGACGGGAGGTGTGGTACTGTGGTCTCTCGCTGGGCCGGCGGCGTCATAGAACTCGCCGCTCGTATAGACGGGCACGAGCCCTCGTGACTGGGTGTCTGCTAGCGCCTCCTCGCTTTGCCCTTCCAGGCCCGGTTGCCTTACGTGGAGGCATAACTGTTACAGGAAAGGAATACGTTAGAGGGGTCCAACCTATAACACAGCTCTAAAGCACGATCTCAGAATGAAGAATGGAAACCAATCCTAAATATCATATAGCCTCCTGATTATTGGTGTGGTGCACAACACACCGATAATCAAGACTCTACTAGATACGGTCTGTAGACACTTTCCGAGGATTAACTGCTCTGATACCACTTTTGTCACGACCCGTTCCGGGGCCCGTGACTGGTGCCTTACCGGGGCACCCAAGTAGTCATACATCAGAGTAATCAGCGGAAATATAAAACAAGACATGGAACAGTTTATAAAATAAGACACAGTTTATGTGAACAAACGTCGCCTTTCGGCATATATATATATAAACAAGGTTTAGCAGTTACATCCGACAATCGCATAAACATGACTACGCACTTAAGGAAATATATACAACTATGGCGGGACAGGGCCCCGCCATACCCTGACTGTACAAAACTATCTACAACAGGGAGATCATACCAAAAGTAGAGCCTCCGGAAGAGATGGAGCTCCCGACACCAACGTAGAGATCCTAAGGATGCGGATCTAGCACCTGCTTGCCCTTACCTGCGGCATGAACGCAGCCCCCCGAAGGAGGTCAGTACAACAGGTACCAAGTATGTGAAACTATAAAGAACTGAAATGAAATCAAAGTATTTAAAACCTTTTCACAAATACAATCAGTTCAATTGCACATAGTGCCACATCACAAACAACAACAGTAATAGGAAAACTGTAACAGGTCTATTCTAGGCCGCGAATGATCAAAGCAAGGCCAATCGCCCATAGTATCATTCTGCGTGCCTAGTCTCGACTTCCGCACTCGCATAGTCACATGCACCGCACGAGGTATTCTCGACGGGGCAGCCAACCCCCGACATCCGCCTAGGCTCCCGCAGCCCGCATAGCCTCAAAAGACCGCATAGTCTCAACAGACCGCATAGGGAATCCCCCGCATCAGGCTAAACACCCGGAATGATCAATCCTGGAGCATACCGCTGCTCCGCATAGTCTCACAGACCGCATAGGCCGTATAGACCCGCATCAAGGGGGGCAAGCCCTCGGTATAACAGTCAAGGGGGTAGGTGATACAATAACAGTACAACGGACTTACCGGTTAGCAACGTAAGCACAGCAAGAATGACCCCCTTACACAGCATTTCAAGACACTAACCCAGGTAGCATCATAATATGTCTACTTATCACACAAATCTTACTACACTTAACATAAATCAATACAAGGCTTTTATAAACAAACAAGTAAACAGTTCCTTTTTATCTTTCTTAAGTTGTTATACCTAACTTCCCATAAAGCTAGTATAACTCTTAAGCTTTTGTTTTAAAAAACCAAATATTTATCTTCTGTAAAAATGATTCAATATTCTTTGAAATGCTTCAGCTTTTGTTATTCAAAGCTTAAGCCAGGCATTGCCGTAAGTATTATTCAGCTTAAGCCGAGGCATTACCATAAGTATTATTCAGCTTAAGTCAAAGACATTGCCGTAGTTATTATTCGATTAACACATGTACGCTTCACCGTACTATATATTGTAAAATATCATGCTTTAGGAAGAATCACATACCTTCTCAAATAAAACCACCGCCAAGTCAATATGTCATACGCAGAGAGTCACCTATAATAGTCACAGACATCTATCAAAGACTACTCAAGGTCATTCTAAACAGAGGGTTCACAATTCTACGGTAAGTCGGGCAAGACTTCCCACCCTGAGCTATATAAGTTCATCATGGAAACAAATTCTATGTAAGTAGTTTGATTATTCTTCTTTAAACCCTTCATTGTGATAACAATTCAATTCTATTCGTGATATTCTTCTAAGTATTTATACTTATTCTTATACTACTACATTAATTATTCTCTAATTCAAAAGAGGTTAGGATTAGATACCTCGGTAAGCCCAATAATATCCTAGATAAAGTCGCTACCGAGCAAGGTTTAGCTCCTAAGTTATGCGCTCCAGAGCACCAAGAAACCTTAGAAGTTCTTCACAACTTCTACAAAGGACTAAGGGATTTGGGCTAGGGTAGTGTGGGCATTATCACAAGACTAGCAGACAACGTTTCTACCCAGGAAGGGGGGTAGATTTCGGCTAGGCTAGGGGGTAGGCCCTCGCCAAACTCACTCAAAGGAGAGGTGTTGGACGAAAGGCTAAGGGAGAGGAGAGGATTTTTAGACTTGGAAGATAACTTTGTGGATGAAGAACTCTTCATCTTTAAGGGGGTATTTATAGGTCAAGAAGTGGCCAACCAATGGCCAAGATTAAGACAAGTGCAAGGCAAGTGTAGGGTGAAGATTTACTCCTCTTTACAAATATCCTACCAACTCCTTGACTTGTGCACAAGGCACAAAAAACGTGCACTTCCTCTCCAATTTCGTCCAATGGACGATTCAAGTCCATCAATGGGAGGGTGCCAAGTGTCGCCCTCCCGTTGGTCCAAAATGTTTCGTCTCTCGGAAAAATCCGCAAAAATTAGTAATGGCATAGCCGGAATTTTCCCTACGAAAGTTGTGGAAACGTTTTCGGAAACGATTCTTTTAGTGAGTTGTGTACAAAAAAAAACGTCCAAGGCTAACTTTAAGGCCAAACTTTTTGTACGTATTCCCTTACGTACATACTCTGGAAATACGGGGTATAACAATAAGTACGGTAGACGTACGCGTTTTAAAGGAATTCGGTTTTGTTTTGATATCATTGACTTGATATAAGAATGTCTAAGTTTGGTGGAGTTAGTGAATTAACTCACTTGATTTTAAAGGATGAAAATGCCTTAGTTTTCTAAAGCACAAAGTTGTTATAACGGCTTTATGGGACGGTGGTTATAACAGCTTTATGAGAAGTTAAAAGAATGGTTTACTTGATCGATTTCAAAAGAGGATTAAAGACTTGATATAAAGAAGGGTAGCTTGTTTAAAGGTATAAGTTACTTAAATTTTCGAAAATGGAAGAATTGATTTCAAAGCCTTGAAATGAATTTCTAAAGGCGTAGTAACTTGATATGGAAAGTAGTTATGCCTTGATACTACGGGTGTTAGTATCTTAGGGTTTTTATATGAAAAAAAGTCATTTTAAAAGGGTAGAAGTACGTAGTACTTTGGAGTTAAATTCCCGGATTTTTCATGATATGTTAGTGCCTTAAGTTAAATAAAATGAGAGTGCATGCTTATTAAGTCTAATAAGAAGTTGAGGGATTTCTTAACTTACTTATGTTATTTATGGAGCCGGTTATGCTTGTGTTATATTATTCTTCACGGGGTCATTCCCGTGTTACACCCCGTAAATTCAAGAGAATAAGATAAGAACGTACGAAAGGAAGTAAGGTTTGAAATTTGGAAAGATAAGTTGGCAAATGTTGTAGGTAGATTTTCAGTCAACTTTGGAGCGGCATATATCCTAGTTCACTAAGAGTTTTTAGGGGTTTAAAAAGCCTAGTATGAAGTTTGTTTAATCTAGTTTCCAACGCAACAAACCGCTCGTCGATTGGACATCGGAGTAGGAAGTTATGGACGTTGCAAGATCAGCTGGCAGAAGAGGGGGAAAAGAATTCCAGTCAGGCGTCACAGCGCCGCGGCGCCGGCTGCAGGGCCGCGGCGCCGTAAGACCTGAACCCCTCTGAAGTTGCAGCGCCGCGCCGATCGCAGGCCGCGGGCGCCGATCGCAGGGTCAGCGCGCCGATCGCAGGCCGCGCGCGCCGATCGCAGGCCGCGCGCCGATCGCAGCGCGGCGCCAAGGCGGGATTTTCCGCGAGAAATGGGGAAAAATCAGAAGATATTTTGTAAAAGGCCCATGGGAGGGCGACAAATGTCCCTCCCATCTTTTGACCAAGAGGAGGGTCTTATTTTAGGACCAAGTCTTAAAGACTTGGTCATTTGCAAAGGATTTCCTAAAGAAAAATTCCCCTCTTCTCTCTCAAAAATTAATGAACCCCGATGAGATTTTTGGAAAGGCAACAAGAAGGAAATATGTTGGCAAGCTTGTAGAGGGTTCGTGTGGGTGATTTTAACGTGAAGAATATTTCGGAAAGAGGGCTCATTGAGGTAAAACCTTCACCTTCTTATGTAATTGAAGATTACAAGTTATAGTAGTTAAGAAATGAGCATGTGGTTTATATATTAAAGTTTGAAAATATTTGGATCATGTCGACTTGTTGAAAACCGAAAATGGGCATGTTAGTCACTCATGTTGTAATCAATTCGGTTGTTAGCTAAAATCATTACATGTTATAAATAGAAGGGTATATAATTGGTTATGATTTATATAACATGTTGGAATAACGAGTTGGATTAAAATGATTTGAAAAAAAAAGAAGATGATATGTGAGCATGTTATAGCCAAAGAGTTGCCTTAAACTAGTTGGATTGTTTTAATATGAATTGTGGGGCATAATTTTACACGTCCAAGTTAGGCGTGTAATCCCCTTGTATTGTTGAATTGTTGGGCCTTAAAAGTGGCATTTGGTTATTGAATTCGAGCCTTGAAAAAGGTGGAAAAGTATGTAGAAACAAAGGAAGTGCTGTCCAATTTTCCGTAGAATAAGGGACTTTACAATTAGAATATTCAACGTTGAAGCTAAAAACTAATAGACGTATTATGGTCATTTTAGGTTGACATACTACGGGCGGCACATTCAAGTTAGCAGGTGGATTAAGCCGAAGAGGTATGTGGAAACTTTCTTATCTCTTGAGCATGAGTAGTTATAACTGTATAGTACGGTAGACGTACGTGATTTAAATGAAGTAAATTCATTTGATATACTTGACTTGTTTTAAGGATGTCTAGTTGGTTGAGTTAGAGAATTAACTCACTTGTTCTTAAGGAAAGGTTATAAGAATGGTTTATTCTAATAAGGTAGACAAGGATTTCTTAACATGAAAAAGTATAGGATACTTGATTTGGAAAGTATTGATTCCTGAACTATTCTAAAGATAAGAGACCTGATTTCTAAGTTAAGAAACTTGTTTTTCTAAAGTTAAGAGACTTGAAGTATTTTGAAAGTTGTGTAACTTGATTTGAAGTATAAGTCTCTTGGTCATAATAAGAACGAAGTTGTCTAAGACATAATGAGTTATAACGACTTTATGAGAAGTTAGTTATGACAACTTTATGAAATGATAAGGATGTCTTAGTCTCTAAAGCAATAAGTTAGTATAACGGCTTTATGGGAAGTTGGTTATAATAACTTTATGGAAGGTTAAAGGAATGGTTTTTCTCGAGTATGGTAAACAAAGATGAAAGAATCGAAATTAAGTAGGGAAATTTGATTTAAAGGCATCAATTGCTTAAAGTTTAAAATGAGGGTCACTTGATTTAGAAGCCAGAAGCATATTTCTAAAAGTATAGTGACTTGTTTGATATGTAGATGAGCCTTGATACTACGGGTGTTAATATCTTGGGGTTTTTATGTAAGAAATGAATCTTTTGAAAGAATAGAAGTACATAGTACTTTGGGTTAAATTCCCGGAATTGTTATGTAATATGAAGGTGCCTTAAGGTTATAAAATGAGATCCATATTGTATGTTAATGAAAGTCTAAAGAAGTTATGAACTTGTATATACTCTCTTGTGATAGCCTTGGAGTGCAAGTATTATGTTGTTACGTTGCCGTGACTCTCAGTTGGAGGGTCGGCTGTCTTATTGTGAGTTTACTTGGACGTACCGACAGTGATGGAGGATTCCACGGGTATGCTTCCATTGTCTTATTATGAACTTACTTGGATGTACCGACAGTGATGGAGGATTCCACGGGTATGCTTCCATTGTCTTACTGTGAGTTTACCTGGACGTACCGACAGTGATGGAGGATTCCACGGGTATGTTTCCATTGTAATTGATCCTTGGACATGCTTATACGATGAGGGATTTCGGGGCATGCGATCAGGATGCGGGTTAAATTCCTGGATGCTATTATTACTCCATGGATTAGCTCTCCATGAAAACATGTACCCGAGATGAGGGATTCCACAGGCATGTTATATACGATTATTACTCCATGGATTAGCTCTCTATGAAGACATGTAACCGAGATGAGGGGTTCCACGGGCATGATATATACGATTATTACTCCATGGATTAGCTCTCCGTGAAGACATGTACCCGAGATGAGGGATTCCACGGGCATGTTATATACGATTATTACCCCATGGATTAGCTCCCCATGAAGTCATGTACCCGAGATGAGGGATTCCACGGGCATGAGATATATATATATATATGTTGTATGTGTGTACGCCGACTGTGAGGTAGGATGCCACGGGCGCGTCACATGGTTATATTTTACTCTTACGGCTGTCGGCAGTGACGAGGGATTCCACGGGCAGAGGATATATATATATATATATGTGTTGTATGTGTGTACGCCGACAGTGAGGTAGGATGCCACGGGCGCGTCACACGGTTAGATTTTACACCTATAGCGGTCGGCAGTGATGGGGGATTCCACGGGCACGATTTGATATTTGAGGGCTGATGTTCATAGCCCTGGTGTGACTATCGTTCATATGTTGAAATAGTCTGTATGTTACGCCCCACATTTCAGGTCTAGCTTATGAGACCGTACGAAAGGAACTAAGATCAAAAAATTTAGAAAGATAGGGTGATGGACTGTTTCGGACGAGTATTAGTCAACCTTGAGGCGGTTTATGCCGCGTTACATCAGGAGTTTTTAGGTGTTTCAAAAGCCTATTGGGTAGTCCGTTAAATCTAGTTCCCAACGCAACAAACCGTTCGTCGATAGGACATCGGAGTCAAAAGTTATGGAAGTTACAAGTTCGGTGCGCAGTCAGGCAAAACAGTAGTTTCAGTTCAGGGTCACGCCGCCGCGAGCCGAAAGGTGGCCGCGACGGTTATGCTGGGGTTCGCTGAGGTTGCAGCCGCGCCGGAATGCAGGTCGCGCGGAATGCAGGGAATTCTCAGAAGTGGAAGCGCTGCGACGCCGTGGCGGGGCCGCGGCGCCAAGGCGGGATTTTGGTCAACGAAAAGGGCTGAAATCAGGGGATATTTTCGAAAAGGGCCCATGGAAGGGTGACAAGTGTCCCTCCCATCCTTTGGACTTAGAAAAGGGTCCTATTTTAGGGTCAAGTATTGGAAGACTTGGTCATTTCATCTTAAAACACTCCCAAGAAATCCTCTCCCTTTTCTCTCTAGGTTTTTGAAGAAAACCTAGCCTAAGGAAATTTGTTGGAGCGGCGGCAAGAAGGCAAAGAGTGAGTAAACTTGTGGGAAGCGCGGGTGGACGAGTTTGACGGGAAAGAAGTTGAAGAAAAAGGGCTTTTGTGGGCTATTCCAAAAGGTAAAAGTTTCCCCCTTCTCTTGGATATAAGTTATAATACTTGTTATAGTTGATTTAGACCACGTGAAACATGTATTAGAGATTGGTAAGTACTATGGATTTTTGAAGGCTAGAAATCCGAAATTGACATGATTGAGTCATTTGAATTTGAATTACAATTTGGTCGTTACCTAAAGTCGTCGCATGTTATCCACTAGAGGATTGTAGTAGCTTTAATCGATTTCGGCTTGATTACATGTCATACTAAATAACTTGGATTAAAAAGAAATTGGAAAGGAGACTTTGTGTTGTTGTCCCTCTAATGTGCCGAATTGACATTGTAGTTTAGACTTGTTTCTATTGTGGGGCAGAATTTTACACGTCTTGTAGGCGTGTAATCCCCTATTGTTAACTACTTTGTTGAGCCTTAAATGTGGCGTTTGGTTATTGAATTCGGCCTTGAAAAAGGTGGCAAAGTATGCACAAACAAAGGAAGTGCTGTCCGATTTTCCGTAGAATGTAGGGACCTTGCACTTAGTTTATTCTACGTTCGAAGCTAGAGATTAATAGACGTTTTATGACCATTATAGGATTGAAGTACTACGAGTAGCATATTCTACTTGAAGGGTATAGTACTGTGGAGCATTTTGCTAATTGTCGATAATCGTCGCGAGGTATGTGATTCTTCCTATCCTCTTGAGCATGATTATTTGTGAAATATATAGTGCGGTAGACGCACGTGTGTCAAAGGAGTTTGATTTTCCCTTTTTGTGCCTTGACTTGATATGAAGTGTAAAGGGCTTGATTGTGTGGAAAAGTAGTAAAGTCTTATTCGTTAGTAATGGGCACTCGGTTGTTAAAGAATAAGCCATCTTGGTCTCATAAATGCTTATAGTTGTAATTGGTTGGTTTAAAACATAAAGTGTTATAACGGCTTTATGGGAAGTTTGTTATAACCACTTTATGTAGGTAAAGAGATGGTTTGTGGTTTTTAAAAGATAAGAGACTTGACTTATAAATGACTTGATGTGATATACTAAGGACTTGGTTTGCGTTAAAAAAGTTGTGAAACCGCATTTTTGAGAAATGGGTATTTGGGTTTTAAAAGGAATAAGTTATATTGATTTCGGAAATGAGAATAAGTATCGAACAAACCACTGCAGCGTTAATAAAGGAAAATGTATTGACTAATTAATTATTATTAAAACCAGTAGAAACCTCCATCTGCATAGAAGCTAAGATAAGACAAAATTGTATTACATTTTCTAGATCATGGCTGCTTTAATAAGAGCATTATAACAAGTTTTGATTTTCCTAAATTCCAAAGTAAGAAGATTGAATTATAAAAGAGAGAGACTTGAGAATTTGAAGTGTTGTCGTTTAAAAAGTAGGCATGGTATTGTCTTGGCTTATTCGAAAAGAAGGTATGGAAATTGTCTTGGTTTTCTTAAAAAGATAGTTACTCTATTTTTTTGATACCACGGGTATCGTGTGACTTTTTTGATAGGAATGGATCTTTTTGAAAGAGTTAAAGTACGTAGTACCTTGGGGTTAACACCCAGATTCGTCGTAATAAAATGAAAGACTATGAGTACGTTGAACTTGCCTATGCTTGTTGTGATAGCCTTTGTTGTGCAAGTGTTTGATTTTGTACTACCGAGCCTCTCGATGGAGGGCCGGCTGTCTGGTTGATTGATGGACATACTGACACGTTGGGTGGCCCACGGGTATTCTTCCATTAGGAGTGTTATCTTGTGATTTGTTTGGACATACTGACACGTTGGGTGGCCCACGGGTATGCGTCCACAGTGAGTATTATCTTGTGATTTGTTTGGACATACTAACACGTTGGGTGGCCCACGGGTATGCTTCCACAGTGAGTTTTATCTTGTTATTTGTTTGGACATACTGACATGTTGGGTGGCCAACGGGTATGCTTCCACAATGATTGTTATCTTGTCATCTCCTTTGGGCATACCGACACGTTGGATGGTCCACGGGTATGGGCCCACTAGGACGGTTCCAGGGCCATGCTTATACCGAGGTGAGATGCCGGGGCATGCGGCCATTGTGCGAGTTAAATTCCCGGGTTGTATTTGAGTGATGATTTTACGGGCATGAGTCCACGACTTGACATGATCGCTTATATGTTGTGTCTCGTATTTTGTTATCATACATGTCTCCCGCGCTTTTATAGACTATTATGATTTCATTTACGATTTTCGCCACATACTTGGTACTGTTATCGACCTCCTTCGGGCCGTGATTCATGTCGCAGGTTGAGGTACATAGCTTGCTGATCCGCACTCTTAGGATCGTTGTTCAGTTCTCAGAAAGCTCCATATCTCCGGAAGCTTGTCTTGTGGTACGGTTCCCTGAAGTTGTAGACTTTTGTACATTCAGGGGCATGGCGGGGCCCTGTCCCGTCATTGTTGTTACAAAATTCTTAGAGGTCTGTAGCACTGTTGTGGGCAGAATTTGTAAAGGATGTAACTGTTCAAGTTTTTATTTATATATACAGAAAGGTAACCGTTTTGGTTAGCCTGTTCTCTTATTTCATTGTTTTTCTGTCATGAGTTTTTATTTTCGCTGATTTTCTCTGATGTTGTATCACTAGGGTGCCCGGGGTAAGGCACCAGTCGCGGGCCCGAGGTCGGGTCGTGACACTGTACAAGGTAAAACTGACTTTTATTACTTTCACTTTGGTAAGGCACAGTGTATTGTTAATTGGGTTATCATACATGTCTTCAGCTTTATTTTAGACTATTATGATTTAAATTACAGTACTTTCAATTTTACATATTTGGTACATATTTTATCGACTTCTTCCGGGCTGCGTTCATGCCGCAGGTTGAGGTACATAGCTTGCTGATCCGCACTCTAGGATCACTGTCCAGTTCTTGGAAAGCTCCATTTCTCCGGAGGCTTTGTCTTTTGGTACGGTTCCCTGAGGTTGTAGACTTTTGTACATTCAGGGGTATGGCGGGGCCCTGTCCCGTCACAGTTGTATGTCTAAACTCTTAGAGGTCTGTAGTCATATCTTGTGGGTCACTTTTAAAAAAAAAATGAGGTAACTGCTTTTGGATTTGTATATATCCAGGGAGGTAGCCTTATCGGCTAACCTATTATTTATTTCTTGTTAAGTTTATGTATGTTCCGCTGATTATCTCTGATGTATAACTGTAAGGGTGCCCAGGTAGGGCACCAGTCGCGGGCCCGAGGTTGGGTCGTGACACCCCGGGCATGTTGCATGTTGCATATTCCGTGGATTTTCTCCCCACGATGCGAGAAAGTTACCTAATGCGATTCTGTAGGGCTCATGAGGGTGAAATAGTCCCATGCGGGGCGGACCAATCCTATGCGAGGAAATTACCTCATGCGGGTCCACACGGCTTATGCAGGTGAAATAGTCACTGGAGTAGGATTGCGTGATATTACTACGGGCGGATGGTCATAGGTTAATCACTGGCTTCCCATTTTAAGAACCGGAAATGTTTACTCTTGTTACTCTCATTGTTAGTAAGGCACAGTATACTGTTAATTTGGTTATCATACATGTCTCCAGCTTTATTTTAGAACTTATGATATAAATTACAGTATTCCCAGTTTTACATAATTAGTACATATTTTGTACTGACCCCCTTTCCTCGGGGGGCTGCGTTCATACCGCAGGTAAGGGTAAGAAGGTTGCGGATCCTCACTCTTAGGATCGCTGATCAGTTGTCAGAAAGCTTCATTTCTCCGGAGGCTTGTCTTTTGGTACGGTTTCCCTGATGTTGTAGATTTATGTACATTCAGGGGTATGGTGGGGCCCTGTCCCGTCACAGTGATTATGTCAAAATTCTTAGAGGTCTGTAGTCATATCTTATGCGTCAGTTTATATAAAGATGGGATGTAACTGCTGTTGGATATGTACTTATATATATATGTCCAGGGAGGTGGCCTTATCGGCTAGACTGTTATTTATTTTTCTGTTGATGTACGTTAGGAGTTTTATGTATGTTCCGATGATTTTCTCTGATGTATACCTATAAGGGTGCCCAGGTAGGGCACCAGTCGCGGGCCCGGAGTCGGGTCGTGACAAAAGTGGTATCAGAGCAGTTAGTCCTCGGAAAGTGTCTACAGACCGTGTCTAGTAGAGTCTTGGTTATCGGTGTGTTGTGCGCCACATCTATAACCAGGAGGCTGTAGGACATTTAGGATTGGTTTTCATTCTTCTATCTCTGAGATCGTGCAGTAGAGCTGTCTTATTAGGTTGGATCCTCTCTGACTTATTCTTATGTATCAGTTATGCCTCCACGGAAGGCGACCAGGGCCCAGAAGGGCAAGGCAGCAGCAGGAGATGCTAGTGGTACACAGAGGGTTACTAGGACTCAGGCCCAGACTATGCCTGAGGTTGTGGCCCAGACGGCGAGTTCAGTTACGCCGACAGTATTAGAGGAGCCGAGAGCAGCCGCAACTCCAGAGGTTCCGATACCTGAGCCTCGAGCCCGCGGCAGGCGAGTATAGAGATTATGGAGAGTAGATCAGATTATTGACTAGCATAGTGGTGGCAAAGATCGGCGAGCGGTAGCTAACCTGTGAGCCGGCGATTTGAGGATTCAGGATTTTCTGGGTTGTAATCCACCCGATTTCTATGGTTCGAGATCTGAGGATGATCCTCAGGAGTTCATTCGGAAGATACAGCGGACTATGCAAGTACTTAGGGCCTCGGAGACCGAGTCAGTGGTGCTAGCTTCTTACCGGTTGCGCGATATTGCGTTGAACTGGTTTGAGTCATGGGAACTGTCTAGGGGTGTGGATATTCTTCTAGCTATTTGGGATGAGTTCACAGAGGACTTCCTTGATCACTTTTTGCCTCCTGAGATGAGGAGAGCCTGCGTTGATAGGTTCTTGACATTGAGACAGAATGGGAGGACCATCAGAGAGTACAACCTGGAGTTTGACTCATTGGCCAGGTATGCGCTCAATATTGTGGCTGACATGGCTGATAGAGTTTATCGCTATGTGATGGGGCTAGACTGCTACATGGTTACTGCATGCCTGGGAGTGGCCCTTCAGCCAGGTATGGATATTTCTAGGATGCAGGCATACACATAGGGTATTGACGACAGGGAGAGAGAGGACCAGCCAGATCGGGGCCAGCCCAAGAGGTCCAGGACGGCAGGGTTACAGGGTAACTTTCAAGGTGGACAACCTCAGCAGCCGGCACATAGTACTCCTTCCCAATTTTCTGGCATGAGGTTTGATCAGCTGGGTTATTCGGGAGCATGTCATGGCTCCAGGGCTTCGGGATTTCAGGGAGGTAGGGATCTTAGCCGATCGAGACCACCCCTATCTCGGTGTGTTCGATGCGGTATATCTCACCGCAGTGAGTGTCGCATCGCCGGAGCTTGCTTTCTTGCGGCGCAGGGCCGTATAAAGAGGATTGTCCACCGCAGTGGAATGGGTGGTATGGTTCAGCCTACAGGGTCAGTTGCTGGGTCTTCATCTTCTGTGACTATGTGCCCCGGAGGGCAGGGTGTTCACGTGCCAGCAGGCCGCGGCAGAGGTCGTGGCAGGGGTCCTACTTCTAGCGGTCCACAGAACCGCATATATTCTTTAACCAGCCGACAGGACCAAGAGGCTTCACCGGATGTCGTCACAGGAATATTGTTGATTTCATACTGTGACGTTTATGCTTTGATAGATCCAGGTTTTACTTTGTCCTATGTGTCCCCTCTTATTGTTGGTAGAATCGGAATAGAGCCTGTGTCGATAGAGCCTTTTGAGGTAGCTACGCCAGTGGGTGATTCGGTGTTAGCTGAGCGGGTGTATAGAAACTGCCCGGTGTTCATATACAGTCGTCAGACCCTAGCAGACTTGATAGATGTCACGACCCGAACCCGGTCCCGCGACTGGTGCCCTACCTGGGCACCCCTTTCAGGTATACATCAGAGAATAGCAGCGGAACATACACAAACTCATAAAAATAATTAGACAGCAAATATCAACAGACTAGCCGATGAGGCCACCTTCCGTGAAATATACATAATCCAAAAATAAAACAACACATCTCTGTTCTTACAACCCAATCCACAAATATGACTACATACCTCTAAGAATAACAACTGTGACGGGACAGGGCTCCGTCATACCCCTGAATGTACATAAATCTACAACAACAGGGAAACCATACCAAAAGACAAGCCTCCGGAGAAATGGAGCTTCTGACACCTGATCAGTGATCCTAAGAATGAGGATCCACCACCTGCTTACCCCTACCTGCGGCATGAACGCAGCCCCCCGAGGAAACGGGGTCAGTACACAATATGTACCAAGTATGTAAAACTGGAAAATACTGCAATTTACATCATAAGTCTAAAATAAAATTGGAGACATGTATGATAATCAAATTAACAGTATAATGTGCCTTACTAACAATGAGAGTAAAATATACATTTCCGGTTCTTAAAAATAGGAAGCCGGTGATTAACCTACGACCATCCGCCCGTAGTATTATCACGTAATCCTACTCCTGGGACTATTTCACCCGCATAGGCCGTATGGACCCGCATGAGGTAACTTCCTCGCATATGATTGGTCTGCCCCGCATAGGACTATTTCACCCGCATGAGCCCTACGGACTCGCATGAGGTATTCCTCGCATCATGGGTAGCAAATCCACGGAATATGCAAATGCCACAAGCCCGGGGAATGACCCCGTAATGAACAATATATCACAAGCATAACCGGCTACTATAAATAACATAAACAAGTTAATAAACCCCTTAACTTCTCATTTGACTTAATTAGCATACACTCTCATTTCTTTTAACTTAAGGCACTATCGTATCATAAAAGATCAGGGAATTTAACCCAAAGTGCTACGTACTTCTATTCTTTTAAAATGACTCTTTTCATATAAAATTCCAAGATACTAATAACCGTCGTATCAAGCCATATTTACTTTTCAAGACAAGTCACAATACCTTTTAGAACTACATTTTTAGGCTTCTAATTCAAGTGACTTTTTACCTTAAAACGTTAAGCAATTGATGTCTTCAAATCAATTTGGCTTTCTTCCTTTTGTTACACCGCGTAATTACAGGACATGTTTTTAAGAACATACGTAAGAATCCAAATGTTAAGATTTGAGACTAGTAAATTTATCGGAATTATGAAATTGTCGGAAAATGAAATATTGTGACGAATGAGAGGGAGACACGTGTCACACCCCCCCTAAGTTGGTCTTGGGCGAAAATAACATGGGTAAAAGGGTCATTTGACCATTAATAGGATGACCAAGTCTTGCTAAGCCTTGTAGCTTGAGATTGTTGACTTGTCAAAGGGCCACTTGGGCTTGATCCTAGTGAATTGTATTTAAGCCACACATATGTATTAATCTTGGCCCTCCATTGTGCTATATATGTATACTAGTAGTGAGACAAGCTTCCACACTTAGAAAATTTTGAAGAAAAACTGGATGAACACTTGGGGAGGCTCTCGGGTTCAAGCTTTTCAAAAGAGAAAAAAAAATTGTTTGTTGTCCAATAAGATCCACACTTTAAACCAAGGTTCATGAGGGTATTGTAAGGGTATCTCAATAGAAAGATCCCAGAAAAATATCGTTTTCATATTAGTCGCAAGGTGAAAACCTAGTTGCTTTCCTAGGTTTTGATTGGAAGATTAAAGGAAAGTTGTTTGTGATATTATAAGGGTCTCAAGTGGCGGATTGAAGTGTCAAGGAGAGGCTCTAAGTTGCTAGGGAGCGACTTCGGATCTTGAAGTTGGTTAAGGCTCGTTGAGGTAACAATCTTGTCCTCTTAAAGTGTTATAAGATTTCATATTGTTGTAGCCTTACATTTTAACTAGCATGAAGTATATTGTGTTGAAGATTTATAAGTGTTTTGGATAGTTGAAGCCTAGAATCCGAAATGACATTCTAGCCATTTGAAGTTGGATTACAATTTGGTCGTTAATTAGAATCGTCGCATGTTACTTACTTGAAGATTGTAGTAGTCATTATCGATTGCGACTTGATATCAAGTTATACTAAACAACTTGGATTGAAAAGGAATTGGATAAGAATTTGTGTTGTTACACCTCAAAGTTGCCGAATTGACCTTGTAGTTTGTACTAGTTTGATATCAATTGTGGGGCGGAATTTTACACGTCTAGTAGGCGTGTAATCCCCTATTGTTAACTACATTTTTGAGCCTTAAATGTGGCGTGTTTGGTTATTGAATTCGGGCCTTGAAAAAGATGGAAAAGTATGTAGAAACAAAGGAAGTGCTGTCCGATTTTCCGTATAATTTAGTGACTTTGCACTTATAATATTCTACGTTTGAAGTAAGAAGTTAATGGACGTATTATGGTCATTATAGGTTGACATACTACGTGCGGTATATTGTGTCACGACCCGACCTCGGGCCCGTGACTGGTGCCTTACCCCGGGCACCCTAGTGATACAATCATCAGAGAAAATCAGCGGAAATAAAAACTTAAGCATGAAACAAGACATAAAATAAGCAATAGGCTAACCAAAACGGTTACCTTCCTGTATATATATATCAAAATGGAACAGTTAAATCCCTTACAAACCCTGCCCACAACAGTACTACAGACCTCTACGAATTTTATAACAACTATGATGGGACAGGGCTTCGCCATACCCCTGAATGTACAAGAACCTACAATCTCAGGGAATCATACCAAAAGATAAGCCTCCGGAGAAACGGAGCTTCCCAAAACGCTGAACTGTGATCCTATGAGCGAGGATCAACAACCGGTGTACCTCTACCTGCGGCATGAACGCAACCCCGGGCGAGGTCGATAACAGTACCAAGTATGTGAAATCAAAATATCAGAAATGAAATCATAATATTCTATATAAAGTAAGAGACATGTATGATAACCAAACTACAGTACACAACATATAAGCAGTCATGTCAAGTCAGGGACTCACGCCCTCAAAGTCATCACTCAAAATATAACAATGGGTCTCATGCCCACAACATCAATCATGCCCGTGGAATTCCTTCCTCACTGCCGGCAGTCTATGATATAACATCACCAAGGAGTACACATGAACACCAGGTCCCACCTGTGTCATAAAACCGTACGGGGCAAGTACGAAGGCATAGCTACCAGATCCAACCTGCATCATCAACTGACCGGGGCAAGTACGAAAGCCAACTACCAGATACCAAAGTCGTACCAACAATACTAAATAACTATATCACGAAGCTGACACGTGGCAAGTGCGATAGCCTCTACCAGATCCACCTGCGCCACGTAGCTGACGGGGGCAAGTAACTAGGCTAACCACCAGATCACAACCGTAATCACGAGACTTCGTCCAAACACTGACTCGCGAAGCTGACACGTGGCAAGTGCGATAGCCTCTACCAGATCCACCTGCGCCACGTAGCTGACGGGGGCAAGTAACTAGGCTAACCACCAGATCACAACCGTAATCACGAGACTTCGCCACAAAACTGAACGGGGCAAGTACGAAGGCTAACTACCAGATACCAAAGACGAATCAGTAAAACCTCATGGAGAGCTAGTCCATGGAATAACAATAATGGTCACATGCCCCCGGAATCCCTCATCGGTGTAAACATGCCCATGTGACAATAATAATATATCGAGAGTTTAACCCGCTGCATGGACGCATGCCCCTGGAATCCCTCCTCGGTGTAGACATGTCCATGTGATAATAACAATTGAAGCATACTCGTGGAATCCTCCGTCACTGTCGGTACGTCCAAGTAAGTTCACAACAAGTCAGCCGGCCCTCCATCGAGAGACGTGGTGGTATAGAAATACAATACTTGCACAACAAAAGCTATCACAACTAGCATAGGCAAGTTCAACATACTTTTAGACTTTCATTAATATGTAAATTGATTCACCATTTATAAAAACTCAAGTACACCCATTTTGTGCCAACAATCCGGGTTTTAACCCTAAAGTACTACGTACTTTAATTCTTTCGAAAAGATCTCTTTTTACGTAAAACAACTCGATACTAATATCCGTAGTACCAAACACGTTCATGTTTAAATCAAGTACTTTATACTTTTTAAACCAAGTGGATTACACTTTTAAAACAACGTCAAGTATACTTTTAAAACCCAAGTAACTAACTCTTTTAAGATCAAGGTACTCTTACCTTTTAAAACCAAGCCACTTATACTTTTCCATCAAGAAAAGTTCGATATTTGAAAACAAGTTACTTATCCTTTTAAACTCAAGTTACTTCTCTTTTCCCAAAATCAGGTTACCATTTTTAATCCAATAATAAAACCATTCTTTTGTTTTCATAAAGTCGTTATAACTAACTTCTCATAAAGTTATTATAACACTTTATGTTTTAAACAAATTTAAGACAAGACCATGCCTTTCTTTTAAACCAAAAACTCTTCAATTCCTCAAGTCTCTTTTCTTTTAGAAATCAAGTTTCTTACTTTGGAATTTAAGAAAATCAAAACTTGTTTATAATGATCTTATTAAAGCAGTCATGATCTAGGAAATGTAATACAATTTTGTCTTATCTTAGCTTCTATGCAGATGGAGGTTTCTACTTGTTTTAATATAATTAATTGTCATTACATTTTCCTTTATTAACGCTGCAATGGCTTGTTCGATAATTATTCCCATTTCCGAAATCAATATAACATTATTCTTTTAAAAACCAAGTACTCATTACTCACGAATGAGGTTTCCCAACTTTTTAACACAATTCAAGTCTTTAACATTTCATATCAAGTCAAATATAAGTCAAGTCTCTTATCTTTTAAAAACAACAAACCATTCTTTTATCTACATAAGGTCGTTATAACTAACTTCCCATAAAGTTATTATAACACTTTATGTTTTAAACCAACAAAATTTGTTTAGCACATGTACGTCTACCGTACTACATAGTTCACAATAATCATGCTAGAAAAGATAGGAAGAGGTTCACATATCTCGCGGCGATTATCGACAATTAGCAAAACACTCCAAAGTACTATAACCTTGCTAGCCTTTTCCACCCTTCAAGTAGAATATGCTACGCGTAGTACTTCAACCTATAATGGCCATAAAACGTCTATCAATTTCTCGATCTCTTTGTAGCACAATTCAAAGTACAAGGTTCCTTATTCTACGGAAAATTCGGCAGACTCGCCCAGTAACCACATAAATCTCCTCTTCTAACAAGGCCTGCTACCAAGCCAACAACTCCAAGGGGGGTTACACGTCTAACCTGGACATGTACAACATCGCCCACAATAATACTACAAGTCTCAGAATACGGTCAATGTAAATACAGTTCAATTCTTTATAATCATCCTTCCAATATATCTTATACTCAATTATAAACTACTACAATATGTAATATCCAATTACAATAGGGGGACAAAGATCATTACCTCGATAAGCCCAAAATTATCCAAGATTAATAAGTCGATCCTGAGCAACGTTTAGCTCCAATTCCTTACGTTCCAATCCGCTACAAGCGACCCTTAGATGCTCCTAACCAACTCATCTTCAAGATACAACTCCAAAAAGTGAAGAACACTTAGGCTACAATTTGGCAATGTTTCAGCCAAGGGGTATATCTAAGGCTAGGGGTGTGAAATCTTTTCCAACTCTTAGTTTACAATCTTCCTAACACCTTAAGGAAGAACACTTAGAACTTTAAGAATTTTTGGACAACATTTTGATCAAGATCTTAGCCAAAAACCGAGAGCTACTCATCAAGGGAATGGAGGGAATTTTTCAAGACTTGAAATCTCTAAGTGTGGGATGAATGAAGTCTTGCAAGCTTAAGGGTCTATTTATAGAGAAATCAATGGCCAAGATCAAGGCAAGTGTATGGTGAAGATTGGGTCCAAGTGTGAGTGGATTCTTCCAACCAAATGTCCACCACAACTTTGAGACATGTGGTCACCACATTAAAGAGACATGTGGCTAGCCACATGTCCCACTAAAAACGCCCCACATGACAAGTGGCACTCCAATTCGGCCATATGGCCACATGGGGGTGACACGTGTCGCCCCTTACTCGTCCAAAATATTTCATCTTCCGAAAATATCCGTAATGCCAAAAATCTCTAAAACAAAGTGGGCCCTTTAAAACCGTAAATTTCTCCCGTGGGCCCCACGTGACCAATTCCGGAAATAAAATTCCATAATTCTCTAATATTCCGAAAAGTCCGAATACCAAATCTGGGAATCCAATTCCCATTAACGAACCTTTTTCCTTCACAAAATCCGGAAACTTTTCCGTCGAAAAATCACATCGATCTTCTTTTCCAATATTACTGTCGTAATCTCGTATGTACGCCCTCACATACATACCTTGGAACTACGGGGTGTAACATTCTTCCCCCCTTAGAAACATTCGTCCTGAATGTTCCTTCTAAGTCTCAAAACATACATGCGCTGGTATAGTCTTCACTACTATACTTACAAAACCACTTATGCCACACCTGGCCATAATATAACACATGCGCAAAACTCTAATCCAAGCCAACGAGGAATCACCTCTAACATCATAAAAGCTTCCACCCATGGTCTAAAGGATACTCCCTTCGCATCTTCACTTCACAACAAAATGATCTCTTTTATTCTGTTAACACACGTTCACTTCTTTCCTTACTCGTCGTACCCTTCTCGTAAACCTGAACTCTTTCTATTACACGTACCACACTTCAGTAATCGCTTCAGTTTCCAAAACCTTGGAGTCACTACCTCCAAACTTGGTCATCTTACTAGCCTCAAATTCCTTTAAGGCCATCCCCGACCTTCACGGTCCGATTCTGGTCGAACACATCCACGAACTCATACGATGGTTATCTAGACTTGGGCCTAGCACCCTCGTGACCCTACCACCTGGCGGGACCACCTCAAACTGACCACATCTCATTCCGGGCTGCGGGTTAACCCGTGATCTGGCCTCAACCCGACCCGCGATCGCGCCAAACTCTTGTTCCCCGATCCGGAACAATCTTACCTATACAAGTCATGAAATCCATCACTTCCCTCTCACACAACTCATGGATTTATCACACTAATACACCATATGTATATAAAGCACTCCGATAAAGACCACCCGGAAAATCTTTTACTCAAGACGGCCTTACATCTAAGGTCTCAACGTGTAATATTCTAAGGTTCATACCTTCCATGCCCCCATACTTACCTTTTCAACTACCCATGTTTTCTAATTCACTATAGGCACAATGATATACGTACATAACACTCAACATAAAAATCATCATATCACGCATACTAATCTCTAGAGGGTTAAGGATATACCTGTAACTACTGCTTCACTTTCCCTTTGCCGCGCTACCTCTGGTCGGACACTTCTTCGCAAAATGGCCCTGCCGGCCGCAAGTATAGCAATCTCCCAAACTAGTACGACACTCCCCCCTATAGGTTTTACCACAACGGCCACACTGAGATACGGGTGGCCTCATCCAAATGAGTACTTACTCCCGTAAAAATCAAACACAGAGCTCGACCCGCTCCCAATACCTGGATGCCACGAATCGCGGAGGACCACTCTGTACTGGAGGAGGTGTATAACTAGCCTGCTGTTGAGGCGGTCTGTCTCCTGAGTTACCGAAGGACCCTGCTATCATGTCCCTCTTATGCTGATCCTGGTCCCTACGTCGGTCTCTACGTTCCTCAATCCCCTGTGCATAAGCCTGGATGCGGGCAATGTCCATGCCCGGCTGAAGAGCTACTCCCGTACAACTCTCTGCTAGATAATCGTCAAGTCCTGTGACATATCGGTGCACTCTATCCTCCATGTCTGTCACTAAAGCGGGGACATAACGAGCCAACGAGTCAAACTCTATACTGTATTCCCGAACCGTCCGCCCGTTCTGCCTCAACATCATAAATCTATCTGCCCGAGCTCTCCTCATTTGCGGAGGCAAGAAATGGTTAAGAAACGCCCCTGAGAACTCGTTCCAAACAGCTGGAAGCACATGCTCTCCCCGGGATAGTTCCCACGAATCAAACCAGTCGACTGCAGTATCACGCAGCCGATATGAACCCAATACGACCGACTCTGTCTCTGAGGCCTTGATCACTTTCATGATCCGCTGCAGCTGTCGAATAAACTCCTGAGGATCTTCCTCAGTTCTCGATCCATAGAACTCTGGTGGACTGCAACTCAAGAAGTCCCGAAGTCTCAAACTATCGGATCTAGGGTGAACCACTGGCACTACCGGAACCGCTACCTCACGTCTGTCCTCATCCCTCACCACAAGCCTAGCTAGTAACTGGGACATCTCCTTGTAACTCATCTCCTCGGCTCCTGGTCGTGGAACTGGAGACTCAGGTATCGTGGTCTCAGTAGCTACTGCTGCTGCTCTAAACTCCCCTGGGGCTAGCGGCGTCGCAGAACTCCCCATCTAAAGTACCACCTTAGGTAAAGACTGGGCCTGTGCCCTGGCAACCCTCTGTGCTCGCAGATCCCTCTGCTGCCTTGCCCTTATGGGCCCTGGTTGCCTTGCGTAGAGGCATAACTGGTAAAAAGAATACGTCAGAGGGAGTCCAACTTATAAAACAGCTCTAAGGCACGATCTCAGAGTGAGAAGAATGGAAACCAATCCTAAATATCCTGTAGCCTCCTTATTATAGATGTGGTGCACAACACACCGATAATCAAGACTCTACTAGACACGGTCTGTAGACACTTTTCGAGGATTAACTGCTCTGATACCACTTTTGTCACGACCCGACCTCGGGCCCGTGACTGGTGCCTTATCCCGGTCACCCTAGTGATACAATCATCAGAGAAAATCAGCGGAAATAAAAACTTAAGCATGAAACAAGACATAAAATAAGCAACAGGCTAACCAAAACGGTTATCTTCCTGTATATATATATCAAAATCGAACAGTTAAATCCCTTACAAACCCTGCCCACAACAAGATTACTGCACTCTACGAATTTTATAACAACTATGACGGGACAGGGCCCTGCCATACCCCTGAATGTACAAGAACCTACAATCTCAGGGAATCATACCAAAAGATAAGCCTCCGGAGAAACGGAGCTTCCCAAAACGCTGAACTGTGATCCTATGAGCGAGGATCAACAACCGGTGTACCTCTACCTACGGCATGAACGCAGCCCCCCGAAGGAGGTCGATAACAGTACCAAGTATGTGAAACGAAAATATCAGAAATGAAATCATAATAGTCTATATAAAGCAGGAGACATGTATGATAACCAAACTACAGTACACAACATATAAGCAGTCATGTCAAGTCAGGGACTCACGCCCTCAAAGTCATCACTCAAAATATAACAATGGGTCTCATGCCCACAACATCAATCATGCCCGTGGAATTTCTTCCTCACTGTCGGCAGTCTATTATATAACATCACCAAGGAGTACACATGAACACCAGGTCCCACCTGTGTCATAAAACCGTACGGGGCAAGTACGAAGGCATAGCTACCAGATCCAACCTGCATCATCAACTGACCGGGGCAAGTACGAAAGCCAACTACCAGATACCAAAGTCGTACCAACAATACTAAATAACTATATCACGAAGCTGACACGTGGCAAGTGCGATAGCCTCTACCAGATCCACCTGCGCCACGTAGCTGACGGGGGCAAGTAACTAGGCTAACCACCAGATCACAACCGTAATCACGAGACTTCGTCCAAACACTGACTCGCGAAGCTAACACGTGGCAAGTGCGATAGCCTCTACCAGATCCACCTGCGCCACGTAGCTGACGGGGCCAAGTAACTAGGCTAACCACCAGATCACAACCGTAATCACGAGACTTCGCCACAAAACTGAACGGGGCAAGTACGAAGGCTAACTACCAGATACCAAAGCCGAATCAGCCACGACCGGGGCAAGTACGAGAGCCAACTACCAGATACCAAAGCCGAATCAGTAAAACCTCATGGAGAGCTAGTCCATGGAATAACAATAATGGTCACATTCCCCCGGAATCCCTCATCGGTGTAGACATGCCCATGTGACAATAATAATATACCGGGAGTTTAACCCGCTGCATGGCCACATGCCCCCGGAATCCCTCCTCGGTGTAGACATGTCCATGTGATAATAACAATGGAAGCATACCCGTGGAATCCTCCGTCACTGCCGGTACGTCCAAGTAAGTTCACAACAAGTCAGCCGGCCCTCCATCGAGAGACGCGGTGGTATAGAAATACAATACTTGCACAACAAAAGCTATCACAACTAGCATAGGCAAGTTCAACATACTTTTAGACTTTCATTAACATGTAAATTGATTCACCATTTATAAAAACTCAAGTACACCCATTTTGTGCCAACAATCCGGGTTTTAACCCTAAAGTACTACGTACTTTAATTCTTTCGAAAAGATCTCTTTTTACGTAAAACAACTCGATACTAATATCCGTAGTACCAAACACGTTCATGTTTAAATCAAGTACTTTATACTTTTTAAACCAAGTGGCTTACACTTTTAAAACAACGTCAAGTATACTTTTAAAACCCAAGTAACTTACTCTTTTAAGATCAAGGTACTCCTACCTTTTAAAACCAAGTCACTTATACTTTTCCATCAAGAAAAGTTCGATATTTGAAAACAAGTTACTTATCCTTTTAAACTCAAGTTACTTCTCTTTTCCCAAAATCAGGTTACCATTTTTAATCCAATAATAAAACCATTCTTTTGTTTTCATAAAGTCGTTATAACACTTTATGTTTTAAACAAATTTAAGACAAGACCATGCCTTTCTTTTAAACCAAAAATTCTTCAATTCCTCAAGTCTCTTTTCTTTTAGAAATCAAGTTTCTTACTTTGGAATTTAATAAATTCAAAACTTGTTTATAATGATCTTATTAAAGCAGCCATGATCTAGGAAATGTAATACAATTTTGTCTTATCTTATCTTCTATGCAGATGGAGTTTTCTACTTGTTTTAATATAATTAATTGTCATTACATTTTCCTTTATTAATGCTGCAATGGCTTGTTCGATAATTATTCCCATTTCCGAAATCAATATAACATTATTATTTTAAAAACCAAGTACTCATTACTCACGAATGAGGTTTCCCAACTTTTTAACACAATTCAAGTCTTAAACATTTCATATCAAGTCAAATATAAGTCAAGTCTCTTATCTTTTAAAAACAACAAACCATTCTTTTACCTACATAAGGTCTTTATAACTAACTTCCCATAAAGCTATTGTAACATTTTATGTTTTAAACCAGCCAAATTTGTTTAGCACATGTACGTCTACCGTACTACATAGTTCACAACAATCATGCTAGAAAAGATAGGAAGATGTTCACATACCTCGCGGCGATTATCGACAATTAACAAAACGCTCCAAAGTACTATAACCTTGCTAGCCTTTTCCACCCTTCAAGTAGAATACGCTACCCGTAGTACTTCAACCTATAATGGCCATAAAACGTCTATCAACTTCTCGATCTCTTTGTAGCACAATTCAAAGTACAAGGTTCCTTATTCTACGGAAAACTCGGCAAAGACTCTCCCCGTAACCACATAAATCTCCTCCTCTAACAAGGCCTGCTACCAAGCCAACAACTCCAAGGGGGGTTACACGTCTAACCGGACGTGTACAACACTGCCCCACAATAATACTACAAGTCTACTGTAAATACAGTCCAATGTAAATACAGTTCAATTCTTTATAATCATCCTTCCAATATATCTTATACTCAATTCTAAACTACTACAATATGTAATATCCAATTACAATAGGGGGACAAAGATCATTACCTCGATAAGCCCAAAATTATCCAAGATTAATAAGTCGATCCTGAGCAACGTTTAGCTCCAATTCCATACGTTCCAATCCGCTACAAGAGACCCTTAGATGCTCCTAACCAACTCCTCTTCAAGATCCAACTCCAAAAAGTGAAGAACACTTAGGCTACAATTTGGCAATGTTTCGGCCAAGGGGTATATCTAAGGCTAGGGTTGTGAAATCTTTTCCAACTCTTGGTTTACAATCTTCCTAACACCTTAAGGAAGGACACTTAGAACTTTAAGGATTTTTGGACAACATTTTGATCAAGATCTTAGCCAAAAACCGTGAGCTACTCATCAAGGGAATGGAGGGAATTTTTCAAGACTTGAAATCTCTAAGTGTGGGATGAATGAAGTCTTTCAAGCTTAAGGGTCTATTTATAGAGAAATCAATGGCCAAGATCAAGGCAAGTGTATGGTGAAGATTGGGTCCAAGTGTGAGTGGATTCTTCCAACCAAATGTCCACCACAACTTTGAGACATGTGGCCACCACATTAAAGAGACATGTGGCTAGCCACATGTCCCACTAAAAACGCCCCACATGACAAGTGGCACTCCAATTCGGCCATAGGGCCACATGGGGGTGACACGTGTCGCCCCCCTACTCGTCCAAAATATTTCGTCTTCCGAAAATATCTGTAATGCCAAAAATCTCTAAAACAAAGTGGGCCCTTTAAATCCGTAAATTTCTCCCGTGGGCCCCACGTGACCAATTCCGGAAATAAAATTCCATAATTCTCTAATATTCCGAAAAGTCCGAATACCAAATCTGGGAATCCAATTCCCATTAACGAACCTTTTTCCTTCACAAAATCCGGAAACTTTTTCGTCGAAAAATCACATCTTTCTTTCTTTCCAATATTACTGTCGTAATCTCGTACGTACGTCCTCACATACATACCCTGGAACTACGGGGTGTAACATATTGGACTTGGCAAGTGGATTGACCCGAAGAGGTATGTGGAACTTTCCTATCTCTTGAGCATGAATAGTTGTACCTATATAGTACGGTAGACGTACAAGACTTTGATATCCTTTACTTGTTTAAGAATGTCCAAGTCGGTTGAGTTAGGGGATTAACTCACTTGTTTAAAAGTAGTAAAAATGTCTTAGTTTTCAAAGTTAAGGGACTTGAAGTGTTTTAAAATATATGATACTTGTTTCGTTTTAAACGTATAAGTCCCTTGGATATAGGAAAATGTAATTGACTAAATTATAAAGTTAATATAACGACTTTATGGGAAGTTTGTTATATTAGCTTTATGGAAAGTTAAAAAGAGAGATTTACTCTTAAGTAAAATAGGTAAGGATAAATGACTTGAATTAATGAAAGGCAAATTGATTTTAAGGCATCAATTGCCTAAGGTTTTAAAAGAAAAGAAGTTACTTAATTTAGAATCCTAATTATATTTCCAAAAAGGTATTGTGACTTGTCTTGAAAAGTAGTTGTGACTTGATACTACGGTTATTAGTATCTTGGAAGTTTTATATGAAAAAGAGTCATTTTTAAAAGAGTAGAAGTACGTAGTACTTTGGGTTAAATTCCCGGATTTTTATAAAGACATGTTAGTGTCTTAAGTAAACTAAAATGAGAGTGTATATGAACAATACTAATAAGAAGTTAGGGGATTTCTTAACTTGCTTATATTATGTATGATAAGCCGGTAGTGCTTATGTTATGTATGATAGCCGGTTTGTTCTAGTGATATATTATTCATTACGGGGTCATTCCTCGGGTTTGTGGCATTTGCATATTCCGTGGATTTGCCACCCATGATGCGAGGAATACCTCATGCGAGTCCGTAAGGGCTTATGCGGGTGAAATAGTCCCATGTGGGGCGGACCAGTCCTATGCGAGAAATACCTCATGCGGGTCTACACGACCTATGCGGGCGGATACAGTCTATGCGAGTAAGTTACCTCATGCGGGTCCATACGACCCTTGCGGGTGAAATAGTCTCAGGAGTAGGATTGCTTAATGATACTGCGGGCGGGTGGCCCTGCTTTGATCATGAGCCTCCTATTTTTATACAGTAAAGTATACTCTTATTTACTCTCATTGTTAGTAAGGCACAGTGTACTGTAATCTGATTATCATACATGTCTCCAGCTTTATTTTAGACTTATGATGTAATTACAGTATTTTCCAGTTTTACATACTTAGTACATATCAGGTAATCGATCCCCTTCTCTGGCTGCGTTCATGCCGCAGGTAGGGGTAAGCAGGTGGTGGATCCTCATTCTTAGGATCACTGATCAGGTGTCAGAAGCTCCATTTCTCCGGAGGCTTGTCTTTTGGTACGGTTTTCCCTGATGTTGTAGATATTATGTACATTCAGGGGTATGGCGGGGCCCTGTCCCGCCACAGTTGTTATTCCTAGAGGTCTGTAGTCACATTTGTGGTTTGGGCTATAAGAACAGAGTTGTACTGTTTTACTTTTGGTTATGTATATTTTATGGAAGGCGGCCTTATCGGCTAGCCTGTGATGTTTATTGTCTAAACATGTTTATATGTTGTATATGTTCCGCTGCTATTCTCTGATGTATACCGAGGGGTGCCGTAGGCACTAGTCGCGCCCGGTCAGTCGTGAAAAAGTGGTATCGTGAGCGCTTAGTCCTCGGAAAGTGTCTACAGACCGTGTCTAGTAGAGTCTTGATTATCGGTGTGTTGTGCACCACATCTATAATCAGGAGGCTGCAGGACATTTAGGATTGGTTTCCATTCTTCTCTCTCTGAGATCGTGCAGTAGAGCTGTCTTATTAGGTTGAATCCTCTCTGACCTATTCTTATGTATCAGTTATGCCTCCACGGAAGGCGACCAGGGCCCAGAAGGGCAAGGCAGCAGCAGGAGCTGCTAGCGGTATGCAGAGGGTTACTAGGACTCAGGCACAGACTATGCCTGAGGTTGTAGGCGGGTCGGCGAGTTCAGCCACGCCGGCAGTATTAGAGGAGCCGAGAGCGGCAGTAGCTCCAGAGGTTCCGGTACCTGAGCCTCCAGTTCCACAGCCAGGGGCTGAGTATAGAGATTACGGAGAGCAGATCCGGTTATTGACCAGCATAGTAGCAGGGCAGCGCCGACAGGAGCAGGTAGCTAACCCTAGAGCCGACAGTTTACGGATTCGGGATTTTCTGGGTTGTCATCCACCCGAGTTCTATGGTTCGAGGTCTGAGGAGGATCCTCAGGAGTTTATTCGGCAGTTACAGCGGACTATGCAGGTGCTTAGGGCCTCGGAGACAGAGTCAGTTATGCTAGCCTCTTACCGGTTACGTGATATTGCGTTGAACTGGTTTGAGTCATGGGAGCTTTCTAGAGGTGAGGGTGCTTTTCCAGCTGTTTGGGAGGAGTTCACAGAGGCTTTCCTGGATCAATTTTTGCCTCCTGAGATGAGGAGAGCCCGCGTGGATAGATTCTTGACTTTGAGGCAGAATGGGAGGACTATCAAAGAGTACAGCCTGGAGTTTGACTCATTGGCCAGGTATGCGCTCCCCATTGTAGCTGACATGGTGGACAGAGTTCATCGCTATGTGATGGGGCTAGACCGTCATATGATTACTGCATGCTTGGGGGTGGCCCTTCAGCCAGGTATGGATATTTCCAAGATGCAGGCGTATGCGCAGGGGATAGAGGACAGAGAGAGGGAGGATCAGCTAGACTCAGGCCAGCCCAAGAGTGTTATACCCCGTATTTCCAGAGTATGTACGTGAAGAGGTACGTACGAAAGTTTAAGCCTTAAGGTAGGCAAGGTTCGAAATTTGTTCACAAGTATCGGAAAGAATCGTTTTTCGACGAAACGTTTTACAAACTTTGCGAAGGGAAAATTCCGGCTATGTCATTTATTATTTTTGCGGATTTTTCCGAGAGACGAAATATTTTGGACCAACGGGAGGGTGACATGTGTCACCCTCAAAAAGTGGACGGCAAGGGCACTCTTTGGCACGTTTTTTGTGCTCTTTCTTGGTCAAGGGTTAGGTAGGATATTTTGTGTAGTAGATGGATAAGGACACATGGATGAATCCTCACCCTACACTTGCCTTGCACTTGGCTTCATCTTGGCCATTGGTTGGCCATTGCTTGACCTATAAATACCCCCTTAGTTGAAGACTTATTCTTCATCCCTCAAATAAGTTCCAAGTCTAAAAATCCCTCTCTCTCCCTTGTGAGCTCTCGTCCCACTCCCTCCCTTTCGAGAAAGGCCTTGGCCGAGAGCACCCTCCCCTTTGTAGTGTTCTAGCAGGGTACCCCCTAGCCTAGTTGTTTTAGAAATACCCCTTGGTTGAGAAATACTTCTCCAAGTATTGTTATAATGCCCTAAATACCTTAGCCCATATACCTTGTAGTACTTTCCAAAGTTACCTCTATACGTAGAGCCCGGAAATACTATTATACTTCATTTAGCCACTAAACGAAACCCTAAGAAAAACCTTCATAGTCGGTTGAAGTGTTAAGTAGAAGTTGCGTAGAACTTCTAAGGGTTGTTTGGAGCGGGTTGGAGCACCCGGAGTAGGAGCAAAACCTTGCTCAGGATCGACATTAAACTTGGATAATTTTGGGCTTACCGAGGTAAATAATCCTATCCTTCTATTGTAATTGGTAATTACATACTGTAGTTGTATAGAAATGAATATAAGATTCATAGAAGAGAATTGAACTGTAATAGAAGGATATTACAGTAAAGACTTGAACTGAAATCGCATCAGAAGAATATTAAAGTAGAAGATTAAACTGTACTTACATAGGACCGTATGTACAGTAGACTAATAACCTTTCTTGGTTGAATGTTCTGCGAGTAGCATGTACTACTTGGAAGGTGGACAAGGCTAGCCGGGTTATAGCCGTGGAGCGTTTTGCTTATAGTAGATAATCGTCGCGAGGTATGTGATTCTTCCTATACTCTTGAGCATGATATTTTAAAAGAATATATATATATAGTACGGTAGACGTACGTGTGTTAACTGAACGTAGTTGTACGGCAATGTCTTTTGACTTAAGCCTGAATAATATATATATATATAGTACGGTAGACGTACGTGTGCTAACTGAACGTAGTTGTACGGCAATGTCTTTTGACTTAAGCCTGAATAATAAGAATTTTGAAGTATTTTCAAAGAATTAAGAAACCTTTTTAAAAGTAGAGTAATGCTTGGTTTTAAAAGCTTAAGAGTTATACTAGCTTTATGGGAAGTTAGGTATAACGACTTAAGAGAGATAAAAAGAATGGTTTACTAATTTTAGAAGTTAAGAGACTTGATCTTAAAAGATAAGAGACTTGACTTAATTATATTAATATGAATTTTGTGTGAAACCTCATTCGTGAGTAATGAATACTTGGTTTTTAAAAGGAATAATGTTTTACTGATTTCGGAAATCAGAATGAGTATCGACAAAACCACCGCGTTAATAAAGGGAAATGATTTGACTAATTAAGTAATGATATTAAAACCAGTAGAAACCTCCATCTGCATAGAAGCTAAGATGAGACAAAATGATATTACATTTCCTAGATCATGGCTTCTTAATAAGATTGATTATGAAGAAGAATAACCTACTCACATATAAGGCATATGTTTCTCAAATTGTTTAAAGAGAATTATACTCTTAAGTGATTAAGATTATGAACTACGAAACCTTTCTAAAATAAGAGACTTAAGTACTTGAAATTAGGCAAACTTGAACTTAGGGGAAAAAGAATGTTGTTGAAAAAGAAAGTGTTTTGGTTTACCTAAAAATGTGAGTCACTCTATTTTAATACTACGGGTATCGGGTGACCTTTATAAAAGAAATGGATCTTTAAAAGGAATTTAACGTACGTAGTACTTTAGGGTTAAAACCCGAACTTTGACATAAAATGAAAGTACCTTGAGTTGTGTATAACTTGCCTATGCTTGTTGTTGTGTAACTTGCCTATGCTTATTGTGATAGTCTTTGTTGTGCAAGAATTGTGTTTCTATACTACCGCGTTTCTCGATGGAGGGCCGGTTGACTTGTTGAGAACTTACTTGGACGTCTGCGGTGATCAAGATTCCACGGGTATGCTTCCATTATCATTGTTACATGGGCATGTCTACACCGATGATGGATTCTGTGGAAATGTGACCATTATGGTTATTTATGGCGAAGTATCATGACTTACGGTTGTGATCGGGTGCGTAGCCTGTTTACTTGCCCCCGTCAGCTACGTGACGCAGGTGGATCTGGTATAGGTTATTGCACTTGCCACGTGTCAGCTTCGCGGCGAAGTATCGTGACTTACGGTTGTGATCTGGTGCTTAGCCGATTCACTTGCCCCCGTCAGCTACGTGGCGCAGGGAGGAGCTGGTGGAGGCTAGTGCACTTGCCACGTGTCAGCATCGTGAGTCAGTGTTTGGATGGAGCTTCGTGACTTACGGTTGTGATCTGGTGCGTAGCCGATTCACTTGCCCCGTCGCCACGTGGCGCGGAGGAGGCCTGGTGGAGGCTATTGCATTTGCCACGCGGTCGCCTTCATGGTATGGTTATGCGGATTATTGATGCGCTCGGATCTGGTAGTTATACTTGCCCCGTACGGTTTTTATGACACAGGTGGGACCTGGTGTTCATGTATACTCCTTGGTGTTGTTATATCATAGACTGCCGGCAGTGAGGAAGGAATTCCACGGGCACGAGTGATGATTTGGAGGGCGTGAGTCCCTGACTTGATATGACTATTTATTTGTTGTGTACTGTAGTTTGGTTATCATACATGTCTCCTGCTTTATATAGACTATTATGATTTCATTTACGTGATTTTCGCCACATACTTGGTACCTGTTGTACTGACCTCCTTCGGGGGGCTGCGTTCATGTCGCAGGTAGAGGTACATCGGCTGTCGATCCCCGCTTATAGGATCACATTTCAGCGTATTGGGAAGCTCCGTTCCTTCGGAGGCTTATCTTTGGTATGTTACCCTGAGTCTGTAGGTTCTTGTACATTCAGGGGTATGGCGGGGCCCTGTCCCGTCATAGTTGTTGTAAAAATCTTAGAGGTCCAGAGCCTTTGTTGTGGCGGGGTTGTAAGGATTATGAATCGCTCAAATGTCGATATATATATATGCAGAAAGGCAACCGTTTTGGTTGGCCTATTTTTCTTTTATCTTGATCCATATCTAATTGTATGTTTAAGTTTTTTATTTCCGCTGGTTTTTTTCTCTGATGTTGTATCACTAGGGTGCCCGGGGTAAGGCACCAGTCACGGGCCCGGGTTCGGGTCGTGACAAAAGTGGTATCAGAGCAGTTAGTCCTCGGAAAGTGTCTACAGACCGTGTCTAGTAGAGTCTTGATTATCGGTGTGTTGTGCACCACATCTATA
This sequence comes from Przewalskia tangutica, assembly GCA_029844215.1. NCBI lineage: Eukaryota > Viridiplantae > Streptophyta > Magnoliopsida > Solanales > Solanaceae > Przewalskia > Przewalskia tangutica. Next base: position 53,329,016 of record CM056724.1, read on the forward strand.
ATCAGGAGGCTGCAGGACATTTAGGATTGGTTTCCCTTCTTCTCATTCTGAGATCGTGCCTTAGAGCTGTGTTGTAAGTTGGACCCCTCTGACGTATCTCGTTTTTACCAGTTATGCCTCCGCGCAAGGCAACCCGGGCCCAGAAGGGCAAGGCAGCAGAGGGAGCTGCGAGTAGAGCAGCGGCAGTCTCTACAGAGACCACAGTACCTGAGCCTCCAGTCCCACAGTCTGGAGCAGAGGAGATGGGTTACAAGGAGTTGGCCCAGTTATTGGCCAGGGTTGTGGCCAGACTTGAGGATAGGCTGGACGCAGCAGTTCCAGTAGCACCAGTGGTTCACCCTAGATCAGATAGTTTGAGGCTACGGGATTTTCTGAGTTGTAGCCCGCCAGAGTTTTATGGGTCGAGGCCTGAGGATGATCCGCAGGAGTTCATCCGACAGTTACAGCGGATCATGAGAGTGATCAAGGCATCGGAGACCGAGTCAGTGGTCCTAGGTTCGCATCGGCTGCGTGATACCGCAATGATCGGTTTGATTCGCGAGCGCCCCGGGAGAGAATGCACTTCCAACTATATGGGACGAGTTCTCAGGGGCATTTCTTGCACATTTCTTGCCTCCACAGATGAGGAGGGCTCGGGCCGACAGATTTTTGGTATTGCGCGAAGCAGCGCGTTTATTCGGGAGTACAATGTGAGTTCGACTCATTGGCGACGCCCCGTGTTAGTAGCTAGTATGGAGGATCGAGTGCACCGATATGTTACAGGGCTCGATGATTACCTAGCAGAGAGTTGTTCGGGTGTAGCTCTTCAGCCGGGCATGGACATTGCCCGCATGCAGGCTTATGCACATGGATGTGAGGAGCGGAGAGATCGACGGAATGACCGAGATCAGCAGAAGAGGGCCAGAACAGCAGGGTCCTTTGGTGACTTTCGAGGCGGACCGCCTCAGCAGCAGGCCAGTTATGCGCCTCCGCCAGTACCAAGTGGTCCCCCACCGTCGTCGGGACGTTTGGAATATTCAGGAGCACGTCAGGGCTCCCAGGTTTCAGATTTTCAGGGGAGTAGAAGTGCTCGCCGGATGAGGCCACCCGTATCTCAGTGTGACCATTGTGGTAAAGCCCATAGAGGGGAATGTCGTACTGGTTTGGGAGATTGTTATACTTGCGGCCGACAGGGCCATTTGACGAGACTGCCCAACGTGGTAGCGGTGGGATAACACAGACTACTAGATCAGTTGCGGGTTCTTCACCTTCCATAGCTAGGCAGGATGTTCATACACCGGCAGGCCACGGCAGAGGTCGCGGTGGAAGTTCCCAATTTTAGCGGTCCTTTGAACCGCCTATCTTTTCAGGTATATCCTTAACCCTCTAGAGTTTTGCATGCGTAATACAATGATTGTATGTAGAGTGCTATGTACATATAGCTTTGTGTGTATTGTGGTTTAGAGACATGGATAGTTGAAAGAATAAGTGTGGGGTCAGGGAAGGTATGAACCTTAGAATATTACACGTTAAGACCTTAGATGTAAGGCCGTCTTGAGTACAAGATTTTGCGGGTGATCTTTGTCAGAATGTATAAGTATACGTGGAGTAATGGTGGGAAAATTCCTTGGGTGGTGTAAAATGGAAGTGGTAGCTTTCATGACCTGTATAGGTAAGAGTGTTCCGGATCGGGGAACAAGAGCTTGATGCGTTAAGTGGGTCGGGTTGGGGCCATGTTGCGGGTCAACCCGTAGCCCGGTTTGGGGTTGGGTCAGTTCGAGGTGGTCCCGCCAGGTGGTAGGGTCACGAGGGTGCTAGGCCCAAGTTTAGATGACCATCGTATGAGTTCGTGGATATGTTCGACCAGAAGCGGATCGTGAACGCCGGGAATGGCCTTAGAGGAAAGTGAAGCTAGTAAGATGACCAAGTTTGGAGGTTGTGACTCCAAAGTTTTGGCAATAGAAGCGTTGACTGAAGTGTGGTACGTATACTAGGAAGAGTTCGAGTGTTCGAAAAGGGTACGACGAGAAAGGAAAGAAGTGAACTTGTGCTGAAACATGGAAGTGATCATTTTTGTGAAATGAATGTGCGAAGGGAGTATCCTTTGGATCAGAAGAGAGAGTTGGTACTGTTTTGCATCGTTGAGGTGATTCCTCGTTGGCTTGGATTTAAGTATTTGCGCGCGTGTTATTCTGTGACCATGTGCGGCATTTGCAAACTGGTTAAGCTATGAGGAACTTGATCGTTATCTGTCTTGAGAAGGAACATTCGGGACGAATGTTTCTAAGGAGGGGAGAATGTTTCTAAGGAGGGGAGAATGTTATACCCCGTATTTCCAGAGTATGTACGTGAAGACGTACGTACGAAAGTTTAAGCCTTAAGGTAGGCAAGGTTCGAAATTTGTTCACAAGTATCGGAAAGAATCGTTTTTCGACGAAACGTTTTACAAACTTTGCGAAGGGAAAATTCCGGCTATGTCATTTATTATTTTTGCGGATTTTTCCGAGAGACGAAATATTTTGGACCAACGGGAGGGTGACATGTGTCACCCTCAAAAAGTGGACGGCAAGGGCACTCTTTGGCACGTTTTTTGTGCTCTTTCTTGGTCAAGGGTTAGGTAGGATATTTTGTGTAGTAGATGGATAAGGACACATGGATGAATCCTCACCCTACACTTGCCTTGCACTTGGCTTCATCTTGGCCATTGGTTGGCCATTCCTTGACCTATAAATACCCCCTTAGTTGAAGACTTATTCTTCATCCCTCAAATAAGTTCCAAGTCTAAAAATCCCTCCCTCTCCCTTGTGAGCTCTCGTCCAACTCCCCCCCCCCCCCTCCCCTTTGAGAAAGGCCTTGGCCGAGATCACCCCTCCCCCTTTGTAGTGTTCTAGCCGAGGGGTACCCCCCCCCCTAGCCTAGTTGTTTTCGAGAAATACCCCCCCCCCCTTGGTTGAGAAATACTTCTCCAAGTATTGTTATAATGCCCTAAATACCTTAGCCCATATACCTTGTAGTACTTTCCAAAGTTACCTCTATACGTAGAGCCCGGAAATACTATTATACTTCCTTTAGCCACTAAACGAAACCCTAAGAAAAACCTTCATAGTCGGTTGAAGTGTTAAGTAGAAGTTGCGTAGAACTTCTAAGGGTTGTTTGGAGCGGGTTGGAGCACCCGGAGTAGGAGCAAAACCTTGCTCAGGATCGACATTAAACTTGGATAATTTTGGGCTTACCGAGGTAAATAATCCTATCCTTCTATTGTAATTGGTAATTACATATTGTAGTTGTATAGAAATGAATATAAGATTCATAGAAGAGAATTGAACTGTAATAGAAGGATATTACAGTAAAGACTTGAACTGAAATCGTATCAGAAGAATATTAAAGTAGAAGATTAAACTGTACTTACATAGGACCGTATGTACAGTAGACTTATAACCTTTCTTGATTGAATGTTCTGTGAGTAGCATGTACCACTTGGAAGGTGGACAAGGCTAGCCGGGTTATAGCCGTGGAGCGTTTTGCTTATAGTCGATAATCGTCGCGAGGTATGTGATTCTTCCTATACTCTTGAGAATGATATTTTAAAAGAATATATATATAGTACGGTAGACGTACGTGTGTTAACTGAACGTAGTTGTACGGCAATGTCTTTTGACTTAAGCCTGAATAATATATATATATATATATAGTACGGTAGACGTACGTGTGCTAACTGAACGTAGTTGTACGGCAATGTCTTTTGACTTAAGCCTGAATAATAAGAATTTTGAAGTATTTTCAAAGAATTAAGAAACCTTTTTGAAAGTAGAGTAATGCTTGGTTTTAAAAGCTTAAGAGTTATACTAGCTTTATGGGAAGTTAGGTATAACGACTTAAGAGAGATAAAAAGAATGGTTTACTAATTTTAGAAGTTAAGAGACTTGATCTTAAAAGATAAGAGACTTGACTTAATTATATTAATATGAATTTTGTGTGAAACCTCATTCGTGAGTAATGAATACTTGGTTTTTAAAAGGAATAATGTTTTACTGATTTCGGAAATCAGAATGAGTATCGACAAAACCACTGCAGCGTTAATAAAGGGAAATGATTTGACTAATTAAGTAATGATATTAAAACCAGTAGAAACCTCCATCTGCATAGAAGCTAAGATGAGACAAAATGATATTACATTTCCTAGATCATGGCTGCTTAATAAGATTGATTATGAAGAAGAATAACCTACTCACATATAAGGCATATGTTTCTCAAATTGTTTAAAGAGAATTATACTCTTAAGTGATTAAGACTATGAACTACGAAACCTTTCTAAAATAAGAGACTTAAGTACTTGAAATTAGGCAAACTTGAACTTAGGGGAAAAAGAATGTTGTTGAAAAAGAAAGTGTTTTGGTTTACCTAAAAATGTGAGTCACTCTATTTTAATACTACGGGTATCGGGTGACCTTTATAAAAGAAATTGATCTTTAAAAGGAATTTAACGTACGTAGTACTTTAGGGTTAAAACCCGGACTTTGACATAAAATGAAAGTACCTTGAGTTGTGTATAACTTGCCTATGCTTGTTGTTGTGTAACTTGCCTATGCTTATTGTGATAGTCTTTGTTGTGCATGAGTTGTGTTTCTATACTACCGCGTTTCTCGATGGAGGGCCGGTTGACTTGTTGAGAACTTACTTGGACGTACCGGCAGTGACGGAAGATTCCACGGGTATGCTTCCATTATCATTGTTACATGGGCATGTCTACACCGATGATGGATTATGTGGACATGTGACCATTATGGTTATTTATGGTGAAGTATCGTGACTTACGGTTGTGATCGGGTGCGTAGCCTGTTTACTTGCCCCCGTCAGCTACGTGACGTAGGTGGATCTGGTATAGGTTATTGCACTTGCCACGCGTCGCCTTCGCGGCGGCGAGTATCGTGACTTACGGTTGTGATCGGTGCTTAGCCGATTCACTTGCCCCGTCGCCTACGTGGCGCAGGAGGAGCCGCGAGGCTAGTTCACTTGCCACGTGTCAGCTTCGCGAGTCAGTGTTTGGATGGAGCTTCGTGACTTACGGTTGTGATCTGGTGCGTAGCCGATTCACTTGCCCCCGTCAGCTACGTGGCGCAGGGAGGAGCTGGTGGAGGCTATTGCATTTGCCACGTGTCAGCTTCATGGTATGGTTGTACAGTATTATTGGTACGGTCGGATCTGGTAGTTATACTTGCCCCGTACGGTTTTTATGACACAGGTGGGACCTGGTGTTCATGTATACTCCTTGGTGTTGTTATATCATAGACTGCCGGCAGTGAGGAAGGAATTCCACGGGCACGAGTGATGATTTGGAGGGCGTGAGTCCCTGACTTGATATGACTGTTTATATGTTGTGTACTGTAGTTTGGTTATCATACATGTCTCCTGCTTTATATAGACTATTATGATTTCATTTACTGATATTTTCGCCACATACTTGGTACTGTTAGATCGACCTACTTGGGCCGGTGCGTTCATGCCGCAGTAGAGGTACATCTACCGTCGATCCCCGCTTAGGATCACATTTCAGCGTATTGGGAAGCTCCGTTCCTTCGGAGGCTTATCTTTGGTATGTTACCCTGAGTCTGTAGGTTCTTGTACATTCAGGGGTATGGCGGGGCCCTGTCCCGTCATAGTTGTTGTAAAAATCTTAGAGGTCAGGGTTGTAAGGATTGTAACTGTTCAAATGTCGATATATATATATATATGCAGAAAGGCAACCGTTTTGGTTGGCCTATTTTTCTTTTATCTTGATCCATATCTAATTGTATGTTTAAGTTTTTATTTCCACGGTTTTTCTCGATGTTGTATCACTAGGGTGCAGGGTAGGTACGATCCACGGGCAGGTTGGTCGTGACAAAAGTGGTATCGAGCGATTAGTCCTCGGAAAGTGTCTGCACCGTGTCTAGTAGAGTCTTGATTATCGGTGTGTTGTGCACCACATCTATAATCGTGAGGTGCAGACATTTAGGATTAGTTTCCTTCTTCTCATTACGAGATCATGCCTTAGAGGCGTGTTGTAAGTTGGACCCCTCGACGTATCTCGTTTTACCGATTATGCCTCGCGCAGCAACCGGGCCCGAGAGGGCAAAGCGGCAGAGGAGGCTGCGAGTAGAAGCGGCGCGATCTCTCAGAGACCACAATACTGAGCCTCGATCCCGATGCAGGCGAGAGGAGATGGGTTACAAGAGTTGGCGATTATTGGCGAGGTTGTGGCGAACTTGAGGATAGGCTGGGCGCAGCGATTCGATGCTGATGGTTCACCGATCGAGATAGTTTGAGGCTACGAGATTTTACGAGTTGTAGCCCTTGAGTTTTATGGGTCGAGGCGAGGATGATCCACGAGTTCATCAAGCGATTCTGACGGATCATGAGAGTGATCAAGGCTTCGGAGACCGAGTCAGTGGTCTTGGGTCGCATCGGCTGCGTGATACCGATGATCGGTTTGATTCGTGGGAGGCTGTCGGGAGAGAATGCACTTCCAACTATATGGGACGAGTTCTCGGGGCATTTCTTGCACATTTCTTACCTCGCGGATGAGAGGGCTCGGTAAACAATTTTTGGTATTGCGGCGAAGCAGGCGTGCGGTTCGGGAGTACAATGTGGAGTTCGGCTCATTGGCGACGCGTCCGCGTTAGTAGCTAGTATGGAGGATCGAGTGCACCGATATGTTCTGAGGCTCGATGATTACCTAGCGAGAAGTTGTTGGTGTAGCTCTTGATCGGGCATGGACATTGCCGCGTGCGAGCTTATGCACTTGGATGTGAGCGGAGAGATCGGCGGAATGGCCAGAGATCAGCGAAGAGGCGAAATAGCGAGTCCTTTGGTGACTTTCGAGGCGGACCGCCTCAGCCAGCGAGCGATTATGCGCCTCCGCCCGATGCAAGTGGTCCCCGCGTCGTCGGGACGTTTGGAATATTCAGGAGCAGGTCAGGGCTCCCAGGTTTCAGATTTTCAGGGGAGTAGAAGTGCTCGCCGGATGAGGCCACCCGTATCTCAGTGTGACCATTGTGGTAAAGCCCATAGAGGGGAATGTCGTACTGGTTTGGGAGATTGCTATACTTGCGGCCGACAGGGCCATTTGACGAGAGACTGTCAGGCGAGTAGCGGTGAGATAGCAGAACTACTAGATCGATTGCGGGTTCTTCACCTTCCATAGCTAGGCGGGATGTTCATACAGCGGCGAGCAGAGGTCGCGGTGGAAGTTCCCAATTTTAGCGGTCCTTTGAACCGCCTATCTTTTCAGGTATATCCTTAACCCTCTAGAGTTTTGCATGCGTAATACAATGATTGTATGTTTAGTGTTATGTACAGATAGCTTTGTGTGTATTGTGGTTTAGAGACATGGATAGTTGAAAGAATAAGTGTGGGGTCAGGGAAGGTATGAACCTTAGAATATTACACGTTAAGACCTTAGATGTAAGGCCGTCTTGAGTACAAGATTTTGCGGGTGATCTTTGTCAGAATGTATAAGTATACGTGGAGTAATGGTGGGAAAATTCCTTGGGTGGTGTAAAATGGAAGTGGTAGCTTTCATGACCTGTATAGGTAAGATTGTTCCGGATCGGGGAACAAGAGCTTGATGCGTTAAGTGGGTCGGGTTGGGGCCATGTAGTGGGTCAACCCGTAGCCCGGTTTGGGGTTGGGTCAGTTCGAGGTGGTCCCGCCAGGTGGTAGGGTCACGAGGGTGCTAGGCCCAAGTTTAGATGACCATCGTATGAGTTCGTGGATATGTTCGACCAGAAGCGGATCGTGAAGGCCGGGAATGGCCTTAGAGGAAAGTGAAGCTAGTAAGATGACCAAGTTTGGAGGTTGTGACTCCAAAGTTTTGGCAACAGAAGCGTTGACTGAAGTGTGGTACGTATACTAGGAAGAGTTCGAGTGTTCGAGAAGGGTACGACGAGAAAGGAAAGAAGTGAACTTGTGCTGAAACATGGAAGTGATCATTTTTGTGAAATGAATGTGCGAAGGGAGTATCCTTTGGATCAGAAGCGAGAGTTGGTACTGTTTTGCATCGTCGAGGTGATTCCTCGTTGGCTTGGATTTAAGTATTTGCGCGCGTGTTGATACGTGACCGTATGCGGCATTTGCAAACTGGTTAAGCTATGAGGAACTTGATCGTTATCTGTCTTGAGAAGGAACATTCGGGACGAATGTTTCTAAGGAGGGGAGAATGTTATACCCCGTATTTCCAGAGTATGTACGTGAAGACGTACATACGAAAGTTTAAGCCTTAAGGTAGGCAAGGTTCGAAATTTGTTCACAAGTATCGGAAAGAATCGTTTTTCGACGAAACGTTTTACAAACTTTGCGAAGGGAAAATTCCGGCTATGTCATTTATTATTTTTGCGGATTTTTCCGAGAGACGAAATATTTTGGACCAACGGGAGGGTGACATGTGTCACCCTCAAAAAGTGGACGGAAAGGGCACTCTTTGGCACGTTTTTTGTGCTCTTTCTTGGTCAAGGGTTAGGTAGGATATTTTGTGTAGTAGATGGATAAGGACACATGGATGAATCCTCACCCTACACTTGCCTTGCACTTGGCTTCATCTTGGCCATTGGTTGGCCATTGCTTGACCTATAAATACCCCCTTAGTTGAAGACTTATTCTTCATCCCTCAAATAAGTTCCAAGTCTAAAAATCCCTCCCTCTCCCTTGTGAGCTCTCGTCCAACTCCCCTCCCTTTGAGAAAGGCCTTGGCGAGATCACCCTCCCCTTTGTAGTGTTCTAGCCAGGGTACCACTAGCCTAGTTGTTTTTGAGAAATACCCCCTTGGTTGAGAAATACTTCTCAAGTATTGTTATAATGCCTAAATACCTTAACCCATATACCTTGTAGTACTTTCCAAAGTTACCTCTATCGTAGAGCAGGAAATACTATTATACTTCCTTTAGCCACTAAACGAAACCCTAAGAAAAACCTTCATAGTCGGTTGAAGTGTTAAGTAGAAGTTGCGTAGAACTTCTAAGGGTTGTTTGGAGCGGGTTGGAGCACCCGGAGTAGGAGCAAAACCTTGCTCAGGATCGACATTAAACTTGGATAATTTTGGGCTTACCGAGGTAAATAATCCTATTCTTCTATTGTAATTGGTAATTACATATTGTAGTTGTATAGAAATGAATATAAGATTCATAGAAGAGAATTGAACTGTAATAGAAGGATATTACAGTAAAGACTTGAACTGAAATCGCATCAGAAGAATATTAAAGTAGAAGATTAAAGCGTATTTACATGGGACCGTATATGCGATAGACTTATAACCTTTCTTGGTTGAATGTTCTGTGAGTAGCATGTACTACTTGGAAGGTGGACAAGGCTAGCCGGGTTATAGCCGTGGAGCGTTTTGCTTATAGTCGATAATCGTCGCGAGGTATGTGATTCTTCCTATACTCTTGAGCATGATATTTTAAAAGAATATATATATATATAGTACGGTAGGCGTGCGTGTGTTAGCGAGCGTGGTTGTACGGCAATGTCTATTGACTTAAGCCTGAATAATATATATATATATATATATATATAGTACGGTAGACGTACGTGTGCTAACTGAACGTAGTTGTACGGCAATTGTTATACCCCGTATTTCCAGAGTATGTACGTAAGGGAATACGTACAAAAAGTCTAGCCTTAAAGTTTAGGCAAAACGTTTTTTTTGGGCACAACTCACAAAACGAATAGTTTTCCGAAAGCGTTTCCACGACTTCGTAGGGTAATTTCCGGCTATGCCATTTCTAATTTTTGCGGATTTTTCCGAGAGACGAAACATTTTGGACCAACGGGAGGGCGACACTTGGCACCCTCCAATTGGTGGACTTGAAATCGTCCATTGGACGAATTGAAGACCATTGGCACGTTTTTTGTGCCTTGTGCACAAGTCAAGGAGTTGGTAGGATAATTGTGTATAGTTAATCCTCACCCTACACTTGCCTTGCACTTGTCTTAATCTTGGCCATTGGTTGGCCACTTCTTGACCTATAAATACCCCCTTAGAGATGAAGAGTTCTTCATCCACAAATCTTTCAAGTCTTGAAAATCCTCTCCTCTCCCTTTGTAGCCTTTTAGTCAACACCTCCCCCTCCCTTGTGAAGGCCCTTGGCGAATACCCCCTCTAGCCTAGTAGTTTGGCGAGGCCCCTGCCTAGCCAAAAATCTACCCCCTCCTTGGTAGAAAAGTTGTCTTCTAGTATTGTTATAATGCCCAAAATACCTAGCCCAAATCTCTTAGTACTTAGTAGAAGTTGTGAAGAACTTCTAAGGTTTCTTGGAGCTCTGGGAGCGTACAACTTAGGAGCTAAACCTTGCTCGGTGCGACTTTATCTAGGATATTATTGGGCTTCTTGAGGTAACAAATCCTAACCCTCTTTTGAATTAGAGAATACTTCCTGTTGTAGTATTAGAATACGTATTAAATACTTCGAAGAATATCACAGAATAGAATTGACCTGTTACCACAGTAGAAGGGTTTCAAAGAAGACTAATCAAAGCTGTACTTACATAGAATTTGTTTTCACGATGAACTTATATAGCTCACGGGTAGGAAGTGCGCCCAACTTTCCATAGAATTGTGAACCCACTGTTTAGAATGACCTTGAGTAGTCTTTGATAGATGTGCGTGACTATTATAGGTGACTCTGCTTGGCGACATATTGACTTGGCGGTGGTTTTATTTGAGAAGGTATGTGATTCTTCCTAAAGCATGATATTTTACAATATATATAATGCGGTGAAGGCGTACGTGTGTTAAGCGAATAATAACTACGGCAATGTCTTTGACTTAAGCACGAATAACACTTACGGCAATGCCTGGCTTAAGCTTTGAATAACAACTACAGCGATGCCTCACGCTTAAGCTTTGAATAATAAAGATCGAAAGCATTTCATAAGAATCTTGAATCATTTTTATGAAGAGAACTAGCGGTTTTAAAACAGAAGCTTAAGAGTTATACTAGCTTTATGGGAAGTTAAGTATAACCACTTAAGATTGATAAAAGAAACAAGTTTGCCTATGTGCTTATAACAGACTTATGTTGAATTGTGAAAAGAATAATAAGATGGTTTGATAAGTAGACATGATATGATGCTATGTGTGTTAGTATCTTGTAATGTTTGTATAAGAGAGTATCCTTGTTGTGCTTATGTTGTTTAAAGATAAGCTGTTATGTTAGTGTACTATCACTCACCTCTTGAGATGATACAGGGGTTTAAGCTGCCCTCCGATGCGGGGTAGACTCAGTGATGCAGGACCATGATTCGAGAATACCTCATGCGGGTCCAGGGGGCCTATGCGGAGCTACGAGAGTTCCAGGTTAGTATGCGGGGTTATGCCTCATGCGGTCTATGTGGCCATGCGGACAACGAGTCGGGGCGATGCGAGGAGTAGCGCCCTCGATGCGGGGTTATACCTCATGCGGGCCCGTGAGTGGCTATCGCGGACTCGGAGTCGAGATTAGGCTTGCGGTGTGATAATGCGAGCGAGTGGCCTGCTTGAATCATTCGCGGCCTAGAAAAGACCTATTACAGTTTACCTATTGTTGCTCTTGTTTGTGATGTGGCACTTATGCGGTTCCTTGATTGCTTCATACATATATGTAAACGGTTTTAAAAAGTGTTATGATTTCATTTAAGTACTTTACTGATTTCACATACTTAGTACACTGTTATCTTGACCTCGCCGAGTGCGTTCATGCCGCGGTAAGAGCAGGTGCTAGATCCACATTCTTAGGATCTCTACGTTGGTGTCGGGAGCTCCATCTTTTCCGGAGGCTCTACTTTTGGGTATGATCTCCCTGTTGTAGATAGTTTTGTACAGTCAGGGTATGGCGGGGCACTGTCCCGCCATAGTTGTATATTTCCTTAGAAGTGCATAGTCGTATTTATGCGATGTCGGATGTAGCTAAACCATGTTTATATATATATCGAAAGCGATGTTTTCTCACATAAAGCGTGTCTTATTTTATAAAGCGTTTCATGTCTTGCTTTATATTTCCGATTACTCGATGTATGACTACTTGGGTGCCGGTAAGGCACGATCACGGGCCGGGCAGTCGTGACAAAAGTGGTATCGAGCGATTAATCCTCGGAAAGTGTCTACGACCGTATCTAGTAAGTCTTGATTATCGGTGTGTTGTGCACCACACCAATGTCGAGGCTATAGGATATTTAGGATTGGTTTCCATTTTCTCATTACGAGATCGTGCTTTAGAGGTGTTATAGGTTGGACCCTCTAACGTATTCCTTTCTATGCGATTATGCCTCGCGTAAGGTAACCGGGCCCGAGAAGCAAGCGGCCGAGGAGGCGCTAGCGAGACACCCAGTCACGAGGGCTCGAGGCCCAGTCTATACGAGCGGCGAGTTCTATGGCGCCGCCGGCCCAGCGAGACCACGGTACCGCGCCTCGTCCCACGGCACTGGCGGAGGTTAGGAGTACTGAGAGATAGCCCGACTATTGGCTAAAGTTGTGGCCCGATACGAGAGAGATTGGATCGGCGATTCGGTTCCAACTCGGCTCGATCGCGCGTGGTACACCCAGGCGAATAGTTTGAGACTACGAGATTTCTTGAGTTGTAGCCCGCGAGTTTCTGGTCGAGGCGGAGGATGATCGCAGGAGTTCATCCGTCGGCTCTGAAGAATCATGAGGTGATCAAGGCCTCGGAGGCAGTCTGTGACCTTTGGTTCGCGTCGGCTGCGTGATACCGCGATCGATTGGTTTGATTCATGGGAGTTATCGGGGAAACCTGCGTCCCGGCTTGGGATGAGTTCTCGGAGGCTTTCCTCACTCACTTCTTGCCTCGCGGATGAGAGCGCGGTGATAGATTTTTACTCTGCGAGGCGAGAAGGGCGCCTGTCGAGTACAATGTCGAGTTTGATTCATTGGCTCGATATGTCCCGGCATTGGTAGCGATATGGAGGATAGGGTGCACCGCTATGTCACCGGGCTGAACGACTATATGGCGAAGTCGTATGCGGGTGTTTCTCTCCGGTAGGGTATGGACATTACCGCGTGCGAGCTCGCGCCCTTGGATGCGAGGCGCGAAGGTCGGCGAGTGGGCGACGGCGGCGAGAAGAAGGCCGGGGCGGGAGGGTCTTACGGTGGTTATCGTGGTGGCGGCCTCGGCGGCGATCTGGGTCGCACCACGGCCCGGCTCGAGCACTCCTGCCGTCCTCGGCCGGCGAGTTTTGGCGGACCGGGGCCAGGGCTTGGGCGTCGAGTAGCGAGAGTGCGGCGATCGGGACCACCCCCGGTGTGGCCGTCACGGTAGATCCCATTCGGAAGTGTGGTACTACTTTTGGAGCTTATTACGATTGTGGCGGCGAGGTCACTTTGCGAGGCTTGTCAGGCCAGGCGTGGCGGTGGTAGGGCTCGGCCGAGTTACATTGCCACTTCATCATCTCCTCTGATTACTCGCCCGGAGGCGTGGTACTCATGGGTCGGCCAGTCGCGGCGGGTCGTGGCTCGGGTCCCGATTCTAGCGGTCCTCGAACCGCATTTATGCTTTGTCGGTAAGCGGGATCGGAGGCCTCACACGATGTAAATCACAAGTACCTTATCAGTTTCTGGGTTTGATGTGTATGCTTTGATAGATCCGGGTTCTACTCTGTCCTATATATCTCCCCTTGTTGCTAGTAGGATAGGGATAGAGCCTGAGTCCATAGACCCTTTCGAGGTAGCTACGCCAGTGGGTGATTCGGTGGTAGCTCGGCGGGTATATAGAGCTTGTCCTGTGACCATTTACAGTCGTCAGACCCTAGCCGACTTGATAGAGTTGGAGATGATTGACTTCGACGTGATTATGGGGATGGATTGGCTAGCTTCTTGCTACGCCAATGTAGACTGCAGAGAGAAGTATGCAGTTCGATTTCTGAGGCGGTTGTTGAGTGGGAGAGAACGCGGTATCGCCGAAGGGTAGGTTTATTTCCTACCTCGAGGCTAGGAAGATGGTGCGAGAAGGGTATATCTACAATCTCGTTGGGTGTTTGATCACGAAGGCTGCGGTACCAGATTTTCGATCGATTCGATGGTCGTGAGTTCCCAGGCGTGTTTCGGATGACCTCGGTGTCCCTCACGAGAGGAGATCGAGTTTTGTATAGATGTGTTGCGGATACTCGGCCTATTTCCATTCCGCCATACAGAATGGCACTGCGAGTTGAGAGAGTTGAAGGACCGGTGAGGATTTCTTTGGAGAAGGGCTTCATCGAGCCTAGTGTTTCTCCACAGGAAGCGCCGGTATTGTTCGTGAAGAAGAAGGGCGGGGCCAGCTGCGCATGTGTTGATTCTGAGCGGTGAACAAGGTGACCATTAAACGAATACCCCCTTCCGGGATTGATGATTTGTTCGACCGGTTGCGAGTGCGAGATGTTTCTCAAGATTGATCTGCGATCGGGCTATCATCAGTGCGAGTCGAGAGGTGGATGTCCCTAGATCGCATTCGGACCGGTATGGGCATTATGAGTTCGTGGTCATGTCTTTTGGGTTGACCAATGCTCGTGGTATTCATGGATTTGATGAACCGAGTGTTCAAACCATTTTGGACACGTTTGTGATAGTGTTCATTGATGATATCTTGGTTTATTCTCGCTCGAGCGAGAGCATGCGGAGCATTTGAGGCTGTCTTGTGATTCTCGAGACCAGCGATTATGCGCCAAGTTTTCCAAATGTGAGTTTTGGTTGACTTGATGGCGTTTCTTGGGAATATTATCGGGTGATGGCATTCGAGTTAATCTGGCCAAGATCGAAGCGATCGAGACTTGGCCTGAACTCTTACTCAAGCGAGAGGTTCGCGATTTTACGGGCCTTGCGAGATATTATCGGTTCGTAGAAGTTTGCTTCTATCTGTACCATTGACTAGGTGACTCGGAAAGGCGGCCAAGTTTGATGGGTGATGCTTGTGGCGGGGTTTCGATTCTTGAAAGAGAGGCGGCGACCGCCCGTTCTTACTCTTCCGGAGGTCGGATGGTTATGTCGTGTATTGCGATCGTCGGGCATCGGGTTGGGATGTGTGTTGATGCGGCATGGCGGGGTTATAGCATATGCATCCGGCATTGAAGAAACACGAGAGGAACTACCCGCAAGATTTGGAGTTGGCGGTGTGATTCACGCCGAAGATCTGGAGGCACTATTTGTATGGGGTTCACGTGGATATTTTTACAGACCACGAGCCTCGGTATATCTTCGACAGAGGAGCCGAACTTACGGCAGAGCGGTGGTTAGAGTTGCTTAAGGATTACGATGTTGATATCTGTACCACGGGAAGGCCAATGTTGTGGCGGATGCTCTTAGTCGTAGGTCGATGGGAGCCTATCGGATGTGCGGCTAGAGAGGAGGACATGGTTCGTGATTTGCATCGATTAGCGAGCCTTGGTGTCCGCTTTGATTGATTACGATAGCGATGGGGTTAGAGTTCGTGAGGTTGCGAGTCTTCCATCGTCGAGAGGTGAAGAGGCAACGATTCGAGGATCGGCTTTGATTCGATATCGTGATCTGACTCTTCGTGAGGCGAGGTCTTTTGAGGTAGCACTTGATGGGGTGCTAAGGTTTGAGCGGATTGTGTGTTCGGATGTTTGAGGACTTGGCGGAGTTCTTGGGGAAGCACGGCGCGCGTTACTCTATCCATCCGGGGTAGACCACGATGTCCCACGACCTTAGATCTGTGTATTGGTGGGATGGCTTGTAGAGGGCAGTTGCAGAGTTCGTAGCTCAGTGCCCGTGTTGTCAGCAGGTGAAGGTAGAGCACGAGGCACGGTGGTTTATTCTGACGATTGAGATCCCGACACGGAAGTGGGAGATAATCAACATGGACTTCATCACGGGATTACCTCGCACTCGGAGGAGACATGATTCTATATGGGTTATCGTCGACGGTGTGAAATCAGCCCACTTTCTTCCGTCGGGGCGACTTTTTGGTGAGGATTATGCCGAACTTACATCAGAGATCGTCGGTGCATGGAGTCCTACTTGATCATATCGCATGGAGCCCGGTTTACGGCTAACAGAGGTCCTTCCGAGAGGGTTTAGGGACGCGAGTGAGCACAGTCTTGCATTTCATCCACAGAGCGGACAGGCGAGCGCACTATCCGCACTCTTGAGGATATCTGCGAGCTTTGTGTTATTGACCGATGGTAGTTGGGAGGATCATTTGCCTCTAGTTGAGTTCGCGTATAATAATAGCTACCACCCCGTATTGAGATGGCGCCTTATGAGGCCTTGTATGGGAGGAAGTGCGGTCGCCTATAGGTTGGTTCGATGTGGGCGAGGTGCGGCTAGTGGGACCAGATTGAGTACGCGGTAGTGGATAAGGTGAAGCTTATCCGAGGCGGCTATTGATACTCGAGTCGGCCAGTCGTATGCGAATCATCGTCGTCGGCATCTTGAGTTCGAGGTTCATGATTGGGTTTTCCTAAAGGTGTCACCCATGAAGGGTGTGATGAGATTCGGAAGAAGAAACTTCGGCCTAGGTACATTGGGCGTTTGATTGTCCGCAGGTAGGCAAGGTTGCATCTGAGTTGGATCTGCCGTCCGATCTGGAAGCGATCATCCGGTTTTCACGTATCTATCTTTGAGAGATGTATCGGGGATCCATCTAGGGTACACCGATTGACGATGTCAGTGTGGGGTTATCGTATGAGTAGATTCCCATGGCGATAGTCGATCGTCGGGTTAGGCGTCTGCGGACGGGGCGTGGCTTAGTCAAAGTCTTGTGGCGGAACGAGCTCGGGAGGAGATGGCGTGGGAAGCCGAGGAGGACATGAGGCGAAGTATCCTCACCTATTCCCACACCTCGGGTAATTCACTTTCCTACTTGTAAATTTTTCGTTATCGTTTACGCCTAAGTGTTGTTACGTGGCGTGTGTGGCATTTGCAACTGTTTAAGTTATGAAGAATCTTATCGTTAACGGTCTTGGGAAGGAACATTCGGGACGAATGTTTCTAAGGAGGGGAGAATGTTATACCCGTATTTCGGAGTATGCGTGGGAATACGTCAAAAAGTCTAGCCTTAAAGTTTAGGCAAAGCGTTTTTTTGGGCACAACTCACAAAGCGAATAGTTTTCCGACGAAGCGTTTCCACGACTTTCGTAGGGTAAATTCGGCTATGCCATTTCTAATTTTTGCGGATTTTTAGAGGCGAAACATTTTGGACCAACGGGAGGCGACACTTGGCACCTCCAATTTGTGGACTTGAAATCGTCCATTGGGCGAATTGAAGACCGTTAGCACGTTTTTTGTGCCTTGTGCACAAGTCAAGGAGTTGGTAGGATAATTGTGTATAGTTAATCCTCACCCTACACTTGCCTTGCACTTGTCTTAATCTTGGCCATTGGTTGGCCACTTCTTGACCTATAAATACCCCCTTAGAGATGAAGAGTTCTTCATCCACAAATCTTTCCAAGTCTTGAAAATCCTCTCCTCTCCCTTTGTAGCCTTTTAGTCCAACACCTCCCCCTCCGCGTGAAGGCCCTTGGCGAATACCCCCTCTAGCCTAGTAGTTTGGCGAGGCCCACTGCCTAGCCAAAAATCTACCCCTCCTTGGTAGAAAAGTTGTCTTCTAGTATTGTTATAATGCCCAAAATACCTAGCCCAAATCCCTTAGTACTTAGTAGAAGTTGTGAAGAACTTCTAAGGTTTCTTAGACTCTGGGAGCGTACAACTTAGGAGCTAAACCTTGCTCAGCGCGACTTTATCTAGGATATTATTGGGCTTCTTGAGGTAACAAATCCTAACCCTCTTTTGAATTAGAGAATACTTGTTGTAGTATTAGAATAAGTATTAAATACTTAGAAGAATATCACGAATAGAATTGAGCTGTTACCACAGTAGAAGGGTTTAAAGAAGAATAATCAAAGCAGACTTACATAGAATTTGTTTTCACGATGAACTTATATAGCTCATAGGGTAGGGAAATCTTGCCCAACTTTCCATAGAATTGTGAACCCCGTTTAGAATGACCTTGAGTAGTCTTTGATAGATGTCTGTGACTATTATAGGTGACTCTCTGCCGCGACATATTCAACTTGGCGGTGGTTTTTATTTGAAGGTATGTGATTCTTCCTAAAGCATGATATTTTACAATATATATAGTACGGTAGACGTACATGTGTTAACTGAATAATAACTACGGCAATGTCTTTGACTTAAACCTGAATAACACTTACGGCAATGCCTCACGGCTTAAGCCTGAATAACACTTACGGCAATGCCTCACGGCTTAAGCCTGAATAATAAAGATCTGAAAGCATTTCATAAGAATACTGAATCATTTTTAACAGAAGAGAACTAAGCGGTTTTAAAACAGAAGCTTAAGAGTTATACTAGCTTTA
Source organism: Przewalskia tangutica (assembly GCA_029844215.1). Classification (NCBI taxonomy): domain Eukaryota; kingdom Viridiplantae; phylum Streptophyta; class Magnoliopsida; order Solanales; family Solanaceae; genus Przewalskia; species Przewalskia tangutica. The sequence goes on from CM056724.1 coordinate 53,347,333, forward strand.
TGGGAAGTTAAGTATAACCACTTAAGATTGATAAAAGAAACAAGTTTGCATATGTGCTTATAACAGACTTATGTTGAATTGTGAAAAGAATAATAAGATGGTTTGATAAGTAGACATGATATGATGCTATGTGTGTTAGTATCTTGTAATGTTTGTATAAGAGAGTATCCTTGTTGTGCTTATGTTGTTTAAAGATAAGTTGTTATGTTAGTGTACTATCACTCACCTCTTGAGATGATACCGGGGGTTAAGCTGCCCTCCGATGCGGGGTAGACTCGGTGATGCAGGACCATGATTCGAGAATACCTCATGCGGGTCCAGGGGGCCTATGCGGAGCTACGAGAGTTCCAGGTTAGTATGCGGGGTTATGCCTCATGCGGTCTATGTGGCCATGCGGACTACGAGTCCAGGACGATGCCGAGGAGTAGCTACCCTCGATGCGGGGTTATACCTCATGCGGGCCCATGTGAGTGGCCTATGCGGACTCCGGGAGTCAAGGATTAGGCTTGCAGAGTGATAATACGGGCGAGTGGCCCTGCTTCGAATCATTCGCGACCTAGAAAAGACCTATTACGTTTACTATTGTTGCTCTTGTTTGTGATGTGGCATATGCGGTTCCTTGATTGCTTCATACATATTTGTAAACGGTTTTAAAAAGTGTTATGATTTCATTTAAGTACTTTACGCTTTCACATACTTAGTACTGTTATGCGACCTCCTTGGGCTGCGTTCATGCCGCGGTAAGAAGCGGCAGTGCTAGATCCACATTCTTAGGATCTCTACGTTGGTGTCGGGAGCTCCATCTTTTTGAGGCTCTACTTTTGGGTATGATCTCACTGTTGTAGATAGTTTTTATCTGATCGAGTATGGCGGGCCTGTCCCGCCATAGTTGTATATTTCCTTAAGTGCTGTAGTCATGTTTCTGATGTCGGATGTAGCTGCTAAACCATGTTTATATATATATATCCGAAAGCGATGTTTTCTCACATAAAGCGTGTCTTATTTTATAAACTGTTTCATGTCTTGCTTTATATTTCCGCTGATTACTCTGATGTATGACTACTTGGGTGCCGGTGAGGCACGATCCACGAACCGGGCAGATCGTGGCAAGAATGTCTTTTGACTTAAGCCTGAATAATAAGAATTTTGAAGTATTTTCAAAGAATTAAGAAACCTTTTTGAAAGTAGAGTAATGCTTGGTTTTAAAAGCTTAAGAGTTATACTAGCTTTATGGGAAGTTAGGTATAACGACTTAAGAGAGATAAAAAGAATGGTTTACTAATTTTAGAAGTTAAGAGACTTGATCTTAAAAGATAAGAGACTTGACTTAATTATATTAATATGAATTTTGTGTGAAACCTCATTCGTGAGTAATGAATACTTGGTTTTTAAAAGGAATAATGTTTCTTGATTTGGAATCAGAATGAGTATCGACAAAACCACTGCAGCGTTAATAAAGGGAAATGATTTGACTAATTAAGTAATGATATTAAAACCAGTAGAAACCTCCATCTGCATAGAAGCTAAGATGAGACAAAATGATATTACATTTCCTAGATCATGGCTGCTTAATAAGATTGATTATGAACAAGAATAACCTACTCACATATAAGGCATATGTTTCTCAAATTGTTTAAAGAGAATTATACTCTTAAGTGATTAAGACTATGAACTACGAAACCTTTCTAAAATAAGAGACTTAAGTACTTGAAATTAGGCAAACTTGAACTTAGGGGAAAAAGAATGTTGTTGAAAAAGAAAGTGTTTTGGTTTACCTAAAAATGTGAGTCACTCTATTTTAATACTACGGGTATCGGGTGACCTTTATAAAAGAAATGGATCTTTAAAAGGAATTTAACGTACGTAGTACTTTAGGGTTAAAACCCGGACTTTGACATAAAATGAAAGTACCTTGAGTTGTGTATAACTTGCCTATGCTTGTTGTTGTGTAACTTGACTATGCTTATTGTGATAGTCTTTGTTGTGCAAGAATTGTGTTTCTATACTACCGCGTTTCTCGATGGAGGGCCGGTTGACTTGTTGAGAACTTACTTGGACGTACCGGCAGTGACAGAAGATTCCACGGGTATGCTTCCATTATCATTGTTACATGGGCATGTCTACACCGATGATGGATTCTGTGGACATGTGACCATTATGGTTATTTATGGCGAAGTATCGTGACTTACGGTTGTGATCGGGTGCGTATCCTGTTTACTTGCCCCCGTCAGCTACGTGACGCAGGTGGATCTGGTATAGGTTATTGCACTTGCCACGTGTCAGCTTCGCGGCGAAGTATCGTGACTTACGGTTGTGATCTGGTGCTTAGCCGATTCTTGCCCCGTCGGACTCGTGGCGCGGAGGAGGCGGTGGAGGCTAGTGCACTTGCCGCGTGTCAGCTTCGCGAGTCAGTGTTTGGATGGAGCTTCGTGACTTACGGTTGTGATCTGGTGCGTAGCCGATTCACTTGCCCCGTCATTCGTGGCGCGAGGAGGAGTGGAGGCTATTGCATTTGCCGCGTGTCGGCTTCGTGGTATGGTTGTGCGATATTATTGGTACGGTCGGATCGGTAGTTATACTTGCCGTCACGGTTTTATGACACAGTGGGACACGTGTTCATGTATACTCCTTGGTGTTGTTATATCATAGACTGCCGGCAGTGAGGAAGGAATTCCACGGGCACGAGTGATGATTTGGAGGGCGTGAGTCCCTGACTTGATATGACTGTTTATATGTTGTGTACTGTAGTTTGGTTATTGTTACACCCCGTAAGTCCAAGACATGTATAAGAGAATGTACGAAAGGAAACAAGACTTGGAAAAGGATACGAAAGGAAGAATTGTTTTTACGATGGAAAATGTTCCGAACGGCGGAAAGGAAAAATGTTCGTTGTTGGGAATTGGATTCTCAAAATGTATTATTTGAAGAATATGGAACTTATTAAAATTATGGAAATTTATTTTTACGGATTTGGTCACGTGGGGCCCACCCGAGGAATTTTACATTTTTGTGGGGCCCACGAGGGTTACGGATTTTTGTGGACGAATGAGAGGGCGACACGTGGCACTCCCACATGTGGTGTTGGACGAAAATTGCAAGGGTGTTATGGTCATTTGACCTATGTAGAAGATTAGTCTTGCTAGAGCTTGACAAAGTTGACCAAGTCAAGAGCCATTTGGCTTGATCTCTTCCCTCCAATTTTAACAAGTGTTTTTATCCAAGCCCTCCATTGTGTTATAAGTATACTACTAGTAGCAAGACGTGAGCATTCTATACTTAGAAAAATTTTCAAGAAACTTTGAGCTTAGCCAATAGTGCTCTCGGCTTAGTGCACCTCCCACACAAAAAATTTTGTGATTTTGATCCATTAGCCACAAGACTTTAACCCAATGTTCCTAAGGGTGTTGCAAGGTTATCTCAATAGAAAGATTTCGGAAAAACGGAGTTTTCACGTTAGTCGCAAGGCGGAAACTATTGGAGTTCTTCAACTTTGAAGTTGGAACTTGAAGATGGGTTCTTCATAGGCCTCTAAGGAGTGCTTGGGGCGGTTTGGAACCTAAGGAAAGGAGCTAAGAATTGCTAAGGCGCGACTTTGGAATCTTGGAAATTTTAAGGGCTTTGAAAGGTATAAATTTTGTCGTTTTAGTAGTTAAGACTTACTACTTGTTGTAGCTATGGATTTTAGCAAGCATGTGTTATATAGTATGAAGTTTGATATGTTTATTGGCTATTGGAACCCTAATCCGAAATCTAGCATGTTTAACTTTAAGATTTCAATTCTAGTCGATTATTAGTTTAAGCGTCGCATGTTGTATAAAGAAGGAAAGTGTAGTTGTTGAAGTTGTTTAGACTATATAACATGTTGACCTAAGAACTTGAAATTGGAAAAGGGTTGGAAAAGACTTAGTGTTGCTATGTAAGTTGGCGAGAATTGGCTAGTGTGCATTAGACTACTTCGTATGAATTGTGGGGCGGAAATTTTACACGTATTGTAAGGCGTGTAATCCCATTTGTTTGGTTGTTGTTTGGAGCCTTAAATGTGGCTTGTTGGTTATTGTATTCGGCCTTGAAAAGGTGGCAAAGTGAGTAGAAACAAAGGAAGTCTTTGCCCGATTTTCCGTAGAATTAGAGACCAAATACTTAGTATTATTCTACGTTAGAGACTAGAAGATTGATAGTATTGTTGTGACCATTATAGGTTGACACTTCTACGTACGGCGTATTCGGCTTAGCTTGTGGATATTAGCTGAAAAGGTATGTGAACTATCTCCTCTTCTAGCATGATTCCTTAGAATAAAGAAAGTAAGTTCTACTCCTTGAATGATCCATTCCTTGCTTGTATTTGGATTGCCTAAAATAGAATTTGTTCTATGTACTTCCTTGAGTGTACTTTGATGTTTAAATTGTAAGTAGTATAATCCCTTTCCTTAGGGAAGTTTGGATTCTTAAAAGTGAAGGTATTTTTCTTAAAAGTACATAGAGACTTGAAAAGGAAGTGGTTTCCAAATCTTTTGGCTAGTGCCTTAGTTCTAAAACCTAAAGGTCATTATAATGACTTTAGGGGAGTCAAAGGAGTGATTTACTTATTTGATTTAAAAGAGGAGAAATGACATGATTTAAGAGAAGTAACTTGTGCTAAGGGTGAAGTTACTTGAGGTTTAAAAAGTAGAAGAAAACTTGTTTTCTAACTATTAAGAGACTTGAAGTATTTTGAAAGTTAAGAACTTGAATTGTAAGTATGTGATACTTGGTTTTAATAGTATAAGTCTCTTGGTTATTGAAGGAATGGATATGTCTAAAACCATAAAGGGTTATAACGGCTTTATGGGAAGTTGGTTATAACGACTTTATGGAAGGTTAAGAAAGTTGTCTATTTTGATTAATGGGCATAAGTTGCCAAGATTGTGAAAATTTGAAGTTACTTGATTTCAAGCTTTGAAATGAGCTTTCTAAAAGTGTAGTAACTTACTTTGAAAAATAGACATGCCTTGATACTACGGGTGTTGGTATCTTGGGGTTTACATAAAAAGGAGTCTTTTGAAAAGAATGTACGTACGTAGTACTTTGGCTTGATAAATTGAGAATTTGTCTAAGTGTGCCTTGATAAGTACTTTGACTTGTTAAAAGAGAATTATTCTATGTATGCCTTGATTAGTACTTTGGCTTGATAAATTGAGAATTTGTCTAAGTGTGCCTTGATAAGTACTTTGACTTGTTAAAGAGAATTATTCTATGTATGCCTTGATTAGTACTTTGGCTTGATAAATTGAGAATTTGTCTAAGTGTGCCTTGATAAGTACTTTGACTTGTTAAAAGAGAATTATTCTATGTATGTCTTGATTAGTACTTTGGCTTGATAAATTGAGAATTTGTCTAAGTGTGCCTTGATAAGTACTTTGACTTGTTAAAAGAATTATTCTATGTATGCCTTGATTAGTACTTTGGCTTGATAAATTGAGAATTTGTCTAAGTGTGCCTTGATAAGTACTTTGACTTGTTAAAGAGAATTATTCTATGTATGCCTTGATTAGTACTTTGGCTTGATAAAATGAGAATTATCCTATGTGTGCCTTGATAAGTACTTTGGCTTGGTTAATTGAGAACTTGCCTATATGTGCTGGTAATAGCCTTTGAGTGCAAGTATTATGTTTTATTAAGTTGTCGCGACTCTCGGTTGAAGGGTCGGCTGTCTTGTTGTAAGTTACTGGGACGTACCGACAGTGATGTGGGATTCCACGGGTATGCTTCCGTTACTTGTAGTACTTGGGTTAAATTCGGATTTTTATATAAGACATGGTAGTGCTTATGTCTTGTTTGATGGTCGGTCGAGATAGGGTAAGAGTATAAATGAGGCAAGCCCAGGCGTTATACCACCTCCCGGGGTAAGAGTATTAGTGAGGGTATGTCACGACCCGACCGGGACGCGGCCCGGTGCCTACAGGCACCCTACGAATAAACATCAGAGAAAATCAGCGGAACATACATAAAACTTATAAATAAAACATCGGAAGTAAAACAACAGGTTAGTCGATAGGGCTACCTTCACGAACTTATATAAATACAAGCAGCGGTTGCCTCATTTCTTTTACAAAGCGACCCACAACATGCGAATCTTGACCTCTAGGAATAACAATCGAACAAGCGTGGCGGGACAAGGCCCCGCGTACCCTGAATATACATAGTCATGACAACTCCGAACATTGGAGCCATCTCAAAATCTTGAACCGGGATCCTAAGCTCGCGGATCCATAGCGTGTACCTAAACTGCGGACATGAACGCGGCCCGAAGAAGTCGATAACAACAGTGCGAATATGGAACGAAATAACGTCTGATAAACAGATCATAACTGTACAAAAGAATGACAAGGGCAAGTATAAAAAAAATACATACCAGATCCCCCCGTGTCATTACCACTTATGAACTTAATCGTACATTAATCATTCTTTTCCTTTTTTCAATAAGAATTAACATCATATTCTTACATACATACTTAAGAATTCAATCAAGTTTTTCCACATAACTTACATCAATATCTTTTTCCATTCCATTAAGAGCTATAGTCATATCTTACGTACTTACTTAGGAGAAGTCATTAAGTTCATTTCTATCTAACTTACTTATCTTTCATAACATAGTCCCACCCTACGGAGGGACATATACTATACTACCCCCAATGGGGCGCGATCAAATCACACCAATATCAAAGCATGCGGTGGAATCCCCATCACGTCGGCGACTAAAAGTGTAAAGCATAACCATGGGTCTCACGCCCATAATATCAATCAAAACAGGTGGTATAACGTCTGGGGGGCTTGCCCCTCATTTATACTCTTACCCTGAAGAAGGTGGTAAAGCAGGGGGTATAACGTCTTGGGGCTTGCCCCTCATTTATACTCTTATCCTGGAGAAGGTGGTATAACGTCTTGGGGCTTGCCCCTCATTTATACTCTTACCCTATCTCGACCGGTCGTCAAACAACACATAAAGCAGGTGGTACAGCGTCTTGGGGGTTTACCCCTCACTTATACTCTTACCCTGGAGAAGGTGGTATAACGTCTTGGGGGCTTGCCCCTCATTTATACTCTTACCCTAACTCAACCGGCCATCATACATAACATAAGCCCTACCGGCTTATCATACATAATATAAGCACCACCAGCTTACCATACATAACATAAGCACTACCGACTTATCATACGTAATATAAGCAAGTTAAGAAATCCCCTAACTTCTTATTAGCTTGTTCATATACACTCTCATTTTTGTTTACTTAAGGCACTAACATGTCATTATAAAATCCGAATTAACCCGTACTACGTGCCTCTACTCCTTTAAAATGATTCTCTATCAAATAAAACTTCCAAGATACTAATAACCGTAGTATCAAGTCATATCTACCTTTCACGACAAGTCACAATACCTTTTTAGAAATACAATTATAGGCTTCTAAATCAAGTGACTTCTTTCTTTGAAACCTTAAGCAATTGGTACCTTTAAGACAATTTGCCCTTCTTTATTTCAAATCATTTCTTTGCTTACATAACTGAAGAAAATCATTCTTTTAAATCTTCCATAAAGTTGTTATAACCAACTTCCCATAAAGCCGTTATAACTCTTTATTTCTTAGACAAATACATTCATTTGATAACCAAGAAACTTATACTTTCAATTCAAATCGCATAGCTTTCAAAATACTTCAAGTCTCTTAACTTTTAGGCAAACAAGTTTCTTAACTTAGAATGGAAAGAAATCAATACTTTCCAAATCAAGTATTCTATACTTTTTAAATCAATTCATTTCTCCCTTTAAGAATCAAGTCATAACTTGAAAATAAAGTCCCTTAACCTTTTAACAATTTGAGGTCCATAGTCTTAAAACTTCGTACGTAATTCCTTATAAATTAAGTAACATATACTTTGGTGCGTTGTGAGTAAGTTATGCTTATTGATAACGATCTTAATCAAGTAGCCATGATCTATAAAATGTAATACAATTTTGTCTTATCTTAGCTTCTATGCAGATGGAGAACTCTACTTGTTTTAACATAATTAATTGTCATTACATTTTCCTTTATTAACGCTGCAATGGCTGGTTCGATACTTATTTTTATTCGTGCCGTAAAATTAGCCAAGTCAACTTGGCTCCAATTACCTCCTAACGACTCTTACCAACATCCCCCATAAGACTTGGTAAGAACTTAGGATAACTTAGACATAACCTTTAGTTAGAGTAATTAAACATACATACCTCTTAACTTCTAAGAGTAGAAGGAATCATGAAAGAGTACTACATGTATATTCCATACATAGAATCATGTCAAAAGAAGGAAGAGGTTCACATACCTCGACGATTATCGACAAGTAGCAAAAAGCTCCAAAGTACTTCCACCTCGAGCTATTCCATTCTTCAAGTAGGATACGCTATACCTAGTACGTCAACCTATAATGGTCACCATCGTCCATTAACTTCTTACTTCATACGTAGAATATTTTAGGTGCTAAGTCGCTAAATTCTACGGAAAATCGGACAGCACCTCCTTTGTTTCTACTCACTTTGCCACCTTTTTCAAGGCCGAATACAATAACCAAACAGCCCCAATTGGCTCACAACAATATAGAAGGTATTCCAATACAAATGAATAACTAAACAGCCCCAATTGGCTCACAATTTAGAAAGTAGTTCAAAACTAATGAATAACAAACTAAAAGTCCAAATTCGGCCACCTTGAGTTCAACCATACCAATTCTTATCAAATTCCATTTCAATCCAAATTGGTAGCATAACATGATATCAAGTCGCATTTGATTATAACAATCCATAATCTCTAAGTAGGTAACATGCGACGATTTCTAATAAACGACCAATTAGTAATCAAATTTTCAAGTGGCTTATATAACATTTCGAATTTAGCTACAAGCACTCCATAATACTTATAAACTTCAACTTAACCACTTCATGCTAGCAACATGTAAAGCTAACAACAACAATAAAAATAATCTTGTAATACTTTCAAAGAACAAGATTATACCTCAACGAATTGTAATCCAATCTTCAAAACCGAAGTTGCTCCTTAGCAACCTAGAGCCTCATCAAGACACCTCAATCCGCTCCTTGAGACCCTTAGAACCACACCAACAACTTTCCTTCAAACCTTGATCAAAACCTAGAAAGTCTCTAGGTTTTCACTTTGCGACTAATACGAAAACTCTCTTTTTCCGGGATTTTTCTATTGAGATACACTTACTATACCCTCAAGAACCTTGGTTTAAAGTGGGGGAATTATTGGACAACAATTGAATTTTTTTTCTCTTCTTGAACCCTCAAAGCCGAGAGCCCTTAATAGTTTCCTCAAACATTTCTTGAAAAAATGACTAAGTGTGGGAACTAGTCATCCTACTAGTAAGCTTATAAGACACAAGGAAGGGTTATGATTAAAACAAATGGGTGGCTTGGATGCATTTCACATGGATCAAGCCCAAGTGGCCTTTGACTTAGTCAATAAAATCATGCTACTAGTCTTTGCAAGACTTGGCCATTTAAATTATGGTCAATGACCATCCTATCCATGAATATTTCGTCCAAGACTAAAAATAAGGGGGGTGACACGTGTCGCCCTCCACTAAATCACAATAAAACGTTTCCGACAATTTCGTAATTCCGATAAAATTTTACAAGTCTCACTTCTTGACACATTAGAGTTCTCACGTACGTTCTTAAAACATGTCCTGTAAATACGGGGTGTAACATTCTTCCCCCCTTAGAAACATTCGTCCCCGAATGTTCTTTCGGAGTCAAACTTTATAATTTGCGACATAGTTTCCTTTCACAACCCCGTCATACCAACAATGCCACACATGGCCCTAATACCTTGTACACGCATACCTGTCCATCCTACGCCCAAAAGAGATTATCTTTTCGTACTTCCAACTCCTTCTAACATACTTACATAACTTCCATACCAATTCTGGCCTCTAATCTTTGGAGTCACTCTATAAAACAATATAAGGCCATTTCCGGCTTTCATGACCTGGTTCCGGTGGAACGCGTCCACGAACCCGTAAAATGGTTAACTCAACTTGGGCCCTGCACCCTCGTGACCCTGTCACGTAGCGGAACTACTATCAACTGATCCCACTCCATTCCAGGCCATGGGAGACACATGCAGTCCTCAACCTACTCGTCGCACTTAACTCTTATCCTTGGTCTGACTTAAAATCTTATTGCCAGAGAAAACCTTATACATTTAAGGTCTCGGCAGTTATCAATATTCTTAGGCTCGCAATTTCCATGCTCCAAGCCTACCTTACCAATCCCCAATACGGGTATAAAAACTTCTCATAAAACCATAACCGTATTTGTCTCGAACACAACAACCATTACTTACCCTATCTGAGGCCTCGTCAGTATAATTCTCTTAAGCATACTACGGCTTAATCTATTAACATGACATTCCATTAGGTTCCTTAATATGGCTTCTTAAGGGTTCACTACCTATCGAACGACTCATCCTTTCCCAATTATCTCGAAATAAAACACAAAACCTTGGCGAAAAATTCATTAAATATTCCATACCTTCCGGTATCTAGTTAGTCTTTCTGGATTCACGGTAATCTAAAATCATTCTAGGCAACACGCGTCGACCTCATACATAACTCCGTATAGATGTATGTCACAATACCAACTATACTATAATCGTTACCAACGGATACGCGATCCACATAGTCATTCTGGGTCATCACGCCTTTCGAAGTGCGATCAACATAACTCGTTAGGGAGGGACGACCAACAACCACTTCTATCGCACGATCTCGGGTGAGAAGAATGAAACCAATCCTAAATGTCCTGCAACCTCACGATTATAGATGTGGTGCACAACACACCGATAATCAAGACTACTGAACACGATGCAGTAGACACTTTCCGAGGACTAAGCGCTCACGATACCACTTTTGTCACGACCCGACCGGGACGCGATTGGTGCCCTACAGGCACCGCTACGAATAAACATCGGAGAAAATCAGCGGAACATACATAAAACTTATAAATAAAACATCGGAAGTAAAACAACGGGTTAGCCGAAGTAAGGCTACCTTCACGAACTTATATAAATACAAGCGGCGGTTGCCTCATTTCTTTTACAAAGCGACCCACAACATGCGAATACGGACCTCTAGGAATAACAATCGAACAAGCGTGGCGGGACAAGGCCCGCCGTACCTGAATATACATAGCCATGACAACTCGGAACATTGGAGCCATCTCAAAATCTTTGAACCGGGATCCTAGCTCGCGGATCCATAAGCGTATACCTAAACTGCGGATATGAACGCGGCCCGAAGAATCGATGCAACAGTGCAGAATATGGAGCAGAAATAACGTCTGATGCGGATCATAAGCGTACAAAAGAATGACAAGGGCAAGTATTAAAAATACATACCGGATCTGCCGTGTCATTACCACTTATGAACTTAATCGTACATTAATCATTCTTTTCCTTCTTTCAATAAATTAACATCATATTCTTACATACATTCTTAAGAATTCAATCAAGTTTTTCCACATAACTTACATCAATATCTTTTCCATTCCATTAAGAGCTATAGTCATATCTTACGTACTTACTTAGGAGAAGTCATTAAGTTCATTTCTATCTAACTTACTTATCTTTCATAACATAGTCAGGCCCACTACGGAGGGACACATATACTACCCTACCAAACGGGGGCGATCAAATCACGCAATATCAAAGCATGCGTGGAATCCCCATCACCGTCGGCTAAAAGTGTAAAGCATAACCATGGGTCTCACGCCCATAATATCAATCAAAGCAGGTGGTATAACGTGCGGGGGCTTGCCTCATTTATACTCTTACCTGAAGAAGGTGGTAAGCGGGGTATAACGTCTTGGGGCTTGCCCTCATTTATACTCTTATCACGGAGAAGGTGGTATAACGTCTTGGGGCTTGCCCGCCATTTATACTCTTACCCTATCTCGGCCAGGTCAAACAACACATAAAGCGGTGGTGCAGCGTCTTGGGGTTTACCCACTTATACTCTTACCTGGAGAAGGTGGTATAACGTCTTGGGGCTTGCCCGCCATTTATACTCTTACCCTAACTCAACCAGGCTATCATACATAACATAAGCCTACGGCTTATCATACATAATATAAGCACCACCACTTACCATACATAACATAAGCACTACCGACTTATCATACGTAATATAAGCAAGTTAAGAAATCCCTAACTTCTTATTAGCTTGTTCATATACACTCATTTTGTTTACTTAAGGCACTAACATGTCATTATAAAATCCAGGAATTAACCCACGTACTACGTGCCTCTACTCCTTTAAAATGATTCTCTATCAAATAAAACTTCCAAGATACTAATAACCGTAGTATCAAGTCATATCTACCTTTCACGACAAGTCACAATACCTTTTTAGAAATACAATTATAGGCTTCTAAATCAAGTGACTTCTTTCTTTGAAACCTTAAGCAATTGGTACCTTTAAGACAATTTGCCCTTCTTTATTTCAAATCATTTCTTTGCTTCCATAAGCAAGAAAATCATTCTTTTAAATCTTCCATAAAGTTGTTATAACCAACTTCCCATAAAGCCGTTATAACTCTTTATTTCTTAGACAAATACATTCATTTGATAACCAAGAAACTTATACTTTCAATTCAAATCGCATAGCTTTCAAAATACTTCAAGTCTCTTAACTTTTAGGCAAACAAGTTTCTTAACTTAGAATGGAAAGAAATCAATACTTTCCAAATCAAGTATTCTATACTTTTAAATCAATTCATTTCTCCTTTAAGAATCAAGTCCATAACTTGAAAATAAAGTCCTTAACCTTTTAACAATTTGAGGTCCATAGTCTTAAAACTTAAATGCGTAATTCCTTATAAATTAAGTAACATATACTTTGGTGCGTTGTGAGTAAGTTATGCTTATTGATAACGATCTTAATCAAGTAGCCATGATCTAGAAAATGTAATACAATTTTGTCTTATCTTAGCTTCTATGCAGATGTAGAACTCTACTTGTTTTAACATAATTAATTGTCATTACATTTTCCTTTATTAACGCTGCAATGGTGGTTCGATACTTATTCTTATTAGTGCGTAAAATTAGCCAAGTCAACTTGGCTCAATTACCTCTAACGACTCTTACCAACATCCCTCATAAGACTTGGTAAGAACTTAGGATAACTTAGACATAACCTTTACGTAGAGTAATTCAACATACATACCTCTTAACTTCTAAGAGTAGAAGGAATCATGAAAGAGTACTACATGTATATTCCATACATAGAATCATGTCAAAATAAGGAAGAGGTTCACATACCTCGCGACGATTATCGACAAGTAGCAAAAAGCTCCAAAGTACTTCCACCTTGAGCTATTCCATTCTTCAAGTAGGATACGCTATACCTAGTACGTCAACCTATAATGGTCACCATACGTCCATTAACTTACTTCATACGTAGAATATTTTAGGTGCTAAGTCGCTAAATTCTACGGAAAATCGGACAGCACCTCCTTTGTTTCTACTCACTTTGCCACCTTTTTCAAGGCCGAATACAATAACCAAACAGCCCCAATTGGCTCACAACAATATAGAAGGTATTCCAATACAAATGAATAACTAAACAGCCCCAATTGGCTCATAATTTAGAAAGTAGTTCAAAACAAATGAATAACAAACTAAAAGTCCAAATTCGGCCACCTTGAGTTCAACCATACCAATTCTTATCAAATTCCATTTCAATCCAAATTGGTAGCATAACATGATATCAAGTCGCATTTGATTATAACAATCCATAATCTCTAAGTAGGTAACATGCGACGATTTCTAATAAACGACCAATTAGTAATCAAATTTTCAAGTGGCTTATATAACATTTCGAATTTAGATACAAGCACTCCATAATACTTATAAACTTCAACTTAACCACTTCATGCTAGCAACATGTAAAGCTAACAACAACAATAAAAATAATCTTGTAATACTTTCAAAGAACAAGATTATACCTCAACGAATTGTAATCCAATCTTCAAAACCGAAGTTGCTCCTTAGCAACCTAGAGCCTCATCAAGACACCTCAATCCGCTCCTTGAGACCCTTAGAACCACACCAACAACTTTCCTTCAAACCTTGATCCAAAACCTAGAAAGTCTCTAGGTTTTCACTTTGCGACTAATACGAAAACTCTCTTTTTCCGGGATTTTTCTATTGAGATAAACTTACTATACCCTCAAGAACCTTGGTTTAAAGTGGGGGAATTATTGGACAACAATTGAATTTTTTTTTCTCTTCTTGAACCCTCAAAGCCGAGAGCCCTTAATAGTTCCTCAAACATTTCTTGAAAAAATGACTAAGTGTGGGAACTAGTCATCCTACTAGTAAGCTTATAAGACACAAGGAAGGGTTATGATTAAAACAAATGGGTGGCTTGGATGCATTTCACATGGATCAAGCCCAAGTGGCCTTTGACTTAGTCAATAAAATCATGCTACTAGTCTTTGCAAGACTTGGCCATTTAAATTATGGTCAATGACCATCCTATCCATGAATATTTCGTCCAAGACTAAAAATAAGGGGGGTGACACGTGTCGCCCTCCCACTCAAATCCTGATAAAGCGTTTAGACAATTTCGTAATTCCGATAAAATTTTACAAGTCTCACTTCTTGACACATTAGAGTTCTCACGTACGTTCTTAAAACATGTCCTGTAAATACGGGGTGTAACAGGGTAAACCCCCAAGACGCTGTACCACCTGCTTTATGTGTTGTTTGACGGCCGGTTGAGATAGGGTAAGAGTATAAATGAGGGGCAAGCCCCAAGACGTTATACCACCTCCTCCAGGGTAAGAGTATAAGTGAGGTAAACCCCGAATGCTATACCACCGCTTTACCACCTTCTCGGGTAAGAGTATAAGTGAGGGTAAACCCCAAGATGCTATACCACCGTGGGACTTGATGTTATGTTATATCATGGATGCGGCGGTGAGGAAGGATTCCAGGCATGATTGATATTATGGGCGTGAGACCCATAGTTATATCGAGTAGTGACCTTGAGGCTTGCGTCCACGACTTGATATGGCTGCTTATGTATTATATCTTGTAGGTTGGATATCATACATGTCTCCTGTGTTATTTAGCTGCTATGATTTTATTACGGTACTTCATTCTCACATACTTGGTACATTCTTCTTGACCTCGCCCTTGGGCTGCGTTCATCCGCAGTTTAGGTACGATTCGGTGATCGGCAGTGTAGGATCTGCTCGGGGTTTTGGATAAGCTCCTTCTATTCGGAGTTTATCTTTGGTATATGTCCTTGATGCACTTTTATAGTTTTGGAGTGCGGCGGGGCCTTGTCCGTCATAGTTGATTTAACTCCTGCAGAGTGTATTCATATGTGGGATTGGACTCGTATGCGGTGTAGTGTCTTTTGTTTATGTATGTATGGCAGCCTTGTCGGCTTTGCCCTTGCGTCGTTTGTTTTAAAAAAATGGGGTGTTATTTGATTCATGACTTACTTGTATTGTTAAGGTAGAAGGGTACCCAGGTAGGGCACCAGTCACGGGCCCGGGGTTCGGGCTGTGATAGAGTGGTATCAGAGCAGTCAGTCCTCGGAATGTCTACAGACCGTGTCTAGTAGAGTCTTGATTATCGGTGTGTTGCGCGCCACACCCATAAACAGGAGGCTACAGGACATTTAGGAGTTGGTTTCTATTCTTCTCACTCTAAGATCGTGCCATAGAGCTGTGTTAGTAAGATAATTCCTCTCTGACGTATTGTTGTGTTACAGTTATGCCTCGAGGAGAACAGCGCCCGAAGGGCAAAGGAGTAGCAAGAGCTACTAGTCGGACTCGAGAGTTGATAGGGCTTATGCCCGAGGTATCTGGGATGTTGTTCGCGATCGGCGAGTCGCCTGCGCCAGGTTTGAGGCCCCAGCACCAGAGCCTCCAGTTTCTCGGTTAGGAGAAGACTATAGGGTCATGAGGAAAGCCGTTGTGTTATTGACCAAGATAGCGGTGCTAGCAGTTGTAAGTGATAGTACCCCAGAGGTAGGGATACTTTGATTAGTAAGTGAGAAGTAAGAATGTTGACAAGAATGATAGGTGAACTGAGACTATAGTTGTATAAAGTTCACAAGTTGTAAATACCCCGTATAAGTGTAAGACCGATAGGGAAGATTGTGCAGTAGAAATACTTTGGCTTATGAGACGAACCTCCAGTGAATAGGGGGTAGGGTAAGAAGTACCTTGAGATAAGAGAGAGATTTATTCCAGACTAAGAATGAGAAGTTAAGTGTGACGATGAGTCGGGTTATGGACTCATTTCGGGTCAGCCGATAGTTTGGAATGGGGTGATGTCAGTGAGAAATGGTCAGTTATGTGGTAGGGTCACGGGGATGCAGGCCCAAGTTTAGTTAATCGTTATGCGAGTTTGTGGGCCTTTCCACGGAACTAGTCGTAGGACCAGAAAAGCCTTATCGGGAATGTAAGTAACAATATGGCCAAGTTGGTTAGTAACTCCAAGGATTGGGAGCAGAAACAAAATTTGAGATTTTGTACGTGTCTTTGGATGAGTTTGAAAATACGAGAAAGTATGACAAGTAAGGAAAGAAAGGAACTCTAAGGATCCGTGTTTGGGAAAAGGTAACCTTTGAGTTTTGTGAGAAGGGACCACGGACGGAAGGTCCATTATTATGTTTACGTATGTTATGTGGTGATCGTGTGTGGCATCGTTGGTCTTGTGCGATTTTGATTGATAGGCATAGTATAGAGTTTATCAGGAGTTTGTATAGCTTGATAACCGACTAAGAACATTCGGGGACGAATGTTTCTAAGGGGGGAAGAATGTTACACCCCATAAGTCCAAGACATGTATAAGAGAATGTACGAAAGGAAACAAGACTTGGAAAAGGATACGAAAGGAAGAATTGTTTTTCTGACGGAAAATGTTAGAAACGTCGGAAAGGAAAAATGTTCGTTGTTGGGAATTGGATTCTCAAAATGTATTATTTGAAGAATATGGAACTTATTAAAATTATGGAAATTTATTTTTACGGATTTGGTCACGTGGGGCCCACAGAAATTTTACATTTTTGTGGGGCCCACGAGGGTTACGGAATTTTTATGGACGAATGAGAGGGCGACACGTGTCACTCCCACATGTGGTGTTGGACGAAAATTGCAAGGGTGTTATGGTCATTTGACCTATGTAGAAGATTAGTCTTGCTAGAGCTTGACAAAGTTGACCCAAGTCGAGAGCCGTTTGGCTTGATCTCTTCCTCCAATTTTAACAAGTGTTTTTATCCAAGCCCTCCATTGTGTTATAAGTATACTACTAGTAGCAAGACTTGAGCATTCTATACTTAGAAAAATTTTCAAGAAACTTTGAGCTTAGCGATAGTGCTCTCGGCTTAGTGCTCCCACACAAAAATTTTGTGATTTTGATCCATTAGCCACAGACTTTAACCCAATGTTCCTAAGGGTGTTGAAGGTTATCTCAATAGAAAGATTTGGAAAAGCGGAGTTTTCACGTTAGTCATGGCGGAAACTATTGGAGTTCTTGACTTTGAAGTTGGAACTTGAAGATGGGTTCTTCATAGGCCTCTAAGGAGTGCTTGGAGCGGTTTGGAACCTAAGGAAAGGAGCTAAGAATTGCTAAGGCGCGACTTTGGAATCTTGGAAATTTTAAGGGCTTTGAAAGGTATAAATTTTGTCGTTTTAGTAGTTAAGACTTACTACTTGTTGTAGCTATGGATTTTAGCAAGCATGTGTTATATAGTATGAAGTTTGATATGTTTATTGGCTATTGGAACCCTAATCCGAAATCTAGCATGTTTAACTTTAAGATTTCAATTCTAGTCGATTATTAGTTTAAGCGTCGCATGTTGTATAAAGAAGGAAAGTGTAGTTGTTGAAGTTGTTTAGACTATATAACATGTTGACCTAAGAACTTGAAATTGGAAAAGGGTTGGAAAAGACTTAGTGTTGCTATGTAAGTTGGCCGAGAATTGGCTAGTGTGCATTAGACTTGCCATTATGAATTGTGGGGCGGAAATTTTACACGTATTGTAAGGCGTGTAATCCCCTTTGTTTGGTTGTTGTTTGGAGCCTTAAATGTGGCTTGTTGGTTATTGTATTCGGCCTTGAAAAAGGTGGCAAAGTGAGTAGAAACAAAGGAAGTCTTTGCCCGATTTTCGTAGAATTAGAGACCAAATACTTAGTATTATTCGTTAGAGACTAGAAGATTGATAGTATTGTTGTGACCATTATAGGTTGACACTTCTACGTACGGCGTATTCGGCTTAGCTTGTGGATATTAGCTGAAAAGGTATGTGAACTATCTCCTCTTCTAGCATGATTCCTTAGAATAAAGAAAGTAAGTTCTACTCCTTGAATGATCCATTCCTTGCTTGTATTTGGATTGCCTAAAATAGAATTTGTTCTATGTACTTCCTTGAGTGTACTTTGATGTTTAAATTGTAAGTAGTATAATCCCTTTCCTTAGGGAAGTTTGGATTCTTAAAAGTGAAGGTATTTTTCTTAAAAGTACATAGAGACTTGAAAAGGAAGTGGTTTCCAAATCTTTTGGCTAGTGCCTTAGTTTTAAAACCTAAAGGTCATTATAATGACTTTAGGGGAGACAAAGGAGTGATTTACTTATTTGATTTAAAAGAGGATAAATGACATGATTTAAGAGAAGTAACTTGTGCTAAGGGTGAAGTTACTTGAGGTTTAAAAAGTAGAAGAAAACTTGTTTTCTAACTATTAAGAGACTTGAAGTATTTTGAAAGTTAAGAACTTGAATTGTAAGTATGTGATACTTGGTTTTAATAGTATAAGTCTCTTGGTTATTGAAGGAATGGATATGTCTAAAACCATAAAGGGTTATAACGGCTTTATGGGAAGTTGGTTATAACGGCTTTATGGAAGGTTAAGAAAGTTGTCTATTTTGATTAATGGGCATAAGTTGCCAAGATTGTGAAAATTTGAAGTTACTTGATTTCAAGCTTTGAAATGAGCTTTCTAAAAGTGTAGTAACTTACTTTGAAAAATAGACATGCCTTGATACTACGGGTGTTGGTATCTTGGGGTTTACATAAAAATGAGTCTTTTGAAAAGAATGTACGTACGTAGTACTTTGGCTTGATAAATTGAGAATTTGTCTAAGTGTGCCTTGATAAGTACTTTGACTTGTTAAAAGAGAATTATTCTATGTATGCCTTGATTAGTACTTTGGCTTGATAAATTGAGAATTTGTCTAAGTGTGCCTTGATAAGTACTTTGACATGTTAAAAGAGAATTAGTCTATGTATGCCTTGATTAGTACTTTGGCTTGATAAATTGAGAATTTGTCTAAGTGTGCCTTGATAAGTACTTTGACTTGTTAAAAGAGAATTATTCTATGTATGCCTTGATTAGTACTTTGGCTTGATAAATTGAGAATTTGTCTAAGTGTGCCTTGATAAGTACTTTGACTTGTTAAAAGAGAATTATTCTATGTATGCCTTGATTAGTACTTTGGCTTGATAAATTGAGAATTTGTCTAAGTGTGCCTTGATAAGTACTTTGACTTGTTAAAAGAGAATTATTCTATGTATGCCTTGATTAGTACTTTGGCTTGATAAAATGAGAATTATCCTATGTGTGCCTTGATAAGTACTTTGGCTTGGTTAATTGAGAACTTGCCTATATGTCTTTGGTAATAGCCTTTGAGTGCAAGTATTATGTTTTATTAAGTTGTCGCGACTACTCGGTTGAAGGTGGTCATGTCTTGTTATAAGTTCTTGGGGCGTCTGAAGCGGTGATGTGGGATTCCACGGGTATGCTTAGATTACTTGTAGTACTTGGGTTAAATTCGGATTTTTATAGAAGACATGGTAGTGCTTATGTCTTGTTTGATGGTCGGTCGAGATAGGGTAAGAGTATAAATGAGGCAAGCCCAGGCGTTATACCACCTCCGGTAAGAGTATTAGTGAGGGTAAACCCCGACGCTGTACCACACTTTATGTGTTGTTTGTGGCCGGTTGAGATAGGGTAAGAGTATAAATGAGAGGCAAGCCCAGGCGTTATACCACCTCCCGGGGTAAGAGTATAAGTGAGGGGTAAACCCCCAAATGCTATACCACCTGCTTTACCACCTTCTCCAGGGTAAGAGTATAAGTGAGGGGTAAACCCCCAAGATGCTATACCACCGGTGGGACTTGATGTTATGTTATATCATGGATGCCGTGCGGTGAAGGATTCCACGGGCATGATTGATATTATGGGCGTGAGACCCATAGTTATATCTGAGTAGTGACCTTGAGGGCTTGCGTCCCTGACTTGATATGACTGCTTATGTATTATGTACTGTAGGTTGGATATCATACATGTCTCCTGTGTTATTTAGACTGCTATGATTTTATTCTGATGCTTATTGTTCACATACTTGGTACATTCTTCGTCTTGACCTCGCCCGAGGCTGCGTTCATCTGCGAGTTTAGGTCTTGATTCGGTGATCGGCAGTGTAGGATCTGCTCGGGGTTTTGGATAAGCTCCTTCTATTAGGAGTTTATCTTTGGTATATGTCCTTGATGCAGACTTTGTATAGTTTTGGAGTGCAGCGGGGCCTTGTCGTCATAGTTGATTTAACTCCTGAAGTGCGTATTCATATGTGGGATTGGACTGCGTATGCGGTGTAGTGTCTTTTGTTTATGTATGTATGGCAGCCTTGTCGGCTTTGCCCTTGCGCACGTTTGTTTTAAAAAAATGGGGTGTTATTTGATTCACTTACTTGTATTGTTAAGGTAGAAGGTGCCAGTAGGGCACGATCCGCGAGCTTGGGTTGAAGTGTGATTATCATACATGTCTCTGCTTTATATAGACTATTATGATTTCATTCTGATATTTTGATTTCACATACTTGGTACATGTTATCGACCTCGCTTGAGCTGCGTTCATGCTGCGGTAGAGTACATGGACCGTCGATCCCCTTATAGGATCACATTTCAGCGTATTGGAAGTTCCGTTCCTTCGGAGGCTTATCTTTGGTATGTTACCACAGTGCAGAGGTTCTTGTACATTCGAGGTATGGCGGGGCCTGTCCGTCATAGTTGTTGTAAAAATCTTAGAAGTGCATGCCTTTGTTGTGGCGGGGTTGTAAGGATTATGCTCGTTCAAATGTCGATATATATATATATGCGAGAAAGGCAACCGTTTTGGTTGGCCTATTTTTCTTTATCTTGATCCATATCTAATTGTATGTTTAAGTTTTTATTTCATTGGTTTTTCTCGATGTTGTATCACTAGGGTGCGGGGTAAGGCACGATCACGGGCCCGGTTGGTCGTGACAAAGAGGCAGCGAGGTCTCGAGGCGATTTTAGGCGGACAACCTCAAGACATACTAGGTCCACATTCGGTAGCGCGAGTGCCCTTCTCGATTTTACGGCGGGAGGTTGATCACCGGTCATTCGAGGCGGTCGGGGCTCGAGACTTCGAGGTTTTAGGAGGCATAGGCCGTCGCGTCGAGACCACCAGCATCTCGGTGTGTTCGGCGGTAGATCTCACGGCGAGTGTCGTATGGCTTCGGGAGCTTGTTTCTCTTGTGGCTAGCAGGGCCATATGAAGAGGGATTTTCCGACCAGAGGTGGCGGGAGTGTTATGGTTTAGTCGGCGAAGTCGATTCTTGGATCTTCTTCTTACGTGGTTATGCGCCCGAGGCGAGGTGTTCACGCGGGCGAGGCGGCGAAGTCGTGGTGGGAGTCCCGATTCTAGCGGTCCACGAGCGCATATATTCCTTAGCCACCGCCAGATCGGGAGGCTTCCCGAGCGTTATCCGCAGTACATTATTAATTTCATCTTTGTAGCGTTTATGCTTTGATAAATCGAGCTCTACCTTGTCATATGTGTCCTCTTATTCTTTGGTAGAATTGGGATAAGCCGTGTCGATAGAGCCTTTTGAGGTAGCTATGCGATGGGTGATTCGGTGTTAGGCGAGAGGTGTACAAAGGTTGTCAGGTGTTTATTTACGATCGTCGGACCTAGCGAACTTGATAGAGTTGGAGATGACGATTTTGGCGTCATTATGGGTATGGGTGGTTGGCTTCTTGCTATGCCAACATTGAATGTAGAGGTTGGTCGGTTCGGTTTCTGGTGAGCGATTATCAGTGGAAGGGCAACACGGCGACGCTAGAGGTAGGTTTATTTCTTACCTCGAGGCTAGGAAGATGGTGCGAAGAGTACATTATCACTGGTTGGGGTATTCGTCTGAGGTGAGGTTCGGATCTTGATCGATTCGATGGTTAGAAGTTTCGGATGTATTTCGGATGATCTCCCGGGTATCCCTCCTGAGAAGGAGATTGAGTTTTGTATTGATATGTTGCCAGACACTCGGCCTATATCTATTCCGCCATACTGAGGATGCTTTCTTGAGTTGAGGAGGTGAAGGACCAGTGAAAGATTTCTTTGGAAAAATGCTTTATCGAGCCTAGTGTTTCTCCCTCGGGAGCGCGGTTTTGTTTGTGAAGAAGAAGAAGGGTGGGGCCAGCTGCGTATGTGTGTTGATTCTGACGGCTAAATAAGGTAACCATCAAGAAGCAGATACCCTCCCGTGATTAATGATTTGTTTGACCGATTCTGCAGTGCGAGGTGTTTCTCAAGATAGACTGCGATGCAGTTATCATCAGTGCGAGTTCGGGAGGCGAATATCCCAAAGCGCATTTAGGACCGGTATGGGCACTATGAGTTCGAGGTGATGTCTTTCGGTTTGACAGCGCTCCGGTATTTATGGATTTGATGAACCGGGTGTTCAAGCCATTTTTGGATACATTTGTTATAGTATTCAGTGATGACATCCTGGTTTATTCGCGTATAGAGCAAGAGCATGCAGATCAACTTGAGGACGGTACTTGGGGTCCTCCGGAGCCGGCAGTTGTTCGCCAAGTTCTCCAAGTGTGAGTTTTGGTTGGCCTCAGTGGCATTCCTGGGGCACATTATTGGGGCTGACGGTGTTCAGGTGGATGCGGCAAAGGTGGCGATCAAGTCTTGGCGAGACCTCTTACTCCAGGAGTGCCGATTTCTTAGTTGGCGAGTTATTATCGTAGGTTTGTGGAGCGGTTGCTTGATATCAGCAGATTGACTAGGCTAACTCGTAGCGGCTAAGTTCCATTGGACAGAAGCTTGTGAGAAGGTCTTCCAGTTACTGAAGGAAAAGTTGACGACGGCTCCATTTCTTACTCTTCCTGAGGGGTTAGAGGGATACGTGATTTATTGTGATGCCTCGGGTATTGGGCTAGGGTGCGTTTTGATGCAGCACGGCAAGGTAATAGCCTATGCTTCCCGACAGCTACGGAAGCATGAGAGGAATTACCCTACTCACGACTTAGAGTTGGTCGCAGTTATTCATGCCTTGAAGATTTGGAGACATTATTTATATGGGGTTCATGTGGATATTTATACAGACCACAAGAGCCTCCAGTACATCTTCAGGCAGAGGGAGCTGAACTTGCGGCAGAGGAGGTGGTTAGAGTTGTTGAAGGATTATGATGTTGATATTCTATACCATCCGGGGAAAGCCAACGTGGTTGCAGATGCTTTGAATCGTAGATCGATGGGAGTGCGTCGGAGAAGTGCGGCGGAGGATATGGTCGTCGATCCGGCTAGCGAGCCTTGGGGTTCGATTGGTCGATACCGATGGTAGTGGGGTACGGGTTCGTGAGATTGTCGCGTCTTCCATCATTGATGAGGTGAAGAGGCGACAGTATGAGGACCCAGTTATGATGCGGTATCGAGATGCGGCTCTTCGGGAGGAGAAGAGTCTATTTGAGGTAGCGCCGGATGGGGTGCTAAGGTTCGAGGGCAGATTGTGTGTTCTCGATGAACATGACTTCGTCAGCAGATTCTGGGAGAGGCACACAGCGCCCGTTATTACGTTCATCCGGGGTCGACTAAGATGTAAATTGGGCCCTACCAGATCATCTGTAGAGTAGGCAAGGTTGCCTATGAGTTGGATCTGCCATCAGAGTTAGAGGCGGTACATCCGGTCTTCCATGTTTCTATGTTACGGAAGTGTATCGGAGATCCATCGAGAGTTTTCCCAGCTAGCGAGGTCCAGGTGACAGAGGGGTTATCGTATGAGGAGAGTCCCATAGCGATACTCGATCGCCAGGTCAGGCGACTGCGGACCAAGGATGTGGCTTCCGTCAAAGTCTTGTGGAGGAATGATAAAGGGAGGAGATGATGTGGGAAGCGGATGAGGACATGTTGAGGAAGTATCCTCACTTATTCCCTACACCTTCAGGTAATTCATTTTCCCTTACTTGTCAAGTTTTAATTGAAGTATTTTTGCTTAAGTGCTATTATGTGGCCACGTGTAGCATTATTGGTATGTCGGGGTTGTAAAAGGAAACTATGTCGCTATTTATAGTTGACTCCGAATGAACATTCAGGGACGAATGTTTCTAAGGGGGGAAGAATGTTACACCCCGTAATTACAGGACATGTTTTTAAGAACATACGTAAGAATCCAAATGTTAAGATTTGAGACTAGTAAATTTATCGGAATTATGAAATTGTCGGAAAACGAAATATTGTGACGAATGAGAGGGAGACACGTGTTATACCCCGTATTTTCAGAGTATGTACGTAAGGACGTACGTAGAAAAATTTGAAGTTTAAAGTTGGCTTGGCCGAAAATTATTTTGTTCACAACACCCGTTTAGAGTCGTTTTTCGACGAAACATTTTCACAGCTTTCGTAGGGAAAATTCCGGCTATGTCATTTTTAATTTTTGCGGATTTTTCCGAGAGACGAAACATTTTGGACCAACAAGAGGGCGCCACTTGGCACCCTCTCATTGGAGCACGTTTGGGGCGGTAAAGGGGTGGACGAATGGCCATTGTTTGGTCAAGGGGTTGGTAGGATATTTTGTGGTAGATGGATAAGGTGCACTTGGCAAGATCTTGGCCCTACACTTGCCTTGCACTTGGCAAGATCTTGGCCCTTGGTTGGCCTTTGCTAGACCTATAAATACCCCCCTCTTTGTTGACTTCGTCATCCATTCTACAAATCTCTAAGTGTTAAAAATCCTCCCTCTCTTAGTAGTGTTCTCGTCAACACCATCCCCTCCCTCGGCGAGAGCCCTCCCCACTCCTAGTAGTGTGGCAGTGGGGTACTCCCCTAGCCTAGTTGTTTAGTATAATGCCCCCTCTTGTTAGAAATACTCTCAAAAGTATTGTTATAATGCCCAAATTACCTTAGCCATATACCTTGTAGTATTCTAAGGTTATACCTTCAAAGCCAAATACTATTATACTTCCCTTCACCACAAAACCAAAACCCTAAGTAAATCTTCACCGTAGTTGAAGTTATAAGTAGAATGTGGTAAGAACTTCTAAGGTTTGTTTGGAGAGCGTCGGAGCGCACGGAGTAGGAGCTAAAACTGGCTCAGGAACTACATTTAAACTCCGATAATTATGGGCTTATCTATCTAAATATCTTGTCCTCTATTGTAATTGGAGATTACATGATTGTTAGACTATATAGTTGAAGTATACTATATATAGAATCGAACGTTGTTATCGGCAATGTCTTTTGACTTAAGCTGAATAATAAGAAACCTTTTGAAAGAAATCTTGTTGTATTTACATAGGGTGTATTACTGATGAGACTTGTGTAGCTTTTACGTGAGGTAGAATTGTGCGTCCGGATTAAGCGTATAACCCCCGGTTGGCTTGGTGGCCGGCCGATAGAGGAGGAGATTTACGCCGTTGCGGGAGAAGTCTTCGAATTTTACGTAGAATGTTCTCTGAAGGGATCTAAATGTTAATGGCGCCTTGTGGCCTTATAGGTTGAAGTACTACGTGTGGCGCGATCTACTTGGCTTAAAGGAGTAGCGGTTGGAAGTACTTGGAGCGTTTTGCTATTAGTCGATACCGTCGCGAGGTATGTGAACCTCTTTCTATCTCTTCTAGCATGATATGTGTGAACTATGTAGTGCGGTGAGCGTCGTGTGCTAAATGTATTTGATTGGTTTAAAACATAAAGTGTTATAACGGCTTTATGGGAAGTTGGTTATAACGACTTTATGTTGGTAAGAAAATACTTGTGGTTTTAAAAGGTAATCGATTTGAACTATAAGCGGCTTGTTATGTGTTAATAAAGAACTTGAAGTATTTCAAAAGATTTTTGAATCATTTTGAAAGAAGGAGTAATACTTGGTTTTTGAAAACTTAAGAGTTATACTAGCTTTATGGAAAGTTAGGTATAACGGCTTAAGAATGTTTTACTGATTTTGGAAATCAGAATGTGTATCGACAAACCACTGCAGCGTTAATAAAAGGAAATGTTTTTAATAATTAAGTATTATTAAAACCAGTAGAAACTTCCATCTGCATAGAAGCTAAGATGAGACAAAATGATAATTCCTAGATCATGGCTGCTGTAATAAGATTGTTATAAACAAGAATATCCTACTCACTTATAAGGCTTATGTTTCTCAGTTGTTTAAAGGAGAATTATATTCTTAAATGAATAAGACTATGAACTACGAAACCTTTCTAAAATGAGAAACTTGAACATTGGAAATTAGGCAAACTTGAACATTGGAAAAGAATGTTGCTACTTGATTTTACAAAGAGAAGTAATTGATTTACTTTAAAAGATAATCACTCTATTTTCATATACTACAGTATTGTGTGGTTTTGTGAAGTAACGTATCTTTTAAAGATTTAATGTATGAAGTACTTTGGGGATAGGTACCCGAACTTGTTAGTAGAAAGTACCTTGTGTGAATAACTTGATTGTATTGGTTTGTGATAGCCTTGTAATACTTTCTTGTTGATTTGATAAGTAAGCATGTTAGGATGCTACGTGTGTTAGTATCTTGTGATTATTGTGTAAGGGGGTCACTCTTGTTGTGCTTACGTTGTCAAGCGTTAAGCGGTTGTCTTATTATTGTATCACATACCCCCGACTTATTATACCAGGGCTTGCCACCCTTGATCGCGGTCTATACGGCTATGCGATCCTTGTGACTATCGCGGTCGCGGTAGCTCGAGATTGATCATTCGGGTGTTTAGCCCGATGCGGGGATTCCTATGCGGTCCGCTGAGACTATGCGGTCTTTTGAGACTATGCGGTGCGGAGCCTAGGCGGATACCGAGGTTAGTTGCCCGATGCGGGGTATACCTCGGTGATGCAGGACCATGATTCGAGAATACCTCATGCGGGTGCATGGGTGACCTATGCGAGCTGCGAGAGTTCGAGGATAGACGCGCATTGATATTGCGGCGAGTGGCGGCTTCGATCATGTGGTGCGGTCTAGAAAGACCTCGGGATACGGTTGTGGTATTTTTGGTGCGTGGGTCTTAGTAGTCGGCTATGCCTTCGTACTTGCCGTGCGGTTTTATTGTGATAACTTTGAGGCGTGAGTCACGACTTGACATATTTGCTTATTTATTGTGAGCGTAGTTTGGTTATCATACATGTCTCCCGCTTTATATAGACTACTATGATTTCATTCTGATTATTTATTTTGATTTCACATACTTGGTACTGTTGTCTTGACCTCGCCCGAGTGCGTTTATGCAGCGGTAAAGGTACACCAGTCGTTGATCCTCGCTCTTAGGGTCACAGTTCAGCGTTTGGGAAAGCTCCGTTTCTCCGGAGGCTTATCGTGGTATAGTCCCCTGTCGTTGTAGGTATTTACATTCAGGGGTATGGCGGGGCCCTGTCCCGCCATTGTTGTCGTATCATTTCGTAAGTGCATGTAATCTTGTTGTGGGCGGGGTTGTAAAAAGGATTAAACTGTTCATTTGTAGGAGTTGTTATTTATATATATCGAAAGGCAAGTTTTCCTCAGTTCTTGTTTTGTACTTCATTTGTTTCATGTATGTGTTTTATGTTCGTGATTACTCGATGTTGTATCACTAGGGTG
The DNA here is from genome assembly GCA_029844215.1 of Przewalskia tangutica. Classification (NCBI taxonomy): domain Eukaryota; kingdom Viridiplantae; phylum Streptophyta; class Magnoliopsida; order Solanales; family Solanaceae; genus Przewalskia; species Przewalskia tangutica. The sequence goes on from CM056724.1 coordinate 53,375,280, forward strand.
CCGGTAAGGCACGATCACGGGCCAGTTCGGTCGTGACAAAAGTGGTATCGAGCGATTAATCCTCGGAAAGTGTCTACAGACCGTATCGATAGAGTCTTGATTATCGGTGTGTTGTGCACCACCAATAATCGTGAGGCTATAGGATATTTAGGATTGGTTTCTATTTCTTCTCACTCGAGATCGTGCCTTAGAGATGTGTTGTAAGTTGGACCTCTAACGTATTTCTTTCCACTACCGTTATGCCTCGCGTGAGCAACTCGAGCCAGAGGACAAAGCGGCCGAGGAGGCTGCGAGTAAATGCAGAGGAGGGTTACGTGAGCACAGCCCAATTATCACCTTGGGTGGTGCCGTTCGGGGAGTTACTGCGGCGTCATTAGCCCAGAGTTTAGCACGGCGCGGCGATTCCTCTGCGGTCATGATGTTTGAACCTTGATTCCACGGCCAGGAGCAGAGAATATAGATTTCAAGGAGGCGACCATTAATAACTATGGATTTGACTACGGAGAGTATCCCGATGTATGCGCGAGTCTTGATGAATATCAACGAGCGTTGTGCAAGTAATTCTTGATTGGGCTTGAGCATGGCACGTATGCGGGCTTATGCGCGCGAGCCAAAGCGTAGAGATCGACGGGTTAACGAAGGGCGAGAAGAGGCGAGCGTGAGTCCTTTAGTAACTTTCGAGGCGAGTCGCCTCACGGCGAATAGATTATGCGCATCCACCAAGATGCTGAAGGTCCTCGCGGGGTTCGGGGCGTTCGGGGTATGCGGTTAGTCGAGCTCGAGCTTAGGTTCACCATCACACGAAGGTTCGGCCATCCGGATTGATTTTCTCGGTGTTCACGGTGTGGCGTCGTCGAGGAATGTCGTCTTTTAGTTGGTACTTATTGTACCTATGACCGTCGAGTGCGATGTCGAAAGAGTGTCCTTGCGGGAGGACTTAGCCTTCAGATCGGTGGGTAGTTCGTCATCTTCGCCCAGCTATGCGCCTGCAGGCGGGTTTGATTAAACGACTAAGGGAGTGGCGATGAATCTGAGATAGATCTTTAACCCTCTGGGTTTAGTATGTGTGATAAGGTGAGTATACCTGAAGTGTTATCTTCTGATTGCATTGGGTAAATGGTGCTTAGAAATCTTGGTTAGTTAACCTCGTAAGAGTTGGGGGAGAGAGAAAGTGTGAGCCTTAGAGTGTTATACGTAGAGACCGTAGAGGTAAGGCCGTCGAGTAAAAGATGTATTGTTTATGTTTGACCCTTATAGGAGTGCATAGTGCCGCGTGAGTTATGTTTGTGGGATTAGTCACTGGTAGTGTGGAATGAAAGAGGGTAGTTGAGCTAAGAAGACGCTAGGTTTTAAACGTGATTAGTGAGAGTTTTCCTTGGGAGCTAGCGTTTTTGCGCGTTCTTGGTCGGGTTGAGGCCGCGTTGCGGGTCAACCCGCGGCATGTATGGTGGTGGGGTCGGTTGTGGTGGTCCCGCCTTGTGGTAGGGCCACGAGGTGTTAGGCCCAAGTTTAGTTAACCAACGTCTGGTCGTGGATCGTTCGACCGATGAGTCGGGCCGAGGAGGTCGGCCGTCTTGTCTTCAGCAAAGACCGTTTACTCGGCGAGAGGTTATGCGAGATGATATATCGAGAAAGGTTGTAAGGCTGCGAGGTGCCTACCTTCACCTTATGGCGAGCAGTGGAGCCAGTGCAGTGTTTTTGGTTTGGAAGTTTTACCAGCGGGGTTAAGAACTTCGGTGAGTCTCAAATCGCGTTCGCCCTCGGGCGATGTGTGTATTTGAGGTAGTTGTGGGGATTGTTGTCTCTGTGGAGGAGTGTTTAAGCTACCATTTCGGTTTTGAATGTCGCCTTATGAGGCCTTGTAGGGCGGAAGTGTAAGTTCTTGGCCGATTGGTTCGATGTTGGCAAGATTCAAATAGTTGGTTGAGCTTGTTCCGGTGTGGATAGAGTAAAGCTTGTCTAGAAGAGGTTACGGCGGCTCGGAGAAATCGTGCGGATAATCGGCGGCGCTTAGAGTTCGAGTTGGTCGGTCTTCTTGAAAGTACCACCGGTTTGGGTGTGACGAGTTTTGGAAAGCAGAGGAACTTAGCGAGTTACTTTGGGCCGCACGAGTTCATGTGAAGAATAGGCGGGTTGCCTATATGTTAGCGATTCTTGCGTCCGACTTAGGAAGCGTGCGTCCGGTCTTTCGTATTGTTATGTTGGAAGTATCGAAGATCCATCGAGTGTTCCCGATTAATGATGACCACGTTAGGGATAGTAACCCGAGTTTTGAATCACGACGATGTCGAAATGTAGTAAGAGTTCGAATGTCTGGCGACCGGTGATCGCGTGCGGCGGTACCAATTGTTGGGTCGCTGAGAAGGTTAATGCCTCGAGCAAAGTGACAAAAGTGGTATATCATTTTGGTGATGTTAGAGGTGTTTCCTCGTGGACTTGGATGTAAGCATTTTGCGCAAGTTGTTTCGTGGCGGTGTGGCGGGATTGATTCGTAAGTATAGTAGTGAAGACTATCTTGGCGCCGCGTTTGTTTGAGACTTAGAAGGAACATTGGGACGAATGTTTCTAAGGAGGAGAATGTTATACCGTATTTTGGTATATGCGTAAGGGCGTGCGTAGAAAAATTTGAAGTTTAAAGTTGGCTTGGCGAAAATTATTTTGTTCCTGACACGTTTAGAGTCGTTTTTCGACGAAGCGTTTTCCACGACTTCGTAGGAAAATTCCGGCTATGTCATTTTTAATTTTTGCGGATTTTTCCGAGAGGCGAAACATTTTGGACCAACACGAGGCGCCACTTGGCACCCTCTCATTGGAGCACGTTTGGGGCGGTAAAGGGGTGGGCGAATGGCCATTGTTTGGTCGAGGGTTGGTAGGATATTTTGTGGTAGATGGATAAGGTGCACTTGGCAAGATCTTGGCCTACACTTGCCTTGCACTTGGCAAGATCTTGGCCATTGGTTGGCCTTTGCTAGACCTATAAATACCCTCTTTGATGACTTCTTCATCCATTCTACAAATCTCTAAGTGTTAAAAATCCTCCTCTCTTAGTAGTGTTCTCGTCAACACCATCCCCTCCCCTCGGCGAGAGCCCTCCCCCTCTAGTAGTGTGGCGTGGGGTACTCCCACTAGCCTAGTTGTTTCGTATAATGCCCACTCTTGTTAGAAATACTCTCAAAGTATTGTTATAATGCCCAAATTACCTTAGCCATATACCTTGTAGTATTCTAAGGTTATACCTTTACAAAGCCAGAAATACTATTATACTTCCCTTGATCTACAAACCGAAACCACTAAGTAAATCTTCACCGTAGTTGAAGTTATAAGTAGAAGTTGGTTAGAACTTCTAAGGGTTGTTTGGAGGCGGGTCGGGCCTTGCGGAGTAGGAGCTAAACCTTGCTCGGGATCGACATTTAAACTCGGATAATTATGGGCTTATCGAGGTAAATATCTTGTCCTCTATTGTAATTGGAGATTACATGATTGTTAGACTATATAGTTGAAGTATACTATATATAGAACTGAGCGTTGTTATCGGCAATGTCTTTTGACTTAAGCACGAATAATAAGAAACCTTTTGAAAGAAAATCTTGACTGTATTTACATAGGGTGTATTCTGATGACTTGTGTAGCTTTTACGTGAGGTAGAATTGTGCGTCGGATTAAGCGTATAACCCCACTGGTTGGCTTGGTAGCGGCCAGATAGAGGAGGAGATTTCTGCTGTTGCGGGAGAGTCTTTGCCGAATTTTACGTAGAATGTTCTCTGAAGGGATCTAAATGTTAATGGCGCCTTGTGGCCTTATAGGTTGAAGTACTACGTGTGGCGCGATCTACGGCTTAAAGGAGTAGCGGCGGTTGGAAGTACTTGGGCGTTTTGCTATTAGTCGATACCCGTCGCGAGGTATGTGAACCTCTTCCTATCTCTTCTAGCATGATATGTGTGAACTATGTAGTGCGGTGAGCGTCGTGTGCTAAATGTATTTGATTGGTTTAAAACATAAAGTGTTATAACGGCTTTATGGGAAGTTGGTTATAACGACTTTATGTTGGTAAGAAAATACTTGTGGTTTTAAAAGGTAAGCGATTTGAACTATAAGCGGCTTGTTATGTGTTAATAAAGAACTTGAAGTATTTCAAAAGATTTTGAATCATTTTGAAAGAAGAGGTAATACTTGATTTTTTGAAAACTTAAGAGTTATACTAGCCTTATGGAAAGTTAGGTATAACGGCTTAAGAATGTTTCTTGATTTTGGAAATCGAATGTGTATCGACAAACCAACTGCGGCGTTAATAGAAGGAAATGTTTTTAATAATTAAGTATTATTAAAACCAGTAGAAACTTCCATCTGCATAGAAGCTAAGATGAGACAAAATGATAATTCCTAGATCATGGCTGCTGTAATAAGATTGTTATAAACAAGAATATCCTACTCACTTATAAGGCTTATGTTTCTCAGATTGTTTAAAGGAGAATTATATTCTTAAATGAATAAGACTATGAACTACGAAACCTTTCTAAAATGAGAAACTTGAACATTGGAAATTAGGCAAACTTGAACATTGGAAAAGAATGTTGCTACTTGATTTTACAAAGAGAAGTAATTGATTTACTTTAAAAAGATAATCACTCTATTTTCATATACTACAGGTATTGTGTGATTTTTGTGAAGTAACGTATCTTTTAAAGATTTAATGTATGAAGTACTTTGGGGATAGGTACCCGAACTTGTTAGTAGAAAGTACCTTGTGTGAATAACTTGATTGTATTGGTTTGTGATAGCCTTGTAATACTTTCTTGTTGATTTGATAAGTAAGCATGTTAGGATGCTACGTGTGTTAGTATCTTGTGATTATTGTGTAAGGGTCACTCTTGTTGTGCTTACGTTGTCAAGCGTTAAGCGGTTATCTTGTTATTGTATCACATACCCTCGACTTATTATCGGTGGCTTGCCACCCTTGATCTTGGTCTATACGGCTATGCGATCCTTGTGACTATCGCGGAGTGCGGTAGCTCGAGATTGATCATTCGGGTGTTTAGCCGATGCGGGGATTCCTATGCGATCTGTTGAGACTATGCGGTCTTTTGAGACTATGCGGTGCGGGAGCCTAGGCGGATACCGAAGGTTAGCTGCGCCGATGCGAGGTATACCTCGGTGATGCAGGACCATGATTCGAGGAATACCTCATGCGGTGCGTGGGTGACCTATGCGGGCTGCGAGAGTTCGAGGATAGATGCGCATTGATATTGCGGGCGAGTGGCGGCCGATCATGTGGTGCGGTCTAGAAAGACCTCGGGATAAAGTTTGTGGTATTTTTGGTACTGTGGGTCTTAGTAGTCGGCTATGCCTTCGTGCTTACCCGTACGGTTTTATTGTGATAACTTTGAGGGCGTGAGTCCCTGACTTGACATGACTGCTTATTTATTGTGAACTGTAGTTTGGTTATCATACATGTCTCCTGCTTTATATAGACTACTATGATTTCATTCTGATTTATTTTGATTTCACATACTTGGTACTGTTATCTTGACCTCGCCCGAGTCTTTGCGTTCATACGCGGTAAAAGGTACACCGATCGTTGATCCTCGCTCTTGGTCAGTTCGGCGTTTGGGAAAGCTCCGTTTCTCGGAGGCTTATCAGGTATAGTCACTGTCGTTGTAGGTATTTACATTCGGGGTATGGCGGGGCCCCATCCGCCATTGTTGTCGTATCATTTCGTAAGTGCATGAAATCTTGTTGTGGCGGGGTTGTAAAAAGTTAAACTGTTCATTTGTAGGAGTTGTTATTTATATATATCTGAAAAGGCAAGTTTTCTCAGTTCTTGTTTTGTACTTCATTTGTTTCATGTATGTGTTTATGTTCCGATTACTCGATGTTGTATCACTAGGGTGCGGGGTAAGGCACGATCCAGGCCAGTTGGTCGTGACAACACGTGTCACCACACAAGTTGGACTTGGGCGAAAATAACATGGGTAAAAGGGTCATTTGACCATTAATAGGATGACCAAGTCTTGCTAAGCCTTGTAGCTTGAGATTGTTGACTTGTCAAAGGGCCACTTGGGCTTGATCCTAGTGAATTGTATTTAAGCCACACATATGTATTAATCATGGCCCTCCATTGTGCTATATATGTATACTAGTAGTGAGACAAGCTTCCACACTTAGAAAATTTTGAAGAAAAATTGGATGAACACTTGGGGAGGCTCTCGGGTTCAAGCTTTTCAAAAGAGAAAAAAAAATTGTTTGTTGTCCAATAAGATCCACACTTTAAACCAAGGTTCATGAGGGTATTGTAAGGGTATCTCAATAGAAAGATTCCGGAAAAATATCGTTTTCGTATTAGTCGCAAGGTGAAAATCTAGTTGCTTTCCTAGGTTTTGATTGGAAGATTAAAGGAAAGTTGTTTGTGATATTATAAGGGTCTCAAGTGGCGGATTGAAGTGTCAAGGAGAGGCTCTAAGTTTCTAGGGAGCGACTTCGGATCTTGAAGTTGGTTAAGGCTCGTTGAGGTAACAATCTTGTTCTCTTAAAGTGTTATAAGATTTCATATTGTTGTAGACTTACATTTTAACTAGCATGAAGTATATTGTGTTGAAGATTTATAAGTGTTTTGGATAGTTGAAGCCTAGAATCCGAAATGACATTCTAGCCATTTGAAGTTGGATTACAATTTGGTCGTTAATTAGAATCGTCGTATGTTACTTACTTGAAGATTGTAGTAGTCATTATCGATTGCGACTTGATATCAAGTTATACTAAACAACTTGGATTGAAAAGGAATTGGATAAGAATTTGTGTTGTTACACCTCAAAGTTGTTGAATTGACCTTGTAGTTTGTACTAGTTTGATATCAATTGTGGGGCGGAATTTTACACGTCTAGTAGGCGTGTAATCCCTTATTGTTAACTACATTGTTGAGCCTTAAATGTGGCGTGTTTGGTTATTGAATTCGGGCCTTGAAAAAGATGGAAAAGTATGTAGAAACAAAGGAAGTGCTGTCCGATTTTCCGTAGAATTTAGTGACTTTGCACTTATAATATTCTACGTTTGAAGTAAGAAGTTAATGGACGTATTATGGTCATTATAGGTTGACATACTACGTGCGGTATATTGGACTTGGCAAGTGGATTGACCCGAAGAGGTATGTGGAACTTTCCTATCTCTTGAGCATGAATAGTTGTACCTATATAGTACGGTAGACGTACAAGACTTTGATATTCTTTACTTGTTTAAGAATGTCCAAGTCTGTTGAGTTAGGGGATTAACTCACTTGTTTAAAAGTAGTAAAGATGTCTTAGTTTTCAAAGTTAAGGGACTTGAAGTGTTTTAAAGTATATGATACTTGTTTCGTTTTAAACGTATAAGTCCCTTGGATATAGGAAAATATAATTGACTAAAGTATAAAGTTAATATAACGACTTTATGGGAAGTTGGTTATATTAGCTTTATGGAAAGTTAAAAAGAGAGATTTACTCTAAGTAAAATAGGTAAGGATAAATGACTTGAATTAATGAAAGGCAAATTGATTTTAAGGCATCAATTGCCTAAGGTTTTAAAAGAAAAGAAGTTACTTGATTTAGAATCCTAATTATATTTCCAAAAAGGTATTGTGACTTGTCTTGAAAAGTATTTGTGACTTGATACTACGGTTATTAGTATCTTGGAAGTTTTATATGAAAAAGAGTCATTTTTAAAAGAGTAGAAGTACGTAGTACTTTGGGTTAAATTCTCGGATTTTTATAAAGACATGTTAGTGCCTTAAGTAAACTAAAATGAGAGTGTATATGAACAATACTAATAAGAAGTTAGGAGATTTCTTAACTTGCTTATATTATGTATGATAAGCCGGTAGTGCTTATGTTATGTATGATAGCCGGTTTGTGCTAGTGATATATTATTCATTACGGGGTCATTCCCCGGGTTTGTGGCATTTGCATATTCCGTGGATTTGCTACCCATGATGCGAGGAATACCTCATGCGAGTCTGTAAGGGCTTATGCGGGTGAAATAGTCCCATGCGGGGCGGACCAGTCCTATGCGAGGAATACCTCATGCGGGTCTACACGACCTATGCGGACGGATACAATCTATGCGAGGAAGTTACCTCATGCGGGTCCATACGACCCTTGCGGGTGAAATAGTCCCAGGAGTAGGATTGCTTAATGATACTGCGGGCGGGTGGCCCTGCTTTGATCATGAGCCTCCTATTTTTATGCAGTAAAGTATACTCTTGTTTACTCTCATTGTTAGTAAGGCACAGTGTACTATAATCTGATTATCATACATGTCTCCAGCTTTATTTTAGACTTATGATGTAATTACAGTATTTTCCAGTTTTACATATTGTGTCGACCCCGCCGCCGGGGATGCGTTAAATCTGCGCGGTAGGGTAGCGGTGGTGGATCCTCTTTCTTAGGATCACTGATCATGTGTCAGAAGCTCCCTTTCTCCGGAGGCTTGTCTTTTTAGTGCGGTTTTCCACGATGTTGTAGATATTATGTACATTCGGGGTATGGCGAGCCTGTCATACGCTTGTTATTCTAGAGTGCGTAGTCACATTTATGGCTTGGGCTGTAAGAACAGAGTTGTACTGTTTTACTTTTGGTTATGTATATTTTATGGAAGGCGGCCTTATCGGCTAGCCTGTGATGTTTATTGTCTAAACATGTTTATGTGTTGTGTATGTTCCGCTGCTATTCTCTGATGTATACCTGAAAGGGGTGCCCAGGTAGGGCACCAGTCGCGGAACCGGGGTTGGGTCGTGACACCTTTCAAGTCATTTTATCTTTATTTACATTACTAGAGCAACCATTCTTTTAACTTCACATAAAGTTATTATAACCAACTTCCCATAAAGCCGTTATACTAACTTTATGCTTTAGACACAAAGGCATTCTTATCCTTTTAAAACAAGTGAGTTAATTCTCTAACTCAACCAACTTGGACATTCTTAAAACAAGTCAAGGATACCAAATGAAACTGAATTCATTTAAAGTTCGTACGTCTACCGTACTATACATTTATAACTACTCATGCTCTAGAGATAAGAAAGTTCCACATACCTCTTTGGTTCAATCCACTTGTTAAGTCCAATATGCCGTACGTAGTATGTCAACCTATAATGACCATAATACGTCTATTAACTTCTAATTTCAAACGTAGAATATGCTAAGTGTAAAGTCACAAAATTCTACGGAAAATCGGACAGCACTTCCTTTGTTTCTACGTACTTTTCCACCTTTTTCAAGGCCCGAATTCAATAACCAAGCATGCCACATTTAAGGCTCAACAATGTAGCTAACAAAAGGGGATTACACGCCTAATAGGACGTGTAAAATTCTGCCCCACAATTGATATCAAACTAATCCAAAAGGCAATGTCATTCACGGCCAAAAGGTGCAACAACATATCATCCTTTTCAATTCCTTTTCAATTCAAGTTGTTTAGTATAGCATGTTATAAAGCCGCAATCGATTATAACAACTACAATCTTCAAGTAGATAACATGCGACGATTCTAATTATCGGCCAAATTGTATTTCAATTTCAAATGGCTAACAAGGTCATTTCGGATTTTAGGCTTCCAATATCCATAACACTTATCAATCCTTAATACATATATCTCATGCTTGTTAAAATGTAGAGCTACAACAATATGTAATCTTATAACACTTCTTAACAAGATTGTTACCTTGACAAGCCTTAATTCAACTCCAAGATCCGAAGTCGCTCCTTAGCAACTTAGCGCCTTTCCTTGACACTTAAATCCGCCACTTGAAGCCCTTAGAAGTTCACAAACAACTTTCCTTCAATTTCCAATCCAAACCTATGAAAGTGACTTAGGTTTTCACCTTGCGACTAATGCAAAAACGACACTTTTCCGGGATCTTTCTATTGAGATACCCTTACAATACCCTTAGGAACCTTGGTTAAAAGTATGGAGATTATTGAACAACAAACGAAATTTTTTCTTGTTCCTTAGAACCCTAACCCGAGAGCACTCTAGTCAAGAACAAGTTTTTCTTGAAAATTTTACTAAGTGTGGGAACTTGTCTTGCTAGTAGTATGATTAAATAACACTATGGAGGGTCAATATTAGAACATATGGGTGGCTTGGATGCATTTCACTAAAAGATCAAGACAAGTGGCCCTTTGACTTAGTCAATATTATCAAGCTCTAGCCTAGCAAGACTTGGTCATCTTAACATTGGTCAAATGACCCTTCTAACCTTGGTCCATTCGACCATGACCATCCAATGGGGGTGACACGTGTCACCCTCCCGTTCGTCGCAATATTTCATTTCCCGACATTTCCATAATTTCGATAAATTTTTACTAGTCTCAAATCTTAACATTTTTGAGTTCTTACGTACGTTCTTATAAATATGTCCTGGAATTACGGGGTGTAACAATAGAGTTGGAGATGACAGATTTTGACGTCATTATGGGTATGGACTGGTTGGCTTCTTGTTATTCCAATGTTGACTGTAGAGACAGGTTGGTCCGATTCCAGTTTTCCGGTGAGCCGATTATCGAGTGGAAGGGCAATACAGTGTCGTCGAGGGGTAGGTTTATTTCTTACCTCAAGGCTAGGAAGATGGTTCAGAAAGGGTACATCTATCATCCGTTCGGTATTACGTCTGGTGAGGTGTCGATTCTTGATCGATTCGGTGGTTAGAGAGTTTCCGGATGTATTTCCAGATGATCTCTCAGGTATTCCTCCAGAGAGGGAGATTGAGTTTTGTATTGATGTGTTGCCAGACACTCGGCCTATATCTATTCCGCCGTACAGGATGACACTGAAATGAGGAATTGAAGGACCATTGAAAGATTTCTTTGGAAAAAGTCTTTATTAGGCCTAGTATTTCTCCCTGGGGAGCGCCGGTTTTGTTTGTAAAGAAGAAGGATGGGACGCTAAGTATGTGTGTTGACTACAGGAAGCTGAATAAGGTAACCATCAAGAATAGATACCCCCTCCCCGGGATTGATGATTTGTTTGACCAGTTGCAGGGTGCGAGGTGTTTCTCCAAGATAGACATGCGGTCCGATTATCATCAGGTGCGAGTTAGGGAGGCAGATATCCCGAAGATTGCATTCAGGACCCGGTATGGGCATTATGAGTTCAGGGTGATGTCTTTCGGTTTGACTAACTCTCCGGCGGTATTTATGGATTTGATGAAACGGGTGTTCAAGCCATTTCTGGATACGTTCGTTATAGTATTCATTGATGACATCCTGGTTTATTATCGCACAGAGCAGGAGCATACAGATCACTTGAGGAAGGTACTTGGAGTCCTCCAGAGCCGGCAGTTATACGTCAAGTTCTCCAAATGTGAGTTTTGGTTGGCCTCAGTGGCATTCTTGGGGCCTATTATCGGCCGACGATGTTCGAGTTGTCGGCAAAGGTGGCGGTCAAGACTTGGCGAGACCTACTACTGACGGAGGTGCGCGCTTCTTGAAGGCGAGTTATTATCGTAGATTTGTGGAGCAGTTCACTTCGATATCAGCGCCTTTGACTAGGCTGACTGAGAAAGCGGTTAAGTTCCAGTGGAAGGAAGCTTGTGAGAAGGGCTTCCAGTTATTGAAGAAAAAATTGATGACGGTTCCAGTTCTTACTCTTTTCGAGGGTTTAGAGGGTTATGTGATTTATTGTGATGCCTCGGGTATCGGGCTAGGGTGTGTATTGATGCAACACGGCAAGGTTATATCCTATGCTTCCTGGCAGCTACGGAAGCATGAGAGGAATTACCCTACTCACGACTTAGAGTTGGCCGCAGTTATTCATGCCTTGAAGATTTGGAGACATTATTTATACGGGGTTCATGTGGATATTTATACAGACTACAAGAGCCTCCAGCACATCTTCAGGCAGAGGGAGCTGAACTTGCGGCAGAGACGGTGGTTAGAGTTGCTGAAGGATTATGATGTTGATATCCTATACCATCCGGGAAAAGCCAACGTGGTTGCAGATGCTCTGAGTCGTAGATCTATGGAGAGTATGTCAGGGGTACAGCCAGATAGACAGGACATGATCCGTGAGATCCACCAGCTGGCGAACCTTGGGGTTCGGTTGGTCGATACCGATGATAGTGGGGTACGAGTTCGAGAGGTTGATGAGGCTTCCATCATTGAGGAGGTGAAAAGGCGACAGTATGAGGATCCATTTCTGATACGGTATCGAGATACGGCTCTTCGAGAGGAGAAGAGTTTATTTGAGGTAGCGCCTGATGGGGTGCTAAGATACGAGGGCAAATTGTGTGTTCACGATGTTGTAGGACTTTGTCAACAGGTTCTAGGGGAGGCACACAGTGCCCGTTACTCTATTCATCCGGGGTCGACTAAGATGTACCATGACCTCAGATGTATGTATTGGTGGGATGGCCTGAAGAGGGACGTAGCAGAGTTTGTTGCTCAGTGTCCGAATTGTCAGCAGGTCAAGGTTGAGCACCAGAAGCCCGGTGGGCTATTGCAGGCGATTGATATTCCGACATGGAAGTGGGAGGTGATCAACATGGATTTTGTTACAGGGTTACCTCGTACTCAGAGGAAGTGTGATTCCATCTGGGTTATTGTAGACAGGCTGACGAAATCAGCCCACTTTCTTCCAGTCAGGACTACGTATTCGGCTGAGGATTATGCTAGACTTTATATCAGGGAGATTGTGAGACTGCACGGAGTTCCTATATCTATTATATCAGACAGAGGAGCCCAGTTTATGGCTAACTTCTGGAGGTCTTTCCAGAAGGGGTTAGGGACACAGGTGAGTCTCAGTACCGCGTTTCATCCTCAGACCGATGGACAGGCAGAGCTTACTATCCAGACACTTGAGGGTATGCTACGGGCCTGTGTTATGGATTTCGGGGGTAGCTGGGAGGATCATTTGTCTCTTGTTGAGTTTGCATATTACAACAGCTACCATTCTAGTTTCAGATGGCGCCATATGAGGCTTTGTATGGGCGGAAGTGTAGGTCGCTAATTGGTTGGTTCGACATGGGCGAGGTTCAGTTAGTTGGCCCAGACTTGATTCAGCAGGCTGTGGATAAGGTAAAGCTTATCCAGGAGATACTTTTAGCAGCTCAGAGTCGGCAGAAGTCTTATGCAGATAATCGGCGCCGACACTTGGAGTTTCAGGTGGACGATTGGGTCTTCTTGAAGGTATCACCCATGAAGGGTGTGATGAGGTTTGGGAAGTAGGGAAGCTTAGCCCAAGGTACTTTGGGCCTTATCAGATCCTCCGTAGAGTAGGCAAGGTTGCTTATGAGCTAGAACTGTCGTCCGACTTGGAGGCAGTACATCCGGTCTTCCATGTTTCTATGTTGCGGAAGTGTATCGTAGATCCATCGAGAGTTTTCCCAGCTACCGATGTCCAGGTGACAGAGGGATTATCGTATGAGGAGAGTCCCATAGAGATACTCGATCGCCAGGTCAAGCGACTGCGGACTAAGGACGTGGCTTCCGTCAAAGTCTTGTGCATAATGATAATAGGGAGGAGATGACTTGGGAATCAGAGGAGGACATGATGAAGAAGTATCCTCACTTATTCCCTACACCTTCAGGTAATTCATTTCCCTTACTTGTCAATTTTGATTGAAGTATTTTTCTTAAGTGCTATTATGTGGTCGTGTGTGGCATATTTGGTATGTTGGGTGTAGTTAAAGGGGACTATGTCGCTATCTAATTAGATTGACTCCGAAAGAACATTCGGGGATGAATGTTTCTAAGAGGGGAAGAATGTTACACCTCGTAGTTCCAGGACACGTGTATGAGAACGTACGTGAGAAATTTTGAATTCTTTTTGGTTGAAACGATAGAAAGATTATTTTGTTTCTATGGAAAATTATTTCGAGCCTCGTGAAGGAAAAATGTTTAGTAAAGGGAATTGAGTTCCCGAATTTGATATTTGAGACTTATAGAATTTATTGGAATTCCGGGAGACGAAATATTTTGGACCAACCGGAGGGCGACACATGTCACCCTCCACATGCCCATGTTGGGCGAGAATGACCAAGACAAGTGGACAAGTTGACTCTTGATATTTAAGTCATCCAAATCCAAGACACACAAGTGTTTTAATCTTAGACATTGATCTCCTTATATATCCATTCCTAGTTCAAGACTAATTGGACACTTAGAAAAAATTCAAGACTTCATTCTTGTTCTTGAGGCTCTCGGCATTGAGCCCTAATCCACACAAAAAAAAAAATTGTTGTCCATAATTCACAATACTTAAACCCAAGGTTCCTAGAGGTATTATAAGGATATCTCAATACTAAGATCCCGGAAAAGCTACGTTTTAACATTAGTCGCAAGATGAACCTAAGTTGTTTTCATAAGTTTTGATTGGAAATTGAAGGAAAGTTGTTTATGAACTTCTAAGGGCTTCAAATAGCGGATTGGAGCGTGAAGGAAAGGAGCTAAGTTTCTAAGGAGCGACTTTGAATCTTGAAGTTGTATTAGGGCTTAACAAGGTAACAATCTTGTCCTCTTAGTGATTAAAGATTACATGTTGTTGTAGTTATATATATAAACAAGCATGAGATATACATAATGGAGATTGATAAGTGTTAGGGAATATTTGGAAGCAAAAATCCGAAAGTGGCATGTTAGCCATAAGATTGTAATTCAATTTAGTTGTTAGTTTTAGTCGTCGCATGTTATATAAAGAAGGGATTATAGTTGTTAAAATTGGTTGCGACTATATAACATGTTAGAACGACAATATGGATTGAAAAGAAATTATAAAGGATTATATGTGGTTGTACATTGTAGCCAAGAATGACATTTAATATTGGACTATTTTGTATAAATTGTGGGGCAGAATTTTACACGTCCTGTAAGGCGTGTAATCCCCTTTGATTAGTTGATGTGTTGAGCCTTAAATGTGGCATATTGGTTATTGATTTCGGGCCTTGAAAAAGGTGGAAAAGTATGTAGAAACAAAGGAAGTGCTGCCTAATTTTCCGTAGAATAGGAAGCTTTACACTTAGAATATTCTACGTTAGAAAGCTAGAAGTTGATAGACGTATTATGGTCATTATAGGTTGACATACTGCATGCGGCATATTGAACTTAGCAAGTGGATTGAACCGAAAAGGTATGTAGAACTTTCCCTATCTCTTGAGCATGAGTTTTATAAATGTATAAGTACGGTAGATGTACGCGTTTTAAAGGAATTCGTTTTTGTTTTGATATCATTGACTTGATATAAGAATGTCTAAGTTTGGTGGAGTTAGAGAATTAACTCACTTGATTTTAAAGGATGAAAATGCCTTAGTTTTTTAAAGCATAAAGTTGTTATAACGACTTTATGGGAAGATGGTTATAACGGCTTTATGGGAAGTTAAAAGAATGGTTTACTTGATCGATTTCAAAAGAGGATTAAAGACTTGATATAAAGAAGGGTAAGTTGTTTAAAGGTATAAGTTACTTAAATTTTCGAAAATGGGAGAATTGATTTCAAAGCCTTGAAATGAATTTCTAAAGGCGTAGTAACTTGATATGGAAAGTAGATATGCCTTGATACTACGGGTGTTAGTATCTTGGGTTTTTATATGAAAAAGAGTCATTTTAAAAGGATAGAAGTACGTAGTACTTTGGGGTTAAATTCCCGGATTTTTCATGATATGTTAGTGCCTTAAGTTAAATAAAATGAGAGTGCATGCTTATTAAGTCTAATAAGAAGTTGAGGGATTTCTTAACTTAATTATGTTATTTATGGTAGCCGGTTGTGCTTGTGTTATATTATTCTTCACGGGGTCATTCCCCGGGCATGTTGCATGTTGCATATTCCGTGGATTTTCTCCCCACGATGCGAGGAAGTTACCTCATGCGAGTCTGTAGGGCTCATGCGGGTGATATAGTCCCATGCGGCGGGACCAGTCTATGCGAGAAATTACCTCACGCGGGTCCACACGGCTATCGCAGTGAAATAGTTCGTGAGTAGGATTGCGTGATATTACTACGGGCGGATGGTCCTAGGTTAATCACAGGCTTCCCATTTTAAGAACCGGAAATGTTTACTCTTGTTACTCTCATTGTTAGTAAGGCACAGTATACTGTTAATTTGGTTATCATACATGTCTCCAGCTTTATTTTAGAACTTATGATATAAATTACAGTATTTCCAGTTTTACATACTTAGTACATATTTTGTACTGACCCCCTTTCCTCGGGGGGCTGCGTTCATGCCGCAGGTAAGGGTAAGCAGGTTGTTGATCCTCACTCTTAGGATCGCTGATCAGCTGTCAGAAAGCTCCATTTCTCCGGAAGCTTGTCTTTTGGTACGGTTTCCCTGATGTTGTAGATTTATGTACATTCAGGGGTATGGCGGGGCCCTGTCCCGTCACAGTGATTATGTCAAAATTCTTAGAGGTCTGTAGTCATATCTTGTGGGTCAGTTTGTATAAAGATGGGATGTAACTGCTGTTGGATATGTACTTATATATATATGTCCATGGAGGTGGCCTTATCAGCTAGCCTGTTATTTATTTTTCTGTTGATGTACGTTAGGAGTTTTATGTATGTTCCGCTGATTTCTCTGATGTATACCTGTAAGGGTGCCCAGGTAGGGCACCAGTCGCGGGCCTGGGGTCGGGTCGTGACATATACTTAGACTCAAATTCCTTCACTTGCCTCATGGCTAATACTTTTGGTCGAGGCATTTTAGGAAAAGATTTCCTTGATTTTGTTAAGTAGTAAACCCATTACTTTACCCATCTCGTAGGACTTGGTTAGTTCAAAGTACTTGTAGGCATTTGTGTTTGCCTGAAAATTAATCTATTCTATAAAGTCAATATCTCTTGACACATATCCTTAATGTCTACCTTATATTTATCTCCATAGGCGCCATTGGCCTCTTTTCAACTGTTTAGGTGCTAATCTCGAGCTTTACTCATTGTTACTTCCGTTACACACTTTCTGCAAGGTATGACTGCATAAGTGCGAAACCGATACTTCAGGTGTTTACATCCAATTCACGGTGTTACCCGATCCAATGGCTCGTCAAGCCTTCTTGTCTTGTCATTATTAGGTCTCTCCTCAATTACCCCCAACGCACTATTTTTATCCCACGGTTATGTAAAATTGTAGATATTGCACAACGTAGCCGAAGCCAAGGACCTTCCCAGTCCAATATCTATAGCATACCTTAGCTTACTAACCTTGATACATGAATTGTTACACCCCGTAGTTCCAGGACACGTGTAAGAGAACATACGTGAGAAATTTAGACTTTAAAAATTAAAACGAAAGAAAGATTACATTTTCCGAACCTCGTGAAGGAAAAATATTTATTAATGGTAATTGAGTCCCCAAATTTGGTATTTGAGACTTATAGAATTTATTGGAATTTCGGGAGATAAATATTTTGGACCAATCGGAGGGCGACACGTGTCACCCTCCACATGCCCATGTTGGGCAAGACAAGTGGGTCAAGTAGACCAAGTTGAAGCTTGACATTGTTGACTACACTCCTAGCCATCCATGTGTTTTAATCTAAGCCTTTGGTTGTGTTATTTATATCTTCTACTAGTGCAAGACAAGTTAAACACTTAGAAAAAAATCAAGAACTTGTGCAAAGCACTAGAGGCTCTCGGCCAAGCTCTTGCTAAGAACAACAAAATTCTTCATTTGTTGATGATAAATCCCAATATTCAAAACCAAAGGTCCCTAGGGGTATTCTAAGGATAACCAAACACAAAAATCCCGGAAATACTATGTTAATCCGTTAGTCGCAACACAAAAACCTAGAGTGTTCTTCAACTTTGAAGTTGGAAATTGAAGAGAAGTTGTTTATGAACTTCTATGGGTGGCTTGGAGTGGATTAGAACGTGAAGAAGAGGAGCTAAAGTTGCTAAGGATCGACTTTTAGTATTGGATTATATTTGGGCTTATTGAGGTAATAATCTTCGTCTTACTATTGTAATTGAATATTGCATGTTATGATACGTTATAAATGATCATGAGATTTATGGAATGAAGATTTATAAGTGTTATGAAATTTGGAAACCTAAAATCCGAAATTGCCATGTTTGCCATTAAGATTGTAAATCAATTTAGTTGTTAGTTACGATCGTCGCATGTTATATAAAGAAGGGATTATAGTTGTTATAATTGATTGCGACTATATAACATGTTAGACTAACAACTTGGATTGAAAAGGAATTGGAAAAGACTATATGTTGTTACACATTATAGCCGAGAATGGCCATTGAATATTGGACTATTTTATATTAATTATGGGGCACAATTTTACACGTCCTGTTAGGCGTGTAATCCTCTTTGGTTAGCTGAATTGTTGAGTCTTAAATGTGGCATATTGGTTATTGATTTCGGGCCTTGAAAAAGGTGGAAAAGTACGTAGAAACAAGGGAAATGCTGCCCAATTTTCCGTAGAATAAGAGACATTATACTTAGAAATATTCTACCTTAAAAAGCTAGAAGTTGATAGTCGTATTATGGTCATTATAGGTTGACATTCTACGTGCGGCATATTCAACTTAGCAAGTGGACTAAGTCGGAGAGGTATGTGGAACTTTCCCTATCTCTTGAGCATGAAGGTTTATAAATGTATAGTACGGTAGACGTACAAGCCTTAAACGATTTTGATTTCATTTTGATAACATTGACTTGATTTAAATGTGCAAGTTTGGTTGAGTTGGAAAGTTAACCCACTTGATTTTAAAGAATGCAAATGTTTAGTTAGAAAGACATAAAGTGTTATAATGGTTTTATGAGAAGTTAATTATAACGACTTTATGGGGAGATAAATGAGTGATTTACTCAAATGGTTTAAACAAGGATAAATGACTTGATTTTAAGAAGGGCAACTTGATTTAAAGGCATAAGTTGCCTAAGTTTTGAAAGTAGAAGTCACTTGGTTTAAAAGCCTTGGAATGAATTATAGAAGTACTTCTGAGAAATTTAGTATATCTTTACAATTTAATAATTTTAAAAAAAAATATTTAATTGCAACATTTAATCAAAAAATATTATTATATTGGACATAAGAAATTTAACAATAATATGATAGTCAATGACTCAATATATCCAAAAGTTGAATATATTACATCATTACACAACTAATAAACTAGATTATAGAAATATTATTACAACTCACGACTAAATAAGGAAGTGACAATGTTGTGACGAACAGATTCCATATTAACATCATCCATCGATCCACCGTGATCATCACTCAAAGTCCTTGATGTTCCTCCAATATTGTTATACCCCGTAGTTCCAGGGTATATAGGTGAGGATGTACGTGCGAGAATACGACAGAAATTTTGGAAAGAAAGAAAGATGTGATTTTTCGACGGAAAAGTTTCCGGGTTTTGTGAAGGAAAAAGGTTCGTTGATGGGACTTGGATTCCCAGATTTGGTATTTGGGCTTCTTGAATTATATTAGAATTATGGAATTTTATTTCCGGAATTGGTCACGTGGGGCCCACGGGAGAAATTTATGGTTTTGTGGGGCCCACTTTGTTTTCGAGATTTTTGCCTTTATGGATATTTTCGGAAGATGAAATATTTTGGACGAGTAGGAGGGCGACACGTGTCACCCCCCTAGGTGGCCTCATGGCCGAAATTTGCTAACAAGTGGCAAGACAAGTGGCCTTGTCTTGCTAGATATTTTGTGTGGACAAGTGGCCAAGTCTTGCTAGATATTTTGTGTGGACAAGTGGCTTGTGGGACCCACACACACTTGTCCCCAATCTCAACCACACACTTGCCTTCATCCTAGCCCTTGGTTGTCCTATATATGCACCCTTAGTTGATGAAAACTTCCACACTTAACCATTTCAAGACAAGAAATTCCCTCCCTTCTCCCTTGACCTTGCTCTCGTTTTTGAGCCCATTTCTTGACCTAAATTTGTCCAACAATTCTTAAACTCTCAAGTGTTCTTCCCTAAGGTGTTAGGAAGATTGTGTACCAAGAGTTGGAAAAGATTTCACACCCTAACCTATTGTTCATGCCTTGGCCGAAACTTACTAGTTGGAAACCCTAAGTGTTCTTCACTTTTTGGAGTTGGTTCTTGAAGAGAAGTTGGTTAGGAGCTTCTATGGGTTGCTTGTAGCGGATTGGAACGGAAATATTTGGAGCTAAGACTTGCTTGGAGCGACATTAAGTTCTTGGATAATTTTGGGCTATTTGAGGTAGTAAACCTTAACCTCTTTGTGAATTGGTCATTATACATATATTATAAGTATATTATGGAGTATATAAAATATGGAGTAAAGTTTGGAAAAGTTGGATCTTGTTAACTTGTTAAAAGAAAGGATTGGCCGTTTGCCATTAAAATGGAAAAAACGTATCTTACTTGTGAAGAAGTAATTAACAAAGTAACTATAACTTATATTAAGATGGAATATAAGTTGGATGACTAATGAAGTAATTGGATAAGTAAAATGGACAAAGTTGGCCAAGGACCCCAACTTAAGGACTGTATTTACTTTGGACAGTATTTACTTTGGACAGTATTTACTTTGGACTGTATTTACTTTGGACAGTATTTACTTTGGACTGTATTTACTTTGGACTGTATTTACATTTCTGTTAAGGGGAAGATTATTCAATCGCGTTCCGTTTGGGCGTGTGATCCCCTTTTTAATTATTGTATTGTTATGAAGGCGTGATAGTAAACCGCGTTACCGTTTGGGCGCGTAATCCCCTTCTTTTACTTGTTGTTATTATGGGCGTGATAGTAAATCACGTTACCGTTTGGGCGTGTAATCCCCTTCTTTATGTTGTTTAATTATTACGCCTTATATATATATATGGTATATATATTACGTTATTCGCCTTGGAGAAAGATGGAAAAGTGAGTAAAAAGCGGGAAGTCGCGAATTTTCCGTAGAATTAGAGGGCTTTTTATTGGTATAAGTCTTCAATGGTAAGAAAGGTTTGATAGAAGTACTATGACCATTTTAGGAGTGGAGTACTACGTGTGGCGTGATCTACTTGGCTTAAGGAGTATCCGACGGGTTGAAGTACTTGGAGCGTTTTTCTATTTGTCGATAATCGTCGCGAGGTATGTGAACCTCTTCCTATCTTTTCTAGCATGATTGTTGTGAACTATGTAGTACGGTAGACGTACATGTGCTAAGTGATTTGGTCGGTTTAAAACATAGGGTGTTATAATAGCTTTATGGGAAGTTAGTTATAACGACTTTATGTAGGTAAAAGAATGGTTTATTGATTGTAGAAAGATAAGAGACTTGACTTATACACGACTTGATTTTGAAAGTTAAGAGACTTGATCTTGAAAGATAAGAGACTTGACTTATACACGACTTGATTTTGAAAGTTAAGAGACTTGATCTTGAAAGATAAGAGACTTGACTTAGTTTGACTTGTTATGAATTTTGTTAAAATGTTGTAAAAACCTCATTCATGAGTAATGAGTAGTTGGTTTTAAAAGAATAATGTTTAATGATTTCGGAAATGAGATTAAGTATCGAACAAACCATTGCAGCGTTAATAAAGGAAATGTATTGACTAATTGTTATTAAAACCAGTAGAAACCTCCATCTGCATAGAAGCTAAGATGAGACAAAATGATATTACATTTCCTAGATCATGGCTGCTTTTATAAGATTGTAATAGACAAGAACAACCTACTCACACATAAGGCATATGTTTCTCAAATTTGTTTTAAAGGAGAATTATATTCTTAAGTGATTAAAACTATGAATTATGAAACCTTTCGAAAATGAGAAACTTGAGCATTTGAAATTAGGCAAACTTGAACGTTTGGAAAATAATGTGTTACTTGATTTTACAAGGGAAGTGTTTTGGTTTACTTAAAAGATAGTCCCTCTATTTTATACTACGAACATTGTGTGACTTTTGTGAAAGAAATGTATCTTTTTAAAAGAGTTAATGTATGTAATACTTTAGGGTCAGAACCGGGATTTTGGCATAAAATGATAGTACCTTAAGTTGTGTGTAACTTGCCTATGTTTGCGTGTGATAGCCTTGTTGTGCAAGTACTGTATTTTCACTCGACTCCGGTTCATGGATGAACCGAATGTATTTCACTGACTACGCGTTCATGGGATGAACCGAATGTATTTCACTCGACTACGCGTTCATAGGATGAACCG
The DNA here is from genome assembly GCA_029844215.1 of Przewalskia tangutica. Taxonomy (NCBI): domain Eukaryota; kingdom Viridiplantae; phylum Streptophyta; class Magnoliopsida; order Solanales; family Solanaceae; genus Przewalskia; species Przewalskia tangutica. The sequence goes on from CM056724.1 coordinate 53,397,383, forward strand.
AATGTATTTCACTCGATTCAGCGTCCACGGATGGACCGAATGTATTCCATCCGACTACAAGTTCATGAGATGAGCAGGAATGTATTCCACACGTTTCTATCGGGTCCATGAGATGGGCGAGACATGTTATACGTATCACATGGTTTGTACCTAGACACCGGCGATGAGGAAGGAGTTCCACGGGCGGAGGATGACTTTGAGGCGTGAGTCCACGACTTGACATGATCGCTTTTATGTTATGAGTGTAGTTTGGTTATCATACATGTCTCTGCTTTATATAGATTATGATTTCATTTACGATTTTTCATTTCACATACTTGGTGCTGTTGTCTTGACCTCCTTCGGCCGCGTTCATCCGCAGTAGAGGTACATCGGTTGTGGATCCTCGCCATAGGATCACAATTCAACAGATTGGGAAACCCCGCTTCTCCGAGGCTTATCTTTTGGTATGTTACCCACAGTGCAGGGTTCTTGTACATTCGTGGTATGGCGGGGCCCTGTCCGTCATAGTTATTGTCACTTCTTAGAAGTGCAGTAATCTGTTGTGGGCGAGTTTGTAAAAAGGATAACTGTTCGGTTTTATGAATATATCTGTAAGGCAATTTGGTTGGTTGCTGTTTATTTATCATGTCTCTTGTTTCTTGTTTATGTTTTTATTTCCGTGATTCTCTCGATGTTGTATCACGAGGTGCAGGAGTAAGGCACGATCCACGGGCCGGTTGGTCGTGACAAAAGTGGTATCGAGCGCTTAGTCCTCGGAAAGTGTCTGCACCGTGTCTAGTAGAGTCTTGATTATCGGTGTGTTGTGCACCACATCTATAATCGAGGAGGCAGGACATTTAGGATTGGTTTCTATTCTTCTCACTCGAGATCGTGCCTTAGAGTGTTATAAGTTGGACTCCTCGACGTATTCTTATGTGCGCTTATGCCTCCACGCAAGGCAATCGGGGTCCGTGGAAGGGCAAAGCGGCCAGGAGCCGTGAGTAGAGCACGGAGGTTCTGGGCGAAGGCCCAATCGTTACCGAGATAGTGCTTCCGACGGCGAGTTTTGCGGCCAGCGCCGCGGCAGAGTTTAGAGCGCAGCGATGGGCTGCGAGACTACAATACACGAGCCTCGGTCCACGGCTGGAGCGAGATGAGATAAGTACAAGAGATGGCCCGATTCGCCGAGTCGTGGCAGATATGAGAGAGAGGCTGATCAGCGATTCAGTCCAGAGCACCGTAGTTCACCCCGAGCGCATTTGAGACTACGGACTTTACGAGTTGTAGCCCGCCAGTTTCTATGGATCGAGGCGAGGATGACCCTCGTGAGTTTATCAAGCAGCTACATGATCGTGAGTGATCAGAGTCTCAGAGGCAGAGTCGGTGGTATTGGGTTCGCATCAGCTGCGTGATACTGCAGTCGACTGGTTTGATTCATGGGAACTGTCCTGAGGGGAACATGCGCTCCCAGCAGTTTGGGGCGAGTTCTCAAGGGCATTTCTTGCACATTTCTTGCCTCCACAGATGAGGAGGGCTCGGGTAAAGATTTTTGACGTTAAAGCGCATCGGCGTGCGGTTAGGGAGTACAACGTGGAGTTTGACTCGTTGGCTCGGTATGTCCCGCCTTAGTGACCGAGCATGGAGGACGAGTGCACCGCCACGCCACCGGCTCGATGATTACTTGGCGAGGCTTGTTGGTGTAGCTCTTCAGGGCATGGACATTGCCGCGTGCGAGCTCATGCACTTGGATGTGAGGCACGGAGAGGTCGACGGAATGGCCGGATCAGCGAGCGAAGGCGCACAGCGAGGTCCTTTGGTAACTTGCGGCGACGCCTCGGTGGCAGCTAGTTATGCACCTTCGCCAAGATGCAGTGGTCCTCCGCGCCTTCAGACGTTCGGGTATTCGGAGCTGGTCGGGCTCCGTGGCTTCGTTCAGATATACGTGAGTTCTAGCGGGATTCATGTCCCCTCGGTGTACACGATGTGGCGGCGTCATCCGGGAATGTCGTCTTTTTGCAGTGTTTGTTTCACTGCGGCCGTCGAGGCCATGTGACGAAGAATGTGCTTATAGGAGAATGCAGCGGCGCAGCGCCTACCGGATCGATGGCGTGTTCATCGCCTTCTACTATGCCTGCAGTGGGCCTATGATTAGAGTGAAGCGGTAGATACAGTATATCCTTAACCTCTAGAGTTTTGTTTGCGCGATATGATGATCTTATTATTGTGTGTTATGTACAGATAGCATTGTGTTAAGTATAACTTAGAGAACATGACTAGTCAAGAGGTAAGTTTGTGGTCATGGAAGGTGTGAACCTTAGAATATTATAAGTGGAGACCTTAGATGTGAGGCAGTCTTGAGTAATAGATTTGTTTACGATTGACCTTTGTCGGAGTGCATAGTATACGAGGGGTAAAAAAAATTGTGTGATCAGTCCCCGAGTGGTGGGAATTATATAAGGATAGTTATGATAAGAAGACCAGGTTTGCGTAACTTGATTAGTGATATTGTTCGGATCGGGAACAAGAGTTTGGCGCAAATGGGTCGGGTTGAGGCAAGGTTGCGTGTCAACCCGCAGCCCGGTTTGGGGTGGGGTCGATTCGAGTGGTCCGCCCAGTGGTAGGGTCACGAGGGTGCTAGGCGTGTTTAGGTAACCATCGTGCGGGTTCGTGGATCGTTGACCAATCGGATCGTGAAGGCGTGAATGGCCTTAGAGTAAATTGACGCTAGTGGGAGCTGTTGTGAGATTAGAAATGATTCCTCGTTGGCTTGGATTTGAGTTTTGCGCACATGTTATATTCTCGCCATTGGTGGCATGATCGGTTTTGTAAGTATCGTAGTGACGACTATACCGACGCGCGTACGTTGGGAGACTTAGAAGGAACATTCGGGACGAATGTTTCTAAGGGAAGAATGTTATACCCGTAGTTCCGTGGTATATAGGTGAGGATGTGCGTGCGAGAATACGCATGTAAATTTTGGAAAGAAAGAAATATGTGATTTTTCGACGGAAAAGTTTCCGGTTTTGTGAAGGAAAAAGGTTCGTTGATGGGGTGGATTCCCAGTTTGGTATTTGGGCTTCTTGAATTATATTAGAATTATGGAATTTTATTTAGGAATTGGTCACGTGGGCCCACGAGAAATTTACTGCTTTTGTGGCCACTTTGTTTTGAGATTTTTGCCTTTATGGATATTTTCGAAGATGAAATATTTTGGGCGAGTAGGAGGCGACACGTGTCACCCCTAGGTGGCCTCATGGCGAAATTTGCTAACAAGTGGCAAGACAAGTGGCCTTGTCTTGCTAGATATTTTGTGGACAAGTGGCCAAGTCTTGCTAGATATTTTGTGTGGACAAGTGGCTTGTGGGACCCACACACACTTGTCCCCAATCTCAACCACACACTTGCCTTCATCCTAGCCCTTGGTTGTCTTATATATGCACCCTTAGTTGATGAAAACTTCCACACTTAACCATTTCAAGACAAGAAATTCCTCCTTCTCCTTGACCTTGCTCTCGTTTTTGAGCCCATTTCTTGACCTAAATTTGTCCAACAATTCTTAAACTCTCAAATGTTCTTCCTAAGGTGTTAGGAAGATTGTGTACCAAGAGTTGGAAAAGATTTCACACCCTAACCTATTGTTCATGCCTTGGCGAAACTTACTAGTTGGAAACCCTAAGTGTTCTTCACTTTTTGGAGTTGGTTCTTGAAGAGAAGTTGGTTAGGAGCTTCTATGGGTTGCTTGTAGCGGATTGGAACGGAAAGATTTGGAGCTAAGACTTGCTTGGAGCGACATTAAGTTCTTGGATAATTTTGGGCTATTTGAGGTAGTAAACCTTAACCTCTTTGTGAATTGGTCATTATACATATATTATAAGTATATTATGGAGTATATAAAATATGGAGTAAAGTTTGGAAAAGTTAGATCTTGTTAACTTGTTAAAAGAAAGGATTGGCCGTTTGCCATTAAAATGGAAAAAACGTATCTTACTTGTGAAGAAGTAATTAACAAAGTAACTATAACTTATATTAAGATGGAATATAAGTTGGATGACTAATGAAGTAATTGGATAAGTAAAATGGATAAAGTTGGCCAAGGACCCCAACTTAAGGATATTTACTTTGGACAAGATTTACTTTGGATGTATTTACTTTGGGCGATTTACTTTGGGTATTTACTTTGATCAGTATTTACATTTACATTAAGGGAAGATTATTCAATCGCGTTCGTTTGGGCGTGTGATCCCCTTTAATTATTGTATTGTTATGAAGGCGTGATAGTAAACCGCGTTACCGTTTGGTAGCGTAATCCTTCTTTTACTTGTTGTTATTATGGGCGTGATAGTAAACGCGTTACCGTTTGGGCGTGTAATCCCCTTCTTTATGTTGTTTAATTATTACGCCTTATATATATATATATGGTATATATATTACTGTTATTCGGGCCTTGGAGAAAGATGGAAAAGTGAGTAAAAACGGGGGAAGTGCTGCCGAATTTTCCGTAGAATTAGAGGGCTTTTTATTGGTATAAGTCTTCAATGGTAAGAAAGGTTTGATAGAAGTACTATGACCATTTTAGGAGTGGAGTACTACGTGTGGCGTGATCTACTTGGCTTAAGGAGTAGTCGACGGGTTGAAGTACTTGGAGCGTTTTGCTATTTGTCGATAATCGTCGCGAGGTATGTGAACCTCTTCCTATCTTTTCTAGCATGATTGTTGTGAACTATGTAGTACGGTGAGCGTACGTGTGCTAAGTGATTTGGTTGGTTTAAAACATAGGGTGTTATAATAGCTTTATGGGAAGTTAGTTATAACGACTTTATGTAGGTAAAAGAATGGTTTATTGATTGTAGAAAGATAAGAGACTTGACTTATACACGACTTGATTTTGAAAGTTAAGAGACTTGATCTTGAAAGATAAGAGACTTGACTTATACACGACTTGATTTTGAAAGTTAAGAGACTTGATCTTGAAAGATAAGAGACTTGACTTAGTTTGACTTGTTATGAATTTTGTTAAAATGTTGTAAAAACCTCATTCGCGAGTAATGAGTAGTTGGTTTTAAAAGAATAATGTTTCTTGATTTCGGAAATGAGATTAAGTATCGAACAAACCATTGCAGCGTTAATAAAGGAAATGTATTGACTAATTGTTATTAAAACCAGTAGAAACCTCCATCTGCATAGAAGTTAAGATGAGACAAAATGATATTACATTTCTTAGATCATGGCTGCTTTTATAAGATTGTAATAGACAAGAACAACCTACTCACACATAAGGCATATGTTTCTCAAATTTGTTTTAAAGGACAATTATATTCTTAAGTGATTAAAACTATGAACTACGAAACCTTTCGAAAATGAGAAACTTGAGCATTTGAAATTAGGCAAACTTGAACGTTTGGAAAATAATGTGTTACTTGATTTTACAAGGGAAGTGTTTTGGTTTACTTAAAAGATAGTCCCTCTATTTTATACTACGAACATTGTGTGACTTTTGTGAAAGAAACGTATCTTTTTAAAAGAGTTAATGTATGTAATACTTTAGGGTCAGAACCGGGATTTTGGCATAAAATGATAGTACCTTAAGTTGTGTGTAACTTGCCTATGTTTGCGTGTGATAGCCTTGTTGTGCAAATCGTATTTTACTCGACTACGGTTCATGGAATGAACCGAATGTATTTCACTCGACTACGCGTTCATGGGATGAACAGGAATGTATTTCACTCGACTACGCGTTCGTAGGATGAGCAGGAATGTATTTCACTCGACTACCGCGTCCATGGATGGACCGAATGTATTCCATCCGACTACCGAGTTCATGAGATGAGCAGAATGTATTCCACGTTTCTATCGGGTCCATGAGATGGGCGAGACATGTTATACGTATCACATGGTTTGTACCTAGGCTGGCGGTGAGGAAGGAGTTCCACGGGCATGAGGATGACTTTGAGGCGTGAGTCACGACTTGACATGATCGCTTTTATGTTATGAGTTGTAGTTTGGTTATCATACATGTCTCTGCTTTATATAGATCGTTATGATTTCATTTACGATATTTTTAGTTTCACATACTTGGTGCTGTTATCTTGACCTCCTTGGTGCGTTCATCTGCATGAGTAGGTACATCGGTTGTGGATCCTCGCTCATAGGATCACGATTCAACGTATTGGGAAACCCGTTTCTCCGAGGCTTATCTTTTGGTATGTTACCCGAGTGCAGAGGTTCTTGTACATTCGGGGTATGGCGGGCCCTGTCGTCATAGTTATTGTCACTTCTTAGAGTTACAGTAATCTTGTTGTGGCGAGTTTGTAAAAGGATAATTGTTCGGGTTTTATGAATATATACAGAAGGCAACTGTTTTGGTTGGCCTGTTTATTTATCATGTCTCTTGTTTCATGTTTATGTTTTTATTTCCGCTGATTCTCTCTGATGTTGTATCACGAGGGTGCCCGGGGTAAGGCACCAGTCACGGGCCCTGGTTCGGGTCGTGACAAATATCTTCATCTCCTTCAACTTAAGAAACATAATTAGGGTCTGCATCAGATTTATCAAATTTCAAACCTTCAAGGGCATGCATTCTAATGTAGTTATGCATAGTCATAGTTGTCGCAATAATTTGTTTGTGTGTCAAGCACCAACTTTTATTCCATTGTAGAAACACTTTTTGGCATTTTTTTAAAATGTTTCTACTTCTTAATAAGTATGTGTTTGGCCCAAAAAGTATTTCTCAAGTTGAGAAACACTTGTAAAAGCTTTGCCAAACACGTACTAAATCTCTCACAAGACCTCTCCCTCTTCGGCTCCGAACCACCATTGCTCATCTCGCGGTCAAAAGTTAATGCTAGGAATTGTGAAAGAAAAGATTTACTCAACAACACTAGAAAAGTCTAATCAAATTCTAGAATCTTCAACATAAAAAAATATTAGACGCCAAAAAATAAACAAAAATTATATAAACTGCATTGAAAAAAACTATATCAAACTCTAGAAAGAGATCAAAAATAACAAAACCAATAAAAATTATACTTCCAAATATGAGTTCCCGTAATAATTTTTCACGGTTCCCATCAAATCTAATAGACAAAGTTCGTTAACAATTTAACTGAGACCAAAAGTTTTACTCCATTCGTCCCAATTTAAATGTCGTACTTTCTTTTTTGGTTTGTTCCAAAAGAGTGTATCTTTCTATATTTATTAATTTTTTGTAAGTTTAAGACCACCTAATTTAAATGACCCCACACATCTTTCATTAAAGATACAAGATTCAAAAGTCTTCCTTTATTTTTTAAACTCCGTGCCTAGTCAAACTAAGACACTTAAATTGGAATGGATGGAGTAACTTTAGCAAACTTAAAGGACCAAAACGGTTCAAAACATACATTAGGGACTATTTTAAACCTACTAGTGAATATAAGGGACCATTTTTGTCATTTTTCTCTAATTGTCACACATGAATGGGGATTCGACCTCCTGGATCCTTTATTTTCCGGGGCAAAGTCAAATGGCAAAAGAGGGTGACTTAAGGAGCTCTGAACATTTGCAGCGTGCGATCGATTCCCAGTGAGAGCATTCTGCTCTCTGCTGGGGTTGATCCTTGTAGGTACTATCAGTTGTCCGTTCTCAAATCCTGGTTATTGGAGCACATCCCGCGCTTTACTGATAATAGTGTCGAGTGACCGGTACTCTATCTCTAGAACTAGTCTGGCGTAAGTCAATAACCTAGATATCAAAAAAAAAATGTAACATGCTCAACCACTGAACCAAGTTTTATATATCAAAACTAAGCGGAAGAAATGAGCTTGCGGATGAGCTTCAATAGTGGCTTCACCATGAGAGCTCATGAAAGAGAAAAGAGATCATAGATACTCGTGAAGTGGAAATGAAAGCTCATGCTTCTCATTAACGATGAATAAGTATTTATACAAAAGATTATGCAGAATGAAAGTGTCTAAGAGAAGTCGTCTAAAAGATCTAATAACCTAACTACCACTTAACAGTTGACAACAACAGTATAAATAACAAACTAACTGAATCTAGCCTAACTAATTAAGAAAGGTACCACACTAATAGATATACAACACTCTGAATAAATGATAATTAAGTCTCAATACCCCACCTCAAGTTGGAAGTGAGGGTACAACTGCCAACTTATCTAATATTGTTGCATGCTTAACTCATGTGAGGGCCTTAGTAAGTACATTGGCTAGTTGTGTAGGATTTTGTCGGGTTCGTACACACAGCGGAATTTAAAAATTTATGTTTCAAACCCGACGGGCGGTCAAACTGATGGATGATTATATAATGTAAAACACATAGAAACTGTAATGCGTCGATAGAACACTTACATTTAGCAAATCTGGAATAATCAACTTCGATGTGTAATTCGAGGGTGAGTACGCAACTGTTCCTCGATTGCAGGTCTAAGACTCCAATGTAATTACTCCTTTGGAAAGCTAGGAAATCCAGCAGAGTTTCAGCAGAGAATAATTCTTGTGAATTGGGTGTATTAAAATAATGATTGAACCCTCTATTTATAGCTGTAAAAATCAGCTAGGGTTCCCAAGTGGTCCAGGCCCAGAAATCGAGGCAGAGTGGGTCACTCGGACCTATTGGACATGTGGCGCCGCGGCCCTTGGTCCTTTGAGCCGCTACCCTAATCCAATTTTGCCTAATTTCTATTTTAATTAAATCTGAAATACAATCTCGATTTAATTAATTAATCATTATTTATTCTAATATCTCGATTATAAACCAAATATTTATATTCTCTCTAATTACATCCTTGAATCAGCGGAACAATTGACTTAGTGTTACCCTACAGGCCTTCACATATCGACACTAATAACATTAGGGTATGTTGAAACCCAATTTTGACTCTCTCTTTCAATCATTGGCTATAAAATTACACTAATTTTCCAAAAATAATTTTAACAATTTTAATAATAAAATGCAACAATAAAACATTAATACATGCATAAATATGTGATTTAATAATGGCATCACGTTTTACGTAGAGTATTAAGCACTTTGAGTCTCACGTCCGCATTCGTTATTTGTATAAACATTATTCACAATTTAAGCCCTATTCTATTTTCATTAATTCTTAATAACTTTAATAATAATAAATACGTAAATAAATAAATAATTTAATAATGGTGTCTCATCAAGCATTCTTTAAATTATATCCACATTTATTAATACCCAAAGCAATTTCATAATTATTATTTGCAATTTAAACCCCCCATTACTTTAATTTTAATTTAACATCGCAAAACATGCATAATAAATAAAATTTTAATAATGGTCTCGCATTATAAAGCATTTAGCACTAATTAAATAGCACGTCAGCATATAATATTGTAATAATTTAAACCCAACCTAAAATTAATATAACACCTAAAGTCATATTAAAATAATTAAAAACTAACTTTAAACCCCATTTATTTACCACTAATTAAAATTCAATACCTAAATTCTACCCGACACAAATAATTAAAGCCACAGCCCAAAACATTTCGCCCAAGCCCAATACCCATCAGCCCAGATCCTTATTTTCTTTTACAATCACCCTCCTCAGCATCATTTTCCTTTACAAACCTAAAACAAAAACAAAACGAAACGTTGCACTCTTGAATCGCCGCCGGATTTCTCATCGTAGAATCCGGTATTTTCTGCCTTCTGCTCCCTCCCCATCATATTATCTCTTACCATAACATTAACCAAATCTTTCAAATCGCGAAACCCAAAATCTTCACAAACTTACCAAAAATCTGCCCTAATATTCATACTTCAAAAAGAACGATACAAATCGACCCAAATATGCAAAATTACCTTAACTAAATCGCACCACAAATGATAATAAAAATCACCAAGAAATCGCACCAAATCAGTACCAAAAGCTTACCAAACTTGTAACTCAAATCATGGCTATATAAATGAACCCATTTTATACATGCAAGGGCACCGATTTCCACAGAAGAAAATATCACGACCACAGTAAGGAACCCATCGAAAATTTGGCAAAAAAGGTCGAAAATTAGAAGTCTAAGGCAAGAACATAAATTCGAAACCTTTTCTTTTCTATCAAAGATCAGTGAATAACCAACAACCTTTTTCCCAAGCAAAGGCTCTTTTTCATTCGCATAACAAAACAATCCGAGTGTATTCCGAAGAAGGTAAACTAAATCTCCTCTCTTTTTTTTTACTTCGATGTCGTTCGTGTCGTATTGGATTTCTTTTGATTAATTCCTATATGGAGGATATATAATAATTGGTTGCTCTGATTTTGGGTGTATTCCTTCTCACATTCATATAAATGTTCGACTGGATGGATTGTATTTTTTTTGCGTAAATGCTTTGTGACAATTAATGGGCTATTTGATGGTCCGCTCATGCTCATATATGATGTGTTAAGTTCATGGTTTAGAATTACTTTTAGCGTAATGAAGAACATGTTGTATTAGTATGTATTTAGTGAATTCTTTATGTAAATTGGCTAAGTGTTTGTGATGATATGTGGGTAACCTGTTTATACGTCCTTTTGTGACTCAAAGTAGTGTAGGGTAAACATTAGCTTTAGATCCTTAATGACAAAGCTACAGGCACGTGATGATGGATTTAGGATAGCTTGGTGTTAATAATCTGTGTCAAGAGCCCTGTAGCCTATATGCCCTGTCCGGTCAAGTGTCAAAAAATAGTTCTCTGTTGTCTTGTGGAATATTTTGATCTGCCTTATATCTAACCATATACCTTACATGAAGGAATCATCATATTTTGTTTCTTATTAATTATATAATCTGCCTCATATGTTATTTTAGCATTTTTAGCATTTCTCAGGTTGTACCATGAGTATCACTATGTTTAATCTGGGAAGTTTTGATATGTCTACTGAGTTGCCAAATGGTATATGTGCCTTACCCTGTCTGTTAAATTGAAAAAGACTGCCCATATGATTAAGTTGTTTATTGATATGATGTTATGCAAAATAAATGTGGTTCTACTTAATTCTGGACAGAATAACCACTGTGTGCGTCTCTAGACATTCCTGTATCTTTACATATTTTTCCAAATTGACCATGTGTGCTGTTGCAAGTCCAAAGACACTCAGGTTGGCTAGTGTGGCCTAAGTAGTCCTCTGTCTGATCATCTCCCCCCCCCCCCCTTGACCTAACCTAACTTTAGTTTGCTGCCTACATGTTCATATTGATCCATTTTTGGTGTGATTACTATATTCCCATCTAGCAGATGAGACAGGATTGGGATCCTGACATAGCTACATGCTACATATTGAATTTCTTGGCCTTTTTCATCATGATTAATTCAGCTGTGGATTTTTCATTCTAAATATAGGTCTAGGTACTTGATGTGCATATTTAATACATTGGCCTCTATGCAAGTTACTTTAGGTGTTTGCATCAGTACCTATATTGTGAAATCAAAGCATGATTCAATTGAATATATGTGTGTGAAATGATTGTAGTATGTGATTTCCCTCGTTTTTACCATTGAGTGAATTTGTCCAGGAAGGACTGTTGCTTTGTTTGTCTGCAGTAGACTTAAATTCTAAACTATATGTGGTATTAGAAGCTGATTTGCGTTGTCTGCATACTTGTCCATTATCGTTTATTTTGCCATCTGTTGGTCCCTATGTTTGTGCATGATTAAACATAAAACTTTGTATTAAATGTTTGCCTATTATTCGAATAAAATGGGGACATGTACTAATATTTATTCTTCTTATTTTACATGAAATACATTGGAGCAAAATGACGAATCTCATTGTGATGACTCATCATGAGCTACTTCAAATAACGACCCGCATCTATGTACATCCGCATTCGCATTCCCGCCTCAGCACTCCTAAGACAAAATAGGACAAGATGACATCGTCATCCATCTCAACTCTTTTTACTCTCTTAATCTATTTGTCTCATTCATGTATTTTATTTTATTATTTGTAATTTATTATCTAACTTTGAAATTAATAGGAGACATAAAATAATTAGCCTTTAAATAAATAAATTGGACAGGTAGTTTAAAATCAGAAATGCACTTCTAATTACTTATTTTAGGGCTTAACATGCATGTCTAAACTTTTGCCTAACAATTTAATTTGCATATTTAATCATGAAATTTAGGCATAGATTCTTCTCAAGTGCAAAATTAAGTCTTTATGCATCATGACATAGTTGTGTTAATCAAGATTAAGTTAGCAAGTAAATACATGCGTTTAGTCAATAAATCAATTTTGCATCATTTTCTCATAAATAATACAAAGGCATACATTTAAACTTTATATGTACTTTTATAGCATTAGCCTTATAAATCTTTTATCAAAATGCATACTTTTTATAAACATTTGCATCATCTTTATCTTCAAAGATTTTCAAAACATGCATTGTTCTCTAACATAATAATTAACCTAGGTTTGGCCGGACAACCGCAAGTTAGCGGATCTTAGAGGGTGCCTAATCCCTTCCCTCTAGATTAATAAAGAACCCTTACCCAGAATCTCACACTAGTTTTGCAGACCATAAAATGGAGTTAATGTTGACTTTAACCTAGTTGACATTTAGGTGTCCTAATTCACCCAAACTAATTAGGTGGCAACTCCGCGAACCCTTTAGCATTTTAGCACCTCTTTAGCAACCCTTTTCGCATTTTTACACCTTTTAGCATTTTTTATTTTATTTTTCTAACATTTCTAAGAAGGAGTTGAATATGTCGCGGTCGGAAAAGGCGTGACAGAAATGGCGATTCCACTAGGGATTTGAGGTTCTTGACCATAGCAAACCTAGATTTATTATTTCTTGGCTTTATTTGCTTTTATTTGTTTTAAATGCCTTAAAATTGTTTTCTTTAATTTTGTATGTTTAACTGTTTTAATTGCTATTTTCTTTTACTGCTTTCCTTAAACTGACATTCCACTCATACTTCTTCCACTCGGGAAAATTCACACAATCACACGGTCACGCGCTGGTGTGCTTTGCGCACCCGCAAATTTCTTTCAAAATACCCAAATTTTAGGAGAGTTAGCGCCTGCGCGGAGTTAGATCGGTTCGTCTGATCAGTCGCGTAGCCTTCTCACTCGAGTTGTCCGCTCGGGAACCTTGCGTCTATTAAAGCCAAATCTCATAAACCTAGGATAAAGCTATATCACCCTTATTTTAAGACATGCATGCATTTACCTTAGGTGGGTCAATCCTTGGCATTGGCACCACAATTAGGAAGGCACCAAATTGGTCAATGGGTTTTCACGACCCCGCGGCCCAACAGCATATTATGTATTGCATAATCGTGATAAACGAAACCAAGCCTAAATTCGAAATACATAAGTGGGAAAATGCATCTTCATTTTTTGTATTATTTATTTTTAGATGGAACCTGTCCCTCAGATCAGAATGGTGAGTGGGATTCTGAGTAAATTGAGGATGTGGTGGTCAAAATTCTAATTGGGTAGTCAGATGGCAATCAGAAGGAGGTTGGGGTGCCTCATCTCATTATTCGACATCTTTCCCGATCAGCATTTGGTCAGAGCATTGATCCAATTTTTTGGGACCTGGACCGAGTAGTTTTCAAATTCAGGGATTTCGAGATAACCCCCACCTTAGAAGAAGTTATCTATTTCACTACTTTAGCATATCATGACAGAAAACCAAATTTGGAAGCATACAAAAGAATGGTTGGGAATTAGAAGAGAAATGACAACAATTGAAAGCGCACTCAAGTGGATCAAGAAAGAGCATCGCGGGACTGACATCCGATCCAAAGTCATCTTACTTGCCTTTTGCATAGTGGTATATGAGATTTGGAAAACAAGAAATGAATTGCTATTTGCGGGCACTAGCTCAACAGCAGATGAGGTTGTGGCAAAAGTTAAAACAACAACCTATAGAGTTCTTTATGATTTAATCCCCTCTTGTAACGTCACCTCTGAGTGAACGCCCCATCCCTCCTTCATTTCTTGCTTTGTGCTACGTTGAGGATTGAGAACCCTCAATGATTGATTGTAGTTCCCAGTTTCTTTTTTAGTAATAATATTTTCATTTACCCGAAAAAATGACAGAAAACCAGTTATTCCGCACGGCCAATCTGGGAAAAAGCTCCTCCGTTACTTGGGTTTGAAGAATACCAGAGAGTTGCGGTGTTTTGAAAGCAATTGGGTTTCTCTAGACTACTTGTATGAGATATGGTTGCCGAGACGGATACAAATTATTTAAGAATGAGTTTTGTTGCACTGCGGACCATTGGAGAGTTAGGCGTCCTATCGCATTTGTTATGGCTTTCCTAGGGACTCTTTTATTTCCACTTGAGCATGGAAGGATTAGTACGTGCATATGTTCAGTAGTTAGAGCAGTGTTTGACGGAGTCGGTGACAAACGGCTTACATTGACGCCCATGATCTTGGCAGAACTATTTAGAGCCTTGAACAGATGCAAAAAGGGTGAGTCGAGCTTCTTTGAAGGTTGTAATCTTATCTTACAGATGTGGGAAGTAGAGCATTTCTATCAGCGTTCAAATATGACCGATGTATGCCACAGCGCAGACAATAAGATCTCCACCTTCTACGAAAGAACAAAGCGTTATGTGTCACCAGTCTACACAGAGGATTGGTACAAGTACTTGGCATCTCGCAGTAGCAATCAGATTCAATGGAAGTATCTGTTGCTTCATATCGTCAAGAAGGTCTACTTGAGACATAAGGGACTTTATTACATCAGACTTATAGGTCTAAAGGGACTCCAACCATATGCTCTGTTACGTGTGCTCCGACAGTTTGGCCATACGCAAGTAATTCCTTTCATAGCTGACATGAGAGCCTCTGAAATCTAGTTCGGATCGGACTTCATCGTTCCCGAAGCTAAGAAGATCCTTTATGAATGGTACCATATTGATCAAGTGGAAGTTGGGAAGGACCAAGCAGGGGTCGCCCCAGAGTATCAAGCATGGTTTCTAGACAGCTCAAAATTTAGTTCAGAAGGGGAGCAAGGCATTGAAGACATTGGAGAAAGGAATAGGATAAAGGATAGTCAACTCAAAGATAAGGCCATCACTCCAGATATGTGGGTCCTGATGTAGGATGCAGTGCAGTACTTGGAGCAGGTAGGGGCTATACCTAGGAAGACCTAAGCTTCACCATCACATCGGCGACTTAGTTATAGGTACTTAGTTTGAGACTTTCATTGTTCTTATTGTTATTTCAATAAATTGCAACTTATTCCCGGCTACGGCATTTCAATCTAATGGCTTGGATTTTGTTATCATGATATTGCATATGTGACGTTTAGGCCTACCTCTGGCATAAAGGGGTCCCTATGTATGATTAGGACTCACCTGCAACGTGACAATTTATGTGCAACATATACTTGCTATTTACACCTTTGCAAAATCGCGTGCTTTACACTAACGAATTTTGTTGGATTTTTTAGAAGGATTTATTATTTCCCCAAAAAGGTCGGTTCGTATTTGATTCAGCAATGTTAGAGCATCAACACTTTACCAGATCCAAGGCATGAAACGATGACATGACTGACTCAGGGGCATCTGAGCCAAATGGTTTGGGAATTATTCTTGTCGGCGAAACAGAACCTTCAGAGGGGAGAAATGTCGCTAGTCAAGAAGAATGCATCGCACAGCTACTACAACAAATTGTCGATATGCAAGTTGAGATAGAAAGGTTGCGGAATCTGACAAACTTATCCATTAGTCTGAATACCCCCATACCAGAGCAAAGGGCCACTACCTCACAAACTACCCCGGACCAACCCACGCCGCCACATATCTCCCAAAGCTCCTCACAAAAAATGCCAGTTACCGATTCATGTCAAACTATCCCTCACCCAGCCAATCCTCAACCCCACCCCCAAAATGATCATTTTACCACCTATATATCTCAGCCCCCGCCTACTTACTTTACCCCAATCAGCCCGAATCGCCAAACTACCCAATATCCACGCACTATACCTATTACCAGCCTCAATAAACAACCCAGACCACCAGCATACACAACAGAAACCCAGCCTTTTACCGTCCCTGTGCTTCCCCAGGAAACAGATCATTATGAATAAATGGAGAGGGAAGTTCGAGCCAAAATGGATGAGGACGTGGACAAAGAGAATAGCCTAAAAGAAGCCATTCGGAGCATGCGTTTTACACCCCGTAATTCCAGGACATTTTTAAGAGAACGTACGTAAGGAATCAGGACTTAAAATTTGAACGAAAGAAAGAGTTGTGATTTCTAAGGAAAAATCTTTCGAACCTCGGGAAGGAAAAATATTTGTTAGTAAGAATTGGGTTCCCAGAATTGTTATTTGAGATTGTGGAAATTTATTTACGGATTTGGTCACGTGGGGCCCACTCGGGGAATTTTACGTTTTTGTGGGGCCCACAAGGTTTTCGATATTTTGACCAATTATGAAAATTTTGGGAAATGAAATATTTTAGACCAATGGGAGGGCGACGCGTGTCACCCTCCACATGGGCTTGTTGGATGAAGAAATGGACCAAGACAATTAGACAAGTGGGAGCTTGATATAATTGACCCAATCTTAGACATCCATATGTTTTAATCCTAGCCATTGGTTGTTTTATATATATCTACATACTACTAGTGCAAGACTAGAATTCTACACTTAGAAAAATTCAAGAAACTTGAGTTCTTGCAATGTTGATCTCGGTAATGGCACTTACCACACAAATTGTTTTTTGCAATCTTGCTTCATAAATCCCAATATTCAAACCTAAGATCCCTAGAGGTATTCTAAGGATATTCCAATACAAAAATCCCGGAAAAACTACGTTTTTACGTTAGTCGCAAGATGAAAACCTAAGGTGTTCTTCAACTTTGAAGTTGGAAATTGAAGAGAAGATGTTTATGAACTTCTAAGGGTTGCTTGGAGTGGATTGAAACGTCAAGAAGAGGAGCTAAAGTTGATAAGGATTGATTTTAGGTTTTGGATTGTATTCGGGCTTAAAAGAGGTAATAATCTTCGTCTTGCTATTGTAATTCAAGATTTCATGTTGTAGTAGTTGATAGATGAGCATGTGATATTTAGAATGAAGATTGATAAATGTTATGGAATTTGGAAGCTTAAATCCGAGATTGGCATGTTAGCCATTAAAATTGGAAATCAATTTGGTCGATAGTTATAATCGTCGCATGTTGTATAAGAAAGGGATTATAGTTGTTATAATTGATTGCGACTATATAACATGTTATAATAACAACTTGGATTGAAAAGGAATTGGAAAAGAATAGATGTGGTGTTATCCTTGTGATTGCCGAATATGGCTCAAGTTATTGGACAATTTTACTTTAATTGTTACACCCCGTATTTCCAAGACATGTTTATAAGAACGTACGTATGAACTCAAAAATGATAAGATTTGAGACTAGTATAAATTTATCGGAATTATGGAAATGTCGGGAAACGATATATTGCGACGAATCGGAGGGCGACACGTGTCACCCTCCCTTAAGTTAGTCTTGGGCGATTTAGTCATGGACTAAATGGTCATTTGACCCAAAGCTAGATGATCAAGTCTTGCAAAGTTCAAGCTTGACATATTTGACTAAGTCAAAGAGCCCAACTTGGCTTGATATTTAATTCCATTCATCCAAGCCACCCATATGTTTAAATCTAGATCCTCTAATGTTTTATATATTCATCCACATTGCAAGACTAGTTCCATACTTAGAAAAATTTCCAAGAATATTGTGCTACACCTTAAGGTGCTCTCGGCCAAGCTCACCTCCAAGAAGAAAAAAAATTTCGTTTATGGTTCAATAATCCCCACACTTTAAACCAAGGTTCCTAAGGGTATTGTAAGGGTATCTCAATAGAAAGATCCCGGAAAAAGATTGTTTTCGTATTAGTCGCAAGGTGAAAACCTAGTTGCTTTCCTAGGTTTTGATTGGAAGTTTTAAGGGAAGTTGTTTGGGATATTCTAGGGGTCTCAAGTGGCGGATTGAAGTGTCAAGAAGAGGCTCTAAGTTACTAAGGAGCGACTTTGGATTTGAAGTTGGATTAAGACTCGTTGAGGTAACAATCTTGTCCTCTTAAAGTGTTACAAGATTATATATTGTTGTTAGCCTTACATTTTACTAGCATGAAGTATGTGTAGTGAAGATTGATAAGTGTTATGGATTGTTGTAGCCTAAATCCGAAATGACTTATAAGACATTTGAAGTTGGATTACAATTTGGTTGTTAATTAGAATTGTCGCATGTTACCTACTTGAGGATTATAGTAGTGTTAATCGATTGCGACTTGATATCATGTCATGCTAACAACTTGGATTGAAAGGAAATTGGATAAGAATTGGTATTGTTGTATCCCAAGATTGCCGGATTTACACTTGTTGTTGTATTAGTTTGATATCAATTGTGGGGCGGAATTTTACACGTCTAGTAGACGTGTAATCCCCTATTGTTAATTGCAATCTTGGGCCTTAAATGTGGTGTGTTTGGTTATTGAATTCGGCCTTGAAAAAGGTGGCAAAGTATGTAGAAACAAAGGAAGTGTTGTCCGATTTTCCGTAGAATTTAGTGACTTAGCACCTAGAATATTCTACGTTAGAAGTAAGAAGTTAATGGACGTATTATGGCCATTATAGGTTGAAGTACTAAGTATAGTGTATTCTACTTGAAGGATGGAATAGCTATCAAGGTGGAAGTACTTTGGAGCATTTTGCTACTTGTCGATAATCGTCGCGAGGTATGTGAACCTCTTCCTTCCTTTGGCATGATTCTATGTATGAAATATACATGTAGTAGTATTTCATGATTCCTTCTACTCTTAGAAGTTAAGAGGTAGTTATGTTGATTTACTCTATGTAAAAGCTACGTCTAAGAAATCCTAAGTTCTTACCAAGTCTTATGGGGGATGTTGGTAAGAGTCGTTAGGAAGTATTTGGAGTCGAGTTGACTTGGCTAATTTACGGCACGAATAAGAATAAGTATCGAACAAGCCATTGCAGCGTTAATAAAGGAAAATGTAATGACAATTAATTATATTAAAACAAGTAGAATTCTCCATCTGCATAGAAGCTAAGATAAGACAAAATTGTATTACATTTTCTAGATCATGGCTACTTGAATAAGATCGTTATAAATAAGTATAACTTATTCACAACGCACCAAGTATATGTTACTTAATTTAAAAGAGTTTACGTATGAAGTTTTTAAGACTTTGAACCTTGAATTCTTAAAAAGTTAAGAAACTTGCTTTCTTAAAAGTTAAGGGACTTGAAGTATTTTGAAAGCTATGTGATTTGATTTGAAAGTATAAGTCTCTTGGTTATAAAAGGAATGAATTTGTTTAAGACATAAAGAGTTATAACGGCTTTATGGGAAGTTGGTTATAACAACTTTATGGAAGATTAAGAGAATGGTTTTCTTCAGTAATGTAAGCAAAGAAATGATTTGAAATAAAGAAGGGCAAATTGTTTTAAAGGTACCAATTGCTTAAGGTTTTTAAGAAAGAAGTCACTTGATTTAGAAGCCGGTAAATGTATTTCTAAAAAGGTATTGTGACTTGTCTTGAAAGGTAGATATGACTTGATACTACGGTTGTTAGTGTGCAGGAAGTTTTATTTGAAAAGAGTCTTTCTAAAGGAGTAGAGGTCGTGATACGTTGGGTTAAATTCGAATTTTATATGACATTATCGCGTCACGAAATGGGCGGGCGTTATACCTTTATGGGCGGACTATATGACATTATCGCGTCCCGAGAAATGGGCGGGCGAGATACCTTTATGGGCAGACTATATGACATTATCGCGTCCCAGAAATGGGCCGGGCAATATACCTTTATGGGCAGACTATGTGACTTTATCGCGTCCCAGATTGGGCCGGGCAGTATAGGCGTCCCTCCATAAAGGGTCGGATTATGTTAGGTAAGGTAAGTAAGTTATATGGTAGTGAACTTGATGATTTTCCTAAGTATGTACGTAAGAAAATGACTATAACTTTTATTGAAAAAAAATGGGAAAAGATAATAAGGTACGATTAAGTTCACGAGATGGTAATGACATGGTAGGTTCAGGTATTTACCCTTTTTATACTTACCCCTGTCATGCTTTTATCTGAGATATGTTTTGTTTCTTGTACCTTATTTCCGTTCCATATTAAATTTTTGTTATCTTGACCCCCTTGGCTGCGTTCATGTCATGAGTATTAGGTACACAGGGTGGTGATCCTTGCTCTTAGGATCTCGGTTCAGTTTTGGGAATAAGCTCCATTTACTCGGAGGCTTATCATTTGCACAGTTTCCCACGAGGTTGTAGATTCATGTATATTCGGGGTATGGCGGGGCCACATCCGCCATTGTTGTTATGTTAAAACTCTTAGAGTGCAGAGTCACATATGTGGAGTCGGTTGTAAAGGTAAGAGGCAAGCTGCTTGGTTGTATATGTATGTCGGGAAGGTAGCCCTATCGGCTAACTTTGTTATTTTATTTATGTTGTTTTATTGTATAAGTTTCATGTATGTTCATTGATTATCTCGATGTATACTGTAAAGTGCCCGGGTAGGGCACGATGCGAGCTTGAGGGTCGGTCGTGACAAAAGTGGTATCGAGCGATTAGTCCTCGGAAAGTGTCTACAGACCGTTTCTAGTAGAGTCTTGATTATCGGTGTGTTGTGCACCACATCTATAATCAGGAGGCTGCGGGACATTTAGGATTGGTTTCCATTCTTCTCTCTTAGAGATCGTGCAGTAGAGTTGTCATAGTAGGTTGAATCCTCTCTGACCCCTTCTTATGTAACAGTTATGCCTCCACGGAAGGCGACCAGGGCCCGAGAAGGGCAAAGCGGCGAGGCTGCTAGTGGTGTGAGAGGTTACGGGACTCGAGCACAGACTATGCACGAGGTAGTAGGCGGATCGGCGAGTTCAGCCACGCCGACGATATTAGAAGGCCAGGCGGCGGTAGCTCGAGGTTCGGTGCAGAGCCTCGATTCCGCGGCCGAGCGAGTTTAGAGATTACGGAGAGCGGTCGGGCTATTGACTAGCATAGTGGTAGGCGGCGCCGAGGAGCGGTAGCTAACCACAGAGTGACGGTTCTGGTCGGGATTTTACGGGTTGTCATCCACCCGAGTTTTATGGTTCGAGTGCGAGGAGGATCCGCGGGAGTTCATTCGGCGGCTACAGGACTATGCGAGTTCTTAGGGCTTGAGAGGCGAGTGCATTATGCTAGCCTCTTCTGGGATTCTGCGATATTGCGTTGGCTGGTTCGAGTAATGGGAGCTGTCGAGAGGTGAGGATGCTCTTGCAGCTGTTTGGGAGGAGTTCACAGAGGCCTTCATGGATCACTTTTTGCCTCCTGAGATGAGGAGAGCCCGTGTAGATAGATTTTTGACCTTGAGGCGTAATGGGAGGACTATCGGGAGTCACACTGAGTTTGACTCTTTGGCGACGTCGCACACCATTGTAGGCGGCATGACGGATAGAGTTCATCGTTATGTGATGGGGCTAGGCCGTCATATGATTCTTGCATGCTTGGGGTGGCTCTTGGCCGGTATGGACATTGCTAGGATGCGATCCTATGCGTATGTCACGACCGAGCAGGGCGTGGTAGTGCCTTACCCGCACCCAGTAGACATACATCGAGTAACTGGAATATAAAACAAGACATGAAATAATATGAAGTGAAAGCAGTTTATCGAGAAAAGTTGCCTTTCGGCATATATATATAAAAACTTGAACGGTTACATCCCTTTTACAAACCCTGCCCACAACAGTACTACAGACCTCTAAGAATGTTATAACAAAAATGGCGGGACAGGGCCCCGCCATACCCCTGAATGTAAGTACCTACAACGACAGGACTATACGAAAGATAAGCCTCGGAAACACGGAGCTTCCCAAAAGCTGAACTGTGACCACATGGCGAGGATCAACAATCGGTGTACCTCTACTGCGGCATGAACGCGGCCCGAAGGAGGTCGATAACAAGTACCAAGTATGTGGCGAAAATCGTAAGTGAAATCATAACGATCTATATAAAGCGAAGACGTATATGATAACCAATTTACGATACACGATATATGGCGATCATGTCAAGTTAGGGACTCACGCCTTAAAGTCATCACTCAAATATAACCACCGGTCTCATGCCCACAATATCAATCATGCGTGGAATTCCTTCCTCACCGCGATCCATGATATAAAAGCACCAAGGAATACACATGAACACCAGGTCCCACCTGTGTCATAATAAACCGTACGGGGTAAGTACGAAGGCATAGCCGACTACTAAAACCCACAGTACCAACAATGCCATAAACTGTATCACGAGGTCTTTCTAGACCGCGCCACATGATCGAAGCTGGCCACTCGCCCTCAGTATCAATATAAGGCTTTCATAATCAATTAAGTAAATCGTTCCTTTTATCTCTCTTAAGTCGTTATACCTAACTTCCCATAAAGCTAGTATAACACTTAAGCTTTTAAAACCAAGTATTACTCTTCTTTCAAAAACGATTCTTAATTCTTTTGAAATACTTCAAGATTCTTATTATTTAAAACTCAAGTCAAAAGACATCGAAGTAAAACCACGTTCAGTTAACACACGTACGTCTACCGTACTATATATATTCTTTTAAAATATCATGCTCAAGAGGATAGGAAGAATCACATACCTCGCCGTGAAATCCACCTGCCAAGTCAAGTATGTCGCGCGCAGAGTATCAACCTATAATAGTCAAATACGTCTATCAACGTCTAGACTACTCTGAAGTATATTCTAAGCAGAAGGTGCTTATTGCTACGGAAAATCGGGCAGAACTTCCTGCAGTCAAACTACACAAGTCTCATGTCTGATCCTATGTAATTACAGTTCAATTCTCTTCTTTAATATCCTTCTATATATCTTATACCCAATTCTAAACTTCTACAATATGTAATCTCCAATTACAATAGAAGGATAAGATTATTTACCTCGTTAAGCCCAAAATTATCCAAGTTTAAATGTCGATCCTGAACAACGTTTAGCTCCTAATCCGTGCGCTCCAATTCGCTCCAAGAAACCCTTAGAAGTTCTACACAACTTCTACTTAATACTTCAACCACTATGAAGATTTTTCCCTAGGGTTTCGTTTTGTGACTAAAGAAAGTATAGTGGTATTTCCGGGCTCTTAGTATTGAAATAACTTTGGAATACTACAAGGTATTTAGGCTAAGGTATATTGGAATTGTAACAATACTTGGAGAATACTTTTCTACCAAGGGGGGGGGGGGGGTATTTCACGAGAACTTTCAAGAGGGGGGGGTACTTCGGCCGAGGGCCTTCTCAAGGGGAGGGGTGGTTTGGACGAGAGATTCAAGAGGGAGGGGGAAGGATTTTAAGACTTAGAATTATTTTGTGGATGAAGAAGTCTTCAACTAAGGGGGGGTATTTATAGGACTACCAAGGGCCAAGATTAAGGCAAGAGGAGGGCAAGTGGAGAGTGGGGATTTGGGCAAGTGTAACCTTATCCATCTACTCCATAAATATCACAAAATATCCTACCTAACCTTGACCAATGTTCAAGGCCTTTTTCTTGACAAAAACGTGCCAAACAATTGCCCACAATGCCGTCCACTTGAGGGTGACAAGTGTCGCCCTCTCGTTGGTCCAAAATATTTCATCTCTCGGAAAAATTCAAAATAAATAAATTCTTGAAAACGTAAAATTCCCTTACAAGGTTCGGAAAATTTTCCGTCGGAAAAACAAATCTTTCTCGTGGAAGTGCACAATTTCGTCCCTTTGCCTAATTAAGGCTTAAACTTTTGTACGTACGTCCTCACATACATACTCTGGAAATACGGGGTATAACATTCTCCCCTCCTTAGAAACATTCGTCCCGAATGTTCCTTCTCAAGACAGATAACGATAAGGTTCCTCAACTTAAACAGTTTGCAAATGCCACGCATGGCCATAACACAACACGCGCATATGCTTAAATCCAAGTCCACAAGGAATCACCTCTAGCATCACAAAAGCTTCCACCCAAGGGCTAAAAGATACTTCCTTCGCACCTTTCACTTCACAAAATAAATGATCGCTTCTATTCTCTTTAACACATGTTCACTTCTTCCCTCACTCGTCGTACTCTCCTCGTAGACTCGAACACTTCCTAAATAAACTTACCACCTTTCTGTTATTGCTTCAGTTTCCAAAATCTCTGGGTTACTATCTCCAACTTGGTCATCATTAACTTGGAACACTCTGGATGGATCTCCGATACTTTTCCGAACATAGCAACATGAAAGACCGGACGTGCTGCCTCCTACGTCGGACGGCAAAGCTAACTTATAGGCAACCTGGCCTATTCTCCAAATGATCTGAAAATGCTCATAGTACCTCGAGCTAAGTTTCCCTTGCTTTCCAAATCTCGTCCCACCCTTCCGGGGTGGTACCTTCAAGAAGACCGACCGTCAACCTGAACTCCAAGTATCGACGTAGATTATCCGCACGACTCCTGTTGACTCTGAGCTGTCAATAACCTCTCCTGGATAAGCTTCACCCTATCCACATCCTGCTGAATCAATTATGAACCAACCATCTGAACCTTGCCAACATCGAACCAATCGACCGGCAATCTACACTACCGCCCATACAAGGCTTCATAAGGTGACATCCGAATACTGAAATGGTAGCTATTATAATACTCACTCAACAAGAGGCACATAATCCTCGTTGCTACCCCGGAAATCAAAGACACCGGCCCGAGGGTGAATGCAATACTGAGACTCACCTGGGTTCCTAACCTTGCCTGGTAAAACCTCCATAAAAATAAATAGCCGTAAACTGGGCTCCACTGCCTGTCATAAGTAAAAGTAGGAACCCCGTGCAGTCTTACAACCTTCCTGATATATAACATCTCGCATAACCCTCTGCCGATGCGATTCGATGAAAGACAAGATGGGCTGACCTCATCGGCGGACCTCGGTCGACGCATCCACGAACTCGTCACGATGGTTAACTTAAACTTGGGCCTAGCACCTCGTGACCTATCACAAAGCGGGACCACCACAATTTTCCTTTCTTCAAACCGGGCCGGGTTGACCGCAATCCGCCTCAACCCGACCCATTTATCGCGCCAAGCTCTTGTTTCCTGATCCGGAACAATCTCACCATCGAGTCACGAAAACCTAGTGGTCTTCTTAGCTCAACTACCCTCTTTCATTTCACACTACTCAGGGACTTATCACACAAACATATCTCACGTATATTATGCACTCTGATAAGGGTCAAACAAATAAATCTTTTACTCGAGATGGCCTCGCCTCTAAGGTCTCCACGTATAAAACTCTAAGGCTCACACTTTCCCTATCCCCAATCTTACCCTTTTACCTAACCATGATTTCTAATCACAATTAACACAATGCTATCTGAACAACACTTAAGATATACTCATCTTTTCACACATACTAATCTCTAGAGGGTTAAGGATGTACCTGTATCTACTGCTTCACTCCTTTTTGTCGTTCTAATCAATCATGCCCCGTTGGGCGCATAGCTAGGGAATGTGATGAACTAGCCACTGATCCTGAAGGTTGAGTCTCTACATCCGCGCCACCTCTGGTCGGACAATTTCTCGCAAAATGGCCTGCTGTCGCAGCATAACAAGCTGTCGAAGAAGTACGACACTCCCCACAATGACACCTACCACAACGGCCACACCGAGGTGGGGGTGGCCTCCTCTGGCTAACACCCCTTCCTCTCCGAACCACTGAATCCGCAACTAATCTGGTAGGTTGAGTCCTCCTACTTGCATCCCTCCTACTTTAACATTCTTTCGTCACATGGCCCTGATGGCCGCAGGTAAAACAAGCACCCACAAAAAAACGACATTCCCCGGGACGACGTCTGCCATACTGTGAACACTGAGGGAAAACCGAATCCGGCTGGCTGGAACCTACGTGTATCTGTGAACCAGAAGCCCTGGAGCTCTGACCAACTCCTGCATACCCCGAACGTCCTGAACCCTGTGGAGGACCATTCTGCACTGGCGGAGGCGCATATCGATCTCTCTTGGCGGCGATTCGCCTTGAAAGTTACCCAAGGACCCTGCTGTTCTGGCCCTCTTCTGCTGATCTTGGTTAACCCGTCGATCCCTACGTTTCTCGGCCTGCTGCGCATAAGCCCGTACGCAGGCCATGCTCAAGCCTGACTGGAGAGCTACTCTTGCACAACCCTTTCTTAGATAATCATCAAGGCCCGCGATAAATCGGTACATAATATACTCTCTGGTTGCTAAATCCTAGCTAATGCGGTCGTCTCTTTGCAATCCATACTTTCTCCTGCGGTCGTGGGCGAAGGTTCAAATATCATGGCGCGATAGGAACCTGCATTGTGCTAGACTCGTGAAGTGGCCGGGTCACGACGTCCGTAACTCCCGAATGAAGCACCACCTCGGATGATGATTGGGCTGTGCCCTCGTAACCTCGTGCTCTACTCGCGACTCGCCATTTGCGCGCCGCTCGGGACCGGGTTGCCTTGCGCGGAGGCATAACTAGTAAGGGAAAGAATTACGTTAGAGGGGTCCAACTTATAACACAGCTGTTATACCCCGTAGTTCCAGGGTATGTATGCAAGGACGTACGTACGAGAATACGACAGAAAGATTGGAAAGGAAGAAAGAGGTGAATTTTCCACGGAAAAGTTTCCGGTTTTTGTGAAGGAAAAGGTTCGTTTATGGGAATTGGATTCCCAGATTTGGTATTCGGACTTCTGGAATATTAGAGAATTATGGAATTTTATTTTGAAAATGGTCACGTGGGGCCACGGAGAAATTTACTGATTTTGTGGGGCCGCTTTGATTTTGAGATTTTGGCCGTTTGAATATTTTCTAAGACGAAATATTTTGGGACGAATCGAGGCGACGTGTCACCCCATGGCACCTTTGGTAGAAATATGTTTGTGCACAACACTCGGTTAGAGTCGTGTTTCGACGAAACGGTTTAAACTCTTTCGTAGGGGAATTTCCGGCAATGTCCTTAAGGATTTTTGCGGATTTTTACGATATACGGAACATTTTGGACCAACGAGAGAGGCGGCATGGCACCCTCCGTTGGTGGGCAAAGTGGGCGGCATGGACGATTTGGGGAGTCAAGTGGGAGATATTATTGGTAGATATTTTGTGTGCAAGTTGGCTAGGACACTTGGGTGAATCTTGGCCCTACACTTGCTAGGCACTTGGCTAGATCTTGGCCATTGGTTGGCCTTGGCTTGTGCTATAAATACCCCTCTCCTTTGATGAACTTCTTCATCCAAAATGCCTAAGTCTTGAGAGCCTTCCCCCTCCCCTTTCGTGAGGCCCCCTCGTCGAGAGTTCCCCACTAGTGGGGTAGTAGAGGTAGCCACCCACTCCTGTGGTGTGTGGCAGGGTACCACTGCTAGTTTGTTTTCATATAATACCCCCCCCTCTTGGTAGAAATACTCTCAAAAGTATTGTTATAATGCCCAAATTACCTTAGCCATATACCTTGTAGTATTCTAAGGTTATACCTTTACAAAAAGCCCAGTTATACTATTATACTTCCCGTCAGTCACAAAACCGAAACCCTAGGAAAATCTCCATAGTCCGTTGGAGTTTTGTGTAGAAGTTAGTTAGAACTTCTAAGGGTGGTTTAGAGAGTTGGAGCGCTCGGAGTTGGAGCTAAACGATTGCCCAGGATCGACTTTAAACTCGGATAATTATGGGCTTATCGAGGTAATTATCTTGTCCCCCTATTGTAATTGGAAATTACATGTTGTTAGATTGTATAGTAGAAGTATACTATATATAGTCTTGAATCGTAATTACATGGGGTGTATTACATGAGACTTGTGTAGTAGTGCAGTGGAGTAGAATTGTACCGTTAGGGTTAGATGTATAACCCCGGTTGGCTTGGTAGCGGCCTCGTTAGAGGAGGAGGTTTACTGTTTGTTGCGGGGAGGTCTTTGCGAAATTTACGTAGAAAGTTCTACGATGAGACCTAAATGTTAATAAGCGCCTTGTGGCCTTATAGGTTGAAGTACTACGTGTGGCGCGTTACTTGGCAGGAGTAGCCGACGGCTTGAGGTACTCGGAGCATTTTGCTATTAGTCGATAATCGTCGCGAGGTATGTGAACCTCTTCCTATCTCTCTAGCATGATATGTGTGAACTATGTAGTACGGTAGACGTACATGTGCTAAATGTGTTGGAGTGGTTTAAAACATAAAGTGTTATAACGGCTTTACGGGAAGTTGGTTATAACAGCTTTATGTTAGTAAGAAAATACATGTGGTTTTAAAAGGTAGCGATTTGAACTATAACTGGCTTGTTATATGATAAGAAAGAACTTGAAGTATTTTCAAAAGATTTTTGAATCATTTTGAAAGAGAAGTACTACTTGGTGTTTGAAAACTTAAGAGTTATACTAGCTTTATGGGAAGTTAGGTATAACGGCTTAAGAATGCTTTACTGATTTGAAATCGAATGTGTATCGACAAACCAACTGCGGCGTTAATAAAAGGAAATGTTTTGAATAATTAAGTATTATGAAAACCGGAGAAACTTCCATCTGCATGAAGCTAAGATGAGACAAAATGATATTTCCTAGATCATGGTCATTGTAATAAGATTGTTATAAACAAGAATATCCTACTCACATATAAGGCTTATGTTTCTCAGTTGTTTAAAGAGAATTATATTCTTAAATGAATAAGACTATGAACTACGAAACCTTTCTAAAAATAAGAAAGCGTGAACATTTGAAATTAGGCAAACTTGGGCGTTTGAAAAATAATGTTGTTACTTGATTTTACAAAGAGAAGTAATTGATTTACTTTAAAAGGATAGTCACTCTATTTTATACTACGGTATTGTGTGACATTGTGAAAGTAACGTATCTTTTAAAGAGTTGATGTATGAAGTACTTTGGGGATAAAAACCCGATTTTGTTAATCATATAGTAGAAGGTACCTTGTGTGAACAACTTGATTGTATTGGTTTGTGATAGCCTTGTAATACTTTCTTGATTGCGTTGATAAGTAAACGTGTTGGGATCTACGTGTGTTAGTATCTTGTGATGTTTGTGTGAAGGGTTTCCGATTGTGCTTATTAACTATCGATCGTTATGATAGTATTGTGGCATTCATCTCTTGAGATGATTCCGGGTTAAGCGCCCTCCGTGCGGGGTAGACTTCGGTGGTCGATGGACTATGATTCGAGAATACCTCACGCAGTCCGGGGCCTATGCGGAACTACGAGTTCGTGTTAGTGTCGTCGCTTTATGGGCATGCGGTCCTTGTGGCCGTGCGGTGCGAAGTCGGGGCGATGCGGGAGTAGCTACCCTCGATGCGGGGATGCCATGCGGGCCGATGAGATTGGCCTATGCGAGTCTGCGGGAAGTTCGAGACTAGACGCGCGCATTAGATCTGCGGGCAAGTGGCGGCTTTGATCATGTGACGGTCAGACAGATCTTATAATCTGATTCATGACCTTGTTGATGCGTAGGTGTTAGTAAGCGGCTATGCCTTCGTACTTACCCGTCTGGTGTTATTATGGCACAGTGGGACTGGTGTTCATGTGTGTTCCTTGGAACTTTTATATCATAAAGCTGCCGTGATGAGAATGTGTCCACGCACGATTGATGTTGTGGGCGTGAGACCAGCTGTTATGTTCTTTGGTGATGACTTGAGGCGTGAGTCCACGACTTGATATATTTGCTTAGTTATTGTAAAGCGTAGTTTGGTCATCATACATGTCTCTGCTTTATAGACTATTATGATTTCATTTGCGGTATTTTTAGTTTCACATACTCGGTTTGTTATGCGACCTCGCCCGAAGCTGCGTTAAATGCCGCGAGTTGAGGTACACCGATCGTTGATCCTAGCTCTCGAGTCACGATTCAGCGTTTGGGAAGCTCCGTTTCTCGGAGGCTTATCGGTGGTGTAGTCCTGTCGTAGTAAGTGTTTACATTCGGGGTTTGGCGGGGCCCCTGTCCGCCATTGTTGTCATATCATTCTTAGAAGTGCATGAATGCTGTTGTGGGCATGGTTTGTAAAAAGTTAAAGCTGTTCATGTTAAAAGTTGTCATTTATATATATGCCGAAAAGGCAAGTTTTCCTGATTATTGTTTTATACTACATTATCTCATATGGTTGTGTTTGTTCGTGATTACTCGATGTATGTCTACTTGGGTGCGGGGTAAGGCACGATCCACGGGCCGGTTGGTCGTGACAAAAGTGGTATCGAGCGATTAATCCTCGGAAAGTGTCTACGAGACCGTATCGATGAGTCTTGATTATCGGTGTGTTGTGCACCACATCAATAATCAGGAGGCTATAGGATATTTAGGATTGGTTTCTATTCTTCTCACTCTGAGATCGTGCCTTAGAGCTGTGTTGTAAGTTGAACCCTCTGACGAAATCTTTTCCCTTATCATTATGCCTCGCGTAGGCAACCCGAGCCCGGGAGGGCAAGCGGCCGAGGAGGCTGCGAGTAGAGTTCAGAGGGTGGCGAGGCACAGCCCAATCATTACCTAGGGTAGTGCCGTTCGGGGATTTCTGCGGCGTCACTAGCCCCAGCAGAGTTTAGCACGATGTGGCGGTTCTCTGCGTCCACGATATTTGAACCTTCAGTTCCACGACCGGGAACAGTGAATATAGATTTCAAAGAGGCGACCCTGTTACTAGCTATAGATTTGGCTACCAGAGATTATACCGATGTACCACGAGTCTTGATGACTACCTAAGAGAGGGTTGTGCAAGAGTAATTCTTCATTTGGGATTGAGCATGGCACGTATGCGGGCTTATGCAGCGGGCCGAAACGTAGAGATTGTGGGTTAACCAAGGGCGAGAAGAGGGCGGGCGGCAAGGTCCTCGGTAACTTTCAAGGTGAGTATACCTTAAGTGCTATGTTCTGATAGCAGTGTGTTAGTTGTGATTAGAATCATGGTGGGTTAACCGAGTAAGATTTTGGGGGATAGAGAAGGTGTGAGCCTTAGAGTGTTATACGTAAAGACCTTAGAGGTAAGGCCATCTCGAGAAAGGTGTAGTGTTATGTTTGACCCTTATAGGAGTGCATAGTGCACGTGAGCTATGTTCGTGGGATAAGTCCCGGTAGCGTGATTTGAAGGAAGGTAGTCGAGCTAAGAAGGCGCGGGTTTTCGTAACGTGTTTAGTAAGATTGTTCCTTCGTGGAGATGGTTTTTTGAGCCTTGCCGGGTATGGGTTGAGTCTACGTGCGGGTCAACCCGCGGTAGGTTTAGTGGTGGGGTAAGTTTGTGGTGGTCCCTCTTTGTGTTAGGGTCATGAGGGTGTTAGGCCCATGTTTAGTTAGCCAGTGCAAGTTCGTGGATGCGTTCGACCGGTGGTCCGGCCGATGAGGCGACTATCGTGTTCTTGGTCGGTCGTTCCCTCGGCGGTGTTGATGTTATCCGAAAGGTTGTGAGGTTGCAGGGTGCCTACCTTCACCTTATGACGACAGTGGAGCCAGTGCAGGTGTTTCTCTTCTGGGAGTTTGTACGAGCGGGGCTAGGAACTCAGGTGAGTCTCAGTATCGCATTCGCCCTCGGGCCAGTGTTTTGATTTCCGGGGTAGCGTTGAGGATCGTTGTCTCCGGTTGGGGGAGTGTTTAAGCTACCATTTCAGTGTTCGGATGTCGTCTTTGCGGCGCCTTGTAGAAGCGAAATGCAAGTTGCGGTCGATTGGTTCGATGTTGGCGGGGTTGGATAGTTGGTTCAGCTTGTTCCGGTGATGTGGATAGTGAAGCTTGTCTAGAAGAAGTTACAGCGGCTCGGAGGAATTGTGCGGATAATCGGCGACGCTTAGAGTTCGAGTTGGTCGGTCTTCTTGAAAGTACCACCGGGCGGTGTGGCGAGTTTTGGAAAGCGAAGGAACTTAGCGAGTTACTTTGGGCCTTTGTGAGTTCATGTGAAGAATAGGCGGGTTGCCTATATGTTAGCATTTGCCGTCCGACTTAGGAGGAAGGGCGTCCGATCTTCGCATTGTTATGTTCGGGAAAGTATCGAAGATCCATCCAGAATGATCCCAGTTAATGATGACCACGTTAGAGATAGTAACCCCGAGTTTTGGATACTAAAGCAGTATCAGAAATGTGATAAGAATCCGAGTGTACAACAGCTTCAGTGATCGCATGCAGCCCGGTACCGTTTGTTGGGTCGTCGGAGCAAGGCTCGCGACAAAGTGACAAAAGTAGTATTATTTGTGGTGATGTAGAGGTGTTTCCTCGTAGACTTAGATGTAAGTGTTGCGCAGGTATTTCTGTGGCCAGGTATGGCAGGATTGTTTCGTAAGTATAGTAGTGAAGACTATACTGGCGCACGTTTGTTTTGAGACTTAGAAGGAACATTCGGGACGAATGTTTCTAAGGGGGGAAGAATGTTATACCCCGTAGTTCCAGGGTATGTATGCAAGGACGTACGTACGAGAATACGACAGAAAGATTGGAAAGGAAGAAAGGGTGAATTTTCCACGGAAAAGTTTCGGTTTTGTGAAGGAAAAAGGTTCGTTTATGGAATTGGATTCCCAGTTTGGTGTCGGACTTCTGGAATATTAGAGAATTATGGAATTTTATTTTGAAAATGGTCACGTGGGGCCCACTGAGAAATTTACTGATTTTGTGGGGCCGCTTTGATTTTGAGATTTTGGCGTTTTGAATATTTTCTAAGACGAAATATTTTGGGCGAATCGGGCGACACGTGTCACCCCATGTACATTTGGGCGAAATATGTTTGTGCACAACACCGGTTAGAGTCGTTTTTTTCGAAAGCGTTTTCCACGACTTTCGTAGGGAATTTCGGCTATGTCATTAAGTATTTTTGCGGATTTTTCAGAGGCGGAACATTTTGGACCAACGAGAGGCGGCGCTTGGCACCCGCCGTTGGTGGGCAAAGTGGGCGGCGTGGACGATTTGGGGAGGGCAAGTGGGAGATATTTTTGGTAGATATTTTGTGTGCAAGTTGGCTAGGACACTTGGGTGAATCTTGGCCCCTACACTTGCTGGGCACTTGGCTAGATCTTGGCCATTGGTTGGCCTTGGCTTGTGCTATAAATACCCTCTCCTTTGATGAACTTCTTCATCCAAATGCCTAAGTCTTGAGAGCCTTCCCCTCACGCACCGTGAGGCCCCTTGGCCGAGAGTTCCCCACAGTGGGGTAGGCCGAGGGTAGCCACCCCACTCGCTGTGGTGTGGCGTGGGTACCCACTAGCTAGTTTGTTTTCATATAATACCCCTCTTGGTAGAAATACTCTCAAAAGTATTGTTATAATGCCCAATTACCTTAGCCATATACCTTGTAGTATTCTAAGGTTATACCTTTACAAAAGCCAGTTATACTATTATACTTCCGTCGGTCCACAAAACCGAAACCACTAGGAAAATCTCCATAGTCCGTTGGAGTTTTGTGTAGAAGTTAGTTAGAACTTCTAAGGGTGGTTTAGAAGCGGGTTGGGCGCTCGGAGTTGGAGCTAAACGATTGCCCAGATCGACTTTAAACTCGGATAATTATGGGCTTATCGAGGTAATTATCTTGTCCCTATTGTAATTGGAAATTACATGTTGTTAGATTGTATAGTAGAAGTATACTATATATAGTCTTGTTGTAATTACATAGGGTGTATTCTGATGAACTTGTGTAGTAGTGTAGTGGAGTAGAATTGTGCAGTTAGGGTTAGATGTATAACCCACTGGTTGGCTTGGTAGCGGCCTCGTTAGAGGAGGAGGTTTCTGTTGTTGCGGGGAGGTCTTTGAAATTTCGTAGAAAGTTCTACGATGAGACCTAAATGTTAATAAGCGCCTTGTGGCCTTATAGGTTGAAGTACTACGTGTGGCGCGTTACTTGGCTTAAGGAGTAGCCGAGCGGCAGAGGTACTCGGAGCATTTTGCTATTAGTCGATAATCGTCGCGAGGTATGTGAACCTCTTCCTATCTCTCTAGCATGATATGTGTGAACTATGTAGTGCGGTAGACGTCATACGTGCTAAATGTGTTTGAATGGTTTAAAACATAAAGTGTTATAACGGCTTTATGGGAAGTTGGTTATAACGACTTTATGTTAGTAAGAAAATACATGTGGTTTTAAGAGGTAATCGATTTGAACTATAAGCGGCTTGTTATATGATAAGAAAGAACTTGAAGTATTTTCAAAAGATTTTGAATCATTTTGAAAGGAAGTAATACTTGGTGTTTGAAAACTTAAGAGTTATACTAGCTTTATGGGAAGTTAGGTATAACGGCTTAAGAATGCTTTCTTGATTTGGAAATCGAATGTGTATCGACAAACCAACTGCGGCGTTAATAAAAGGAAATGTTTTGAATAATTAAGTATTATGAAAACCGGTAGAAACTTCCATCTGCATGAAGCTAAGATGAGACAAAATGATATTTCCTAGATCATGGTCTTTGTAATAAGATTGTTATAAACAAGAATATCCTACTCACATATAAGGCTTATGTTTCTCAGTTGTTTAAAGAGAATTATATTCTTAAATGAATAAGACTATGAACTACTGAAACCTTTCTAAAAATAAGAAGCGTGAACATTTGAAATTAGGCAAACTTGGGCGTTTGAAAAATAATGTTGTTACTTGATTTTACAAAGAGAAGTAATTGATTTACTTTAAAAGGATAGTCACTCTATTTTATACTACGTATTGTGTGACATTGTAAATGCTGTATCTTTTAAAGAGTTGATGTATGAAGTACTTTGGGGATAAAAACCGATTTTGTTAATCATATAGTAGAAGGTACCTTGTGTGAACAACTTGATTGTATTGGTTTGTGATAGCCTTGTAATACTTTCTTGATTGCGTTGATAAGTAAGCGTGTTGGGATCTTACGTGTGTTAGTATCTTGTGATGTTTGTGTGAAGGGTTTCCTTGATTGTGCTTATTAACTATCGGTCGTTATGATAGTATTGTGGCATTCATCTCTTGAGATGATTAGGGGTTAAGCGCCTCCGTCGCGGGGTAGACTCGGTGGTCGATGGACCTATGATTCGAGAATACCTCATGCAGTCCCGGGCTATGCGGAACTACGAGAGTTCCGTGTTAGTGTCGTCCTTTATGGGCATGCGGTCCTTGTGGCGTGCGGTGCGAAGTCGGGGCGATGCGGGAGTAGCTACCCTCGATGCGGGGATGCCTCATGCGGGCGATGAGATTGGCCTATGCGGAGTCGCGGGAAGTTCGGGACTAGACGCGCGCATTAGATCTGCGGGCAAGTGGCGGCTTTGATCATGTGACGGTCTAGACAGATCTTATGATCTGATTCATGACCTTGTTGGTGCGTAGGTGTTAGTAGACGGCTATGCCTTCGTACTTACCGCGTCTGGTGTTATTATGGCACAGTGGGACTCGTGTTCATGTGTGTTCCTTGGAACTTTTATATCATAAAGCTGCCAGGTGAGGAATGTGTCCCACGCACGATTGATGTTGTGGCGTGAGACCCATCGTTATGTTCTTTGGTGATGACTTGAGGCGTGAGTCACGACTTGATATATCGCTTAGTTATTGTAAAGCGTAGTTTGGTCATCATACATGTCTCTGCTTTATAGACTATTATGATTTCATTTGCGGTATTTTTAGTTTCACATGCACTTTTTGTTATCGACCTCGCCCGAAGTGCGTTAAATCTGCGCAGTTGAGGTACACGCGATCGTTGATCCTAGCTCTCGGTCACAGATTCAGCGTTTGGGAAGCTCCGTTTCTCGGAGGCTTATCGGTGGTGTAGTCCCTGCGTAGTAAGTGTTTACATTCGGGGTTTGGCGGGGCCTGTCCCGCCATTGTTGTCATATCATTCTTAGAAGTGCAGAAATCGTTGTGGGCATGGTTTGTAAAAAGGATTAAAGCTCATGTTAAAAGTTGTCATTTATATATATGCCGAAAGGCAAGTTTTCTGATTATTGTTTTATACTACATTATCTCATATGGTTGTGTTTGTTCGTGATTACTCGATGTATGTCTACTTGGGTGCGGGGTAGGCACGATCCACTGCCGGTTGGTCGTGACAACAACTCTAAGGCACGATCTCAGAGTGAAGAATGGAAACCAATCCTAAATATCCTATAGCCTCACGATTATTTGTGTGGTGCACAACACACCGATAATCAAGACTTACTAGATACGTCTGTAGACACTTTCCGAGGATTAATCGCTCGATACCACTTTTGTCACGACCATCGGGGCGTGGATCGTGTCTTACTCGGGCACCCAAGTAGACATACATCGAGTAACCATGGAATATAAAACAAGACATGAAATAATATGAAGTGAAAGCAGTTTATCTAAGAAAAGTTGCCTTTTCGATATATATATAAAAACTTGAACTTACATCCCTTTTACAAACTCGCCCACAACAAGATTACATGCACTCTAAGAATGTTATAACAACAATGACGGGACAAGGCCCGCCATACCCACGAATGTAAGTACTACAACGACAGGACTATACCAAAGATAAGCCTCCGGAGACACGGAGCTTCCCAACGCCGAATCGCGTGACATGGCGAGGATCAACAATCGTGTACTCTACTGCGGCATTTAACGCACTTCGAAGGAGGTCAAGACAACAGTACCAAGTATGTGAAATCGAAATATCGTAAGTGAAATCATAACTATATAAAATGTAAGACGTATATGATAACCAATTTACGATACACAATATGTAGCGATGTCAAGTCGTGGACTCACGCCTTAAAGTCATCACTCAAATATAACCACTGGGTCTCATGCCCACAATATCAATCATGCCCGTGGAATTCCTTCCTCAATACCGGCAGTCCATGATATAAAAGCACCAAGGAATACACATGAACACCAGGTCCCACCTGTGTGATAATAAATCAGACGGTAAATGCGAAGGCATAGCCGATTACTAAAACCCACGCAGTACCAACAATGCCATAAATCGTATCACGAGGTCTTTCTGACCGCGCCATGATCAAGCCGCCACTCGCCTCGATCAATGTGCGCGTCTAATCTTGGAACTTCCCGCACTCGCGTAAAGCCACATAGGCCCGCATGAGGTATTCCTCGCATCGGGGGCAGCTAACCCGCGGCATACTCCTGGACTCTCGTAGTCCGCATGGCCACATAGACCGCATGAGGTAATTACCCCGCACACTAACCTGGAACTCTCGTAGCTCCGCATAGGTCCCCTGGACCCGCATGAGGCATCCTCGACGGGGAAGCTTAACCCCCGGTATATCATGTCAAGAGGTGAGTGGTACAATACTAACATAACGGCTTATCGTTAAACAACATAAGCACAATCAAGGGAAACCCCTTTACACAACCATCACAAGACACTAACACACGTAGCATCCTAACATGTTTATTTATCAAACCAACAAGAAAGTATTACAAGGCCATCACAAACCAACATAGTCAAGTTATTCACACAAGGTACTTTTTATGTCAACAAGTTCGGGTTTTTAGCCCCAAAGTACTTCATACATTAACTCTTTAAAAACCAAGTACTCATTACTCACGAATGAGGTTTCACAAAATTCATATCAAGTCAATTAAGTCAAGTCTCTTATCTTTTAAGATCAAGTCTCTTATTTTCAAAAGATTCATAGATCATAGTTTTAAACACTTAACAATGTAATCTCCTTTTTAAAACAATTTGAGTAACACATGCCTTATGTGTGAGTAGGTTATTCTTGTTTATAACAATCTTATTAAAGCAGCCATGATCTAGGAAATGTAATACAATTTTGTCTTATCTTAGCTTCTATGCAGATGGAGGTTTCTACTGGTTTTAATAATACTTAATTTGTCAATACATTTTCCTTTATTAGCGCTGCAGTAGTTTGTTCGATACTTATTCTCATTTCCGAAATCAATATAAGGCTTTCATAATCAATTAAGTAAACCGTTCCTTTTATCTCTCTTAAGTCGTTATACCTAACTTCCCATAAAGCTAGTATAACACTTAAGCTTTTAAAACCAAGTATTACTCTTCTTTCAAAAACGATTCTTAATTCTTTTGAAATACTTCAAGATTCTTATTATTTAAAACTCAAGTCAAAAGACATCGAAGTAAAACCACGTTCAGTTAACACACGTACGTCTACCGTACTATATATATTCTTTTAAAATATCATGCTCAAGAGGATAGGAAGAATCACATACCTCCTCGGCGAAATCCACCTGCCAAGTAGAGTATGTCGCGCGCAGAGTATCAACCTATAATAGTCAAATACGTCTATCAACATCTAGACTACTCTGTAGTATAATCTAAGCAGAAGGTGCTTATTGCTACGGAAAATCGGGCAGCACTTCCCTACCCGTCAAACTACACAAGTCATCAGAATACACCCTATGTAATTACAGTTCAATTCTCTTCTCTTATACCATCCTTCTATACATCTTATACCCAATTCTAAACTTCTACAATATGTAATCTCCAATTACAATAGAAGGATAAGATTATTTACCTCGTTAAGCCCAAAATTATCCAAGTTTAAATGTCGATCCTGAACAACGTTTAGCTCCTAATCCGTGCGCTCCAATTCGCTCCAAGAAACCCTTAGAAGTTCTACACAACTTCTACTTAATACTTCAACCACTCTGAAGATTTTTCCCTAGGGTTTCGTTTTTTGACTAAAGAAAGTATAGTGGTATTTCCGGGCTCTTAGTATTGAAATAACTTTGGAATACTACAAGGTATTTGGGCTAAGGTATTTTGGAATTGTAATAATATTTGGAGAATACTTTTCTACCAAGGGGTACTTGGTAGGGCCTTCTCAAGGGGGAGGGGTGGTTTGGACGAGAGCTTCAAGAGGGAGGGGGAAGGATTTTAAGACTTAGAATTATTTTGTGGATGAAGAAGTCTTCAACTAAGGGGGGGTATTTATAGGACTACCAAGGGCCAAGATTAAGGCAAGTGGAGGGCAAGTGGAGGGTGGGGATTTGGGCAAGTGTAACCTTATCCATCTACTCCATAAATATCACAAAATATCCTACCTAACCTTGACCAATGTTCAAGGCCTTTTTCTTGACAAAAACGTGCCAAACAATTGCCCACAATGCCGTCCACTTGAGGGTGAAAAGTGTCGCCCTCTCGTTGGTCCAAAATATTTCATCTCTCGGAAAAATTCAAAATAAATAAATTCTTGAAAACGTAAAATTCCCTTACAAGGTTCGGAAAATTTTCCGTCGGAAAAACAAATCTTTCTCGTGGAAGTGCACAATTTCGTCCCTTTGCCTAATTAAGGCTTAAACTTTTGTACGTACGTCCTCACATACATACTCTGGAAATACGGGGTATAACAACAGGGGATAGAGGATAGAGAGAGGGAGGATCAGATTGACTCAGGCCAGCCCAAGAGGGCCAGACGGGGCAGGTCTCAGGCGCTTTTAGGCGGACAACCTCAGCAGCAGACTAGGTCTACATTGCAGCCAGCATTCTAGAGCTTCAGAGTCTCATGGAGATGGGGGTTCCAGTCAGTCGAGGCCACCTTTGCCTCAATGCGCCCAGTGTGGTAGGTTACATTCTGGGTATGTCACAGACGGTGCTTGTTTTTCTTGTGGTCGTCTAGGCCATATGTTAAGAGAGTGTCCTTATAGAGGGGGTCTTGGTGGGACAACACCATCTACTAGATCAGTTGCGGGTTCTTCGCCTTCAATAGCTAGGCAGGAGGTTCATGCACCGACAGGCCGTGGCAGAGGTCGTGGTGGGAGTTCCTAGTTTTAGCGGTCCTTTGAACCGCCTATATGATTTCAGGTATGTCTTTGGCCCTTTAGAAACTTGTATGCATGATAAAGTTGTGGTATGTTTAAGTGTCATGAACAAATTATATTGAGACTATGTATATGCTAGAAGGAGTTGGAAGTACGAAAAGATAATCCCTTTTTGGGCTTATGATGGACGGATTTGCGTGTGCGAGGTATTAGGGCCATAAGTGGCATAATTAGGTTTTATTAAAGTGTAGTTATATGAGATTATGCCGAGAAATGATAAAGTGAACTCCGAAAGAACATTCGAGGACGAATGTTTCTAAGGGGGGAAGAATGTTACACCCCGTATTTCCAAGACATGTTTATAAGAACGTACGTATGAACTCAAAAATGATAAGATTTGAGACTAGTATAAATTTATCGGAATTATGGAAATGTCGGGAAACGATATATTGTGACGAATCGGAGGGCGACACGTGTCACCCTCCCTTAAGTTAGTCTTGGGCGATTTAGTCATGGACTAAATGGTCATTTGACCCAAAGCTAGATGATCAAGTCTTGCAAAGTCCAAGCTTGACATATTTGACTAAGTCAAAGAGCCCAACTTGGCTTGATATTTAATTCCATTCATCCAAGCCACCCATATGTTTAAATCTAGACCCTCCAATGTTTTATATATTCATCCACATTGCAAGACTAGTTCCATACTTAGAAAAATTTCCAAGAATATTGTGCTACACCTTAAGGTGCTCTCGGCCAAGCTCACCTCCAAGAAGAAAAAAAATTCCGTTTATGGTTCAATAATCCCCACACTTTAAACCAAGGTTCCTAAGGGTATTGTAAGGGTATCTCAATAGAAAGATCCCGGAAAAAGATTGTTTTCGTATTAGTCGCAAGGTGAAAACCTAGTTGCTTTCCTAGGTTTTGATTGGAAGTTTTAAGGGAAGTTGTTTGGGATATTGTAGGGGTCTCAAGTGGCGGATTGAAGTGTCAAGAAGAGGCTCTAAGTTACTAAGGAGCGACTTTGGATTTGAAGTTGGATTAAGACTCGTTTAGGTAACAATCTTGTCCTCTTAAAGTGTTACAAGATTATATATTGTTGTTAACCTTACATTTTACTAGCATGAAGTATGTGTAGTGAAGATTGATAAGTGTTATGGATTGTTGTAGCCTAAATCCGAAATGACTTATAAGCCATTTGAAGTTGGATTACAATTTGGTTGTTAATTAGAATTGTCGTATGTTACCTACTTGAGGATTATAGTAGTGTTAATCGATTGTGACTTGATATCATGTCATGCTAACAACTTGGATTGAAAAGGAAATTGGATAAGAATTGGTATTGTTGTATCCCAAGATTGCCGGATTTACACTTGTTGTTGTATTAGTTTGATATCAATTGTGGGGCGTAATTTTACACGTCTAGTAGGCGTGTAATCCCCTATTGTTAATTGCATTGTTGGGCCTTAAATGTGGCGTGTTTGGTTATTGAATTCGGCCTTGAAAAAGGTGGCAAAGTATGTAGAAACAAAGGAAGTGCTGTCCGATTTTCCGTAGAATTTAGTGACTTAGCACCTAGAATATTCTACGTTTGAAGTAAGAAGTTAATGGATGTATTATGGTCATTATAGGTTGAAGTACTAAGTATAGCGTATTCTACTTGAAGGATGGAATAGCTATCAAGGTGGAAGTACTTTGGAGCATTTTGCTATTTGTCGATAATCGTCGCGAGGTATGTGAACCTCTTCCTTCCTTTGGCATGATTCTATGTATGAAATATACATGTAGTAGTATTTCATGATTCCGTCTACTCTTAGAAGTTAAGAGGTAGTTATGTTGATTTACTCTATGTAAAAGCTACGTCTAAGAAATCCTAAGTTCTTACCAATTATGGGGGATGTTGGTAAGAGTCGTTAGGAAGTATTTGGAGTCGAGTTGACTTGGCTAATTTACGGCACGAATGAGAATAAGTATCGAACAAGCCATTGCAGCGTTAATAAAGGAAAATGTAATGACAATTAATTATATTAAAACAAGTAGAATTCTCCATCTGCATAGAAGCTAAGATAAGACAAAATTGTATTACATTTTCTAGATCATGGCTACTTGATTAAGATCGTTATAAATAAGTATAACTTATTCACAACGCACCAAGTATATGTTACTTAATTTAAAAGAGTTTACGTATGAAGTTTTTAAGACTTTGAACCTTGAATTCTTAAAAATTTAAGAAACTTGTTTTCTTAAAAGTTAAGGGACTTGAAGTATTTTGAAAGCTATGTGATTTGATTTGAAAGTATAAGTCTCTTGGTTATAAAAGGAATGAATTTGTTTAAGACATAAAGAGTTATAACGGCTTTATGGGAAGTTGGTTATAACAACTTTATGGAAGATTAAGAGAATGGTTTTCTTCAGTAATGTAAGCAAAGAAATGATTTGAAATAAAGAAGGGAAAATTGTTTTAAAGGTACCAATTGCTTAAGGTTTTTAAGAAAGAAGTCACTTGATTTAGAAGCCGGTAAATGTATTTCTAAAAAGGTATTGTGACTTGTCTTGAAAGGTAGATATGACTTGATATTACGGTTGTTAGTGTCTAGGAAGTTTTATTTGAAAAAGAGTCTTTCTAAAGGAGTAGAGGTGCGTAGTACGTTGGGTTAAATTCCCGAATTTTATATGACATTATCGCGTCCCAGAAATGGGTCGGGCAGTATACCTTTATGGGCAAACTATATGACATTATCGTGTCCCAGAAATGGGTCGGGCAGTATACCTTTATGGGTAGACTATATGACATTATCGCGTCCCAGAAATGGGTCGGGCAGTATACCTTTATGGGCAGACTATATGACATTATCGCGTCCCAGAAATGGGTCGGGCAGTATACCTTTATGGGTAGACTATGTGACTTTATCGCGTCCCAGATTGGGTCGGGCAGTATAGGCGTCCCTCCATAAAGGGTCGGATTATGTTAGGTAAGGTAAGTAAGTTATATGGTAGTGAACTTGATGATTTTCCTAAGTATGTACGTAAGAAAATGACTATAACTTTTATTGAAAAAAATGGGAAAAGATAATAAGGTACGATTAAGTTCACGAGATGGTAATGACATGGTAGGTTCAGGTATTTACCCTTTTTATACTTACCCCTGTCATGCTTTTATACAGATATGTTTTGTTTACTGTACCTTATTTCCGTTCCATATTCGCATTTTTGTTATCGACTTCTTCTGGGCCGTTAAATGCCCGCAGGTATTAGGTACACAGGGTGGTGATCCTTGTTCTTAGGATCTCGGTTCAGTTTTGGGAATAAGCTCCATTTACTCCGGAGGCTTATCATTTGGTACGATTTCCCCTGAGGTTGTAGATTCATGTATATTCAGGGGTATGGCGGGGCCCTGTCCCGCCACTGTTGTTATGTTAAAACTCTTAGAGGTCTGTAGTCACATATTGTGGGTCAGTTTGTAAAGGTAAGGAGGCAACTGTTTCGGTTGTATATGTATGTCCAGGAAGGTAGCCCTATCGGCTAACCTGTTGTTTTATTTCTGTTGTTTTATTGTATAAGTTCCATGTATGTTCCGCTGATTATCTCTGATGTATACCTGTAAGGGTGCCCAGGTAGGGCACCAGTCGCGGGCTCGGGGTCGGGTCGTGACACTTTGGCACCACCTCACTCACTTGGGTACGGGTATTGTCATGCCTTGGATGATCATTGGAGATTTTAACACTTATTGCTACCCTCAAGACAAGGCCGGTGGCCCTCCACTCACGCCTTATGCACTTAGGGACCTCGGAGAATTCAGAATTGCTCACGGACTTGATGACACTCCTTCTAAGGGATCCTACTACACTTGGACGAATGGCTCAATTTGGTCCAATTTTGATAGAGTGTTAATGAACCAGCATTGGAGTGACTTGAACCTTGAATGCTCTGCAAGATTTTTGCTTATGGAACCAGTCTCGGATCATTGCCCCGTGATTTCTTCGGTAATTACATCTTGTAGTATTGGGAAACGGCCTTTTAAGTTTATGAACATGTGGCTCTCACACCCCGCTTTTGAGAACATCCTATCTTCATGCTGGAGGCAGCAAGTCTT
The DNA here is from genome assembly GCA_029844215.1 of Przewalskia tangutica. Taxonomy (NCBI): domain Eukaryota; kingdom Viridiplantae; phylum Streptophyta; class Magnoliopsida; order Solanales; family Solanaceae; genus Przewalskia; species Przewalskia tangutica. Next base: position 53,441,115 of record CM056724.1, read on the forward strand.
TGGAACTGCCCAATTCTCATTGGTCACAAAACTGAAGTCGTTAAAGAAGCCATTGAGGGATCTAAACTCTATTGAATTCGGGAGTATTGAACAAAGAGCAAATGCGGCCAACATGGAATTTAAGGAAGCTATAAATGAGCATATGGAGAATCCCTTTGATGAAGAGTTAAAAGCCAAGGTCAAGTCCTTAAGAGCTAAAGTCAATCACCTCCTTGAATCCGAGAGACACTTCTTAAGACAAAAGGCGAGGCAAAAACATTTGATTGGAAGTGATAGGTGCTCCAAATACTTCCATAGTCTGATCAAGCGAAACAATGTTAAGAACTCGATTACTTATCTCGTAAAAGACAACGGCAATACCACAACATCTCCCGGTGAAGTAATAGGCATGTTGGTTGAATTATATAAAGGACTTCTTGGCTCCTCTCAACCCGTAACAAGCATCGACATTGCGGTACTTGATTGTGTTCCGAAACTAAGGGAGGAGGATGGTTCTTTGCTCCTAGATCCTGTCTCCCCAAAGGAGGTTTGGGATGCTCTATCCGATATTGGCAATGACAAAGCACCTGGCCCGGATGGTTTTTCAGCCGCCTTCTTCAAGAATAGATGGAAGGATGTGGGACATGATGTAGTAAGGAGTATACAAGAATTCTTCTCTTCCCGTGTGCTCTTGAAGCAAGTAAACCATACTATAATCACCCTTCTACCCAAAACTGATCGGGACCCCAAGGTGAGTGACTTTAGACCAATTGGATTAACAAATGTGGTATACAAGATCATTAACAAGATACTACCTAACCGGATGGCAAGGTTTCTACCTTCTTTAGTTGATAAATGCCAAAGTGCTTTTGTGAAAGCAAGAAACATGGTTGAAAATGTCTTCATTGCCCAAGAACTCGTGAGAGGCTATAACAGAACTAGAATTTCCCCAAGGTGTATGCTCATGATAGATCTTCGGAAAGCTTTTGACACAGTCTCCTGGAATTTCCTCGAATCGGTGCTAAAAGGTCTCAGGTTCCCGGACAGATTTATAAGGTGGATTATGGAATGTGTAAGCTCAACTTCTTTCTCACTTTCAATCAATGGAGAGTTACATGGCTACTTTACAGGTAAACGCGGCTTGAGGCAAGGTGATCCTATGTCTCCCATGCTCTTTATCCTATGCATTGAATACCTATCCATATTGCTCAAGCTCAAAACTTCGGATAGATCCTTTTCTTTTCATTCTAAGTGCAAAAGTCTAGGCGTCTCTCACCTTGCTTTTGCGGATGATCTTATGCTCTTTGCCAAAGGTGATTTATCTTCCGCTGGTGTCCTTATGGATTGTCTAGAAGATTTGAAGGCGGTTTCTGGCCTAACACTAAACCCGTCAAAATCATCCATCTACATTGCGGGAGTACAAGATTTTATCCGCGACTTGATATTGGCAAGAGTTGGCTGCCCTTCAGGAGTCTTTCATGTGACGTACTTAGGTGTCCCTTTGTCTCCTATCTCTGTCTCTGTGGATCAGTTTGCCCCTTTCACTAGTGCAATCTCAGTTACATTCAGAAATGGGGACACCACTCGCTCTCTTATGCGGGTAAATTAGAACTCATCAGATCGGTGGTTCAGGGGGTTGAGAGCTTTTGGTTCCGAGCTCTACCCATTAGCTCATCAGTGCTCAACAAGGTTCGTTCTGCTTGCATCCAGTTCTTATGGGGTGGCAAGCCACCTAGAGTCGCTTGGGATGAAATTTGTTTGCCTCAATCTGAGGGAGGCTTAGGCCTCATGGACATCAAGGTATGGAATCACGCCTTACTCTCTCAATCCATCTGGCAAGTCCACACTAAGGCGGATACATTATGGGTTCAATGGATCTTTAGCCACTACTTAAGGAATCATTCCATTTGGGATTATTAGGTACGCTCTAGAGATTCTCCTTTATTCAAAAGGCTTTGTTGCATCCGTGACACTTTCTTAAGCATCTTTGGGAATCAAGGAAACAATATTGCCGGTTTGGAAAAGTGTTGCATCAATGGAATATTTGATTCGGGTCTTGTGTACGATGTCTTGCGTACCCCGAGAGAACACAAGCTTTGGATGTCTCAAATATGGAAAGGTTACATTCCTCCTAAATTCTCATTCACGGTTTGGCTAACTTGTAGAAAGCGTCTTGCTACCAAGGATACTCTCTCCTTCCTCAACATAGAAGATAAAACTTGTGTATTCTGCAAGCGTGCTAATGAGACAAGGTCTCATCTCTTCTTTTCTTGCCCCTTCACTCACATGATTTGGAAGCACACAAAAGAATGGTTGGGAATTACAAGAGAAATGACAACAATTGAAAGTGCACTCAAGTAGATCAAGAAAGAACACCGTGGGACTAGCATTCGATCCAAAGTCATCCTACTAGCTTTTTGCATAGTGGTATATGAGATTTGGAGAGCAAGGAATGAAATGCTATTTGCAGACACTAGGTCAACAGTGGTGGAAGTTGTGGCAAAAGTTCAAACAACAACATATAGAGTTCTTTATGATTTAATCCCCTCTTGTAACGTCACCTCTGAGTGAACACCCCTTCCCTCCTTCATTTCTTGCTTTTTGGTACGTTGAGGATTGAGAACCCTCAATGATAGATTGTAAGTTTCCAGTTTATTCTTAGTAATAATATTACCATTTACCCGGGAAAAAAAATCAAGTCATTTCTTCCTTTCGAAATATCCCATAACTTGAAAAATAAAGTTTCTTAACCTTTTAAGAATTCAAGGTTCATAGTCTTAAAAACTTCATACGTAAACTCTTTTAAACTAAGTAACATATACTTTGGTGCGTTGTGAATAAGTTATACTTATTTATAACGATCTTATTCAAGTAGCCATGATCTAGAAAATGTAATACAATTTTGTCTTATCTTAGTTTCTATGCAGATGGAGAATTCTACTCATTTTAATATAATCAATTGTCATTACATTTTCCTTTATTAACGCTGCAATGGCTTGTTCGATACTTATTCTCATTTGTGCCGTAAAATTAGCCAAGTCAACTTGGCTCCAAATACCTTCTAACGACTCTTACCAACATCCCCCATAAGACTTGGTAAGAACTTAGGATAACCTAGACATAACCTTTACATAGAGTAAATCACATACATACCACTTAACTTCTAAGAGTAGAAGGGAACATGAAATATTACCACATGTATATTCCATACATAGAATCATGCCAAAAGAAGGAAGAGGTTCACATACCTCGCGACGATTATCGACAAGTAGCAAAATGCTCCAAAGTACTTCAACCTTGATAGCTATTACATCCTTCAAGTAGAATATGTTATACTTAGTACTTCAACCTATAATGGCTATAATACGTCCATTAACTTCTTACTTCAGATGTAGAATATTATAAGTGCAAAGTCACTAAATTCTACGGAAAATCGGACAGCACTTCCTTTGTTTCTACATACTTTGCCACCTTTTTCAAGGCCGAATTCAATAACCAAACACGCCACATTTAAGGCTCAACAATGTAGTTATCAATAGGGTATTACACGCCTACTAGACGTGTAAAATTCCGCCCCACAATTGATATCAAACTAGTACAACTACAAGTGTAAATTCGGAAACTTGAGACACAACAACACCAATTCTTATCCAATTCCTTTTCAATCCAAATTGTTTAGTATAACATGATTTCAAGTCGCAATCGATTATAACTACTACAATCTTCAAGTACGTAACATGCGACGATGTCATTTCGGATTTTACGCTACAACCATCCATATCACTTATAAATCTTTAACACATATACTTCATGCTAGTAAAATGTAAGGCTAACAACAATATATAATCTTGTAACACTTTAAGAGAACAAGATTGTTACCTCAACGAGTCTTAATCCAATTTCAAATCCAAAGTCGCTCCTTAGCAACTTAGAGCCTTTTCTTGACACTTCAATCCGCCACTTGAGACCCTTAGAATATCACAAACAACTTCCCTTTAATCTTCCAATCAAAACCTAGGAAAGCAACTAGGTTTTCACCTTGCGACTAATACGAAAACAATCTTTTTCCGGGATCTTTCTATTGAGATACCCTTACAATACCCTCATGAACCTTGGTTTAAAGTGTGGAGCTTATTGGACAACAAACAATTTTTTTTCTTTCTTGGACAAGGTGAACCCGAGAGCACCCATGCTTGTTCATCCAATTTCTTGAAATTTTTCTAAGTATAGAAAGCTTGTCTCACTACTAGTATCCTTATATAGCAACATGGAGGGCTAAGTGTCACGACCCGAACCCGGGCCCGTGACTGGTGCCTTACCCCGGGCACCCTAGTGATACAACATCAGAGTAATCAGCGGAACATAAAACACATACATGAAATCAATGTAAGAAGACAGACTAACCAAAAACGATTACCGTCAGTATATATAAATAACAACTCTTTCCAAATGAACAGTTTAATCCTTTTACAAACCCTGCCCACAACAAGATTACATGCACTTCTACGAATGATATGACAACAACGACGGGACAGGGCCCCGTCATACCCCTGAATGTAAGCACCTACAACAACAGGGGACTATACCAAGATAAGCCTCCGGAGAAGCGGAGCTTTCCCAAACGCTGAACTGTGACCCTAAGAGCGAGGATCAACAACTGGTGTACCTCAACCTGCGGCATGAACGCACTTCCGGCGAGGTCGATAAACAGGTACCAAGTATGTGAAACTGAAAATACTGTAAATGAAATCATAATAGTCTATACAGCAGGAGACATGTATGATAACCAAACTACAGTTCACAATAAATAAGCAGTCATGTCTAGTCAGGGACTCACGCCCTCAAAGTCATCACTCCAATATAACAATGGGTCTCACGCCCACAACACCAATCATGCCCGTGGAATACCTTCCTCACTGCCGGCAGTCAATGATAGAAAAGCACCAAGAAATACACATGAACAGCAGGTCCCACCTGTGTCCAAATAAAACAGTACAGGGTAAGTACGAAGGCATAGCCGACTACTAACACCCGCAGTACTAACAAGGTCATAAACTGTATCATGATATCTGTCTAGACCGTCACATGATCAAAGCCGGTCGCCGCCCGCAATATCAAATGTGCGTCGTCTAGCCCGAACTCCCGAAGCTCGCGTAGGCCAATCTCATAGGCCCGCATGAGGTATAACCCCGCATCGAGGTAGCTACTCCCGGCATCGCCCCGACTCGCGATTCGCATGGCCACATGCACGCGTGACCATAAAGGCCGCACACTAACACGGAACTCGTAGCTCCGCATAGGCCCCCGGGACCGCATGAGGTATTCTCGAATCATGGTCCTGCATCGCCGAGTCTACCCCGCACGGAGGCTTAACCCTAAACACGGTGAGTGGTATAATACCAACATAACGGTTTATCGTTTAAACAACATAAGCACAATCGAGGAAAACCCTTTACACAAACATCACGAATACTAACACACGTAGCATCCTAATATGATTACTTATCAAATCAACACGAAGGTATTACAAGGCTATCACAAACCAATACAATCAAGTTATTCACACATAAGGTACTTTCTACTATATGATTAACGAGATCGGGTTTTTATCCCCAAAGTACTTTATACAATAACTCTTTAAAGATATGTTACTTTCACAAAAGTCACACAATACCCGTAGTATATAACAATAGAGTGATTATCTTTTTAAAGTAAATCAATTACTTCTCTTTGTAAAATCAAGTAGCAACATTCTTTTCCAATGTTCAAGTTTGCCTAATTTCCAATGTTCAAGTTTCTCATTTTAGAAAGGTTTCGTAGTTCATAGTCTTATTCAATTAAGAATATAATTCTCCTTTAAACAATCTGAGAAACATAAGCCTTATATGTGAGTAGGATATTCTTGTTTATAACAATCTTATTACAGCAGCCATGATCTAGGAAATATCATTTTGTCTCATCTTAGCTTCTATGCAGATGGAAGTTTCTACTGGTTTTAATAATACTTAATTATTAAAAACATTTCCTTTTATTAACGCCGCGATGGTTTGTCGATACACATTCGATTTCCAAAATCAAGAAACATTCTTAAGCCGTTATACCTAACTTTCCATAAAGCTAGTACAACTCTTAAGTTTTCTAAAAATCAAGTATTACCTCTTCTTTCAAAATGATTCAAAATCTTTGAAATACTTCAAGTTCTTTATTAACACATAACAAGCCGCTTATAGTTCAAATCGATTACCTTTAAAACCACAAGTATTTTCTTACCAACATAAAGTCGTTATAACTAACTTCCCATAAAGCCGTTATAACACTTTATGTTTTAAACCAATCAAATACATTTAGCACACGTGACGTCTACCGTACTACATAGTTCACACATATCATGCTAGAAGATATAGGAAGAGGTTCACATACCGCGACGAGTATCGACTAATAGCAAAACGCTCAAGTACCTCCAACCGCCGGCTACTCCTAAGCCAAGTAGATCGCGCCATACGTAGTACTTCAACCTATAAGGCCACAAGGCGCTTATTAACATTTAGGTCTAATCGTAGAACATTCTACAGAAAATTCGGCGACCTCCCCACACAGCGTAAATCTCTCCTCATGGGGCGGCTACCAAGCCAACCAGGGGTTATACGTCTAATCGGACGTGCACAATTATACCCAGAAAAGCTACACAAGTCTCATGTCTGATCTATGTAATTACTGATTCGTACTCTTCTTTCGAAAAGGTTTCTTATTATTCAGCTTAAGTCAAAAGACATTGCGATAACAACGTTCGATCTTATATATAGTATACTTCAACTATATAATCTAACAACATGTAATTTCCAATTACAATAGAAGCAAGATAATTACCTCGATAAGCCCATAATTATCCGAGTTTAAATGTCGATCTGAGCAAGGTTTAGCTCTACTCGCGCGCTCAGGCCAGCTCAAACAACCTTAGAAGTTCTAACCAACTTCTACTTATAACTTCAACTACGGGTGAAGATTTACTTAGGGTTCGGTTTGTGTATTGTGGAAAGTATAATAGTATAAGCGGGCTTTTTGTAAAAGTATAACCTTAGAGTACTACAAGGTATATGGCTAAGGTAATTTGGGCATTATAACAATACTTTTGAGAGTATTTCTAACAAGAGGGTATTTATCGAAAACTACTTAGGCTAGGGGTACCCGGCTAGCACCCCCGGAGGGGGTGTCTGCCCCTCGGCCTACCCACTAGGGGACTCGGCCAAGGGGAGAGGGCTCTCGGCTAAGGCCTCACAGGGGAGAAAGAGAGCTTTCAAGACTTAGGCAAATTTATGGATGAAGAAGTCTTCAAAGGGAGAGGGTATTTATAGGACAAGCCAAGGCCAACCAATGGCCAAGATCTTGCCAAGTGCAAGGAAAGTGTAGGGCCAAGATCTTGCCAAGTGCACACTAGCCAACTAACACAAAAATATCCTACCAACCCTTGACCACAAAGGCCACACTTTCGGCCACCACTATTACCGCCCAAGGTGTTCCAATGAGAGGGTGACAAGTGTCGCCCTCTTGTTGGTCCAAAATATTTCGTCTCTCGGAAAAATCCGCAAAAAAATAAAAATGACATAGCCGTAATTTACCCTACGAAAGCTGTGGAAACGTTTCGTCGAAAAACGACTCTAAACGGGTGTTGTGAACAAAGTTAATTCGGCCAAGCCTATGTAAAAGTTCAAATTTTCTACGTACGTCCTTACGTACATACTCTGGAAATACGGGGTATAACACTAAGATTAATACATATGTGTGGTTTGGATGCATCTCTTTTAAATATCAAGCTAAGTGGTCCCATTGACCAAGTCAATATTATCAAGCTCTACTACTTGCAAGACTTGTCATCTTAAAAATGGTCAAATGACCCTTATACCCATGTTGAATTTCGTCCAAGCTCACTTAAGGGGGGTGACACGTGTCGCCCTCCCATTCATCACAATATTTCGTTTTCCGACAATTTCATAATTCCGATAATTTTTTACAAGTCTCTAATCTTAACATTTCTGAGTTCTTACGTACGTTCTTAAAACATGTCCTGAAATTACGGGGTGTAACATATGCATGATAAAGTTGTTGTATGTTTAAGTGTCATGAACGGGTAATATTGAGATTATGTACGTATGCTAGAATAAGTTTGGAAGTACGAAACCGATAATCCTTTTAGGCCATGAATGGGAGTAAATAGTGATGGTGCACACTTTAGATTTGTTTCCTCGTTTGGCTTATGATGGATGGATATGCATGTGCGATGTATTAGGGCCATATGTGGCATAATTAAGTTTCATTAAGTGTAGTTTTATAAGACTATACCGAGAAATGTTAGATTGGGCTCCGAAAGAACATTCGGGGACGAATGTTTCTAAGGGGGGAAGAATGTTACACTCCGTAATTCCAGGACATGTTTAAGAGAACGTACGTAAGGAATTAGGACTTAAAATTTGAACGAAAGAAAGAGTTGTGATTTCTAAGGAAAAATCTTCCGAACCTCGAGAAGGAAAAATGTTTGTTAGTAAGAATTGGGTTCCCAGAATTGTTATTTGAGATTGTGGAAATTTATTTACGGATTTGGTCACGTGGGGCCCACTCGGGGAATTTTACGTTTTTGTGGGGCCAACAAGGTTTTTGATATTTTGACCGATTATGGAAATTTTGGGAAATGAAATATTTTAGACCAATGGGAGGGCGACGCGTGTCACCCTCCACATGGGCTTGTTTGATGAAGAAATGGACCAAGTCAACTAGACAAGTGGGAGCTTGATATAATTGACCCAATCTTAGCCATCCATATGTTTTAATCCTAGTCATTGGTTGTTTTATATATATCTACATACTACTTGTGCAAGACTAGAATTCTACACTTAGAAAAATTCAAGAAACTTGAGTTCTTGCAATATTGCTCTCGGCAATGGCACTTACCACACAAATGTTTTTTTTGCAATCTTGCTTCATAAATCCCAATATTCGAACCTAATATCCCTAGAGGTATTCTAAGGATATCCCAATAAAAAATCCCGGGAAAACTACGTTTTTACGTTAGTCGCGAGATGAAAACCTAAGGTGTTCTTCAACTTTGAAGTTGGAAATTGAAGAAAAGTTGTTTATGAACTTCTAAGGGTTGCTTGGAGTGGATTGAAATGTCAAGAAGTGGAGCTAAAGTTGCTAAGGATCGACTTTAGGTTTTGGATTGTATTCGGGCTTAAAAGAGGTAATAATCTCCGTCTTGCTATTGTAATTCAAGATTTCATGTTGTAGTAGTTGATAGATGAGCATGTGATATTTAGAATGAAGATTGATAAATGTTATGGAATTTGGAAACTGAAATCCGAGATTGGTATGTTAGCCATTAAAATTGGAAATCAATTTGGTCGATAGTTATAATCGTCGCATGTTGTATAAGAAAGGGATTATAGTTGTTATAATTGATTGCGACTATATAACATGTTAGAATAACAACTTGGATTGAAAAGGAATTGGAAAAGAATAGATGTGGTGTTATCCTTGTGATTGCTGAAAATGGCTCAAGTTATTGGACAGTTTTACTTTAATTGTGGGGCAGGATTTTATACGTCATGTTAGACGTATAATCCCATTTGAATTGCTGGTTTGTTGCGCCTTAAATGTGGCATGTTGGTTGTTGATTTCGGGCCTTGAAAAAGGTGGAAAAGTATGTAGAAACAAAGGAAGTGCTGCCCAAATTTCTGTAGAATAAGAGACCTAGCACTTAGTATTATTCCACGTTGATAAGCTAGGAGTTGATAGACATGTTATGGTTATTATAGGTTGAAGTACTATGTGTAGCGTATTCTACTTGAAGGGTGGAAAAGCTAACAAGGTTGAAGTACTTTGGGGCATTTTGCTACTTGTCGATAGTCGTCGCTAGGTATGTGAACCTCTTCCTTCTTTTGCATGTTCTACGTATGAAATATGCATGTGGTGTTATTTCATGATTCCTTCAACTCTTAGAAGTTAAGAGGTATGTATGTTGATTTACTCTATGTAAAAGGTATGTCTAAGTTATCCTAAGTTTTTATCAAGTCTTATGGGGGATGTTGGTAAGAATCGTTATGAGGTATTTGGAGTCGAGTTGACTTTGCTAATTTACTGCACTAATGAGAATAGGTATCGAACAAGCCATTGCAGCGTTAATAAAAATGTATCGACAATCAATTATATTAAAATGAGTAGAATTCTCCATCTGCATAGAAACTAAGATAAGACAAAATTGTATTACATTTTCTAGATCATGGTTGCTTTAATAAGATCGTTATAAACGAGTATAACCTATTCACAACTCATAAAAGTATATGTTACTTAATTTAAAGAAGTTTATTGATTTAAAAGAGAAAGTGTGACATGATTCTTTTATAAGTATGCATGTACGCAGTACTTTTGGGTTTAGTTTTCCCTAATGTGATAAGGAATAAAAATGTTTTAAGTTCTCTAAAGTGAAAGGTTGTTATAATAGCTTTATGGGAAGTTGTTATAACGACTTAAGAAGAAGTGAAAAGATGGTTTAAAATGTTATGTAAGGAAAATTACACCGGGTCCCGCAAAACGCGCCGAGTTATGTTCTGAGACTACAAATAGGCCGGGTTATGTTATGAGACACACCGAGCCTACACATAGGTCGGGTTACGTTATGTGACTTTACCGCGTCCCAGAATGGGCCGGGCAGTATACCTTTATGGGCAGACTTATGTGACTTTACCGCGTCCCAGAATGGGCCGGGCAGTATACTTTTATGGGAAGACTTATGTGATTTTACCGCGTCCCAGAATGGGCCGGGCAGTATACCTTTATGGGCAGACTTATGTGACTTTACCGCATCCCAGAATGCGTCAGGCAGTATACTTTTATGTGCAGACTTTGTATGAATTCACCCGCAAATGGACCGGGTTACGTTATCACGTATGGATAATCAAAGTGAACTCCAAAATGAGACGTCCCTCCATAAAGGGCCGGATTATGTTATGCAAGATACATAAGTTATATGTTTATGAACTTGATGATTTTTCCTAAGTATGTATGTAAGAATTTGATTATAACTCTTATTGAAAATGGGAAAAGATAATAATGTGCGAATAAGTTCATGAGTTGTAATGGCACGGTAGGATCTGGTATTTACTTTTTATACTTGCCCATGTCATTCTTTTGTACAGTTATGATTTATTTACTGTACCTTATTTTTGTTTCATACTTGCAAATTTTTGTTATGCGGCCAGGCTGCGTTAAATGCAGATGTATTACAGGTTGGTGATCCTTGCTCTTAGGATCTCTGTTCAGTTTTTGGGAAAAGGCTCCATTTACTCCGGAGGCTTATCTTTTGGTATGGATCCCTGTTGATGTAGATTTATGTATATTCAAGGGTATGGCGGGTCCCTGTCCCGTCACAGTGATTATGTCAAAATTCTTAGAGGTCTGTAGTCATATCTTGTGGGTCGGTTTGTAAAGAAAAAAGGATGTAACTACTTTTGGCTTTATATATATATATATATATATGTCTAGGGAGGTAGCCTTATCGGCTAGCCTGTTTTTATTTCCTGTAAATGTATGTTATGAGTTTCATGTATGTTCCACTGATTTTCTCTGATGTATACCTGTAAGGGTGCCCAGGTAGGGCACCAGTCGCGGGCCTGGGGTCGGGTCGTTACAAAAGTGGTATCAGAGCAGTTAGTCCTCGGAAAGTGTCTAAAGACCGTGTCTAGTAGAGTCCTTGCTATCGGTGCGTTGTGCACCACATCTATAACCAGGAGGTTGCAGGACATTTAGGATTGGTTTCCATTCTTCTCTCTCTGAGATCGTGCAGTAGAGCTATCTTATTAGGTTGAATCCTCTCTGACCTATTCTTATGTATCAGTTATGCCTCCATGGAAGGCGACCAGGGCCCAAAAGGGAAAGGCAGCAGCAGTAGCTGCTAGTGGTACACAGAGGGTTACTAGGACTAAGGCCCAGACTACGCCTGAGGGTGTGGCCCAGGCGGCGAGTTCAGTTACCCCGGCAGTATTAGAGGCGAGCGGTGCGGCTCGGGAGTTCGATACGAGTCTCGATCCTGCGATTAGAGGCGAGTATAGAGATTATGGAGAGCGGTCGAGTTGTTGACCGGCATAGTGGCGAGCGATGTCGGCGTATGGTGTAGCTAACCCAAATGACAGTTTGAGAATTTAGGATTTTCTGGGTTGTAATCCACCCGAGTTCTATGGTTCGAGATCTGAGGATGATCCTCAGGAGTTCATTCGGCAGATGCAGCGGACTATGCAGGTACTTAGGGCCTCGGAGACCGAGTCAGTTGTGATAGCTTCTTACCGGTTACGCGATATTGCAGTGAACTGTTTTGAGTCGTGGGAACTGTCTAGGGGTGTGGGTGCTCCTCCAGTTGTTTGGGACGAGTTCACAGAGGCCTTCCTTGATCACTTTTTGCCTCCTGAGATGAGGAGAGCCCGTGTGGATAGGTTTTTGACGTTGAGACAGAATGGAAGGACCATCAGAGAGTATAACCTGGAGTTTGACTCATGGGCTAGGTACGGTCTCACTATTGTGGCTGACATGGCTGATAGAGTTCATCGCTATGTGATGGGGCTGAAGCCATTACATAGTTCTGCAAGCTTTCGGGTAGCCCTTCACCAGTATGGATATTGCCGAGATCTTTGGCATATGCGAGGATTGAGGCGGTGAGAGATAGGACCAGCGGCACCGAGGCCGGCCGAGAGTCGGGGCAGCGGGGTTTAGGTAATTTTAGGCGACAGCCTCGTGCGACTAGGTCTACCTTTCGGCCCGGCAGTGCTCCTCCACGATTTTCCGTGGGGTTTTACAACCCGAGAATGCGAAGTCGGTAAAACTCTGAGAGCTTCAGTATCGAGGAGATGGGGTTCGATCGATCGAGGCCACATTTGCCTCAATGCACCCAGTGTGGTAGGTTTCATTCTGGGGTGTGTCGCTCTGGTATGGGTGCTTGTTTTTCTTGTGGTCGTCTAGGCCATAGGATAAGAGAGTGTCCTCATAGAGGTGGCACTGGTGGGATAGCCTGATCTCTTTGGATCGATTGCGGGTTCTTCGCTTGATAGCTAGGCGGGATGTTCATGCAGGCGTGGCAGTGGCAGAGGTCGTGGTGGAAGTTCCCAGTTTTAGCGGTCCTTTGAACTGCCTATATGATTTCAGGTATATCTTTGACCCTTTAGAGACTTGTATGCATGATAAGGTTGTTGTATGTTTAAGTGTCATGAACGGATAATATTGAGATTATGTACGTATGCTAGAATAAGTTTGGAAGTACGAAAAGATAATCATTTTAAGCCATGAATGGGAGTAAATAGTGGTGGTGCACACTTTGGATTTGTTTCCTCGTTTGGCTTATGATGGATGGATATGCATGTGCGATGTATTAGGGCCATATGTGGCATAATTAGGTTTCATTAAGTGTAGTTTTATAAGACTATACCGAGAAATATTAGATTGAGCTCCGAAAGAACATTCGGGGATGAATGTTTCTAAGGGGAAAGAATGTTACACCCCGTAATTCCAGGACATGTTTAAGAGAATGTACGTAAGGAATCAGGACTTAAAATTTGAACGAAAGAAAGAGTTGTGATTTCTAAGGAAAAATCTTCCGAACCTCGGGAAGGAAAAATATTTGTTAGTAAAAATTGGGTTCCCAGAATTGTTATTTGAGATTGTGGAAATTTATTTACGGATTTGGTCACGTGGGGCCCACTCGGGGAATTTTACGTTTTTGTGGGGCCCACAAGGTTTTCGATATTTTAACCAATAATGGAAATTTTGGGAAACGCACCGTGAAGAGATCATAATAAGGATTCCAGATAAGGTGTTCGTTTGGTCAGATTATGTGTCATATTCGGCAAATTCGACAAGGTTTTTATATTTTATACGCATTTCATATAAATGTTTTTAAAAGATGCTTTTGTGCATACCTCATGAAAATGTTTTGTTTTGAAAATACTTTTGGAACACGCTACGTCAAAATGTTTTGCTACCAAATATCTCAACAAGACCAGACAGGTTCTGAGTCCAAACAAATCGGTATGCGGCGAGAAAAGATCAAGCGCAAAATCAATACTGGCGACCCCAAAACTCACAAATTTTCTTTGAGTGCAGATTCTTTCCCATTAGTAGAAGCAGAAAATGCAATAATAGGGCAGAGACACGAGTAACAACAACAATACAACTTGGCAGTGATAACAGCAGCAAAATCTGGGCGAAACGACAACCGCATTCGCAGCATCCAGCAAGTCCGTGCCGAGACTACATGAGCAATCGGCAATCGCAGCATTCAACAAGCGTTCGTAGCATCCAGCAAATCCGTGCAGAGACTACATCAGTAATCAGCAATCGCAGCATTTGCAGTATTCAGCAAGTTCGTATAGAGACTAAATCGGCGATCGTGATCGGCGAATCGCGGCGTTCGCAACATCAGCATCCGGCAAGTCGTGCGAGAGACTATATCGGCGATCGGCAATCGCGGCGTTCAAAGCATTCGCGGCATCCGGTAGTCGTGTAGAGACTACATCGCCGATCGGCAATCGCGGCGTTCAGCAAACATTTGCGGCGTCCAGGCCGGTCGGCGAGACTACATCGATGTCGCGATTCAGCAAGAATTCGCGCGTCCAAAGGTCGTGCGAAACTACAACATTCAAGAAGCATTCGCGAGATCCGGCCGATCGCGCCAAAGACCACATCAGCATTCAGCAAGCATTCACATCATTCAACACGTCCGTGCAAGGATGAAATCTCAGCATTTGTAGCATCACATCAACACAATCGTCATCACTTTTTACAGGATAACATTTCTACTCACACGGTTACATTGCTTATAAATTCATGTGCATTAACAGTTATGCATTAACTGTTTGCTTAAGTATTAGCGTGTAGGAGCAGGAGCACAACGTGGATTTTCTCTTGCAGTGAACCGGACAATTTGTTGGGGGCCAATCTTCCCAACAAATGGCAGAAGCGACCTCGAGCATCAGTTCACTCATCCCACATCACCAACAACCCCAATGTCATCATAAGTCGATACCGGTACACCCCTAAGTTCAAGCCAGTTTATTTTTTTATTTTAACATCACGTCGACCCAGTGTCGTCATAACTCGACACTGGGACAAATTTTGAGTCCGCATTAGCCCGCCTGGGTGTTTTACCATGGTAGCCCAGTGTTGTCATAACTCGACACTGGGATAATTTTCGAATTTGCGTCAGCCTTGTCTTAATTGCCCCGCATTTTTAATTCTGAAGATCGAGACAAAATTGGCTATAAGTCAACGTCTTTGTCTGAAGAGTCTTCTATCATCTCCATACAAAGAGGGACAAGTTGTTGACACTCAATTTTGATCCTCTCGTCCAATCATTAACTATAAAATTACATTAATTTTCCAAAAATAATTTTAACAATTTTATAATAATAAAATGAAACAATAAAACATTAATACATGCATAAATAAGCGATTTAATAATGGCATCACGTTTTACGTAGAGTATTAAGAACTTTGAGTCTCACGTCCGCATTCGTTATTTGTATAAACATTATTCATAATTTAAGCCCTATTCTATTTCCATTAATTCTTAATAACTTTAATAATAATAAATACGTAAATAAATAAATAATTTAATAATGGTGTCACATCAAGCATTCTTTAAATTATATCCACATTTATTAATACCCAAAGCAATTTCACATTTATTATTTGCAATTTAAACCCCCTATTAATTCAATTTTAATTTAACATCGCAAAGCATGCATAATAAATAAGATTTTAATAATGGTCTCGCATTATAAAGCATTTAACACTAATTAAATAGCAAGCCCACATATAATATTGTAATAATTTAAACCCAACCTAAAATTAATAAAACACCTAAAGTCATATTAAAATAATTAAAAAAACTAACTTTAAACCTCATTTATTTACCACTAATTAAAATTCAATACCTAAATTCTACCCAACACAAATAATTAAAGCCACAGCCCAACATTTCGCCCAAGCCCAATACCCATCAGCCCATATCCTTATTTTCTTTTACAATCACCCTCCTCATCATCATTTTCCTTTACAAACCTAAAACAAAAACAAAAAAACCCTGCACTCTTGAATCGCCGCCAGATTTCTCGCCGGAGAATCCGATATTTTCTGCCTTCTACTCCCTCCCCATCACATTATCTCTTACCATAACAGTAACCAAATCTTCCAAATCACTTCAAATCGCGAAATCCAGAATCTTCACAAACTTACCAAAACTCTGCCCTAATATTCATACTCCAAAAAGAACGATACAAATCGACCCAATTATGCAAAATTACCTTAACTAAATCGCACCACAAATGATAATAAAAATCACCAAGAAATCGCACCAAATCAGTACCAAAAGCTTACCAAACTTGTAACCCAAATCATGGCTATATAAATGAACCCATTTTATACATGCAAGGGCACCGATTTCCACAGAAGAAAATATCACGACCACATTAAGGAACCCATCGAAAATTTGGCAAAAAAGGTCGAAAATTAGAAGTCTAAGGCAAGAACATAAATTCGAAACCTTTTCTTTTCTATCAAAGATCAGTGAAGAACCAACAACCTTTTTCCCAAGCAAAGGCTTTTTTTCATTCGCATAACAAAACAATCCGAGTGTATTCCGGAGAAGGTAAACTAAATCTCCTCTTTTTTTTTTACTTCGATGTCGTTCGTGTCGTATTGGATTTCTTTTGATTAATTCCTATATGGCGGATTTATAATAATTGGTTGCTCTGATTTTGGGTGTATTCCTTCTCACATTCATATAAATGTTCGACTGGATGGATTGTATTTTTTTTGTGTAAATGTTTTGTGACAATTAATGGGCTATTTGATGGTCCGCTCAAGCTCATATATGTTGTTTTAAGTTCATGGTTTAGAATTACCTTTAGCGTAATGAAGAACAGGTTGTATTAGTATGTATTTAGTGAATTCTTTATGTAAATTGGCTAAGTGTTTGTGATGATATGTGTGTAACCTGTTTATACGTCCTTTTGTGACTCAAAGTAGTGTAGGGTAAACATTAGCTTTAGATCCTTAATGACAAAGCTACAGGCACGTGATGATGGATTTAGGATAGCTTGGTGTTAATAATCTGTGTCAAAATCCCTATAGCCTATATGCCTTGTCCGGTCAAGTGTCAAAAAATAGTTCTCTGTTGTCGTGTGGAACATTTTGATCTGCCTTGTATCTAACCATATACCTTACATGAAGGAATCATCATATTTTGTTTCTTATTATTATATAATCTGCCTCATATGTTATTTTAGCATTTTTAGCATTTTTCAGGTTGTACCATGAGTATCACTATGTTTAATCTAGGAAGTTTTGACATGTCTACTGAGTTGCCAAATGGTATCTGTGTCTTACCCTATCTGTTAAATTGAAAATGACTGCCCATATGATTAAGTTATTTATTGATATGATGCTATGCAAAATAAATGTGGTTCTACTTAATTCTGGCCAGAATAACCACTGTGTGGGTCTCTGGACATTCCTGGATCTTTACATATTTTTCCAAATTGATCATGTGTGATATTGAAAGTCCAAAGGCACTTAGGTTGTCTAGTGTGGCCTAAGTAGTCCTCTGTCTCATCATCTTGCCCCCCCCCCCCCCCCCTCCTTTGACCTATCTTAACTTTAGCTACATGTTCATATTGATCCATTTTTTGTGTGATTACTATATTCCCATCTAGCATATGAGACAGGATTAGGATCCTGACATAGCTACATGCTACATATTGAATTTCTTGGCCTTTTTCATCATGATTAATTCAGTTGTGGGTTTTTCATTCTAAATATAGGTCTAGGTACTTGATGTGCATATGTAATACATTGGCCTCTATGCAAGTTACTTTAGATGTTTGCATCAGTACCTATATTGTGAAATCAAAGCATGATTCAATTGAATATGTGTGTGTGAAATGATTGTAGTATGTGATTTCCCTCGTTTTTACCATTGAGTGAATTTGTCCAGGAAGGACTGTTGCTTTGTTTGTCTGCAGTAGACTTAAATTCTAAACTATATGTGGTATTAGAAGCTGATTTGCGTTGTCTGCATACTTGTCCATTATCATTTATTTTGCCATCTGTTGGTCCTTATGTCTGTGCATGATTAAACATAAAACTTTGTATTAAATGCTTGCCTATTATTCGAATAAAATGGGGACATGTACTAATCTTTATTCTTCTTATTTTACATGACATACATTGGAGCAAAATGACGAATCTCATTGTGATGACTCATCATGAGCTACTTCAAATAACGACCCGCATCTATGTGCATCCGTATTCGCATTTCTGCCTCAGCACTCCTAAGACAAAATAGGATAAGATGACGTCGTCATCCATCTCAACTCCTTTTACTCTCTTAATCTCCTTGTCTCATTCATGTATTTTATTTTATTATTTGTAATTTATTATTTAACTTTGTAATTAATAAGAGACATAAAATAATTAGTCTTTAAATAAATAAATTGGACGGGTAGTTTTAAAATCAGAAATGCACTTCTAATTACTTATTTTAGGGCTTAACATGCATGTCTAAACTTTTGTCTAACAATTTAATTTGCATATCTAATCATGAAATTTAGGCATAGATTCTTCTCAAGTGCAAAATTAAGTATTTTTATGCATCATGACATACTTGTGTTAATCAATATTAAGTTAGCAAGTAAATACATGTGTTTAGTCAATAAATCAATTTTGCATCATTTTCTCATAAATAATACAAAGGCATACATTTAAACTTTATATGTACTTTTATAGCATTAGCCTTATAAATCTTTTATCAAAATGCATACTTTTTATAAACACTTGCATCATCTTTCTCTTCAAAAAAATTCAAAACATGCATTGTTCTCTAACATAATAATTAACTTAGGTTTGGCCGGACAACCGCAAGTTAGCGGATCTTAGAGGGTGTCTAATCTCTTACCTTTAGATTAATAAAGAACCCTTACCTAGATTCTCACACTAGTTTTGCAGACCATTAAAATGGAGTTAATGTTGACTTTAACTTAGTTGACATTTAGGTGTCCTAATTCACCCAAACTAATTAGGTGGCGACTTCGCGAACCCTTTAGCATTTTAGCACCTCTTTAGCAACCCTTTTAGCATTTTTTATTTTATTTTTCTAACATTTCTAAGCAGGAGTTGAATATGTCGCGGTCGTAAAAGGGCGTGACAGGGTCTACACGGAACTCCTAGACGGCGCAGGAAGACGAATTTAATATGTGTAGTATAATTACACGAAACCTGTAAACTGGACCTCTATGTGGAAAGATAAAATACTTTCATTCACGACACACTCGATCAAGCTTAGGATCTGCCAAATGTCTATCCAAATGGCTTGATCATTATATCTCATCTATATTAGCTGACAACAAGACCATATCATAGATATGTCTAATGCGTTGGCCAACGACTTAGTCAACCTAACACCATATGAGAATCTGAGTGTTCTCTCGAAGATACATTCGAGGAATGAATCATAATCTTGGCTCAACTACCACCTTTAATCTACATCGCAATATACCCAATACAAGTCGCGTCTCAACCTATAAGGCATTAGAGCTTAGTACATGATCAAAGTATATTACTCTGTAAACAAGGCGCGTATCGACCTCAAGTCTAAGGAGTTCTATCTCCCACATGCTGATGACACTCTAGATATATATAACAAACAGTACATCAGCAAGGTATATCAATACTTCTACAAGTATCTATGTGTCCATCACGAGTTGCCATAACTCGTAGCAGGTGATACATACTACATCCCTAAGGATATGATGCAGACCACATGTCGACGTATCATATATCATCGATATCTCATTCTCGATGATCATTAGTCGAGGCAATTTAAGAGTTACGTTATAATATTAATTTCTCACATCATTAATAACCATGTAACCTCTAGCGATGCATTTATAGAATATTACAGAAAATCAACTAATAATTCAATAACTACAAATGTCATAATATTAATATCCATTAATATAAATATGAATGTGTATAAAGTACATTTGTCCTAATACAGATTGTCTCTAGGACATACATATACTTTCAAGTTGATTATTAGTGTGACTGTGATGCAATGAAATCAATCCTTCCTAGAGTTCGACTCTCACAAGGTGTTTCAGTTAGCTAGGCATACCACTTTCTACTGGCCAACTTTAAACCATACAAAGATTTATTCAACTTGCATACCGCTGGAATCATTGACAACAAAACTAGGTGGTACTTCAATATACACTTTCTCATGTAAGTCTTCATGAAGTAAGACATTATTGATATCTAAGTGATAGATATTCTATCATTTCTTTACTGATGTACCCACAAGTGATCTCATAGTGGTCATCTTGACAACTGGAGAGAATGTTTCTGTATAATCAATTCATATCTGTTACGTATAATCCTTGACTACAAATATTGCTTTATACATCTCAACACTTTTATCTACTGTATGTTTAATCTTGTACACCCACTTGCATCAAATACTTTATTTATTTGCTGGTAGTTTGACTTGCCTTCGGGGATAGGAACATATGAGGAGTTTCACTTCTAGATTTTGCAAACGTTTTGGATTGGTGGTAGCCAACTAAAGTTTGTCAAAGAGGGAGGAGAACCTGGTGACCTTTTTGTTACACCCCGTAATTCAAGGACATGTATAAGAGAATAGACGCGAGAACACAAGACTTGAAAATTGGTACGAAAGGAAGAATTGTTTTTCCGAAGGAAAATCTTCCGAACGTCGGAAAGGAAAAATGTTCGTTGATGAGAATTGGATTCTCAAAATGCATTATTTGAGGAGTATGGAACTTATTAACATTATGAAAATTTATTTTTACGGATTTGGTCACGTAGGGCCCACCCGAGAAATTTTACGTTTTGTGGGGCCCGTGAGGGTTACGAAATTTTATGGACGAATGGGAGGGCGACACATGTCACCCCCCCCCCCACATGGCTTGCTCGAATTAATACCAAGGGTATTATGGTCATTGACCAATGTAGATGATCAAGTCTTGCAAGCTTGAGATAATTGACCAAGTCAACTTGCCACTTGACTAAGATATTAATTACTCTCCATCCTAGCCACACACGTGTTATTATCTAAGCCCTCCATTGTGTTATATATACTACACTAGTGCAAGACTTAGTCTTCAACACTTAGAAAAATTAGAGACCTTGTTCTTCACTTGAGATAGCTCTCGGGTTTGTCAAGAATCCCACACAAAATTTTTGTAATTTTGGTTTATTATTCACAAGACTTTAACCCAAGGTTCCTAAGGGTATTGTAAGGATATCTCAATAGAAATATCTCGAAAAAACGACGTTTGCACGTTAGTCGCAAGGCGAAAACCTAAGTCATTTTCATAGTTTTGGATTGGAAATGGAAGAGAAGTTGGTTGTGAACTTCTAAAGGCTTCAAATAGCGGATTGGAGCGTAAAGAAAAGGAGCTAATAATTGCTAAGGAGCGACTTTAAATCTTGGAATTTTATAAGGGCTTATAAAGGTAACAATCTTGTCATTTTAGTAATTAAAGATTACTTATTGTTGTAGTTATGGATATTAGCAAGCATGAGGTATATATTATGAAGTTTGATAAGTGTATTGGCTATTGGAACCCTAATCTGAAACTAACATGATTAGCCTTTGAGATTACAATTCAATTTGATCATTAGTTTAATCGTCGCATGTTATATAAAGAAGGAATTATAGTTGTTAAAGTTGTTTATGGATATATAACATGTTAGACTAACAACTTGGATTGAAAAAATTTGGAAAAGACTTTGTGTTGTTGTATATGTTAGCCGAGAATGGCTTTGGATATTGAACTACTTGGTATTAATTGTGGGGCAGAATTTTACACGTTTTGTAAGGCGTGTAATCCCCTTTGATTGGTTGATGTGTTGAGTCTTGAATGTGGCATGTTGGTTATTTATTATCGGGCCTTGAAAAAGGTGGAAAAGTACGTATAAACAAAGGAGGTGTTGCCCGATTTTCCGTAGAATAAGAGACTGTATACTTAGTATTATTCTACGTAAGAAACTAGAAGTTGATAGTCATGTTGTGGCCATTATAGGTTGACAATTCTACGTGTGGCGTATTCGACTTAGCTTGTGGATTAAGCCGCAAAGGTATGTGAACCATCTCCTCTTCTTCTAGCAAGATTCCTTATGATAAAGAAAGTAAGTCCTACTCCTTAAATGATTCATTCCTTGATTGTACTTGGATTGCCTAATATAGAAGTTGTTCTATATACTTCCTTGATTGTACTTTGGATGTTTAAATTGGAAGTTGTTATAATCCATTCCCTTAATGATGTTTGGATTTTCAAAAGTGAAAGTGTTTTACTTGAAGTACTTAGAGTCTTAAATAGGAAGTGGTTCCTAATCTTTTGGCTAGTGCCTTAGTTCCAAAACCTAAAGGTTGTTATAATGACTTTGGGGGAGTCAAAGGAGTGATTTACTTAATTGATTTAAAAGAGGAGAAATGGCATGACATAAAGAGAAGTAACTTGTTTTAAAGGTATGAGTTGCCTAGATTGCGAAAATTGAAGTTACTTGGTTTCAAAGTCTTGAAATGAATTTCTAAAGGTGTAGTAACTTAATTTGAAAAATAGACATGCATTGATACTACGGGTGTTAGTATATTGGGGTTTTATATAAAAATGAGTCTTTTGAAAAGAATGGAAGTACGTAGTACTTAGGGTTAAAATCCCAGATTTTTATATAAAACGAAAGTGCCTTGAGTTTATAAAATGAAATTCATTTTAGTATGATAATGAAAGTCTAAAGATTTTATGAACTTGCCTATGTGTGCTTGTGATAGCCTTTGAGTGCAAGTATTATATTTTTTGCCGCGACTCTCAGTTGAAGGGTCGGCTGTCTTATTGTGAGTTTACCTGGACGTACCTGTCACGACCCGATCCCGGGCCCGTGACTGGTGCCTTACCCCGGGCACCCTAGTGATACAACATCAGAGTAATCAGCGGAACATAAAACGATACAAGACATATTATGAAATATGAAACAATGATCTGAGAAAAACTTGCCTTTCGGCATATATAAAAATGACAACTTTTTCAACATGAACAGTTTAATCCTTTTTACAACCCTGCCCACAACAGTACTACAGACCTCTACGAAAGATATGACAACAACGACGGGACAGGGCCCCGTCATACCCCTGAATGTAAGCACCTACGACAACAGGGGACTATACCAAGATAAGCCTCCGGAGAAACGGAGCTTCCCAAACGCTGAAACTGTGACCCTGAGAGCTAGGATCAACGACTGGTGTACCTCAACCTGCGGCATGAACGCAGCCCCCCGAAGGAGGTCGATAACAGTGCAGAGTATGTGGAACGAAAATACATCACGTAAATGAAATCATAGCAGTCATATAAGGCAGGAGACAATGTATGATAACCAAACTACAGTTTACCATAAAGCAGTCATGTCAAGTTAGGGACTCACGCCCTCAAGTCATCACTCAAGTATAACAATGGGTCTCAGGCCCACAACATCAATCATGCCCGTGGAATACCTTCCATCTGCGGCGATCTATGATATAAAAGCACCATGGAACACACATGAACACGTGTCCCACTGTGTCATAATATCTGTCATGCGGGGTAAATGCGAAGGCATAGCCGACTACTAAAAACCCACAGTACCAACAAGGTCATGAATCAGATCATAAGATCTGTCTAGACCGTCACATGATCAAAGCCGCCACTTGCCCGCGATATCGATATGCGCGTCTAACCACTCGAACTCCGCACTCGCATAGGCCAATCTCATCGGCCCGCATGAGGTATTCCCGCGTCGAGGGTAGCTACTCCGGCGTAAATCACGAACGCGCGATCGCGTAGCCACATGGACGCGTGCCCATAAAGGACGTACACTAACACGGAACTCGTAGCTCGCGCATAGGCCGGAACTGCGCATGAGGTATTCTCGAATCATAGGTCCATCGACTACTGATCTACCGCGTCGGAGGCGACTTAACCGGAATCATCTCGAGATGAATGCCACGATACTATCATAACGACTGATAGTTAATAAGCACAATCAAGGGAAACCCCTTTACCCAAACATCACAAGATACTAACACACGTAGCATCCTAACACGTTTACTTATCAAAGCAATCAAGAAAGTATTACAAGGCTATCACAAACCAATACAATCAAGTTGTTCACACAAGGTACCTTACTATATGATTAACAAGATCGGGTTTTATCCCCAAAGTACTTCATACATTAACTCTTTAAAGATACGTTACATTCACAAAAGTCACACAATACGTGGCGTATGAAAATAGAGTGATTATCTTTTTAAAGTAAATCAATTACTTCTCTTTGTAAAATCAAGTAGCAACATTCTTTTCCAATGTTCAAGTTTGCCTAATTTCCAATGTTCAAGTTTCTCATTTTTAGAAAGGGTTCGTAGTTCATAGTCTTATTCATTTAAGAATATAATTCTCCTTTAAACAATCGAGAAACATAAGCCTTATATGTGAGTAGGATATCTTGTTTATAACAATCTTATTACAATGACCATGATCTAGGAAATATCATTTTGTCTCATCTTAGCTTCTATGCGGATGGAAGTTTCTCTTGGTTTTAATAATACTTAATTATTCAAAACATTTCCTTTTAACGCCGCGATGGTTTGTCGATACATTCGATTTCAAATCGATAAAACATTCTTAAGCGTTATACCTAACTTCCCATAAAGCTAGTATAACTCTTAAGTTTTCAAAACCAAATATTACTTCTTTCTTGAAATGATTCAAAAATCTTTTGAAATACTTCAAGTTCTTTATTAACACATAACAAGCCAGTTATAGTTCAAATCAGTTACCTTTTCAAGACCACAAGTACTTTCTTACCAACATAAAGCTGTTATAACCAACTTCCCATAAAGCCGTTATAACACTTTATGTTTTAAACCAATCAAATACGTTTAGCACGTATGCGTCTGGTACTACATAGTTCACACATATCATGCTAGAAGAGGTAGGAAAAGGTTCACATACCTCGCGACAGTATCGACTAATAGCAAAGCGCTCCAAGTACTTCAGTCGGCTACTCCTTAGCCAGTAGATCGCGCCATACGTAGTACTTCAACCTATAAGGCCACAAGGCGCTTATTAACATTTAGACCTTATCGCAGAACATTCTACCGAAAATTCGGCAGCACCTCCCCCCCCCCGCAACAGCGTAAATCTCCTCCTTTAACGAGGCCGGCTACCAAGCCAACCGTGGGTTACATCTAACGACGGGTACAATTCTACTTCACGTAAAAGCTACAGCCTCATGAATACGATCCTATGTAAAAAGCAGTTCGATTCGATTCTTGAGCTTAAGTCGCAAGACATTGCCGTAAGTATTATTCAGGCTTAAGTCAAAAGACATTGCCAATAACTACGTTCAGTTCTATATATAGTATACTTCAACTATATATTCTAACAATATGTAATTTCCAATTACAATAGAGGGACAAGATAATTACCTCGATAAGCCCATAATTATCCGAGTTTAAAGTCGATCCTGGGCAATCGTTTAGCTCCAACTCAGCGCTCAACCCGCTCTAAACCACCCAGAAGTTCTAACCAACTTACACAATACTCAACGGACTATGGAGATTTTCCTATGGTTTCGGTTTGGGGACTGAGGGGAAGTATAATAGTATTGCTGGGCTTTTCGTATAGTTATAACCTTAGACTACACCAAGGTATACTGCTATGGTAATTTGGGCATTCTAACAATACTTTTGAGAGTATTTCTACACCACAAAGGGGTATTATACGAAAGCAACTAGGCTAGGGGTACTCTCTCGGCTAGCACCCTAGAGGGGTGCTCTCGACCCTGAGGAGGCCCTTGGCCGAACTCAACACAAGGGGAGGGAGAAGGAGAGCTTTCAAGACTTAGGCAAATTTATGGATGAAGAAGTTCATCAAAGGGAGGGGTATTTATACTACAAGCCAAGGCCAACCAATGGCCAAGATCTAGCCAAGTGCTACACAAGTGTAAGGCCAAGATTCACCCAAGTGCCCCCTAGACCCTACTCCTTAAAACCCTCACAAATATCTACACAAAAATATCTACCACTTGACACCCCAAAGTCGTCCAAGCCGCCACTTGCCCACTGATGAGAGGGTGCAGTGCGCCTCGTTGGTCCAAAATGTTAGTCTCTCGGAAAAATCCGCAAAAATAAGAAAAGACATAGCGGAATTTTCCCTCGCAAGTTATGTAAAGCGTTTAGTCGAAAACGACTCTAACCGGGTGTTGTGCACAAATGCCATTCTACGAGCCACTAGGCGGGGTGACACGTGTCACCTCATATTGGCCCAAAATAAAACATCTTAGAAAATATCCACAATGGCCAAAATCTCAAAACAAAGTGGGCCCACAAAACCGTAAATTTCTCCGTGGGCCCACGTGACCATTTCAAAAATAAAATTCCATAATTCTCTAATGTTCCAGAAGTCCGAATACCAAATCGGGAATCAATTCCCATTAACGAACATTTTCCTTCACAAAACCGGAAACTTTTAGTGGAGAAATCACCTCTTTCTTCCTTTCCAATCTTTACGTCGTATTCTCGTGACGTGCGTCCTCGCATACATACCCGGGAACTACGGGTATAACGATGCAAACGATGATGTGGGATTCCACGGGTATGCTTCTATTATGATGATCCTTGGACATGCTTATACGATGTGAGATTTCGGGGCATGCGACCAGAATGCGGATTAGATTCCCGAATTGTTTTTATTACTCCTTGGACATGCTTATACGATGTGGGATTCCAGGGCATGTGACCAGGAGGCGGGTTAGATTCCCGGATTTGTTTGTATTACCCCATGGACATGCTTATACGATGTGGGATTCTGGGGCATGCGACCATGTTGGATATTGTTATTCCATAGACTAGCCCTCCATGAGATTTAGTGACGCAGGATGGTCTGGTAGAGAGCTTTCATACTTGCATCGGTCGATGGTATCGTAGGATGTGCAGTAGATAGCTTTCGTACTTGCCCCGTCGATTCTATTACGCTTTGGTACGGTAGGCTCCGGTAGATAGTTTTCGCACTTGCCCCGGTCATATCTCGTGACGACAGGCTGGTCTAGTAGTTAGCTTTCGTACTTGCCCCGGTCAGTTGTTGACGCAGGCTGGATCTGGTAGTTGGCTTTCGTACTTGCCCCGGTCAGTTTTATGATGCAAGCTGGATCTGGTGGTTCGCTTTCCTACTTGGCCCGTACAGTTTTTAGGACACATGTGAGACTTGGTGTCCATGTATGCTTATTGGTGTTATATTATATCATGGACTTCTGGCAGTGAGGAAGGATTCCACGGGCATGGTTGATATTACGGGCGTGAGACCCATAGTTATATTTGAGTAGTGACTTTGAGGGCATGCGTCCCTGACTTGATATGACTGCTTATGTATTGTGTATTGTAGTTTGGCTATCATACATGTCTCCTGTTTTATATAGACTGTTATGATTTATTACAGTATTTTCAGTTTCACATACTTGGTACATTTTTCGTATTGACCGCCTTCGGGGGGCTGCGTTCATGCCGCAGGTTTAGGTGCGTAGTTCGGTGATCTGCAGGTGTAGGACCCTGCTCCGAGTTTTGGATAGCTCCATCTGTTCAGGAGTTTATCATTTTGGTATAGATCCTTCAAGATGTGCTTTTTATGCGATTATGGAGTGCAGCGGGGCCTTGTCCCGTCATATTTCAGTAAAACTCTTAGAGGTATGTATTCATATGTGGGATTGGACTCATGTACAGTGTAGTGCCTTTTATTATATATATTATATGGTAGCCTTGTCGGCTTTGCCCTTGCATGTTCGTTAGTTTTAAAGAAAAAAAATGAGGTGTTATTTAGTTCCGCGATTTACTTGTGTCAGTTAGGTAGAAGGGTTCCCAGGTAGGTCACCAGTCACGGGCCCGGGGTTCGGGGCGTGACACTTTTGTCGTTCCATGGTTGTGACTGTTATACCCCGTATTTCCAGAGTATGTACGTAAGGACGTACGTATAAAATTTGAACTTGAGAAAGTGGCTTGGCCGAAATTATTTGTTCACAACACCCGATTAGAGTCGTTTTTCGACAAAACGTTTCCACAGCTTTCGTAGGGTAAAATACGGCTATGTCATTTCTAATTTTTGCGGATTTTTCCGAGAGACGGAATATTTTGGACCAACGAGAGGGCGACACTTGTCACCCTCAAGTTGGCGGTTTGCTTGGCCGAAAGTGGGACGTTTTGGCTAGCTTTCTTGGCCTTGTTTTGTGCCTTGTTTTGTGCCTTGTTTTGTGCCTTGTTTTGTGCCTTGTTTTGTGCCATGTTTTGTGGAGTAGGGATAGGGTGCACTTGGCTTGATCTTGGCCTTACACTTGCCTAACACATGGCTTGATCTTGTCCATTGGTTGGCCCTTGGCTTCCCTATAAATACCCCTCCCTTTGTTGAAGACTTCATCATCCAAATGTGTTCTAAGTCTTGAAATCCTTCCCCTCTCCTCTTGTTTGACTCTCGTCCAAGAGCCCCCCTGTTACACCCCGTAAATTCTAGAGGATAGATAAGTTGGCAAACATGTGTTGGAAGGATTTTGAGTTTACCTTTGAGTATTGGACCCCAGTTGTTAAGGATTGTAAGGTGTTTAAAAGGCCTAGTGTGTAGTCCGTTGAATCTAGGTCCCAACGCAACCAACCGTTCGTCGATTGGACATCGGAGTCAAAAGTTATGGAAGTTTCAAGTTTGGCGCGCGATCAGTAAAGCGATGACTTGATTCGGGAGTTCAGCGCCGGAGAAGCGAGGGCATGGCGCCGATTATCTTGAGGGTCTGGGTGTTGAAGCGCCGCATGGCCGAATGCGTGGCGCGCGCAGCGTGCAATTATTTTACGAAGTGTTAGCGCGTGGCCGTGGCGGGCAGCGCCGGCGGATTTTCTCGGGTAAAGGAGAAAAATCAGGGATATTTTTATAAGGAGCCTATGGGAGGGTGACAAGTGTCCCTCCCATCCTTTGACCAGCGATAGAAGCCTACTTTAGGGCCAAGTCTTGGAAGACTTGACCATTTCATTTCAAACCCTCCCAAGAGAAAACCCCTCTCCCTTCTCTCTAGGTTTTTGAGAAACCCGCCTTAGGGAACCGCTGGAGCGGCAAGGAGGAAAAGGTGTTGGTGAACTTGTGGAAGCACCGTGGACGAGTTTGTGGAAAGGAAGTGGAAGAAAAGGGCTTGTGGGCTTTTCCAAAAGGTAAAAGTTTCCCTTCCTCTTGGATTTGAGTTTTTACTTATGATAGTAGTTTAGAAGTGAGCCCAAGGCTGTTATATCATTGTTGGAGTTTAGAAGTGAGCCCAAGGCTGTTATATTATTGTTGGAAATTAGATTTGAGCACAGAGGTTTTATAATTAGGCTTGTGTAGTTTTGGATCTTGTTGTCCTGTGGAAAACCGAAGTGGGCATGTTAGCCTTAAGATTGTAACTACCTTTTGGTGACAAAGTTAGTCGTTGCATGTTGTATAGAGGGAATATTGTGGTAGTTGAAGATGTTTAGGGTTAGACATCATGTTAACCTAAAACTTGAATTGAAAGAGTATTGAAAAGGGTTTAGAATGGGTTACCGTTTTCGACCTTGGATAAAGGTAGTAAGTTCCGTAGAACCCGGGGCTTTGCTTTTAGCTTATTCTACGTTCGAACTAGAAGTTAATAGATGTCTTATGACCCTTATAGGATTGAGGCGCCACGAGTAGCGTATCCTATGAAGGGTTCAATACTGTGGGGCGTTTTGCTTTTTGTCGGCAATCGTCGCGAGGTATGTGATTCTTCCTATCCTCTTCAGCATGACTATTTGTGAAATATATAGTGCGGTTGACGCACGTGTGCTAAAGGAAATTTATTTTCCAAATTGTGTCTTGACTTGTTATGAAGTGTAAAGGGCTTCATTATGTGTAAGAGTAGTAAGTCTTATCCGTTAGTAATGGGCACTCGGTGCTTAAAGAATGAGCCCTCTTGGTCTCATAAATGTTTATGTGGTATTGGTTGGTTTAAAACATAAAGGGGTTATAACGGCTTTATGGGAAGTTAGTTATAACAACTTTATGTGAGTAAAAGAACGGTTGTTGATTGGTAGAAGTTAAGAGACTTGATCTTGTAAGATAAGAGACTTAACTTAGAATTGTGAAAGTTTTGTAATGCATTCAAAAGTTGTAAAACCTCATTCGTGAGTAATGAGTAATACTTGGTTTTTGAAAACTTAAGAGTTATACTAGCTTTATGGGAAGTTAGGTATAACGGCACAAGAATGTGAAATGGATTTCGAAAGTGGGAACAAGTATCGAACACACCACTGCAGCGCTAATAAAGGAAATGGTTTCGACTAATTGATTATACTAAAACCAGTAGAAACCTCCATCTGCATAGAAACTAAGATAAGACAAAATGATATTACATTTCCTAGATCATGGCTGCTTAAATGAGAATCATTGACAACAAGTTACGTTTTTCTTAAAATTCCAAAGAATGAACTTAATGGATTGTAAAGGATAATGTACTGGATTTTGGAAAAGAGAAGTAACTTGAGTTTGAAAGTATAAATCACTTGTTTCAAATATCGAACTTTTCTTAGGGGAAAAGTAAATGACTTGGTTTTAAAAGGTAGGAATACTTGACCTTAAAGGAGTTAATTACTTGGACTTTTAAAAAGTATACTTGACGTTATGTTAATTGTGTTTGAAGTACGTGTTCTAAACATGAATGTGTGTGATACGATGTGTGATAGTATCGTATGGTTTCTACGTAAAGAGAGGTCTTTGAAGGTAGGAAAGAATGTAGTATTTTGGGGTTGGAAGCCGGTTTGTTGACTTAAACGAAGGTACTTTGAGTTGTGTGTAACACATGCGTGCTTGTGGTGATAGTTTTGTTGTTGTGCAAGTGTTTGACTTTGTGCTCCGAGTCTCTCGGAGGGCCGGATATCGGGGTATGATGGACATATCGACACGTTGGGTAGCCACGGTATGCTTCCACTATATTGATCCTTTGGGACATATCGACACGTTGGGTAGCCCGGGTATGCTTCCATTAAGTGTTATCTTGTAAACTTGTTTGGACATACCGACACGTTGGGTAGCCCGCAGTATCGTCCACGATGAGTATTATCCGGTATTTGTTTGGACATACCGACACGTTGGGTAGCCCACAGTATCGTCCACGATGAGTATTATCCGGTATTTGTTTGGACATACCGACACGTTGGGTAGCCCAGTATGCGTCCACGATGAGTATTATCTTGTTATTGGTTGGGACATACCGACACGTTGGGTAGCCCACGGTATCGTCCACGATGAGTACTATCTTGTTATTGGGTTGGACATACCGACACGTTGGGTAGCCGCAGTATGCGTCCACTTTGAGTAATGATCTTTCGGGCGTGAGTCCACGACTTGATGTGGTTTGATTTGTTGATCAGATATATCGTGGTGTCTTGTAGTTTGGTTATCATACATGTCTCTGTTTTCCTTATAGACTATTATGATTTCATTTACGATATTTTTCATTTCGCATACTCGGTACTGTTATGCGACCCCGCCGAAGCTGCGTTCATCCGCAGTTGAGATACATCGCTTGTTGATCCGCACTTTGGATCGCTGTTCGATTCTCGAAAGCTCCATTCCCGGAGACTTTGTCACTGCACGTTCCTCAAGTTGTAGAACTTTTGTACATTCGTGGTATGGCGGGGCCCTGTCCGTCGAGAGATGTTATAAAAATTCTTAGAGTGCAGTAATCGATGTGGCGAGGATTATGGCTATTCAGTGTTAGTTATTTTTCGAAAAGGTAACGCTTGGTTGCTTTGTTTTCTCTTTTCATTGGTTATCATGTATGAGTTTTAATTTCCTGATTTTCTCGATGTTGTTTGACTACTTGGGTGCCCGGGTAAGGCACCAGTCGCGGGCCCGGTTTCGGGTCGTGACAGAAGTGGTATCAGAGCAGTTAGTCCTCGGAAAGTGTCTACTGACCGTGTCTAAGTAGAGTCTTGATTATCGATGTGTTGTGCACCACATCTATAATCGTGAAGGCTGAGACATTTAGGATTGGTTTCTATTCTTCTCATTCTGAGATCGTGCCTTAGAGCTGTGTTGTAAGTTGGACCCCTCTGACGTGTTTCGTTTTTACCAGTTATGCCTCTGCGAAAGGCAACCATGGCCCAGAAGGGCAAAGCGAAGGAGGCTGCGAGTAGAAGCGGCGGCAGCCTCTCTGAGACCACGATACGAGCCTCGGTCCGCGATGCGGAAGCGGAGAGATGGGTTACAAGAGTTGGCCCGATTATTGGCGAGTTGTGGCGAACACGAGGATAAGTGGGCGCAGGCCGATTCGATGCGCGATGGTTCACCCGAGATCGGATAGTTTGCGGCTGCGGGACTTTCTGAGTTGTGGCCCGCCAGAGTTCTACGGTCGAGGCCTGAGGATGATCGCAGGAGTTCATCCGAAGCGATTCTGACGGATCATAGAGTGATCAAGCGCCGGAGACCGAGTCGGTGGTCTAGGTTCGCGTCGGCCGCGTGATACCGCATGATCGTGGTTTGATCGTGGGAGCTGTCCGGGAGGCATGCACTTCCAGCGAGATGGGACGAGTTCGGAGGCATTTCTTGCACATTTCTTGCCTCGCGGATGAGAGGACTCGGTAAACAGATTTTTGATGTTGAGGCGTAGCGGCGTGCGGTTGAGTACAACGTGGAGTTTAACTCACTAGCTCGATGCGTCCCGCGTTAGTAGCGACATGGAGGACAGAGTGCACCGCTATGTCACGAGGCTTGATGACTATTTGGCGAGAGTTGCTCGGGAGTAGCTCTTCACCGCATGGACATTGCGCGTGCGAGCTCATGCACTTGGATGTGAGGCGCGTAAGTCGACGGAATGACCAAGATCGCGAGTAGGGCCAAGGCGCGAGGTCGCTGGTGACCTTGAGCGGCGGCCTCGTGGCGAGTTAGTTATGCGCCTCGCCCGATGCGAGTGCTCCACCTCGATCGTCGGGGCGTTCGAAAAATTCGGGAAGCGGTCGGGGCTCCAGTTTGAGTTTTGGGGATCGGGGATGTTAGTCGGATGGGACCACCCTTACCTCGTTGTGACCATTGTGGTAGGCTCCACGATGGGAGTGTCGTGCTAATAGGAATCTGTTTTACATGCGGCCAGGGCCATTTTGCAAGGAATTGTCCACCAGAGATAGCGCGGAGGTTGAGATTCACGCCGGGATCGATGGGCGATTCACCTCCTCCTTTGTGCGTCGTCTTGGGAAAGAACATGAGTAGAGCGACAAGAAGGAAGTGAAGCAATAGTTCTGGTATGTTCTTAACCCTACAGAGTATTGTATGCTTTGATGTTGTGGTGATGTGTTGAGTGCTATGTTCGGGTAGCTTTGTGTATATAATGTGATTTGGAAGCATGGTTAATAAAGAGGGTAAGTTGGGGATGAGAAAAATTTTGAACCTTAGAATTTATATGATTGAGACCTTAGATGTAAGGCCGTCTTGGGTAGAAGCCTTTCATGTTAATCCTTGTCGAGTGTATGGTATACATGGAGTTTTGTGTGATGATTCCATGGGTAGTTTGCGATGGAAGTGGTAGCTTCCATGGCGTGGATTAGTAAGATGGACGAGTTGGAGGTAGTGACTCAAGGTGGTAGAAAGCGAAGCGATGGTGATTGTGGGCGTGTACTAGAGAGGGTGTGAGTGTACAAGGAAGGTACCAGAGTAAGGAGAGTATCCTTTAGACCAAGGAGGAGAAAATAGTGATGTTTGCACGTTAGAGGTGATTTCCGTTAATGGAATTTGGAGATGCGTGATTTCTATATTATGGCCATGAGAGGCATAAATGAGTTTTGGTAGGTATAGTAGTGAAGACTATCTGGCGCATGTGTTCAAGACTTAGAAGGAACATTCGGACGAATGTTTACGAGAGAGGAAGAATGTTACACCAGTAAATTCTAGAGGATAGATAAGTTGGCAAACATGTGTTGGAAGGATTTTGAGTTTACCTTTGAGTATTGGACCCCAGTTGTTAAGGATTGTAAGGTGTTTAAAAGGCCTAGTGTGTAGTCCGTTGAATCTAGGTCCCAACGCAACCAACCGCTCGTCGATTGGACATCGAGTCAAAAGTTATGGAAGTTTCAAGTTTGGCGCGCGATCAAGTAAGCGACTTGATTCAGGTTGCGCCAGCCGGAGAGCGAGACGCGCGCGATTATCTTGGGTCTGCCCAGGTGTTGGCGCCGCGCGCCGAATCTGCGCGCGCGCGTGCAGCGCTGCAATTATTTTCGAAGTGTTAGCGCCGCGGGCGCGGCGCCGAGGCGGGATTTTATGCGGGTAAACGAGAAAAATACTGGATATGTGTATAATGAGCCTATGGGGGGGTTACAATTGTGCCTCCCATCCTTTGACCAATGATGAAGCCTCTTTAGGGCCAAGTCTTGGAAGACTTGACCATTTCATTTCAAACCCTCCCAAGAGAAAACCCCTCTCCCTTCTCTAGGTTTTGAGAAACGGCCTTAGGGAACCGCTGGAGCGGCAAGGAGGAAAAAGGTGTTGGTGAACTTGTGGGAAGCACTGGTGGACGAGTTTGACGGAAAGGAAGTGGAAGAAAAGGGCTTGTGGGCTTTTCCAAAAGGTAAAAGTTTCCCTTCCTCTTGGATTTGAGTTTTTACTTATGATAGTAGTTTAGAAGTGAGCCCAAGGCTGTTATATCATTGTTGGAGTTTAGAAGTGAGCCCAAGGCTGTTATATTATTGTTGGAAATTAGATTTGAGCCTGAGGTCATATAATTAGGCTTGTGTAGTTTTGGATCTTGTTGTCCGTGGAAAACCGGTGGGCATGTTAGCCTTAAGATTGTAACTACCTTTTGGTGACAAAGTTAGTCGTTGCATGTTGTATAGAGGGAATATTGTGGTAGTTGAAGATGTTTAGGGTTAGACATCATGTTAACCTAAAACTTGAATTGAAAGAGTATTGAAAAGGGTTTAGAATGGGTTACCGTTTTCGACCTTGGATAAAGGTAGTAAGTTCCGTAGAACCCAGGGGCTTTGCTTTTAGCTTATTCTACGTTCGGAACTAGAAGTTAATAGATGTCTTATGACCCTTATAGGATTGAGGCGCTACGAGTAGCGTATCCTACTTGAAGGGTTCAATACTGTGGGGCGTTTTGCTTTTTGTCGGCAATCGTCGCGAGGTATGTGATTCTTCCTATCCTCTTCAGCATGACTATTTGTGAAATATATAGTGCGGTTGACGCACGTGTGCTAAAGGAAATTTATTTTCCAAATTGTGTCTTGACTTGTTATGAAGTGTAAAGGGCTTCATTATGTGTAAGAGTAGTAAGTCTTATCCGTTAGTAATGGGCACTCGGTGCTTAAAGAATGAGACCTCTTGGTCTCATAAATGTTTATGTGGTATTGGTTGGTTTAAAACATAAAGGGGTTATAACGGCTTTATGGGAAGTTAGTTATAACAACTTTATGTGAGTAAAAGAACGGTTGTTGATTGGTAGAAGTTAAGAGACTTGATCTTGTAAGATAAGAGACTTAACTTAGAATTGTGAAAGTTTTGTAATGCATTCAAAAGTTGTAAAACCTCATTCGTGAGTAATGAGTAATACTTGGTTTTTGAAAACTTAAGAGTTATACTAGCTTTATGGGAAGTTAGGTATAACGGCACAAGAATGTGAAATGGATTTCGAAAGTGGGAACAAGTATCGAACACACCATCGCAGCTAATAAAGGAAATGGTTTCGACTAATTGATTATACTAAAACCAGTAGAAACCTCCATCTGCATAGAAACTAAGATAAGACAAAATGATATTACATTTCCTAGATCATGGCTGCTTAAATGAGAATCTGTTATACCCCGTAGTTCCAGGGTATATAGGTGAGGATGTACGTGCGAGATTACGACAGAAATTTTGGAAAGAAAGAAAGATGTGATTTTTCGACGGAAAAGTTTCCGGTTTTTGTGAAGAAAAAGGTTCGTTAATGGGAATTGGATTCCCAGATTTGGTATTCGGACTTCTTAGAATATTTGAGAATTATGGAATTTTATTTCCGGAAATGGTCACGTGGGGCCACGTGAAATTTACGGTTTTGTGGGCCCGCTTAGTTTTTGAGATTTTGGCCATTATGGATATTTTCGGGAGATGAAATATTTTGGACGAGTAGGAGGGCGACACGTGTCACCCCCCTAGGTGGCCCTTGGCCGAAATTAGCTAGACAAGTGGCAAGACAAGTGGCCAAGTCTTGCTAGATATTTTGTGTGGACAAGTGGCTTGTGGGTCCCACCCACACTTGTCCCCAATCTCAACCACACACTTGCCTTCATCCTATCCCTTGGTTGTCCTATATATGCACCCTTAGTTGATGAAATCTTCCACACTTAGACATTTGAAGACTTGAAAAACCCTCCTTCTCCCTCGACCTGGAGCTCTCGGTTTTGCCCCATTTCTTGAGCAAAATTTGTCCAACAATTCTTAAACTCTCAAGTGTTCTTCCCTAAGGTGTTAGGAAGATTGTGTACCAAGAGTTGGAAAATATTTCACACCCATAGCCTTGAAGGGATGCCTTGGCCGAAAGTTGTCATCTTTGAAACCTAAGTGTTCTTCACTTTTTGGAGTTGAATCTTGAAGAGAAGTTGGTTAGGAGCTTCTATGGGTTGCTTGTAGCGGATTGGAACGTAAAGATTTGGAGCTAAGACTTGCTTGGAGCGACTTTAAGAACTTGGATATTTTTGGGCTATTTGAGGTAGTGGAACTTAAACCTCTTTGTGAATTGGTTGTTATACATATATTATAAGTATATTATGGATTATATAATATATGGAGTAAGTTTGGAAGAGTTGGATCTTGTTAACTTGTTAAAAGAAAGGATTGGCTGCCATTAAAATGGTAAAAACGTATCTTACTTGCTAAGAAGCTAATAACAAAGTAACTATAACTTATATTAAGAATGGAAATATAAGTTGGATGACTAATGAGTAAATTGGATAAGTAAAATGGACAAAGTTGGCCAAGGACCCCAACTTAAGATCAGTATTTACTTTGGACCGTATTTACTTTGGGTATATTTACATTGGTGTATTTACATTTCATAAGGGAAGATTTTTCAATCTCGTTGCGTTTGGGAGTGTGATCCCCATATTAATTATTGTTTTGTTATTTAGGAGTGATAGTAAACCGCGTTACGGGTTGTCCTCGTACTCCCCTTCTTTTACTTATTGTTGTTATGGGCGTGATAGTAAACGCGTTACCGTTTGGCGTGTAATCCCTTCTTTATGTTGTTTAATTATTACGCCTTATATATATATATGGTATATATATTACGGTTATTCGGGCCTTGGTAAAAGATGGAAAAGTGAGTATAAACGGGGGAAGTGCTGCCGAAATTTCCGTAGATTTTGAGGGCTTTTATTGGTATAAGTCTTCAATGATAAGAAAGGTTTGATAGAGTACCATGACCATTTTAGGAGTGGAGTACTA
Organism: Przewalskia tangutica; assembly: GCA_029844215.1. Taxonomy (NCBI): domain Eukaryota; kingdom Viridiplantae; phylum Streptophyta; class Magnoliopsida; order Solanales; family Solanaceae; genus Przewalskia; species Przewalskia tangutica. Next base: position 53,478,674 of record CM056724.1, read on the forward strand.
CGTGTGGCGTGATCTACTTGGCAGGAGTAGCCGACGGGTTGAAGTACTTGGGCGTTTTGCTTATTGTCGATAAATCGTCGCGAGGTATGTGAACCTCTTCCTATCTTTTCTAGCATGATTGTTGTGAACTATGTAGTACGGTAGACGTACATGTGCTAAGTGATTTGGTTGGTTTAAAACATAGGGTGTTATAATAGCTTTATGGGAAGTTAGTTATAACGACCTTATGTAGGTGAAAATGGTTTACTGATGTTAGAAGTTAAGAGACTTGATCTTATAAGATAAGAGACTTAACTTATTTGTTTTAATGTGGATGTTTGTGTGAAACCTCATTCGTGAGTAATGAGTACTTGGTTTTTAAAGGGATAATGTTTTACTGATTTCGGGAATCAGAATGTGTATCGACTGACCATTGCAGCGTTAATAAAGGAAATTGTATTGACTAATGATGTGTTGTATTAAAACCAGTAGAAACCTCCATCTGCATAGAAGCTAAGATGAGACAAAATTATATTACATTTTCTAGATCATGGCTGCTGTAATAAGATCGTTATAAACAAAGAATAAACTACTCACATATATGACATATGTTACTCAATTGTTTTAAAAGAGATTAAGACTATGAGTTATGAAACCTTTCTAAAATAAGTGACTTGAGCATTTGAAAATGAGAAGCTTGAGTAATTGAAACTAGGCAAACTGGAACTTAGGAAAAGAATGTTGTTACTTGATTTTGAAAAGGAATGTGGGTTGGTCATTCTAATACTATGGGTATAGGGTGACTTTTATAAAAGTAATGGATCTCTTTTAAAAGAACTTAACGTATGTAGTACTTTGGGGTTAAAAACCTGGACTTTGGCATAAAATGAAAGTACTTTGAGTTGTGTGAAACTTGCCTATGCTTGTTGTTGTGAAACTTGCCTATGCTTGTTGTTGTGAAACTTGCCTATGCTTGTGATGATAGCCTTTGTTGTGCAAGTGTGGTATTTCTGTGTTACTGCGTCTCTCGATAGAGGGCCGGTCGACTTGTTGAGAACTTACTTGGACGTGCTGGCAGTGATGGAGAATTCCACGGGTATGTTTCCATTTTGATTACTGTCTTGTTGTTGATGTCACATGGACATGTCTACACCGACGCGATGATCGGGCATCGCGGCCACGCGGCGGGTTGATTACGATATATTGTTATTGTGGTTACATGGACATGTCTACACCGAGGTAGAATTCCGGGGGCATGTGGCAATGCGGCAGGGTTGATCACCCAGTATATTATTGTTGATGTCACATGGACGTGTCTACACCGAGGTAGAATTCCGGGGGCATGTGGCCATGGGGCATTGGTATTATTGTTGCATCATGGACATGTCTACACCGATGCAGAATTCCGGGGGCATGCGGCCATGATGCGAACATGATTGATGTTGTGGGCGTAAGACCCATAGTTATATTTGAGTGATGACTTGAGGGCGTGAGTCCCTGACTGGACATGACTGCTTTTATGTTGTGAACTGTAGTTTGGTTATCATACATGTCTCCTGCTTTATATAGACTAGTATGATTTCATTACAGTATTTTTACAGTTTCACATACTTGGTACCTGTTGTACTGACCTCCTTCGGGGGGCTGCGTTCATGCCGCAGGTAGAGGTACATCGGTCGTGGATCCTCGCTCTTAGGATCTCAGTTCAGCGTTTTGGGAAGCTCCGTTTCTCCGGAGGCTTATCTTTTGGTATGTGTTCCCTGAGTTGTAGGTTCTTGTACATTCAGGGGTATGGCGGGGCCCTGTCCCGTCATAGTTATTGTAAATCTTAGAGGTGCAGTAATCTTGTTGTAGGCGGGGTTTGTAAAAGGATTAAACTGCTCGTTTTGAAAGAGTTGTATTTATTATGTTATTGGAAGGTAACCGTTGGGTTGCTTTGTTTATGTTCATATATCTGTTTCTTGTTTAAGTTTTATTTTCATTTGGTTTTCTCGATGATTGTATCACTAGGGTGCCGGATAAGGCACGATGCTTGAATCGGGCAGGTCGTTACAAAAGTGGTATCATGATTAATCCTCGGAAAGTGTCTACTGATCGTGTCTAGTAGAGTCTTGATTATCGATGTGTTGTGCACCACATCTATAATCGTGAGGCCGCAGGACATTTAGGATTGGTTTCCATTCTTCTCATTCCGAGATCGTGCCTTAGAGTCGTGTTGTAAGTTGGACCCTCCGACGTATCTCGTTTTACCGATTATGCCTCGCGCAAGGCAACCAGAGCCACGAAGGGCAAGAGCCGAGGAACCGCTAGTGAGATACTGAGAGAAATGCGAGGCGCAGCCCGCATGCACGAGGTTGTGCTTGACGGCGGGTTTTGTAGCGCCGCCCAAATAGAGGTTAGAGCGCGGCAATGGCTGCCGAGACCGCGATACTGAGCCTCAGTCCACGATGCAGGCGGAGGAGATGGGTTATAAGAGATGGCCCGATTCTTTGGCGGTCGTGGCCGATATGAGATAAGTGGATCACGGCGATTCAGTTCGATGAGCCGATGGTTCACCCCGAGCGAGATAGTTTGAGGCTACGGGACTTTACGAGTTGTAGCGCGAGTTTTATGGGTCGAGGCACGAGGATGATCGCGAGGAGTTCATCGGCGATTCTGACGGATCATGCGGTGATCAAGGCTTCGAGACCGAGTCTGTGACCTTTGGTTCGCATCGGCCGCGTGATACCGCAATCGATTGGTTTGATTCATGGAGCTTTCGGGAGAGCATGCACTCCGTGGTATGGGATGAGTTTTGGGCGTTCTCACGCACTTCTTGCCTCCGCAGATGAGGAGGCACGGTAACAGATTTTTGATGCTTAGACGAGCGGGCGTGCGGTTCGAGTACAATGTGAGTTCGACTCATTGGCGATGCGTCCCAGCGTTAGTAGCTAGTATGGAGGATCGAGTGCACCGATATGTTACGAGGCTCGATGATTACATGTCGAGGCATGTTCGTGAGTAGCTCTTGGTGGGCATGGACATTGCCGCATGCGACTCATGCGACCGATGTGAGGCACGGAGAGGTCGACGGAATGACCAAGATCGCGAAGAGGCGAACAACGAGGTCCTTTGGTGACTTTCGAGGCGGACCGCCTCAGAAAGATACTAGTTTTGTACCTCCGCCCGGTCAGTGGTCCTCCACAACCTTGAGTATTCGGAGCGGTCGTGGCTCCAAGGTTGAGTTTCGAAGTAAGGGTGTTGGCGAGATCTGGTCACCCTACCTCGGTGTGGTCGATGTGGTAGACCGCATTTGAAGTGTCGTGGTGCGGGGAGCTTGTTATTTTGCGGCGGCGGGGCCATTTGCGAGGCGTCCAGGCCAAGGGTAGCACGGATGTTACGACTCGACCCTCTGGATCGATGGATGGTTCATCGCCCTGCATTATGCGCCTGCGAAGCGTGCCTATGATTAGAGTGGAGCGGTAGCTTGGTATATCCTTAACCCTCTAGAGTTTGGTTTTGCGCGATATGATGATCTTATTATTGTGTGCTATGCGGATAGCGTTGTGTTGTTTGTAAGTTAGAAAACATGGTTAGTTGGAAGGATAAGTGTGGGGGCATGGAAAGTGTGAACCTTAGAGTTTTATACGTGGAGACCTTAGAGGCGAGGCCGTCTTGAGTGGGTGATTTTACGGTTGGTCTTTGCCGATGTACTTGGTATGCGGGGAAATATTGTGGGATAATTACATGGGTTGTGTGAGATGGAAGTGGTAGCTTTCATGACGTGAATTAGTAAGATTGTTCCGGATCGGGAACAAGAGTTGGCGCGTTTAGGGGTCGGGTTGAGGGCCATTTGCGGGTCAACCCGCAGCCCATATTGAGGTGGGGTCGATTCGAGGTGGTCGCTTGGTGGTAGGGTCACGAGGGTGCTAGGCCCAAGTTTAGGTAACCATCGTGCGAGTTCGTGGATCGTTCAACCAGAATCGGATCGTGAAGGCGGGAATGGCCTTAGAGTAAATTGAAGCTAGTGGAAGGCTGTTGTAAGATTAGAAATGATTCCTCGTTGGCTTGGATTTGAGTTTTGCACATGTTATATTACGGCCATTGGTGGCGTGATCGGTTTGTAAGTATAGTAGTGAAGACTATACTGACACAAATGCGTTTGGAGACTTAGAATGAACATTCGACGAATGTTTCTAAGGGGAAGAATGTTATACCCGTAGTTCCGTGGTATATAGGTGAGGATGTGCGTGCGAGATTACGGCGTAAATTTTGGAAAGAAAGAAAGATGTGATTTTTCGAAGTAAAAGTTTCCGGTTTGTGTGAAGAAAAAGGTTCGTTAATGGGATTTGGATTCCCAGATTTGGTATTCGGACTTCTTAGAATATTTGAGAATTATGAAATTTTATTTCCGGAAATTGTCACGTGGTGCCCAAGTGTGAAATTTACGGTTTTGTGGGGCCCGCTTAGTTTTTGAGATTTTGGACATTATGGATATTTTCGGGAGATGAAATATTTTGGACGAGTAGGAGGGCGACACGTGTCACCCCTAGGTGGCCCTCGCCGAAATTAGCTAGGCAGTGGCAAGCAGTGGCCAAGTCTTGCTAGATATTTTGTGTGGACAAGTGGCTTGTGGGTCCCACCCACACTTGTCCCCAATCTCAACCACACACTTGCCTTCATCCTATCCCTTGGTTGTCCTATATATGCACCCTTAGTTGATGAAATCTTCCACACTTAGACATTTGAAGACTTGAAAACCCTCCCTTCTCCTTGACCTAGAGCTCTCGGTTTTGCCCCATTTCTTGAGCAAAATTTGTCCAACAATTCTTAAACTCTCAAGTGTTCTTCCCAAGGTGTTAGGAAGATTGTGTACCAAGAGTTGGAAAAGATTTCACACCCCTAGCCTTGAAGGGATGCTTGGCCGAAAGTTGTCATCTTGAAACCCTAAGTGTTCTTCACTTTTGAGTTGAATCTTGAAGAGAAGTTGGTTAGGAGCTTCTATGGGTTGCTTGTAGCGGATTGGAACGTAAAGATTTGGAGCTAAGACTTGCTTGGAGCGACTTTAAGAACTTGGATATTTTTGGGCTATTTGAGGTAGTGGAACTTAAACCTTTGTGAATTGGTTGTTATACATATATTATAAGTATATTATGGATTATATAATATATGGAGTAAGTTTGGAAGAGTTGGATCTTGTTAACTTGTTAAAAGAAAGGATTGGCCGTTTGCCATTAAAATGGTAAAACGTATCTTACTTGCTAAGAAGCTAATAACAAAGTAACTATAACTTATATTAAGAATGGAAATATAAGTTGGATGACTAATGAGTAAATTGGATAAGTAAAATGGACAAAGTTGGCCAAGGACCCCAACTTAAGGACTGTATTTACTTTGGACCGTATTTACTTTGGACTGTATTTACATTGGACTGTATTTACATTTCGTAAGGGAAGATTTTTCAATCGCGTTAGTTTGGGCGTGATCCCCTTTTTAATTATTGTTTTGTTATGAAGGCGTGATAGTAAACCGCGTTACGGTTGGCGCGTAATCCCCTTCTTTACTTATTGTTGTTATGGAGGTGATAGTAAACCGTTACCGTGGGCGTGTAATCCCCTTCTTTATGTTGTTTAATTATTACGCCTTATATATATATATGGTATATATATTACTTATTCGCCTTGGTAAAAGATGGAAAAGTGAGTATAAACGGGGAAGTCTTTGTAGAAATTTCCGTAGATTTTGAGGGCTTTTATTGGTATAAGTCTTCAATGATAAGAAAGGTTTGATAGAGTACCATGACCATTTTAGAGTGGAGTACTACGTGTGGCGTGATCTACTTGGCTTAGGAGTAGCCGACGTCAAGTACTTGAGCGCTTTTGCTTATTGTCGATAAATCGTCGCGAGGTATGTGAACCTCTTCCTATCTTTTCTAGCATGATTGTTGTGAACTATGTAGTACGGTAGACGCATACGTGCTAAGTGATTTGGTTGGTTTAAAACATAGGGTGTTATAATAGCTTTGGGAAGTTAGTTATAACGACCTTATGTAGTGAAAATGGTTTCTTGATGTTAGAAGTTAAGAGACTTGATCTTATAAGATAAGAGACTTAACTTATTTGTTTTAATGTGGATGTTTGTGTGAAACCTCATTCGTGAGTAATGAGTACTTGGTTTTTAAAGGGATAATGTTTTACCGATTTCGAATCGAATGTGTATCGACAGGACCATCTAAGCGTTAATAAAGGAAAATGTATTGAATAATGATGTGTTGTATTAAAACCAAGAGAAACCTCCATCTGCATGTGCTAAGATGAGACAAAATGATATTACATTTTCTAGATCATGGTCATTGTAATAAGATCGTTATAAACAAAGAATAAACTACTCACATATATGACATATGTTACTCAATTGTTTTAAAAGAGATTAAGACTATGAGTTATGAAACCTTTCTAAAATAAGTGACTTGAGCATTTGAAAATGAGAAGCTTGAGTAATGAAACTAGGCAACCGAACTTAGGAAAAGAATGTTGTTACTTGATTTTGAAAAGGAATGTGGGTTGGTCATTCTAATACTATGGGTATAGGGTGACTTTTATAAAAGTAATGGATCTCTTTTAAAAGAACTTAACGTATGTAGTACTTTGGGGTTAAAAACCGGGACTTTGGCATAAAATGAAAGTACTTTGAGTTGTGTGAAACTTGCCTATGCTTGTTGTGAAACTTGCCTGTGCTTGTTGTTGTGAAACTTGCCTATGCTTGTGATGATAGCCTTTGCTGTGCAAGTGTGGTATTTCTGTGTTACCGCGTCTCGATAGAGCGGCCTCGACTTGTCGAGAACTTACTTGGACGTCTTTGGCGGTGATGGAGAATTCCACGGTATGTTTCCATTTTGATTCTTGTCTTGTTGTTGATGTCACATGGACATGTCTACACCGACGCAGATTCCGCATCGCGGCCACGCGTCGGGTTGATTACCCGATATATTGTTATTGTGGTTACATGGACATGTCTACACCGAGGTAGAATTCCGGCATGTGGCTACGCGCGTGGTTGATCACCCCGTATATTATTGTTGATGTCACATGGGCGTTCTACACCGAGGTAGAATTCCGGCACGTGGCCATGGGGCATTGGTATTATTGTTGCATCATGGACATGTCTACACCGGCGTCACTCCGGCATGCGCCATGATGCGAACATGATTGATGTTGTGGGCGTAAGACCCATAGTTATATTTGAGTGATGACTGAGGCGTGAGTCCTCGATCGACATGATTGCTTTTATGTTGTGAATCAGTAGTTTGGTTATCATACATGTCTCCCGCTTTATATAGACTAGTATGATTTCATTACTGATTTTTACGGCCACATACTTGGTACTGTTAGATCGACTCCTTCCGGGCCGCGTTCATGCCGCAGTAGAGGTACATCGGCCGTGGATCCTCGCCTAGGATCTCGCCAGCTTGGGAAGCTCCGTTTCTCGAGGCTTATCTTTTGGTATGTGTTCCCTGAGTTGTAGGTTCTTGTACATCTGGGGTATGGCGGCCCTGTCCGTCATAGTTATTGTAAATCTTAGAGGTCCTGTAGTAATCTTGTTGTGGCGGGGTTTGTAAAAGGATTAAACTGCTCGTTTTGAAAGAGTTGTATTTATTATGTTATTGGAAGGTAACCGTTGGGTTGGCCTGCTTTATGTTCATATATCTGCTTTCTTGTTTAAGTTTTATTTTCCGCTGGTTTTCTCGATGATTGTATCACTAGGGTGCCCGGATAAGGCACCGAACTGCCCCGAACGGTCGTTCTGTAATCATTGACAACAAGTTCGTTTTTCTTAAAATTCCAAAGAATGAACTTAATGGATTGTAAAGGATAATGTCTTGGATTTTGGAAAAGAGAAGTAACTTGAGTTTGAAAGTATAAATCACTTGTTTCAAATATCGAACTTTTCTTAGGGAAAAGTAAATGACTTGGTTTTAAAAGGTAGGAATACTTGACCTTAAAGGAGGTAATTACTTGGACTTTTAAAAAGTATACTTGACGTTATGTTAATTGTGTTTGAAGTCGTGTTCTAAACATGAATGTGTGTGATACGACGATGTGTGATAGTATCGTATGGTTTCTACGTAAAGAGAGGTCTTTGAAGGTAGGAAAGAATGTAGTATTTTGGGGTTGGAACCCGTTTGTTGACTTAAACGAAGGTACTTTGAGTTGTGTGTAACCCGTCTGCTTGTGGTGATAGTTTTGTTGTTGTGCAAGTGTTTGACTTTGTGCTACCGAGTCTCTCGACGGAGGCCTGATATCGGGGGGTATGATGGACATATCGACACGTTGGGTAGCCCACGGGTATGCTTCCACTATATTGATCCTTTGGGACATATCGACACGTTGGGTAGCCCACGGGTATGCTTCCATTAGGAGTGTTATCTTGTAAACTTGTTTGGACATACTGACACGTTGGGTAGCCCACGAGTATGCGTCCACAGTGAGTATTATCTGGGTATTTGTTTGGACATACTGACACGTTGGGTAGCCCACGAGTATGCGTCCACAGTGAGTATTATCTGGGTATTTGTTTGGACATACTGACACGTTGGGTAGCCCAGTATGCGTCCAAAGTGAGTATTATCTTGTTATTGGTTTGGACATACAGACACGTTGTGTAGCCCACGAGTACGCGTCCACAGCGAGTACTATCTTGTTATTGGGTTGGACATATCGACACGTTGGGTAGCCCACGCAGTATCGTCCACTTTGAGTAATGATCTTTCGCGTGAGTCCTCGACTTGATGTGGTTTGATTTGACCGAATCAGATATCGTGGTGTCTTGTAGTTTGGTTATCATACATGTCTCCTGCTTTCCTTATAGACTATTATGATTTCATTTACGCATTTTTCTCGCTTCGCATACTGCACTGTTATCGACTTCTTCGGCCGCGTCACGCCGCAGTTGAGATACATCGCTTGTTGATACGCACCCTTTGTATCGCTGTTCAGTTCTCAGAAAGCTCCATTCATTCGGAGACTTTGTCACTTGGTACGGTTCACTGAAGTTTTAGAACTTTTGTACATTCGGGGTATGGCGGGCCCCGTCCCGTCGTAGATGTTATAAAAATTCTTAGAGGTTTGTAAAGATCGATGTGGCGGGGATTGTAATCGTTCAGTGTTAGTTATTTTTCGTAAAAGGTAACCGCTTAGCCTGCTTTTCTTTTCATTGGTTATCATGTATGAGTTTTAATTTCCGCTGATTTTCTCGATGTTGTTTGACTACTTGGGTGCCGGGTAAGGCACCCGCGGTCTGCCGGTTGGTCGTGACACCCTCCCTAGCAAAGGCCCTTGGCCGAGAGACCCCTCCCCCTTTGAGTGGCCTTTGTGGTCGTGAGCCTCCCTCCCCTGGGTGCTAGCCGCGGGTACCCCCTAGCCTAGTTGTTTTCGTATAATACCCCCCCTCTTGGTAGAAATACTCTCAAAAGTATTGTTATAATGCCCAAAATACCTTAGCCTTTACCTTGTTGTATTCCAAAAATTACCTCTATACGTAGAGCCCGGAAATACTACCTTTTGTCCTTTTAGTCTCAAACCGAAACCCTAAGGAAATCTTCATTGTTGGTTGAAGTATTTAAGTAGAAGTTGGTTAGAACTTCTAAGGGTTGTTTGGAGCGGATTGGAGCGCACTGAGTAGAGCTAAACCTTGCTCAGATCGACATTATAACTTGGATAATTTTGGGCTTATCGAGGTAAATATCTTGACCTTCTATTGTAATTGGAAATTACATGTTGTTGGAATATATAGTTAAAGTATACTATATATAGAATTGAACATAGTTGTGCGGCAATGTCTTTTTGACTTAAGCCCAATTTAAAGAAGAGAATCGAATCAGAATTACATAGGACTGTATTACAGTAGACTTGTGTAGCTTTTCTGTGAGGTAGAATTGTACACGACCGGTTAGACGTGTTAACCCCCCCCTGGTTGGCTTGATAGCCGGCCTCGATAAAGGAGGAGATTTACGCTGTTGCGGGGGGGGGGAGGTGCTGCCGAATTTTCTGTAGAATGTTCTACGAAGGGATCTAAATGTTAATAAGCGCCTTGTGGCCTTATAGGTTGAAGTACTACGTATGGCGCGATCTTCTGGCTAAGGAGTAGCCGACGGTTTGAAGTACTTGGAGCGTTTTGCTATTAGTCGATACTCGTCGCGAGGTATGTGAACCTCTTCCTATCTCTTCTAGCATGATATGTGTGAACTATGTAGTACGGTAGACGTACATGTGCTAAATGTATTTGATTGGTTTAAAACATAAAGTGTTATAACGGCTTTATGGGAAGTTGGTTATAACAACTTTATGTTGGTAAGATACTGTGGTTTTTAAAAGGTAATCGTTGAACTATAACTGGCTTGTTATGTGTTAATAAAGAACTTGAAGTATTTCAAAAGATTTTGAATCATTTTGAAAGAAGAAGTAATACTTGGTTTTTGAAAACTTAAGAGTTATACTAGCTTTATGGGAAGTTAGGTATAACGGCTTAAGAATGGTTTACTGATTTCGGAAATCAGAATGTGTATCGACAAACCACTGCAGCGTTAATAAAAGGAAATGTTTTGACAGATTAAGTATTATTAAAACCAAGAGAAACTTCCATCCGCATAGAGCTAAGATGAGACAAAATGATATTTCCTAGATCATGGCTGCTGTAATAAGATTGTTATAAACAAGAATATCCTACTCACATATAAGACTTATGTTTCTCAGATAGTTTAAAAGAGAATTATATTCTTAAATGAATAAGACTATGAACTACGAAACCTTTCTAAAATAAGAAACGTGAACATTTGAAATTAGGCAAACTTGGACGTTTGGAAAATAATGTCGTTACTTGATTTTACAAAGGTAACTGTTTTGTTTTACTTAAAAGGATAATCACTCTATTTTCACATAACTACGGGTATTGTGTGACTTTTGTGAAAGTAACGTATCTTTTAAAGATTTAGTGTATGAAGTACTTTGGGGATAAAAACCCGAACTTGTTGACATATAGTAGAAAGTACCTTGTGTGTATAACTTGATTGTGTTGGTTTGTGATAGCCTTGTAAATACTTTCTTGTTGATTGATAAGTAAACATGCTAGGATGCTATGTGTGTTAGTATCTTGTGATGTTAGTGTAAAGGGGTTTTCCCCTCGACTGTGCTTAAAGTTGTTTGACTATCAGCCGTTATGTTGGTATTGTACCACTCACCTTGACTTATTTCCGGAGGTTGTCGCCTCCGACGCGGGTAGACTCAGCGATGCAGGACCATGATTCGAGAATACCTCATGCGGTCCGGGGATCCATGCGGAACTACGGGAGTTCGAGTTAGTGTGCGGCCTTTATGGTCACGCGTCTATGTGGCCGTGCGGATCGCGAGTCCAGCGATGCCGGAGTACCTCGACGCGGGTTATACCTCATGCGGCCTATGAGGTTGGCCTATGCGAGTCGCGAAAGTTCGAGGCTAGACGCGCACATTTGATATCGCGCGAGTGACCGCTTTGATCATGTGACGGCCTAGAGCAGATATCATGATACGATTTATGACCTTGTTAGTACCGTGGGTGTTAGTAGTCGGCTATGCCTTCGCATCTACCCCTGCATCGCTTTATTTGGACACGTGGGACCCGTGTTCATGTGTATTCCTTGGTGCTTTTCTATCATAGATCGGCGGTGAGGAAGGTATACCACGGGCATTATTGATGTTATGGGCTAGAGACCCATAGTTATAATAGAGTGATGACTTTGAGGCGTGAGTCCCCGACTTGACATGATCGCTATTTATCAGGAATCGTAGTTTGGTTATCATACATGTCTCCGCTTTATAGACTATTATGATTTCATTTACGATTTTTAGTTTCGCATACTCTGCACTGCCAGATCGACCTCCTTCTGGGCCGTTCATGCCGCAGTTGAGGTACACCGCCGTTGATCCTAGCTCGTGGTCAGCCAGCGTTTGGGAAGCTCCGTTTCTCCGGAGGCTTATCAGTGGTATAGTCCCCTGTCGTCGTAAGTGTTTACATTCAGGGGTTTGGCGGGGCCCTGTCCCGCCATTGTTGTCGTATCATTCTTAGAGGTCTGTAGTATTGTTGTGGGCAGGGTTTGTAAAAAGGATTAAACTGTTCATGTTGAAAGAGTTGTTATTTATATATATACTGAAGGTAACCGTTTTTGGTTAGCCTGTCTTCTTATTTCACTGTCTTATTACACTGGTTTCATGTATTGTCTTTATGTTCCGCTGATTACTCTGATGTATGTCTACTTGGGTGCCCGGGGTAAGGCACCAGTCACGGGCCCGGGTTCGGGTCGTGACAGTGACACATATTGACTTTTTTCTCCTTAAAAAAGATTATAAAGGGCTTTGTAAAGACTGCAAGGTCATTTGAAGTGAGAACCTTTTGAATCAGCATAAGACCCTGGTGATAGATTTGGAGATTAAGAGGAAGAAGAGGGTCATGGATGATCGGTCGAGGATCAGGTCAGGGAGTTTGACCGTGTCTAGTGCCTAGGAGATTGGGGAGAAATTGATGGCTATGGGGGCATGAGAGAGTAGGTGTGGTGGGCTCAAGGGGACTGGTGGTGGAATGAAGAAGTCCAAGAAAGAGTGGAAGCAAAGAAGGTGGCGTATGTGAAGTTGGTAGACATCAAGGATGATGAGGAGAGGCAGAAAAATAAGGAAAGGTACAAGATGGTGAGAAAGGAGGCAAAGTTGGCAGGTTTGGCGGCAAAAACGACAGCTTTTGAACGTCTATATGCAGAAATACATGACAAAGACAGGGATAAAAAGTTATTCAGGCTAGCCAATAAGAGGGAGCGGAAGGCACGTGATTTGGATCAAGTGGAGTACATCAAGTACGAGGATGACAAAGTATTGGTGGAGGAAGCTCTCATTAAACGGATGTGGCAGTCTTACTTCCATAAACTTTTGAATGAAGAAGGGGACAGAGACATTGTATTGGAATATTTGGAGTACTTTGAGAGGCATCTCAATTTTGGATATTGTAGTAGAATAAAGGTTGAAGGGGTTAAGGCTACTTTTCAAAGGATGCGCAGAGGAAGAAAGACCGGACCGAACGAGATTCCTGGGGAATTTTGGAAGAGCGCAAGCCTAATATTTGGAGTGGCTGACTAGGTTGTTTAATGTCATTTTTAAGATGGAGAATATGGCCGACGAATGGAGGTAGAGTATGATGATTCCTTTGTACAAGAACAAAGGCAACATTCAAAGTTGCAATAACTATAGAGGTATCAAGCTGTTAAGTCACACTATGAAAGTGTGGGAAAGAGTGGTGGAGATGAGGGTGAGGAGAGGCGTTTCTATTTCTGAGAACTATTTTGAATTCTTGTCAGGGCACTAAACTACAGAAGCCATTAGTAAGGAGACTAGTGGAGTAATATAGGGAGAGAAAGAGGGACTTACACATGGTATTCATCGACCTAGAAAAGGCTTACGATAAAGTGCCAATGGAGGTTGTATGGAGATCTTTGGAGGCTAGCGGTGTACCTGTGGTGTATATTAGGCTGATCAAAGACATGTATGATGGAGTCGAAACTAGTGTAAGGACAGTTGGAAGAGACTCGGAGCACTTTCCTGTTGTGATGGGTGCAGGGATCAGCTCTTAGCCCATTTTTATTTACATTGGTGATGGATGGATTGACGCGGAAAATTCAAGGTGAGGTGCCATGGTGTATCTTATTCACGGATTGTAATACCTTGTACCTTTAAACTAAACCTTGATCATGATTCAAGGGGTTACGAAACCAAACGAAAAGTTTAAAGTTGAAAACTAGTTTCAATTCTGCAGAATTTATTTTACGCTAGATTATATCAGCCGTAGAAGTATTTACGGCCCATCGTAATGAACTGTTAATTTCAAATGAAATTAACGGAACCCAATAGCTTTTTACGGACCATATAATATTTGACGACTGGTCCTTTCAATACCCTTAGCTTTTACAAAACCTTAAAAAACTGGAAATTTCAAAATGGTCCGATTATACAAATCATATAAAGTTTTATGGTCCCAACCAGACTGTATAAAAATTTTATGACCGTCGAATTTGGCCGTAGAATCTGTCTGATAACAAACAATATAAATATACAACTTAGTCTAGAAAAGTCAATTTTCACAATTCCAAAGCCCTTGCACAAAGGTTCTTTTCTTCCACATCTTACTACATCAAGGTAAGTCAATTCCAAGTATTTTAAGTGAATTCTAACATATATACATGATTTCTAAGTAGAAGTTCATTGTTCTTAACCTAGGGTTTTCAAGTTAAACCCAATCCAAGGCTTCAAGGTTCAAGCTTTGGATTCCTCCTTCCAAGTTCAGATTTTAAATATAAGTTTTAAGCGAATAAGGTATGTAGAGATTCTATCTACGTATGAGAACATCATTATTCTTCCCCACGCCACAGTTATCCATGAAATCGTGAATTTTCATAATCTAGGGTTTTACTCAAGTTTATGATAGCCCTATATACATGTACAATTATATTCCATGTTATATCTTGACTTGTTACTTATATTCATGATATCTTATTGTAACTATAATGAACTTATCCGTAATTTATGAACCCATGCCTTGATTTCCATGAGTTCATAAATATAAGTTATGGTCATTATAATTCAGTTCCATGAAGTCATATATATATTTATGATTTATACAAGTTATATTATGTAATTCTTCACATGCTAAATTATAAATTTACAAGTTATGTGTACAAGTTATTTCATGAAATTCATGGGTTTTCAAGCCAACTATTTTAAGTACATATTTTAGGAGTTGCACAGATTATCGAGAAGGCTCAGACAACCTAAAAATATGTATGCCAACATAGGATAAGGATCGCTCCGCCAAAGGACGATACTTTCTTATTACCCTTTGTGAGATTGTTAGATCCATCATGTCCATGCCTTGTACTCTGTCAAGGTATGAAATGACTTAGCTGATCGGGTAGAGATCAGACTCTGCATTCACCCATGATGGTTCATATCTATTTTGTTAATACTCTCTTACCTATAATACAGCTATATAGTTTACAGATTTTACACGTGTTATTATACTTATGTTCATGTTCATGTTTCAGTTTTAGTTCATGTCCGATTATTTTATGTACCTGCTTATTTCTTTCAGTTGCTTTACACACATTACAATTCAAATGTACTAACATACCTTTTTCATAGGGCTTGCACTCCATGGTGCAGGTGCTGAGTTTCAGAAAAACATATCTGCTTAGTAGGATTACTTCAGTATCAACTTTTGGTGAACCCCATTTCATTCGGGGTGTCTGTTTTATTTATTACATGATTATTAGTAGATGTATGTCAGGTCCTTGTCCTAATAAACAGTTTTACAGTCAGACTCATATGCAAGGGTTTCATAGATTAGTTTAGTATGTATGTCAGTATTGGTTTTCAGACTTATTATATTTTCATGTTATTTCTGCTATGATTATTTCAATATATGTTCTCCATGTTTTAAATCACTATTAGTACATTCTTTTGATGCCCATGTTGACAAGCAAGCCACGTGGTTCACTCTGTCACATGCAGTCAGTCACCAAGTGTTGTGTTTTGCCCAGGCCATAGTTCGAGGCGTTACACAACTTGGTATAAGAGATTTAGGTTCAAGTGTCTTAGGGAATCCATAAAATTGTGTCCATTAGGGTCACTTTTATGTGTGTGAGGGCCCTACACATATAAACAGTTGACCACCAAGACATCTAGGATTGTCTCACTTTTTTCATATGATAGATCGTGTAGTTAGAGCTATACCTTTAGGACATCTTTCTAACTCATGTGTATTGCGTATTTCCAACAAATGTCTGTGAAAAGTAAAACAACTACAAACAAGATGGATGCTGCTAATGCTTCTTGTGAGGAAGATACTCGGGCTCAGAGAGCCGATTTAGATACATCACCCCACTTGATGCTACAGGGCATGCAGATATTCCAGTTCCACGACTCGGATGTTAGGGGAGTTATTCAGCTACTCACCTAGCTTTTGGCTGCTCAAGCCCAACAATAAGGGATAACTCTAAGTAAGGGAATTAATGGGGAGTCATCCAGTTTTAGGACTTGTGAGTTTCTTCGTATGGACCCTCCAATGTTCACAGGGTCAAGTAAGATAGAGGATCCATAGAATTACATTAATGGGCTTTAAAAATATTCCAATTATGCATGTTACTGAGGTAGAGGTAGCAGAGTTTGGAACTTATCAGTTCCAGGATGTTGCTAACATCTGGTATGAGTCTGGGGAGCAGTCCCGCAGGGAAGATGCACCTCCAGTAACTTGGGATGAGTTTGTTGATGCATTTATTGAGCATTTTCTGTTAATAGATGTCAGGGAGGCAAAAAATGTGGAATTCAGAAAGCTTAAGTAGAACGACAGGAGCATTCAGGAATACTATCTTCAGTTTGTCTCTTTGGAAAACTATGCTCCACATATGGTTCTAAATATGAGGGATAATGTTAGTTATTTTGTGTATGGCCTTGATCCCCATTTGTACGATGCAACTAATATCACATCTCAGAACACATAGATGATTATTACAAAGATGGTTGCCTTCATACAGGGTAGTGAGAGAAGGCGGAAGGAAGAGGAAACATTACATAAAGAGAAATATAGGGAGTTTAATAAGAGATCCAAGTCTTCAGGTTACTTCAGCCATGAGGGAGGTGGAGGCAGACATTTGTTTCAAAAATAGGTCATCAAGACCTGCTCCATCTTTAGCCAGTTGTCACGACCCGTTCGGGGCGTGTGCCTTACGGCACCCCAAAGAGTCATACATCGTAGTAATCAGTGAACATAAAATAACCAAGATATGAAAGCAAGATAAATTGAGACACGAGATATCGAAGAAAGTTGCCTTTTCGTATATATATATACAACAACTCTTTCAACATGAGCAGTTAATCCTTTTACAAACCTCTTACAATTTACGCCCACAAGCATTACTACACTCTACGAATGATATGACAACAACGACGGACGGGGCCGCCATACCACGAATGTAAGCACCTAAAACAACAGGGGACTATACCACGATAAGCCTCCGGAGAAACGGAGCTTTCCCAAACGCTGAACTGTGACCCTAAGAGCGAGGATCAACGACTGGTGTACCTTTACCTGCGGCATGAACGCAGCCCCCCGAAGGAGGTCAGTACAACAGGTACCGAGTATGTGAAACTGAAAATAAATACTGTAAATGAAATCATAGCAGTCATATAAAGCAGGAGACATGTATGATAACCAAACTACTTACCTTTGTAAAATCAAGTAACAACATTATTTTCCAAACGTCCAAGTTTGCCTAATTTCAAATGTTCACGTTTCTTATTTTAGAAAGGTTTCGTAGTTCATAGTCTTATTCATTTAAGAATATAATTCTCTTTTAAACAATCTGAGAAACATAAGTCTTATGTGAGTAGGATATTCTTGTTTATAACAATCTTATTACAGCAGCCATGATCTAGGAAATATCATTTTGTCTCATCTTAGCTTCTATGCAGATGGAAGTTTCTACTGGTTTTAATAATACTTAATTATTCAAAACATTTCCTTTTATTAACGCGATGGTTTGTCGATACACATCCTGATTTCCAAAATCAGTAAAACATTCTTAAGCCGTTATACCTAACTTCCCATAAAGCTAGTATAACTCTTAAGTTTTCAAAAGAAACCAAGTATCACTCTTCTTTCAAAAACGATTTAGAAATCTTTTGAAATACTTCCAGTTCTTTATTATCACACATCAAGCCAGTTATAAACAAATCATTTACCTTTTAAAAACCACAAAGTATTTTCGGACCTACATAAAGCTGTTATAACCAACTTCCCATAAAGTCGTTATAACACTTTATGTTTCAAACGAATCAAATATATTTAACACATGTACGCGTCACCGCATACATAGTTCACACATATCATGCTAGAAGAGATAGGAAGAGGTTCACATACCTCGCGACGAGTATCGACTAATAGCAAAACGCTCCAAGTACTTCCAACCGTCGGCTACTCCTTAAGCCAAGTAGATCGCGCCACACGTAGTACTTCAACCTATAAGGCCACAAGGCGCTTATTAACATTTAGACCTCATCGTAGAACATTCTACCGAAAATTCGGCAGCACCTCCCCCCCCGCAACAGCGTAAATCTCCTCCTTTATCGAGGTCGGCTACCAAGCCAACCAGGGGTTATACATCTAACCCGACGGGTACAATTCTACTCACGAAAAGCTACACAAGTCTCATGTCTGATCCTATGTAAATCTGATTCGATTACTCTTCTTTCGAAAAGGTTTCTTATTATTAAGGCTTAAGTCATAAGACATTGCGATATAACGCGTTCAGTTCTAAATATAGTATACTTCAAGTATATAGTCTAACAATCATGTAATTTACAATTACATTAGTGGGACAAGATATTTACCTCTATATGCCCATAATTATCCAAGTTTAAATGTCGATCTGAGCAAGGTTTAGCTCTACTCAGTGCGCTCAGGCCGCTCCAAACAACCCTTAGAAGTTCTAACCAACTTCTACTTATTACTCCAACTAACTATGGAGATTTTCCTTAGGGTTTTGGTTTCGTGGTGAAGGGAAGTATAATAGTATTTCTGGGATTTTCGTATAAGTATAACCTTAGGATACTACAAGGTATACGGCTAAGGTAATTTGGGCATTATAACAATACTTTTGAGAGTATTTCTACCAAGAGGGGGTCTTATCCGAAAGCAACTAGGCTAGGGGGGGTACCCCACGGCTAGCACCCCAAGAGGGGGGGTATACCCCTCGG
The DNA here is from genome assembly GCA_029844215.1 of Przewalskia tangutica. Taxonomy (NCBI): domain Eukaryota; kingdom Viridiplantae; phylum Streptophyta; class Magnoliopsida; order Solanales; family Solanaceae; genus Przewalskia; species Przewalskia tangutica. Next base: position 53,497,456 of record CM056724.1, read on the forward strand.
CCTACCCCACTGAGGGGTACTCTCGGCCGGGGAGGGTGCTCTCGGCTAAGCCTCACAGCAAGGGGACGAAAACACAACAAGGGAGGGGGAGAGTTTTAACACTTAGAGATTTGTGGAAAGGATGAAGAATTCATCAAAGGGAGAGGGGTATTTATAGGTCAAGTGAAGGTCAATCAATGGCCAAGATCTTGCCAAGTGCAAGGCAAGTGTAGGGCCAAGATTCAACCAAGTGTCCTTGACCAACTAACACACAAAATATCCTACCAACTCCCCTTGACCAACAAGGCCAAATCGTCCATCACATTACGCCACTCACCAATTAGAGGTGACAAGTGTCGCCCTATTGTTGGTCAATAATTTTTCGTCTCTCGTAAAAATCCGCAAAAATTAGAAATGACATAGCCGGAATTTTCCCTACGAAAGCTGTGAAAACGTTTCGCCGAAAAACGACTCTAACCGGGTGTTGTGAACAAAAATAATTCGGCCAAGCCTATTGAAGTTCGAAAATTTCTACGTACGTCCCTACGTACATACTCTGGAAATACGGGGTATAACATTCTCCCCTCCTTAGAAACATTCGTCCCGAATGTTCCTTCTAAGTCTCAAAACAAACGTGCGCCAGTATAGTCTTCACTACTATACTTACGAGAATCAATCCTGCCATATCTGGTCACAGAAACATCCACGTAAAAATACTTATATCCAAGTCCACGAGGAAACACCTCTAACATCATAAAGCATACCACTTTTGTCACTTTGCCGCGAGGTTCTAGTGTCCTTCCGGCGACCCAACAAATGGTACCGGGCTGCATGCGATCCCTGAGGCTGTCGTATACTTCTTGTACACTCGAACTCTTACCACATTTCTGATACTGCTTCAGTTTCCAAAACTCGGGGTTACTATCTCTAACGTGGTCATCATTAACTGGGAACACTCTGGATGGATCTCCGATTTCCTTCTCGAACATAATACTGAAGATCGGGCCGCTTCCTCTAAGTCGGACGGCAAAAGCTAACATATAGGCAACCCGCCTATCCTCACATGAACTCAAAAGGCCCAAGTAACTCGGGCTAAGTTTCTCTTACACCTATCCGGTGGTTCCTTCAAGAAGACCGACCGTCGCACGAACTCTGGCGTCGCCGATAATCCGCACGATTCTCCGAGCTACCAAAACCTCTTCTGGATAAGCTTCACCCTATCCACATCCTGCTGAACACGTATGAACCAACTATCTGAACCTTGCCAACGTCGAACCAATCAACCGGCAACTTACACTTCCGCCCCTACAAGGCGTCACAAGGCGATATCCGAACACTGAAATGGTAGCTATAAAACACTTCCCCAACAGGAGATAACAATCCTTACAACTACCCCTGAATCAAACATCGGCGAGGCGAATGCGATACGGAGACTCACCTGGGTTCCTAACCCTGCCTGGTAAAACTTCCCGAAAGAAATAGCCGTAACCTGGGCTCCACTGTCTGTTCATAAGGTGAAAGCAGGCACCCCGTGCAGCCTTACCACCTTTCTGATATAATGTCACTGCCAAGCAACGGTCTGGCGAAAAACACGATGGGTGACCCATCGCCCGACATCGTCGAACGCATCCACTAACTCGTACGCTGGTTAACTAAACTTGGGCCTAACACCCTCGTGACCCTACCACCCGGCGGGACCACCACAAACTGACCCCACCACCAAACAGGCCGCGGGTTGACCCGTAACATGGCCTCAACCCGACCCGGAAATGCGCAAAACATTAGCTCCCCAATCCGGAACAATCTCTCAAATCACGTTACGAAATCCTAGCGGTCTTCTTAGTTCGACTACCCTCTTTCATTTCACACTACTTAGGGACCTATCCCATACATAGCTCACGTGCACTATGCACTCCTATAAGGGTCAAACATCAACATACGTCTTTTACTCGAGATGGCCTTACCTCTAAGGTCTCTACGTATAAAACTCTAAGGCTCCCACCTTCTCTATCCTCCAAATCTTCCTTGGTTAACTAACCAAGATTTCTAATCACAAAAAACACTCATGGTATCAGAACATAACACTTAAGGTATACTCACCTTATCACGTATACAACGCTCTAGGGGGTTAAAGATATACCTGAATCTACTGCTTCACTCCCCTTAGTCGTTCTAATCAAACATGCCCCGTAGGGCGCATAGCTAAGGAAGATGACAACTACCCACCGATCCTGAAGGCTAAGTCCTCCCGCAAGGACACTCTTTCGACATCAGACCACGGCGGTCATAGTACAACAAGTACCAACTAAAAGACGACATTCCTCGAGATGGCGCTGCCATCGCTGTGAACACCGAGAAAAAGCCCGAATCGGATGGGAACCGTGTGGCGTGAGCGGAAGCTCTGGAGCTCGACCAACTCCTGCATACCGAACGCCCCGAACCCGCGAGGACCTCTCGCATCAGTGGATGCGCATAATCTAATCCGGTGAGGTGACTGCCTCGAAAGTTACCAAAGGACCTTTGCTCGCCTCTTCTGTCGCCCGTTAACCCGTCGATCTCTACGTTTCTCGGCTCTGCGCGCATAAGCCCGCATACGTGCCATGCTCGTTCAATCAAGAACTTACTTTTGCACAACCTTCTCGTTGATATTCATCAAGACTCGCGGTACATCGGTATACTCCCTGGTAGTCAAATACAGGGTCGCCTCCTTGAAATCTATATTCTCTGTTCCCGGTCGTGGAACTGAAGGTTCAAATATCATGGCGCAGTAGGAACTGCTGCCGCCGTGATAATCTCTGCTGGGGCTAGTGACGTCGCAAAACTCCCCAAATGAAGCACCACCCCAGGTGATGATTGGGCCTGTGCCCACGTAACCCTCTGTACTCTACTCGCAGCTCCCTCGGCTGCCTTGCCCTCCTGGGCCGGGTTGCCCTACGCGGAGGCATAACGGTAAGGGAAAGAAATACGTTAGAGGGTCCAACTTACAACACAGCTCTAAGGCACGATCTCAGAGTAAGAAGAAATAGAAACCAATCCTAAATATCCTATAGCCTCCTGATTATTGGTGTGGTGCACAACACACCGATAATCAAGACTCTACCGATCTGATGCGTAGACACTTTCCGAGGATTAATCGCTCGATACCACTTTTGTCACGACCGTTCGGGGCGTGACGGTGCCTTACCCGCACCCCAAGAGTCATACATCGAGTAATCAGAACATAAAATAACCAAGATATGAAACAAGATAAATTGAGACACGTATATCTGAAGAAAGTTGCCTTTGGCATATATATATATACAACAACTCTTTCAACATGAGCAGTTAATCCTTTTACAAACTCTCTTACAATTTTACGCCACAACGGTACTACTGCACCTCTATGAATGATATGACAACAACGAAGGGACAGGGCCCCGTCATACCCCTCAATCTAAGCACCTACAACAACCGGGCACTATACCACCATAAGCCCCCGGAGAAACGGAGCTTTCCCCAACGCTGAACTGTGACCCTAAGAGCGAGGATCAACGACGGTGTACCTTTACTGCGGCGTAACGCGGCCCCAAGGAGGTCGATCTGACAGTGCAAGTATGTGAAATCAAAATAAATCAGAAATGAAATCATAGCAGTCATATAAAGCAGGAGACATGTATGATAACCAAACTACTTACCTTTGTAAAATCAAGTAACAACATTATTTTCCAAACGTCCAAGTTTGCCTAATTTCAAATGTTCACGTTTCTTATTTTAGAAAGGTTTCAGAGTTCATAGTCTTATTCATTTAAGAATATAATTCTCTTTTAAACAATCGAGAAACATAAGTCTTATGTGAGTAGGATATTCTTGTTTATAACAATCTTATTACAAAGACCATGATCTAGAAATATCATTTTGTCTCATCTTAGCTTCTATGCGGATGGAAGTTTCTCGGTTTTAATAATACTTAATTATTCAAAACATTTCCTTTTAACGCTGCGTTGGTTTGTCGATACACATCCCGATTTCCAAAATCAAGAAACATTCTTAAGCCGTTATACCTAACTTCCCATAAAGCTAGTATAACTCTTAAGTTTTCAAAAGAAACCAAGTATCACTCTTCTTTCAAAAACGATTTAGAAATCTTTTGAAATACTTCCAGTTCTTTATTATCACACATCAAGCCAGTTATAAACAAATCATTTACCTTTTAAAAACCACAAAGTATTTTGGACCTACATAAAGTCATTATAACCAACTTCCCATAAAGCCGTTATAACACTTTATGTTTCAAACCAATCAAATACATTTAACACGTATGCGTCTCAGTACTACATAGTTCACATATATCATGCTAGAAGAGATAGGAAGAGGTTCACATACATCGCGACGAGTATCGACTAATAGCAAAACGCTCCAAGTACTTCTAACCGTCGGCTACTCCTTAAGCCAAGTAGATCGCGCCACACGTAGTACTTCAACCTATAAGGCCACAAGGCGCTTATTAACATTTAGACCTCATCGTAGAACATTCTACCGAAAATTCGCGACACTCCCGCATGACAGTAAATCTCTCCTTTATCGAGGCCGCTACTAAGCCAACCAGTGGGTATACATCTAACCCGACGGTACAATTCTACTCATGGAAAAGCTACACAAGTCTCATGTAATACACCCTATGTAAATACTGATTCGATTCTTCTTTCGAAAAGGTTTCTTATTATTCAGGCTTAAGTCAAAAGACATTGCCGATAACAACGTTCAGTTCTAAATATAGTATACTTCAACTATATAGTCTAACAATCATGTAATTTCCAATTACAATAGAGGGACAAGATATTTACCTCGATAAGCCCATAATTATCCAAGTTTAAATGTCGATCTGAGCAAGGTTTAGCTCTTTACTCAGCGCTCAGGCCGCTCCAAACAACCCTTAGAAGTTCTAACCAACTTCTACTTATTACTCCAACTAACTATGGAGATTTTCCTTAGGGTTTCGGTTTTGTGACTGAAGGGAAGTATAATAGTATTTCTGGGCTTTTCGTATAAGTATAACCTTAGAATACTACAAGGTATACGGCTAAGGTAATTTGGGCATTATAACAATACTTTTGAGAGTATTTCTACCAAGAGGGGGGGTATTATACGAAAACAACTAGGCAGTGGTACCCACGGCTAGCACCCAAGGAGGGGGTGTATACCCTCGGCCTACTGTGGGGGTACTCGGCCAGGGGAGGTGCTCTCGGCTAAGCCTCACAAAGGGGGACGAAACCACAACCAGGACGGGGGAGAGTTTTAACACTTAGAGATTTGTGGAAAGGATGAAGAATTCATCAAAGGGAGAGGGGTATTTATAGGTCAAGTGAAGGCCAATCAATGGCCAAGATCTTGCCAAGTGCAAGGCAAGTGTAGGGCCAAGATTCAACCAAGTGTCCTTGACCAACTAACACACAAAATATCCTACCAACTCCCCTTGACCAACAAGGCCAAATCGTCCATCACATTACCGCCCACTCCCACCAATTAGAGGGTGACAAGTGTCGCCCTCTTGTTGGTCCAAAATGTTTCGTCTCTCGGAATTTTCCCTACGAAAGCTGTGAAAACGTTTCGCCGAAAAACGACTCTAACCGGGTGTTGTGAACAAATATAATTCGGCCAAGCCTATTGAAGTTCGAAAATTTCTACGTACGTCCCTCCGTACATACTCTGGAAATACGGGGTATAACACCAGTGCCCCCGTTTTAAGGTTCAGGAATGATAACAAAAGGCAAAACTTCAAAGCATCAAGCTCACATTCACATGCTAGTATGGGTCAATATACTTTCACCAATCCTGTGTGTGGAAAATATGGTAAGAGGCACCCATGAGAGTGTCACTTGGGTATGTATGTATGTTTTGGGTGTGTCTTGCGATGTCACTTTCAGCGAGATTTCCTATTAGCGAGACAGGGTACATGAGGTAATGTGGCCCAGTCCATAAATTCAGTAATTCCTCATAATTCTCAGACCCAATCAGGGAATGGTCCAACTAAGTCTGGTAATGTAGGTGGAGGCCTAAACCGCTTGCATGCACAATCAGGTCATCAGGACACAAAAGGCCCATGCATATGTGGTCACATGTATATTAGCCATTTTCACTTTCAAAATTTATTCCCTTATGGATCCTGGATCCACTCTGTCATACGTACCCCCTTTTGTTGCTAAGAAATTTAGGATAGAACAAGAAAAGTTGTATGAAACCTTTAAAGTATTCACTCTAGTTGGAGAGTCAGTTATATCCAGACAGGTATATAGGGGTTGTCCAGTTAAAGTCTATCACCACATTACAGTAGCTGACTTGGTAGAGTTAGAAATAGTAGACTTTTATAAAATCATGGATATACATTGGTTTTCTTCATGTTATGCCACAGTAGGTTATAGAACCAAAATTGTAAAATTTGAATTTTCTAGTGAACGAGTCATAGAATGGAAGGGTGATGTAGTAGCACCCATAAAGAGGTTTATTTCCTATCTTAAAGCCAGAAAGATGATATCCAGGGGGTACATTTACCATCTAGTTTGGGCTAGGGATGCAGATACCCGGACCCCAACTCTTTAGTCAGTACCAATTGTCAATGAGTTTCCAGAAGACTTTCTAGAGGATCTTCCCAGAGTTCCTCCCAATAGGGAGATTGAGTTTAGAATTGATCTACTTCCCGACACTAAGCCAATATCTATTCCATCATACAGAATAGCTCCAGCAGAGTTAAAAGAACTAAAAGCCCAGTTGAACGACCTCCTTCATAATGGATTCATTAGACCAAGTGTCTCACCATGGGGTGCACCAGTCTTGTTTGTTCGAAAGAAAGATGGGTCTTTGTGTATGTGCATTAACAACTGGCAGTTGAATAAAGTCACCATTAAGAATAAATACCCTCTTCTCAAAATCGATGATTTATTCAATCAACTTCAGGGTGCTCAGTGTTATTCCAATATTGACCTCAGATCAGGGTAACATCAGCTTAAAGTTAAGGAAGTTAATATTCTAAAAATTGCCTTCAAAACTCGCTATGGTCATTTCGAATTTTGTGTTATGTCGTTCGGATTGACAAATGCCCCAGCTGCTTTCATGGATATTATGAATAGAGTCTTCAAATTTTATCTTGATCTTTTCGCCATTGTCTTCATTGATGTTATTCTAATCTATTTCTGTAGCGAGACTAATCATGTAGAATATCTCAAAATAGTGTTGCGGACACTTCAGGACCGCGAGCTTTATGTGAAGTTTTCTAAGTGTGAATTTTGGATTCAATTGCATTGAATACAAATTTTACAAATTTCATTTTTTTTCTGAATTCATAAATTAGTGGCATTCTTAGGCCATATGATTTCAGGCAAGGGCATCCAGGTGGATTTTCAGAAAATAGACACTGTTATGAATTGGCCCATACCCACTTCTGCCTCAGATATACGGAGTTGCTTGGGTCTGGAAGGCTATTACAGACGATTCGTATAAGTTTTTTCTTCCATCTCAGCTCAATTGACTAGATTTACTCAAAAGAAAGTCAAATTTTAGTGGTCAGATGTTTGTGAGTGTAGTTTCGGGGAATTGAAAATGAGACTAGCTTTTGCTCCAGTATTAATATTGGCAGAGGGAATCGATGGGTTCGTTATTTATTATGATGCTTCTAGAGTTGTTCTTGGGTGTGTTTTAATGTAACATGGTAAGGTTATAGTTTATGCATTTTAAACCCCATGAAAAGAATTATTTGACTCATGACTTGGAATTGATAGTTGTGATTTTGGAACTCAAGATATGATGTCATTATTTGTATGGAGTTCACGTTGACATTTTTACGGCTCACAAAAGCCTTCAGTATATTTTCAAGCAGCGGGAGTTTAATCTTAGGCAGCCCAGATGACTCAAATTGATTAAGGATTATGATATAGATGTTCTCTACCATCCAGGGAAATCAAATGTGGTAGTTGATACTCTTAGTGGGTGATCCATGAGAAGTTTAACTCATGTTAAAAAGATAAGAGAACTATGACGAATGAGATTTACCGACTAGTCAGTCTGGGATTTCAACTCATGGACACCGAAGATGGTGGTGTAGTTGTCCAAAACAAGTCTGAATCCTCCATAGTAGCCAAAGTGAAGGAGAAATGGTTTGATAATACTTTTTCTTTATAGCTAAGAGATGGGATTCACAAGTATAAGACTATGACTTTTGAATAAGGGGGAGATGACGGTACTTTAAGGTACAACGGCAGATTGTGTGTTCCAAATGTAGATGGGCTCAGAGAGCAAATCATGGAAGAAGCACATAATTCTAGGTATTATATTCACACAGGTTCCACAAAATTGTATCATGATCTTAAAGAGATTTATTGGTGGAACGACATGATGAGAAATATAGTAGACTTTGTAGCCAAGTATCCAAATTATCAGCAGGTGAAAGCCGAGCACCAGAGGCCAGATGGATTGGCTCAGAATATTGATATTCATGTTTAGAATTGGGAGACGATAAACCTGGACTTTATAATAGATAGTTCTACCTCGTTCAGCCCAAAATCATGATTCAATTTGGGTAATTGTGGACTGACTAACTAAATTAGCCTACATCTTGCCAGACCACATATTCAGCAGAGGATTATGCTAAGTTGTATATTCTAGAAATTATCAGGCTTCATGGGACCCAGTGTCCATCATTTTATATCATGGTGCTTAGTTTACGACACACTTTTGGAAGTCTTTCCAGAAATGATTAGGTTCTAAGATAAATCTCAACATAGGTTTTCATCCTCAAATAGATGGTCAGGTAGATGTCATGACCCGAACTGACGGGCCGCGACTGGTGCCCTACCTGGGCACCCTTATACCCACACATCATATATAACCAGCGGAAGCTTAAAAAACTCATAATCTCATAACAAAGGGATCCTGTCTCCTGAACTGTCATATAACATTATAGGCAAGCCGGCAAGGCTGTAATTATATACACAATAGCCAAAATGAACTACAATTGTACATGTCTAACCCACACATGACTACAGACCTCTAAGAGTAAAACAATGAACTACGACGGGACAAGGCCCCGTCGTACCCCTGAATATACATAAGCCTATAATCAAAGATCTGTACCAAAATGATAAGCCCCAGAACAATGGATCTATCCCAAAAAGCTGAGCAAGGATCCTAAGCTCGCGGATCACCAAACTGAGTACATATATCTGCGGGCATGAACGCAGCCCCCCGGAGAAGGAGGTCAGTACAAAAATGTATTAAGTATGTAAACATAAAGTACTGTAAATAAGATCATAACTGGCCAAAAGATGACAGGGACAAGTATGATAATCAAAATACCAGATCCAACCGTGCCATATAAAATAAGAGTCAACCGTGCCTTTTAAAAATGAGAATCAATTGTGCCTTTTTAAAAACTGAGAGTCATGTCAAGATCACGAATGTCTGTCCATATAATCATATACTGTCATGGGTATCTATACCCGCATCATGGATACATGTCCATGCAATTATATACATACCGTACCCGGCCCTCTAGTGAGGGTCTTGGTGTTCATGGGTATCTATACTCGCATCATGGATACATGTCCATGGAATCATATACATATACTGCCCGACCCTCTAGTGAAGGATGCGGTGAACATATAAGGGACTGTGCACGAATCTGCCCGGCCCATTATGGGACGCGGTGTAATCATATACTGCCCGACCTCTAATGAAGGACGCGGTGAAGTGGAATAATAACACTTTGCACGAATAGTTATCATGAGCAACCATGTGCAATTTAAATCATCTTTTGACTCTCAATAAAACCTTTAAAATGAACTTTCATTTTAGAAAAAACAAGGCACTATCATATCATGTATCATTAAGGATTAAGATCCAATAGAACTATGTACATCCATAGTACACTCACTTTATATAAATCATGCCAAAAGATGAAGAAAGAGTTTTCGGCTATACCAACACGATAAGTAGAATACATCCCAATTAGTACTTCAACCAAACTCCCAAATCATTTTCAGGTTTGATCTCCCTTTGCCACTCATTTTGAACTAATAGTGAGAAGGCTTGTGCAAAAGGGATGGTATATATTTATCATCAAAATACTTCCTCTAACAGCAGTGTAAACTTCATTAAACCTCATTAGAAATTGAATAATATCCTACCTTGTTATTTCTAATGCATATTTTATTTTGCACCACATTTACAATCACAACTACATTGAGTTTTAGTGTTCAAATTATTTAATTCTTCTTACAGTTTTTTCCATTCTAGTGCAATAGCTAGTTATGTTCTAAGTACTTTGTGTTTGGTCGTTAATTTCCTTCTGAATCGATACAACTTAGCTCCATTAGTTGATGGTACCGGTCTTCTGATTCATTCCATAATTTAGCTGTTGCATTCACATACTCTACGCTATCAACAATCTCTTTTCCCAAAACAATCAAAATTCATGATGTAACCATATCATTTACACAAATGATAGCTCGGAGATTTCGAATATGGCTTTTTGTACTCGCCATTGATGAATTTGAGTTTGTTCTTCACTGAGAGTGATTGCAACACACCTCTCCCCCAAGATCTGTAACCAATTCCGTTGAATGAAACAAGTATTGAGTGTCGCGCCTGGGTTATCTGATGGATGCATGTAAAATGGATTAGTTGAATCAACATTAGATTGCTACTCTTTATCGATTACAGTCATAAAAATTTCAATAGTATAGACCATTATATGGTGTCATTTCATTTTTCATAAACAATGCTGTCACATTATTTATATATGTATTTAAAAAAAGAATTGACGAGTAATGTCTGATAACGCGCATCCGTCCATTTTAAGATCTTTTAAGTAATACCAGCTAGTATTGTTTTAGTTACTCTTTGAAATGATTGTTATAGGATAGAGTTGGAAAATGAGAAATGAAGGGAAAATGTTAATACTTTTCAGACCGGAAATAAAAGCAGAGATTAACTCCTCTAATCAAATAAAATTCATTTGCATTCAAGCCATTCTCAAATTTCATATTCATATAATGACATGTTCTATATTGTTAAACATGGTCCAAAATAATTGCCCAGCGCCGCGGCGCCGCCCCGAATTTACCTGTTTTATATATTAGACTTGTACCTAAATGGTATTGTAACATTACCATAACTGTATAGTTAGTCTTCATATAGAATAGAGTTTTAGATGTAAAGTATGAATAGGATTCTCCTATTGTAACTTGTTTATATATGTCTTTCATTAATAAGAATAATCAAGAGATTAATTTTTTCATGGTATCAAGAGTCTAGGTTCTGTTTACCTGCTTCCGCTCCTCAAATTTCTCCTTCTTTTCTCGATTTTCTAGCCTTAGCGCCGCAGCCCTCTTCTCGGATTTCTTCCAAAGTCGCGACTCTTCTCTCCAGAAAATCCTATCTTCCAAATTTCCTTCTCCGAATCTTATTGTTCTATTCCCGATGGCTAATAAGAACAATTTTCATCCTGCCCTCACAGTTTCTAACATCAAGAGCGTCATATCTATCATTGTTGACCTAGAAAACGTTCAATATGGGACGTGGCGGAATTATTTAAGATTCATGTTTTTGGCACATAAAGTCTTCCACCACATCATTCCTCCAACTCCTCCAAAGGAGGGTGATAGGGTGTCTACTTCTACGACTGTTGTGCCCACTAAAGAAGCAGATCCAGAATTATGGGTCATGCTTGATGTCAAGGTTCTTCAGTGGATTTATACCACTATATTCTTGGATCTTTTACAGACGATTATGGAACCCAACTCCACAGCTATGGCGGCGTGGGATCGATTGCGAGACATATTCCAAGATAACAGTCATTCTCGAATTGTTATCCTTGAGCAGGAATTCTCACAGGTGGCAAGTTTTCAAAACATTTTTTCTTATTGCAAACGCCTCATGGACTTGGCAGAACAACTCAGCAACGTGGTTCTCCTGTTTCTAATAGTCGTCTAGTTCTTCAGATGGTTGCAGGCCTGTCAGAGGCCTATAGCGGTGTTGCTTCGGTTATTCGTCAAAGTAACCCCCTGTCAGGATTTTATCAAGCTCGTTCTATGCTTACTTTGGAAGAAGTTGGATTGGCTAAGAAAGTGGCGATTGGGGCCAGTCTTGTCGTCATGATGACTGCTTCCAATTTTTCTCCTTCCAATCCAGCCAATGTGACCCAAAATCACCACAACGGGGGTGGTAAGAAAGACCAAAATCGGAAGAATAATGGCACGAATTATAGCGACAACAACAGGGGCAACCGTCAGCAGCAGCAGCAGTTCTGGAGCCCACAGGGGCCCCCTGGACAATGCAGTGGGTCCCAACGTCGCGACTCCGCATTCTGATCTTTGCGGCGCCACGATGCTCGGCTTCGCACGTGCGCGGCCCGGCTTCTTCCGTGTCGACTTCGTGGTTCGGACCGGCGAATGGCGGCGGCAGATCAAAGATACTGGTCGCGCTTCATCAGGCCCACCATGCAGTGGGCCCCACTCAGACTGACATTGAAGCAGCGATGCACACGCTTGGCTTGACTCAACCAGACCCTAATTGGTACATGGACACCGGGGCCACTACTCACATGACATTCTACCAAGGTACTCTCTCGTTTTATTCCAAAACTGAGCACTAGTCGTTGTATAACTGTTGGTAATGGCAATTCTATTCCAATTAACGATTATGGTCATAAAACTTTGTCCCCTCCTCATCCATCACTTGTCCTGAAACATACTCTTCATGCCCCAAAATTGACTAAAAATTTGGTGTATGTCCGTAAATTCACCACTGATAATTGGTTTCTATTAATTTTGATCCATTTGGGTTTTCTGTGAAGGATTTCAAGACGGGGAGTCATCTCATGAGGTGTGACAGTAGGGGGGGTCTTTATCCAATCACACCGAATCTCAGCATCTCGCGTCAAGCTATGTCATCCACTTTTACAGCTCTTGCTCCTTTCTTGTGGCATGCTCGTCTAGTTCATTCGGGGTCATCTATTTTATCTTCTTTAGATAGACATAAGTTTATTTCTTGTAAGGGTACGCGTAGCACTCCACTTTGTCAATCCTGTGCTTTGAGAAAAATTATTAAGTTACCATTTGTAGCTTCGAATTCTAATACTCCAATGTCATTTGATATTATTCATAGTGATTTATGGATATCTCCGGTTCTCAGTTCTATGGGTCATCGTTATTTTGTTTTATTCTTAGATGATTATTCTAAATATTTATAGACGTTTCCAATTACGAAAAAAATCTCAAGTTTTTTCCATTTTCATAAATTTAGAGCTTTCATAAGAACGCAATTCGAACGGGAAATAAAAAACATTCAATGTGATAATGGCAAAGAGTATGAAAATGGGGAATTTAGGAGGTTTTGTGCTCAAAATGAAATAAATTTTCGTTTTTCATGTCCTCATACGTCTTCACAAAATGGAAAAGTTGAGCGAAAAATTCGTACCATTAATAATATTGTCCGCACTTTATTGGTTCATTCTTTGATTCTCCATTATTTTGGCATCATGCGGTACAAATGACTACCAATCTACTAAATATTCTTTCCTCTAAAGGTTTGACATATCCATCCCCTCTCAAAGTGTTATACAATAAGACTTCGTCATATTATCATCTTAGGGTCTTCGAATGCTTATGTTATCCACTGTTTACATCCACTACGATCAACAAACTTCAGGCACGTTCTACTCGTGTGTTTTTAGGTTTTCCGTCAAATCAATGTGGTTATAAATGTTTTGATTTGTCCTCTAAATGAATCATCATTAGTCGTCATGTTCTCTTTGATGAATACCAATTTACCTTTTCTAAAGTAGAAAAACCCGTGCCTAGTTCTTATGATTTTTGGATGAGGATGACTCCCCCTATGTTCTCCGTCATTTTTTAGATTCTTCAGAAAAAATGATGTCAGCATCGTGGCCCTTAGGGGAGGCACCGCGACGCCTGCCAGCCAGTGACCAAACAGTTTCAATCCCCTCTTAGCGTTGCGGCCCTCTGGGGAAGTGTCGCGGCCCCAAAACTTCAGAGAGCTGTTCAGTTCTTCCAGCGTCGCGGCCCCCTGCCCCCAGCGTCGCGACACTTCCGACGGTAATTTCCAACACTTCAGAAAATTCTCAGAATTCGCTCAATCCAGCCCAGAGTCAAGGTCCAATCACTCGTAGTCAACGGGGTATTTTTAAACCAAAGAGACATTTTAATTTTAATTCTAATGTTCTTAAATCACCCTAACCCTGTAATCATGTGTCTGCCTTAAATGACCCTAATTGGAAAATTGTCATGACCGAGGAATATAATGCTCTTATTGATAATAAGACGTGGGAGTTGGTACCCCGTCCATCTGGTGTTAGTATTATTCGATCTATGTGGATTTTTGTTCATAAGAAAAATTCGGATGGTTCATTTGCAAGGCATAGGGATAGACTTGTAGGTGATGGTAAGACTCAGCAGGTTGGTGTGGATTGTGGTGAGACATTTAGCCCGGTGGTCAAGTCGGCTACCATTCACACTGTGCTCAGCTTGGCTCTTTAAAAATCATGGCCCATTTATCAGCTAGATGTGAAGAATGCTTTCCTTCATGGTGATCTTCAGGAGACAGTGTATATGCATCAGCCTTTAGGTTTTAGGGATACTAGATATTCTAATCATGTCTGTCTATTGAAAAAGTCCTTGTATGGGCTTAAGCAGTCTCCACGGGCTTGGTATAAGAGGTTTGCTGATTGTATTTCGACTATGGGATTTTCTCGCAACAGGTCTGATAATTCGTTATTCATATATCGTCGGGGTTCTTCCATGGCATACATTCTATTATATGTTGATGATATTATCTTGATTGTCTCCTCTGATGCTTTGCGAAAGGCTATTATGAAAATGCTCAATTCTGAGTTTGTCATGAAGGACTTGGGCCCATTGAGTTACTTTTTGGGGATTGTTGTAACTCGTCATGCAGGTGGATTGTTCTTATCAAAGAGGAAGTATGCAGCATAAATTATTGAGAGAGTTGGGATGTCTTCATGTAAGTCCACTTCTACTCCAGTTGATACTAAACCCAAGTTGGGTGCTGCATCTGGCTCTCCCTATGAGGATTCGACCCGCTATAGTAGTCTTGCAGGCACCCTTCAGTATCTGACGTTCACGCGACCTGATATTACATATGTCGTACAACAGGTGTGTTTGTTTATACATGATCCCATAATTGAACATATGAATGCACTCAAACGCATTCTTAGGTACATTCAGGGAACACTTGAGTATAGCTTGCATTTGTATCCATCATCGACGTCTACACTAATCTCCTATACAGATGCTGATTGGGGTGGTTGTCCAGACACCATACGATCTACGTCTGCATGTTTTTAGGTAATAACTTGGTCTTATGGTCTGTCAAGCGTCAATCCACGTTTTCACGTTCAAGTGCAGAGACCGAGTATAGAGGGGTAGACAATGTGGTTTCTGAGTCATGTTGGTTACATAATCTACCGTTAGAGCTTCATTGTCCTATTGACAAGGTTACCTTGGTGTATTGTGATAATATAAGTGTCATCCACCTTTCTGGTAATCTAGTTCAGCACCAGCGTACTAAACACATAGAGATGGATATTCACTTTGTTCGAGAGAATGTAGCTAAAGTACAAGTACGCGTATGTCATGTCTCTTCCAGATATCAGATTGCAGACATCTTTACAAAGGGTCTTCCCTCAGTCCTTTTTGAAGATTATAGAGACAAACTCAGCGTACGAAGACCGCCCACTATAACTGCGGGGGTGTGTTAAAAAGTGTCCAAAATAATTGCCCAGTAAGTTGCCTTGGAGCAGACAGCGGCGCGCCTCTGATTTCAATCGGATTTACATTTTGTATATTAGACTTGTACCTAAATTAGTATTGTAACATTACCATAACTGTATGGTTAGTCTTCATATAGAATATAATTTTAGATGTAAAGTAGGAATATGATTCTCTTATTATAACTTATATATATATATGCATTTCATTAATAAAAATAATCAAGGGATTAATACTTTCATATATCTTAAGCCCCAAGGATTCATGAGATTTCGGAGTCATCATATATGTAAAGCCTTATTAACAGAATTGTTGTTTATTCAATTATAAGCTATGCTGGTAGATTGAAAAATGACTTTAAGTTGTACGGTTCAATAACATCCACAGTAATTCAGCAACTTGTTTGTATGCCACTTCAGTGAGATGACCAGAGTAAAAAATATGTAATCCTTGACATTTTTGCACAACTCATACTCTTTTACTTGTCTCTTGCCTCCCCAACTATAAATTCCTCTGAATGGACCCGTCCCACATTAAGCTATTTTAGATGTTTCAAACTACACAAACGCAAAATATATAGGACATGTTAGAAAATCTTAGAACCTACAAAAATGTAATTGCCTTAAGTACTATTGAAATTCGAAATGGAGTAAAAATATGTCTAGTTTGTATTAGTGTGTATATTGCCAGTGAAAGTATTAGCACGTGTACTAGGTTACATATCATATTTTGTATTATATAATTATGGTAAGATTGAGATACTTATTATAGAAAGATTGAACATTGTATACATATATATATATATATATATATATATATATTTGTATTAATGAGAAAAGCTCACCAAGAGAGATTAATACAATATTATAGCCAAAACCTAAACCCTAACTTCTCTCCTCTACAACCGCAGCTCCTCAGTTACTGCACCTCCTTCCCGAGAAAACAATATTCTTCTGTGTGCTTTTCGTGGGTCTTGGTGACTGCACACGGAACAATACTCTTCTCTGTCTAATCTCACTATCCAAGAAAATACTCCTCTTTTTCCCTGATATTGTTATTAAATTCCCTGCAGTGCTCTCTACCCGACCTCTGTTTTCCCTACGGTGCACACAGAACAATTTTCCCTGTAGTGCACACAAAACAGTTTTCCCTAAGATTACATTTTTTTTTCTTTTTATTTTAGGATCGAGATTTTATGAATTGTTGTTATTCTTGCTGATTATTTTTGTTTGTTGTTGCTGTTTGACTCAAAATTTGAATGTAAAAAATATATATATGAAGATGAACTGAATTATACAAAAACAAGACGTTATTGACATTGAAGAAAAAGACAAGGTATATAACTTTCTTTCCATTTTATTTTCATTCTGGTGTATTTCTCATACGTAATCTCATTCTTGTTCACTTGCAAGGACATTTCAAAGTTGTGATTCACCAAATATATTATGCATTATTAGTTGATTTTTATTGTTTCGATTTTATTGTAAAAGCATGAAGAAGTTTTGTTTATTCTTCTCTCCGACAGATATTGAAGCCGCAATGCACATACTATGATTAACTTCTCCGAACTCAAATTGGTACATGGACACAGGCGCCACAACGAACAATTAAAGTTTTGTTCTTTTTCCAATCCACTATAATGACTTCTACCACACTGTCCAATTCTGGAGATCAATTTTGGGCCCAATTTTCGGGAGCCTACCAGTCCGCTCCAAGCCCTCCCAATCCAGTTTGGGCCCGACTTTTGTAACATTGACTCCACAATAGCCCGATAATGTGTGGTATATGGATATAGGCGCCACGTCTCACCTCACCAACAATTCTGGTAGTCTTCCTCAATTACGAAGTTTAAATACTCTACAATCTATTATGGTTGGAAGCGGTCATCGCATTCCAATTCAAGGGTTTGGCCACACACTAACCCCATCACCGCATCTCCACTTCTCCCTAAATAACGTCCTTTATGGCCCAAATGTTATCAAGAACCTAATCTCCGTCAGAAAATTTGTCACGGATAATTCTGTATCAATCAATTTTGACCCATTTGGGTTTTTCGTAACGAACCTACGTACCGGAAAACTTCTTACGATATGCAACAGCGAGGGGAACCTCTATCATTTCCTATCCACGCCCGTTGTCAGTGGCACCCCTCCCACATCTCTAAATGCCTAAGTCTCTTCTGCATCCGCTTTAGCAACTATCTCTCCGTCAACCTGGCACAATAGACTTGGACATCCTGGGGCTCTTAATTTAATTTTCTTCGGAACAGTAATTTAATCCGCTGTCCTAGTGAAAAATCTGCCCAACCATTTTTTTTCTTGCCCTTTGGGCAAACACGTTCGCCTCCATTTTCAATATTCTTTAAGTGTTATGTTTTCTCCGTTTGATATTGTTCATGCAGATTTATGGACATCTCATGTTATTAGTTCACTGGGTCATCAATTATATATTGTGTTATTATATGACTTTTCTCACTTTCCCTGGATTTACCCTCTAAAATTCAAATCTGAAGTTTTTATCAAGTTTATTGAGTTTCGTAACTTTATCAAAATACAATTTGAAAAATCCATTAAATCATTCCAATGTGACAACGATCGTGAGTTTAATAATTCTGCATTTCATAATGTTTGCACCAAGAATGATATGGTCTTCCGTTTCTCGTGTCCCCATACCTCATCTCAAAATGAAAAAGCTGAAGGAATCATCCATACTATCAACAACATGGTTCGTACCCTTCTTTTTCATGCCTCTCTCCCCCTGTCATTCTGGGTCTCTGCAGTCAAAATGGTAGCCTATATCCTTAATATTTTACCTACCAGTACTCTTCACAACAAAATCCCCACCGAAATTCTCTACCGTCGGATCCCGTCCTATTACCACCTTAGAATTTTTTATTGTCTGTGCTATCCAAATCTTGCCTCCACTGCTCCCCATAAATTAGCACCCCGCACTGCTCCTTGTGTCATAGTCGGTTTTCCGCCAAATCATAGGGGCAATATGTACTATGACTTGTCTACTCGTAAAATCTATATCTCTCATCACATCACGTTCGACGAGATGATCTTCCCATTTTTCAATATCCGAAAATTCCAAACACGGATTACACGTTTCTCGATGAGTCAGACCTCTCCCCCATCGTCAGTTCTCTCATCCGCCATGACACCGCTATTCTGTCACGACCGAAACACACTACTCCGGTACTTCCAGTTTCCGCAGTCGCCGCCCCGTCGAGTCATCCATTCCCGGCGTCAATCCAACCCACCGTCGTCTTCCATATTCCGGCAACCACTGCCACTATCGGAAGTCGACCAGTCCAGCATCGGTCAACCACCGCAAATCCGCCACTTCCACCTACCGTTGTCACCTCTGATAGCGTTAGTGCATCACCGTCACCATATCTTCCTCAGTCTCCCTCGTCGCCGACTACCGCCACCTCTGACAGTCGGCACCCCGTCACTATTCACACATCCAGTCACCGGAACCCCCATTAGCAAATTTTTGTGCCCCCGCCACTAGACAATACCATAGTCGACCCTCCATTGCACCACCCGTCCCCTCCATACCTCCAATCACCGGCATACCGTACCCAATAACAACCCAGTTCGTTACCTAATCCACTCCCTAGCAACTTACCCACCTTGACAAAACCTGGTATCCCGACATACACCACCACACCTGCCCGTCATCCCTAACCAACCACCGACTTCAGGCTTTGGAATGATTAGTGGAATTTGACTAACTTATGTTATTGTGTGGAACCGGATGACTGAATTGATTCTATTGCTCTAGATTGGTTGCATTTTTTGGCTTAATTTTCAAAGTAAGTGGTTATGTGATTATAATTTATGAGTTTGTTTAAAGTGATGCCTGACTTTTGCTTGTGGCCGATATTGCTTAGTGTCATAATTGTCCTATAGGTCAAGAGGAGTTAAGTGTGTCTATGTGTTTTTGGTGGTTAGTAGCTTGCTTGATAAAGTGTCTAGTAAGTGATAGTTAAGGTGATGTTGTGTAATAGTCTACTTGTATGCCTTATGTGTAGAGTTTCCCTCATTAGTAAAAGGGTGTATGGTGAGGGTAACCACTTAGAGTATAACGAGGAAGCTTAATGAACTAATTTATGCGATGTAAGTAATTGTATGTGTTAGGCATATTTTATATACACTTTTTGAGTCATTTTTAGTTAGTATTTTTCTTATTTTCTTTGAAATTAGTGTCGTGTTAGGGTCGTTTTTCTTTCTTTTGAGTCACAGCGGTCCTAAATGGAGAAATGACAAAAAGAAGATGAAATGAGCTTAATTGAGCTGTAATTGCACAAGAAAAGGCCAAGAAATGAAGTCTAAGAAGTCCCGGAAAGTATAGAAGTAATCAGACGAAGTCCGGACGAGAAAATGACAAAAAAATCAGAAAATCCGAGAATGGACGTCGCCGGCGCCCAAACTAATGCGAGGGTGATTTTGCTTCAGGACTTCCGTGTATTTCGGCTACTGCAGGCAGGCGGGTTTTTTCCGGTCTGGTGAATTTGACACGCTTTAGGGTCATGATGCAATTTTTTCCCAACTATAAATTCCTAAAACTCTGACCTTATAGAGGCATCTTGTACATATTCCATATCATACTTGGAAGAGGATATCTCTCACAGTCTAACATATTTTTGGAGGCGACAAGATTGGAGACCTAGTTTATTTTCTTTTCTCTTTTCTTTGTTCTTATTTCAGTTCATGTTGGATATTGAATTAGTTCTTAGCATGTCTATGGCTAGGAGCTAATATTTTAATTAGGGCTTTCCATTGAATCGTTTGAAACTCGTTTTCATGAATTAATGCATTTGTTTGGTTTCTTCTTCATCTTGTTAAGATTTATTCAATATTGGTTTGAATGTTTGATAATTAACTAATCACTAATTGTCATAATTTATATGATTTCGAATCGAGATCCGAGAGGGGAGATTTGGATATGCTGTAATTGAATAGACATAGGTTAAAATCGTGGACAAAAGTACTCTGATACTTGTGTAGCATTTTAGGTTACTGTTCTTGCTCAGCTTTTTGGGATAGCTCCATTGTTCCGGGGCTTGTCATTTTGGTACAGATCTACTATTACAGGCTTATGTATATTCAGGGGTACGGCGGGGCCTTGTCCCGTCATAGTTCACTGTCTTACTCTTAGAGGTCTGTAGTCATGTATGGGTTGGACATGTACATTTGTAGTTCATTTTGGTTATTGTGTATCCTTTGTTATGAGATTATGAGTTTTTCTTAAGCTTGCTGGTTATATGTGATGTGTGGGTATAAGGGTGCCCAGGTAGGGCACCAGTCGCGGCCCGTCGGTTCGGGTCGTGACAGGAACCCAGACCTAGCCTAATCAGACCTTTCACTACTAAAACATTCCATTTTTGTGTGATTTGCGAGTCGAAGATTTCGGAGTGAATAACGAGCTCCCTTCGACCTTTTGACTACCTCCACACAAGGTAACTCGATTTCCATCTAGTTTTTCTTCTTAAATTCATGTTCATAACTTGTATTATGTGTTATTGTGACTAAATAAGCATGTTTAGTTGAAGTCATGTGGCATGTGGTGATTGTTTTATAGTGTAACTGATTTGTGCCTTGATTGTGGAAATGGAAATGTGATTCTGGTTGTAGTAACTTGTTCTAATTATTGAATAGCAGGTTTAGTTATTAAAGAGCATGTTTAGTTTATCCAATATCATGTTTGTTTCCTGTTATATAACTAGTTATTAAAGAGCATGTTCATAACTTGTATTAAATGCATGCTTAAGTAGGAATAGGGAGACCCTAAACTCTTATGCTAATTGTTGTGTCCTTAATAAGGAATGTAAAATGATAGACTCAGGCTCACAGAGCCCTGCTATGCCTCTGCTCCTGTAGTTAAGTCAAAAAATGTCTTGCTTGTTTCTATGGCCATGTCTACTTGCATTTAGATCAGTTAAGACTATCAATGCAGTAAATGGAGTTAGAATCTTGACTGTTAACCTGCGTTTATGCATCTCCCCATGAATGGTCTGGCTTTAGAATTTGCTACTTAGTTTGATCACATTTAAAAATTAGGACTTTCATCTAAATATCTCAAGGGGTCTTTCCATTTTAGAAGAATCTGACCACACTGATCATGTACCCACAGTATGCATATTTTCCTTTTCTCATCATGAATATAAGACCAAATATGGAGTTTTTGTTTAGATAGCATGTGTTCTGAGTCAATGACATGAAGATAATTGAATAGTCTTAGTCAGGTTCCTTATTCTATCCCTCCCTGTTTGTTTTGGTCTGGTTAAATTACTTGACTATTTTGGGTGAGATTAGAAGGATAGGTGTGTGGTTGTTATGTCTGTGCTTGTTTAATCTGCATTTTGTGTGGTTTGAATTATGAATAATTCCCCCGTGTCATTTTTGCTACTAAATTAAGAGCTACATAGACATGATAATAGGATCAGGATCTTGTTTTAAAAGAGTCTTAGGTATGAATGTTACCCTCAGCTCTGTTTGCTCTAGTTGATACCTAGCATGGTTATTGATTTAAACTAGGGACAGACCTCCCTTTCATTGCTTAAAATCTGATGAATAACATGACATATTTGATTGGGTATAATTAAGATCAAGACATAGAAATAGTGTTGGCTCTTCCAGTATGTGTGAGTAATAACCATTCTGATTTGAACCATATCCATTATTGTTATGAAATACATGTAATAGTGCTAAGGAAATAACAAATATGTGATATATACTTTTTCTGGGCACCATTCCTTATTTCATTCCTCTGTATTGCTCTAATATACACCGATTTACATTATGTATCAGATATGCCTAGTATATCATACATATAAGTGTAAATATCCTCTTGTATATCATCTGTGTGACTGCACTATGAGAAATATAAACTTAGTCTATTTTGCTCCTTGCTGCTTCTCTGATTATGTTATCGCCATTGGGCTTGGCCCATTAATGTTGTGGTTTTTCTGTCTCTGCCATTATGTTTTGTTTCTGGGATAAGCCCATTTGTCTGTCTTTCTTCATGGCACTATTTATTTGGGCCGCGTTCTGTTTGGTAGTTAATTGGATTATTGTCTACTTTATTTGGACTGCTTATGTGTTTAAATTCATGTTAATTATATGATAAGTCCAAGATGATCTCTAACTAGTATTTTTGTTTTCTCCTCTACTTCCACTATCGAGGTACACCGCGATGGTCCCATTGTGCTCGTCTAGTTAGGCTGAAGCCCAACTAAATGTAGCTGCCCATTGAAGGATCAACTATGGATGGAAATAGTAACGGATGGGCTTAGGTAGCCTAAACTCAACTCTCTTTCCATTTTCTTATATGTATATTGTATTTATGTAATATTTGTAATAAAAATATACTTTCATATTTATATTGGAACCCTTATTACGGTTACAACTTAGGATAGGAAAATGATACGTATATCATTTAGTTAGATAACCAAAATAATTTCGGAACACTTGTTTAAAAATCTGGAAATTGAATAAAAACGGATTGTTTTTGACTAATAAGGAAGCTGGAAATAAGAAACTGATTTTAAACTTAATATTGATACTAACTTTGGACTTTGAAGATAAGTGAACTCTTGTTTAGATTGCTGGTATTACAAATTTGACACAAATGCGGGCCTGAGTGACTGAGATTAAACAAATAGACAGCTGAAAACTGATTTTGAACTCTAGCTGGACCAAATTAACATTTTTTAAAAGTTAATTTTATGAGCTAAAGCCCAACTAAATGATTTTTGGATCAAAAGAAATAAAGTCACCTATTTTTTACTTGAGTTGTGGTAAACTGGTAATGGGATTTGGGTGTTGGAATATGAATTGACTTTTGGCAATATGGCATGCAAAGAATAAAATGAACCATTTTTATACTCTCTTTTCTCAAAACCGAATCTTGTCATTACAAAGGGATTATACTCATTTCAAAATCTTTAAAAAGATTTTCTAAAAATGCAAGTGTGAGTTGGACAACATTGTTGAACTAAATGTGGAGTTATACTTGAATTCACATTCGAGTATTCTTAGTTCGAAAGTAAATTGATCTCCGTATATATTATTTTTGCGGAAGCCTAACTCTTTGTTTTAAAAAGAAAAACTCTTGAGTTTTAAATGAAATGAATGACAAGTATTTTGAGGGTATTTTAAACACTTTAAGTCATTTAAATAATTAAAGCATGTTATAGAATCTGTAAGTCAATCGTATTATACTAATCCTTAATACCGGGGTGTCTAACATCTTCCTCGGGAGATTACCAGAACTCTTACCTCGACTTTAGTTTAGATAGGATTTTTTAATTAATTTTGAATAAACCCTTTTACACTGATTTTTCTAATTTACCTATAAGTTAGGTGGCGACTCTAAAAACATTATTCGACTTAGATCAACATCTAAATTCATAGTAGCTTTTATGCATTTCTCCGCGTAAAAGTGAACCGTAACTGTTTGTATCTTAAAGTCCTTGTATAAGTCAAGAGCATGTTTTAGGAATAAGGGATATTTTGTAAGTTAAATTGTTGCATAACTTTTAATAAAAGAGTTTGTTATGTTTAATACATTTCTTCCATTTTCACATTAATTACTAAATTGTTGTAAATATTTTAGAATTAATTCGCCTACTGGAGATAGTGTAAGTGTCACTACGATGTCGTGATTTGGGTAGTGACAACAAGGAAGTCCTTGCAAGAAATATAATGAGAAACACATCATTAATTTAAAGAAGGGGAAAATAGTACCTACACGAATAGGTACTAAGACCTTCACTACAAAAAAATGACCTACGGTGAAGGTTAAAAATTATCATCGGAGGGATGAATGACGATTTTTGTAAGTCTCATTGTAGCCTATGTCACGGTAGGTCTTTCATAGATAACGATTTAAATAACTGTCGCATAATATGTGATGGTTATAAACTGTCACACATTTGGTCCTTGACTTTGACTATTTTCCGCTTTTTTTTATTTTTTTCCCGGGAAAATTCATTTTGACGCATTTTTTATTTAATAATTAATTTAATTAATTATTTTTTAAAAAAATCAATAATAGTAAAATTGATGGAAAAATAGCATATTGTAACTAAAATGTAACTAATTAATCAAATCATTTTATACACAATATTAAAACATTTACGAATTATTTTACAAAACAAAATGTTCCCAAAACAAAAGAAATGTATGGTCTCGACCAAGACGAAGGCCGAAAATACAATGTCTTCTTGAACCTTCACGTAATAACTCCAACATCATTCATCCCTAACAATCTCAAAGAAATCAGAAATGGAGGTATTGCTTCAAAATTAAAATTAAGAATCACTCACCATTTTATGTTATTATCATGAAATTGACTTATTTCTTTCTCTTTGTTACCGATATGGTATTATTTATCTGTGGTGTTCGAATTTCTTCAACTTTTTTTATCCGTTTCCGATTCATTGTTCAACCACTTTCCGATGTGTTTTTTTCAGCAGCAACATAACACACAAGAAAGCAAGTTAGCATAATACCCAACTAAGTGCAGCTCTTACAGGCTAACGGATGAATTTCTTAAAACAAATCATGTACTAAACTTCCTTTTCAGAAAGCAACTAAAGAAGCAGATTTTTCATATTCATTAACCACATGTTCCTAAATATGCATCCTAAGCAAGATTAACTCATTTCAATCTTGGTTCTTTTTCTCAATATAATGACAATAATCTATTTAAAAATGAGAAATGAGAAGAGAAAAGATTAGTCACATGGTCCTGATTGTTTAGTTTACAACTACCAACTATAAATCCTAAAACATACCTGACTAAACTCAAATAGGCTTTAATATGTAGTAACTCATGGTTTAGAGAAAATACATGTACTCAAGACTAAATAAGATAAATAGGGAAGGATATGGAATGGTTGTATTTGTAATATCATAACCAACTCATAAAATAAAACTACATATAATCAAGGCAGAGTTCACATCAAACATACCTAGACTTTAAGCTAAACAAGAGATATCTAACAAGTACACATGATAAAAAAAATCTCATATCATAACTAGGAAAGCATTGAAGGCTCCATTGAACCATATCTAACATAGATCAACAGTATGACATAAAAAACATACCCTGACCAGAATAAAACTACATCAGGGCATGTGTTATTTCTATACCAGACCTAAATAAGTCTCAACAGATGCATAGTGAACATGTCATTAACCAATACAGACTCATCCATATATAACCACCATGGACATACCATTTCAGAGTTTACATTCAACTTAAACATCCTTCAACCAAGTGTAAATGTCAGTAAGAGCCTAAACTGAACATTGTCCCCTAAGAAATACTAACAATATGTGTTCTAAATCATTTTTAAACCTACGCATGTTCTAAAGATATCCTAAATGACATTGAGAGGTTCAAACATGCTCAATATGAGATTTTCCAAGGCATTAACTATGTCCATTTGTTACTCTTAAGAACACTTTAGAACTGAATTATAGTCATGCCAAACACATCAAATCTAAATTCATCCCAAACTTAGCACACAAAGCACATAAAAAATAGGCTTCATGTTATTGACCACACAAGTTCTTAAGCATGCATCATAGACACAAATAGATCACTTTTAGGCCTATATGTTATACCTAAATCCTTTCGCTATCATCAAACAAAACACAAACATGATCTCAAAATGGTCTAAACATATTTACAATTAGGTTAACATGCTAGTATGAGTTCATTTTCTGCACTTAAACTAACTAGAAATAGTTCTATATCACAGTATAACACATACACTCAACAAAACTTAACTAAGCATGCTTACAGTCATCTAATACACCTAAAAATGCAAAACATTTAAATAAGAATGTTGACACCCAATTTTGACCCTCCCGTCCAGTCATTAACTATAAAATTACACTAATTTTGTAAAATAATTTTTTAGGATTTTTATAATAAAATGCAGCAATAAAACATAAATACAGGCATAAATAAATATTTTAATAATGACATCGCGTCTTACGTAGAGTTTTAAGCACTTAGAGTCTCGCGCCCGCATTAATTAACTTTAAGCTTTGTCGTAATTCTTAAATAATTAATAAATGCATAAAATAAATAATTTAGCGATAACGTCGTGTCAGGTAGCATAGCCGCATTTATTAGTAATCATTTGTAATTTAAAATCAATTTTAATCTGATATACGCTTTTAATAGCGTCGCATTTATAAAGCTTTAAACAATTCTTAAATATCATACTTGCATTTAGCATTTAACTAATCTAATCTAAACTCAATTCAATTTTAATTTAACGTCGCAATAATGCATAATAATAAGTTTCTAAATAATAGCGCCATATTCTAAAATATTAAGCACTAATTAAATAGCACACTCACATTTATTATTGTAATAATTTTAAAACTTAGACTAATAAAGCACCTAAATAATTTAATTACATTTGTTAATTTAATTTATCACTAATCATTAATAATACACCTAAAACTAATACCCAATTTAAATTACCACCAGTCCATTGCCCAGCCCAACTTCACCAGCCCAATACCCGCAGCCCACAAGACTTAATTAATTAGTCCATGCCCATCAGCCCTTCCCCTTCCTTTAAGCAACCCGCAGCCCAACTAATTCTCTGGCCCAAACCCGCGACCCGCGAGCCCACTCGCCCCTCTGTTATCAGGCCAAAGCCCACGCCAGCAGCCCTCACTTTACCCATCGTTGCCCTTAAGAAAAACCGAAAGGAAGAAAAGCAAAACCTAAACCTAAAAACAGATAGTCGCCGCACCTCCCGCACTTCGTCCATGCCGGGATTCTCGCCGGAGAATCCGGCGAATCAGCTACCATATCGACACCCTGTCCTTACCATAGAAATCGCAACCAAAATCTCTCTTTAAACACCTCAATCATTTCCTTACCTTAATGGATTTTACACACGAATCGCACAAAATCAGCACTTAAACCTCACCCAAACTTAGAACCCAAACGATGGTTATATAAAGCGCATGCAAAAGAGATTCGAGGAGCAGCAAGGCAGAGCCCAGGGAGGTAGCATTCGAAGAGGAGCAGAAGACGACAGAGCGCAGTAAGGAAAGCATCAGGAAGTTAGGTTCGCAGCACCCAGACCATTAGCATCATACAAATAGGAAATTCGAAACCCTTTCTTTCAAATCCAGCCAAGGAATCAACAAACAAACCTTCGCCCTTTCATTCGCATCGCAAAAACTAAAACTCGAGTGGACCGACGACTTGATACGCTGCCTCGGTTCGCTGCCCGGAGAAGGAAACCCAAACTCTTTTCCGTTCATTTGGTATTTCTGTGCATTTTCTGTATTAAACGTGTAGCAGTTTAGTTTCAGTTGCATAATCTGAGATTAGTATAGGATACAGTGGTGTATTGTGTGTTGTATTGAATAATTGTATGTTGTTGTGATCTGTCTAAACTCGTTTGAATGCTCAAAAACGTGTTTATTTGTCTGAGGATTATATTTGGTCGATTAAATGTCATGTGTTGTTCGTCATATCACCTAGTAATGGATTAAGCCCAGAAGTGAATTAAGTAATGTTGGTATTGTCTCATATTTGTTGAAGTGCTAAATTACTTCAAGGATGTTTCCTTACCTTCGGGTTAC
Source organism: Przewalskia tangutica (assembly GCA_029844215.1). Classification (NCBI taxonomy): domain Eukaryota; kingdom Viridiplantae; phylum Streptophyta; class Magnoliopsida; order Solanales; family Solanaceae; genus Przewalskia; species Przewalskia tangutica. The sequence continues at coordinate 53,525,849 of CM056724.1, forward strand.
GTGCAAAAGAAATCTGAAACTGTTGAAACCTTTCGTCGCCTTACCCACATCAATGAATATCTACCTTTGTCCTCTTATTGCCTGCTCTAGATTACCCAGTCTCGGTCCGTATGTTTTAAACTTAGTCATGTGTGCTTTAATAGAATACATTATTTGTATGTAGTTCAGATTCTTCTTAAGTGTCTGATTAGCTAAGCCTGTGTCACGAGATCCTAGCAAACGACTATTTGCATCTATTCATGTATTCAGTGTACCGTCTATTTGTGAGTGTTGTTTACGGATATGAAATATATGAATGCCTAACTCAAAAATTGCATTACTCTAAAGGAAATTGCTAAGCGGGGTTGCTCATGTCTTCCATATCTACAACCTGCATACTTAAGATGATGTCCTAAAATGGTCACTAATCTTATTGTTTGTCTCTGTGTGTATTCAAATTGGTCATACATTTCCCTTTGCTTGCCTAAAAGTGTAATGCCTTAATGACAACATGTAGCATTTTAAGCCCTTAACCACCCGTAGGAGTATACTGATCTAATTTTAGTGTATTTACAACATATTTGAGAACCCATTATCTTTGCAGTGTCTTGGTATATTGTGTGTATTTTTGGGTCTATTCGACCGTTTCGCTTAGCAATTACTATCGTGCATGTCTTTGATAAATTGGCTTTAGTTGTTGAGTTTGTCAAAGCCCACTGCTCCATTTGAAGTCACACATAAGTTGTCCAGAACCCATAAGTCTCGGTTTTTGCATGTGTGGGCTAAGCCCATTTAGTTATGGTATTGTTACTCACCGCTCATTACATTTATGGCTAGGCCCATTCGTCTACTTTTGAATAGAACATTTTCACGTATCGCATAGTTTTATTTATGGATTTGCACTACTCTGTTGTTGGTTGTCTAAGTTGAATTATATGCTTTAGACTCTGATTCGGTATTTTGGGCATATACTAATCCTTATCTTTTCTTATTTTTTACATGAAACGCAATGCCTTGGAGCAAAGGGAAGAGTCTCGTCTGAGACTCGCGCGACCATTAATACCCGCATCTATGTGCATTTCTCTATCCGCATCGAATTCCAAGTCAGCGAAAGACATCGCCATTCTCGAATCCTTCTAATTATTTTCTACCCGCCCCATTCATTTATTTGTTGTAAATTATATGTCTAACACTACATTAATTAGTAGGATACTCAAAATAGTTAAACCTCGAGCCAATAAATTATAAAGTAGCTTAGCATTAATTTAATTTTGCTTTCCTTAAGTTAATTACTTTAGGCACGCCATACATTGTTTAGCATTTCTAATAAACCACCCAATAATCTTCACTTGCATAATCAATCATGTAGCTAGGATATTATTTGTGATCAAATTCCTAACCCATTTTCAAAATGCATTATCATTCATATATGAAAATTATTTTGCTTACTAAATGGACACTTTGTATGCTAGGACTATTTTATAATGCATATTTTGCCATAATTGATTTTGCACTACTACTTCTATGTTATGCTATACAATCGAATAAATTCATATAAATACCTTATGACTGCATGTTTTCCATCAAAACTAACTTTATATATATTAAAACAAAATCTTACACTTTCTTTTGGTCAAAATACATCTTATATGTTTTAAATACTTTCTTTCAAATATTTTCTAAAACATGCATTTCTCTAACATAATAATTAACCCTAGGTTTGGCAGGACAACCGCAAGTTAGCGGATCTTAGAGGGTGCCTAACCCCTTCCCTCTAGATTAATAAAGAACCCTTACCCAGAATCTCATTAAGTTTAGCAGACCATTAAAATGGAGTTAATGTTTTACTTTAAACTAGTTAAACATTTAGGTGTCCTAATTCACCCAAATTAATTAGGTGGCGACTCCGCGAACCCTTAGCATCTTTTGCAATTTTAGCATCCTTTTAAGCATTTTTAAAACCTTTAAGCCTCTTAAAACTATTTAGCATTTATTATTTATTTTCTAACCTTTTTATTTGAGCACGAGTTTAGAAAATAAATGTCGCGGCCGAAAAAGGGCGCGACAGAAATGGCGACTCTGCTGGGGATTTTAGGTTCTTAACCACAACAGACTTAGGGCTATTATTCGGCAATTATTTTGCGTTTAATTTTTTGTGTATTGTATTTTGTTTATTTTTTGCTACTTGCTTTACTGCTTTCCCTAAACTGGCATTCCGCTCATATTTCTTCCATTTTGGAAAATTCACACAATCACACTCACGCTACTGGTGTGCTCCGCGCGCACCAAATTTCTTTCAAAAAATATCCAAATTTTAGGAGAGTTGGCGCTGCGTGAGTTAGATCGGTTCGTCGATCACCGCGTAGCCTTCTCACTCGAGTTGTCCTCGGGAACTCTGCGTCGGAAAAGCCAAATCTTAGAAACTTAAGATAGAGCTATACCACCTTTATTTTAGGGCATGCGTGCATTTACCTTAGGTGGGTTGGTCGCGGCATCGACACTGATTAGGAAGACACCAAACTTGTCGACGGGTTTCTCAACCCAACGACCAACCAGCATATTATGTGTAGCGTGACAATGACAGACAAATCCAAACCCAATCATGACATGCCTGAAATTGGGAAAAGTGCACCGTCATTTGGTCGCCATTTCCAACAAAGGCATTATAGTTGGACGACTTGGACAAATCCGTCATAATCTCGCATAAGTGACGTTTAGGCTTCCCTCTGGCATAAAGAGGTCCCCCCTGCATGTTAGGAAACGTTTGAATGTGCTATATGCAATATATCTGCTACATACCCGCAAATTATGTGCTTTATGCTAACACCGTTTGTTGCAATTTAGAAAGATTTATCATCTCCCCAAAGGTCAATTTGTATTTGACTTAGCAATGGCAGAGCATCAATCTTTCACATGATCAAAGGCAGTCGGTCCAAATATGACCGATTCAAGGCATCCGAAGCGGAGCAGTCGAACTGTCTTAGTTCCTATAGGCAGCGGTCTCGTAAAAGAAGAGCGGCGTGACACCTTCTCAAAAGGACAATGTAGGAAACTGCATGCGGGCCGCAAATCCAAGCGAACTGACGCAGATGTCGAGGACAAGCGCGAAGTCAAATACAAATCGACCCCACAAAACTCACAAAATTTTCTTTGGCGCAGTCTTTTCATATTAAGCGAGAAATGCAATAGCGAAAATACGGCAAGAAAATTCTTCGCAAGAAAAGCAGAGGCGTAAGATATGACAAAAATCTCAAAATTCAAAGTCCGCGTGAAGCGGCGTGAAAGAGGCATCAACAATCGACAATCAAAGTTGAGTTCGCAACAAAACCTAGCGCGTCGGCTTCGGGCATAAAGTCAAACTTGCACCAATGCGCATCGCACACAACAAAGGCATCATAACAATTCGTCGATTTGCGGTCTGCAACATCTCGATATTAAATCGGGCATATCAGGGACGACATTTCTATCCATAAAATTGCATTTCTCATATGTATTTATCATTTCATTTAAACAGGTATACACTAACGTCTTTTCTCAAGCTTAGCTTGCAGGAGCATTCATTCTACGGGGCGCGGAACACGTCCGTAACGCGGCGTTATCAACCACGGCAAGTCTACGCGCCCGGCCAGCAACACGTCCGGGCAACGACGTTATCAGCACATCAAGTCTATGCAACGACGCCAGCAGCAACACGTCCAGACAACGACGTAATCAGCAAGTCCATGCAACGACGCCAGCAGCAACACGTCCAGACAACGACGTAATCAGCAAGTCCATGCAACGACGCCAGCAGCAACACGTCCAGACAACGACGTAATCAGCAAGTCCACGCAACGACGCCACGGCGAATACGTCAAGACGGCGGCGTTATCGGCCTGGCAGTGCGCAGCGACGTCGGAAGAACACGCCCGCATAACGGCGTTATCGGCCGCAGTCTGCAATGACGTCAGCAACACGTCCACACAACGACGTAATCAGCAAGTCCATGCAACGACGCCAGCAGCAACACGTCCAGACAACGACGTAATCAGCAAGTCCATGCAATGACGCCAAAGCGGCCGGCGTCGCATAACGACGTGTCAAGTCCACGCAACGACGCCAGCAGCAACACGTCCAGACAACGACGTGATCAGCAAGTCCACGCAACGACGCCAGCAGCAACACGTCCGGACAACGACGTTATCGGCCGCGACGAGTCCACGCAACGACGCCCGGCGAACACGTCCGAACACGCGGCGTTATCGGCCGCAACAAGTCCGAAAACGACGCCATCATCGTGATATCGCATCTACACGGGCAATTGCGGCAGAACAACATACCGCGTTCACAATCGCAACACATCCGCGCAGGGCGAAAATCACGCGGCATTTGCGATCGCATCAACACGGCAGACATCATATTTTTGCGGGATAACCTTTTACTCACGGTTACATTGTTTTAAAATTATGCATCATCATTTTGCCTTACGATTATGCACTAACCGCTTGTTCAAGTCTTAGCGTGCGAGGCGAGAGCACAACGTGGATTTTCTCTTCTGACGGGGCAATCTGTTGGGGGCCAACCTTCCCAACGATTGGCGTAGCGACCTCAGCGTCGGTCCACTCGCTCACATCACCGTAGAACCCAAAGCGCAAGCCATAAGCACACCCTGTGTTCAAGCGATTATTTTCTTTTACTTTTTGCACCATAACCCTGTCATCATAACTCGACCGGGGCGGCTTTAAGTCGCGTTAGCGCGCCAGTGTTTTGACCATGGTGACCCGGTGTCGTCGTAACTCGACATGGGGCGATTTGATTTTCGTCGGCGCCTTGACTACGCCCGGCATTTACGCACTCGAAGATCGAGACAAAATTGGCTATGAGTCAACGTCTTTCTCCGAAGATTCTTCCATCATCTCCATACAAAGAGGGACAGCTGTTGACACCCAATTTTGACCTCCCGTCCGACCATTAACTATAAAATTACACTAATTTTGTAAAATAATTTTTTAGGATTTTTATAATAAAATGCAGCAATAAAACATAAATACAGGCATAAATAAATATTTTAATAATGACATCGCGTCTTACGTAGAGTTTTAAGCACTTAGAGGCATTAATTAACTTTAAGCTTTGTCGTAATTCTTAAATAATTAATAAATGCATAAAATAAATAATTTAGCGATAACGTCGTGTCAGGTAGCATAGCCGCATTTATTAGTAATCATTTGTAATTTAAAATCAATTTTAATCTGATATACGCTTTTAATAGCGTCGCATTTATAAAGCTTTAAACAATTCTTAAATATCATACTTGCATTTAGCATTTAACTAATCTAATCTAAACTCAATTCAATTTTAATTTAACGTCGCAATAATGCATAATAATAAGTTTCTAAATAATAGCGCCATATTCTAAAATATTAAGCACTAATTAAATAGCACACTCACATTTATTATTGTAATAATTTTAAAACTTAGACTAATAAAGCACCTAAATAATTTAATCACATTTGTTAATTTAATTTATCACTAATCATTAATAATACACCTAAAACTAATACCCAATTTAAATTACCACCAGTCCATTGCCCAGCCCAACTTCACCAGCCCAATACCCGCAGCCCACAAGACTTAATTAATTAGTCCATGCCCATCAGCCCTTCCCCTTCCTTTAAGCAACCCGCAGCCCAACTAATTCTCTGGCCCAAACCCGCGACCCGCGAGCCCACTCGCCTCGTTATCGTGCCAAAGCCCACGCCAGACCTCACTTTACCCATCGTTGCCGCCAGAAAAACCGAAGGAAGAAAAGCAAAACCTAAACCTAAAAGCGGATAGTCGCCGCTCTCCCGCACTCCGTGCCGGATTCTCACGAGAATCCGCGAATCAGCTACCATATCGACACCATCTTACCATAGAAATCGCAACCAAAATCTCTCTTTAAACACCTCAATCATTTCCTTACCTTAATGGATTTTACACACGAATCGCACAAAATCAAGACTTAAACCTCACCCAAACTTAGAACCCAAACGATGGTTATATAAAGCGCGTAAAGAGATTCGAGGAGCAAGAAGCGAGCCTGGGAGGTAGCATTCAAGAGGAGCGAAGACGAGCGAGCGATAAGGAAAGCATCGTGAAGTTAGGTTCGCGGCGCTGCACCATTAGCATACAAATAGGAAATTCGAAACCCTTTCTTTCAAATCCAGCCAAGGAATCAACAAACAAACCTTCGCCCTTTCATTCGCATCGCAAAAACCAAAACTCGAGTGGACCGACGACTTGATACGCTGCCTCGGTTCGCTGCCCGGAGAAGGTAAACCCAAACTCTTTTCCGTTCATTTGGTATTTCTGTGCATTTTCTGTATTAAACGTGTAGCAGTTTAGTTTCAGTCGCATAATCTGAGATTAGTATAGGATACAGTGGTGTATTGTGTGTTGTATTGAATAATTGTATGTTGTTGTGATCTGTCTAAACTCGTTTGAATGCTCAAAAGCGTGTTTATTTGTCTGAGGATTATATTTGGTCGATTAAATGTCATGTATTGTTCGTCATATCACCTAGTAATGGATTAAGCCCAGAAGTGAATTAAGTAATGTTGGTATTGTCTCATATTTGTTGAAGTGCTAAATTACTTCAAGGATGTTTCCTTACCTTCGGGTTACGTGCAAAAGAAATCTGAAACTGTTGAAACCTTTCGTCGCCTTACCCACATCAATGAATATCTACCTTTGTCCTCTTATTGCCTGCTCTAGATTACCCAGTCTCGGTCCGTATGTTTTAAACTTAGTCATGTGTGTGCTTTATTTGAATACATTATTTGTATGTAGTTCAGATTCTTCTTAAGTGTCTGATTAGCTAAGCCTGTGTCACGAGATCCTAGCAAACGACTATTTGCATCTATTCATGTATCCCAGGTAGCCACTGTCTATTTGTGAGTGTTGTTTACCAGATATGAAATATATGAATGCCTAACTCAAAAATTGCATTACTCTAAAAGGAAATTGCTAAGCAGGGTTGCTCATGTCTTCCATATCCACAACCCTGCATACTTAAGATGATGTCCTAAAATGGTCACTAATCTTATTGTTTGTCTCCTGTGTGTATTCAAATTGGTCATACATTTCCCTTTGCTTGCCTAAAAGTGTAATGCCTTAATGACAACATGTAGCATTTTAAGCCTTTAACCACCACCTGTAGGAGTATACAGTCTAATTTTAGTGTATTTACAACATATTTGAGAACCCATATACTGCAGCAGGTCTTCAGGTATATTGTGTGTATTTTTGGGTCTATTCTGACCGTTTCGCTTAGCAATTACTATCCGTGCATGTCTTTGATAAATTGGCTTTAGTTGTTGAGTTTGTCAAAGCCCATCGCTCATTTGAAGTCACACATAAGTTGTCCAGAACCCATAAGTCTCGGTTTTTGCATGTGTGGGCTAAGCCCATTTAGTTATGGTATTGTTACTCACTGGCTATTACATTTATGGCTAGGCCCATTCGGTCTACTTGCTGAATAGAACATTTTCACGTAACTGCATAGTTTTATTTATGGATTTGCACTACTCTATTTGTTGGTTGTCTAAGTTGAATTATATGCTTTAGACTCTGATTCGGTATTTTGGGCATATACTAATCCTTATCTTTTCTTATTTTTTTACATGAAACGCAATGCCTTGGAGCAAAGGGAAGAGTCTCGATACGAGACTCGCCGCGACCCATTAATACCCGCATCTATGTGCATTTCTCTATCCGCATCGGAATTCCAAAGCCGCAGGCGAAAGACATCGCCATTCCTCGAATCCTTCTAATTATTTTCTACCCCGCCCCCATTCATTTATTTGTTGTAAATTATATGTCTAACACTACATTAATTAGTAGGATACTCAAAATAGTTAAACCTCGAGCCAATAAATTATAAAGTAGCTTAGCATTAATTTAATTTTGCTTTCCTTAAGTTAATTACTTTAGGCACGCCATACATTGTTTAGCATTTCTAATAAACCACCCAATAATCTTCACTTGCATAATCAATCATGTAGCTAGGATATTATTTGTGATCAAATTCCTAACCCATTTTCAAAATGCATTATCATTCATATATGAAAATTATTTTGCTTACTAAATGGACACTTTGTATGCTAGGACTATTTTATAATGCATATTTTGCCATAATTGATTTTGCACTACTACTTCTATGTTATGCTATACAATCGAATAAATTCATATAAATACCTTATGACTGCATGTTTTCCATCAAAACTAACTTTATATATATTAAAACAAAATCTTACACTTTCTTTTGGTCAAAATACATCTTATATGTTTTAAATACTTTCTTTCAAATATTTTCTAAAACATGCATTTCTCTAACATAATAATTAACCCTAGGTTTGGCAGGACAACCGCAAGTTAGCGGATCTTAGAGGGTGCCTAACCCCTTCCCTCTAGATTAATAAAGAACCCTTACTCAGAATCTCATTAAGTTTAGCAGACCATTAAAATGGAGTTAATGTTTTACTTTAAACTAGTTAAACATTTAGGTGTCCTAATTCACCCAAATTAATTAGGTGGCGACTCCGCGAACCCTTAGCATCTTTTGCAATTTTAGCATCCTTTTAAGCATTTTTAAAACCTTTAAGCCTCTTAAAACTATTTAGCATTTATTATTTATTTTCTAACCTTTTTATTTGAGCACGAGTTTAGAAAATAAATGTCGCGGCCGAAAAAGGGCGCGACAAAGAACTTAAAGGAGTTACCTTTTTTTAGGGCAACTTAGGGTCAAAGGGCGAGCTTGATCTTCACTTCCACATCACAGTCACACACACACAAAAAGGGAAGGGGTTAGAAAATTAATGATCAAATCCAAGTGTTTAGATATCTACCATGGGGATTAGATCCCAAGTTAATCAAACATTCTCGAACTATGGCTCTTAAGGATATTAAAAACCTAAAATTTCAAAAAATTTATTGTCAAAGTATCAAGAGATTTTAATGCTCATCAAATCTGTTTCAAATAGTGAGGGTTGGGGTTTCATTTATAGAACCCCACAAACCCATAAAATACGATGTATGATAACAAGAATTGGGGAGAAATTCTCCTCCCAAATCGGATATCAAATGGAAATGAAGTATTCAAAATGCTAGTCGAACAAAAAACATTAAAATGAATAGAAAAAGCAACGCAAAGGGGGTTACCCTTACCTGATGGGGTGGTGGTCGTATGATGGCATAAGGGCAAGTGACAATCTATTGCCCAATTGGATGAGCAAAGGTCTGCGAAAGGCTATGTATGCCTGGATGTTGCTTTTTCCGGCAAGTGATCGGTGTATTGTATATACACCTTTTGAGTCGTTTTTAGTTAGTCTTTTGCCCATTTTTGTACAAATACGTGTCGTCTTAGGATAGATTTTCTTTCTTTTGAGTCATATTGGTTTAAAGTGACTCATTGGCGAAAAATGAGCAAAAAAAGGACAGAAACAGAGGTTCCAGAGCTCAAAAAGCGAGAAAGTTGACGAACCGGGCACGAAATAGGGCGGCGCCGCGGCGCCTCCAGCCAGCAGGGTCAGAGCGCCACGGCGCCCAATATTCAGAGAGCTACTCATGAAGATCACTCTATTCTCCATATCATACAACTTATAACCCTTCTGTGAAGTACCATATCCCAACAATACAACTCTCACTGCCCTGGGCCCAAGTTTATCCATCCTGGGCAACCTGGTTGCAAAGCACAAACACTCTATCACTCTCAAATGTGTGAGTGAAGGTGTCTTCTTATATAGCATCTCATATGAGGATTTATTCTTCAAAGTAGTAGATGGTATTCTGTTGATAATGTATGCAACATTCTCCATACAAAATCCCCAAAATCTATCTGGTAGATTGGCCTGGATCTTAACAGTGGTTGTTTCCAGCAAATGCCTATGTTTCCTTTCTACTACACCATTTTTGTTGTGGTGTATATGGACAGGAGCTTTCATGCACCACACCATAAGTTTGGAATAGTTGTTTACGGTTGGAGTTGAAGAACTCTAATCCATTATCTGATCTCACACCTTTTATGGATACATCAAACTGATTTTTCACCTCTGTAAAGAAATTCTTCAACACAGTTATAACATCTAATTTTAGTCTTAATAAGAATACCCAAGTCCATCTTGAACAATCATCCACAATAGTCAAAAAATATTTCATTCCTTTGTAAATGTCAACCTTATAAGGGCCCCATACATCCATATGTAATAGGTGAAATGGTTATGGTTCTGATTTCCTACTATTGCTAACAGGAAAAGACATTCTAACATGTCTAGCCATTGGACAAACCTCACAATTAGCCAATGTAAAAGAATCATTATTACTAAAATTTGGCATCTTCTTCAATACACTCATAGGCACATGACACAGTCTGAGATGCCAGGTAGTAGCATCAACATGCTGTGAAGTTGCCAGAGCTTTGATCATCCCTCTTTTATTCCTTTCTGCATCCATGCTCAGTATGTACAGCCCTCCTTCTTCATTACCAATCGCTCTCACCTTCCCAGATGAGAGATCCTGAAACACACAACATGTAGGAAAAAATGTAACACTGCAATGCAACTCTTTGGTTACTTTCGAAACAGACATGAGGTTGAACTTGAATGTAGGTATGCACAAGATATTCTTAAGCACATCACCTCCTCCTAGATGATAATCTCCAACATGTGCAATATTTGCTGAGTCCCCTGTAGGCATCTGAACCTTACCTGCATTTCCTATCAAATGCTTAACCTTCAATAACCTTTCATTGTTCATCATGTCGTTTGTGGCACCTGTGTCCACAATCCACTTAATGAATCTATCTGTTTCTGTGGCTGACATACCTGCCATGTGGCAACAATATCATAAATATCCCCTGTTACATCATCACCATCCAGTATCTTCAACAGTCTTTGTTGTTGTTTTGGAGTAAGATTTCTCAGTAGTGCAGTAGTCCTCTGATAATCACTGCTCTGTCCACTGTCTTCATTATATGAACCCTCTCCTATTACTGCATTCACTTTCCTTGACTTTCCTTTAAAATCCTCAGGATATCCATTCAATTTATAGCAATCATCTTGAATATGTCCGGTTTTGTAACAATAGTCACACTTCATTAGTTTAAAACAATCAAATTTCAAATGTCCTTTGACATGACAAAAATCACACACTGCATTGGGATTGTATGGCTTCCTTTGTTTCTGGAAACCAGTCTTATTCCTTGCTGTGAACATAGCTACGGGTTCCTTTGAGTCATGCATCAACCTCTGACTCTCCTCTTGATTAATCATAACATAAACTTGATTTAGGCTAGGCACTTGTTGCATCATAAATACCTAGCTCTTGGCTTGATTAAAACCATCACTCAGTCCCATTAGAACTGCAGCATCCTTTGATATTGTAGATAATCCACAAATTCCCTCGATTTGTCACAGTATGATGGCAGTGGTATTATTGAGTCATATTCATCCCACAAATCCTTCAGCTTCGAGTAATACATCGAGACTGACAAAGTTCCTTGTCGTTGCAAAACTATCTCCTTGTGTAAGTGGAAGGCCCTTGAACTATTAATTTTGTCGAACCTTTCTTTCAAGTCCTTCCAAAATAACATATGAATCTGCATTGTACAACATTCATGTGAGTAAGTTTTTACTCACATTTTCTATTAACCACGATACCACTATATTTTACATCTCTCCCACAAACCAGACAGAGATCCATGATACAATTTCTTTTTCACACTTCCATCGATGAAACCAATTTTGTTCTTTCATAACAAAGCAAGTTTCATAGCCCTACTCAAGGTATAATTGTCCATACATATTAGGATTACTCCAATAGACAGCGATCCTGGTGCATCCGAAGGAAAGAGATATAGTGGATGATTATGATCGATCACAGATGTTGTTGCTTCCTCAATTGTCCCCATAGTGTCCTTTGTTTCAGTTACTTCAACTACAATCGAAAAGAAAATATCTCCTCCAATCAATCAACAACAATCACAAAAAAGGCTTCCTTGATTGATAATCTTCTGCATGCAACTGACGATCGTTCCAGATCTCAATTAACAACAAAAATTTCGATCTTCCACAAAAATTATTACAAGTGACGGATTATCACTCTCAATCTCCACAAAAGCTTTGATCTACAACTGCATGCAATTATTACTCCCGGTTTTAAATCCTTCAATTTTTTGAATTGTTAATCAATGTGATTATCAATCCTCTCAATTTCCTGGATCCTAGAATTTGTATATGTAATCCGTAGGCTTTGATACCATGATGAATAACGAGAAGAAGAGACTCCTACACCACCATTATCGGTGTTGCAGTTCTCATAGAGCAAAGGTTCATTCGAGAGAGAGAGGAGAGAATAAAATGGGAGGAAAATGAACTTGTTATTCCTCTTCTGGATGTTTCCTCTATATATACAATGATATACAAATAAGAGAAAATATCTAAAATATCTAACTATCTCTTATACCTAACTAACCACCTCATCAAGAAAGATTAAGATCTTAATTACAATAATCAACACAAGTAAAGATAAACATATCTATGGTACTTGTGTGCACTTGTGAATTATCTCAACAATTATTTCTTCGAATCAAACTGGGTTTGTGGAAGGGAGAAATATAGTTGAAAATAGTTTGCTCACACAGTATTTGATATCAGAATGAGAACCAAGGATGCCAATGTGGTGATGAAATTGGATATGGCTAAGGCCTATGATAGGGTAACTTGGTTATTTCTAACTAAGGTCTTAAGAAAATTAGGCTTCAAAAGATTGATAGATATGGGTTTTTAGAATTATCAACAGTACTTAGTGTTGATAAATGGAAACAATATGATTTCTTTCAGTCTTCAAAGGGGGTTAAATAGGGGGATCCCCCGTCTCCTACTCTATTTATTTTAACCTCAGAAGTTCTCACAAGGAATTTGAATGTTTTGCATCATACAACACAGTTCAAGGGATTTGGTATGCCTAAGTGGAGTCACAAGATCAATCGTCTAGCATATGCTGATGATATGATTATTTTCTAACCTGCAGATATTTTGTCCCTACAGCTAATCATGGAGGTTTTAAAGAAGTATGAAAAAGTATCAGGGTAGAATATTAAGCAGAAGAGTTCTGTATATATGCATCAAAATGTTATATGAGATATTAGTATTACTGTGGAAATTGTTACTGGCGTTGGAATAAAGGAACTTCCTTTTATATATTTGGGATGCCCAATTTTCCATAGTAGAAGAAGGAATGATTTTTTTAATGGGATTGTAATTTGTAATCAAGATAATGAACATATTACAAGGATGGAAGGGCAAGATGCTCTCTTTTGGGGGAAGAGTTGTCCTGATCAAACATGTGATACAAAGCATGCCAATACATTTGTTATCTGCAGTAAATCGTCTAGAATGTGTGATTAAACAGATGCATAGGTTGTTTGCTCAATTCTTTTAGAGTAATACTATATGAGGCAAAAGTATACACTAAGCTTCGTGGAATCATTTATGTTTACCTACTAAAGAGGTAGAATTGGACTTTAGATCACTTCATGGTGTATCCTTGGCTTTATCTTGCAAGTTATGGTGGAACTTCAGGACAAACCATCACTATGGAGTGCTTTCCTTAGTAATAAATATTGTAAGAAAGAGAATGTTGTGATGGTACAGTAGAAATATGGTTCTCATGCATAGAAAATAATACTTCAATCAAGGGATATAGTGGAGCACCAAATCATTTGGCAAACTAACATGGAAAATTCTCAATTTTGATTTGATAATTAGATAGGAATGGGGGCCTATATTATGTAGTTCCTAGAGATGTTTATGCTGAAAGGGTGCATAATGTTAATAAACAGTGAATGGAGAAGGGTGGGACGTCATTAAATTGACTGCCTTATTCTCGGAGGATATTATACAACATATTACAAGTACAATCCTACCCCTTAGGGAAGACAAAGGGATGGACAGACCATGGTGGTTACGGGATGGTAAACGAAATTTCACAGTAAACTCTGCATGGGAATTTGTGAGATTGAGAAGTCATGAAGTAAATACATATAAGGATAAGTGGGTGAAAGACTACCATTAAAAATTTCATTTTTTTATGGAGGTGATGGAAATATAAGTTGCCAGTGGATGATGTATTAAAGACTATGAAGTACAATATGGTATCAAGATGTTGGTGTTGCTCAAATCCTAGGGAGAAGACAACACAACCCTATTTGCCATATCATATATTGCTAACAGAACTTGGTCCTACTTCTGTTCTATTGCAGGTATATCAGGAGGGATTACAGTTGCAACACCCGATAATTAAGTGATGGCAAGCCCCAGTGACAGAGAGATTAAAACAATTATTTAAGGCACCTGCTATAATTATTTGGGAGTTATGAAAAAGTAGGAATAGTATCAAACATGGGAAAAAGATCTTTGGAAAGAGTCATTTTCAGGTGTTTATTACATTATAGAGGTTAGTGCATATCAGAAACCCTTGAATTAGGAATCTGTCAAACAAATGGGATGGGTTGATCAAGTTGCTAGAAGGAGGGACAACATATTTTAAGGTCACAAAGGTGCTGTGGAAATTTTCTCCAACAGGTTGGTTAATGTGTAATACTGATGGAGCTTTAAGAGGAAATTCAAGGAGTTTTTATGGTTTTTGTTTAAGGAACTCAGAAGGAAATCTAATATATGCACAAGCAGAAGATATAGGGATCACAACAAATACTGATTCTGAGGGGATAGCAATCTTGGAAGATATGAAATATTGCAGAGAAAAGGGACTAGAGAGCATCATATTTCAAACTGGCTCAGAGATGGTGTATAAGATTTTAGCAAAAGGTGGAAATCTCAATGGGGCATTGCAATATGGATAGAGGAGATAATAGAACTGAGCAACAATATGATTGTTACTTTCAGTCACATTTTGAGGGAGGGAAATATGTTAGCAGATGACTTGGAAAATTAGGCTTTAGATGAAGCCTCAGTTCATTGCCAGAGCTTTCAAGAATTAGAAACAAAATGCAGAAAAATCATCAATAGTGACAAGTCACAAATTTCTTATTTGAGAATTAAAATCGGATGAGGAGGGTATTTGATGATCAGTGTAAGATGGGGTTGCCAATGGATAGAAATGCTTCAACATATGGCACATGGATAACTACTAAGATTGCAGTAGTTTGTTACTGTAATTCTAGTAACTTGTTAATTGGTGTGAAGAGGAGAGGAATGCTATACCATCATATTCAAGTCCTTTGGAGGAGAACATGATAGTGTTTTATACTAACTATGTGTTCTTTTTTGCAGGTTTATATGCCAGAAGAAACAACACAAACATACCAAGTAAAGTTTGACAATTTCATAGACTTAAGAACACGGGGACAAACATGAAATACAGATACCTGGGTGCACAAGAGGAGGACATATATAACAAAAGGGAGCAACATCAGGAAATTCAACGGAACATAAAGAAATGCAAATGGTGCTATTGGCATAAAACAATTCATGACGAGCAGAAGAGCCACAAAGACACATAAAAAATGGATGGGAGAGAAGAACATTACCTGGAAGAGGCGATGCACTTCAACAACTGACACAACATCATTATCAACATTCAGATCCACAACAAATGCCAGCAGATCGAGATTGATACAACACCATCAGTGTAATACAGGTAACTCCAGGTGATTTACAATGAAAATACAAGCATGCATCAGTAAAGAGGAGCCATATACTTGATGAAAAGGGAAAGATAAACAGTGTACTTCGACAAAATGGCAAATGAAGAAACAGGAAAAGAGATACAAGATTACCTATTGCTGGATCAGAGGCAATAAGAACGGTGATTGGTCGGAGTAAAGAGGCAACCGGTGAAGCACAGTGGAAAGCTGAACCAGGGTTTGGACAACAATGCGATGAATTAGAGATTTCATTTCCTAATTCATACATATGTAATTAGTTTTGTATTTTAGACCTCTACTTTTTAGTTTCTGTCGTGTTGGACCTCTTTATTTTTTATGTTAATAAAAAATCCCATGTGGCTATAAATTTTGTTTTTGTTAAAAAGATGCATTTCGGTCATAAACACACTCCGAATTTGCTCGCACACTCATAAATCTAAAAAAAGATCGTCATGACCCGGTGTTGACTAAGGTCAATTCCAATACTCCTAGTCACTAAATCTCCAACCCTAACTTTCAATTTCGCTATTTCGACCCGGAACTCGCTCGATTGCCTTGAAAATCGTGTCATCCATCCCATTAAGTCATAAATACCGAAACATAGCTACATGAAGGATATTTTGAGAGTAAAAGGTCAAAACGGAATAAACGATTAAACGATTAAACGAGTTGTTATAATAAAGTTTAATGAGGTATTTTTAAGACCGTGTGAAGCGCGTACATATTTTTCTAGTCTTTTGTTTAAGTTTCATAGCAAGACCGCTTATCACATGATGTCAACTGTGGTATTGTGGGCTTCACCCATTATATTTTCTATTTTCGTCCTTTTTCTCTTCTTCCTTTTCTCATATTACTATTTCACATCTCTAATTCATACCATGTATATATATCCTCAAACACTTTGTTCGCGTGGGTTCCTATACCCTCCGGGATACCTTAATTTCATTAAATTTGTTATTATCGATATTTTAAACCTAAAAACTCGTGGGGTCTTACACAAACTAATTCAAACAAGTATAATTGAATAAATCCTTCAAAAGCCAATACATAGTTAATAAAGTTTTCGTGCTAGAATCGGAAACTTGAAAAATTTAACACCTTTTCTTTGTCAATAAAATTTCTTACCCAAAAGGTATATATACCCTATATCCAATATTGAATTATATTAAAATTGAAAAAAAGATTGTAGATTGTGAGGAGCAATGACATCCGTCGTTCCATTCCATAATAGTTGAGCAAATTGCTGGTTGGCTGCTTCTGTGGGATGACTGGCATCGAAGAATACATAATCTTTTACGTTTTGACATAACTCGTACTCTTTTACTTGCCTCTTTCCTCCACAACTATTAATTCCTTTAAATGGACCGGTACCACAACATGCTTCTGTTGATACAGTAAAACCTGCACAAACCAAAAATTCCAAATTAATACCGTATGATTATGAAATACTATGTGAATCTTGAAAAACTTAATTGAATTTTGATGCTACACTTAATTAATCATTGATTTCTTAAAATTTTCAACATACATAACTTTAAATGCTTAGAAATTATTAGATAAGAAGTACTAGATTGAGAAAAAGAAGAAGAAGCATTTATATGAGAGTTTAATAGTAGCTAGTAAAGGTATATTTTCAAAAAGATGTCCAAATAAATATAGTAGAGAAAGAAAGATTAATTATCTTCCTAAATAGTAACGAAAGGCTTATATTTTAGTCAGAAAATGTAAATATTGAATGAATTGGTTATAAAGAAAATAGAACTTACCATATTTGGAAGGGTTATCAATTTTTTCAGTAAAGATTTTGTAAAGATCAAATAATGTATAGTTAAATCCTGACAAATTCTTCTGTAATTGTGCGAGTTTTTGGGGAAGAGCATTGCTGTGCATCTCCAGTAGTGCACTCAGTTCTGGCATGCAGTCGCCACTTTTACCTCCTAATTGAGCATTAAATGCCCTTCCACCTGGGGAACAACCTTCAGGGGCCAATGTAAATATGGTAAATTTTCTCCCTCCTTTATTGTAAATTGCCTGTTACAAATTTAAATATTATGTAATAGAATTAAGAAGTTGCCATCTTAAAGGGAAAGATAATAAAATAATATTTTACCTGTAAAATTGATGTAAAATTACTCAATACCATCTCTGAAAATTGTTCCTTAGGAAATGGAAACTTAGGATTGGTAAGGTAGGGGAAAGCATAATCATTACTTCCAGTGCTAAACATGTATACAGCATCAGTGAGGAGTTGTTGAGACTGTTGTTTTCCTAAGTTATTCTCCAACAATTGAACCACTTCATTGAAATGTGTCAACTGTGTCTGAAGATCTATAACCTGCAAAATACTCTTGTTAATATAAAAGATATTCTAATATTGAAAAAGAATGTTACTTTGAAAAGAAAAGAATAGTTACTTACAATACCACGATTTGTTTCTACTAAACAACCTGATCCACTGGAAGCAAAGTTCACCCCATGAAGAAATTTATCGGTCCCAATTTCAAAATATGCCGGAATTAATGGCAAGTTAGCAAATTCCGCTACAATAAAAATTAATTTGAATACAAGATAAAGATAAAAATGTCAAGATTGAGTGTAAATAAAAAATAGTGTGACTTATGGCGTTACCTATAAAATCGGATATGAGACGACCATCACAAGGTCTACCAGTAGGAGCTTTGAAGAACGTTTCACCATAAGGCAACCAATTAGCTTGGAATTGAGTAGTAGTATTAATGTAATTATTATTTCCAGAATCTAAAATCGAATCACCAAACACAAATAGGGCAGGTATAAGTCCTTCCCCGTCAACACATCTAATTCGACAGGTGAAGAGAAAAGCAAAGAAAATCAAACAGCATGCATGAAACAAGTTTGTACTGAAAGCCATTATAATTGTTTGTGATGATAACGAATGTATGGCTTCTCTTTTATACTAAAAATTGTTGTCGTTTATAGTTAAAATTTTAACATCAAATCAGATTCTCAACTTCGACATCTAAAGAAAAGTTAATCCGTTCCTATATTAAATGTTAGGTTAAAAATGTCTAGATTTTGCAGGTAAAATTGGATGTTGACCATTGACTTAATCCTAATTTTAAATATAATTCCATATGTACTCATTTGTAGGTAAATTTGGAAGTTGATCATTCACTTAATCCTTATTTGATAAATTAATTAACATTGATTACTATTCACAAACGTACATGAAAATTAATTACAACTTATTATATACGGTAAAAATCGGCACAACGTGTGGCAAGTTTTCAACGTAGAATTCGAGGTAAGCGATTAAGTTCTAACTGGGGGAGCCTAGTGCGTGCTCATTCCGGATATGGCGTCAGCTGTTACTCTTAGGGCTCGTTTGGTACGTCGCACTGGACTGTACTAATTTTATTGGACTGAACTGTATTAATATAATGGACGATATTAGAGTATTAATATATAATGGATTGTATTTTTTTATTTTATTTTTATTTTTAGTAAGATGCAGAGACCACCGCTAGATGGGTCTCAAAATGGCGATTGATGTACTATTTCAAAAATAGTCTGATTCAACGCAATAAAACGCCCACCAAACACTGTATTATTTTTTTGTCCAGTACATTCCAGCTTAATACAGCGTACCAAATGTGCCCTTAGCTCATTAAGAGACCATTATTGTCATTAATTGCATTTAATTTAAGAGTGATTCTCGAGCATCAATACCTTATATTCATAACTATAAAAGGAGTTCAACATTCATATTGGAAGGACATCTTATTCTCATTATTCACTTGAACGATTTTACTTATTGCAACTATAATCACAAGCTCTCGTTATTGGCTCGAAACCGAAGCAATTAAGATGAGCCCCAGACCAATCTTACTGAAGGAATTCATCTTAATCGTACAGGCTAACATTCTTACTTACTATTTACTTTTGCTTACGTATTGTCAACTGTTTATCATCATCTATTACAATTCGATCTATGTATCCTTAAAATCACTTACAAATTCAACTGTACCTTTTTGGGATAAATAGTTTGGCACGCACCGTTGGGCTAAGGATAATAGTGGTGATTTGTTCAAACACAAATTTCACTTGTTTCTTTTGAGTTTTTATAAAACATGTCAATACCAAACACTTGCAAAATGGTTAGCGAAATCCATATTGAAGTTAGCAACAACAATAACAACAATGGCCCACAGATTGACCCAATTACTGGCGAGAATCATCACAACCCCTTGGTTTCACCCTAGGAGTCTAGAAGGCCACGTGAGAAAACACCGAACGATGATGAAGACGGCGAAACAGATTTGGCTCGAATCTTTAACATGTTGAATGAGCAACATGAGGCTATTACTCAGTTATAGAAGAAGAGTAATGAGGAAAGTGTGGTAGAAGAAACTCATCCGGTCCTGGATGAGAATAGAGTCCGAGAATAGGATCGAGTCTAAGGAGATGGCACTGGTTCAGGGGTAAATGAATACTCAGAGGTCTTGAAAATGCTTTAACATTTGACTAAGTGAATGGATACTAATGAAAAGAAGGTTGAAACCTACAATCCACAGGTAGACCAGAGTCCCGGAGCACCTCCAATCCCGAAGGGACCGAACTCGAAGAGATATATTCAGTTGATATTCCTGCCGAGCGCAGCTTCGAAGTTGATACCAAAAAGGTTCAAAATGCCAGATCTCCCGAAGTAAGATGGAACTGCATATCTACAGGAGCACGTGACATCGTACACTTGTGTGGTGAAGGCAATGTTATGCATCTGGATGAGATCGAATCGGTATTGCTGAAGAAATTTAGCAAAACACTATCCAAAGAGGCAATGACATGGTACTCTATGTTGTCCGAACACTCAATTAACTCATTTGAAATGCTTGCAGATGCTTTCATAAATGCACATGGCAGAGCACGGAAGGTCCAAGCGAGAAAGGCGAACATATTCAAAATTTCTCAAAAGGATACAGAGTTGATGCGCGAGTTCGTGACAAGGTTAAAAAGGAATGTATGTTTCTTCCCCCGATACCTAATGAGTGGGCAGTTGAAGCTTTCACCAAGGGGTTAAATCCTAGGAACTCCAGTACCCCGTTTAAACTAAAGGAAACCTTATTGGAATTCCAGTAGTAACATGGGCAGATATGTATAATATATACGAGTCTAAAATCTAGGTGGAGGATTATCAGCTAGAACTTCCTCTAGGGTCACCAGGACAGAACAAGAATCCCGATAAATCAAAAAAGGTAGTTGAGTCCGAATTGGAGTCTCTAAAAGATATGTATCAACCCTACGGACAACGTGAAAGATCAAACTTTAGATAAGATAGGGGTTGCAACAATCATAACTTCTAATCGGACAGAAGAGATAGATGTAATGATCTAGGGTCTACTAGTAGCGGCTTGCAATTTCGAAATTATACTAGTGGTTCTTCTTCCAATAGTTTGGAAAGCCCAAGGCTTTCCAAATATAATTTCAACATTGATGCGTCCGGACTTGTTTTGATTATTGGACACATTAATGAGACAAGATGGCCGAGACCACTTCAAACATAACTGACTTAGAGAGATCCAAATTTGATATGTGGTTATTATCGAACTCATGGTAACCAGATGGAGTATTGTCGTTAATTGACGGATGAAGTGGCCCAGTTGTTAAAAAATTGAGCAAAGGCAAACTACGAAAATAGAGAATCACGTAAGTAGGCAGATCTGGTTGTACCCCATCATATCATAAATATGATTATCGGAGGGATGGGTATTCTGAAAGGATCTGTCATGACCACAAAGAAGACAAAAGTATCAATAACCCGACAAAAGAGATCCAGGAATTTCTTGTTGGAGGAAACAATATATTTCAATGACGAAGAAGCATAGGGCATCATTCAACCTCACAATGATGTACTGGTAATCTCCGTCTTTATCAAACAAATTCATATTAAGCGTATTTTAATTGATATAGGTAGCTCGACCAACATCATCCAGTGGAAGGTAGTAGAACAATCAGTGTTGTTGGATCAAATTGTACCAACTACCCAAGTTTTTAACAGATTTAACATGGCGATTGAGAATATAAAAGAGTAAATCACTCTCCCAGTCAATGCAGTCAAAATAATTCAACAAATGAAATTCTACGTTATCAAAGGTAAAATAAGGGACAACACACTGTTCGGCAGACCATGGATACACGACATGAAGGCTATACCTTCGACATTGCACATGATGATAAAATTTCTAAATCTGGAGGGAATTAACACAATTCGTGGAGAATAGCCGGCGGTAAGGAAAATGTTTGCGGTAGAGGAGTCGATGCAAGCACCAAAAGAAGTAAAGGATACGAATAAGGGTAAAAAGTTAAATAGCAATCACATGATTTAGGACCGTCGAGTATGAAGAAATAAGAGGGAGAGAAGATAAATTACGTGGAAGAAAAGGATTACTATCGTGTCCCAAAGTCATTAGTGCTACCGAATTTCAGATTCCACGAAGTGAACTATAGCGGAGCTAGATAAAGTTATCTTGTTCGTGCATCTGTCAGATAGAAAGGTATACCTGGGCACTGGGTTATCCCTGGAGCTCAGGCTTAAATTAATTAAATTTATTAAAGCTAACACCGATTGTTTTGCCTGACTTACTTAGACATGAGAGGTATTCCACCAGAGATTACGACTCACAAGTTGAGTTTAGACTCAAGCTTCCCTCCGATAAAGTAAAAGAGGAGGTCAATGACCGACTACAAGCATAAGTTTGTCAAAGAGAAGGTAACAAAGTTATTAAATATGGGTTCCATCCGGGAAGTAGAGTATTTAGATTGGTTAGTGTCGCGCCCGTTTTTGACCTCGAAGTCTGACGGTATCATTGTCGCGCGCTTTTGACCTCGGTGCGAACGGTATCCACAACGTTGCTCTTTGGCGCGGTTCCCTGGATGGAGCAATAAATGTTGTTTTTTGAGGAGTCACCACCTAATTAGTTAAGTGAATTAGGACACTTGATTTATTGCAGTAAAACACTGCAATTAATCTCCATTTAATGGTCTGCGAAAGCTATGTGAGATTTTAGGTAAGGGTTCTTTATTATCCTAAAGGGAAGGGGTTAGACATCCTTTAAGATCCGCTAACTTGCGGTTATTCGTTCAAGCCCAGGTTAATTATTTATTGTCCTTTTTGTTCTACCTATTCTAAGCATTTTTCATAATTTATAATTAAAATAGAATGCAATACAAAAATAATAAAACTAAAATTAAATGCGACATGAAATAAAACTCCGGGACATCTTTTAGCCCTTTTTAGGCCTTCTGCACGAGATGATATCCGGGTACCTGCATAAACACTTAGTAAAAGTGTTAGTATTATAATAAATAATTTTAAAGCAATGACAGAAATTTAATAAGTAAAGCCAAAAATAAATAAATCCGTCTTTTGCACAGAGGAGGCCTTGGAAATCAGACGGAGATTCCTTCATCGGCCAATATTGTTAAAAGCAATAAAATAAATAAAACCTTCATATCCGCGCCAAAACAGTAATAGTTTTGAACACGGAGGCTCGAATATAAAAATATAAAGTGGGACGGCTAAACAAGTGCGTGCGAGAATTCGCCCGGTAGCATGTTGGTTATCCGATATAAGTGGAAGAAATCATCCTGCCTGAAAGCTTCATTTATTTTATTTTCCGTCTTTGCAATCATGGAGGCTTCAAAATCGACGGATAACTTTTTCATCGGCAAACAAGTGCGATGATCATGTTCAAATCGGTGGGGTTATCAAGTGTAGCGGTTGTTCAAAATCATTTTAATAACACGAAAAAGAGGGCAAAATCGTCCAACATCCGTACAGAGAATGGAACAATAGCAGTGCAACAACAATACAACAAACCAAATGATCTGTGAAACAGTGGAACGGCTAAAGCAGTGGGCAACGGTGTTAAACCCAAAGACAAAATAACCAAAAAGAGAACAAGACGGTCAAAAATGTCCGTAACGATGGCCGTGGTGAAAGCTAAATCGGAAGCGATCCATTAGCCAAAACAAACAACAAAACTCCCCAAACAGTGAGCCAACAAAGGTCGCCGGAATATATTTTCCGATCAGTTACGAAAAATCAGAAAAAATCAACATCAGTCCGAACCACCAAACCGACCATTAACCACAAAAATAAAACCAACATAGGTCGCCGGGGTTTTAAAACTCCGGCGAGACACCAAAACTTAAAATCAGTCCAAATAGAAAACAAAAGGTAAAGCCAACAACACACCAAAACGAGTAAATAAGTCGGCGTCGCCTCGTCAGCGAATGGCCGGAGCGACGCCACCAGAAGCTGTTCGACGGTGGCAGTGACGTGAAGGAGAGGTCAACAGGCGACGGAAAAAGGGTTGGGAGATCGACGGGTCAGTGGTGACGAGGTGTGTGGCAGTGAGGTGTGTGGCAGTGAGGTGTTGCTAGGGGGGTTCGCCGGCGGTGGGCGACAGGAAAGGTGAGGAGGTTTTAATGGTGGTGGTCGACGGGAGAGGGCGACGGGAGAGGGTGAGGGAGATGATGTGGGTGTTAAAAGGGGGCTTCGCCGGAGCTTGGAGCTCCGGCGAAGGGAGGCGGCGGCGACTGGAGGGTAGGGGTATTAAGGGTGAGGCGTTAGTTTTTTTAGAAAGAAAAAAAATGAGAGGTTGATGTGTGTGTGAAGTGTGCGGCTGGACTGATTTTCATAGGGGGGGAATGTTTTGTTATTATAGGGTAGGATTACGGTTTGGTATTTGGGAAAAAAATGAAAAGTAGGTTTTGATTTTAGGGGGAAAAATAAAAGTGTGGTATTGTTTGGATGAAATAAAAAAAATGGTGTTGGATTGAACTGATTCAAATCGTGTCTTGGACTGGACTGGTTTGACAAAATGCAAAATAGATTAATTATTTAAAACAAAATTATTTAAAAAGATGCAAGATTATTAAAATGCAAATGCCGACGCAATAATACTAAAATGCAATATTTAAGAAATGTTTAATGCCTGATTATAAGTAAAAATGCGGTGCCGATTAATTATTTAAAAAGATGCGAATATTATTAAAATAAAAACATAATATTAACAAAGACATAATGCTTAATTTTAAAATAAAAAGATGCAACGCGTTTTTGTGAAAAAATAAACATAGAATATTATGTAAAAATGCAAAAAATGCTGATTAAAATGCGGTGTCATAAAATACATAAAATTACAAGAAATATATGAAAAACTGGTCAAAATTGACTGTCAACAGTATGTCCCTCTTTGTACGGAGATGATGGAAGAGTCTTCGGACAAAGATGTTGACTTGTAGCCAATTTTATCCTGTTTTATAAACTAAAAACTCAAAAATAGGGATGATGCAGACCCAAAAATGTCCCAGTGTCAAATCATGATGACACTGGATCGTTGTGATGCAAAAAATAAAAATCAAAGCTGACGCTGATTCAAAAATATCCAAGTGTCGAAGTATGATTGACGCTGGGTTGCAGGTGAGGTGGTGCTGAAAAATACATGGTATTTGTAGATGTTGATGGCGTCATTGCATAGACAAGATGAAGATGCTCGTCGTTGCATAGACGAAACATAGATGAAGCCGTTGCATAGGCTTATATGAAATGGCGTCGTTGCATAGACGCGATGCAGATGTTCGTCGTTGCATAGACGAAACATAGATGCGATGCAGATGTTCGTCGTTGCATAGACGAAACATGGATGAAGCCGTTGCATAGGCTTTTAATGAAATGACGTCGTTGCATGAACGTGATGCGGATGCTCGTCGTTGCATAGACGAAACATGAATGAAGTCGTTGCATAGGCTTTTAATGAAATGACGTTGTTGCATAGACGTGATGCAGATGTTCGTCGTTGCATAGACGAAACATAAATGAAGCCGTTGCATAGGCTTTTAATGAAATGACGTTGTTGCATAGACGTGATGCAGATGTTCGTCGTTGCATAGACGAAACATGGATGAAGTCGTTGCATAGACTTAAATGAAATGGCGTCGTTGCATAGACGCGATGCAGATGCTCGTCGTTGCATAGACGAAACATGGATGAAGCCGTTGCATAGGCTTTTATGAAATGCGTTGGTTTATGAGCGTACCTGCTTTGTGACCCGTCTGGGTTGAGATAACGTCATTGCATAGACGTCGTGCGTTTGTGACCCGCATGGATTTATTGTTGTGTTCCTGCCTTTGCTGATATAAAGATCCTGCACTCAAAGAAAACTTGTGAGTTTTAGGAAAGGAGTGGTTGATTCGCGTCGAGTTTGTAGCTTTGGCTCTTGACGCTTGCATGCTCAGACTGGTTTGGCCTGTTTTTTTTTTCCGTCTATTGCCATTTTCTTGCAGTGAATTCTTAAAATGTCCTAGTTTCTGATAAGTGAAGATGTTGAACTGGGAATGGTTGCATCTTGACACTATCAAAGCGATTATGTAAGCATTTTTTTTTATAGTGAATGAAAAGCTAATGCGAGAATATGGACAATGTGCAATTGAGTAGTTGAGAATGCAACCCTCAAAATATGGCACAGTAAAGTGTATGTAGTTATGGATGCAAAATATATGAGTATGCTAAACTCTCCCATGGACAAAATCGAGTCCTGTGCAAAACAAGGAAGAAATATTTCTAACGGTGTGACCGAAGTCGATGTGGCTGTCTACGTATCCCGCCAAGGGAGTTAGGTCAAGACGTAGTTCATGCTGCAAAAATAAGAATTTTTTATAATTTTAAAATGATGCGGGACCGAAGCCGATGTGGCCGCCTACGTATCCCGCCGAGGGAATCAGGTCAAGACGTAGTTCGTGATGCAAAATAAGGATTTTTAAGATTTTAAAATGATGTGGGACCGAAGACGTGTGGCCGCCTACGTATCCCGCTGAGGGAATCAGGTCAAGACGTAGTTCGTGATGCAAAATAAGAATTTTTATGTTTTTTAACATGATGCGGGACCGAAGCCGATGTGGCCGCCTACGTATCCCGCTGAGGGAATCAGGTCAAGACGTAGTTCGTGATGCAAAATAAGATTTTTTTTTATGATTTAAAATGATGTGGAGAAGGCGATGTGGCGCCACGATCCCGCCGAGGAATCATGTCAAGACGTAGTTCGTCTTTGCAAAATAAGGATTTTATGATCTTAAAATGATGCGGGACTGGCGATGTGGCGCCACGATCCGTGAGGAATCAGGTCAAGACGTAGTTCGTGATGCAAAATAAGGATTTTTTTTTATGATTTTAAAATGATGCGGGACCGAAGCCGATGTGGCCGCCTACGTATCCCGCTGAGGGAATCAGGTCAAGACGTAGTTCATGCTGCAAAATAATAATTTTTTATGATTTTAAAATGATGTGGGACCGAAGCCGATGTGACCGCCTACGTATCCCGCCGAGGGAATCAGGTCAAGACGTAGTTCATGATGCAAAATAAGGATTTTTATGTAATATGCATTTTGTTGTTTTTTCTCTGAAAAAGTGGAAGATAAAATTACATTCCGACTTCAGTTGATACCAACAATTAGTATTGTGCATGAGGATTTTCGTTTATTGCTTTCAGTCTAACCGAGATTAACTCCGGTGTAATTTACACAGCTTCAGATAGTACCTCAGACATACCTGAGTGTCGACACACCTGCATGCATCCAGAGTTTCGAACTACACGTAATATCACGTTTTAAATGCCCTCACTGAAAGAAGGTCCCATTTCACACATATATTTCAGTATTTTGAATTTTGGGACGTTGAGAGAATTGCGCTCACACTCAAAAAGATGTTCAATGCATGCAATTGTGATACCATAAGCTTGGCCGTCATGTAAGTATCCACTAATGTGAGAACCCTCAGTATAAGATCATGTAGGGCTTGTCACGGGCTTGTAATGTAGGCTTGGGGAAAGGAATGGATATCATTTGGGTAAAAGTGACTAATCATTCCTCGAGAGTTGGACTACGTCCATGCTTGATATTTGTGCGTTTTAATGCTGACTTGCTTTCTTTTTGTCCCAGTTTTTCTGTATTGACTTCTTTTGAATCTTTCATTTGGAGCCCCTTTTTTTTTCGGGGTTATATATTTTTTTTATATCGGGGCTTTTGATTTCCTCTTTATGTGAAGTCGTCTCTGCTTTCATTTTTTGAGACTTTGACAATTTTTGTCTTTGCAAACTTCAACGCAAGATTTTGTCAGCCATTTGCACATTTCTAAAACACTCAAGGAGGTCGGGCCAAGAGAGGAATAGTGCGTACGCACTCAGAAATGTTATAGGTGTAATATGCGGTTGTCAAAAAATAGGTTTTAGGCTCAAAGGGGTGTACTAGGGATAATGTTATTTGGTAGGCTGAAAAGGCTCAAACGGGTCAAAGAAAGCCTACGATCATTTCCCACACTGAGTGTTGCTCAGGATTTCTCCTCAACAAACATTCAGGTCAAGTTCTAGATCACAATGCAATGCAATTGAACTTATTCTAAAAACTCACCACACAATGCATATGAAACGATGAGGTTAGTTTCATCCTTATCTTGAAAACACGCAAGACAATGTCATTTACGGGTATGAATAAGAGGTACCAGAAGAATCTATGGTTTACCACAAAGTCAACCCATACTGATTATCACTTTTTTTTTATGCACACTCGTAACTGTGTTGGTATCAACAAAGTCAAACAATAATACTTAAAAAAAAGTTTTTTTTTTGTATTTTGAATAACATTTTTTTTGTATTTTTTGAATAAAATATTTCTTTTTTTTTGTATTTTCGAATAATTGTTTTTTTTTTTTTGAATTTTTTGAATAAATGGTACCGAACCCGAATAGGGCTGCCTACGTATCCCGCCGAGGGAATCAGGTGCGCGTAGTTCATTCAAATATGTTATAAAATGTATGCTTGGAAAAATTTATCAATGAAAGGATAGCAATATAAAGCTGTGCAAAAGAAATGATTGTCCATTGTGGACGAATGCAAAGTAAAATGAATGTAACGAAAAAGGAATGTCCGAGAACATGATGAATGAGATGCATGAATGAGAAAAATATGTTTTTTTTGTGGTGGTGTCGAACCCAAAATGAGTTGCCTACGTATCACACCGTGTGGTGAGAATCAGACATGCGTAGTTCGAAATAATTATGATGTAAAATGCATGATATGAAAGAACTATGTAATTAACGCTAAACATATCAATTGAGTTTGCAAATATGAAAAAATACAAAGTATAAAAGAACTGAGAGCGATGTCTAGTTGAATCTGGTATAAACTAACTTCTATTAGTCAACATAACTACCGCTCATTTTGTGATGATTTTTTTTTTCCGACCGCCTTAGGCTGATTGCGAGGACGACCTTCCTGCAAAATATGAGAAATGGGTGAGTAGGAAAATGACAAAATAATAAAAATGAAGAAGTGTGACAATACAGTTAAAGACTCCCCTGATTGGTTCGACCGGACTGGTGGTTGATGCTTCACAAAGTCCAAGTCACGTTATTCAAGAGTGATTTACGCAGTAGAAGTCCTGATTGCAATGTGACAGCAAAAAGTGCAAAAATGCATATGCTCGAGTCCGGAATCACAAAAGGGTAATTATAGCATTAAATAATATGTACAGAATTGCTAGCGACAACAATAATAAACAAAAGCATGCAAATCAAGCGCGCGCCCTAACATGCATGGGACCTTCCTTATGCCAGAGGTGAGCCTAAACGCCAAATATGCGGGATTATGATAAATAAGTCCAAGCAGTTAAACTGCAATGTTTTGTTGGAAATGGCGACCAAATGACGGTACACTTTTTCCGATTTCGGCGTGTCATGACCAGGATTGGATCCGTCTATCATTATCACGCTACACATAGTATGTTAATGGGTCGTTGGGTTGTGAAACCCGTCGACAAGTTTGGTGGATTCCTAATTGTGGCGTTAATACCAAGGATTAACCCACCTAAGGTTTATGCATGCATGACTTAAATAAAAGGTGATATAGTTCTATCTTAAGTTTCTAAGATTTGACATTTTCTAGACGCAAGGTTCCCGAGCGGACAACTCGAGTGAGAAGGCTACGCGGCCACCGGTTAGACCGGACACTCCACGTATATTACCAACTCTCCTAAATTTGGTTTTTGAAGAAAGAATTTTGCTGATGCACCAAGCGCACCTCGCGTGAAGTGTGTAATAGTGTTAATTTTCCTGAATTGAGGAAATATGAGCGGAATGTCAATTTAAGGAAAGCAATAAAATAATGTAGCAATTAAAGTAGTTAATTACAAAATAAAAGCAAGCAATATAAAATATTTACAAACAAATATAAAAGCAAAATAAAGTGCAATATTTAATTAACCTGAGTTTGCTATGATCAAGAACCTGATATCCCCAGCGGAGTCGCCATGCTGTCGCGCCCGTTTTTGACCTCGGGGGTCTGAACGGTATCCGCTATCGCGCTCGTTTTTGACCTCGGGGGTCTGAACGGTATCCGCAACGATGCTCTTTGGCGCGGTTCCCTGGATGAAGCAATAAATGCTGTTTTTTGAGGAGTCGCCACCTAATTAGTTAAGTGAATTATGACACTTGATTTATTACAGTAAAACACTACAATTAATCTCCATTTAATGGTCTGCGAAAGCTATGTGAGATTCTAGGTAAGGGTTCTTTATTATCCTAAAGGGAAGGGGTTAGGCATCCTTTAAAATCCGCTAACTTGCGGTTATTCGTTCAAGCCCAGGTTAATTATTTATTGCCCTTTTTGTTCTACCTATTTGTTACACCCCGTAAGTTCAGGACATGTGTAAGTGAATGTACGTAAGGAACACAAGACTTGGAAATTAGTACGAAAGGAAGGATTGTTTTTCCGACGGAAAGTCTTCCGGACGTCGGAAAGGAAAAATGTTCGTTGTTGAGAATTGGATTCTCAAAATGTATTATTTGTAAAGTATAGAACTTATTAACACTATGGAAATTTATTTTTACGGATTTGGTCACGTGGGGCCCACCCGAGGAATTTTACGTTTTGCGGGGCCCACGAGGGTTACGGAATTTTTGTGGACGAATGAGAGGGCGACACGTGGCGCCCCAACAAGTGGTCTTGGACGAAAATGTTAAGGTTAAAATGGTCATTTACCATGGTGGAAGATAAGTCTTGCTAATTAAGAGCTTGAGATTGTTGACCAAGTCAAGGGCCATTTGGCTTGATCCCTATCATCCAATTAATACAAGTGTTTTTATCTAAGCCCTCCATTGTGTGTTATAAGCTTACTACTAGTGCAAGACTTGCCATTTAACACTTAGAAAAAAATCACACTAGTTGTTCTTCATGGAGTAGCTCTCGGCTTTGTTGAATATCCCACACAAAAATTTTGTGATTTTGATCCATTAGCCACAAGACTTTAACCCAATGTCCCCAAGGGTATTGTAAGGTTATCTCAATAGAAAGATTTCGGAAAAAACGTATTTTTACGTTAGTCGCAAGGCGGAAACTAAGGGAGTTCTTCAACTTTGAAGTTGGAACTTGAAGATGAGTTCTTCATAGGCCTCAGGAGTGCTTGGGCGGATTGGAACCTAAGGAAAGGAGCTAAGAATTGCTAAGGCGCGACTTTGGATCTTGGAAATTTTAAGGGCTTTGAAAGGTATAAATTTTGTCGTTTTAATAGTTAAGGCTTACTTATGATTGTAGCTATGGTTATTAGCAAGCATGAGATATATAGTATGAGTATTGATAAGGATATTGGTTATTGGAACCCTAATCCGAAAACTAGCATGTTAGCCTTAAGACTACAATTCAAGTTGATTATTCGTTTAAGCCATCGCATGTTGTATAAGGAAGGAAATTGTAGTTGTTGAAGTTGTTTAGACTATATAACATGTTAGACCTTAGAACTTGGAATTGTAAAAAGAATTGGAAAGGACTTGTGTTGAGTCATTGTTGGCCGAGAATGACTAAGTAAGTATTGAACTACTTCGTATGAATTGTGGGGCGGAATTTTACACGTATTGTAAGGCGTGTAATCCCATTTTGTTTGGTTGTTGTTTGGAGCCTTAAATGTGGCTTGTTGGTTATTGTATTCGGCCTTGAAAAAGGTGGCAAAGTGAGTAGAAACAAAGGAAGTGCTGCCCGATTTTCCGTAGAATTAGAGACTAAATACTTAGTATTATTCTACATAGAGACTAGAAGTTGATAGCCTTGTTGTGACCATTATAGGTTGACACTTCTACGCATTTGTATTCGGCTTAGCTTGGGGATTTAGCAGAAAAGGTATGTGAACTATCTCCTCTTCTAGCATGATTCCTTAGAATAAAGAAAGTAAGTTCTACTCCTTGAATGATCCATTCCTTGCTTGTATTTGGATTGCCTAAAATAGAATTTGTTCTATGTACTTAAGCGAGTGTACTTTGATGTGTAAATGGTAAGTAGTATAATCCATTTCCTTAGGGAAGTTTGGATTCTTAAAAGTGAAGGTATTTTTCTTAAAGTACATAGAGACTTGAAAAGGAAGTGGTTTCCAAATCTTTTGGCTAGTGCCTTAGTTCTAAAACCTAAAGGTCATTATAATGACTTTAGAAGTCAAAGGAGTGATTTACTTATTTGATTTAAAGAGGAGAAATGACATGATTTAAGAGAAGTAACTTGCGTTAAGGGTGAAGTTACTTGAGGTTTAAAAAGTAGAAGAAAACTTGTTTTCTAACTATTAAGAGACTTGAAGTATTTTGAAAGTTAAGAACTTGATTTGTAAGTATGTGATACTTGGTTTTAATAGTATAAGTCTCGTGGGTATTGAAGGAATGGATACGTCTAAAACCATAAAGGGTTATAACGGCTTTATGGGAAGTTGGTTATAACTGCTTTATGGAAGGTTTAGAAAGTTGTCTATTTTGATTAAATCAGCATAAGTTGCCTAGATTGTGAAAATTTGGAGTTACTTGATTTCAAGCTTTGAAATGAGTTTTCTAAAAAGTGTAGTAACTTACTTTGAAAAATAGACACGCCTTGATACTACGGGTGTTAGTATCTTGGGGCTTTACATAGAAAGGAGTCTTTTATAAAGGAATGTACGTACGTAGTACTTTGGCTTGATAAATTGAGGATTTGTCTAAGTGTGCCTTGATAAGTACTTTGACTTGTTAAAAGAGAATTATTCTATGTATGCCTT
The DNA here is from genome assembly GCA_029844215.1 of Przewalskia tangutica. NCBI lineage: Eukaryota > Viridiplantae > Streptophyta > Magnoliopsida > Solanales > Solanaceae > Przewalskia > Przewalskia tangutica. The sequence goes on from CM056724.1 coordinate 53,558,607, forward strand.
GATTAGTACTTTGGCTTGATAAATTGAGAATTTGTCTAAAGTGTGCCTTGATAAGTACTTTGACTTGTTAAAAGAGAATTATTCTATGTATGCCTTGATTAGTACTTTGGCTTGATAAATTGAGAATTTGTCTAAGTGTGCCTTGATAAGTACTTTGACTTGTTAAAAGAGAATTATTCTATGTATGCCTTGATTAGTACTTTGGCTTGATAAATTGAGAATTTGTCTAAAGTGTGCCTTGATAAGTACTTTGACTTGTTAAAGAGAATTATTCTATGTATGCCTTGATTAGTACTTTGGCTTGATAAATTGAGGATTTGTCTAAGTGTGCCTTGATAAGTACTTTGACTTGTTAAAAGAGAATTATTCTATGTATGCCTTGATTAGTACTTTGACTTGATAAATTGAGAATTTGTCTAAGTATGCCTTGATAAGTACTTTGGCTTGTTAAAGAGAATTATTCTAAGTGTGCCTTGGTAAGGACCTTGGCTTGTAATTAAGGATTTGCCTATGTGTGCTGGAAATAGCCGGTTGTGAGCTATTGTTATATCAATCGTTTCGGGGTCATTCCCCGGGTTTGTGGCATTTGCATAATTCCGTGGATTTGCTACCCACGATGCGAGGAATACCTCATGCGAGTCCGTAGGGCTTATACGGGTGAAATAGTCCCATGCGGGCGGGTCCAGCCTATGCGAGGAATACCTCATGCGAGTCCGTAAGGGCTTATGCGGGTGAAATAGTCCTATGCGAGGAATACCTCATGCGGGTCCGAAAGGGCTTATGCGGGTGAAATAGTCCCATGCGGGCGGGTCCATCCTATGCGAGGAATACCTCACGCGGGTCCACGCGACCTATGCGGGTGAAATAGTCCCAGGAATAGGATTGCTAAATGATACTGCGGGCGGATGGTCCTGCTTGATCATGAGCTTCCTAGTTTATATTGTAAGGATACTAATGTATACTCTCATTGTTAGTAAGGCACAATGTGTTGTATTTTGATTATCATATATGTCCCCGAATTTGTTTGTGTTACCCTATGGTCATGCTTTTACGAGGTGGGATTCCGGGGCATGGGACACGAGTATTGAGGACACAGGTGGGACTTGGTGTTCATGTATCCTTATTGGTGTTATTACATCATGGATCAGCGGTGAGGAAGGATTCCAGGCATGATTGATATTATGGCGTGAGACCCATAGTTATATCCGAGTAGTGACTTTGAGGGCTTGCGTCCTGACTTGATATGATCGCTATGTGTTATATCGTAGGTTGGCTATCATACATGTCTCTGCTTTGTTTAGACTTATGATTTCATTACTGATGCTTATTGTTCACATACTTGGTACATTCTTTCTTGACCTCGCCCGAAGTGCGTTCATGCCGCAGTTTAGGTACGTGATTCGGTGATCGGCAGTGTAGGATCCGCTCGTGGTTTTGGATAGCTCCTCTCTGTCCAGAGTTTATCTTTTGGTTTATATCTTTCAGACATGCTTTGTACGATTTTGGTCTGGCGGGCCTTGTCCGTCATATTTCGATTTAACTCCTAAGTGCATGTATTCATATGTAGGATTGAACTCGTATGCGGTGTAGTGTCTTTTGTTTATGTATATATGGCAGCCTTGTCGGCTTTGCCTTGCACGCGTTTGTTTTAAAAGAAAAAAATGAGGTGTTATTTGATTCCAGCCTTACTTGTATTGTTAAGGTAGAAGGTGCCCGTGTAGGGCACGATCACGCCCGGGTTCGGGTGTGCAGTGGTATCGAAGCGATCGATCCTCGGAATGTCTACAGACCGTGTCTAGTAGAGTCTTGATTATCGGTGTGTTGCGCGCCACACCCATGCGAGAGGCTACAGGACATTTAGGAGTTGGTTTCTATTCTTCTCACTCTAAGATCGTGCCATAGAGGTGTTAGTAAGAAAATTCCTCTCCGACGTATTGTTGTGTTCTGATTATGCCTCCATGAGGGCAACAACCGCCTGTAGGGCAAAAGGAGTAGCAAGAGCTACTAGTCGGACTCGAGAGTTGATAGGGCTTATGCCCGGTACACGAGATGTTATTCCGCGATCGTAGTCCTGCGCCCGGGTTTGAGCCCAACACCGGAGCCTCCAGTTTCTCGGTTAGGAGAAGACCATAGGTCGCGAGGAAGCGATTATGTTATTGACCAAGATAGCGGTGCTAGCAGTTGTAAGTGATAGTACCCCAGAGGTAGGGATACTTTGATTAGTAAAGTGAGAAGTAAGAATGTTGACAAGAATGATAGGTGAACTGAGACTATAGTTGTATAAAGTTCACAAGTTGTAATTGCCCCATGACAGTGTAAGACCAATAGGGAAGATTGTACAGTAGAAATACTTTGGCTTATGTGACGAACCTCTAGTGAATAGGGGATAGGGTAAGAAGTACCTTGAGATAAGAGAAAGATTTATTTCAAACTAAGAATGAGAAGTTAAGCGTGACGATAAGTCGGGTTATGGACTCATTTCGGGTCAGCCGATAGTTTGGAATGGGGTGATGTCAGTTAGAAATGGTCCCGTTATGTGGTAGGGTCCTGGGGATGCCAGGCCCAAGTTTAGTTAATCATTGTACGAGTTTGTGGACGCGTTCCACCAGAACTAGGTCGTAAGGACCAAGAAGAGCCTTAGCGGAAATTCAAGTAGCATAATGGCCAAGTTGGTTAGTAACTCCAAGGATTGGGGAACAGAAACAGAATTTGAGATTTTGTATGTGTACTAGATGAGTTTGAAAGTACGAGAAAGTATGACAAGTAAGGAAAGAAAAGAACCTCTAGGGGATCCCGTGTTCTAGGAGACTGTAACCTTCGAGTTTGTGAGAAGGGGTAGCGGACGGAAGGTCCATTGATATGTTTACGTATGTTAGGCGATGGCCAGGAGTGGCATCGTTAGTCTTGTGCAGTTTTTGATTGGTAGGCATAGTATAGAGTTTATGCCGGAGTTTGTATAGCTTGATAACCGACTAAGAACATTCGGGGACGAATGTTTCTAAGGGGGGAAGAATGTTACACCCCGTAAGTTCAGGACATGTGTAAGTGAATGTACGTAAGGAACACAAGACTTGGAAATTAGTACGAAAGGAAGGATTGTTTTTCCGACGGAAAGTCTTCCGGACGTCGGAAAGGAAAAATGTTCGTTGTTGAGAATTGGATTCTCAAAATGTATTATTTGTAAAGTATAGAACTTATTAACACTATGAAAATTTATTTTTACGGATTTGGTCACGTGGGGCCCACCCGAGGAATTTTACGTTTTGCGGGGCCCACGAGGGTTACGGAATTTTTGTGGACGAATGAGAGGGCGACACGTGGCGCCCTAACAAGTGGTCTTGGAAGAAAATGTTAAGGGTAAAATGGTCATTTACCATGGTGGAAGATAAGTCTTGCTAATTAAGAGCTTGAGATTGTTGACCAAGTCAAGGGCCATTTGGCTTGATCCCTATCATCCAATTAATACAAGTGTTTTTATCTAAGCCCTCCATTGTGTGTTATAAGCTTACTACTAGTGCAAGACTTGCCATTTAACACTTAGAAAAAAATCACACTAGTTGTTCTTCATGGAGTAGCTCTCGGCTTTGTTGAATATCACACACAAAAATTTTGTGATTTTGATCCATTAGCCACAAGACTTTAACCCAATGTCCCCAAGGGTATTGTAAGGTTATCTCAATAGAAAGATTTCGGAAAAAACGTATTTTTACGTTAGTCGCAAGGCGGAAACTAAGGGAGTTCTTCAACTTTGAAGTTGGAACTTGAAGATGAGTTCTTCATAGGCCTCTAAGGAGTGCTTGGAGCGGATTGGAATCTAAGGAAAGGAGCTAAGAATTTCTAAGGCGCGACTTTGGATCTTGGAAATTTTAAGGGCTTTGAAAGGTATAAATTTTGTCGTTTTAATAGTTAAGGCTTACTTATGATTGTAGCTATGGTTATTAGCAAGCATGAGATATATAGTATGAGTATTGATAAGGATATTGGTTATTGGAACCCTAATCCGAAAACTAGAATGTTAGCCTTAAGACTACAATTCAAGTTGATTATTCGTTTAAGCCATCGCATATTGTATAAGGAAGGAAATTGTAGTTGTTGAAGTTGTTTAGACTATATAACATGTTAGACCTTAGAACTTGGAATTGTAAAAAGAATTGGAAAGGACTTGTGTTGAGTCATTGTTGGCCGAGAATGACTAAGTAAGTATCAACTACTTCATTATGAATTGTGGGGCGGAATTTTACACGTATTGTAAGGCGTGTAATCCCCTGTTGTTTGGTTGTTGTTTGGAGCCTTAAATGTGGCTTGTTGGTTATTGTATTCGGCCTTGAAAAAGGAGGCAAAGTTAGTAGAAACAAAGGAAGTCTTTTAGATTTCCGTAGAATTAGAGACTAAATACTTAGTATTATTCTACATAGAGACTAGAAGTTGATAGCCTTGTTGTGACCATTATAGGTTGACACTTCTACGTACGGTGTATTCGGCTTAGCTTGGGGATTTAGCAGAAAAGGTATGTGAACTATCTCCTCTTCTAGCATGATTCCTTAGAATAAAGAAAGTAAGTTCTACTCCTTGAATGATCCATTCCTTGCTTGTATTTGGATTGCCTAAAATAGAATTTGTTCTATGTACTTCCTTGAGTGTACTTTGATGTTTAAATGGTAAGTAGTATAATCCATTTCCTTAGGGAAGTTTGGATTCTTAAAAGTGAAGGTATTTTTCTTAAAGTACATAGAGACTTGAAAAGGAAGTGGTTTCCAAATCTTTTGGCTAGTGCCTTAGTTCTAAAACCTAAAGGTCATTATAATGACTTTAGGGGAGTCAAAGGAGTGATTTACTTATTTGATTTAAAAGAGGAGAAATGACATGATTTAAGAGAAGTAACTTGCGTTAAGGGTGAAGTTACTTGAGGTTTAAAAAGTAGAAGAAAACTTGTTTTCTAACTATTAAGAGACTTGAAGTATTTTGAAAGTTAAGAACTTGATTTGTAAGTATGTGATACTTGGTTTTAATAGTATAAGTCTCTCGGTTATTGAAGGAATGGATACGTCTAAAACCATAAAGGGTTATAACGACTTTATGGGAAGTTGGTTATAACGGCTTTATGGAAGGTTTAGAAAGTTGTCTATTTTGATTAAATCGGCATAAGTTGCCTAGATTGTGAAAATTTGGAGTTACTTGATTTCAAGCTTTGAAATGAGTTTTCTAAAAAGTGTAGTAACTTACTTTGAAAAATAGACACGCCTTGATACTACGGGTGTTAGTATCTTGGGGCTTTACATAGAAAGGAGTCTTTTATAAAGGAATGTACGTACGTAGTACTTTGGCTTGATAAATTGAGGATTTGTCTAAGTGTGCCTTATTAAGTACTTTGACTTGTTAAAAGAGAATTATTCTATGTATGCCTTGATTAGTACTTTGGCTTGATAAATTGAGAATTTGTCTAAAGTGTGCCTTGATAAGTACTTTGACTTGTTAAAAGAGAATTATTCTATGTATGCCTTGATTAGTACTTTGGCTTGATAAATTGAGAATTTGTCTAAGTGTGCCTTGATAAGTACTTTGACTTGTTAAAAGAGAATTATTCTATGTATGCCTTGATTAGTACTTTGGCTTGATAAATTGAGAATTTGTCTAAAGTGTGCCTTGATAAGTACTTTGACTTGTTAAAAGAGAATTATTCTATGTATGCCTTGATTAGTACTTTGGCTTGATAAATTGAGGATTTGTCTAAGTGTGCCTTGATAAGTACTTTGACTTGTTAAAAGAGAATTATTCTATGTATGCCTTGATTAGTACTTTGGCTTGATAAATTGAGAATTTGTCTAAGTATGCCTTGATAAGTACTTTGGCTTGTTAAAGAGAATCATTCTAAGTGTGCCTTGGTAAGGACCTTGGCTTGTAATTAAAGATTTGCCTATGTGTGCTGGAAATAGCCGGTTGTGTGCTATTGTTATATCAGTCGTTTCGGGGTCATTCCCCGGGTTTGTGGCATTTGCATAATTCCGTGGATTTGCTACCCACGATGCGAGGAATACCTCATGCGAGTCCGTAGGGCTTATGCGGGTGAAATAGTCCCATGCGGGCGGGTCCAGCCTATGCGAGGAATACCTCATGCGAGTCCGTAAGGGCTTATGCGGGTGAAATAGTCCTATGCGAGGAATACCTCATGCGGGTCCGAAAGGGCTTATGCGGGTGAAATAGTCTCATGCGGGCGGGTCCAGCCTATGCGAGGAATACCTCACGCGGGTCCACGCGACCTATGCGGGTGAAATAGTCCCAGGAATAGGATTGCTAAATGATATCTGCGCGGATGGTCCCGCTTGATCACGAGCTTCCTAGTTTATATTGTAAGGATACTCATTTACTCTCATTGTTAGTAAGGCACAATGTGTTGTATTTTGATTATCATATATGTCCCGGATTTGTTTGTGTTACCTATGGTCATGCTTTTACGAGGTGGGATTAGGGGCATGGGACCACGAGGTATTGAGGACACAGGTGGGACTTGGTGTTCATGTATCCTTATTGGTGTTATTACATCATGGATCGGCGGTGAGGAAGGATTCCACGGCATGATTGATATTATGGGCGTGAGACCCATAGTTATATATGGCGATGACTTTGAGGGCTTGCGTCCCCGACTTGATATGATCGCTTATGTTATGTTATGCAGTAGGTTGGCTATCATACATGTCTCTGTTTTGTTTAGACTGTTATGATTTCATTACGATTTATTGTTCACATACTTGGTACATTCTTCGCGTCGACCTCCTTGAAGTGCGTTCATGCCGCAGGTTTAGGTACGCAGTTCGGTGATCGGCAGGTGTAGGATCCTGCTCAGGGTTTTTGGATAGCTCCCTCTGTCCAGGAGTTTATCTTTTTGGTTTATATCCTTCAGTACATGCTTTGTACAGTTTTGGGTACGGCGGGGCCTTGTCCCGTCATATTTCAGTTTAACTCCTAGAGTGCAGATTCATATGTAGGATTGGACTCGTATGCGATGTAGTGTCTTTTGTTTATGTATATATGGCAGCCTTGTCGGCTTTGCCCTTGCACGTACGTTTGTTTTAAAAGAAAAAAAAATGAGGTGTTATTTCAGTTCCGCAGCTTACTTGTATTGTTAAGGTAGAAGGGTGCCCAGGTAGGGCACCAGTCACGGGCCCGGGGTTCGGGCTGTGACACTATTCTAAGCATTTTTCATAATTTATAATTAAAATAGAATGCAATACAAAAATAATAAAACTAAAATTAAATGCGACATGAAATAAAACTCTGGGACATCTTTTAGCCCTTTTTAGGCCTTCTGCACGAGATGATATCCGGGTACCTGCATAAACACTTAGTAAAAGTGTTAGTATTATAATAAATAATTTTAAAGTAATGACAGAAATTTAATAAGTAAAGCCAAAAATAAATAAATCCGTCTTTTGCACAGAGGAGGCCTTGGAAATCAGACGGAGATTCCTTCATCGGCCAATATTGTTAAAAGCAATAAAATAAATAAAACCTTCATATCCGCGCCAAAACAGTAATAGTTTTGAACACGGAGGGCTCAGATATAAAAAATATAAAGTGGGACAGCCTAAACAAGTGCGGCTGCGAGAATTCGCCCTGCCAGCGCATGTTGGTTATCCGGTATAAGTGGAAGAAATCATCCTTGCCCAGAAAGCTTCATTTATTTTATTTTCCGTCTTTGCAACTGTGGAGGCCTCAAAAATCGACGGATAACTTTTTCATCGGCCAAACAAGTGCAGTATCATGTTCAAATCAGTGGGGGTTCTATCAAGTGTAGCAGATTTGTTCAAAATCATTTTAATAACATGAAAAAGAGGGCAAAATCGTCCAACATCCGTACAGAGAATGGAACAATAGCAGTGCAACAACAATACAACAAACCAAATGATCTGTGAAACAGTGGAACGGCTAAAGCAGTGGGCAACGGTGGTAAACCCACAGACAAAATAACCAAAAAGAGAACAAGACGGTCAAAAATGTCCAGAACAGTAAACTGGTCCGTGAAAGCTCGTCGGAAACAGTCCATTAGCCAAAAAAAACAACAAAACTCCCCAAACAGTGAGCCAACAAATGTCGCCGGAATATATTTTCCGATCAGTTACGAAAAATCAAAAAAAATCAACATCAGTCCGAACCACCAAACCGACCATTAACCACAAAAATCAAACCAACATAGGTCGCCGGGGTTTTAAAACTCCGGCGAGACACCAAAACTTAAAATCAGTCCAAATAGAAAACAAAAGGTAAAGCCAACAACACACCAAAACGAGTAAATAGCTCGGCGTCGCCTCGTAAGCGAATGGCCGGAGCGACGCCACCAGCAGCTGTTCGACGGTGGCAGTGACGTGAAGGCGAGGTCAACAGGCGACGGAAAAAGGGTTGGGAGGTCGACGGGTCAGTGGTGACGAGGTGTGTGGCAGTGAGGTTTTGCTAGGGGGGTTCGCCGGCGGTGGGCGACGGGAAAGGTGAGGAGGTTTTAATGGTGGTGGTCGACGGGAGAGGGCGACGGGAGAGGGTGAGGGAGATGATGTGGGTGTTAAAAGGGGGCTTCGCCGGAGCTTGGAGCTCCGGCGAAGAGCAGCGGCGGAGGTAGGGGTATTAAGGGTGAGGCGTTAGTTTTTTTAGAAAGAAAAAAAATGAGAGGTTGATGTGTGTGTGAAGTGTGCGGCTGGACTGATTTTCATAGTGGGGGGGAATGTTTTGTTTTTATAGGGTAGGATTAGGGTTTGGTATTGGGGAAAAAAATGAAAAATAGGTTTTGATTTTAGGGGGAAAAATAAAAGTGTGGTATTGTTTGGATGAAATAAAAAAAATGTTGTTGGATTGAACTGATTCAAATCGTGTCTTGGACTGGACTGGTTTGACAAAATGCAAAATGGATTAATTATTTAAAACAAAATTATTTAAAAAGATGCAAGATTATTAAAATGCAAATGCCGACGCAATAATACTAAAATGCAATATTTAAGAAATGTTTAATGCCTGATTAAAAGTAAAAATGCGGTGCCGATTAATTATTTAAAAAGATGCGAATATTATTAAAATAAAAACATAATATTAACAAAGACATAATGCTTAATTTTAAAATAAAAAGATGCAACGCGTTTTTGTGAAAAAATAAACATAGAATATTATGTAAAAATGCAAAAAATGCTGATTAAAATGCGGTGTCATAAAACACATAAAATTGCAAGAAATATATGAAAAACGGGTCAAAATTGACTGTCAACAGTTAACAAACATAGTTGTCGTACCTATAAAGGGTAATAAATTGAGAATGTGCGTAAATTTTAAGGATTTAAATAAAGCTTGTCCAAAAGATTATTTTCCTTTGTCGTACATCGATCGAATGATTGATGTTACGGCGGGGCATGACATGCTGAGTTTTCTTGATGCTTACTCCAAATACAACCAAATCAGGATGAATCCTGATGATCAAGAGAAAACTTCTTTTGTAACTAGATATAGGACTTACTGATATAACATGATGTCATTTGGTTTAAAACATGCTGGAGCAACATACCAACGTCCAGTTAATCACATGTTCGGGACCAAAGAGGTAATACAATGGAAGTTTATATTGACAATATGCTAGTAAAGTCCCTGAAGATAGAGGACCATTTAAAGGATTTGCAGGAAACATTTGACATACTCCGAAAGTACAATATGAAGCTGAATCTAGAGAAGTGTGCTTTTGGAGTTGGCTCGGGAAAGTTCTTGGGTTTCTTGGTTTCAAACTAAGGAATGGAGATTAATTCGGATAATATCAAAGCTATCAAGGATATTCTGGAGGTGCTTGAGGATATGAAGGCGGTGCAAAGACTCACCGGAAGGTTGGTCGCCCTAAGTAGATTCATATCCCTGTCTTCGGAGAAAAGTCATAGGGTTTTTATTCATTAAAAAGAATAATGACTTCAAGTAGACTCCTGAATGCCAACATGCATTGCGGGATCTGAAGAAGTACTTGTCTAGTCCCCCGCTATTACATAAATCGAAGGCAGATGAGCAGCTATTTTTGTACCTGGCGGTGTTCGAAGTAGCTGTAAGTGTTGTTTTGGTCCGAGAAGAGAAAGGTACACGATTTCCTATTTACTATGTAAGTAGAACTCTAGCTAGTACGGAAACCAGATATCCTCACTTATAAATTTGGAATTAGCATTGATAACGGTTGCTATAAAATTGAGACCTTACTTTCAATGTCATTCTATGTGTGTAGTAACGACTTATTCGCTAAAAAGTGTGATGCATAATGTCACGACCCCGACCGGGTCGGCCAGTGCCTACCGGCACCCTGGCCAGTATACATCAGAGAATAACAGCGGAACATACATAACACATAAGCCTGTAAAAAGTAAACATCACTGGCAAGCCGACAAGGCTCCCTTCCATAAAAATATACTTAATCAAAAGTATAACAGTACAACTTGTTCTTACAGCCCAAACCACAAACGTGACTACAGCACTCAGAATAACAATCATGGCGACAGGGCCCCGCCATACCCCTGAATGTACATAATACCTATAGCATCAGAGAAAAACCGTACCAACAAAAACAAGCCTCCGGAGGAATGGAGCTTCTGACACCAGACCAGTGATCCTAAGAGTGAGGATCCACCACCTGCTTACCTCTACCTGTGACATGAACGCAGCCCCCGAGGAAGGGGGTCAGTACACAATATGTACTAAGTATGCGAAACTGGAAAATACTGAAAATACCTCATAAGTCTAAAATAACTGGAGACATGTATAAAAATCAGTTTACAGAACACTGTGCCTTACTAACAATGAGAATATCAAGCATATACTATACTGCATGAAAATAGGAAGCTCATGGTCAAAGCAAGGTCATCCGCCCCGCAGTATCATTAAGCACTCCTACCCCGGGACTATTTCACCCGCACGGGTCATGTGGACCCGCATGAGGTATTCTCGCATAGGTCAGACTCACCCGCACGGGACTATTTCACCCGCACGAGCCCTACGGACTCGCACGAGGTATTCCTCGTGATCGTGGGTAGCAAATCCACTAATATGCAAATGCCACAACCCGGAATGACCGTAATAAATAATAATATATCACTAGCACAAACCGGCTATCATACATAATGCAAGCTAGTTAAGAAACCCCTTAACTTCTTATTAATCTTGTTCATACACCTTCTCATTTTAGTTTACTTAAGGCACTAACATGTCTTTATGAACTGAATTTAACCCAAAGTACTATACTATGTGCTTCTACTCTTTTAAAACCTTAGGCAATTAATGCCTTAAAAATCAATTTGCCTTTCACAACCTCAAATCATTTATCCGTACTCATTTTACTTAGAGTAAATCTTCCTTTATTAACTTTCCATAAAGCTAATATAATCAACTTCCCATAAAGCCATTATATTAACGTTATACCATAGTCAAATACATTTTCCTAAACCCAAGGGACCTACACTTTTTAAAAAGAAACAAGAATCATATACTTGAACACATCAAGTCCCTTAACTTTGAAAACTCAAGACATCCTTAATACTTTTTAAAGAAATGAGTTAATCCCCCCTTACTCACAAAACTTGGCCATCCTTAAAACAAGTAAGGGATATCAAAACCTTGTACGTCTATCGTACTATATAGGTAAAGCTATTCATGCTCAAGAGATAGGAAAGTTCCACATACCTCTTCGGTCAATCCACTTGCTAAGTCCAAAATATCGCACGTAGTATGTCAACCTATAATGACCATAATACGTTTAATAACCTCAAGCTTCAACGTAGAATATTCCAAGTTCAAAGTCACTAAATTCTATGGAAAATTGGGCAGCATTTCCTTTGTTTCTACATACTTTGCCACTTTTTCAAGGCCGAATTCAACATCCAAACGCCACTTTTAAGGCCCAACAATCCAATCAATTCAACGGGGATTACACACCTAAACTTGGATGTGTAAAATTCTGCCCCACAATGCATAACTAATAACTTAACAAGTTTAAGGTAGTATTTTGGCTACAACATGCTTACATAACCTTCTTATCCAATTTTTTCATATCCAAACCATATTTCTTACATGCAATTTATCTAAGAGCAATATTTTAACTACAAGTTCTTTCTTCTTCACATGCAACACCAAAAACTAGCAACAAGAGAAAGAATTGTTACCTTAGAGCTTTAGCCAAATTAATCCAACAAATTTGCTAGCCTCCTTTCCAAAAACACCACCACAACAACTCCTACAAGCTTGCAAATAAGTTTCCTTCTTGCCACACTTTTCAGATTTTTCTCAATCCTTGCTTTCCTCTTGATTTTCTAGAGAGAAGGAAGAACTTTTATTCTTAGAGAGAGATGAGAGCTTGAAGAATGACCAAGTCTTCAAGACTTGGTCAATAAATAGTGCATGCAAAAATCAGATGGGGGGGAGGGGGCACTTGTCACCCTCCCATGGCCTTTTTTAAAACAAAACAGTTCAGATTTTTCCACTCACCCTCGCAGAACCCGCCTCGGCGCCGCTGCCTCAGATCCGGCCGCGCGCTGAAACTTCTGCCAATTCTCGGGTCTTCCGGCGGCGCGGCCGTGCTTCCCGGCCGCGCCCGTGGCTCTGTCCGAAATTTTCCCGCCCGATCACAAGACTGAACTTGTAACTTCCATAACTTTCTACTCCGATGTCCTATCGACAAACGGTTGGTTGCGTTGGGAACTAGACTCAACGAACTACGCACTAGGCCTTTGAAACACCTAGGAACTCATAATGCAACTGGACACAAACCGCCTCAAAGTTGACTAAAAACCCGTCCGAAACAATCCGTCAACCTATCTTTCGAAAATTTTAAGTCTTAATCCCTTTCGTACGCTCTCATACGCATGGCCAGAACTACGGGGTATAACATTCTCCCCCCCTTAGAAACATTCGTCCCGAATGTTCCTTCTAGGCTTACTCAAAACCCAATATCGACATAGACCCTCTTAACTATTTCTCTTGCAAATAAAAACGCTCCACATAGCCACAACATTACTCAAGCATAATTGATAAATTAAAACTAATAATCAGGAAAGTGGGTTACCTGGAGGTGTAGGGAATAAGTGAGGATACTTCTTCATCATGTCCTCCTCTGCTTCCTACGTCATTTCCTCCATGTTCTCGTTCCGCCATAAGACCTTGACGGAAGCCACATCCTTTGTCCGAAGTCGCCTAACCTGACGATCGAGTATCGCTATGAGACTCTCCTCATATGATAACCCCTCTGTCACCTGGACATCATGAATCGGGTGCACTCTAGATGGATCTCCAATACATTTTCGCAACATAGATACATGAAAATCGGTATCGCCTCCAGATCGGACGACAGATCCAACTCATAGGCAACCTTGCCTACCCTACGGACAATCTGATAAGGCCCAATGTACCTTGGGCTAAGTTTCCCTTTCTTCCCAAATCTCATCACGCCCTTCATGGGTGATACCTTCAGGAAGACCCAATAATCTACCTCAAACTCCAAGTGTCGACGCCGATGATCTGCATACGACTCGCCGACTCGAAATGACAATAACCGCTCCTGGATAAGCTTCACCTTATCCACTGCCTGCTGAATCAAGTCTGGCCCGACCAACTGAACTTCTCCCACCTCAAACCAGCCTATCGGTGACCTGCACTTCCTCCCGTATAAGGCCTCATAAGGCGCCATCTGGATACTAGAATGATAGATGTTGTTATAAGCAAACTCCACAAGAGGTAAATGATCCTCCCAGCTACCCCTGAAATCAATAACACAAGCCCGCAGCATATCCTCGCGGTCTGATAGTACGCCGACCGGCCCGTCGGCCCGAGGATGAAACGCGATCGAGACTCACCTGTGTCCCTAATCCCTTCTGGAAAGACCTCCAGAAGTTAGCCGAGAACTGGGCTCCCCTGTCTGAAATGATTGATATAGGCACTCCGTGCAGTCTCACAATCTCTCTGATATATAATCTGGCATAATCCTACAAAAATCGCCCCGATCGCGTAAAGTGGCTGATTTCACACCGTCGACGATAACCCATATGGAATCATGCTTCCTCTGAGTGTGAGGTAACCCTGTAATAAAATCCATATTTACCACCTCCCACTTCCAAGTCAGAATATCAATAGCCTGCAATAGCCCACCAAGCTTCTGGTGCTCAACTCGACTCACGACACCGCATCGCGCCACAAACTTCGCAACGTCCCTCTTCAGGTCATCCCACCAATACATACATCTGAGGTCATGGTACATCTTAGTCGACCTCGGATGAATAGAATAACGAGCACTGTGTGCCTCCCCCAGAATCTGCTGACGAAGACCTGTCACATCGGGAACACACAACCGGCCCTCAAATCTTAGCACCCCATCAGGTTCTACCTCAAATAGACTTTTCTCCTCCCAAGAGTCGTCTCGATACAGCACTACATCGGATCCTCATACTGTCGCCTCTTCACCTCCTCGACGATGGAAGACTCGGCAACCTCTCGAACCCGAACTCCATTATTATCAGAACCAACCAAACGAACCCCAAGGCTTGCTAGCTGATGTAACTCGCGGACCATGTCCCTCTTCTCTGGCTGCACACCTGACAGACTACCTATCGATCTGCGACTAAGGGCGCTCGCAACTACACCGCCTTCCCCGGTGGTATAGGATATCGACATCGTAATCCTTGCCAGCTCAACCACCGTCTCGCCGCAAATTCACTCCTTTGGTCAAGATATACCGAGGCTCTTGTCCGTGTAAATATCCACATGAACTCCATATAAATAATGTCTCCGGATCTTCAAGGCATGAATCATCACGCCAACTCTAAGTCATGTGTGGGATAGTTCTTCTCATGCTTCCCGAAATGCCGAGACGCGTAGCTATAACTTTACCGCGGCCGCATCAAAGACACACCCGAGCCCAACACCGACGATCACAATAAACCACATATCCGTATAAATCCTCCGAAGAGTAAGAATCGGGCGCCGTCAATTTCTCCTTCAAGAATCGGAAACTCTCCTCACAAGCATCCGCCCACCGAACATAGCCGCTTCCAGTCACCTAGTCAAAGCGCGATATGGAAGCAAACTTCTCACAAATCTCCGATAATAACCCGCAAGGCCCAAAAGCCGCGCACTCCGTTGGTGTAGCTGGTCTAGGCCAAGTCTTGATCGCCTCAATCTTTGTCAGACAACCCAATACCATCTACCGATAACATGCCCTAAGAAAGCCTCAAGCCAACCAAAACTCGTATTTTGAGAACTGGCATACAATCGCGGCCCCGAGGACTCCAATACCGCCCTCGTGATTCGCATGTTCGCTCGCGCGAATAAACCAGATATCATCAATGAATACTATAACGAACATATCCAAGAATGGCTTGAACACCCGCTCATCAAATCCATGAATACCGCTGGGCGTTGGTCAATCCGGAAAGACATCACCGAACTCATAGTGCCCATACCGGATCCCGAATGCGCTTTGAGATATCCGCCTCTAACTCGCACTGATGATAACTGCATCGCAGTCTATCTTGAAAACACCTCGCCTCGCAATCGTCAAAAAAATCATCAATCCAGGAAGGGGTATCTGCTTCGATAGTTACCTTATTCACCGTCAGTAATCAACACACATACGCAGCTGGCCCCATCCTTCTTCTTTACAAATAGAATCGCGCTCCTCGGAGAAACACTGGCCTCGATAAAGCCTTTTTCCAAAGAAATCTTTCACTGGTCTTTCAATTCCTTCAACTCAAGAAAGCCATCCTCGTATGGCGGAATAGATATCGCCGAGTGTCCGCGCCATGTCAATGCAAAACTCAATCTCCCCCTCAGGAGGGATACCCTAAGCTCGCCCGAAACACATCCGAAACTCTAACGACGGAATCGATCAAGGTCCAGATTTCAAAGATCGTGTCGAATACCCGAACCATATGGTAGATATACCCCTTCCGCACCATCTTTCTAGCCTTGAGGTAAGAAATAAACCTACCCTACGACGCAAGATTCCCTTCCACTCGATCATCGGCTCACCAGGAAACTGGAACCGTACCAATATCTCTCTACAGTCCACATTGGCATAGCAAGACGCTAGCCAATCCATACCCATAATCACATTAAAGTCCGTCATATCCAACTCTATCAAGTCGGCTAGAGTCTGACGACCGTATATAGTCACTGGACAAGCCTTATACACCCGCTCGGCTACCACCGAATTACCTACTGGCGTAGCCACCTCAAAAGGTTTTATGGACTCAGGCTCTATCCCTATTCTACCAGCAATATGAGGAGATATATAGGACAAGGTAGAACCTGGATCTATCAAAGCATATACATCACATCAAGAAACCAATAATGTACCTGTGACGACATCTGGTGACGCCTCCTGGTCCTGACGGCTGGATATAGCATAAATGCGGTTCTGAGGACCGCTGGAACTGGGACCCCCACCACGACCTCTGCCTCGGCTTGCTGGCCCGTGAACCCCCTGCCCTCCGGGGCGCATAACCGTCGATGATGAAGATCTAGCAACTGACCCTGTCGGTTGAACCATAACACTCCCGCCACCTCTGGTCGGACAATCTTTCTTCAAATGGCCCTGCTGGCCACAAGAGTAACAAGCTCCGGAAGGAACACGACACTCGCCTGGGTGAGACCTACCGCATCGAGCACACCAAGATGGGGGTGGTCTCGATTGGTAGCGGTCTCTTCTTCCCTAAAACCTCAAGTCTCGAGCCCCGACCGCCCCGAATGACCGGCCGATCAGACCTCCCGCCAAAAACCGGTAGAAGAGCACTCAGGCCGATCAAATGTGGACCTAGTTCTGCCGAGGCCGCCCGCCTCAATCGCCCCGAGATCTCGCTGCCCCGGCCTCTTGGGCTGGCCTAAGTCTAACTGATCCTCCCTCTATCTGTCCTCAATCTCCTGCGCATACGCCTGCATCCTGGAAATATCCATACCTGGCTGAAGAGCCACCCCCAAGCATGCAGTAATCATATGACGGTCTAGCCCCATCACATATCGATGAACCACGCTCGCCATGTCACCACAATGGTGTGCGATACCGCCAAGGAGTCAAACTCAGTCAGACTCTCGATAGTCCTCCTGCTCGCTCAAGGTCAAGAATCTATCTACGCGGGCTCTCCTCATCACAGGAGGCAAGAAGTGATCCAGTAAAGCCTCTGTGAACTCCTCCCAAACAGCTGGAAGAGCATTCTCACCTCTAGACAATTCCCATGACTCAAACCAGTTCAACGCAATATCGCGTAACCGGTAAGAGGCTAGCATGACGGACTCAGCCTCCGAGGCCCTAAGCACCTGCATAGTCCGCTGTAACTGTCGAACAAACTCCTGAGGATCCTCCTCGGATCTCGAACCATAGAACTCGGGTGGATGACAACCCAGGAAATCCCGAATTCGTAAATCGTCGGCCTGTGGTTGGGCTGCTCGCCTCGCTTGCTGCCGCTCGCTACTACGCTGGTCAATAACCGGATCCGCCTCGTAATCTCTATACTCACCGATCGAGATCGAGGCTCCGCATCGCGTCTCGATGAGTCACGATGCCGCCGAACTCCGCTGAGGCTGGCGACGTCGTGGAACTCGCCGCCCGAAACATCATCTCTGGTAAAGACTGGGCCTGTGCCCTCATGACCTGGTGCGTCAAGCTATAAGGGAAGTGACAGAGTTTGAGTAGAAGTATGATGACCAAGTTTGGAGATACTAGGTCAACGTCAGGTAAGGTAACTATTCAGAATCTTTTACGTACCAAATATGAGAATAAGTTAACAATTCATCACTTAAGGGATAGTATCATCAGGGATTGGAACCAGGAGCAGTGTCCGAGGTTACGTATGTATACTAGAATATGTTGAAATTATGGAAAGTACAACAAGTAAGAAATGAAGTTGTTTATAATTACGAATAGTGAAGAGATCCCTTTCAGACCATGAATGAGGTGTTGACTTGTGAAATAAATTGCAGTAGCCTCTATCTTATGAATTGGTACTCTGTTATGCTACATTATCTGCTCTATAGTTACAGAGATTGAACTTTTCCTTCCAAAGATAGAAAATGAAGCTTACCGATTCTTTTCTCCTTCATACCTCTAATTAAATTTTGAGCGCTAATTGTTAGAATATGTGACTGTTTTATGGTATACCATGTTGTTTGACTATGTGAAGGTAGGGAACTGCAAAAGAATATTGTTCCCATGTAAGAATGAGAAGGGGCTATTACTTCTGGAATAATAAGATTGATATATAAGGATGAAAGCATTTTTCATACTTTGGACTGAATGTTGGGAAGTATTGGACATAGGGATTAATTGAGTTTCTTTCGCAAATGACTTAGAACTTGGGAATGATGAGCATTCTATTAGTGTATAGTTGTGTCAAGAATTTTAAATATTGTAATCTCTGGAGTTCATATTTTTCGGTTAAGAAGTTATTTGAAGGATTGGTAACCGAAGGATGTATTGTGCACAGTTTCAATGCATTGGTTCACGCAGAATGCTAAGATGATGTTATTTGATCTTTTGGAAGCCTCATCTCGACGAGGTAGATATTAAAAGCTATACAGAATAGTTGGAACACTGCGGAGTAACACTTAGGGGTATAAATAAAAGTTCTCATATGACCTTGGTGAATGCGTTTAATGATGTGACTCTTAAAAAGGAATTGTGGATAGATATTGGAAAGTTACATGGCCAGATTATAGGACCATAGGCAATAATGAGTAATTTCAACTTGACATTAATATGGAATAGAAGAGTGAAGTGTCATGTCACTAAGACTGAGATAAGGGATTTTAAGCAGTAGGTAGCGGATTATGGTGAAATGAGTGGCAAGCAGGGTGTATAGCAGCACTTACTAATTAAGAATGAGATGATAACCTACCTGCTTCTAAGGTGTCTTTCAAGAAACCAGGTCTATATGAACATTCTCTTGGGTTAATTGGATGAGAAGTAGGCATAAAGACTTAGTATAAATTCAGATACTTTAATAGGTGAAGGTTGAATCCTGAATTTCTACAGACCATAATAGAAGGATGGGAAACAGATAAGAGAGGTACAAAGATATAGATGAATTCAACGAAGTGATAATAGATATTCAGTGTGATGTAGCCAAAGTGACAAATGTTGACGCAGCCAAAGACACCACTGAGTTAGTAAGTCCAACGAAAGGATAAAACAAATGTCACTTGAGGGGACAAACGGTGCAAATAAGGAGGAACAAGGAGATACTGGGGAAGAATATGGTAATAAATAGAATAAGGAAGATGATGATGGTAAGGTGGTAGAAGTAAAACAATTCATTAAGGACCCACAATTGATAGAAGAATCAAAAGCAACTCTTACTACTAAAGAACAGGTTGAAGGAGCTTTTGTAGCAGTAAAAGTTATTGAGGAGCGGAATTGTTATACCCCGTATTTCCAGAGTATGTACGTGAGGGCGTACGTATAATAATTTAAGACTAAAGGTTGGCTAGTTTCGAAATTTATACACAACACCCGATTGGAGTCGTTTTTCGACGAAACGTTTCCACAGCTTTCGTAGGGAAAATTCCGGCTATGTCATTTCTAATTTTTGCGGATTTTTCCGAGAGACGAAACATTTTGGACCAACGGGAGGGTGACAAGTGTCACCCTCACATTGGAAGGGGTGGGCGGTAATGCTTGGCCGATTGGGTCTTGTGTAGTAGGTAGGATATTTTGTGCAAGTTGTGTGGTAGATGGATAAGGTACACATGGTGGAATCCTAGCTCTACACTTGCCTAACACTTGGGTGAATCTTGGCCATTGGTTGGCCATTTCTTGACCTATAAATACCCCTTTGGAAGACTTCTTCATCCAAAAATCTTTCTAAGTCTTGAAAGCTCTCTCCTCCTCGAGTGTAGTATCTCGTCCAAAAGTCCCCTTGTGAGAAGCTTGGCCGAGAGGGGTACCCCCCCCTAGCCTTGTTGTCTCGTATAAATACCCCTTGTTGTGGTATAGAAATACTCTCCTAGTATTGTTATAATGCCCAAATACTTTAGCCAAATACCTTGTAGTACTTTCCAAAGTTACATTTGTACAAAAGCCCTAAAAATACTATTATACTTCCTTTAGCCACTAAATGAAACCCTAAGGAAAACCTTCATAGTCGGTTGAAGTGTTAAGTAGAAGTTGTAGAACTTCTAAGGGTTGTTTGGAGCGGATGGAGCACTCGAGTAGGAGCTAAACGTTGCTCGGGAGCGACATTAAACTTGGATAATTTTTGGGCTTACCGAGGTAAATACTATCATCCTTCTATGGTAATTGGAAATTACATGTTGTTGGAATATATAGTTAAAGTATACTATATATAGAATCAACATAGTCTTGTGGCAATGTCTTTGGACTTAAGCATGAATTTATAAGTATAAGATTAAAATGCACTAGCATAGGCCAGTATTTACAGTAGACTGATAACCTATATTGGTTGATGTTCTGCAAGTAGCATGGGCTACTTAGAAGGTGGACAAGGCTAGCCGGGTTATAACCGAGGAGCGTTTTGCTTATAGTCGATAATCGTCGCGAGGTATGTGATTCTTCCTATACTCTTGAGCATGATATTTTTAAAAGGAAGATATATATATAGTACGGCAATGTCTTTTGACTTAAGCCTGAATAATATATAGTACGGTAGACGTACGTGTGCTAATTGAACGTAGTTGTACGGCAATGTCTTTTGACTTAAGCCTGAATAATATATAGTACGGTAGACGTACGTGTGCTAATTGAACGTAGTTGTACGGCAATGTCTTTTGACTTAAGCCTGAATAATAAGAATTTTGAAGTATTTCAAAATTGTTAAGAAACCATTTTTGAAAGAAGAGTAACACTTGGTTTTAAAGGTTTTAAAAAGAGTTATACTAACTTTATGGGGAGTTAGGTATAACGTCTTAAGAGAGGTAAAGAAAATGGTTTACTGATTTTAGAAGTTAGGAGACTTGATCTTATAAGATAAGAGACTTAACTTAAATGATTTAATATGGATTTTGTGTGAAACCTCATCCGTGAGTAATGAGTACTTGGTTTTAAAAGAAGTAATGTTTTACTGATTTCGGAAATCAGAATGTGTATCGATAAACCACTGCAGCGTTAATAAAGGAAAATGTATTGAATAATAAAGTATTATTAAAACCAGTAGAAACCTCCATCTGCATAGAAGCTAAGATGAGACAAAATGATATTACATTTTCTAGATCATGGCTGCTTAATAAGATTGATTATGAACAAGATTAACCTACTCACCTATGGCATATGTTACTCTATTGTTTTAAAAAGAGATTAAGACATTGAACTATGAAACTTTTCTAAAAAGAGACTTGCGTAATTGAAATTAGGCAAACCGAACTTTTAGGAAAAGAAAGGCATTGTGTTGTCTTAAAATGGTTTAAAACATAAAGTGTTATGACAGCTTTATGGGAAGTTGGTTATAACGACTTTATGAAAACAAAAGAAGGGTTTTATCATTCGTTTTAATGTGGTAACTTGACTTTTAAAAGAGAAGTATTTTGGTCCAAAAAGAAGGCATGGTATTGCCTTAAATTTGGTCTTAAAAAGGAAAGTATGAAAGTTGTTTTGGTTTACTTAAAAGATATAAGTCACACATTTTATATACCACTGTATCGAGTGACTTTTATAAAAGGAATGAATCTCTTAAAAGGAATTTAACGACGTAGTACTTTAGGGTTAAAATCCGACTTTGGCATAAAATGAAAGTACCTTGAGTTGTGTATAACTTGCCTATGTTTGTTGTTGTGTAACTTGCCTATGCATGTTGTTGTGAAACTTGCCTATGCTTATTGTGATAGCCTTTGTTGTGCAAGGAATGTATTTCACTCGACTACCGGGTCATCCGGGAATGTATTTCACTCGACTACCGGGTCATCCGGGAATGTATTTCACTCGACTACCGGTTCATCCGGGAATGTATTTCACTCGACTACCGGTTCATCCGGGAATGTATTTCACTCGACTACCGGTTCATCCGGGAATGTATTCCACACGTTTCTATACTTGGTCCATGAGATGGGCCGAGACATGTTGTACGTATCACCTGATTTGTACCTAGACTGCCGGCAGTGAGGAAGGAGTTCCACGGGCATGAGGGATGACTTGAGGGCGTGAGTCCCTGACTTGACATGACTACTTTTATGTTATGAACTGTAGTTGGTTATCATACATGTCTCCTGCTTTTTATAGACTATTATGATTTCATTACTGATTTTACGCTTTCACATACTGGTACTGTTATCGACCTCCTTCGGGGCCGTTCACGCCGCAGTAGAAGTACATCTACCGTCGATCCCCGTTTAGGATCTCATTTCAGATTTTGGGAAGCTCCGCCCGTCGGAGGCTTATCTTTGGTATGTTACCCCGAGTCCGCAGGTCCTTGTACATCTGTGGTATGGCGGGCCCCGTCCCGTCATAGTTGTGGTATAAATCTTAGAGGTCCAGTGACTGCCAAGTGTGGTTGTAAGGATTATAATCGTCTAATGTTTATATATACATATGTTGAAAGGCAACCGCTTTGGTTGGCCTATTTTCTTTCATCTTAATCCATGTCTATTTACATGTTTAAGTTTTATTTCCATTGGTTTTCTCCGATGTTGTATCACTAGGGTGCCCGGTAAGACACGATCACGCCCGGTTCGGTCGTGACAAAAGTGGTATCGAGCGCTTAGTCCTCTGAAAGTGTCTACGCACTGTCTAGTAGAGTCTTGATTATCGGTGTTTTGTGCACCACATCTATAATCAAGAGGCTATAGGACATTTAGGATTGGTTTCCATTCTTCTCATTCTGAGATCGTGCCTTAGAGCCGTGTGATAAGTTGGACCCCTCTGACGTATTCCTTTCCTTTACCAGTTATGCCTCCGCAGGCAACCTGTGCCCGGATGGGCAAGGCGATGAGGGAGTTAGTGAGATACTGAGGAGTACGAGGGCGCAGTCCGGTCAAGACTGAGACAGATGCTTCCGACGGCGGTTTCGCGACGCCAAAGACCAAAGAGAGTTTAGAGTCGCAGCAGCGGTCGCCGAGACTACAAGACTGAGCCTCCGCCCCACACCGGAGCGAGATGACGGGGCAAGGAGATGGCCCGCCATCGCCGTGGTGGGCCGATATGAGATCGGCCGACGCCGCAGCTCAGCCCAAGAGCACCCGTAGTTCACCCCGAGCGCATTTGAGACTACGGATTTTCCGAGATGTAACCCGCCAGAGTTTTATGGGTCGAGGCACGAGGATGACCCGCAGGAGTTCATCCCAGCGATTCTGGTCATGAGAGTGATCAAGGCATCGGATACCGAGTCGTGGTCCTAGGTTCGCATCGGCCGCGTGATACCGCAATGATCGTTTGATTCGCGAGCTGTCCCCGGAGAGAATGCACTTCCACTATATGGGACGAGTTCTCAAAGGCATTTCTTGCACACTTCTTGCCTCCACGCATGAGAGGGCTCGGGCCGATAGATTTTTGACGTTAAGGCAGGACGGACGGACGGTTAGAGAGTACAATGTGGAGTTCGAATCGTTAGCTCGGTATGTCCCCGCTGTAGTAGCTGATATGGAGGACAGAGTACACCGCTACGTCACCGGGCTAGATGATTACTTGGCAGAGGCTTGTGCGGTGTAGCTCTTCACCGCATGGACATTGCCCGCATGCAAGCTCATGCACTAGGATGTGAGGCACGGAGAGGTCGGCGAAATGACCGAGATCAGCAGAAGAGGGCCAGGACAGCAGGGTCCTTTGGTAACTTTCGAGGCGGACCGCCTCAAAGAAGAGTGTTATGTACCTCCGCCAAGACAGTGGTCCTCCGCGCCTTCGGGACGTTCGGTATTCGAGCCGGGTCGAGCTCCGTGGCTTCGTTCACAGTATACGTGAGTGCTAGCCGCCAGGATTCATGTCCTCGGTACGCACGATGGCAAACATCATCCCGGAATGTCGTCTTTATCGTGCTTGTTTCACTGCGGCCGTCGAGGCCATGTGGACGAGAGATCGCTTATAGGAGAGGTACCGCAGCTTGGCGCGATCACCGGATCGCGCGTGTTCATCGCTTTCATACGCATACTGCGCAGGCGTGCCTATGCTTAGAGTGGAGCGGTAGATCTGTATATCCCTAACCCTCTAGAGTTTTGTATGTATTGATGTTGTTGATGTGTTTAGTGTTATGATCGGATAGCTTTGTGCTAAAATGTGATTTAGAAACCTGGTTAGTGAAAAGGGTAAGTCCCTGGGTAGTGTGAAATGGAAGTGGTAGCTTTCATGACCTGTATAGGTAAGATTGTTCCGGATCGGGAACAAGAGCGTGATGCGTTACGTGGGTCGGGTTGGAGCCATGTTGAGGGCCAACCCGCGGCCGCTTCGAGTGGGTCAGCTCCGTGGTCCCGCAGTGGTAGGGTCACGAGGGTGCTAGGCCCAAGTTTAGATGACCATCGTATGAGTTCGTGGATATGTTCGACCGGATCGTGAAGGCGGAATGGCCTTAAGGAAGATTGAGGCTAGTAGATGACCAAGTTTGGAGGTGGTGACTCCAAAGTTTTGGAACCAAGCGATGATCAAGTATGGTGCGTATGCTAGAAGAGTTCAAGTGTTCGGCGAGGCACGACGAGTAAGGGCGAAGAGAACGTGTGTTATGTTTGTGGCCATGTGTGGCGGGAAACTTGTTAGAAGAACTTCATCTTTATCCGCTTGAGAAGGAACATTCGGACGAATGTTTCTAGGAGGAGAATGTTATACCGTATTTTCAGAGTATGTACGAGGCGTGCGTATAATAATTTAAGCCTAAAGGTTGGCTAGTTTGAAATTTATACACAACACCCGATTGAGTCGTTTTCGACTAAACGTTTCCAGCTTTCGTAGGAAAATTCGCTATGTCATTTCTAATTTTTGGATTTTTCCGAGAGACGAAACATTTTGGACCAACGGAGGGTGACAAGTGTCACCCTCACATTGGAAGGGTGGCGTAATGCTTGGGCCGATTGGGTCTTGTGTAGTAGGTAGGATATTTTGTGCAAGTTGTGTGGTAGATGGATAAGGTACACATGGTGGAATCCTAGCCCTACACTTGCCTAACACTTGGGTGAATCTTGGCCATTGGTTGGCCATTTCTTGACCTATAAATACCCCCTTTGGAAGACTTCTTCATCCAAAATCTTTCTAAGTCTTGAAAGCTCTCTTCCTCCCCTCGAGTGTAGTATCTCGTCCAAAAGTCCCCTCATGGAGAAGCTTGGCCGAGGGTACCCCCCAAACCTTGTTGTCTCGTATAAATACCCCTTGTTGTGGTATAGAAATACTCTCCTAGTATTGTTATAATGCCCAAATACTTTAGCCAAATACCTTGTAGTACTTTCCAAAGTTACATTTGTACAAAAGCCCTAAAAATACTATTATACTTCCTTTAGCCACTAAATGAAACCTCAAGGAAAACCTTCATAGTCGGTTGAAGTGTTAAGTAGAAGTTGCGTAGAACTTCTAAGGGTTGTTGGAGCGGATCGAGCACTCGGAGTAGGAGCTAAACGTTGCTCGGAGGCGACATTAAACTTGGATAATTTTTGGGCTTACCGAGGTAAATACTATCATTCTTCTATGGTAATTGGAAATTACATGTTGTTGGAATATATAGTTAAAGTATACTATATATAGAACTGAACATAGTCTTGTGGCAATGTCTTTGGACTTAAGCCTGAATTTATAAGTAGAAGATTAAACTGCACTTGCATAGGACCGTATTTACAGTAGACTGATAACCTATATTGGTTGATGTTCTGCAAGTAGCATGGGCTACTTAGAAGGTGGACAAGGCTAGCCGGGTTATAACCGAGGAGCGTTTTGCTTATAGTCGATAATCGTCGCGAGGTATGTGATTCTTCCTATACTCTTGAGCATGATATTTTTAAAAGGAAGATATATATATAGTACGGCAATGTCTTTTGACTTAAGCCTGAATAATATATATAATGCAGACGTGTGCTAATTGAACGTAGTTGTACGGCAATGTCTTTTGACTTAAGCCTGAATAATATATAGTACGGTAGACGTACGTGTGCTAATTGAACGTAGTTGTACGGCAATGTCTTTTGACTTAAGCCTGAATAATAAGAATTTTGAAGTATTTCAAAATTGTTAAGAAACCATTTTTGAAAGAAGAGTAACACTTGGTTTTAAAGGTTTTAAAAAGAGTTATACTAACTTTATGGGGAGTTAGGTATAACGTCTTAAGAGAGGTAAAGAAAATGGTTTACTGATTTTAGAAGTTAGGAGACTTGATCTTATAAGATAAGAGACTTAACTTAAATGATTTAATATGGATTTTGTGTGAAACATCATTCGTGAGTAATGAGTACTTGGTTTTAAAAGAAGTAATGTTTTACTGATTTCGGAAATCAGAATGTGTATCGATAAACCACTGCAGCGTTAATAAAGGAAAATGTATTGAATAATAAAGTATTATTAAAACCGAGAAACCTCCATCTGCATGAAGCTAAGATGAGACAAAATGATATTACATTTTCTAGATCATGGTCGCTAATAAGATTGATTATGAACAAGATTAACCTACTCACCTATGACATATGTTACTCTATTGTTTTAAAAAGAGATTAAGACATTGAACTATGAAACTTTTCTAAAAAGAGACTTGCGTAATTGAAATTAGGCAACCGAACTTTTAGGAAAAGAAAGGCATCATGTTGTCTTAAAATGGTTTAAAACATAAAGTGTTATAATGACTTTATGGGAAGTTGGTTATAACGACTTTATGAAAACAAAAGAAGGTTTTATCATTTGTTTTAATGTGGTAACTTGACTTTTAAAAGAGAAGTATTTTGGTCAAAAAGAAGGCATGGTATTGCCTTAAATTTGGTCTTAAAAAGGAAAGTATGAAAGTTGTTTTGGTTTACTTAAAAGATATAAGTCACACATTTTTATATACCACTGTATCGAGTGACTTTTATAAAAGGAATGAATCTCTTAAAAGGAATTTAACGTCGTAGTACTTTAGGGTTAAAATCCGACTTTGGCATAAAATGAAAGTACCTTGAGTTGTGTATAACTTGCCTATGTTTGTTGTTGTGTAACTTGCCTACGTGTTGTTGTGAAACTTGCCTATGCTTATTGTGATAGCCTTTGTTGTGCAAGGAATGTATTTCACTCGACCACCGGTTCATCCGAATGTATTTCACTCGACTACCGGTTCATCCGAATGTATTTCACTCGACTCACGGTTCATCCGAATGTATTTCACTCGACTACCGGTTCATCCGAATGTATTTCACTCGACTACCGTTCATCCGGAATGTATTCCACACGCTTTCTATACTTGGTCCATGACGGGCCGAGACATGTTGTGCGTATCACCGATTTGTACCTAGATCGCCGGTGAGGAAGGAGTTCCACGTACGGAGGATGACTTGAGGGTGAGTCCACGACTTGACATGACTACTTTTATGTTATGAATCGTAGTTGGTTATCATACATGTCTCCCGCTTTTATAGACTATTATGATTTCATTACGATTTTACGATTCACATACTTGGTACCTATTAGCGACCTCCTTCGGGCCGTTCATGCCGCAGTAGACATCGTACCGCCGATCCCCGCGTTAGGATCTCATTTCAGATTGGGAAGCTCCGCTCCGTCGGAGGCTTATCTTTGGTATGTTACCCCGAGTCCGTAGGTCCTTGTACATTCGTGGTATGGCGGCCCCCGTCCGTCATAGTTGTGGTATAAATCTTAGAGGTTTGTAGTAATCCAGGCGATGTGGTTGTAAGGATTAGAATCGTTTCTAATGTTTATATATACATATGTTGAAAGGCAACCGTTTTGGTTGGCCTATTTTCTTTCATCTTAATCCATGTCTATTTACATGTTTAAGTTTTATTTCATTGGTTTTCTCTCGATGTTGTATCACTAGGGTGCCCGGTAAGGCACGATCACGCCAGGTTCGGTCAGAATAGAATGTTGACAAGAGTCAGGAGGTGTGTACCAATGGTAACAACTCTAATAATAGTAACGCAGTAATATTAAAGGAAGATGGGATAATGATGTCCATCAGGAGCGAATATGGCGATGGAAGCGCTTGTTCATCCTAAATATAGTAATCAACAGAGAAACTTAATCAGAGATAATATGAGGGATGATTAACATGACAAACTTAAGGACTAACTGGTAAAAGAGTTACATGAACTAGGTAGATATACTATGGTATATGCAAGAGTGATGCATTGGGAAAGTTGTCTCTGGGATAGTTCATACAATATTGTCGACGATATGCAGGATCCTTGGCTAGTTAGTGGGGATTTCAATGTTATTATAAATGGAAGGGAGATAATATGCGATCTTCATATATATCCTGCAGAGCATGAGGATTTTTTTTTGCATTTTGAACTAATTCATGTGAAATGTTTGAAATTGAATTTAAAGGAAGTCCTTTTAAGTAGTGGAATAAAAGAGCCGATAGTGACTGTACTTTTAAGAGGTTCGATAGGATGTTGGCAAACATTTATTTTAGCTTGGGTTGGACAGAATATGAAGCATTCTTTTAGGCGCTAAATCAAAATTGGAACACTGTTGTTGATTAAGACGATTTCATTTCTTTTATACCGAAACTGAAGAATGTCAAGACTGCCTTATTATTATGGAGTAAGGAGTTTTTAAGAAACTAAGTTTTAGGGAGGATATTGTTAGATTTAAAGATGAGTTGTTTGAAGAATTTCCAACAGAAGCAAATGGAATGATTTTACAAGGAGTTAAGGCAGACTTTGAAAGAGTATGAAGAAGTTTCTGGCCATTTGATCAATAATAAGAGAGTTCTATTTATATGCATGCTAAGACTCCTAGTAACTCGATTCAGTAAGGAAAAGGTATTACTGCTTTCCCAAGGGGAACATTTCCATTCATGTATTTAGGATGTCCAGTATTACATGTTAGAAAGAGGAAGATAGACTATGCTGAATTTATTAAGAAGATTAAATACAAGTTACAGGCTTGAGAGGAAAAATTGTTGTCACCATGAGGTAAAGCAGTGTTGATTACTAGGGTGTCACAAGTGTGCCTATACGCATACTGCCTGCTATAAGACTTGCAAAATGTGTGATCAAAGATATACATACAAATAGTTGTAATTTTCTTTCGGTGTATAGTGAGGATGATGTTAAGGCTAAGCATTGATTTACATGGTTAAAATGTACTTGCCTAAGGATGATAGTGGATTGGGATTCAGACCTCATTTTGGATATATTAAAATGCATTGTGTAAAAAGC
This sequence comes from Przewalskia tangutica, assembly GCA_029844215.1. Classification (NCBI taxonomy): domain Eukaryota; kingdom Viridiplantae; phylum Streptophyta; class Magnoliopsida; order Solanales; family Solanaceae; genus Przewalskia; species Przewalskia tangutica. The sequence goes on from CM056724.1 coordinate 53,587,866, forward strand.
TATGATGGAAATCTAGGACCACCAACTCTCTATGGGTTAACTTTCTAGGGAACATGTACTTTGAAGCATTACCCTCAATATGTGCAACGGGAAGATGATTCTCAGGCCTTGGAAATAGGTGTTGAGGTAAATGATAACATTGAACAAGAAATATGGTGGGAAACAAAGAGTGAGACCGCTAACATTTGATTTGATAATCGTACCAAATTGGAAACATTGCCCTATGAACTACTTTTAGAGTTTCTTATCGATGAAAGGGTGGAAGATGTCAAAGAACTGCTACGTGAGGATTGATGAGATTTTTCAAAGCTAGAACAGTATCTACCTGATGACGTTGTCTCAGATGTCAGTACATACTTGATATATACATAATCCTTGGTGATAATGACAAGTTCTAGTAATTTACTGTGTCAAGTGCATGAGATTTGTTGAGATAAAGATCTTATCCTTCTGAGGTATATATGTAAATGTGGGTTAAAAGAATGTCATTCAAGGTATATTTCTTTCTATGGACGATGTGAAAATCTAAAATCCCAGTGGATAAAGTGTTGAATAATATTGGAGTTAATGTAGTATCAAGATGCTGCTGATATAATGTCTTACATCAAGGAATGAGAGATCACTTGTTTCGTACAAGGGAGTTATCAAATCTCTATGGAACTATGTTAACAATGTAGCGGGTATACACATGAATTGTCGTCATGATTAAGTATGTAGTACATATTTGGGGGAAACATTACATACCATTTACAAATTAAAGCAGGTGTACAAGGTAGTACCAACTGGAATATTGTGGCAAATTCAAAAATAGAGGAGTATAGCACCGCATGGAGACTCTTTAACTTTGTTCAAGGTATTACATAAGATTCAGTTGAACGTTCACAAGTAATTTGGTTCCTTGACTATTTTGAATTGGTGAATTGCATGTGTGTTATATTGTGGCCCTGTGAGGCATCTGTTGGTTTGCTGGATACAGGTGGATAGACATAGTTATAAAGGAGACTCTGCCGAATTTGTTTTCTCGCATAAGACTTGTAATGAACATTCGAGGACGAATGTTTCTAAGGGGGGAAGAATGTTATACCTCGTAAGTTTAAGACAAGGATTAAGAATGTCATTAAGGATTAAGATTCAATTTTTGAATTTAAATATATTTTACGTGTTAATACGGATTAATTATTGGTAATGGCGAATACGACGCCGAAAATTTCTTTAATAATAATAGTTTATATATACATATATATTCCGTCATGGATTATTGACGTATTATATAAGTTACGACAACAAGGATACGAGGTCTTATGAGAATTTTCGGGAATTAAGAGAAGTGGGACATAAGATTAATTATTTGTGAGAAGTGGACCAAAGTGTTATATTTAAGGGACTAAATTGCAATTTAATTTTTCAGATTTTTAATTGCCCTTAAAGACATATTAAACCCTTTCATTTTCAATTTCAAACTCAACTCCATAGCCAAACTCAATCTCTCTTCTCTTCCTCTCAAACTTGGCCGAAAATAACCCCAATTCCATAGCCAAAACTTGAAGTTTTTCATCTCTTATTCCTAGATTAATTCTTCTATCATTCCAAGCCAAGTTTTTAAACCCAAAAACAGTGGGCTCGGCACCACTGCTGGCCGAGAATTCCCAGCTCGAAAACGTGGGGTTTTGGATGAAACTTTTGGAAGAAAACATGTATCAATGATGGGTTAACATTGGGGGATTCATGCATGACGATTTGGAGTGAGGAAGGAGGAAGATTGGTGAAGAAAAATCAATAAATCAGTGGGAAAATTCGGACTGGGCAGTGGGCAGATTTTCGGGACTGTTTTGGACAGATTTTTAGTCAAATTCGGAAGGGAATATCTCCTAGCATATTAGGAGTTTTTGGGTGTTTCAAAAGCCTAAAATGAAGTTCGTCGAGTATAGTTTCCAACGCAACAAACCTCTCATCGATAGGACACTAGAGAAGAAAGTTATCGACGTTACAAGTTCAGCTGACGAAGCAGTGGCTAAAAATCTGGACAGTCACGTTTTTGGGGACTGTTTTGGTAAAATTTTAAGGTATGAAATTCCTCTTCTATTGGTGAAAATGTATCCCTTTTACTTGATATTTGATAGATTAATTGATATCATAGTTAGGAGAATTATCCATGTCAAAGAAGAAAGGGAAAGAAGACAATGCATGTGAATGATAGAGGTCGAAACCGATTTAGAACCTATTCTTGGCGTACGTTGGAATTGAGTAATTATGTTGGTATGTTATTACTAATTGCATGTGAAAATTTAGATGAAACCTTGATGTTTAAAGTTAAAGTTGTTAATTGAAGTTGTTGGGAGATTAATTGGAAAGTAAGGAATTTTGGAAAAAGCTTTGGAATTGTAAAATGTTGATATGACCGGAAAGTTGATAGAAATTGTTGAACATTTCGATAATGTATTACGGACTGAATTAGTGTGTGAATATAAGTTACTACATGCATATTTATTGAGGCAATTATCTATACATGCCTCGAAAGGATTAAAGTATAGAAAAGTGTTAAATTCACATTCTTGAATTGACGATGTCGTTAAGAGATTGGATTGCCCCATGATAATTCTAACATGACTAAATGATTGACTAACATGAGAGGTAAGTGTATAAATTCCCTTGGTTATTGAAGTCGATAAATTGAATGTTTAGATAATTTTGACTACATATGGAAATGGTAGTGGTTATTAGTTTAATTTGGATCATTGGGTTGATTTAGATTGTTGGTTTGAATTGGATTGTTAGTTGGAGTTGAATTGTTGGTTGATTTGGATTATTGGTAAAATTGTTGATACGCACATAAACAAAGGAAGTGTTGCCCAAAATTTTATAGAAATAAGAAGTCGTTATCTGAATAAATTACGTTAGAGACCGTAGAATTGACGAACGTATTGTCATTATTATAGGTTGACATACTGGACGAGGCATATCTTAGCATTTAGTTGATTTGCTCGCTTAAAATGTATGTGAGACTATTCTTTCTTTGGTATGATTTTGTGAAAATCCTTTTTCCCTATTTTTGGCACGACCTTGTGAAAAACTTTCATTTGACTTGATTTTAATAAAAGTACGGCGGACGTACATGATTTTCTACAGAGTTAGTTTTAAAGGAAAAATTGTTATGACAAGTGCCTATGATTTCAGTAAAAAATGTATTATGATGATATTATCGAAAGTCAAAGATGATTTCAAATTGCATATAGTTGCTCATGATATCTACTCGTGCCGAGTCCTATTACACATTCACCGAGTCTCTCACATAGAGGGCTGACACTATATAGTATGTTCCGGGTTCGAGTCCCGGCTATTATTATTATATTACTTGGGTTCGAGTCCCAAGCGGGTTCAACTCCCGATTTATTATTATTCCATGGATTAGCTCTCCATGATGCGGGTTCGAGTCCCATGACATTATATTATTCCATATATTTACGTGGGTTCGAGTCCCACGATATATATGCTTACTTGGGTTCGAGTCCCATAATATATACTTGCTTACTTGGGTTCGAGTCCCATAATATATACTTACTTACTTGGGTTCGAGTCCCATGATATATATGTACCTAGACGGGTTCGAGTCCCGTGCTATTATATCCTGAGGATAGAAGTTCATGATTTTGGCCTGACTTGCATATTTTGAAAAGGGAAGAACTGATTTTCATTACTCTCATTTGATGGAGTACAGTTATACAGTTAAGTTGAATTCTTACTTGTTCATCGCTTTACGTTGAATCTTATGATTTCTAGTACAAGATTTTCCGCCCACCTACTTGGTACATCTATCGATCGACTCCTTTTCCCGGAGGTCGCTGCTCATGCCCGCAGTTCAGTGTTCAGATAGTGACCTCCGCCTAGGATTTCAGACAAGCGATTGAGAGCTCCTTTGTTCCGGAGCCAGCTATTTTTGGTACAGACCTTTATCTTTCAGACTTATGCATATTTTGGGCACGACGGGGTCCTGTCCCGTCATATGTCAGTATTACACTCTTAGAGGTCTGTAGACAGTTGTGGGTTGGACGTTTGTACCTTGTTTTGGTTTTGATGTTGTTATACCCTGTGTTGGGGCGTTTCCGGTTATACTTGTTGTTATCTAGTGGCAGCCTTGTCAGCTCGCCCATTTTGGGGAGATGTTGTGAAAGCAGCGTTGTGCTGCCGAAATTTCTATAGATCTCAGTATTAAATAGATTAAGAGTGACAGGTCAGTAATGACGTCCAATTAGGACGTTTAACCGCGGCCCATCGGGTCGGGTCGTGACATAACTCCAGGAAGTTTCCTAGATGCATGTGTGAGTCTTCTAACGATAAACTCCCAAATTGGACTGTGCTATGAACCATGTGCAGAATTGTTGGCTTGATTTCAAAGTTGTTGGCTTCCACAACTGGTAGCCTGATGCATGTCTTCACCCTGTGACTGTTGGTAGAATATAGTCCCTCAAGCTCCTCTCGGTAGGATGGTTTACTCGCTCTATCAGATCTACTCCTCCATTCAACCCGTTGTTGTTTTGTTGATTTTCCATTGCTAATAAATCAGTTTTTTTTCTGTTCTGCTTACACGCTTTCTCAATCTCCTGATTTAGAGGGACAAGTGTGTCCGCTTCTCTTCTGCTTCGCATAAAACAAAGCTCTCTGAAATTGATCAAAAACAAGACAAACAAATCAAGGCAAAATGTGTTCCTAGAAAAAAATATAAAACAATAAAAATATAAACCAAATTAGAAATAAGATTAGTTACTTCGATATGGATAAATTTTCAGTCCTCGGCAACGGCGTCAAAAACTTGTTGCGATTTTTCTATATGCTACGCAAGTGTACGTATCGCAAATAGTAATAAAATTCAGTAAGCCCGAGTATCGTCCACATAGACTGAATTATCAATTACCAATTAACTAATCTTTAGTTAGTATTTGGCAAACGTTAATAAGTTTAGTTTTTAAACTAAGAACTAACAAATAAATAATAAGCAAGAATAAACTAAGGATGATAATACTTGGAGTTTAAATAATTTATGAAAGTAATTAGGGTTTTCAATCTCCTCAACTATCCACTCTATCACTTGTTAATGCAATACTAATGATTTTTCTTCTTATTAAGATAGAAGGTTAACGAAGATATTATATATTTCGGTTAGGACATATAAAAACTCAACCTAAGTGGAAATTTTCTATATTTCTATGATAAATTCTACCACATAGGAGGATTAAGATCAATAACCTAAATACTACACATGCAATCGTGATAGTGTCGTTCAAGATTAAACATATGTCTAAACAACTATAGCATATTCAAATCTTCCTTTTCAGATCTCGATTTGAAATCATATAAGTAATGAGAATTAGTAGTCAGTTAATTATAATACAATAATCACAAGTTGAATATATCTCAATATACGAAGAAACAGTACTGGCAATGTATTAATTCATGAAAGAGCTTCAAGTGATTCGACGGAAAACCCTAATAAAAGTAATTAGCTCGTAGACATGCTAAGAACTAAACACTTAATTTAATATCCAATATAAACTGAATTTAAAATAAAGAAGAGAAAAAAGAACTTGAACAATCGTGGTCTCCAATTGTGTTTGCCCTCTTGTTTCTTGCTTCCCAAAGTATGATATGTTATGATATAATCCCTAAAATCTGTTCCCAGGGTTTATATACTGATAAAATCCCATTTTGGACCCTATTATTACCCTTGTTAAATTTCGTATTTTCTCGCTAAATTACGTCGTCGGTGCCGAGGCTCTTCAGCCAGGCGCCGCGGTGCTAATTCCCTGGGTAGTTTCTGCCAATCAGGCACTGCATCTTTGGAGCGCCACGACCCTTGCCTCTATGCGCCGCGTCCCTTACCTCTATGCGCCGTAGCCCTTGCCTCTAAAAGCTGTGGCCCTTCAGCCTATCTCGTCCGGATTTTTGCCAGATTGCTTCTATGCTTCCCGGGACTTCTTTGATTGAATGTTTGGGATCCGATGTGTACTTTTATCCTCAAAATCAACTTATTTCTTCTTGAATTCGCCTTATCCTAGCTGGATCGCTAATAACCTGAAAACACAACACAAAACGCATAATACTGTACAAAAACATAAAAAGACAACACAAGTCTCCCTAAAATACATTCTAAAAATAAACTAAAAAAAGAGTCAACAAACACCCCCAAACTTAAACTTTACTCGTCCTCGAGTAAAGAACTCTAGACACCCTAAAAACAAAACACACAAAGACTCTAAAAATGAATCAAGTCAAGTACAATAGATTATGCCTCGAAGATCATGAACACATGCAATATCATTTTCAGAAACATTCTAGTCACTAATTTGCTATCTAGAATTTCAAATCAGTTAATCATCAAACTTGCTTAAGGTTATTAAAGCATATGATCACTCAACCACGATTGCTGATTCAAACATGTATTTAATATCAGTTTATGCACAAATGAATTCTTTCCAACAGTTCATCAAGACAAAATTCTATAAGTTTGCTAACTTGCTACTCTCCCCTAATGTAAATACACATGCTTAAAAATCATTAGAACTTTTATGAGTTGAATTGTTAGGCTTAGGCACGGGCAGATAAAATGTTATTTAGGCTCAGAATTACCATAAGCATAGGAACCAACCAAAACACACTTGATTTCACATTACAATGCATCACACCCCCATTTTTCAATTTTTCTTCTTTAATTTTCTTTTCTAGATTAGACAATTCACACTTCAAGTTACACTCCACCAAACTTATCTTTTGATGTATATACAAGAGGAGTGCATTTTTCTTCTTTTTCACTCATTCATTCATTCATTTTTTTTTCTATTCTTAATCTTTTTGTTCTTCAATTGATAGCACCAACTTTACCATACTAATTACAAGAAACAATCCCCAATCATATACTTCTACACTTATGGTAATTCAAGGGAAAAATAAAATAGTAACTGGTTTCAAATAGGCTCAAAGATAGATGTTGATCAACAAAGAAGGATCTCATTAAAGCTCAAAAGGGGTGACTAAGGATTAATGTGACAAGAGTGACTTGAAAGACTCAAACGTTCCAAAGATGGCCTAAATCATTTTTCTAAGCATGTATTATCTAGAATTTCGTCTCAAGTAGCCAGCAAACAAGTTCTAGAATTTTTCACCATTTTCCTCAAACCAAAATTCACTCATGCATAAACCGAGTAATTGAGTGCAAGAGAGTCAATAGTCATGAACAAGTTTTCATCATTATTAATAATCAAAAGTAAACTCAAAAGACTATCCAACTTAAACACACATATTTATGCATTTCATGACTATCAACAACATCCAATACTATCACATGCATTCACTCAATCTCATGGGCTATTATTTTTAACCTGATTCATTGACACAAGACACGAACAATAAACAAACAACTAAACATAAATAATTTAAAAACTACTGACTCAAAACAACAACAACAGCTGACACAAAACAATAAGACTCTCCCTAAACTTATTCAACATATTATCCCCAATGTGAAAAAGTAAAGCAAAGGAACGAAGACTTACAAAACCTAAGTGATTCAGTACGGTGGTGGCGGCGGCTCTTTTTAACCCAAAAATCGGTTTAGGCACTCTGTCTCTCAGGCGTCGCGAACCTTTATCTGGGAACCACAGCGCTTTGCTGTCGAAAAAAATTTATGCATACTGCCATCTAGGCGCCGCGGCCCTTCCTCTGGGCGTCGCGGACCTTCCTCTGTGCGCCGCGACGCTTCATCAAATCTGGAACTCCTATTTGTGCTTCTGATTTCAGCATCTCGCGGTCCTCTTCCACTCCAATTTGGCTCCCAATTTACCTGACATTAGAAACATAGACCAAGAGACAACAAAGCATTGAGATTGTTCAAAACAAAATAAAATAAAATAAGTAAAATGTGTTGGGTTGTCTCCTAATAGCGATGTCTTTAACATCTTTTAGCCGGACGCAACTATTTTATTCATTCAAGGTGGGTAACTACCCCCACATCATAGCCATTTCATAATCCTTTTCTTTTTCTTTTCCCGGAGAGGGGTTCAGAGGGGTACACTCCCTTTGCATCATCCACAAGCTCACTACCTTTACTGTCATTTTCTTTGCACTGTTTTAATGTTACTTCACGAGCATCAGTACTCTTGAAGCTTTCATCATACGCGGTTGTTTCCCTGAACACGTTATAGATCACCTCTTCTTCCTGGACTCAGAGTTTTAACTCCCCCTTCTCAATATCAATGAGTGTTCTCCCTGTGTCTAAGAAGGGTCTTCCAAGGATTATAGGAATATTCTCATCTTCTTCCATATCAAGGACAATAAAATCAACCGGGAAGATGAATTTGCCTACTTTCACCAGCACATCTTCAATTATACCTCGGGGATGCTTGATGGAGTGATCTGCTAGCTACAAGTTAATGGTTGTAGGATTTGCTTCCTCCTCTCCAAGTCTACAAAATACCGAATAGAGCATCAAATTAATACTCGCCACCATGTTGGCACTCAAAGTTCCCTAGTGCATGGGATGGTGAAACTTTCTGGATCTTTCAACTTCTGGGGAAGCTTCCTCTCCAAAATAGCACTGCATTCTTCGGTTAATGCCACTGTCTCATACTATTCTAGCTTCCTCTTTTTAAAGAGAATTTCCTTCATAAACTTGACATAGCTGGGCATCTGTTCTAAAGCTTCAACAAAAGGGATGTTGATGTGCAGTTTCTTGAAAACCTCTAAAAACTTAGAAAATTATTTATCAAGAGAATTCTTTCAAAGCCTCTGGGGGTATGGAATTCTGACTTAAGGTTCAATAATAGCTGCTGATGGTGCTTCTTTTGATGCAGACTGGTCTTCAGTAACCACTACCCTTTCTAAATCTGATGTTTCACCTTATTTGTCCTTCTCCTATGCAGATGGTGGAAATGGAGTTGGTTCGACTTGCTTACCACTTCTCAAAGCTATGACTTGACATTGCTCCCTGGTGTTTCAACAGTATTGCTAGGGAGATTCCTCTGCGTTCTGTTGTTCAACATATCGCCAATAGTCCCACCTGTGTATCCAAGTTACTAATAGATGATCTAGTCTCTGTTATGAACTGGGTCTGAGAATTTGTAAGAGTCAACAAGGCTGCTTATAATTCATTAGGCTCTGCTTTTTGAACTGGTGGTCTGGGCTGCTGTGAAGATGTAGCTTGCATGTTTGGTTGTTGCTTACTACCCTATGGATACTGCCCCTAAAATTATAGCTACTGACCTTGGTTGTTTCTCCATGAAAAATTAGGGTGGTTCCTCCACCCCGGATGATACGTGTTGTAGAAAGGATTGTTGTAGGGCCTCTGAAAAATTCCCAACTGCTTGAATCTGTGTTTTCTCCATAGGAATATTGTTGGGATCCACTGTTGTGCAATGATCAAAAGTATGTGGTCCCCCACAAATTTCACATCGAACCTGCGTTTGCACAATATTTGCAGTTATAGTACTCTGCTGCAATTGATTTGTCAATGAAGAAACCTGAGCAGTCAACGCAGTGATAGCATCTAACTCATGAACCCCAGCCACCTTCCTGTTGTTAGCCGATCTCTCATCAAACCATTGATGGTTATTCGTTACCATGTCCTCTAATAGCTCATGTGCCTCATTAGCACTCTTGATCATGAGTGTCTCCCCCAACAACAACATCAATAATAGTACGAGTAGTACCACACAAACCGTTATAAAAATTATGGACAAACATCGACTTCTCAATTCCATGGTGCGTACACTTCCTTTGCAGATTCTTGAATCTCTCTCATGCATCATATAGCGACTCTCCATCAAGCTGGTAAAAAAAATTTAATTCTCCTCTGAGCTTTGTGGCTTTTGACGGGGGGAAGAATTTAGCAAGAAACTTCTAAGTTAAGTCTTGCCACGTGGTAATCGAGTTTTCTTGAAGGGAGTTCAACCAACTCTTGGCTTGATCCTTCAGTGAGAATGGGAAGAGTCTCAGTCTAATAGCATCATCAGTAACACCATTATATTTGAACGTAGCACATAACTCCAGGAAACCACCAAACTGGACTATGCTCTGAACCATGTGCAGAATTGCTAGCTTGATTTCAAAGTTGTTGGCTTCCACAACTAGTAGCCTGATGCATGTCTTCACCCCTGTGACTGTTGGTAGAATATAGTCCCTCAAGCTAATCTCGACAGGATACTGGAGTCACTCTATCAGATCTGCTCCTCAATTAAACCCGTTGTTGTTTTGTTGATTTTCCATTGCTAATAAATCAGTTTTTTTTTGTTTTTTCTGTTCTGCTTATAGGCTTTCTCAATCTCCTGATTTAGTGGGACAAGTGTGTCTGCTTCTCTTCTTCTTCGTATAAAACAAAGCTCCCTGAAATTGATAAAAAAACAAGACAAACAGATCAATGCAAAATGTGTTCCTAGAAAAAAAATATATAAAAAAATAAAAAACAAATTAGAAATAAGATTAGTTACATCGATATGGATAAAATTTCAGTCCCAGGCAACGACGCCAAAAACTTGTTGCGATTTTTCTATATGCTACGCAAGTGTACGTATCACAAGTAGTAATAAAATTCGGTAAGACCGGGTATCGTCCACAGAGACTGAATTATCAATTACCAATTAAGTAATCTTTGGTTTCTATTTGGCAAACGTTAATAAGTTTGGTTTTTAAAGTAAGAACTAACAAATAAATAATAAGCAAGAATAAACTAAGGATGATAATACTTGGAGTTTAAATAAGTTATGAAGGTAATTAGGTTTTCAATCTCATCAACTATCCAGTCTATCACTTGTTAATGCAATACTAATGATTCTTCTCCTTATTAAGATAGAAAGTTAATGAAGATGTTCTATATTCCGGTTGGGACATATAAAAACTCAACATAAGTGGGAATTTTCTAATTTCTATAATAAATTCTGTCACGACCAGACCTCGGGCCCGCGACTGGTGCCTTACCCCGGGCACCCTAGTGATACTACATCAGAGAAAAACCAGCGGAAATAAAAACTTAAACATGAAACAGATATACAATAAAAAAACAGGCTAACCAAAACGGTCACCTTTCTGTATATACATAAAAACTTGAACAGTTACATCCTTTACAAACCATGCCCACAACAGTACTATAGACCTCTAAGAATTTTACAACAACGATGGGACAGGGCCCCGCCATACCCCTGAATGTACAAGAACCTACAATCTCAGGGAATCATACCAAAAGATAAGCCTCCGGAGAAACGGAGCTTCCCAAAACGTTGAACTGTGATCCTATGAGCGAGGATCAACAACCGGTGTACCTCTACCTGCGGCATGAACGCAGCCCCCCGAAGGAGGTCAGTACAACAGGTACCAAGTATGTGAAATCAAAATATCAGAAATGAAATCATAATAGTCTATATAAAGCAGGAGACATGTATGATAACCAAATTACAGTACACAACATATAAGCAGTCATGTCAAGTCAGGGACTCACGCCCTCAAAGTCATCACTCAAATATAACCATGGGTCTCACGCCTATAATATCAATCATGCCCGTGGAATTCCTTCCTCACTGCCGGCAGTCTATGATATAATAATACCAAGGAGTACACGTGCAAACCAGGTCCCACCTGTGTCATAAAACCGTACGGGGAAAGTACGAAGGTGTTACACCCCGTAATTCAAGGACATGTTTAAGAGAATGTATGTAAGGAACACAAGACTTGAAAAGGGTATGAAAAGAAGAATTATTTTTCCGACGGAAAATCTTCCGAACGTCGGAAAGGAAAAATGTTCGTTGAGGATAATTGGATTCTCAAAATGCATTAATTGAGGATTATAGAATGTATTTTCATTATGAAAATTTATTTTTACGAATTTGGTCACGTGGGGCCCACCCGAGAAATTTAACGTTTTGTAGGGCCCACGAGGGTTACGGAATTTTATGGACGAATGGGAGGGCGACACATGGCACCCCCCTCATGGATTGGTCGAATTGATACAAGGGTATAATGGTCATTTGACCAAAGTTTAGATGACAAAGTCTTGCAAGCTAAGAGCATGACATTGTTGACTAAGTCAAGAGCCACTTGGCTTGATCCCTTTCATCCAAATTTAACATTTGTTGTAATATAGACCCTCCAATGTATTATATAAGCACACTAGTAGCAAGAAAAGTCTTCCAACACTTAGAAAAATTTGAGAGAACTTGTGTGTGCCATGGAAGCTCTCGGGTTTACTCCATTTGAACAAGAAAATATTTTCGTTTGTGGTTCTTTAGCCACAAGACTTTAACCCAAGGTCCCTAAGGGTATTGTAAGGATATCTCAATATAAAGATTTCGGAAAAACCGCATTTTTACGTTAGTCGCAAGGCGGAAACCCAAGGTGTTCTTCAACTTTGAAGTTGGAAATAGAAGAGGAGTTTGTCACAAGCTTCTAAGGGTTGCAAATAGCGGATTGGAACGTCAAGAAAAGGAGTTGGAGTTGCTAAGGACCGACTTAGGGTTTTGGATGATTTTGAGCTTAATGAGGTAATAATCTCCGTCTTGCTATTATAATTCAAGATTTCATGTTGTAGTAGTTAGAAATGATCATGTGGATTATATTATGAAGAATGATATGTGTTATGGAATATTTGGATGGAATCCGAAAGTTGCATGATTTAGCCTTAAGTTTGTAATTCAATTTAGTTACTAGTTTAGTCGTCGCATGTTATCTAAAGAGTTGATTAAGGTGGTTATAATTGCTAAGTTGTTTATGACTATATAACATGTTAAGACCTAAGAAGTTGGATTGAAAAAGAATTGGAAAGAACTTTGTGTTAATGAATAAGTTAGCCGAGAATGACCTTGATTAAGGGCTTAGTTGGTATTAATTGTGGGGCGGAATTTTACACGTATTGTAAGGCGTGTAATCCCCTTTTGATTGGTTGTTGTATTGGGCCTTATATGTGGCGTGTTTGGTTATTGAATTCGGCCTTGAAAAAGGTGGCAAAGTATGTAGAAACAAAGGAAGTGCTGTCCGATTTTCCGTAGAATTTAGTGACTTTGCACTTAGAATATTCTACGTTCGAAGCTAAAGGTTAATGGACGTATTATGGCCATTATAGGTTGAAGTACTAAGTATAGCGTATTCTACTTGAAGGATGGAATAGCTATCAAGGTTGAAGTACTTTGGAGCATTTTGCTATTTGTCGATAATCGTCGCGAGGTATGTGAACCTCTTCCTTCTTTTGACATGATTCTATGTATGGAATATACATGTGGTATTATTTCATGATTCCTTCTACTCTTAGAAGTTAAGAGGTATGTATGTTGATTTACTCTACGTAAAGGTTATGTCTAAGTTATCCTAAGTTCTTACCAAGTCTTATGGGGGATGTTGGTAAGAGTCGTTAGGAGGTTTTTGGAGCCAAGTTGACTTGGCTAAGTTACGGCACAAATGAGAATAAGTATCGAACAAGCCACTGCAGCGGTAATAAAGTAAAATGTATTGACAATCAATTAAGTTAAAATGAGTAGAATTCTCCATCTGCATAGAAGCTAAAATAAGACAAAATTGTATTACATTTTCTAGATCATGGCTACTTGATTAAGATCGTTATAAATAAGTATAACTTATTCACAACGCACCAAAGTATATGTTACTTAATTTAAAAGAGTTTACGTATGAAGTTTTAAGACTATGAACCTCAAATTCTTAAAAGGTTAAGAGACTTTATTTTTCAAGTTATGGGACTTGATTCTTAAAGGAAGAAATGAATTGATTTAAAAGTATAGAATACTTGATTTGGAAAGAATTGATTTCTTGCCATTTTAAAGATAAGAGACTTGATTTCTAAAGTTAAGAAACTTGTTTTCTTAAAAGTTAAGAGACTTGAAGTATTTTGAAAGCTATGTGATTTGATTTGAAAGTATAAGTCTCTCGGTTATAAAAGGAATGAATTTGTCTAAGACATAAAGAGTTATAACGGCTTTATGGGAAGTTGGTTATAACAACTTTATGGAAGATTAAAGGAATGGTTTTCTTCAGTAATGTAAGCAAAGAAATGATTTGAAATAAAGAAGGGCAAATTGTTTTAAAGGTACCAATTGCTTAAGGTTTTAAAGAAGGAAGTCACTTGATTTAGAAGCCTATAAATGTATTTCTAAAAGGTATTGTGACTTGTCTTGAAAAGTAGATATGACTTGATACTACGGTTATTAGTATCTTGGAAATTTTATTTGAAAGAGAATCATTTTAAAGGAGTAGAGGCACGTGGTACGTTGGGTTAAATTCCCTGATTTTATAATGACATGTTAGTGTCTTAAGTAAACAAAAATGAGAGTGTATATGAACAAACTAATAAGAAGTTAGGGGATTTCTTAACTTGCTTATGTAATGTATGATAAGCCGGTGGTGCTTATGTTATGTATGATAAGTCGGTAGTGCTTATGTTATGTATGATAAGCCGGTGGGGCTTATGTTATGTATGATGGCCGGTTGAGTTAGGGTAAGAGTATAAATGAGGGGTAAACCCCCAAGACGTTATACCACCTGCTTCAGGGTAAGAGTATAAATGAGGGGTAAACCCCCAAGACGTTATACCACCTGTTTCGTGGATTTGCTACCCATGATGCGAGGAATACCTCATGCGAGTCCTTATGGGCTTATGCGGGTGAAATAGTCCCATGCGGGCGGGTACAGCCTATGCGAGGAATACCTCATGCGGGTCCACGCGGCCTATGCGGTGAAATAGTCCGCGAGTAGGATTGCTTATCGATACTACGGGTGAGGACCGCTTTGATCATGATCCTCCTATTTTTACGCAGATACCTTTATGGGCAGACTTATGTGATTTTATCGCGTCCCAGTTGGGTCGGGCAAGATACCTTATGGGCGACTTATATGACTCTATCGCGTCCCATTGGGCCGACAAGATAAGCGTTCCTCCATAAAGGGACGGATTAGGTTATGCAAGATACGTAAGTTATATATTTATGAACTTGATGAGTTTTCTTAAGTATGTACGTAAGAATTTGACTATACTCTTATGGAAAAATGGGAAAAGATAATAAGGTACGATTAACTTCACGAGATGGAAATGACACGGTAGGATCTGGTATTTACCCTTTCTTTATACTTGCCTCGCCATTCTTTTGTACGATTATGATTTTTTATCGCACTTATTTTCCGTTCCATATTCTGCACTGTATCGACTTCTTCGGGGCTGCGTTCATGTCCGCAGGTTTAGGTACACAGTTGTGGATCCGCGAGCTTAGGATCCTGGTTCAGCATTTTGAGATGGCTCCAATGTTCCGGAGCTTTTCGTCATAGTCATGTATATACAGTGTAGACCCTCTCGGGTAATTTTTATGTTATGGCCGCCTTATCGGCTTGGCCTTAGTTTTTGATAAAAGAAAAAAAAGGAGTGTTATTTATCTTCCGCAGTTTGTTATATTGTATGATTAGAAGGGTGCCTAGGTAGGGCACCAGTCGCGGCCTGGGGTCGGGTCGTGACAAAAGTGGTATCAGAGCAGTTAGTCCTCGGAAAGTGTCTACAGACCGTGTCTAGTAGAGTCTTGATTATCGGTGTGTTGTGCACCACATCTATAATCAGGAGGCTGCAGGGCATTTAGGATTGGTTTCCATTCTTCTCACTCTGAGATCGTGCGATAGAGCTGTGTTGTTAGGGTCGTCTCTCCCTAACGAGTTATGTTGATTGCAGCTACGAGAAAGGCAGCAGTGACCCAGGAAGGACTATGTGGATTGCATATCCAGGTTGGTAATGATTATAGTATAGTTGGCATTGTGTCATACATCTATACAGAGTTATGTATGAGGGTCAGACGCGTGTTGCCTAGAATGATTTTAGATTACCAGGAGTTAGTAAAGACTAACTAGATACCGGGAAGGTATGAAACAGTTAATGAATTCTCGCCAAGGTCTTATGTTTTATTTTGGGATAATTGGGAAAGGATGAACTGTCTGATAAGGCAGTGGACCCTTAAGAAGTCATGTTAAGAAACTTAATGGAATGCCGTGTTAATATATTAAGCTACGTGGTAGGCTTAAGAGAATTGTACGGATGAGGTCCGTATAGAGTAAGTAATGGTTGTTGTGATCAAGACGACACGATTATGGTATTATGAGAAGTTTTTGTACCCGTTTACGGGGGAGGGGGAGGGGGAGGGGGACTGGTAAGGTAGGCTTGGAGCATGGAAATTGCGAGCCTAAGAATATTGATGACCGCTGAGACCTTAGATGTACAAGGTCTTCTCGGGTAGAAAGATTTATTATAGACCAAGAATAAGAGTTAAGTGCGACGCGGACGGGTGAGGACCTATTGCGGGTCGCCCCATAGCCTGAAATAGAGTGGGATCAGTTGGTAGTAGTTCCGCTACGTGACAGGGTCACGAGGGTGCAAGGCCCAAGTCTAGTTAATTATTTTACGGGTTCGTGGACGCGTTCCACCGGAACCAGGTCGTGAGAGCCGGAAATGGCCTTATGTTGTTTAATAGAGTGACTCCAAAAGATTGGGGGCCAGAATCGGTATGGAAGTTATGTATGTATGCTAGTATGAGTTGGAAGTACGGAAAGAGTGCGACCAGTAAGAAAGATAGCAACCAAGTGTAAAGGAATAGAGCCTGAATCCGTAAGAACCTTTCGAGGTAACTACACCCGTGAGTGTGTGGGGTGGTAGCTGAGCGGGAATATGAGATTTTCCCGGTGATGATACAGTCGTCAGACCCTAGTAGACCTAGTAGATAGGATTATGACAGACTTTAAGGTCATTATGAGTATGGACTAGGTGGCTTCGTGAGTTCCAAGGTTGACATTTTAGTATAAGTATTGTTATTTTGCCATGGGTGGCATATGTTGTATGAAGGGTGTAGTAAAAGGAGACTATGTCGCTATCTATTTAGATTGGACTCCGAAAGAACATTCGGGGACGAATGTTTCTAAGGGGGGAAGAATGTTACACCCCGTAATTCAAGGACATGTTTAAGAGAATGTATGTAAGGAACACAAGACTTGAAAAGGGTACGAAAGGAAGAATTGTTTTTCCGACGGAAAATCTTCTGAACGTCGGAAAGGAAAAATGTTCGTTGAGGAGAATTGGATTCTCAAAATGCATTAATTGAGGATTATAGAATGTATTTTCATTATGGAAATTTATTTTTACGGATTTGGTCACGTGGGGCCCACCCGAGGAATTTTACGTTTTGTGGGGCCCACGAGGGTTACAGAATTTTATGGACGAATGGAAGGGAGACACGTGGCACCCCCCTCATGGCTTGGTCGAATTGATACAAGGGTATAATGGCCATTTGACCAAAGTTTAGATGACAAAGTCTTGCAAGCTAAGAGCATGACATTGTAGACTAAGTCAAGAGCCACTTGGCTTGATCCCTTTCATCCAAATTTAACATGTGTTGTAATCTAGACCCTCCAATGTATTATATAAGCACACTAGTAGCAAGAAAAGTCTTCCAACACTTAGAAAAATTTGAGAGAACTTGTGTGTGCCATGGAAGCTCTCGGGTTTGCTCCATTTGAACAAGAAAATATTTTCGTTTGTGGTTCTTTAGCCACAAGACTTTAACCCAAGGTCCCTAAGGGTATTGTAAGGATATCTCAATAGAAAGATTTCGGAAAAATCGCATTTTTACGTTAGTCGCAAGGCGGAAACCCAAGATGTTCTTCAACTTTGAAGTTGGAAATAGAAGAGGAGTTTTTCACAAGATTCTAAGGGTTGTAAATAGCGGATTGGAACGTCAAGAAAAGGAGTTGGAGTTGCTAAGGATCGACTTAGGGTTTTGGATCATTTTGAGCTTAAGGAGGTAATAATCTCCGTCTTGCTATTATAATTCAAGATTTCATGTTGTAGTAGTTAGAAATCATCATGTGGATTATATTATGAAGAATGATATGTGTTATGAAATATTTGGATGGAATCCGAAAGTTGCATGATTTAGCCTTTAAGTTTGTAATTCAATTTAGTTACTAGTTTAGTCGTCGCATGTTATCTAAAGAGTTGATTAAGGTGGTTATAATTGCTAAGTTGTTTATGACTATATAACATGTTAAGACCTAAGAAGTTGGATTGAAAAAGAATTGGAAAGAACTTTGTGTTATTGATTAAGTTAGCCGAGAATGACCTTGATTAAGGGCTTAGTTGGTATTAATTGTGGGGCGGAATTTTACACGTATTGTAAGGCGTGTAATCCCCTTTTGATTGGTTGTTGTATTGGGCCTTATATGTGGCGTGTTTGGTTATTAAATTCGGCCTTGAAAAAGGTGGCAAAGTATGTAGAAACAAAGGAAGTGTTGTCCGATTTTCCGTAGAATTTAGTGACTTTGCACTTAGAATATTCTACGTTCGAAGCTAAAGGTTAATGGACGTATTATGGCCATTATAGGTTGAAGTACTAAGTATAGCGTATTCTACTTGAAGGATGGAATAGCTATCAAGGTTGAAGTACTTTGGAGCATTTTGCTATTTGTCGATAATCGTCGCGAGGTATGTGAACCTCTTCCTTCTTTTGACATGATTCTATGTATGGAATATACATGTGGTATTACTTCATGATTCCTTCTACTCTTAGAAGTTAAGAGGTATGTATGTTGATTTACTCTACGTAAAGGTTATGTCTAAGTTATCCTAAGTTCTTACCAAGTCTTATGGGGGATGTTAGTAAGAGTCGTTAGGAGGTATTTGGAGCCAAGTTGACTTGGCTAAGTTACGGCACAAATGAGAATAAGTATCGAACAAGCCACTGCAGCTGTAATAAAGGAAAATGTATTGACAATCAATTAAGTTAAAATGAGTAGAATTCTCCATCTGCATAGAAGCTAAGATAAGACAAAATTGTATTACATTTTCTAGATCATGGCTACTTGATTAAGATCGTTATAAATAAGTATAACTTATTCACAACGCACCAAAGTATATGTTACTTAATTTAAAAGAGTTTACGTATGAAGTTTTAAGACTATGAACCTCAAATTCTTAAAAGGTTAAGAGACTTTATTTTTCAAGTTATGAGACTTGATTTCTTAAAGGAATAAATGAATTGATTTAAAAGTATAGAATACTTGATTTGGAAATAATTGATTTCTTGCCATTTTAAAGATAAGAGACTTGATTTCTAAAGTTAAGAAACTTGTTTTCTTAAAAGTTAAGAGACTTGAAGTATTTTGAAAGCTATGTGATTTGATTTGAAAGTATAAGTCTCTCGGTTATAAAAGGAATGAATTTGTCTAAGACATAAAGAGTTATAACGGCTTTATGGGAAGTTGGTTATAACAACTTTATGGAAGATTAAAAGAATGGTTTTCTTCAGTAATATAAGCAAAGAAATGATTTGAAATAAAGAAGGACAAATTGTTTTAAAGGTACCAATTGCTTAAGGTTTTAAAGAAGGAAGTCACTTGATTTAGAAGCCTATAAATGTATTTCTAAAAGGTATTGTGACTTGTCTTGAAAAGTAGATATGACTTGATACTACGGTTATTAGTATCTTGGAAATTTTATTTGAAAGAGAATCATTTTAAAGGAGTAGAGGCACGTGGTACGTTGGGTTAAATTCCCGGATTTTATAATGACATGTTAGTGTCTTAAGTAAACAAAAATGAGAGTGTATATGAACAAGCTAATAAGAAGTTAGGGGATTTCTTAACTTGCTTATGTAATGTATGATAAGCCGGTGGTGCTTATGTTATGTATGATAAGTCGGTAGTGCTTATGTTATGTATGATAAGCCGGTGGGGCTTATGTTATGTATGATGGCCGGTTGAGTTAGGGTAAGAGTATAAATGAGGGGTAAACCCCCAAGACGTTATACCACCTTCTCCAGGGTAAGAGTATAAATGAGGGGTAAACCCCCAAGACGTTATACCACCTGCTTCAGGGTAAGAGTATAAATGAGGGGTAAACCCCCAAGACGTTATACCACTGTTAGTGGATTTGCTACCCATGATGCGAGGAATACCTCATGCGAGTCCTTATGGGCTTATGCGGTGAAATAGTCCCGTGCGGTACTATACGAGGAATACCTCATGCGGGTCCACAGGACCTATGCGGGTGAAATAGTCCCAGGAGTAGGATTGCTTATCGATACTACGGGCGAGAGACCCTGTTTTGATCATGAGCCTCCTATTTTTATGAAGTATACCTTTATGGGTAGACTTATGTGATTTTATCGCGTCCCAGATTGGGCCGGGCAGTATACCTTTATGGGCAGACTTATGTGACTCTATCGCGTCCCAGATTGGGCGGTATAGATAGCGTTCCTCCATAAAGGGACGGATTAGGTTATGCAAGAATCGTAAGTTATATGTTTATGAACTTGATGAGTTTTCTTAAGTATGTACGTAAGAATTTGACTATACTCTTATGGAAAAATGGGAAAAGATAATAAGGTACGATTAAGTTCACGAGATGGAAATGACACGGTAGGATATGGTATTTACCCTTTCTTTATACTTGCCCCTGTCATTCTTTTGTACAGTTATGATTTGTTTACTGTACCTTATTTTCCGTTCCATATTAAATTTTGTTATCGACCCCGCCGAAGTGCGTTCATGTCCGCGAGTTTAGGTACGATTGTGGATCATGAGCTTAGGATCCTGGTTGAGATTTTGAGATGGCTCAATGTTAGGAGCTTTACGTCATAGTCATGTATATTGAAGTGCGGCGGGGCCTTGTCCGTCATAGTATTTTTTCAAATCTTAGAGTGCAGTATTCATCGTAATTTGGGTGGCTAGAGTTGTTTTTTTTACATTGTTAAACAGTGTAGACCCTCTCCGGTAATTTTTATGTTATGGCCGCCTTATCGGCTTGGCCTTAGTTTTTGATAAAAGAAAAAAAAAAGTGTTATTTATCTTCCGCAGTTTGTTATGTTGTATGATTAGAAGGGTGCCTAGGTAGGGCAGAAGGCATAGCCGCCAGAACCAACCTGCGTCACCAACTGACCGGGGCAAGTACGAAAGCCAACTACCAGAACCTACCGTACCAACTATGCTATAAAGCTGACCGGGGCAAGTACGAAGGCATAGCCACCAGAACCAACCTGCGTCGCGCATCTGACCGGGGCAAGTACGAAAGCCAACTACCAGAACCACCTGCATCACCAACCTCATTCCACATGCGTCACGAATCGGTAGGCGATCGGAAGCCAACTACGAGAACCACTGCACGTCGTCGGCCAAGGCGTCGGGGGCTAACTACCAGAACCTCCTGCATCACGAACCTTCATGGGGAACTAGTCCATGGAATGACACTATAACGAACTGACCGGGGCAAGTACGAACGCCAACTACGAACCAACTGCATCGAAAGCAGCCAAGGCAAGTACGGGGCTAGCT
This sequence comes from Przewalskia tangutica, assembly GCA_029844215.1. Taxonomy (NCBI): domain Eukaryota; kingdom Viridiplantae; phylum Streptophyta; class Magnoliopsida; order Solanales; family Solanaceae; genus Przewalskia; species Przewalskia tangutica. Next base: position 53,609,199 of record CM056724.1, read on the forward strand.
ACCGTAACCAACTGCGTCGGTAACCTCATGGAGAGCTAGTCCATGGAACAACAATCCTAATGGAACCTACCCACGGGCCACCCAACGTGTCGATGGGTCGAGGATATAACAAGATAACCGACCCTCCATCGAGAGACGCGGTAGCATATAAATACAACACTTGCACAACAAAGGCTATCACAACTAGCATAGGCAAGTTACTCACACTCAAGGTAATTTCATTTTATGCCAAAAATCCGGGTTTTAACCCCAAAGTACTACATACTTTAACTCTTTAAAAAGATCCATTTCTTTCACAAAAGTCACATGATACTAACACTCGTAGTATCCAAAATAGAGTAACTCTTATTTTAAGTAAACCAAAACAATTTCCATACCTTCTTTTAAATAAACCAAGACAATACCATGCCTTCTTTTTAAACCAAATCACTTCTCCTTTTAGAATCAAGTTACCATTTCAAATCCAATAATAAAACCATTCTTTTGTTTTCATAAAGTCGTTATAACTAACTTCCCATAAAACTATTATAACACTTTATGTTTTAAACCAACCAAGGACAACTACTCTCATTTTCGAAATCAAGATAACTTTATTCTTTTAAAAGACCAAGCACCCATTACTCACGAATGAGGTTTAACAACTTTTTAACACAATTCGAGTCTTTAACATTTCATAACAAGTCACTTAACTTTAGAATCAAGTCAAGGACACAAAAGGAAAATCGAACTCCTTTAACACACGTGCGTCTACCGCACTATATATATTTCACAAATATCATGCTCAAGAGAATAGGAAGAATAACATACCTCTTCGGCTTAATCCACAAGCCAAGTCGAGTATGCCGCGCGTAGAGTACCCACCTATAATAAACAAAACACGTCTATCAACGTCTAGACTTCTTCGTAGAACATTCTAAGTGTAAGGTTCCTTATTTTACGGAAAATTGGGCAGCACCTCCCCCCCGTAACCACATAAATATCCTCCTATATCAAGGCCCGCTACCAAGCCAATAACTCCAAGGGGATTACACGTCTAACCGGATGTGTACAATTCTGCCCCACAATAATACTACATAAGTTTACTGTAAATACAGTTCAATGTAAATACAATATTCTTTTTAATCATCCTTCCATATATCTTATACTCAATTCTAATCTACTACAATATGTAATCTCCAATTACAATAGGGGGATAAAGATCATTACCTCGATAAGCCCAAAATTATCCAAGATTAATAAGTCGATCCTGAACAACGTTTAGCTCCTATTCCTTACGCTCCAATCCGCTCCAAGCAACCCTTAGAAGTTTTAAACAACTTCTCTTAATACTTCATCCAAGCTATGAAGATTTTCCTAGGGTTTCATTTTGCGACTAAAGGAATAAAGTAGTATTTCCGGGATCTTATGTTGGGATTACTTTAGAATACTACTAGGGATACAAGGCTAAGGTATTTGGGATTATACAACAAAAATTGAAGTATTTTCTACACAAAGTGGGGGTGGGCGAGAACACTACAAAGGGAGGGAGTATTTTGCCTTGGAAATAAACTAAGTGTTGGATGAATAAGTCTTGCACTCAAGGGGGGTATTTATAGAACAATCAAAGGCTATGATGAAAGCAAGTGTGTGGTAGATCTTGGGGACAAGTGTGTGTGCCACAAGCCACTTGTCCAAGCAAGACAAGTGGCTAGCCACATGTCAAGAAAAATCGGCCAAGGGGACACTTGTCCATCACAAATCGGCCAACATGGCCACATGGAGGTGACACGTGTCGCCCCCTACTCGTCCAAAATATTTCATCTTCCGAAAATATCTATAATGCCAAAAATCTCGAAAACAAAGTGGGCCCCACAAAACCGTAAATTTTCCCCGTGGGCCCTACGTGACCAATTCTGGAAATAAAATTCCATAATTCTCTAATATTCCAAAAAGTCCGAATACCAAATCTGGGAATCCAATTCCCATTAACGAACCTTTTTCCTTCACAAAATCCGGAAACTTTTCCGTCGAAAAATCACATCTTTCTTCCTTTCCAATTTTAATGTCGTATTCTCGTACGTACGTCCTCACATACATACCCTGGAACTACGGGGTGTAACATTCTTCCCCCCTTAGAAACATTCATCCCGAATGTTCCTTCTAAGTCTCAAAACATACATGCGCCGGTATAGTCTTCACTACTATACTTACAAAACCAATTATGCCACACCTGACCATAATTTAACACATGCGCAAAACTCCAATCCAAGCCAACGAGGAATCACCTCTAACGTGCATAGCATCACTATAAGCTCCCACCCAAGGTCTAAAGGATACTCTCTTTGCACATTCACTTCACAAAAATGATCACTTCCATTCTCTTAACACACGTTCATTTCTTTCCTTACTCGTCGTACCCTTCTCGTACACCTGAACTCTTTCTATTACACGTATCACACTTCAGTCATCGCTTCAGTTTCCAAAACCTTAGAGTTACTACCTCCAAACTGGGTCATCTTACTAGCCTCACATTCTTTTAAGGCCATTCCCGGCCTTCACGATCCGATTCTGGTCGAACACATCCGCGAACTCGTACGATGGTTACCTAAACTTGGGCCTAGCACCCTCGTGACCCTACCACCTAGCGGGACCACCTCAAACTGACCCCACCTCATTCCGGGCTACGGGTTGACCCGCGATATGGCCACAACCCGACCCACCATCGTGCCAAACTCTTGTTCCCGTCCGGGACAATCTTACTATTCTCGTCATGAAAGCTACCACTTTCATCTTACACAACCCATGGAATTATTCCACAATACATTTCACGCATACCAAGTACTTCGACAAAGACTAACCGTAAAATCTTTTACTCAAGACGGCCTTACATCTAAGGTCTCAACTGTTATAATTTCTAAGGTTCACAATTTCCCAGTCCCCAAATGTCACGACCCGAACCCGGGCCCGTGACTGGTGCCTTACCCCGGGCACCCTAGTGATACAACATCAGAGAAAAACCAGCGGAAATAAAAACTTAAACATACAATTTAGATATGGATCAAGATAAAAGAAAATAGGCCAACCAAAACGGTTGCCTTTCAGCATATATAAATATATCGACATTTGAGCGATTCTGATCCTTACAACCACCGCCACAATTACTCTGCACCTCTAAGATTTATACAACAACTATGACGGGACAGGGCCCCGCCATACCCCTGAAAAGAACCTACAGACTCAGGGTAACATACCAAAGATAAGCCTCTGAAGGAATGGAGCTTCCCAATACGCTGAAAGGTGATCCTAAAAGCGGGGATCGACAACCGATGTACCTCTACCTGCGGCATGAACGCAACCCCCCGAAGGAGGTCAGTACAACAGGTACCAAGTATGTGAAACTGAAAATACTGTAAATGAAATCATAATAGTCTATATAAAGCAGGAGACATGTATGATGACCAAACTACAGTACCCACATATAAACAGTTATATCAAGTCAGGGACTCACGCCCTCCAAATCATCACTCGTGCCCGTGGAATTCCTTCCTCACTGCCGGCAGTCTATGATATAAGGTGTTATACATGAACACCAGGTCCCACCTGTGTCATAAAAACCGTACGGGGCAAGTATAACTACCAGATCCGACCGTACCAATAATACTGTACAACCATATCATGAAGCTGATACGTGGCAAGTGCAATAGCCTCGCGGCTCCTCCTGCGCCACGTGGCGGCGGGGGCAAGTGAATCGACTCGCGCGGATCACAACCGTAAGTCACGAAGCTCCATCCAAACACCGACTCGCGAAGGCGACACGTGGCAAGTGCACTAGCCTCGCGACTCCTCACTGCGCCACGTGGGCGACGGGAAAGTGAATCGGCTAAGCACCAGATCACAACCGTAAGTCACAATACTTCGCCATAAATAACCATAATGGGCACATGTCCACAGAAACCATCATCGGTGTAGACATGCCCATGCAACAATAATAATGGAAGCATACCCGTGGAATCTTCCGTCACTGCCGATGCGTCAAGTAAGTTCTCAACAAGTCAGCCGGCCCTCCATCGAGAGACGCGGTAGTATAGAAACACAATTCTTGCACAACAAAGACTATCACAATAAGCATAGGCCAGTTACACAACAACAAGCATAGGCAAGTTACACAACAACAAGCATAGGCAAGTTATACACAACTCAAGGTACTTTCATTTTGTGTCAAAGTCCGGGTTTCAACCCTAAAGTACTACGTACGTTAAATTCCTTTTAAAGATCCATTTCTTTTACAAAGGTCACCCGATACCCGTAGTATAAAAATAGAGTGACTAACATTGTTAAGTAAACCAAAATGCTTTCCTTTGTAAAATCAAGTAACAACATTATTTTCCAAACGTTCAAGTTTGCCTAATTTCAAATGCTCAAGTTTCATTTTGAAAGGTTTAGTAGTTCATAGTTTTAATCCTTTAAAACATAATTCTCTTTTAAACAATTTGAGAAACATATGCCTTATATGAGTAGGTTATTCTTGTTTATAATCAATCTCATTAAGCACCATGATCTAGGAAATGTAATATCATTTTGTCATCTTAGTTTCTATGCAGATGGAGGTTTCTTGGTTTTAATAATACTTCATTATTCAATACATTTTCCTTTATTAACGCTGCAGTTGGTTTGTCGATACTCATTACGATTTCAAATCAGTAAAACATTTCTCCTTTTAAAAACCAAGTACTCATTACTCACGAATGAGGTTTCACACAAAATTCATATTAATTCGTTCAAGTCAAGTCTCTTTATCTTTTAAGATCAAGTCTCTTAACTTCTAAAAATCAGTAAACCATTCTCTTTATCTCTCTTAAGACGTTATACCTAACTTCCCATAAAGCTAGTATAACTCTTATGTTTTCAAAACCAAGTATTACTCTTCTCTCAAAAAGGTTTCTTAATTCTTTTGAAATACTTCAAGATTCTTATTATTCAGGCTTAAGTCAAAAGACATTGCCGTACAACTACGTTCAGTTAGCACACGTACGTCTACCGTACTATATATATATATACTTTTAAAACATCATGCTCAAGAGTATAGGAAGAATCACATACCTCGCGACGATTGTCGACTATAAGCAAAACGCTCCACGGCTATAACCCGACTAGCCTTGTCCACCTTCCAAGTAGCACATGCTACTCGCAGAACATTCAACCAATAAAGGTTATCGATCATCAGAATACAGTCCTATGTAAGTACAGATTAATCTTCTACTTAAAATTCTTCTGATGTGATTTCAGTTCAAGTCTTTTCTGTAATATCCTCCTATTACAGTTTAATTCTCTTCTATGAATCTTATATTCATTTCTATACAACTACAGTATGTAATTCCCAATTACAATAGAAGGACAATAGTATTTACCTCGATGAGCCCAAAATTATCCAAGTTTAATGTCGCTCCTGAGCAACGTTAAGCTCATACTCCTTGAGATAAGCCACGCTCCAAACAACCCTTAGAAGTTCTATGCAACTTCTACTTAACACTTCAACCGACTATGAAGGTTTTCCTTAGGGTTTCGTTTAGTGGCTGAGGGAAAGTATAATAGTATTTCCGGGCTCTACGTATAGAGGTAACTTTGGAAAGTACTACAAGGTATTTGGGCTAAAGTATTTTGGCATTATAACAATACTAGGAGAGTATTTCTATACCACAAAAGGGGGGTATTATACGAAACCAACTAGGCTAGGGGGGTTTGCCTCGGCTAGGGCTCACAAGGAGGAGGGGTTTCGGCCAAGGTCTCTCCAAGGGTTGGACGAGAACCTTTCTAAGAGGGGGGGGGGGGGAGGATTTTAACACTTAGAACAATTTTGGATGAAGAAGTTCATCAATTAAGGGGGGTATTTATAGGTCAAGCAATGGCCAACCAATGGCCAAGATCAATCCAAGTGTAAGGCAAGTGTAGGGCTAGGATTTAACCATGTGGACCTTATCCATCTACCACACCAACTTGCACAAAATATCCTACCTAACCAATGCCACCAATTCGTCCCTTACCGCCCAATCTCACGTCGATGTGAGGTGACATGTCACCCTCCCGTTGGTCCAAAATGTTTCGTCTCTCGGAAAAATCCGCAAAAATTATAAATGACATAGCCGTATTTTTCCCTTCGCAAGTCTTGTAAAACGTTTCGTCGAAAAACGACTCCTTTCGGCACTTGTGTACAAATTTCGAACCTAGCCTAACTTTAAGGCTCAAATTTTTATACGTACGCCATCACGTACATACTCTAGAAATACGGGGTATAACACCAAACTTACCTTTCCAACTAACCATGTTCTCTAAATCACAATTTACACAATGCTATCCGAACATAACACTTAACATAAAATCATCATATCACGCATACTAATCTCTAGAGGGTTAAGGATATACCTGTAACTACTGCTTCACTTCCCCTTTATCGCTCTAATCATAATCCTGCCCTGTTGGGCGCATAGCTATAGAAGGCGATGAACGACCATCGATCCGGCAGTCGTAACATCCGCTACCTGCGGTGGACACTTCTTCGCGAAATGGCCCTGCCGGCCGCAGGTAAAGCAAGTTCCCTGAATAACATGACAATCCCCAGTATGGAACCTATCACAATGGCCACACCGAGGTGGGGGTGGTCTCATCTGACTAACATCCATGTTCCCCCGAAACACAAACCTTGGAGCCACGACTGCCTCGAATATCCCGAACGTCCCAAGGCGTGGTGGAGCACTCTGTCGGGCGGAGGCGTATAACTAGCTGGCTTTGGCGGTCCACCTCGAAAGTTACCAAAGGACCTGCTGTCTTGGCCTCTTATGTTGATCCTGGTCCTACGTCGGTCTACGTTCCTCAATCCCACGTGCATAAGCTCAGATATCGGGCAATGTCCATACCGTGAAGAGCTACACCCGAGCAACCCTCTACTAAGTAATCATCGAGCCCTGTGACATAGCGGTGCACTCTGTCCTCCATGTCTGCCACTAAAGCGGGGACGTACCGAGCCAATGAATCAAACTCTACATTGTACTCCCGAACTGTCCGCCCGTTTTGCCTCAACATCAAAAATCTATCGGCCCGAGCCCTCCTCATATGCGGAGGCAAGAAATGGCTAAGAAACGCCTCTGAGAACTTCGTCCCAAAACGGAAGCGCATGCTCCCAGGATAGTTCCCGTGAATCAAACCATCATCGCGGTATCACGCGGCCGATGTGAACCAACACCACCGACTGGCCGAGGCCTTGATCACTTTCATGATCCGCCAGCTCGTCGAATAAACTCCTGAGGGTCATCCTCAGCTCTCGATCCATAGAACTCTGGTGGACTACAACTCAAGAAGTCCCGAAGTCTCCAACTATCGGCTCTGGGGTGCACTACCGGTACCACCGGCTCTCGTCTGACCTCCTGTCTCGCCATAAGTCTAGCTAGTAACTGGGCCATCTCCTTGTAACCCATCTGTTCCTGGCCGTGGGACTGGAGGCTCAGATATCGTGGCCTCAGTAGCTACTGCTGCTGCTCTAAACTCTGCTGGGGCTGGCGGCGTCGTAGAATTTGCCGTCTGTAGCACCACCTCAGGTAAAGACTGGGCCTGTGCCCTGGTAACCCTCTGTGCTCTACTCGCAGCTCCCTCTGCTGCCTTGCCCTTCTGGGCCCTGGTTGCCTTGCGTAGAGGCATAACTGGTACATAAGAATACGTCAGAGGGAGTCCAACTTATAACACAGCTCTAAGGCACGATATTAGAGTGAGAAGAATGGAAACCAATCCTAAATATCCTATAGCCTCCTGATTATAGGTGTGGTGACAACACACCGATAATCAAGACTCTACTAGATACGGTCTGTAGACACTTTTCGAGGATTAACAGCTCTGATACCACTTTTGTCACAACCCGACCTCGGGCCCGCGACTGGTGCCTTACCCCGGGCACCCTAGTAATACTACATCAGAGAAAAACCAGCGGAAATAAAAACTTAAACATGAAACAGATATACAATAAAAAAACAGGCTAACCAAAACGGTCACCTTTCTGTATATACATAAAAACTTGAACAGTTACATCCTTTACAAACCCCGCCACAACAAGATTACTGCACTCTAAGAATTTTACAACAACGACGGGACAGGGCCCCGCCATACCCCTGAATGTACAAGAACCTACAATCTCAGGGAATCATACCAAAAGATAAGCCTCCGGAGAAACGGAGCTTTCCAAAACGCTGAACTGTGATCCTATGAGCGAGGATCAACAACCGGTGTACCTCTACCTGCGGCATGAACGCAGCCCGAGGTCGATAACAGTACCAAGTATGTGGCGAAATCAAAATACTGTAAATGAAATCATAATAGTCTATATAAAGCAGGAGACATGTATGATAACCAAACTACAGTACACAACATATAAGCAGTCATGTCAAGTCAGAGACTCACGCCCTCAAAGTCATCACTCAAATATAACCATGGGTCTCACGCCCATAATATCAATCATGCCCGTGGAATTCCTTCCTCACTGCTGACAGTCTATGATATAATAATACCAAGGAGTACACGTGCAAACCAAGTCCCACCTATGTCATAAAACCGTACGGGGCAAGTACGAAGGCATAGCCACCAGAACTAACCTGCGTCACCAACTGACCGGGGCAAGTACAAAAGCCAACTACCAGAACCTACCGTACCAACTATGCTATAAAGCTGTCCGGGGCAAGTACGAAGGCATAGCCACCAGAACCAACCTGTGTCGCGCATCCGACCGGGGCAAGTACGAAAGCCAACTACCAGAACCACCTGCGTCACCAACCTCATTCCACGCCGTCACGGCGATCGGGACGGCGTACGAAGCCAACTACGTAACCACTGCGTCGCGTCGACCGGGCAAGTACGGGGGCTAACTACCAGAACCTCCTGCATCACGAAACTTCATGGGGAACTAGTCCGTGGAATGACACTATAACGAACTGACCGGGGCAAGTACGAAAGCCAACTACCAGAACCAACCTACATCAGCAACGACCGGGGAAAGTACGGGGGCTAGCTACCAGAACCAACATGCATCAGTAACCCTCATAGAGAGCTAGTCCATGGAACAACAATCCTAATGGAACCCTACCCGTGGGCCACCCAACGTGTCAGTAGGTCCAAGGATATAACAAGATAACCGACCCTCCATCGAGAGACGCGGTAGCATAGAAATACAACACTTGCACAACAAAGGCTATCACAACTAGCATAGGCAAGTTACTCACACTCAAGGTACTTTCATTTTATGCCAAAAATCCGGGTTTTAACCCCAAAGTACTACATACTTTAACTCTTTAAAAAGATCCATTTCTTTCACAAAAGTCACATGATACTAACACTCGTAGTATCCAAAATAGAGTAACTCTTATTTTAAGTAAACCAAAACAATTTCCATACCTTCTTTTAAATAAACCAAGACAATACCATGCCTTCTTTTTAAACCAAATCACTTCTCCTTTTAGAATCAAGTTACCATTTCAAATCCAATAATAAAACCATTCTTTTGTTTCATAAAGTCGTTATAACTAACTTCCCATAAAGCTATTATAACTCTTTATGTTTTAAACCAACCAAGGACAACTACTCTCATTTCCGAAATCAAGATAACTTTATTCTTTTAAAAGACCAAGCACCCATTACTCACGAATGAGGTTTCACAACTTTTTAACACAATTCGAGTCTTTAACATTTCATAACAAGTCACTTAACTTTAGAATCAAGTCAAGGACACAAAAGGAAAATCAAACTCCTTTAACACACGTGCGTCTACCGCACTATATATATTTCACAAATATCATGCTCAAGAGAATAGGAAGAATCACATACCTCTTCGGCTTAATCCACAAGCCAAGTCGAGTAGGCCGCGCGTAGAGTACCCACCTATAATAAACAATATACGTCTATCAACGTCTAGACTTCTTCGTAGAACATTCTAAGTGTCAGGTTCCTTATTTTACGGAAAATTGGGCAGCACCTCCCCCCCCCCCCACATAGATATCCTCCTATATCAAGGCCCGCTACCAAGCCAACAACTCCAAGGGGATTACACGTCTAACCGGATGTGTACAATTCTGCCCCACAATAATACTACATAAGTCTACTGTAAATACAGTTCAATGTAAATACAGTTCAATTCTTTTTAATCAACCTTCCATATATCTTATACTAAATTCTAATCTACTACAATATGTAATCTCCAATTACAATAGGGGGATAAAGATCATTACCTCGATAAGCCCAAAATTATCCAAGATTAATAAGTCGATCCTGAGCAACGTTTAGCTCCTATTACTTAAGCTCCAATACACTCCAAGCAACCCTTAGAAGTTTCTAAACAACTTCTCTTAATACTTCATCCAAGCTATGAAGATTTTCCTAGGGTTTCATTTTGCGACTAAAGAAATAAAGTAGTATTTCCGGGCTCTTATGTTGGGATTACTTTAGAATACTACTAGGGATACAAGACTAAGGTATTTGGGATTATACAACAACAATTTGTCACGACCCGATCCCGGGCCCGTGACTGGTGCCTTACCCCGGGCACCCTAGTGATACAACATCAGAGAAAATCAGCGTAAATAAAAACTAAAACATGAGACAAGAAATAAATTATGAAACAGGCTAACCAAAACGGTCACCTTCCTGAATATATACATATATTTATCAACCTGAACAGTTAAATCCTTTTACAAACCCTGCCCACAACAGTACTACAGACCTCTAAGAATGTAACCATAACTATGACGGACGGGGCCGCCATACCACAGAATGTACAAGTAACTACTGCAGCGGACTATACCAAAGATAAGCCTCGAGAAACGGAGCTTCCCAAAAAATCTGTGATCCTAAGCGCGGATCCACAACCGATGTACCTACTGCGGCATGAACGCAGCGGCCCGAGGTCGATCTAACAGGTACCAAGTATGTGAAACTGTAAAATACTGTAAATGAAATCATAATAGTCTATATAAAGCAGGAGACATGTATGATAACCAACTACAGTCCATAATGTATAAACAGTCATGTCAAGTCAGGGACTCACGCCCTCAAAGTCATTACTCAAGTATAACAATGGGTCTCACGCCCACAACATCAATCATGCCCGTGGAATACCTTCCGCCATTCGGCGATCATGATATAATCACACGAAGTACACATGAACACTAGGTCCCACCGTGTCATAACAACCGTACTAACAATACTATACAACCAAACCACGAAGGCGGCGCACGGGCAATCTGAAAGTCGACTACAGTACAGTAGTGTCGCGTGTTGGCCAGGCAAGTCTGAGCTAACTACCAGTACGGCGTGTCGAGACTTCGCCACTAAACCGAGCAGGGCAAGTGCGAGGGCTAACTACCAGTACGAGGCGAATCAGCCACGAGGCGGGGCAATCTGGCGACCACGGATACCAAGCCGAATCGGTAAAACCTCATGGAGAGCTAGTCCATGGAATAACACTATCAGCGAGGCGTGCGTGGAATTATCCGTCACCGCCGAGTGCGTCAAGTAATATCATAACAAATCAGCCTACTCCATTGAGAGACGCGGTGGTATAGAAATACAATACTAGCACGACAAGGCTATCACACGCAAACATAGGTAAGTTACACACAACTCAAGGTACTTTCATTTTATGTCAAAGTCCAGGTTTTAACCCCAAAGTACTACGTATGTTAAACTCTTTTTAAAGGATCCATTTCTTTTTACAAAGGTCACCCGATACCCGCAGTATTAAATAGAGCGACTAACATTTTTAAGTAAACCAAAACAGCTTCCATACTTTCCTTTTAAAACCAAATTAAGGCAATACCATCCCTTCTTTTTAGACCAAAACACTTCTCCTTTTTAAAGTCAAGTTACCACTTTAAAACCAATGATAAAACCACTCTTTTGTTTTCATAAAGTCGTTATAACTAACTTCCCATAAAGCTGTTATAACACTTTATGTTTTAAACCAATTTAAGACAAAACAATGTCTTTCTTTTTAAGAAAAATTCTTCAATTCCTCAAGTCTTTCTTCTTTTAGAAACCAAGTTCCTTACTTTGAAAATTTAAGAAAATTAATGCTTGTTTATACTGATTCTCATTAAAGCAGCCATGATCTAGGAAATGTAATACAATTTTGTCTTATCTTAGCTTCTATGCGGAAGGAGGTTTCTCTGGTTTTAATATAATAACTTATTCTCATTTCAAATCAAGAAACATTATTCTTTTAAAATTCAAGTACTCATTACTCACGAATGAGGTTTCACACTTTATGGACTTTAAATTAATTCAATTAAGTCAAGTCTCTTATCTTTTAAGATCAAGTCTCTTAACTTTCTAAAATCAATAAACCATTCCTTTTATCTTACTTAAGTCGTTATACCTAACTTCCCATAAAGCTAGTATAACTCTTAAGCTTTCAAAACCAAGTATTACTCTTCTTTCAAAAACGGTTCTTAATCTTTTGAAATACTTCAAGATTCTTATTATTCAGGCTTAAGTCAAAAGACATTGCCGTAAAACTACGTTCAGTTAATCACACGTACGTCTACCGTACTATATATATATTCTTTTAAAATATCATGCTCAAGAGTATAGGAAGAATCACATACCTCGCGACGATTATCGACTAAAAGCAAAAAGCTCCAAAGTACTGTAATCCTGCTAGCCTTGTCCACCTTTCAAGTAGAACACGCTACTCGCAGTACTTCAACTTATACCGGTTATACAAGTCTATCAATGTCTAGACTACTCTGTGGAATAAATCTAGATACAAGATTCTACGGAAAATTGGGCAGCATTTCCCTACCCGTCAAGCTTCACAAGTCTCGTAAATCTGATCCTATGTAAATGCAGTTCAATTCCTTCTTATATACCTTCCTTGTATATAACTTATACTTAATTCTTATACTTCAACAGTATGTAAACTCTTATTACAAAAGAAGGTCAAGAGTATTTACCTCGATAAGCCCAAAATTATCCAAGTTAAATGTCGATCCTGAGCTGTTATACCCCGTATTTCCAGAGTATGTACGTAAAGGAATACGTACAAAAAGTTTGGTCTTAAAGTTGGGCCTTGGACGATTTTTAGGCACAACTCACAAAGCGAACGGTTTTTAGGCGAAGCGTTTCCACGACTTTCGTAGGATAAATTCCGGCTATGTCATTTCTAATTTTTGCGGATTTTTCCGAGAGACGTAACACTTTGGACCAACGAGAGGGCGACATTTTCCACCCTCTCATTAGTGGACTTGTCACGGCAATAGGGCCGAATGGATGACCATCCTTGTCATAAAGTTGGTTAGATATTTTGTGTGCAAGTTGGCTAGGTACACTTGCCCTAATCTTGACCTTACACTTGCCTAGCACTTGGCTAAATCTTGGCCATTGGTTGGCCATGTCTTGACCTATAAATACCCCTCTTGAGATGAAGAGTTCTTCATCCACAAAAGCTTTCCAAGTCTAAAAATCCTTCCCTCTCCCTTTGTAAGAAATTCGTCAACACACCCCTCCTCGAGAAGCTTGGCGAGGCTACCCCACCCCTAGCCTGGCCAAACCTACCCCCTCCCTTGGTAGAAAAGTTGCCTTCTTGTATTGTTATAATGCCCAAAATACCCTAGCCCAAATACCTTAGTACTTAGTAGAAGTTGTGAAGAACTTCTAAGGTTTCTGGGCATACAACTTAGGAGCAAAACCTTGCTCAGTGCGACTTTTTCTAGGATATTATTGGGCTTACCGAGGTAACTAATCCTAACCCTCTTTTGAATTAGAGAATACTTACTGTTGTAGAATAAGAATAAGTATAAATACTTAGAAGGTTGTTAAGGAATAGAATTGAACTGTAACACCTTAGAAGGGTATAAAGAAGAATATCTGACTGTACTTACATAGAATTTGTTTTCACGATGAACTTATATAGCTCACCGGTAGGGTTGTCTGCCCGACTTTCCGTAGAATTGAGGACCCTCTGTTTAGAATGACCTCTGAGAATAGTCTAGACTTTGATAGATATCTGTGACTATTATAGTCGATTCTCTGCGCGCGACATACTCGACTTGGCGGTGGATTTGTAGAAGGTATGTGATTCTTCCTAAAGCATGATATTTTACAATATGTATATAGTACGGTGAGGCGTACATGTGTTAATCGAATAATACTTACGGCAATGCCTCACGGCTTAAGCCCTGAATAATACGTCTGGTAATGCCTCACGCTTAAGCTGAATAATAAAGAATCGAAAACATTTCAAAGGACTCTTGAACCATTTATTATGAAGAGAACTAATTGGTTTTAAAGCGAAGCTTAAGAGTTATACTAGCTTTATGAGAAGTAAGTATAACCACTTAAGATTGATAAAAGAAACAAGTTTGCCTATGTGTTTATAACGGACTTATATTGTGAAAAGAATAATAAGATGGTTTGATAAGTAGACATGATATGATGCTATGTGTGTTAGTATCTTGTAACGTTTGTATAGGTGAGTATCCTTGTTGTGCTTATGTTACTTAAAGATAAGTTGTTATGTTAGTATACTATCACTCACCTCTTGAGATGATCTGGGGTTAAGCGCCCTCCGTCGCGGGGTAGACTCGGTGATGCAGGACCATGATTCGAGAATACCTCATGCGGGTCCAGGGGGCCTATGCGGAGCTACGAGAGTTCCAGGTTAGTATGCGGGGTTATGCCTCATGCGGTCTATGTGGCCATGCGGACAAGAGTCGGGGCGATGCCGAGGAATAGCTACCCTCGATGCGGGGTTACACCTCATGCGGGCCCATGCGAGTGGCCTATGCGGACTCCGGGAGTCCAGGATTAGGCTTGCAGAATGAGGATGTGGGCGAGTGGCCCTGTTTCGATCATTCGCAGCCTAGACAAGACGTATTACAGTTACCTATTGTTGCTCTTGTTTGTGATGTGGCACTATGTGCGGTTTCCTTGGTTGTTTCACACATATTTGTAAAGCGGTTTTAAAAATGATATGTTTTCATTTAAGTACTTTCTGATTTCGCATACTTAGTACTGTTATCGACCTCGCCCTTGAGTGCGTTCATGCCGCGGTAAGGGCAAGCAGTGCTAGATCCGCGTCCTTAGGATCTACGTTGGTGTCGAGCTCCATCTCTTCCGAGGCTCTACTTTTGGTATGATCTCCTGTTGTAGATAGTTTTATGCGATCGAGGGTATGGCGGGGCCTGTCCGCCATAGTTGTATATTTCCTTAAGTGCGTAGTCATGTTATGCGATTGTCGGATGTAGCGCTAAAACATGATTATATATATATCTTAGAAAGGCGATGTTTTCTCACATAATCTGTGTCTTATTTTATAAACTGTTTCATGTCTTGCTTTATGTTTCCGCTGATTACTCTGATGTATGACTACTTGGGTGCCCCGGTAAGGCACCAGTCACGGGCCCCAGAACGGGTCGTGACAAAAGTGGTATCAGAGCAGTTAATCCTCGGAAAGTGTCTACAGACCGTATCTAGTAGAGTCTTGATTATCGGTGTGTTGTGCACCACACCAATAATCAGGAGGCTATAGGATATTTAGGATTGGTTTCCGTTCTTCTCATTCCGAGATCGTGCTTTAGAGGCGTGTTATAGGTTGGACCCTCTAACGTATTCCTTTCTATATGATTATGCCTCACGTAAGGCAACCGGGCCCGAAGGGCAAAGCGGCGGAGGCGCTAGCGAGACACCCGAGTCACGAGGGCTCGAGCCCAGTCTATACCGGAGGCAGCGAGTTCTATGACGCCGCCCGGCCCAGCGAGACCACAAGTACGCCTCATCCCGCGATGCAGGCGGAGGTTAGGGTACTGAGAGATGGCCCGACTTTTGGCTAAAGTTGTGGCCCGATCGAGAGAGGCTGGATCTGGCGATTCGATTCAGCTCGGTCTGGTCGCGCGTTGTTCACCCGAGGCGAGAGAGTTTGAGGCTACGAGACTTCTTGGTATGGCCGCCGGAGTTTTATGGATCGAGGCCGAGGATGATCGCGAGAGTTCATCCGTCGGCTTGAGGATTTTGAGAGTGATCGGCGTCGGAGACCGAGTCCGTGATCTTTGGTTCCATAGGTGCGTGATACGCGATCGATTGGTTTGATTCATGGGAGTTATCCGGGAGAGCACGCGTCCCAGTACTTGGGATGAGTTCTCGAGGCTTTCACTCACTTCTTGCCTCGCGGATGAGGAGGCGCGGGTGATAGATTTTTACCATCGAGGCGAGAGGGCCTTGTCGGAGTACAATGTCGAGTTTGATTCATTGGCTCGATATGTCCCGGCGTTGGTAGCGATATGGAGGATAGGGTGCACGCTATGTCACCGGCTGAAGCGACTATATGGCGAAGTCATGTGCGGGGGTTTCTCTCGGCCGGGTATGGACATTACCGCGTGCGAGCTCACGCCCTTGGATGCGAGGCGCGAAGGTCGGCGAGTGGGCCAGACGGCGAGAAGAAGGCCGGGGCGGAGGGTCTTACGGTGGTTATCGTGGTGGCGGCCTCGCAGCGATCTGGGTCGCACCACAGCCAACACAGAGCACTCCTGCACCGTCCTCGGCCACGGCCCACGATTTTGAGGCGGACCGGGGCGGGGCTTGAGCGTCGAGTAGCGAGTGCGGCGATCGGACCACCACGGTGTGGCCGTCACGGTAGATCCATTACGGGAAGTGTGGTACTACTTTTGGATCTTGTTCTGATTGTGGCCAGCGGTCACTTTGCGGCTGTCAGGCCGAGCGTGGCGGTGGTAGGGCTCGGCCTTGAGTTACGTTGCGGCCATCATCTCCTCTGATTACTCGCCGGGCGAGTGCTCATGGGTCGGCCAGGTCGCGGCAGGCCGTGGCTCGGTCCCGATTCTAGCGGTCCTCGAACGCATTTATGCTTTGTCGGTAAGCAGATCGTGAGGCCTCACCGATGTCGTCGCGGTACCTTATCGGTTTCGGGTTTGATATGTATGCTTTGATAGATCCGGTTCTACTGCATCTATATATCTCCCTTGTTGCTAGTAGGATAGGGATAGAGCACGAGTCCATAGACCACTTTCGAGGTAGCTACGCGATGGGTGATTCGGTGGTAGCTCGGCGGGTATATAGAGCTTGTCCTGTGATCATTCTGATCGTCGGACCGGCGACTTGATAGAGTTGGAGATGATTGACGATGTGATCATGGGGATGGATTGGCTAGCTTCGCTACGCCAATGTAGACCGAGAGAGAGAATAATACGGTTCGGTTTCCTGAGCTGGTTGTTGAGTGGGAGGAGCACGGTATCGTAGAGGTAGGTTTATTTCCTACCTCAAGGCTAGGAAGATGGTGCGGAAGGGTATATCTACCATCTCGTTCGGGTGTTTGATCAAGGCTGCGGTGCAGATTTTCCGTCGATTCGATGGTCGGTGAGTTCCCAGCGTGTTTCGGATGACCTCCGGGTATCCCTCCCGAGAGGAGATCGAGTTTTGTATAGATGTGTTGCGGATACTCGGCCTATTTCCATTCCGCCATACGTAATGGCACTGCCGAGTTGAGAGAGTTGAAGGATCGGCTTAGGGATTTGCTAGAGAAGGGCTTCATTAGGCCTAGTGTTTCTCACCGGGAGCGCCGTATTGTTCGTGAAGAAGAAGGGCGGGGCCGCGCATGTGTGTCGATTCTGACGGTGAACAAGGTGACCATTAAACGAATACCCTTCCTAGGATTGATGATTTGTTCGACCGATTGCGAGTGCGAGATGTTTCTCAAGATTGATCTGCGATCGGGCTATCATCAGTGCGAGTCGAGAGGTGGATGTCCCTAGATCGCATTCGGACGATGCGGGCATTATGAGTTCAGTCATGTCTTTTGGGTTGACCAATGCTCGTGCAGTATTCATGGATTTGATGAACCGAGTGTTCAAACCATTTTGGACACGTTTGTGATAGTGTTCATTGATGATATCTTGGTTTATTCGCCAGAGCGGGAGCATGCGGAGCATTTGAGGCTGTCTTGTGATTCTCGAGACCAGCCGATTATGCGCCAAGTTTTCCAAATGTGAGTTTTGGTTAACTTCGATGGCGTTTCTTGGGCATATTGTCGGGTGATGGCATTCGAGTTGATCTGGCCAATCGGCGATCGAGGCAGACTTGGCCTAGACCTCTTACTCGGCAGAGGTTCGCGATTTTACGGGCCTTGCGAGTATTATCGGTTCGTGGAGAAGTTTGCTTCTATCTACGCACCATTGACTAGGTGACTCGTAAGCGGCCAAGTTTCGGATGGTGATGCTTGTGGCGGGGTTTCGATTCTTTGAAAGAGGCGACGACCGCCCCGTTCTTACTCTTCCGGAGGTCGGATGGTTATGTCGTGTATTGTGATGCGTCAGGCATCGGGTTGGGATGTGTGTTGATGCAGCATGGCAGAGTTATAGCATATGCATCCCGACAACTGAAGAAACACGAGAGGAACTACCCCACCCATGATTTGGAGTTGGCAGCTGTGATTCACGCTTTGAAGATCCGAGGCACTATTTGTATGGGGTTCACGTGGATATTTTTACGCACCACAAGAGCCTCGGTATATCTTCACCAGAGGAGCCGAACTTACGGCGAGAGGCGGTGGTTAGAGTTGCTTAAGGATTACGATGTGGACATCCTGTACCACGGGCAAGGCGATGTTGTGGCGTATGCCCCAGTAAATGAGTCGATGGGAGCCTATCGGATGTGCGGCTAGAGAGAAGGGACATGGTTCGTAATTTGCACGATTAGCGAGCCTTGGTGTCCGTTTGATTGATTACGATAGCAATGGGGTTAGAGTTCGTGAGGTTGCGAGTCTTCCATCGTTGAGGAGGTGAAGAGCAGCGATTCGAGGATCCGGCTTTGATTCGATATCGTGATCTGACTCTTCGTGAGGGCAAGGGTCCTTTTGAGGTAGCACGATGGGGTGCTAAGGTTTGAGGCGAGTTGTGTGTTCGGATGTTTGAGACTTGGCAGAGTTCTTGGGGAAGCATACAATACGCGTTACTCTATCCATCCGGTCGACCAAGATGTACCACGACCTTAGATCGTGTATTGGTGGGATGGCTTGAAGAGGGCGTTGCGAGTTCGTAGCTCGGTGCGTGTTATCGCAGTGAAGGTAGAGCACGAGAGACACGGTGGTTTATTCTGAGCGATAGAGATCCGACACGGAAGTGGGAGGTAATCAACATGGACTTCATCACGGGATTACCTCGCACTCGGAGGAGACATGATTCTATATGGGTTATCGTCGACAGTCGACTAAATCAGCCCACTTTCTTCCCGTCGGGGCGACTTTTCGGTGAGGATTATGCGGACTTTACATCCGAGAGATCGTCGGTGCATGGAGTCCCTACTCGATCATATCGCATGAGGAGCCCGGTTCTGGCCAACTGAGGTCCTTCCGAGGGGTTTAGGGGCGAGTGAGCAAAGTCGCATTTCATCCGCATGCAGACGGACAGGCGAGCGCACTATCCGCACTCTCGAGGATATCTGCGAGCTGTGTTATTGACTTCGATGGTAGTTGGGAGGATCATTTGCCTCTAGTTGAGTTCGCGTATAATAATAGCTACCACTCCGGTATTCGGATGGCGCCTTATGAGGCCTTGTATGGGAGGAAGTGCGATCGCCTATAGGTTGGTTCGAGGTGGGCGAGAGTGCGGCTAGTGGGACCAGATTTGGTGCAGCGAGCGATGGATAAGGTGAAGCTTATCGAGGCGGCTATTCGACATTCGAGTCGGCCAAGTCGTATGCAGATCATCGCCGCCGACATCCGAGTTTGCACGATTGATGATTGGGTTTTCTGAAGGTGTCACCCATGAAGGGTGTGATGAGATTCGGAAGAAGGGAAACTTCGGCCAGTACATCGGGCCGTTTGGTTGTCCGCAGGTAGGCAAGGTTGCCTATGAGTTGGATCTGCCGTCCGTCTGGAGGCGGTGCATCCGGTGTTTCACGTTTCTATCTTTGAGAGATGTATCGGATCCATCTAGGTACATCCGATTGACGATGTCCAGTGACCGAGGGTTATCGTATGAGAGATTCCCATAGCGATAATCGATCGTCGGAGTTAGGCGTCTGCGGACGAAGGGCGTGGCTTCCGTCAAAGTCTTGTGGCGGAGCAGCTCGAGGAGGAGATGACGTGGGAAGCCGAGGAGGACATGAGGCAGAAGTATCCTCACCTGTTCCCCAACCCTCCAGGTAATTCACTTTCCTACTTGTAAATCTTCATTATCGTTTATGCCTAAGTGTTGTTTATGGCCGTGTGTGGCTTTTGCAAACTGTTTAAGTTTTAAGAACCTTATCGTTATCTGTCTTGGGAAGGAACATTCGGGACGAATGTTTCTAAGGAGGGGAGAATGTTATACCCCGTATTTCCAGAGTATGTACGTAAAGGAATACGTACAAAAAGTTTGGTCTTAAAGTTGGGCCTTGGACGATTTTTAGGCACAACTCACAAAGCGAACGATTTTCCGACGAAACGTTTCACGACTTTCGTAGGATAAATTCGCTATGTCATTTCTAATTTTTGCGGATTTTTCCGGAGACGTAACACTTTGGACCAACGAGAGGGCGACATTTGCCACCCTCTCATTGGTGGACTTGTCACGGCAATAGGGCCGAATGGATGACCATCCTTGTCATAAAGTTGGTTAGATATTTTGTGTGCAAGTTGGCTAGGTACACTTGCCCTAATCTTGACCTTACACTTGCCTAGAACTTGGCTAAATCTTGGCCATTGGTTGGCCATGTCTTGACCTATAAATACCCCTCTTGAGATGAAGAGTTCTTCATCCACTAAAGCTTTCAAGTCTAAAAATCCTTCCCTCTCCTTTGTAAGCAATTCGTCCAACACACCCCTCCCTCGAGAAGCTTGGCCGAGGCTACCCCAGCCTAGCCAGAAACCTACCCCCTCCCTTGGTAGAAAATTTGCCTTCTTGTATTGTTATAATGACCAAAATACACTAGACCAAATACCTAAGTACTTAGTAGAAGTTGTGAAGAACTTCTAAGGTTTCCTTGGAGCATACAACTTAGGAGCAAAACCTTGCTCAGGCGCGACTTTTTCTAGGATATTATTGGGCTTACCGAGGTAACTAATCCTAACCCTCTTTTGAATTAGAGAATACTTCTTGTTGTAGAATAAGAATAAGTATAAATACTTAGAAGGTTGTTAAGGAATAGAATTGGTGTAACACCTTAGAAGGGTATAAAAGAAGAATATCTGGTACTTACATAGGACTGTTTTCACGAGACTTATATAGCTCACCGGTAGGGTTGTCTGCCCGACTTTCCGTAGAATTGAGGACCCTCTGCTTAGAATGACCTGAGAATAGTCTAGACTTTGATAGATATCTGTGACTATTATAGTCGATTCTCTGCGCGACATACTCGACTTGGCGGTGGATTTCGAGAAGGTATGTGATTCTTCCTAAAGCATGATATTTTACAATATGTATATAGTACGGTGACGTACATGTGTTAATCGAATAATACTTACGGCAATGCCTCAAGCTTTGAATAATACGTGCAGAATGCCTCACGCTTAAGCTGAATAATAAAGAATCGAAAACATTTCAAAGGACTCTTCAACCATTTATTATGAAGAGAACTAATTGGTTTTTAAAATAGAAGCTTAAGAGTTATACTAGCTTTATGGGAAGTAAGTATAACCACTTAAGATTGATAAAAGAAACAAGTTTGCCTATGTGTTTATAACAGACTTATATTGTGAAAAGAATAATAAGATGGTTTGATAAGTAGACATGATATGATGCTATGTGTGTTCGTATCTTGTAACATTTGTATAGGTGAGTATCCTTGTTGTGCTTATGTTACTTAAAGATAAGTTGTTATGTTAGTATACTATCACTCACCTCTTGAGATGATCAGGGGTTGCGCCTCCGACGCTGGTAGACTCGGTGATGCAGGACCATGATTCGAGAATACCTCATGCGGGTCGGGGGCCTATGCGGGCTACGAGAGTTCGTGTTAGTATGCGGGGTTATGCCTCACGCGGTCTATGTGGCCATGCGGACAATGAGTCGGGGCGATGCCGAGGTAGCTACCGCCGATGCGGGGTTATACCTCATGCGGGCCCACGCGAGTGGCCTATGCGGACTCGGAGTCGTGATTAGGCTTGCGAGAATGAGGATGTGGGCGAGTGGCCTGTTTCGATCATTCGCAGCCTAGACAAGACGTATTCTGATTACCTATTGTTGCTCTTGTTTGTGATGTGGCACTATGCGGTTTCTCGTTGTTTCACACATATTTGTAAACCGGTTTTAAAAATGATATGTTTTCATTTAAGTACTTTCTGATTTCGCATACTTAGTACTGTTATCGACCTCCTTGGGCTGCGTTCATGCCGCGGTAAGAGGCAGTGCTAGATCCGCATCCTTAGGATCTCTACGTTGGTGTCGAGCTCCATCTCTTCCGAGGCTCTACTTTTGGTATGATCTCCCGTTGTAGATAGTTTTTATGCAGTCGGGGTATGGCGGGGCCCCGTCGCCATAGTTGTATATTTCCTTAGAGTGCAGTAGTCATGTTATGCGATGTCGGATGTAATCGCTAAAACATGATTATATATATATCTTAAAGGCGATGTTTTCTCACATAATCATGTCTTGTTTTATAAACTGTTTCATGTCTTGCTTTATGTTTCCGCTGATTACTGATGTATGACTACTTGGGTGCCGGTGAGCACGATCACGGGCCGGGCAGGTCGTGACATGAGCAACGTTAGCTCCTACTCGGGCGCTCCAACCCGCTCCAACAACCCTTAGAAGTTCCCAAACAACTTCTACTTAGCACTTCAACCAACTATGAAGATTTTCCTTAGGGTTTCGTTTGAGACTAAAGGACATAAGGTAGTATTTCCTGCTCTACGATAGAGGTAACTTTTGGAATACTACAAGGTATAAGGCTAAGGTATTTTGGAATAGTAACAATACTTGGAGAATACTTTCTACCAAGGGGGTGTATTTTATGAGAACAACTCAAGGTAGGGGTACCTCGACTAGCACCACTAGGGAGTGGTACCCTCTCAAGGCTTTCTCAAAGGGGAAGGCTTGGACGAAAACTTACAAAGGGGAGAGAGGATTTCAAGACTTAGAAGTTTTTGTGGATGAAGAAGTCTTCACAAAGGGGTATTTATAAGAAGATCAATGGCGAATCAAGCCAAGTGGGGGGCAAGTGGAGGGCCAAGATTTGCCCAAGTGCACCCTAACCCTACTCCACAATTCTCTCACAAACATTGACCCATGGATTAGGCCATAAAACATGCCACGAAATGGGCACCAATTCGGCCACTTGATCGCCACTGAGGGTGACAAGTGTCGCCCTCTCGTTGGTCCAAAATATTTCATCTCTCGGAAAAATCCGCAAAAATAATAAATGACATAGCCGTAATTTTCCCTTCGCAAAGTTCGGAAAACGTTTCGTCAAAAAACGATTCTTTTCGGGGGTTGTGCACAAATTTCGACTCTTGCCTAACTTAAGGCTCAAACTTTTGTACGTACGTCCTCACGTACATACTCTGGAAATACGGGGTATAACATTCTCCCCTCCTTAGAAACATTCGTCCCGAATGTTCCTTCTCGATACAGATAATGATAAATTCCTCTTAACTTAAACCAGTTGCCAATGCCACACCTGGCCACAAAATAACACACGCGCAAATATTCTATCCAAGTCCACGAGGAATCACCTCTAGTATTACAAAAGGTCCCTCCCAAGGTCTAAAAGATATCCCCTTCGCACCTTCACTTCACAACAAAATGACTTCTTTATTCTGCTAACCCACGTTCACTTCTTTCCTTACTCGTCGTACTCTGCTCGAACACTTGAACTCTTCTAGTATGTACCATACTTCGGTCATTACTTCAGTTCCCAAAATTTCTTGGAGCCACTACCTCCAAACTTGGTCATCTTACTAGCCTCGATCTTCTTTAAGGCCATTCCCGGCCTTCACGATCCGCTTCTGGTCGAACATATCCACGAACTCATATGATGGTCATCTAACACGGGCCTAGCACCCTCGTGACCCTACCACTGGCGGGACCACCAGAACGACCCCATCTTGTCAGGCTACGGGTTGACCGCAACACGCCCTCAACCCGACTCCGTCGCAAACACTTGTTCTCCGACCCGAACATTCTTACCTATTCAAGTCCGGCTACCACTTTCATCTTACACAACTCACGGAATTATCCCACAATACATTTATACGCAAACCAAGTATTTCGACAAAGACTAACCGCAAAATCTTTTATTCAAGCCGGCCTTACATCTAAGGTATCAACGTGTAATATTCTAAGGTTCATACCTTCCCTGTCCCCACACTTATTCTTTCAACTATCCATGTCTCTAAACCACAATAAACACAATGCTATTTGTACATAGTACTCAACATACAATCATCGTATCAAGCATGCAAAACTCTAGAGGGTTAAGGATATACCTGAAACATAGGCAGTTCAAAGGACCGCTAAAACTGGGAACTTCCACCGCGACCTCTGCCGTGGCCTGCCGGTGTATGAACATCCTGCCTAGCTATGGAAGGTGAAGAACCCATGGCGATCTCGTGATGCGTGCTATCCTACCGGTGCTACCCTGGTCGGACGATCTCGCCAGATGGCCACGCTGGCGCAAGAATAACAATCTCCCAAGTTAGTACGACACTCTCCCTTATGAAGTTTTCCACAACGACACATCGAGACAAGGCGACCTCATCCGTGAGCACTCTTATTCCACGAAAATTTGAAACACAGGAGCCCCGACCGCTCCCGAATATCCCGAAGGTCCGGCTGCGGAGGACCACTCATCGGGCGGAGGTACATAACTAGTCTGCTGGCGGTCCGCCTCGAAAGTTATCAAAGGACCTGCTGTTCGGCCTCTTCGCTGATCTTGGTCATTCCGTCGACCTCTCGCTCCTCACATCCAAGTGCATAAGCTGCGTGCGGGCAATGTCCATGCGGTGAAGAGCTACACCGAACAAGCCTCGCCAAGTAGTCATCGAGCCGGTGACGTGGCGGTGCACTCGCCCTCCATATCGCTACTAACGCGGGGACATACCGAGCGATGAGTCGAACTCCACATTGTACTCCCGAACCGTCGCGCTCCGCCTCAACACCAAAAATCTGTCGGCCGAGCCCTCGCCGTCTGTGGAGGCAAGAAATGTGCAAGAAATGCCTCGAGAACTCGTTCCATACGGTGGAAGTGCATGCTCTCCCGGGACGACTCGCGAATCAAACCGATCGGCAGATCACGCGGCCGATGTGAACCAGACCACCGACTCGGTCTCCGGCCTTGATCACTCTCATGATCGCTGTGGCGTCGGATGAACTCCTGCGGATCATCCTCGTGCCTTGACCGTAGAACTCTGGCGGGCTCTGACTCGTAAAGTCCCGTAGCCTCAAACTATCCGATCTCGGGTGAACCACGGGTCTTCTTTGGAACTGCGTCGGCCCAAATATCCTCGTATGCCACGATCCCGGCGATGGCGGGCCATCTCTTTGTAACCCATCTCCTACTCGGTGTGGGACTAGAGACTCAGTGCATGGTCTCGGCACCATCGCGACTCTAAACTCTCTATTTGGCGGCGTCAAAACTCGCCGTCTGAAGCACTATCTCGGTAAAGGCAGGGCTGCGCCCGCATTCCTCAGATCTTACCAGCCTCCTCGGGCCTTGCCCATCTGGGCCTGGGTTGCCTTGCGCGGAGGCATAACTGGTGAAAACGAAATACGTCAGAGGGGTCCAACTTATAACACAGCTCTAAGGCACGATCTCAGAATGAGAAGAATGGAAACTAACCCTAAATGTCTGCAGCCTCTCGATTATAGATGTGGTGCACAACACATCGATAATCAAGACTCTACTAGACACAGTCTGTAGACACTTTCCGAGAATTAACTGCTCTGATACCACTTTTGTCATGACCGTTCCGGGCGTGATCGTGCCTTACCGGGCACCCTGGTGATACAACATCGAGAAAATCAGCGGAAATAAAACTAAAACATGAGACAAGACATAAAGTATGAAACAGGCTAACCAAAACGGTCACCTTCCTGAATATATACATATATATCAACTGAACAGTTAAATCCTTTTACAAACTCCCACCCACAAAGATTACGCACCTCAAGAATGTAACCATAACTATGACGGACAGGGCCCGCCATACCACGAATGTACAAGTAACTACGGCGAGGACTATACCAAAGATAAGCCTCCGAAGAAACGGAGCTTCCCAAAAAGCTGAACTGTGATCCTAAGAGCGCGGATCCACAACCGATGTACCTCTACCTGCGGCATGAACGGCCCCGAAAGTCGATCTGCAATTACCAAGTATGTGAAATCGTAAAATCAGTAAATGAATTCATAATAGTCTATATAAAGCGGAGACATGTATGATAACCAAAATATCCATAATATATAAACAATCATGTCAAGTCGTGACTCACGCCTCAAAGTCATTACTCAAGTATAACAATGGGTCTCACGCCCAACATCAATCATGCGTGGAATACCTTCTCACCGCCGGCGATCATGATATAATCACACCAAGAAGTACACATGAACACTAGGTCCCACGTGTCATAACAACCGCACTAACAATACTATACAACCAAACCACGAAGGCGCGCACGGCAAGTCTGAAGCCGACTACTGTGTACCAAGGCGTGTCACGTGGCGGCCGGCAAGTCTGAAGGCTAACTACTGTGTACCGAGTCGTGTCACGAGACTTCGCCACTAAACCGAGCAGGGCAAGTCACGAGGGCTAACTACTGTGTACGAGGCCGAATCGACCGAGGACCGGGCAAATCTGGCCGACCACCGGATACCAAGGCGAATCGGTAAAACCTCGCGAAGAGCTAGTCCATGGAATAACACTATCAACAAGCGTGCACTGGAATTCTCGTCCACGCAGACGCCCAAGTAATATCATAACAAATCAGCCGGCCTCCATTTGAGACGCGGTGGTATAGAAATACAATACTAGCACGACAAGGCTATCACACGCAAACATAGGCAAGTTACACACAACTCAAGGTACTTTCATTTTATGCCAAAGTCGGTTTTAACCCCAAAGTACTACGTATGTTAAACTCTTTTAAAGGATCCATTTCTTTTACAAAGGTCACCCGATACCATGATATTAAAATAGAGCGACTAACATTTTTAAGTAAACCAAAACAGCTTCCATACTTTCCTTTTAAAACCAAATTAAGGCAATACCATGCCTTCTTTTTAGACAAAACACTTCTCCTTTTAAAGTCAAGTTACCACTTTAAAACCAATGATAAAACCACTCTTTTGTTTTCATAAAGTCGTTATAACTAACTTCCCATAAAGTCATTTATAACACTTTATGTTTTAAACAATTTAAGACAAAACAATGTCTTTCTTTTTAAGAAAAATTCTTCAATTCCTCAAGTCTTTCTTCTTTAGAAACCAAGTTCCTTACTTTGAAAATTTAAGAAAATTAATGCTTGTTTATCTTGATTCTCATTAAAGCGACCATGATCTAGGAAATGTAATACAATTTTGTCTTATCTTAGCTTCTATGCGGAAGGAGGTTTCTCTCTTGGTTTTAATATAATAACTTATTCTCATTTCAAATCAAGAAACATTATTCTTTTAAAATTCAAGTACTCATTACTCACGAATGAGGTTTCACACTTTAACAGACTTTAAATTAATTCAATTAAGTCAAGTCTCTTATCTTTTAAGATCAAGTCTCTTAACTTTCTAAAATCAATAAACCATTCCTTTTATCTTACTTAAGTCGTTATACCTAACTTCCCATAAAGCTAGTATAACTCTTAAGCTTTCAAAACCAAGTATTACTCTTCTTTCAAAAACGGTTCTTAATCTTTTGAAATACTTCAAGATTCTTATTATTCAGGCTTAAGTCAAAAGACATTGCCGTAAAACTACGTTCAGTTAATCACACGTACGTCTACCGTACTATATATATATTGTTTTAAAATATCATGCTCAAGAGTATAGGAAGAATCACATACCTCGCGACGATTATCGACTATAAGCAAAAAGCTCCAAAGTACTGTAATCCTGCTAGCCTTGTCCACCTTTCAAGTAGAACACGCTACTCGCAGTACTTCAACCTATACCGGTTATACAAGTCTATCAATGTCTAGACTACTCTGTGGAATAAATCTAGATACAAGATTCTACGGAAAATTGGGCAGCACTTCCCTACCCGTCAAGCTTCACAAGTCTACTGTAAATACAGTCCTATGTAAGTACAGTTCAATTCCCTTCTTATATACCTTCCTTGTATATAACTTATACTTAATTCTTATACTTCAACAGTATGTAAACTCTTATTACAAAAGAAGGTCAAGAGTATTTACCTCGATAAGCCCAAAATTATCCAAGTTAAATGTCGATCCTGAGCAACGTTTAGCTCCTACTCTGGGCGCTCCAACCCGCTCCAAACAACCCTTAGAAGTTCCCAAACAACTTCTACTTAGCACTTCAACCAACTATGAAGATTTTCCTTAGGGTTTCGTTTTGAGACTAAAAGGACATAAGGTAGTATTTCCGGGCTCTACGTATAGAGGTAACTTTTGGAATACTACAAGGTATAAGGCTAAGGTATTTTGGAATAGTAACAATACTTGGAGAATACTTTCTACCAAGGGGGGGTGTATTTTATGAGAACAACTCAAGGTAGGGGGGGTACCCTCGGCTAGCACCACTAGGGAGGGGGGGTACCCTCTCGGCCAAGGCTTTCTCAAAGGGGGGAGGGGGGGAGAAGGCTTGGACGAAAACTTACAAAGGGGGAGAGGGGGATTTCAAGACTTAGAAGTTTTTGTGGATGAAGAAGTCTTCACAAAGGGGGGGGGGGGTATTTATAGGAAGATCAATGGCTAAGATCAAGCCAAGTGGGGGGCAAGTGGAGGGCCAAGATTTGCCCAAGTGCACCCTAACCCTACTCCACAATTCCCTCACAAACATTGACCCATGGATTAGGCCATAAAACATGCCATGAAATGGGCACCAATTCGGCCACCTTGACCGCCCACTTGAGGGTGACAAGTGTCGCCCTCTCGTTGGTCCAAAATATTTCATCTCTCGGAAAAATCCGCAAAAATAATAAATGACATAGCCGTAATTTTCCCTTCGCAAAGTTCGGAAAACGTTTCGTCAAAAAACGATTCTCTTCGGGGGTTGTGCACAAATTTCGAATCTTGCCTAACTTAAGGCTCAAACTTTTGTACGTACGTCCTCACGTACATACTCTGGAAATACGGGGTATAACACAATTGAAGTATTTTCTACACAAAGTGGGGTGGGCGAGACCACCACACAGGGAGGGAGTATTTTGCCTTGGAAATAAACTAAGTGTTGGATGAATAAGTCTTGCACTCAAGGGGGGTATTTATAGAACAATCAAAGGCTAAGATGAAAGCAAGTGTGTGGTAGATCTTGGGGACAAGTGTGTGTGCCACAATCCACTTGTCCAAGCAAGACAAGTGGCTAGCCACATGTCAAGAAAAATCGGCCAAGGGGACACTTGTCCATCACAAATCGGCCAACATGGCCACATGGGGGTGACACGTGTCGCCCCTGCGTCAAAATATTTCATCTTCCAAAAATATCCATAATGCCAAAAATCTCGAAAACAAAGTGGGCCCCACAAAACCGTAAATTTTCCCCGTGGGCCCAACGTGACCAATTCTGGAAATAAAATTCCATAATTCTCTAATATTCCAAGAAGTCCGAATACCAAATATGGGAATCCAATTCCCATTAACGAACCTTTTTCCTTCACAAAATCCGGAAACTTTTCCGTCGAAAAATCATATCTTTCTTCCTTTCCAATTTTAATGTCGTATTCTCGTACGTACGTCCTCACATACATACCCTCTTATGCTGATCCTGGTCCCTACGTCGGTCTCTACGTTCCTCAATCCCCTGTGCATAAGCCTGTATACGGGCAATGTCCATACCCGGCTGAAGAGCTACACCCGAGCAACCCTCTGCTAAGTAATCATCGAGCCCTGTGACATAGCGGTGCACTCTGTCCTCCATGTCTTCCACTAAAGCGGGGACGTACCGAGCCAATGAATCAAACTCTACATTGTACTCCCGAACTGTCCGCCCGTTTTGCCTCAACATCAAAAATCTATCGGCCCGAGCCCTCCTCATATGCGGAGGCAAGAAATGGCTAAGAAACGCCTCTGAGAACTCGTCCCAAACAGTTGGAAGCGCATGCTCCCCCCGGGATAGTTCCCATGAATCAAACCAGTCGACTGCAGTATCACGCAGCCGATGTGAACCCAACACCACCGACTCTGTCGCTGAGGCCTTGATCACTTTCATGATCCGCTGCAACTGTCGAATAAACTCCTGAGGGTCATCCTCAGCTCTCGATCCATAGAACTCTGGTGGACTACAACTCAAGAAGTCCCGAAGTCTCCAACTATCGGCTCTGGGGTGCACTACCGGTACCACCGTCTCCCGTCTGACCTCCTGTCTCGCCATAAGTCTAGCTAGTAACTGGGCCATCTCCTTGTAACCCATATCCTCTGTTCCTGGCCGTGGGACTGGAGGCTCAGATATCGTGGCCTCGTAGCTCTTTGCCGCTCTAAACTCTTGGGCCGGGCGCGTGAGAATTTGCCGTCTGTAGCACCACCGTAAAAATCGGGCTGTGCCACTCGTAACCCTCTCGCTCTACTCAGCCTCCTCTGCCTTGCCCTTCGGGCCCTGGTTGCACTGCGTAGGCATAATCGTACATAAGAATACGTCAGAGGGAGTCCAACTTATAACACAGCTCTAAGGCACGATCTTAGAGTGAGAAGAATGGAAACCAATCCTAAATATCCTATAGCCTCCTGATTATAGGTGTGGTGACAACACACCGATAATCAAGACTCTACTAGATACGGTCTGTAGACACTTTTCGAGGATTAACTGCTCTGATACCACTTTTGTCACAACCCGACCTCGGGCCCGCGACTGGTGCCTTACCCCGGGCACCCTAGTGATACTACATCAGAGAAAAACCAGCGGAAATAAAAACTTAAACATGAAACAGATATACAATAAAAAAACAGGCTAACCAAAACGGTCACCTTTCTGTATATACATAAAAACTTGAACAGTTACATCCTTTACAAACCCTGCCCACAACAGTACTACAGATGTTACACCCCGTATTTGCAGGACATGTTTTAAGAACGTACGTAAGAACTCACAAGTGTTGAGAATTGAGACTTGTAAAAATTTATCGGAATTAGGAAATTGTCGGAAAACGAATATTGTGACGAATGGGAGGGCGACACGTGTCACCCCCCCTTAGAATGCCTTGGACGAATTTGATCATGGTCAAAAGGGTCATTTGACCCTTGTTAGGAAGACAAGTCTTGCTAGCCTTAGAGCTTGACAACATTGACCAAGTCAATGACCCCACATTAGTCTTGATATTTGTTAAGACCTCATCCAAACCACCCATTTGTTTAGATCTTAACCCTCCATTGCACTATATTATACTACTAGTAGTGAGACAAGTTCCATACTTAGCCAAAAATTTACAAAAATTGGAAGAACAAACTTAGTTGCTCTCGGGTTTGGGTCCAAGAAGAAAGAAATTTTTTTGTTCCATGTCCAATAATCTTCCCACTTTAAACCAAGGTTCCTAAGTGTAGTGTAAGCATATCTCAATAGAAAAATCTTGGAAAAAGATAGTTTTCGGGTTAGTCGCAAAGTGAAAACCTAGTGGCTTTCTAGGTTTTGGATTGGAGGTTTGAAGGAAAGTTGTTGGTATTGTTCTAAGGGTCTCAAGTAGCGGATTGAAGTGTCTTGAAGAGTCTCTAAGTTGCTAGGGAGCGACTTCGGATTTGGAATTTGGATTAAGAATCGTTGAGGTATAACCTTGTTCTTTGAAAGTATTACAAGATTATTTATTTTGTTGTTAGCTTTACTTGTTGCTAGCATGAAGTATGTGTTGAAGTTTATAAGGATTATAGATCGATTGTAGTCTTGGAAATTCGAAATGAAATGTAGGCCATGTTAAGATGGATTACAATTTGATCGTTATTAGAAATCGTCGCATGTTACTTACTTAAAGATTTTGGTTGTTATAATCAAATGCGACTTGATATCATGTTATGCTACCAATTTGGATTGAAATGGAAATTGGATAAGAATTGGTATTGTTGAACTCAAGGTGGCCGAAATTGTGCTTATAGTTGTTATAGTTTGTTATTCATTTGTATTGGACTACCTTATAGATTGTGGTGAGCCAATTGGGGCTGTTTGGTTATTGTATCCGGCCTTAAAAAAGGTGGCATAGTAGTAGAAACAAAGGAGGTGCTGTCCGATTTTCCGTAGAATTTGGCGACTTAGCACTTAGAATGTTCTACGTTTGAAGTAAGAGGTTAATGGACGTATTGTGACCATGATAGGTTGAAGAACTAAGTATAGCGTATCCTACTTGAAGAATGGGATAGCTCAAGGTTGAAGTACTTTGGAGCATTTTGCTACTTGTCGACAATCGTCGCGAGGTATGTGAACCTCTTCCTTCCTTTGGTAGTTGTGTGATCTACTCTATGTAAAACTTTTCCTATCTTTAAGCATGACTAGTTGCACGTATGTAGTACTTGGTGACGTCTGAACTTTGACATTCTTTGCTAGCCTTATAAAATGCCAAGTCGGGTGAGTTAGGAAGTTAACTCACTTCTTTGAAAATATTAAGGATGTCTTAAGTCTTAGTAAAATTAAGGGACTTGAAGAGTTTTGAAGTATGTGATACTTGTTCCGTTTTAAACGTATAAGTCCCTTGGATAGGAAATTGTTTTTAACTAAGGCATAAAGTGAATATAACGGCTTTATGGGAAGTTAGTTATATTTGCTTTATGGAAAGATAAATGACTTGTTTTTAATGAAAAGGCAACTTGATTTTAAGGCATCAATTGCCTAAGGCTTTATAATAAAAGGAGTCACTTGAGTTCAAAAGGTTAAGAGACTAATTGTATTTTTGAAAGTTAAGAGAATTGATTTGAAAGTATTTAATACTTGGTTTTAAAAAGTAGAAGTCTCTTGGTTATAAAAGGAATGAGTTGGTCTAAAACCATAAAGGGTTATAACGGCTTTATGGGAAGTTGGTTATAACGGCTTTATGGAAGGTTAAAAGAATGGTTTTCTTCAGTAATGTAAGTAATGAGATGATTTGAAATAAGAAGGGCAAACTGTTTTTAAGGTACCAGTTGCTTAGGGTTTTTAAGAAAGAAGTCACTTGTTTTAGAAGCCGGTAATTGTATTTCTAAAAAGGTATTGTGACTTGTCTTGAAAGGTGGATAGGACTTGATACTATAGTTGTTAGTATCCGGGCAGTATACCTTTACGGGCAGACTATATGACATTATCGACCCGAGAACGGGCGGGCGGATACCTTTCACGCGCACTATATGACATTATCGACCGAGAATGGGCGGGCAGTATACCTTGCAGGCGCACTATATGACATTATCGACCCAGGAATGGGTCGGGCAGTATACCTTTACGGGCAGACTATATGACATTATCGACCCAGGAATGGGCCGGGCAGTATACCTTTACGGGCAGACTATATGACATTATCGACCGAGAATGGGGCGCAAGATACCTTTACGCGCACTATATGACATTATCGACCGAGAATGGGCGGGCGATACCTTTACGCGCACTATATGACATTATCGACCGAGTTGGGCGGGCGATACCTTACGCGGACTATGTGACCTTGATCGCGTCCCAGTTCGGCGGGTAGTGTAGGTGCCCTCCCAAAAGGCGGATTATACTTATGAAAGATAAGTAAGTTATACTGATAATGAACTTAATGATTTTTCCTAATCATGCGTAAGAATGTGGCTATAGTTTTTATTGAGAATGAAAAAGATAATAAGGTGCGATTAAGTTCATAAGTGGTAATGACACGGCGAGGATCCGTATGTATTTTTATACTTGTCCTTGTCATTCTTTTATGCAGTCATGATCTGCATTTCTTGCGTTATTTCTGCTCCATATTCAAATTTTGTTATCGACCCCGCCCGGGCTGCGTTCATGCCGCAGTTTTAGGTACCAGTGGCGATCCTTGCTCTTAGGATCTCGGTTGATTTTGAGAAAGCTCCATTTGCTCGGAGGCTTAGCTCTTGGTACGGTGTTCCACGAGGTAGTAGATTCATGTATATTCGTGGTATGGCGGGGCCTGTCCCGCCACGATTGTTACGTTAAAACTCTTAGAGTCTGTAGTCACATTTTGTGGGTCGGTTGTAAAGAAATGAGGCAAGCTGCTTGGTTGTATATATTTATGTCGGGAAGGTAGCCCTATCGGCTAACTTTGTTTTTTACATTGTTTTATTTTTATAAGGTTCATGTATGTTCCTGATTATCTCGATGTATACTGTAAGGGTGCCTGTGTAGGGCACGATCGCGATCGAGTCGGGTCGTGACAACAGACCTCTAAGAATTTTACAACAACGACGGGACAGGGCCCCGCCATACCCCTGAATGTACAAGAACCTACAATCTCAGGGAATCATACCAAAAGATAAGCCTCCGAAGAAACGGAGCTTTCCAAAACGCTGAATCGTGATCTATGGCGAGGATCAACAACCGGTGTACCTCTACTGCGGCGTGAACGCGGCCCGAAAGGTCGATCTGGCAGTACCAAGTATGTGGCGAAAATCACGTAAATGAAATCATAATAGTCTATATAAAGCAGGAGACATGTATGATAACCAAACTACAGTACACAACATATGAGCAGTCATGTCAAGTCAGAGACTCATGCCCTCAAAGTCATCACTCAAATATAACCATGGGTCTCACGCCCATAATATCAATCATGCCCGTGGAATTCCTTCCTCACTGCCGGCAGTCTATGATATAATAATACCAAGGAGTACACGTGCACACCAGGTCCCACCTATGTCATAAAACCGTACGGGGCCAGTACGAAGGCATAGCCACCAGAACCAACCTGCGTCACCAACTGACCGGGGAAAGTACAAAAGCCAACTACCAGAACCTATCGTACCAACTATGCTATAAAGCTGACCGGGGCAAGTACGAAGGCATAGCCACCAGAACCAACCTGCGTCGCGCATCCGACCGGGGCAAGTACGAAAGCCAACTACGTAACCACTGCGTCACCAACCTCATTCCACCGCATCACGGCGTGGCCGGCGTACGGAAGCCAACTACGTAACCACTGCGTCACGTGGCCAGGCAAGTACGTGGGCTAACTACCAGAACCTCCTGCATCACGAAACTTCGTGGGGAACTAGTCCGTTGAATGACTCTATAACGAACTGACCGGGGCAAGTACGAAAGCCAACTACCGTAACCAACTGCATCAAGAACGGCCAGGGAAAATGCGGGGCTAGCTACGTAACCAACATGCATCAGTAACCCTCATGGAGAGCTAGTCCATGGAACAACAATCCTAATGGAACCACCCGTGGGCCACCCAACGTGTCGGAGGTCCAAGGATATAACAAGATAACCACCTCCATCGAGAGACGCCAGAGTCGTTATACCCCGTATTTCAGTATGTATGCGTGAGGCGTGCGTATTAAATTTTTGCCTTAAGAATTGGCTTTGGTTCGAAATTTGGGCACAAGTGCCGAATAGAGTCGTTTACGTAAACGTTTCCACGACTACGTTGGGAAAATTCCGGCTATGTCATTTAGTATTTTTGCGGATTTTTCCGCGACTAACATTTTTGGACCAACGGAGGGTGACACTTGTCACCTCATTGGGCAACAAAGAGGAGGCTTGGCCTTGGCGATTGGTCCCTCCTTTTGTGCCTTGTTTGTGGCTTGTTTTGTGGAGTGTTTTGTGGAGTGTTTTGTGGGTGCACTTGGCTTGATCTTGGCCTTACACTTGCCTAACACATGGATGGATCTTGGCCATTGGTTGGCCTTTGCTTGGCCTATAAATAGCTCCCCTTTGTGAAGACTTTCTTCATCCACAAATTGCCTAAGTCTTGAAGTTCTCTTCCTCCCTCCCTTGTGAAATTCGTCCACCACACCCCTTTCCCCCTTTGCCGAAAGCTTTCCCCCCCCCTAGCCTAGTTGTTTTCGTATAATACCCTTTGTTGTGGTATAGAAATACTCTCCTAAGTATTGTTATAATGTCCAAAATACTTTAGCCCAAATACCTTGTAGTACTTTCCAAAGTACCCTTTGTACGAAAAACCCTAAGGAAAATCTTCACCCGTTGTTGAAGTATGGAGTAGAAGTTGCGTAGAACTTCTAAGGGTTGTTTGGAGCGGATTGGAGCACTCGGAGGAGGAGCTAAACCTTGCTCAGGAGCGACTTTAAACTCGGATAATTTTTGGGCTTATCGAGGTAAATATCTTGTCCCCCTATTGTAATTGGAAATTACATAAGTGTTGAATATATAGTGTTATATACTATATATAGAACTGAACTTAGTATTATGGCAATGTCTTTTGACTTAAGCCTGAAGAATGAAGAATTGAGCGAAGAATCACATGTAGAAGGATAATAAAGAGAAGAATCGATCAGTAATTACCTAGGGTTGTATTACTGATGAGACTTATGTAGCATTCTTGTGTAGTAGAATTGCAGCGTCGGTTAGGCGTGTTAACCCCGGTTGGCTTGGTAGCCAGCCTCGATAGAGGAGGAGATTTCTGCTGTTGCGGGGAGGTCTTTAATTTTACGTAGAAAGATGGGAGCGTGTGTTTAAGATTTAATAGACGTTTGTGGCCTTTATAGGTGAAAGTACTAAGAGTAGCGTATTCTACTAGGAGTGGAAAGGGCTAGCAAGGTTGTAGTACTTGGAGCATTTTGCTTATTGTCGTTAAATCGTCAGGTATGTGAACCTCTTCCTATCTCTTCTAGCATGATATGTGTGAACTATGTAGTACGGTAGACGTCATGTGTTAATCGTGTTTGATTGTTCTTAAAACATAAAGTGTTATAACGGCTTTATGGGAAGTTGGTTATAACGACTTTATGTAGGTAAGAAAATACTTTGTGGTTTTAAAAGGTAATCGATGTGAATTATAATCGCTAGTTATAATAAAGAACTTGATGTATTTCAAAAGATTTCTAAATCGTTTTGAAGGAGAGTAACACTTGGTTTTAAAGGTTTTAAAAGAGTTATACTAGCTTGATGGGAGTTAGGTATAATGTCTTAAGAAAGGTAAAGAAAATGGTTTCTTGATGTTAGAAGTTAAGAGACTTGATCTTATAAGATAAGAGACTTAACTTATTTGTTTTAATGTGGATGTTTGTGTGAAACCTCATTCGTGAGTAATGAGTACTTGGTTTTATTTAAAGGATAATGTTTCTTGATTTGGAAATCGAATGTGTATCGACGGACCATGCGGCGTTAATAAAGGAAAATGTATTGAATAATGATGAATTGTATTAAAACCAGAGAAACCTCCATCCGCATAGAAACTAAGATGAGACAAAATGATATTACATTTTCTAGATCATGGTCTTTGTAATAAGAATGTTGTAAACAAGAATAACCTACTCACGTGAGACTTATATTACTCAATTGTTCTAAAAGCGGAACCAGTGATTAAGTTTATGAACTATGAAACCATTTGAAAATGAGAAGCTTGAGTAATTGAAACTAGGCAAACCGAACTTAGGAAAAGAATGTTGTTACTTGATTTTGAAAAGGAATGTGGGTTGGTCATTCTAATACTACGGTATCGGGTGACTTTGATAAGTAATGGATCTCTTTTAAAGAATTTAACGACGTAGTACTTTAGGTTGAAACCCGACTTTGGCATAAAATGAAGGTACTTTGAGTGATGTGAAACTTGCCTATGCTTGTTGTGGTGAAACATTCCTACGCTTGTTGTTGTGAAACTTGCCTATGCTTGTGATGATAGCCTTTGTTGTGCAAGTGTGGTGTTTTACGTATTCTGGCGTCTCTCGATAGAGGCCGATTGGTAGTTGAGGTTTCTTCTTGCTTGGCACAGGTATCCGTGGTGGCTCTCGTACTGCCCCGCCTCGTGGCGATTCGGCCTTGGTATCTCGTAGTCACCCTCGACTTGCCCCGCTCGATATAGTGACGGTTTCGTGATCTGACCTTGGTCCCCGTGGTCACCGTACTTGCCCGGTCACCGCGTGACCGGCCTTGGTATCCGATGATCGGCTCTCGCCACCGTATCGGCTTCGTGTTTTGGTTGCATTGTTTTATTGGTACGGTCTGATCTGGTAGTTATACTTGGCCTTTACGTTTTTTATAACACAGGTGGGACGTGGTGTTCATGTATAATCCTTGGTATTGTTATATCATAAACTGCCGGCAGTGAGGAAGAAATTCCACGGGCACGAGTGATAATTTGGAGGGCGTGAGTCCCTATCTTGATGTAACTGGTTATATGTTATATACTGTAGTTTGGTCATCATACATGTCTCCTGCTTTATATAGACTATTATGATTTCATTTCTGATTTGTGATTTCACATACTTGGTACTGTTATCGACCTCGCCCGGGTGGCGTATAAAGAGGCGAGCCTACCACGAAACAGACCCGAACCGTGGCTCTCCGTATGGCACATCCTGAGAAGGGCCGTAGGGCATGCCTCAGGGATCGCATGCAGCCCGGTACCATTTGTTGGGTCGCCGGAGTGACACTAGAACCTCGCGGCAAAGTTACAAAGTGGTATCAGAGCAGTTAATCCTCGGAAAGTGTCTACAGACCGTGTCTAGTAGAGTCTGGATTATCGGTGTGTTGTGCACCACATCTATAATCAGGAGGCTATAGGACATTTAGGATTGGTTTCCATTCTTCTCATTCTGAGATCGTGCCTTAGAGCTGTGTGATAAGATTGGACCCTCCGACGTGTTTCGTTTTACCGATTATGCCTCTGCGAAGCAACCCGGGCGGAAGGCAAAGCGGCGAAGGATCTGCGAGTAAACGGCGGCGAGACCACAAGATACGAGCCTCCGATCCGCGATGCAGGCGGAGGAGATGAGTTATAAGTGGGCGATTAATGGCGAGTTGTGGCGAACTTGAGGATAAGTGGGCCAGCGGCGATTCGATGCGCGATGGTTCACCCTAGATCCGATAGTTCGAGGCTACGGATTTTACGAGTTGTAGGCCGCGAGTTTTATGGGTCGAGGCGAGGATGATCCGCAGGAGTTCATCCGAAGCGATTCTGATGGATCGTAGTGATCAAGGCATCGGAGATCGAGTCGGTGGCCCTAGGTTCACATCAATGCGTGATACCGCATGATCGGCGGTTTGATTCTTGGGAGCTGTCGGGAGAGCATGCACTTCAGCGGTATGGAACGAGTTCTCGAGGCCTTTCTTGCACATTTCTTGCCTCCCGGATGAGAGGGCTCGGGTAAGATTTTTGGTGTTCTGGCGAGCAGGCGACGGTTCGGGAGTACAATGTGGAGTTCGACTCATTGGCGTGACGTCCGCGTTAGTAGCTAGTATGGAGGATCGAGTGCACCGATATGTTCTGAGGCTCGATGATTTCCTTGCAGAGTTGTTGGTGTAGCTCTTGTACCGGCATGGACATTGCCCGCACGCAGCGTATACACTTGGATGTGAGAGCGGATAAATCGACGGAATGACCAAAGTCGCGAAGAGGCGAGCAGCAGGTCCTTTGGTGACTTTCGAGGCGGACCGCCTCAAAGAACTAGTTATGTACCTCGTCGATGCAGTGGTCCTCCCAGCTTTCGGACGCCGGGATATTCAGGCAGTCGGGGCTCCCGTGTTTCAGATTTTCGCGGAAGCGAGTGCTCGCCGGATGAGGTTGCCCTTGTCTCGGTGTGGCGTTGTGGAAAGCTTCATAAGGGAGAGTGTCGTACTAACTCGGAGATTGTTATTTTTGCGCCAACAGGCCATCCGGCAGAAGCTGTCAGACCAGGTAGCACTGGTAGGATAGCATGGACTACTAGAAGCGATTGCGGGTTCTTCACCTTCCGTAGCGAGCAGATGCTCGTGCCGGAAGGCCGGTAGAGGTCGCGGTGGGAGTTCCCCGTTTTAGCGGTCCTTGACCCGCCTAGTTTGTATATCCTTAACCTCTGTAGTTTTGTTGTATTGATGTTGTTGATGTGTTTAATGTTATGTTTGGATAGCTTTGTGCTAAAATGTGATTTAGAAACACAGTTAGTGAAAAGGGTAAGTCCTCAGGTAGTGTGAGATGGAAGTGGTAGCTTTCATGATGTGAAATAGTAAGATTGTTCGGATCGGGAACAAGAGTTGGCGCGATTGGGTCGGGTTGAGGACCATTTCGGGTCAACCCAGTAACCCGGTTTGGGGTGGGTCGTTAGGTGGTCCCGCCAGTGGTAGGGTCACGAGGGTGCTAGGCCCAAGTTTAGATGACCATCGTATGAGTTCGTGGATGCGTTCGATCAGAATCAGTTCGTGAAGGTCGGGAATGGCCTTAGGGGAAATCGAGGTTAGTGAGATGACCAAGTTTGGAGTTAGTGACTCGAGGTTGGAAACGAGCGTTGGCGAAGTGTGGTGCGGATACTAGAACGAGTTCGAGTGTTCGTGGCGAGTACTACGAAAGGGAAAAGTGAGCGTATGTTTTGTGGCGGTGTGGCATGATTGTTTTAAATGCGTATAGCGGTGAAGACTATCGACGGCGCTGTTGTTTTGAGACATTGAAGGAACATTCGGGCGAATGTTTCTAAGAGGATGAATGTTATACCGTATTTCGGAGTATATGCGTGAGGCGTGCGTATTAAATTTTTGCCTTAGAATTGGCTTTGGTTGAAATTTGGGCACAAGTGCGAATAAGTCGTTTTTACGACGAAAGCGTTTCCCACGACTACGTTGGGTAAAATTCGGATATGTCATGTATTATTTTTGCGGATTTTTCCGGCGGACGGAACATTTTTGGATTAACGGGAGGGTGACACTTGTCACCTCATTGATCGGCAAAGAGGAGGCTTGGCCTTGGCCGATTGGTCCCTCCTTTTGTGCCTTGTTTTGTGGCTTGTTTTGTGGAGTGTTTTGTGGAGTGTTTTGTGGGTGCACTTGGCTTGATCTTGGCCTTACACTTGCCTAACACATGGATGGATCTTGGCCATTGGTTGGCCTTTGCTTGGCCTATAAATAGCTCCCCTTTGTGAAGACTTTCTTCATCCACAAATTGCCTAAGTCTTGAAGTTCTCTTCCTCCCTCCCTTGTGAAATTCGTCCACCACACCCCTTTCCCCCTTTGCCGAACGCGTTCCCCTAGCCTATTTGTTTTCGTATAATACCCTTTGTTGTGGTATAGAAATACTCTCCTAAGTATTGTTATAATGTCCAAAATACTTTAGCCCAAATACCTTGTAGTACTTTCCAAAGTACCCTTTGTACGAAAAACCCTAAGGAAAATCTTCACCCGTTGTTGAAGTATGGAGTAGAAGTTGCGTAGAACTTCTAAGGGTTGTTTGGAGCGGATTGGAGCACTCGGAGGAGGAGCTAAACCTTGCTCGGGAGGCGACTTTAAACTCGGATAATTTTTGGGCTTATCGAGGTAAATATCTTGTCCTATTGTAATTGGAAATTACATAAGTGTTGAATATATAGTGTTATATACTATATATAGAATGAACTTAGTATTATGGCAATGTCTTTTGACTTAAGCTCAAGAATGAAGAATTGAACGAGAATCACATGAAGGATAATAAAGAGAAGAAGCGAATCGTAATTACCTAGGGTTGTATTCTGATGAACTTATGTAGCATTCTTGTGTAGTAGAATTGTGCAGCGTCGGTTAGACGTGTTAACCCCGGTTGGCTTGGTAGCCGACCTCGATAGAGAGGAGATTTCTGTTGTTGCGGGAGAGTCTTTGCCAATTTTACGTAGAAAGATGGGAACGTGTGTTTAAGATTTAATAGACGTTTGTGGCCTTTATAGGTGAAAGTACTAAGAGTAGCGTATTCTACTCGAGGAGTGGAAAGGGCTAGCAAGGTTGTAGTACTTGGAGCATTTTGCTTATTGTCGTTAAATCGTCGCGAGGTATGTGAACCTCTTCCTATCTCTTCTAGCATGATATGTGTGAACTATGTAGTACGGTAGACGTATACGTGTTAATCGTGTTTGATTGTTCTTAAAACATAAAGTGTTATAACGGCCTTATGGGAAGTTGGTTATAACAGCTTTATGTAGGTAAGAAAATACTTTGTGGTTTTAAAAGGTAACTGATGTGAATTATAACTGGCTAGTTATAATAAAGAACTTGATGTATTTCAAAAGATTTCT
The DNA here is from genome assembly GCA_029844215.1 of Przewalskia tangutica. Taxonomy (NCBI): domain Eukaryota; kingdom Viridiplantae; phylum Streptophyta; class Magnoliopsida; order Solanales; family Solanaceae; genus Przewalskia; species Przewalskia tangutica. Next base: position 53,651,372 of record CM056724.1, read on the forward strand.
AAATCGTTTTGAAGGGAGAGTAACACTTGGTTTTAAAGGTTTTAAAAAGAGTTATACTAGCTTGATGGGGAGTTAGGTATAATGTCTTAAGAAAGGTAAAGAAAATGGTTTACTGATGTTAGAAGTTAAGAGACTTGATCTTATAAGATAAGAGACTTAACTTATTTGTTTTAATGTGGATGTTTGTGTGAAACCTCATTCGTGAGTAATGAGTACTTGGTTTTATTTAAAGGATAATGTTTACTGATTTCGGAAATCAGAATGTGTATCGACAGACCACTGCAGCGTTAATAAAGGAAAATGTATTGAATAATGATGAATTGTATTAAAACCAGTAGAAACCTCCATCTGCATAGAAACTAAGATGAGACAAAATGATATTACATTTTCTAGATCATGGCTGCTGTAATAAGAATGTTGTAAACAAGAATAACCTACTCTCACGTGAGACTTATATTACTCAATTGTTCTAAAACGGAACCAAGTGATTAAGTTTATGAACTATGAAACCATTTGAAAATGAGAAGCTTGAGTAATTGAAACTAGGCAAAGCGGAACTTAGGAAAAGAATGTTGTTACTTGATTTTGAAAAGGAATGTGGGTTGGTCATTCTAATACTACGTATCGGGTGACTTTGATAAGTAATGGATCTCTTTTAAAGAATTTAACGACGTAGTACTTTAGGTTGAAACCCGGACTTTGGCATAAAATGAAGGTACTTTGAGTGATGTGAAACTTGCCTATGCTTGTTGTGGTGAAACATTCCTATGCTTGTTGTTGTGAAACTTGCCTATGCTTGTGATGATAGCCTTTGTTGTGCAAGTGTGGTGTTTACGTATTCTGCGCGTCTCGATAGAGGCGATTGATGGTTGAGGTTTCTTCTTGTTCGCTGGGTATCCGGTGGTCGACTCGCCTGCCTCGTGATTCGGCCTTGGTATCGGTAGTCGACCCTCGCTTGCCCGTTCGAAGATAGTGACGAAGTTTCGTGATCTGACCTTGGTCCTGGTGGTCAGCCCTACTTGCCCCGGTCACCGCGTGGCCGGCCTTGGTATCCGATGATCGGCTCTCGCTTGCCGTGACGGCCGTGTTTTGGTTGCATTGTATTATTGGTACGGTCGGATCGGTAGTTATACTTGTCTGTGCGGTTTTATAACACGGGTGGGACATGGTGTTCATGTATAATCCTTGGTATGTTATATCATAAAGCTATGGCGATGAGGAAGAAATTCCACGCACAGTGATAATTTGGAGCGTGAGTCCACTGTCTTGATATGAATGGTTATATGTTATATCGTAGTTTGGTCATCATACATGTCTCGCTTTATATAGACTATTATGATTTCATTTCTGATGTTGTGATTTCACATACTTAGTACTGTTATCTTGACCTCCTTGAAGTGCGTTAAATCTGCCGAGTAAAAGGTACATCTATCGATCCATTTTAGGATCGCTTTCAGTATTGAAAGCTCCGTTCCTTGGAGGCTTATCTTTTGGTATGTTACCAGTGCAGTAGATGCTTATACATTCGGGGGTATGGCGGGGCCTGTCGTCATAGTTGTTGTAAATCTTAAGTGCAGCCTTTGTTGTGGCGGGGTTGTAAAAGGATTAAACTGTTCGGGTTTTATGTATATACTGAAGGCAACTGTTTTGGTTGGCCTGTTTATTTATTATATCTCTTGTTTCATGATTCATGTTTTATTTTCCGCTGGTTTTCTCTGATGTTGTATCACTAAGGTGCCCGGGGTAAGGCACCAGTAACGGGCCCGGGTTCGGGGCGTTACAGTAGCATAGAAATACAACACTTGCACAACAAAGGCTATCACAACTAGCATAGGCAAGTTACTCACACTCAAGGTACTTTCATTTTATGCCAAAAATCCGGGTTTTAACCCCAAAGTACTACATACTTTAACTATTTAAAAAGATCCATTTCTTTCACAAAAGTCACATGATACTAACACTCGTAGTATCCAAAATAGAGTAACTCTTATTTTAAGTAAACCAAAACAATTTCCATACCTTCTTTTAAATAAACCAAGACAAACCATGCCTTCTTTTTAAACCAAATCACTTCTCCTTTTAGAATCAAGTTACCATTTCAAATCCAATAATAAAACCATTCTTTTGTTTCATAAAGTCGTTATAACTAACTTCCCATAAAGCTATTATAACTCTTTATGTTTTAAACCAACCAAGGACAACTACTTCTCATTTCCGAAATCAAGATAACTTTATTCTTTTAAAAGACCAAGCACCCATTACTCACGAATGAGGTTTCACAACTTTTTAACACAATTCGAGTCTTTAACATTTCATAACAAGTCACTTAACTTTAGAATCAAGTCAAGGACACAAAAGGAAAATCAAACTCCTTTAACACACGTGCGTCTACCGCACTATATATATTTCACAAATATCATGCTCAAGAGAATAGGAAGAATCACATACCTCTTCGGCTTAATCCACAAGCCAAGTCGAGTAGGCCGCGCGTAGAGTACCCACCTATAATAAACAATATATGTCTATCAACGTCTAGACTTCTTCGTAGAACATTCTAAGTGTCAGGTTCCTTATTTTACGGAAAATTGGGCAGCACCTCCCCCCCCCCCCGTAACCACATAAATATCCTCCTATATCAAGGCCCGCTACAAAGCCAACAACTCCAAGGGGATTACACGTCTAACCGGATGTGTACAATTCTGCCCCACAATAATACTACATAAGTCTACTGTAAATACAGTTCAATGTAAATACAGTTCAATTCTTTTTAATCAACCTTCCATATATCTTATACTCAATTCTAATCTACTACAATATGTAATCTCCAATTACAATAGGGGGATAAAGATCATTACCTCGATAAGCCCAAAATTATCCAAGATTAATAAGTCGATCCTGAGCAACGCTTAGCTCCTATTACTTAAGCTCCAATCCGCTCCAAGCAACCCTTAGAAGTTTCTAAACAACTTCTCTTAATACTTCATCCAAGCTATGAAGATTTTCCTAGGGTTTCATTTTGCGACTAAAGGAATAAAGTAGTATTTCCGGGCTCTTATGTTGGGATTACTTTAGAATACTACTAGGGATACAAGACTAAGGTATTTGGGATTATACAACAACAATTGAAGTATTTTCTACACAAAGTGGGGGGGGGGGGGGGGGGTGGACGAGAACACCACAAAGGGAGGGAGTATTTTGCCTTGGAAATAAACTAAGTGTTGGATGAATAAGTCTTGCACTCAAGGGGGGTATTTATAGAACAATCAAAGGCTAAGATGAAAGCAAGTGTGTGGTAGATCTTGGGGACAAGTGTGTGTGCCACAATCCACTTGTCCAAGCAAGACAAGTGGCTAGCCACATGTCAAGAAAAATCGGCCAAGGGGACACTTGTCCATCACAAATCGGCCAACATGGCCACATGGGGGTGACACGTGTCGCCCCCTACTCGTCCAAAATATTTCATCTTCCAAAAATATCCATAATGCCAAAAATCTCGAAAACAAAGTGGGCCCCACAAAACCGTAAATTTTCCCCGTGGGCCCAACGTGACCAATTCTGGAAATAAAATTCCATAATTCTCTAATATTCCAAGAAGTCCGAATACCAAATATGGGAATCCAATTCCCATTAACGAACCTTTTTCCTTCACAAAATCCGGAAACTTTTCCGTCGAAAAATCATATATTTCTTCCTTTCCAATTTTAATGTCGTATTCTCGTACGTACGTCCTCACATACATACCCTGGAACTACGGGGTGTAACAAATTCTACCACATAGGAGGATTAAAATCAATAACCTAAATACTACACAGGCAATCGTGATACTGCCGTTCAAGATACGTCTAAACAACTATAACATATTCAAATCTCCCTTTTCAGATCTCGATTTGAAATCATTTAAGTAATGAGAATTAATGGCCAGTTAATTATCACACAATAATCACAAGTTGAATAGATCTCAATATACGAAGAAACAATACAAGCAATGCATTAATTCATGAAAGAGCTTAAAGTGATTCGACGAAAAGCTCTAATAAAAGTAATTAACTCATAGACATGCTAAGAAATAAACACTCAATATCCAACATAAACTGAATTTAAAATAAAGAAGAGAAAAAAGAACTTGAACAATCGTGGTCTCCAATTATGTTTGCCCTCTTGTTTCTTGCTTCCCAAAGTATGATATGTTATGAGATAATCCCCAAAATTTGTTCCCAGTGTTTATATACTGAGAAAATCCCATTTTGGACCTTTTTACCCTTGTTAAATTTCAGATATCTCGCTAAGTTCCACAGTTGGGGCCGCGACGCTAATTCGCTGGGAAGTTTCTGCCAATCAGGCACCGCAGAACCTCTTCCAGGCACTGCGGCCCTTGCCTCTATGCACCGCGGTCCTTCAGCCTATCTCGTCCGGATTTTTGTCAGATTGCTTCTATGCTTCCCGGGACTTCTTTGATTGATTGCTTGGGATCCGATGTGTACTTTTATCCTCAAAATCGGCTTATTTCCTCTTCAATTCGCCTTATCCTATCTAAATCGCTAATAACCTAAAAACACAACACAAAACTAAAAATAGACTACAAATAGACTCAACAACCTCCACAGTTGGAAAAACGGAAATAAAATCTTTTGGGCAAGGATAAAACTTAATTTTTTTTATTTCACCCGAGAGACCAACACGTTCGGTAGGCAAGGCGATTAAAATAACCAACGAATCATATGTTCGCAACCACGTCGTGATTGGAATGATCTTTTCAAAATTTAAGTCTTAGCCCTCCTTAATCAAAACATTTACTGTTTTGGGTACGAATATGAAGGTTTTTTTTATATTCAATTATTTCTAACAGTTTGTTCTTGATAGCTTGCGAGAGAAACTTACGAAAGTTAAAGAAGATGAGATACCCCTCGCAGATGATTTATTTTATTTTATTGTTTTTTTTTAATTTTCTTTAATTCAATTTTTTTTTATTCTGTATTGTAATTTAAATTATTGTACTTGTGTAATTATTGAAATGTTTAGAATAGTTAGACTTAGGATTAATAAATTAAAAAGGGGTAGCTTTAAAATTGGAAACCTGATGCTAGTTTTATGTTAAGCTCGTCATTCATGTTTCAAAACGCCACTAGTTTATTTATTCTAGACAATGCATCTTTTATTTAATTACTTGCAATATTCTTTTTAATTAATTTTGTATCTAGAAAATGCATTTTTCTTAGTATAATAATTAACCTAGATTTGACCGGATAACCTCAAGTTAGCGGATCTTAAATGATGAATAACCTCTTCCCTTAGGATAATAAAGAACCCTGATCTAGAATCACATAATTTCGCAGACCAATCATATGGAGATCATTTGCAACATTTTTATGCCACATTTAAGTGTCCTAATTCACTCTAATAATTAGGTGGCGACTCCTCAACCCTTAGCATTTCACTAATTCAGGAATCACCAGCAATGTTGCAGTTCCGTTCCGTCCTCGGTCAAAAATGGGCGCGACAACATGACGACTCCACTGGGGATATTCAGGTTTTTAACCATAGCAAACTCAGATTTATTATTATTTGGCTTTATTTGTTCCTTATTTTATCTTGTGCTTTAAATTATTTCTTTATTGTAATTTTGTATGCCCAAACTACTTTAATTGCTACTTTCTTTCACTGGTTTTCTTAAATTTGCATTCCGCTCATATTTTCTACCCTTCAGAAAATTGACACTATCACACATTGCACACGAGGTGTGTTTCACGTACCCTTATATTTTTCTTTCAAATGTCCAAATTTTAGGAGAGTTGGCGTATGCACGGAGTTTTCTGGTCCGTTCGGTTGGCCGCGTTGCCTTCTCACTCGAGCAATCTGCTTGGGAACCTTAGGTCTAGTAAGCCAAATATTAGAAAATTAGGATAAAGCTATACCACTCCTTTTCATCTTAGGTGGGTTGATGCTTGATATCGACTTAACAATTAAGAAATCCACCAAATGCTCGAAGGGTCTCACAACCCAACGACCAATCATCATATTATGTAGCATGATAATGATAGACGGATCCAAGATTAGTCATAACATGTTGGAACTGGCAAATCAACCTTTATTTACAACAGAACACATTTCAATTCAGTGGCTTGGATTAATCTATCATAATCTCGCATATTTGACGTTTAGGCTCACCTCTGGCATATGAGAGACCCAATGCATGTTAGGGAGCACATTTGATTTTCATGCAATCCGCTTGCTATTTTTGTTGCCTCCCACTCTGTGTATATTATTTCTGTGATTACTCGACTTATGCTAACTTGGTTTTCTTCATTTTTTAGAAGGTTTATTTTGCTTGATTTATTCCGACAAAAAAAAACCACAAAAAAATCCTTTTTGTTATGTGTCCTGTACTACGTGTATCTGATTCTCACCACATGGTGTGATACGTAGGTAACCCATATTGGGTGCGACACCCTCATAAAAGGTATAAATAGTAAAATATAAAAATTTACTCCATCTTCACGAACTACGCGTGTCTGATTCTCACAACACGGTGTGATACGTAGGTAACCCTCCTCGGGTTCGACATAAAAAATATTAATCTAGTCTTTGCGGAACGCTACCCAGCGAAAGTGGAACGAACATGCCAAAGAAATGCACTTCCTTGTCCACCTTAGAAAAGGACATATTTGGCTCACCCACTCGAGTCTGAAATTGTGATTAAAACATCATTTTAAAATTTGGAACTTACTGTACCTAAAGCGTTGCAGCCCCATGGTGGAGAGTTGTGGCTCTGACTTACGAAACAGAAACCAAAAGTTTCTGCCCCGCAAGCACCACAGCTCCTTGGAGGAGCGCCGTGGCGGCGTCGCGTCGCCTGATGTCTAGAAAGCAAAAAATAATAATAATTCAGTTTCAGAAAGTTAACCCATAATTATTATACAGTATATTTAGTATACTGTTTTATGTGCTAAATGATCGTCATTTATTATACTATAATAGCATCCGCAAATAATGCTTAGGTAGGCGGCGCCAAATACTAGTTTAGCGTCCGTAAATTATGCTTGGGTAGGCGGTGCCCAAATACATGTTTAACTGCTTAATTTCATGCTTTGTGTAATGTTTAAAACACGTTAGAGTTGATCTTGATTAAAACCTGAATAAAATTTTCCCAAAATTTTAATACAAGTCTTATTTAATATGAACGCGTCGTCCGTTATAATTGATTGTAGTGCAAAATTCTTTTCGACGAGATGAGTATTTATGCCCCATCATTTGCTCTAAGTCTATGAGGACTCAAACTCTTTCATATATGCATGCTAAATATATAAGTAGGTGATAAACCTTCATGGGTATTTACACCCCAGTGTTTTCTCTATGAAGGCAAAACCCACTTAGATACATAAATGCAGTCGCATAACGGAGTTGACTTGCTAGGCTGTCTTGGCGCCTTAGTGTCGGACAAGCCGAGGGACACAAATCATTTTGTTTAAAATATTCTATCAATCAAGAATTGCAAATTGTTTGTAATTGATTTAAAGACCTACCAGATCATGTTGTTGAAGTTATCAGCCTCAGCAAACGCAGATACAACATGAGTCTGGATCTTGGCCCATTATAACCCTATTTGATATGAGTCTGTATTCTTTCATGGGGTAAAAGGATATGTTAAAATAGTGGGAGCTAATTAAATTAAAGGACACGATTAATTAGTTAATGAATGTGTTCAAATAGAAATTATATATTAGGATGTTAATTTTCAGGTCTATCTTATCTTCAGTTTACAATATCGAATCTGTCACTTAAAATGTTGGTTGAAACAAACAATCTGACTGGAGAAAACTTCCCTGACTGGTTAAGAAATCTACGCATGTTGTTACGATTGGAAAAGATTGAGTATTTGTTAGATAAAACATTCCTAACAGTCCCTGCTGAAGATTCTGAAGAGTATTTCCTGTTTAACAAGACAACCTATCAGAAATATTTTGATGATGCTATTGCGGCACAATGTGTTATGTTATCTTCTATGATTCAAGAGTTACATAAACATAATGAAAACATGGCCCCCAACGAGATGCTAGAACATTTGAAGAGTCTCTATGACTCACAGTCTCAGACAATAGAGAATGAACTGCTGAGAGACCTTTTCAAATATAAGTTGAACGAAAAGGATCAGGTGTCACAACATGTTTTGAAAATGATTGGGTTAATAGAGAGGTTGGCTTCGATTGGAATGAAGCTGCCCGTGAATGTTTCTGTCAACCTAATCTTGAACTCGCTCCCTAGTTTGTTTGAGAACCTTATTGTAAATTTCAACATGAATGGAACCAAGGCGTCTCCCAGAGCTTCACAACATGTTGAGGACCTTCGAATCGTCCACCTCCAAAGGTAAGGTTGTGCTCATGGTGGGCTCCTCTAGCAAGTTCAAACCTAAAGGTAAGAACATGTAAATGAAGAAGGGTAAGGTGGTTGCCGCCACACCCATAGTTTTGAGACCTCAGGAGTTGTTCAGAAGAAGGGGAAAATAGCTGCAGATGTTTGCCTCAACTGCAAGAGAAAGGGGCATTGGAAGAAGGACTGCACAGCTCCAAGGGGAGACAAAGCACTAGGTGCTCCTGGCCCTGCTGGACAAGTTATGTTTGTTATTGAAATAAATATGTCTATAACTAATTCTCACTGCTAGGTATTAGATACAGCTTGTGGCTCACATATTTGTAACAATGTGCAAGGGCTAACTGACAGTAGAAGGGTTGGACCGTGGGAAGTGGATCTGTGCATTGGAAATGGAGCACAAGTGGATGCTGAACGCGTGAGGACTTATAGACTAGATTTACCTTCTGGCTTTTGTTTAGAACTCAATAATTGTTATTTTATTCCCTCATTAACAAGGAATATTATTTCTGTCCCAATGTTAGACATTGATGAGTTTTCCTGATTTATTACAAATGGCAATTTTGTGCTATCTTTTAATGGTTTTATTTGTGGAAATGCACCGCTTGTGGATGGATTGTATGTTCTAAACTGTAGTCATGAAATTTTCAATATACAAAATAAATGAACTAAAATAAGTAAGAAACCCCACTTACTTATGACACTGTATACTTGGTCACATCAATGAATCAAGGATAGCAAGATTAATGAAGTTAGACTACCTAGAACCATTTGACGTAGAATCATATTGTAATTGTGAATCTTACTTGAGAGGAAAGATAACCATCAAGCCATTTTCTGGGAAAGGTGTGCGTGCCAAAGAGATGCCTGAGTTAGTCCATACCAATGTATGTTGGCCATTTTCGACTCAAGCTAAGGGAGGATTCCCTTACTTCATCACTTTTACAAACGATTTCACAAGGTTTGGGCATGTGTATCTTATGAAACACAAGTCTGAATCTTTTGAGAAATTCAAGGAGTACAAGTTAGAAGTGGAGAAGCAACTTGAAACAAGTATCAAGACATTTCGATCAGATCGAGGAGATTGATACTTAAGAAAAGAATTTCTAGATTACTTAAAGCTTCATGAAGTCCAATCACAATGGACACCTCCCGGAATGCCACAAATAAATGGTGTTGCTGAAAGGAAAAATCGAACCCTATTAGATATGGTTAGATCCATGATGAGCTTCTCAGCTCTGCCGACATACCTTTGGGGATATGCATTACAAAGTTCAATATATATTCTGAATAGAGTTCCTTCAAAGTCAGTAGAGAAAACACCATATGAGATATGGAATGGTAAGAATCCAACACTTAAACATATGCGAACCTGGGGTTGCCCTGTATATGTAAAGAAGTTGTTTACTGACAGGTTGTAATCCAAAAGTGAAAAGTATTATTTTGTGGGGTATCCAAAAGAAATTAGGGGATACTATTTCTATCTTCCTGGAGAACATAAGGTCATTGTTTTCAGAAATGCAATTTTTCTTGAAGAAGACTATTTCTACAAGGAACAGAGTTGAAATAAGATAGAACTTGAAGAAATTCAAGAAGCACAAGATATTACAGAGGTTGAACCCTTGTCAAATGACCTAGGAAAGGATTCAGTGGGAGTATTTGGTGAAGATTGGGTACTTAGAGTACGCCGCCCGGCGATTAAGTCTTTGTGAGAAATAATCTGAGAATGAAAGACTCTACACCTGACGATGGAAGATGAAATGCAGAATATTCAACTCCGTAGGACCACTAGAACTCATCGTCCGCGTGAAAGACTTAATCTCCTTGTTGAAACACACAATGAGATAAATATTCCTAATGACGATGAACCTCAACCTACAACAAAGCTATATCAGACATTGATTCACAAAGATGGCAAGAAGTCATGAAATCTGAAATGGACTCAATGTACATCAATCAAGTTTGGAACTTGGTTGATTTGCCAACAGGGGTTAGACCCATATGATGCAAATGAGTCTTCAAGAAGAAGATTGATGCATATGGCATGATACAAACTTATAAGACAATATTGGTGGCTAAAGGTTATAATCAACGACTTGGGGTCGATTATGATGAAATCTTTTCACCAGTTGCAAAGATCAAGTCCATTCGGATATTTTTTGTAATAGATGCATACTATGATTATGATATTTGGAAAATGGATGTTAAAACTGTCTTCCTCAATGGAAATCTAATTGAGGAGGTGTATATGATACAACAGAGGGTTTTACATTCAAGACTCAACCAAAAGCAGTATGTAAATTACCGAAGTCCATTTATGGACTTAAGCAAGCCTCTAGGAGTTGGAATATTTGTTTTGACAAAACAATCAAATCGTTTGACTTTGTTAGAAGCAAAGAAGATCCATGCGTCTATAGTAAACGCACAGATAAGAGTATTGTCTTCATTGTTATATATGTTGATGACATATTAATAATGGTAGATAATAAGACTCTCATGATGTCAGTCAAGGAATGATTATTCAGCACCTTCATGATAAAGAACTTAGGTGAAGCCTTCTACATTCTTGGAATTAGGATCTACAAAGGTAGACCTAATAGATTGTTGGGGCTGTCACAATCTATATACATAGACAAAGTGCTAAAACATTTCTCTATGGAAAATTCAAAGAAAGGAAGTCTTCCTATGGGTCAAGGCATCAAGTTATCAAAGAAGGATAGTCCTGTTGCAGAACTTGAACGTATGAAGAGGATCCCATATGCTTCAGCTATTGAATCAATCATGTCATGACCCGACCCCGGGCCGCGACTAGTGCCCTACGTGGGCACCCTTCTAATCATACAACATCAAAACAACTGCGAAAAATAAGTAACACATTTTTTTTAAAAACAAGACAAAGCCGATAAGGCTGCCATAATATAAAACACCCAAAAAGGACTTACACTATCCAAAAATGTAATTACAACTCTAACCAGTCCAGCCCACATGTGAATACAGACCTCTAAGATTTGAACAAATACTATGACGGGACAAGGCCCCGCCGTACCCCTGAATATACATAGCCAGGACAACTCCGGAACATTGGAGCCATCTCAAAATCTTTGAACCGGGATCCTAAGCTCGCGGATCCACAATCGTAATACCTAAACTGCGGACGTAACGCGGCCCAAGAAGTCGATTACAAAAGTGCGAATATGGAACGGAAATAAAGTACAGTAAACAGATCATAACTGTACAAAAGAATGGCAGGGGCAAGTATAAAAGTACATACGAGATCTGTAGTGTCATTACCACTCATGAACTTAATTGCACAACATTATCTTTTCCATCCCATTAAGAGTTATAGCCAAATCTTACGTACATACTTAGGAGAAATCATTAAGTTCATTACCATATAACTTACTTATTTTTCATAACATAATCCGGCCCTTTATGGAGGGGCGCATATACTACCCCGATCGGGACGCGATCAAGTCACACAAATATCAAAGCGTGCCCGTGGAATCCCCCATCACTGCCGACAGTCATAAGTGTAAAATATAACCATGTGACGCGCCCGTGGCATCCCACCTCACTGTCGGCGTACACATACACAATACATATATATATCTCCTGCCCATGGAATCCCACATCACTGCCGACAGCCGTAGGTGTAACATATAACCATGTGACGCGCCCGTGGCATCTTACCTCACTGTCGGCGTACACATATACAACACGTATATATATATATATATAACGTGGCCACATGCCCCGGAATCCCTCATCGTATAAGCATGGCCATAACGTGCCCTCGGCATCCCTCATCGTAGGTGCAGGTCTTCATGGGGAGCTAGCCCATGGAGTAATAATATAACATGCCCCCGGAATTCCTCATCGTGGGTACATGTCTTCATGGGGAGCTAGCCCATGGAGTAATAATATAACATGCCCCCGGAATCCCTCATCGTGGGTACATGTCTTCATGGGGAGCTAGCCCATGGAGTAATAATCGTCATACATGCATGGTCGCGTGCCGGAATCCCTCATCGTATAAGCATGGCCATGGGTAATAAAACAAATCCGGGAATCTAACCCGCCTCCTGGTCACATGCCCCGGAATCCCACATCGTATAAGAATGTCCAAGGATCAATCATAATGGAAGCATACCCGTGGAATCCCACATCACTGTCGGTACGTCCAAGTAAACTTACAACAAGACAGTGACCCTCCCGAGAGTCACGACAACGTAAACATATAATACTTGCACTCAAGCTATCACAAGCAAACATAGGCAAGTTCATTAAACCTTTAGACTTCCATTTTTATAAACTCATGGCATTTTCATTTCACACATAAAAATTCGGGAATTTAACCCAAAGTACTACGTGCTTACATTCTTTTCAAAAAGACTCCTATTCATATAGAACCCCAAGATACTAACACCCGTAGTATCAAGGCTTGTTTACATTTTACCTAAGTCACTACACTTTTAGAAATACATTTTTCGGCTTCTAAATCAAGTGACTTCTTTCCTTAAAACTTAAGCAATTGATGCTTTTAAATCCATTTGCCTTTCTTTATTTCAAAACATTTATCATTACTAAGAGTAAACCACTCTTTTAACTTTCCATAAAGCTATTATAACCTACTTCCCATAAAGTCGTTATACTAACTTTATACTTAGGCAAATACATTCTTTTTATAACCAAGAGACTTATACTTTCGAAAACCAAGTATCGTATACTTTCAAAATACTTCAAGTCTCTTATCTTTTAGAATCAAGTTTCGTAGTTCATAGTCTTAACACTTCATAACGTAAACTCTTTAAATTAAGCAACATATGCCTTATATGTGTGAATAGGTTATACTTGTTTATACTGATCTCATTAAAGCAGCCATGATCTAGAAAATGTAATACAATTTTGTCTTATCTTAGCTTCTATGCAGATGGAGAATTCTACTTGTTTTAATATAATTTATCGTCATTACATTTTCCCTTATTAACGCTGCAATGGCTTGTTCGATACTTATTCTCATTCGTGCCGTAAATTAGCCAAGTCAACTTGGCTCCAAATACCTCCTAACGACTCTTACCAACATCCCCCATAAGACTTGGTAAGAACTTAGGATAACTCAGACATAACCTTTACATAGAGTAAATCAACATACATACTTCTTAACTTCTAAGAGTAGAAGGAATCATGAAATAATACCACATGTATATTCCATACATAGAATCATGTCTAAAGAAGGAAGAGGTTCACATACCTCGCGACGACAAATATCAAAATGCTCCGAAGTACTTCAACCTTGATAGCTATTCCATCCTTCAAGTAGAATCCGCTATACTTAGTACTTCAACCTAAAATGGCCATAATACGTCCATTAACCTCTAGCTTCGAACGTAGAATATTCTAAGTGCAAAGTCACTAAATTCTACAGAAAATCGGACATCACTTCCTTTGTTTCTACATACTTTTCCACCTTTTTCAAGGCCGAATACAATAACCAAACATGCCACATTAAGGCTCAACAATGTAGTTAACAATAGGGGATTACACACCTACAAGACGTGTAAAATTTCGCCCCACAATTGATATCAAACTAGTCCATAATACAATGCCATTTTCGGCCAAAAGGTGCAACAACTTATCAAACTTTCCAATTCCTTTCCAATCCAAGTTCTTAGGTCTAATATGTTATATAGTCATAAACAACTTCAACAACTACAATTTCCTTCAATATATAACATGTGACGACTTATACTTATAATCAACTTGAATTGTAATCTTAAGGCTAAACATACTAGTTTCGGATTAGGGTTCCAATAGCCAATATACTTATCAAACTTCATAATATAAACATCTCATGCTTGCTAATATCCATAGCTACAACAATAAGTAATCTTAATTACTAAAACGACAAAAAATATACCTTTACAAGCCCTTAATCTTTTCAAGATTCAAAGTCGCTCCTTAGAAATTCTTAGCTCCTTGACTTATGTTCCAATCCGCTCCAAGCACTCCTTAGAAGCCTATGAAGAACCCATCTTCAAGTTCCAACTTCAAAGTTGAAGAACCCCTTAAGTTTCCGCCTTGCGACTAACGTGAAAACGCCGTTTTTCCGAAAATTTTCTATTGAGATATCCTTACAATACCCTTAGGGACCTTGGGTTTAAGTCTTGTGAATAATGGACAACAATTGCAAAAATTTTTGTGTGGAACTTGACCAACCCGTGAGCTCCCTTTGAAGAACAAGAGTGTTGTGATTTTTCTCTAAGTGTTGAAGAGCTAGTCTTGCACTAGTTATGTATATATAATACAATGAAGGGCTAAGATTATAACAAATGTGTGGCTTGGATGAAGATCATTAATTAAATAGCCAAGTGGACAAGTTGACCTTGGTCAATAATATCATGCTAGCAAGACTAATCTTTTACCTTGGTCAATGACCATCTTACCCTTGTTCCAATTTGTCCAAGACCAAAGTGGGGGGGGGGGTGCCACGTGTCGCCCTCCCATTCGTCCATAAAATTCTGTAACCCTCGTGGGCCCCACAAAACGTAAAATTCCTCGGGTGGGCCCCACGTGACCAAATCCGTAAAATAAATTTCCATAATGATAATAAGTTTCATACTCTTCAAATAATGCATTTTGAGATTCTAATTCTCACTAACGAACATTTTTCCTTTCCGACGTTCGGAAGATTTTCCGTCGGAAAAACAATTCTTCCTTTCGTACCCTTTTCAAGTCTTGTGTTCCTTACTTACATTCTCTTAAACATGTCATTGAATTACGGGGTGTAACAAATCATGTATGGCATGACCTGTACGAGGCCAGATGTGGCCTATGCACTTAGTATGACTTGTAAATTCCAGCAGAATCCTGGGGAGGAACACTGGAAAGCAGTCAAGAGCATTCTTAAATATCATAGACGAACTAAAGAATATTTCCTAGGCTATGGTGGGCAAGAAAAGCTAGTAGCTACTAGGTACACTGATGCTAATTTCCAGACAGATCTTGATGACTTCAAATCTCAATCTGGATATGCCTTCATTTTAAATGGTGGAATAGTAAGTTGGAAAAGTTCCAAGAAAGCTACAACTGATGATTCGACAATTGAAGCCGAGTACATTGCTGGATCGGAAGTTGTCGCGATATCTAAGTACTTGAAAGAACTAGGGGTTGTTCCAAGTGTCACTTGTCCAATAACGATTTATTGTGACAACACTGGTGCGATTCCCAAGCTAATGAACCAAGATCAATGAACAAAACAAACATGTACCAAAGAAATACCATATACTCAGGGAGATAGTGGAGACTGAAGAAATAAGATTGGACTACGTTCCCACAGATGAAAATCTAGCTGACCCGTTTACTAAACCATTAAGCTTAGTCAAGCATAATGGTCACTTTGAAAACATAGGCATTAGATATGTTGGTGATTGGCTCTAGGATAAGTGGGAGATTGAAAGTATGTATGTCCTAGAAATATTCATTTTAGGGACAAATGTACTTGAACACATTCATATTATTAATAAGATTAATATAATTTGGCATTTGCAATTATTGAATTATGATTTTGATTGCTAGTGATTATTCATTAATGTGCATCCCTTGAGTTTACGTTGTCATTTGTAAAGTGAGATATTAATGATAGAACGTAACTCTCAAAATAGCCTTGATTGTTGATCATTGAGAATGAAATATCAATGATATATTATAAGTCAATATGTGGTTTGCATGACATTCTTAGATAATGTAGTATGTCTCACTTACTACTAGTATGATTACTAGTGATGAACACATAGATACTCTTAGAGAGTATTGGTATACCCTGCTGATAAACTATTTGTTATAAATGTCTAGAGTATTATCAGCATGTGGGATATAGAGGTCCTTTGACAAGAGGTCAATACGCACCAAATTTACAGAGTAATGTACTTTGACCATGTCCTAAGTTTAAATTCCTTATAGGATAAGACATGACTTGTGTTGGGTACATTGCAATGTAAACAAAGGTGGTAGTTGAGCCAAGAATAAGATTCATTCCTCGATTGGATATTTGATAGAGAACACTCAGCTTCTCAGTAATATTAGTCGACCAAGTCATTGGCTAATGCAAAAGACATATTTAGGATATGTTCTAGTTGTCGACTAATATAGATGAGATAAAGTGATCAAGCAATTTCGATAGACACATGGAAAATCCTAAGCTTGATCGAGTGTGTCGCGAATGAAAGAAATTTATCATCTCACATAAAAGTATGTTTACAGGAGTCATGTAAATGTACTTCACATATTGAGTCCGTCATATGGGGCAGTCTAGGAGTTCTGTGTGAACCTTAATTTGATTAATGTCGACGTGTGAAGGCCTAAAGGGTCACACTAAGTCGATTGTCTTTTCGGTCTAAGGGTATATTGAGAGAATGTAAAATACTTGATTTAGAATCAAGATATTTAAACCAATAATAAATTATGGAATAATTTCTATTTAATGGAAATTATTTAGTTAAGTCAAAATTGAATTTTGGATTTAATTAAAATAAAACGTACTGAAAATATTAAAAGCAGTGAGCGCGGCGCCTTTTACGCGATGGGCCAGTTCGCCCATGCATCTCGGATTTTGGGTCAGGTTTTAAGTCTATTCCTAATCTGATTTGTAACCTAATCTCTCCTATATATTCAGTACTTAACCCCATTATTTTGGTTACCAAAATTGATAACTCAATTCTTACTTTCTGAATTCAGAGTTCAGAAAATAAAATCCTCTCAAACCTCTGCCAAGATTTCTTAGCTTTTCTGACAGAGGAATATACCACAGCAAGACTTGCGGTCGAAAGGATACTCGCGTGCACTCCCTTTAGTAAAGACTCCAAGAATATCAACTGTAAGTTTATATCTCATGTCTTTATAGGTTTCAATTGTAACGTAATCATACCAGAGACGAAATTGTTGGGGTAAGTAAGCAAAACAAATTTTAAACTTCCGATGTGCCTTACTTACGTGTTTTAGACCCAATAAAATCCTACATCCTGGATAAAGATTTCAATTCTTAAGAAGCTTTTTTGTCTTCTTTTGCCTATTCCACGTTTTTATAAATTCAAAGATACACCATTCATTCAACTTCCATGAAAATCGAGTAAATGGTAAAATTTCAGACACTCTTACGTTCCTTTACACCACCATCGGCGGACCATCAGCAAATATTAATAAAGAGGAAAATGAAAAAGAAATGTAATATGAAATAAAATGAAAAAACAACTTACAAAATATACACGAACGCGTGTACCAAAAATCCGGTTGTCCAATTTCTGGGTGGTCTTAAATCCATTTCAAAATTGTTCGGGGGTAATAGAGAACCTGAGCGTGTTACTGAAATAACTGAGGTTCTTTTTTTTCTTTTCTTTTTCGGGAGATGGAAATTGGAGTTTCATTTAAATGTTGCTATTAATTATGTGTTCAATGATACTCTGAACCTGCCTTCATTGTTCTAGCAAATAAAGAAAGAGACATAATACTTTTTCAAATTTTACACTACTTAACCATGGTTCTTCATTTTTCCTATTATATTTCATTTCCTTAATATTGCGCAATAGGACTTTGGAATCTATTTCTCAATGGAACTGGATGAAATGTTGATTGTTTAGTTATATGATGGGGTGTTGATTATTTATGACTCGAACGGTTAAATATACACATAATATGTAATATACAAATGTATATTATATGTATATTGAGAAGAATAAAGCATCACGGCCCAGCAGCACATGGAACAGTGGCCAGGCCCATCACGGGCATATTAGGAGATTTGTATATTTGGTATATATTAGATATTAGTCTTGTACCTTAATTAGTATTGTAATATTATCATAATTGTATAGTTAGTCTCCATATAGAATAGAGATTTAGATGTAGAATAGGAAAATGACTTTCCTATTGTAACTTGTATATATATGTCTTTCATCAATAAGAATAATCAATGAATTATTTCTTTCATGGTATCACAAGTCTAGGTTATTTTCCCTTGTTTCTGCTACTCTATTCTTTCTCGAATTTTCTTCTCAAATACCGTGACAAATCCCTCCACCCCCCCTCGGATTTTTTCCTAAAAGCCGAGACACACCCAAATATTCCTTCTCCAAAATTCTTTGTTCTATTCACTATGACTGATAAGAACATGTTTCATCCGGCCCTAACGGTTTCTAACATCAAGAACGTTCTTCCTATTGTTCTTGACATAGAAAACGTTCAATATGAGACGTGAGCAGAATTGTTCAAAAATTCATGTCATGACACATCAAGTTCTCCACCACATCATCCCGCCGACTACTAATACGGAAGGTGATACGGAGAATGTGCCCACCAAAGAGGACGATCCAAAATTATGGGACACGCTTGATGCAAAAATCCTCAAGTGCATTTATGCCACTATCTCCCTTGACCTCTTACAGACGATTATGAAACCCAACTCCACATCTATTGCTGCTTGAAATCGATTGCGGGATATCTTCCAGGATAACAGTCATTCCTGCATTGTCACTCTTGAACAAGAATTTTCTCACGTTGCTATGGAGAATTTTTCAAACGTTTCATCTTATTGTAAAAGACTCAAGGACTTGGCGGATCAACTTCGCAACGTGGATTCTCCTGTTAGCAATAGTCGTTTCGTTCTACAGATGGTTGCAGGCCTGTCTGAGGCCTATAACAGCGTTGCTTCAATTATTCGTCAGAGTAACCCTCTTCGGGAATTCTATCAAGCCCGCTCCATGCTCACTTAGAAGAATCGGGTTTGGCTAAAAACACGGCTAACGGTACTAGCCCCGTAGTCATGATGGCGTCCTCCACACCTTCTCCAGGATTTATTAATAATTCGGGCTAAAACCGTGCTCAAGGTGGCGGCAAAAATAATCATAAAAACAACGGGAAATTGAAGCGGCAAACGCGGTGGTTCAGACAACAATAACGGTGGCAGCAGGCCAAGTTCTAGCGGCAGTGGGCCATGACCAAACTGGTCCGAGCCTTGGGCCTATTGGCCGTGGGCCTGGACCAGTGGGAAGTGGCCCAACAGCCACTGGTCCAGCACAGTTCCAACGACGCAGGGAATGGGCCAACATCAATATTCCAAGCCCAATATGTTGTGGCCCAACAATCTCGGTCCAACAGCTTATCGACATCCTTCTGGGCCAGGGCAGCAACCCGGGGTACTTGGGCCCCGGCCTCCTCAGGCCTATTACACAATGGGCCCCACCTCGACCGACCTTAAGGCTGAAATGCACACACTTGGTTTGACGCAATCGGATCCAAATTGGTACATGGACACCGACGCCTCTACCCATATGACATCCGACCACGATACGCTCTCATCTTATTCCAATTATAGCAGTAATCGTGGTATAATTATTGGTAATGGTAATTCAATTCCAATTTGTGGTTATGGTCATAAAACTTTGTCTCCTCCTCATCCACCACTTGTCTTGAAAACTACTCTTCAAGCCCCAAAATTGATTAAAAATTTGGTGTATGTCCGTAAATTCACAACTGATAATTGGGTTTCTGTTAATTTTGATCCTTTTGGGTTTTTTGTGAGGGATTTCAAAACGGCGATCCCTCTCATGAGGTGTAGTAGGGGATATCTTTATCCAATCACATATAGTCTCAGTTTCTCGCGTCAAGCCATGCCTTCAACATTTACAGCTCTTGCTCCTTCCCTGTGGCATGCTCGTCTAGGTCATCAGGGGTCGTCTATTTTATCTGTCTTAGATAAAAATGATCTTATCTCTTGTAAGGGTACGCGTAGTACTCCAAATTGTCAATCTTGTTCCTTAGGTAAAATTGTTAAGTTGCCATTTGTAGACTCTACTTCTCATACTTTAATGTCATTTGATATTATTCATAGTGATTTATGGACGTCTCCTGTTCTGAGTTTTATGGGTCATCGGTGTTATGTTCTATTTTTGGATGATTATTCTAAATTTTTATGGACCTTTCAAATAGCGAAAGAATCTCAAGTTTTTTTCATCTTCTTAAAATTTAGAGCATTCATTAGAACTCAATTCGAACGGGAAATAAAAAATATTCAATGTGATAATGGCAAAGAATATGACAATAGGGAGTTTCAGGAATTTTATGCTAAAAATGGGATCAATTTTTGTTTATATTGTCCTCATACATCTTCATAAAATGGGAAAGCCGAACGTAAATTCATACCATTAATAACATTATATACACTTTATTGATTCATGCTTCCGTACCCCCGTTTTTGGCATCATGCTCTACAAATGGCTATAGATATTCTTAACATTCTTCCTTCTAAAGGTTTGACATATTCACCCTCTCTTCAAATTCTATATAATAAGACTCCTTCGTATTCACATCTTAGGGTCTTTGGGTGCTTGTGTTATCCACTTTTTCCGTCTACTACAATTAATAAACTTCGGGCCCGTTCTACCCCTTGTGTGTTTTTTGGATATCCGTCAAATCACCGTGGTTATAAATGTTTTGATTAATCATCTAATCGAATCATTATTAGTCGTCATGTTATATTTGATGAATCCCAATTTTCGTTTACTAAGGTCAATAGTCCTGTGCCTAGTTCGTATAATTTTTTTTTGATGATGTTATATCCCCGTATTTAATTCACCATTTTTTGGATATATCCCGCACTACGAATCCACAAGCGGGCCCATTGCCCGCTGGTCCTAACATGACTGCCCCTACTACCATTCTGGGTCCAAAGAATCGGGCCGTCTCCACCCCGCCAGTCCAGCCTCCGCCGTTTCGGTGGCCCGATGACGGGTTCGATTTCCAAAATTGGGCCAGCAGGCCCACTGTCTGCTGGCCAGCCCGTCCCATGTCCCGCAAATTCCCTAAATTCACCCATTTCTGCCCCGAGTCATGGTCCAGTCACCTGAAGTAAACGGGACATTTTTAAACCAAAAAGACATTTTAATTTAAATTCGAATGTTCTTAAATCACCACTATCCCGTAATCCTGTGTCTGCTTTAAATGACCCAAATTGGAAAATTGCCATGACCGATGAATATAATGCTCTTATTGATAATAAGACGTGAGATTTGGTACCCCGTCCATCTGGTGTTAATATTATTCGGTCTATGTGGATCGTTGCTCATAATGATAATTCTGACGGTTCTTTTGCAAGACATAAGGCTCGACTTGTAGGTGATGGTAACACTCAGCAGGTTGGTGTTAATTGTGGTGAGACATTTGGCCCGGTGGTCAAGCCGACTACCATTCACATAGTGCTCAACTTAGCTCATTCGAAAACATGACCCATTCATCAACTATATGTGAAAAATGTGTTCTTACATGAAGATCTCAAATAGACAGTATATATGCATAAGTCTTTGGGGTTTAGGGATACTCGATATCCTCATCATGTCTGGTTGTTGAAGAAGTCCTTGTATGGGCTTAAGCAGTCTCCACGGGCTTGGCATAAGAAGTTTGCTGACTATGTTTCGACTATCGGATTCTCTCACAGCAGGTTTGATAATTCATTATTAATATATCGTAGGGGTTATTCGATGGCTTATATACTATTATATGTGGATGATATTATCTTGATGGCTTCTTCTGATACGTTACGCCAGTCTATTATGACAATTCTCAGTTCTGAGTTTGCCATGAAAGACTTAGGGCCATTTAGTTATTTTTGGGGGATTGCTACCACTCGTCATGCAGGGGGATTGTTCTTATCACAGAGGAAGTATGCAGCAGAGATCATTGAGAGGGCTAGGATGTCATCATGTAAGTCAACTTCTACTGCAGTTGATACTAAACCCAAGTTGGGTGCTGCAGCTGGCTCTCTCTATGAGGATCCGACCCGCTATCGTAGTCTTGCAGGGGCCCTTTAGTATCTTACGTTCATGCGACCTGATATTACATATGACGTACAACAAGTGTGTTTGTTTATGCATGATCCCAGGATTGAACATATGAATGCGCTCAAATGCATTCTTAGGAACATTCAGGGAACACTTTATTATGGCTTGCATTTGTATCCTTCGTCGACATCTACTCTTGTCTTCTATACAGATGCTGATTGGGGTGGTTGTCCGGACACTAGGCGTTCTACATCTGGCTATTGTATGTTTCTTGGAAATAACTTGGTCTCATGGTCTTCCAAACGTCAATCCACACTTTCACGTTCGAGTGCAGAGGCCGAGTATAGAGGGGTAGCCAATGTGGTCTCTGAGTCATGTTGGTTACGTAATCTTCTTCTAGAGCTCCATTGTCCTATTCAGAAAGCTACCTTGGTATATTGTGATAATATTAGTGCCATCTACCTTTCTGCTAATCCAGTTCAGCACCAGCGCACTAAACATATAGAGATAGACATTCACTTTGTTCGAGAAAAGGTAGCTCGAAGACAAGTACACGTCTGCCATGTCCCTTCCAGATATCAAATTGTAGACATCTTTACAAAGGGTCTTCCCTCGATCCTTTTTGAAGATTTTAGAGACAATCTCAGCATATGAAGACCGTCCGCTATGACAGCGGGTGTGTGTTAAATATACATATTATATACAATATACAAATGTATATTATGTGTATATTGAGAAGAATAAAACATCACGACCCATCAGCACACGAAACAATGGCCAGGCCCATCACGAGCGGATTATGAGATTTGTATATTTGGTATATATTAGATATTAGTCTTCTACCTTAATTAGTATTGTAATATTACCATAATTGTATAGTTAGTCTCCATATAAAATAAGGATTTAGATGTAGAATAGGAAAATGATTTTTCTATTGTAACTTGTATATATATGTCTTTCATAAAAAAAAAATCAAGGGATTATTTCTTTGACTAACAATTGGGTTGCCGCACGTCGGAAACGTTGTTTCCACACACGTGCATATGTTGTACGAAGGATCGTAAATTTCATCAGTGAAAGAGATATTGGTACATATGTAAAATGTTTGAGACATAGAATGATGGACGGTTGTTGGCCAAATGACGAGTGTTCCACGTTGGTAAATGAAGGAAGAAATGTGCGTAATGTAATGATTGGAACGGGTCGGTAAGGGCCACAGAGCCGAGAAGGTCCGCGGCGCCACCTCGGAGCCGGGAGCGCCGCGACTCTTCTCAGGGGAGTCGCGACTCTAATTCGGTCATAATGTTACTGGAGACGAAGAGCCGCGGTGCCTCCGAGGACGAGCCGCAATGCTACCCAGGCATAAAGTTAGAAATGAAAATCTGATTTTGGAGACCTTTGGGCTGCCCTAAATGGCATTCATTCCTGCATTATTCAACCATTATTTGGCTGATAAATGGCTGTTATTACTTGGGCAATTCATTGCCATTTCATGGGTGATTCAATGCCATTACTTGGCACTTGAAGAAGCTAAATCTTACACTATAAATTGAGTCATTTGGCTCAATTGTTAAACACTTACAATCAGAAATTCTGAAATACTTCTTCCTCTCTAGCATACTTAAATTCTCAAAGTTCTTCAATAGAAACACTTGAGTTTCCTTTTCTCAACTGTTAGTAGCTGTTTTAGCTTGGGTGACTATTGCCTAACAACCGTAAAAGGATATATACGAGAAAATCTAATATTAAAGACAGAGTTCATCACTCGACTCAGCAAATAGTCAAATCAAGTGTTTGTTCTTGTTTCCAATTATTGTTAAGGTTATTTCTTTTGTTGTAATCTTTGTTCTTCACTTTCCTAGTTCTTGTAGTTTTACTACTTACTATTTCACGTTTGTTGTATTCATTTTTAGTAAAAAGTATCACGTCCACATCCACGCTCTCCCTAAATTATTTCACTTTTGTTATGTTCTGCTTTATCTTGTGTTTTTTGTGTGTATTTTCTGTATTTGAATTTTTTGTTTCTCATTTGTCATTATCCTCTCCTGTGTATAGAAATGAGTCTATGTGCATTCAACATATTGTGAAGAGATATTTAAAGAGTTGTGCCCAAAGTTAATGACCAGTTACACTCTAGTGGGAGCAGAATCACAAATTCAGGCTGTAAGCTCACTGTTGATGATGGAATGTGAAGATGTTCGATTTAATGGGATTTCAGGGATGGGTGGTATTGAGATGACCACCATCGTAAGAGCCATTTTTGACAGGATTTCTCATAAATTTGAAGGTGATTCTTTTGATGTAAACTGAAAGAAATAATCACTTGATTATATTCATTAATGAAAAAGAATATATACAATTTACAATTTCTATAATAGAAAAATCCTATTCATTTTCTACTACCAAAACCCTATTCTAGTAGTATAAGAATCCTACCATTATGATAAGTGTACAATACTAATAAATATAATATTTACACCAAGAATCCTATACAAATAAGTCCATAAAACCACGATATACACTTATTTTGGTAAGTGTATATCACCGTACAATATACCATATTTAACACACCCCCGTAGTCATAGTAGGCGGTCTTCGTACGCTGAGACTGTCCCTAAAATCTTCAGAAAGGACTAAGGGAAGACCCTTTGTAAAGATGTCTACAATTTGATACCTGGAAGGGACATGGCAGGCGCGTACTTGTCCACGAGCTACCTTTTCACGAACAAAGTGAATGTCCATCTCGATATGTTTAGTGAACTGGTGCTGAACTGGATTACCATAAAGATAGATAACACTAACATTATCACAATAAACCAATGTAGCTTTCTGAATAGGACAATGAAGCTCTTAAAGAAGATTACATAACTAAGATGATTTTGATACCACATTGGCTACCCCTCGATACTCGGCCTCTGCATTGGAGCGGGACAAATTCGACTGACGTTTCACAGACCATAAGACCAAGTTATTACCAAGACACATAAAATAGCCAGACATAGAGACCATGAGACCAAGTTATTACCAAGACATATACAATAGCCAGAAGTAGAGCGTCTGATATCCGGACAGCCACCCCAATCAACATATGTATATGAGACAAATGTAGACGTCGATGAAGGATATAAATGTAAGCCAAAGTCAAGTGTCCCCTGGATATACCGAATAATACATTTGAGCAAATTTATGTGCTCAACCCTGAGATCATGCATACACACCTGATGTATGACATACGTAATGTCTGGTCTCGTGAACGTAAGATACTGAAGAGCCCCTGTAAGACTGCGCTAGTGGGTTAGATACTCGTAAGGTGAGCCAGCCGCAACACCCTATTTGGGTTTAGTATCAACTGGAATGAAAGTAGACTTACAGAATGACATCCTAGGCCATTCAATAATCTCAGCTGCATACTTCTTTTGTGATAAGAACAACCCACATGCATGACAAGTGACAGCAATCCCCAAAAAGTAACTCAAGGGCCCCAAGTCTTTCATAACAAACTCAGAACTGAACATTGTCATGATAGACTGACATAATGTATCAAAAGAAATAGCCAAGATAATATCATCCACATATAATTGTATTTAAGCCAAGAAAGAACCACGACGATATATGAACAATGAATTATTAGACCTGCTATGAGAGAACCCAGTAGTCGAAACATAGTATGCAAACCTCTTATACCAAGTCCGTAGGGAATGCTTAAGCCCATACAAGGACTTCTTCAACAAATAGACATGATGAGGATATTTGGGATCCCTGAACTGTTATACCCCGTAGTTCTGGCCATACGTGTGAGAGCGTACGAAAGGGATTAAGACAAAAATTTTAGAAGGATAGGTTGACGGATTGTTTCGGACGGGTTTTTGGTCAACTTTGAGGCGGGTTATGACCTGTTACATTGAGAGTTCCTAGGTGTTTCAAAGGCCTAGTACGTAGTTCGTTGAGTCTAGTTTCCAACGCAACCAACCGTTCGTCGATAGGACATCAGAGTAGAAAGTTATGGGAGTTACAAGTTCAGTGCGCAGTCGGACAGAAGAGTGTTTCGGTCAGGAGCCACAGGGCCGCGACGCCGGTTGTAGGGCCGCGGCGCCAGATGATCTGAGTGTTCGCTGAAGTTGCAGCGTCGCGGCGCCGGGAAGCAGGGCCGCGGCGCCGGAATGTTCTGGGAGTCGGCAGAGGTTTCAGCGCCGCGGCGCCGGATGCAAGGCCGCAGCGCCGAGGCGGGTTCTGCGAAGTTGAGTGGAAAAATCTGAACTGTTTTGTTTTAAAAAAGGCCATGGGAGGGTGACAAGTGTCCCCCCCCCCCATCTGATTTTGCATGTACTACTTATTGACCAAGTCTTGAAGACTTGGTCATTCTTCAAGTTCTTCTCTCTCTCTAAAGATAAAAGCTCTTCCTTCTCTCTAGAAAATCAAGAGGAAATCAAAGCTTGAGAAAAATCTGAAAAGTGTGGCAAGAAGGAAACTTGTTGGCAAGCTTGTAGGAGTTCTTGTGGTGGTGATTGTGGAAAGGAGGCTAGTGAATTTGTTGGAATATTTGGCTAAAGTTCTAAAGTAACAATTCCTTCTCTCTTTGTTGGTTTTTGGTGTTGCATGTGAAGAAGAAAGAATTTGTAGTTGAAAATATTGCTCTTAGATAAATTGCATGTAAGAAATAGGGGTTGGATATGAAAGAATTGGATAAGAAGGTTATGTGAGCATGTTGTAGCCAAAATACTACCTTAAACTTGTTAAGTTAATTGTTATGTATTGTGGGGCAGAATTTTACACATCCAAGTTTAGGTGTGTAATCCCCGTTGAATTGATTGGATTGTTGGGCCTTAAAAGTGGCGTTTGGATGTTGAATTCGGCCTTGAAAAAGGTGGCAAAGTATGTAGAAACAAAGGAAATGCTGCCCAATTTTCCATAGAATTTAGTGACTTTGAACTTGGAATATTCTACATTGAAACTAGAGGTTAATAAACGTATTATGGTCATTATAGGTTGACGTATTACGTGCGGTGTTTTGGACTTAGCAAGTGGATTGATCCGAAGAGGTATGTGGAACTTTCCTACCTCTTGAGCATGAATAATTACATCTATGTAGTACGGTAGACGTACAAAGGCTTTGGTATCCCTTACTTATTTTAATGATGTCTTAAGTTTTAAAGCTAAGGGACTTGGAGTGTTTTAAGTATATGATACTTGTTTCGTTTAAAAGTATAACTCCCTTGGATATAGGGAGATGTGTTTGGCTAGTGTATAATGGTAATATAACGACTTTATGGGAAGTTGGTTGTATTGGCTTTATGGAAGGTTAACAAAGAAAGGTTTACTCCAAGTAAAATAAGTACGGATAAATGATTTGAATTTGTGAAAGGCAAATTATTTTTAAGGCATTAATTGCCTAAGGTTTTAAAAGAAATGAAGTCACTTGATTTAGAAGCCTATTGTATTTTTAGAGGTAAACGTGACTTGTGTTGTAAAGTTGTCGTGACTGGATACTACGGTTATTAGTATCTTGGGAGTTTTATATAAAAAAGAGTCATTTCTTAAAAGGTTAGAGGTACGTGGTACTTGGGTTAAATTCCCGGTTTTCTCTTAAATGACATGTTGGTGCCTTAAGTAAACTAAAATGAGAGGATATACTAATAATGTTAATAAGAAGTTAGGGGATATTCTTAACTTGCTTACGTTATTATAAGTCGGTAGCGCTTATGTTATGTATGATAGCCGGTTGTGCTGAGTTATGTACTATTATTATTATTACTACTTATGCCATGGATTTGCTACCCATGATGCGAGTGTGGCGCTTGTACTCATGCGGGCCCACCGGGTCCATGCGGGTGAAATAGTCTCATGCGGGTGAAATAGTTCCATGCGGGTGAAATAGTCCCATGCGGGTGAAATAGTCCCATGCGAGGCGGATGACCTCGTGCGGGTCCACAGGACCTATGCGGGTGAAATAGTCCCAGGAGTAGGATTGCTTAATAATACTACGGGCGAGAGACCCTGTTTTGATCATGAGCCTCCTATTTTTATGCAGTAAAGTTTATACTTGTTACTCTCCTTGTTAGTAAGGCACAGTGTACTGTATTTTGATTTTCTCCCATGACTCCAGCTTATTTTTAGACTTATGATATTATTACAGTATTTTCCAGTTTTACATACTTGGTACATGTGTGTCTTGACCCCGCCGGGCTGCGTTAAATCTGCGGTAGGGAGTAGCGGTGGTGGATCCTCATTCTTAGGATCTTGCTCAGTGTCGGCTCCATTTCTCGGAGGCTCGACTTTTGATGCAGTACTCACAGTGTTGTAGATGTTTTGTACATTCAGGGGTATCACGGGGCCCTGTCCCGTCATAGTGATTACACATTCTTAGAGGCCTGTAGTCCTGTTATAACTTGGGTTGTCAAGGATGTAACTGTTCAGTTTTGATTATATTTAGAGGTAGCCATTTTTGGGGTAGCCTGCTTATATCTTATATGGGTTCTTGTTGTGAGTTTGTTGTTCCGCTGGTTTTCTCTGATGTTGTATCACAAGGGTGCCCGGGGTAAGGCACGATCCGGTCCGTGGTCGTCGTGACAAAAGTGGTATCGAGCGATTAATCCTCGGAAAAGTCTGTGTAGTAGCTAGTAGAGTATTGATTATCGGTGTGTTGTGCACCACATCTATAATCTGGAGGCTACCGGATATTTAGGATTGGTTTCCATTCTTTCACTCTAAGATCGTGCAATAGAGCTGTGTTATAGGTTGAATTTCCTCTGACATATTTTTATGTATCAGTTATGCCTCCACGCAAGGCAACCGCGGCCCGAAGGCAAGCGGTGAGGAGGCGCTAGTAGGACCGAGAAGTCACGAGCACGAGCCCGTCCTTACGAGAGATGATGTTTGGACGGCGAGTTCCACGACGTCGCCACCCAGCGAGTTCGGGGCAGCGGCTCATCGAGACGCGATACGAGCCTCGATTACGGCTGGAAGCGAGGAGATGGGTTACAAGGAGATGGCGATTATTAGCCGAGATCGTGGCTGGCGGGAGACGAGCGGGAGGCGGCGGTTCGGTTGTACGTAGCCCACCCAATCGATAACGAGGCTGCGGGACTTTTGAGTTGCAGCCCACGAGTTTATGGGTCGAGGCACGAGGATGATCCTCGGGAGTTTATCAAGCGATTCTGACGGATCGTGAGTGATCGAGGGCTTGGAGACACGATCGGTATTATTGGGTTCACATCGGTGAGGATCTGCAGTTGGTGGTATGATTCATGGGAACTATCGGGGAGCATGCGCTTCCGGTGTTTGGGGCGAGTTCTCGAGGCGTTCCTTAGCCATTTCTTGCCTCTGCGGATGAGAGAGCTCGGTAGATAAAATTTTGACCGAGGCGAGTGGGCAAGCGGTCGGGAGTACAACGTAGAAGTTTGAATCGTTGGCTCGGTATGTACCCGCTTTGGTAGCGCACATGGAGGGCGGTGCGCGTATGTCACGAGGCTCGATGATTACTTGGCGAGAGTTGCAGGAGTAGCTCTTCACCGCATGGACATTGCCGCGTGCGGACATATGCACTTGGGTGTGAGAGCGGCGGTAAGCGGATTGATAGGTATCGGCGAAGAGGGCGGGACAGCGAGGTCCTCTGGTAGTTTTGAGGTAGACCACCTCGTGGCGGACGGATTTTCACCTCGGTAGGTTCGAGCGCTCCACCATCTTCCGGACGTCTGAGGCATTGAGGCGGGACAAGGTTCGAGCTTGGGTTCCCGGAGGACGAGTTCCGGTCGAATGAGACCACCTATACCTCGGTGTGGTCGATGTGGCGATTGCCATTATGGGGGGTGTCGTGTTCCTCCAGGATCTTGTTACTCTTGTGGCGGCGAGGCCATTTGAGAAGATTGTCCACTAAGCGGCGAGAATGTTATAGCTCGGCCAGCGGTCGATGGTCGGATCTTCGTCTTGGTGGCGTCGCCCGGAGGCGTGGTATTCACGGACCAGCGAGCGCGGCGGTCGTGGTAGGGTCCCGATTCAGCGGTCCTCGAATCGCATCTATGCTATGTCGGCCGTCGGGACCGGAGGCGTCACGGATGTCGTCCACGTGTACATTATTGATTGCATGTTGTGATATATATGCTTTGATAGATCCGAGTTCTACCTTGTCCTATATATCTCCTCATATCGGTAGAATAGGGATAGAGCGAGTCCATAAAACCTTTTGAGGTGGCTACGCGATGAGTGATTCGGTGGTAGGTGGCGGGTATATAAGGCTTGCCCGGTGACTATAGGCGATCGTCGGACTCTGGCGACTTGATAGAGTTGGATATGACGGACTTTGATGTAATCATGGGTATGGATTGGCTAGCGTCTTGCTATGCCAACGTGGGTATGAGAGAGGCGATGCGATTCGGTTTCTGGCGGCCGGTTGCTCAGTGGAAGGGAATACTGCGTCGCCGAGGGGTAGGTTTATTTCTTACCTCAAGGCTAGGAAAATGGTGCGGAAAGGGTATATCTACCATATGGTTCGAGTATTAAATCGAGGCGAGATACCGGACCTTCGATTCGGTTGTTAGAGAGTTTCCAGACGTATTCCCAGACGAGCTTCCGGGTATCCCTCCTGAGAGGGAGATTGAGTTTTGCATTGATTTGGCGCCAGACACTCGACCGATATCTATTCCGCCATATAGGATGACACCTGCTGAGTTGAAGGAATTGAAGGATCAGCTGAAAGATTTGCTGGAAAAAGGCTTTATCAGGCCAAGTGTTTCTCCCTGGGGAGCGCCAGTGTTATTTGTTAAGAAGAAGGATGGGACGCTGCGTATGTGTGTTGATTACAGGCAGCTGAATAAGGTAACTATCAAGAACAAATATCCCCTCCCCAGGATTGATGATTTGTTTGACCAGTTGCAGGGTGCGAGATGTTTCTCCAAGATAGACATGCGATCTGGTTATCATCAGGTGCGAGTTAGAGAGGCAGATATCCCGAAGACTGCATTCAGGACCCGGTATGGGCACTATGAGTTTAGGGTGATGTCTTTCGGGTTGACCAACGCCCCAACAGTATTCATGGATTTGATGAACAGGGTGTTCAAGCCATTCTTGGATATGTTCGTTATAGTATTCATTGATGATATCTGTTTATTCGCGAGCGGAGCATGCAGATCACTGAGGCGGTATTAGAGTCCTCCGGCCGGCGATTGTATGCCAAGTTCTCGAACGCGAGTTTTGGTTGGCCTCGGCTTTCTTAGGGCATGTTATCGGGTAGATGGTATTCGGGTTGTCTGACAAAGATTAAGCGATCAATACTTGCCCACTCCACTACAAGCGGAGGTGTGCGGCTTTGGGCCTTGCGAGTTATTATCGGAGGTTTGTTGAGAAGTTTGCTTCCATTTCAAAGACTTTGACTAAGTGACTCGAAAGCGGTATGTTCCGGACGGATGCTTGTGAGAAAGTTTCCAGCTAAAGGAGAAATTGGCGACGCCCGATTCTTACTCTTCCGGAGGGTTTAGGCGGATATGTGGTTTATTGTGATGCGTCGGTGTCGGGCTTGAGTGCGTCGCATCGATACAGCGGTAAAGTTATAACTACGCATCTCGGCGGCTTAGGAAGCATGAGAAGAACTATCCCACACATGACTTAGAGTTGGCGGTGATTCATACCTTGAAGATGCGGAGACATTATTTATATGGAGTTCACGTGGATATTTACACGCATCACAAGAGTCTCGGTATATCTTGACGAGGAGTGAATGTCACGACCGAACCGGGCGTGGATCGTGCCTTACCGGGCACCCTAGTGATACAACATCGAGAGAAAAACCGGAAATAAAAACTTAAACATTGAAATAGACATGGATCAAGATGAAAGAAAACAAAGCCAACCAAAGCGGTTGCCTTTCAAATATATATATTCATAAACATTTGAGCAGTTAATCCTTACAACCCCTTGCCCACAAAGCGCTGCACTCTAAGATTTTTACAACAACTATGGCGGACAGGGGCCCGCCATACCCACGAATGTACAAGAACCTACGGACTGGTGGTAACATACCAAAGATAAGCCTCCAAGGAACGGAGCTTCCAATCGCCGAAAGGTGATCCTAAACGCGAGGATCGGCGGTAGATGTACTTACTGCGGCATGAACGCAACCCAAAGGAGGTCGATAACAGTACAGTATGTGAATCAGAAAATCAGTAAATGAAATCATAATAGTCTATATAAAGCGGGAGGCATGTATGATAAGCAAACTACGATACACAAATAACGATTATATCAAGTCGGGACTCACGCCTCAAATCATCACTGCGTGCGTGGAATTCCTTCCTCACTGCCGGCAGTCTATGATATAACAATACCAAGGAGTATACATGAACACCAGGTCCCACCTGTGTCATAAAAACCGTACGGGGCAAGTATAACTACCAGATCCGACCGTACCAATAATACAATGCAACCAAAACACGAAGCTGACACGGGGCAAGTACGAAAGCCGACTACCAGATACCAAGGCCGGCCACGTAGCTGACCGGGGCAAGTACGAGGGCTAACTACCGGTACGGCGTATCACGAGACTTCGTCCACTAATTGAGCGGGCAAGTGCGAGGGCTAACTACCAGGTACCAAGGCCGAATCAGCCACGAGACGGGGCAAGTACGAAAGCCGACCACCAGGTACCAAGGCCGAACAGTAAGAAACCTCATGGAGAGCTAGTCCATGGAATAACACTATCAACAGGAGCGTACCCGTGGAATTCTCCGTCACTGCCGGCACGTCCAAGTAAGTCCTTAACAAATCAACCGGCCCTCCATCGAGAGTCGCGGTAGTAGAGAAACACAATTCTTGCACACAAAGGCTATCACAATAAGCATAGGCAAGTTACACCACAAGCATAGGCAAGTTACACAACAACAAGCATAGGCAAATTACACCACAAGCATAGGCAAGTTACACAACAACAAGTATAGGCAAGTTACACAACTCAAGGTACTTTCATTTTATGTCAAAGTCCGGGTTTTAACCCTAAAGTGCTACGTACGTTAAATTCCTTTTAAGAAATCCATTCCCTTTATAAAAGTCACCCGATACCCGTAGTATAAAATAGAGTGACTTACATTTTTAGGTAAACCAAAACACTTCTCTTTTTAAAGTCGAGTTACCACATTAAAACCAATGATATAACCCTTCTTTGTTTTCATGAAGTCGTTATAACTAACTTCCCATAAAGCTATTATAACACTTTATGTTTTTAAACCATTTTAAGACAAAACAATGCCTTTCTTTTCCCTAAAGTTCCAGTTTGCCTAATTCCAATTACTCAAGTCTCTTTTTAGAAAAGTTTCATAGTTCAATGTTTTAATCTCTTTTAAAACAATTGAGTAACATATGTCATATGTGTGAGTAGTTTATTCTTGTTTATAACCATCTTATTAAAGCAGCCATGATCTAGAAAATGTAATATCATTTTGTCTCATCTTAGCTTCTATGCAGATGGAGGTTTCTACTGGTTTTAATATAATACTTCATTATTCATTACATTTTCCTTTATTAATGCTGCAGTGGTTTGTCGATACACATTCTGATTTCCGAAATCAGTAAAACATTATTCCTTTTAAAAACCAAGTACTCATTACTCAAGAATGAGGTTTCACACAAACATCCATATTAATTCAATTAAGTTAAGTCTCTTATCTTTTAAGATCAAGTCTCTTAACTTCTAAAATTAGTAAACCATTTTCTTTACCTCTCTTAAGACGTTATACCTAACTCCCCATAAAGATAGTATAACTCTTTTTAAAACCTTTAAAACCAAGTGTTAATCTTCTTTCAAAATGGTTTATTAATTCTTTTGAAATTCTTCAAGAATCTTATTATTCAGGCTTAAGTCAAAAGACATTGCCGTATAACTACGTTCAGTTAGCACACGTACGTCTACCGTACTATATATATACTTTTAAAATACTCCAAGATTCTTATTATTCAGGCTTAAGTCAAAAGACATTGCCACACGTACGTCTACCGTACTATATATATATATATTCATGCTCAAGAGTATAGGAAGAATCACATACCTCGCGACGATTATCGACTATAAGCAAAACGCTCCACGGCTATAACCCGGCTAGCCTTGTCCACCTTCTAAGTAGCACATGCTACTTGCAGAACATTCAACCAATAAAGGTTATCGATTCATCAGAATACAGTCCTAAGTAAGTACAGTTTAATCTTCTACTTAACTATTCTTCTGATGCGATTTCAGTTCAAGTCTATTCTGTAATATCCTTCTATTACAGTTCAATTCTCTTCTATGAATCTTATATTCATTTCTATACAACTACAGTATGTAATTCCCAATCACAATAGAAGGACAGTAGTAATTACCTCGATGAGCCCAAAATTATCCAAGTTTAACGTCGATCCTGAGCAACGTTTAGCTCCTACTCCGAGTGCTCCAATCCGCTCCAAACAACCCTTAGAAGTTCTACGCAACTTCTACTTAAACACTTCAACCGACTATGAAGGTTTTTCCTTAGGGTTTCGTTTAGTGGCTAAAGGAAGTATAATAGTATTTCCGGGCTCTACGTATAGAGGTAACTTTGGAAAGTACTACAAGGTATATGGGCTAAAGTATTTGGGCATTATAACAATACTTGGAGAGTATTTCTATACCACAAAAGGGGGGTATTAGGCAAGGGGGGTTTGCCTCGGCTAGGGCTCACAAAGGGGGGGGGGGGTATTTCTCTCGGCCAAAAGGCCTCAACAAGGGGGGGGGGGGGGTGGGGGTGTGGCGGACGAACTCAAGAGGGAGGGAGTAGTTTGAGACTTAGAAAGATTGCTCAAGTTTGGATGAAGAAAGTCTTCAACTTAGAGGGGTATTTATAGGTCAAGAAATGGCCAACCAATGGCCAAGATTCTTCCAAGTGTTAGGCAAGTGTAGGGCTAGGATTAAGCCATGTGCACCTTATCCATCTACCACACCAACTTACCCAAAATATCCTACCAACTACAAGCCCCAATCGTCCACTTCACCGCCCACAACGTGCTCCAATTAGAGGGTGACAAGTGTCGCCCTCTCGTTGGTCCAAAATGTTTCGTCTCTCGGAAAAATCCGCAACAATTATAAATGACATAGCCGGAATTTTCCCTTCGCAAGTTTAGTAAAACGTTTCGTCGAAAAACGATTCTTTTCGGCACTTGTGCCCAAATTTCGAACCTAGCCTAACTTTAAGGCTTAAATTTATACGTACGCCCTCACGTACATACTCTGGAAATACGGGGTATAACATTCTCTCCTCCTTAGAAACATTCATCCCGAATGTTCCTTCTCAAGGCGGATAACGATGAAGTTCCTCTAACAAGTTACCAACGCCACACCTGGCCACGAAATAACACACGTTCTCTTCCTTCCTTACTCGTCGTGCCCTTCTCGAACACTTGAACTCTTCTAGTATACGTACCCCACTTCAGTCATCGCTTCAGTTTCCAAAACTTTGGAGTCACCACCTCCAAACTTGGTCATCTTACTAGCCTCAATCTTCCTTAAGGCCATTCCCGGCCTTCACGATCCGCTTCTGGTCGAATATATCCACGAACTCATACGATGGTCATCTAAACTTGGGCCTAGCACCCTCGTGACCCTACCACCTGGCGGGACCACCCAGAGCTGACCTAACCTCGAAACAGGCCGCGGGTTGGCCCGCAACATGGCCCCAACCCGACCCACTTAACGCCTCAAGCTCTTGTTTCTCGATCCGGAACAATCTTACCTATACAGGTCATGAAAGCTACCACTTCCATTTTACACTACCCAAGGAATTTTCCCACAATTACTCCACGTATACATATACATTCTGACAAGGATCACTCGCAAAAACTTGTACTCAAGATGGTCTTACATCTAAGGTCTCAACTGTAATATTCTAAGGTTCATCATTTTCTCACCCCCAGGCTTACCCTTTTTCACTAACCAGGTTTCTAAATCACATTTTAGCACAAGGCTATCCAAACATAACACTAAACACATCATCATAACATCAATACATACAGAACTCTAGAGGGTTAAGGATATACCTGAAAATAGGCGGTTCAAAGGACTGCTAAAGCGGGAACTTCCACCGCGACCTCTGCAGGGCTGTAGGTGTATGAACATCTGCCTAGCTATGGAAGGTGAAGAACCCAATCGCTTACAGTAGTCAGGCTATCCTACCAGCGCTACCCAGTCCGATCTCTTGCCGGATGGCCTGGGCGCGAGAATAACAATCTCCCAAGTCGATCGACACTCTCCCTTATGAAGTTTTCCTGGCACACCTGAGACAAGGCGACCTCATCCGCGAGCACTCCTACCTCGAAAATCTGAAACACAGGAGCCACGACTGCTCTGAATATCCCGAAGGTCCCGGCGTGGAGGACCACTCTGTCGGGCGAGGCGCATAACTAGTCTGCTGGCCGAGGCGGTCCGCCTCGAAAGTCACCAAAGGACCTGCTGTGCAGCCTCTTCGCGACCTTGGTCATTCCGTCGATTTCTCCGCTCGCGTCAGTGCATAAGCTGCGTGCGGCAATGTCCGTGCGGTGAAGAGCTACACCGAACAACTCTGCTGGGTAATCATCGAGCCTGTAACATATCGGTGCACTCGCATATTAGCTACTAACGCGGGACGTCTGGGCCAATGAGTCGAACTCACATTGTACTCGAACCGTGCGCCTGCTTCGCGCAACACCAAAAATCATGCGGCCCGAGCCCTCCTCATCTGTGGAGGCAAGAAATGTGCAAGCAATTCCTCCGAGAACTCGTCCCCATGGCTGGAAGTACATTCTCTCCGGGGACAGCTCGCGAATCAAACCCGATCATGCGGTATCACGCGGCCGATGCGAACCAGGACCACCGACTCGGTCTTGATGCCTTGATCACTCGTGATCGCAGAATCGCCGGATGAACTCCTGCGGATCATCCTCGAGCCTCGACCCGTAAAACTCTGGCGGGTCACAACTCAGAAAATCCCGTAGCCTCAAACTATCGATCTGGGTGAACCATGGTGCTCTGAATCGCTGCTGCGTCCGGCCTATCCTCAAGTCGCCACAACTCGCCATTAATCGGGCCCAGCTTGTAACCCATCTCCACTACTCGGCATCGGGGATGGAGGCTCAGTCTTGTGGTCTCAGAGATCGCCATTTGCTCTACTCGCGACTCCTTCGCTGCTTGCCTTCTACGGGCGGGTTGCCTTGCGCGGAGGCATAACTGGTAAAAATGAGATACGTCAGAGGGGTCCAACTTACAACACAGCTCTAAGGCACGATCTCAGAATGAGAAGAATGGAAACCAATCCTAAATGTCCTATAGCCTCCTGATTATAGGTGTGGTGCACAACACACCGATAATCAAGACTCTACTAGACACGGTCTGTAGACACTTTCCGAGGACTAACTGCTCTGATACCACTTTTGTCACGACCCGAACCCGGGCCCGTGACTGGTGCCTTACCTCGGGCACCCTAGTGATACAACATCAGAGAAAAACCAGCGGAAATAAAAAACTTAAACATTGAAATAGACATGGATCAAGATGAAAGAAAACAGGCCAACCAAAACGGTTGCCTTTCAGCATATATATATTCATAAACATTTGAACAGTTACAATCCTTACAACCCTGCCCACAACAGTGCTACAGACCTCTAAGATTTTTACAACAACTATGACGGGACAGGGCCCCGCCATACCCCTGAATGTACAAGAACCTACAGACTCAGGGTAACATACCAAAGATAAGCCTCCGAAGGAACGAGCTTCAATCTGTGAAAGGTGATCCTAAGCGGGGATCGGCGGTAGATGTACTTCTACTGCGGCGTGACGCGGCCCCAAAGGAGGTCGATCAGTGCAAGTATGTGAAATCAGAATACGTAAATGAAATCATAATAGTCTATATAAAGCAGGAGACATGTATGATAACCAAACTACAGTACACACAAATAACAGTTATATCAAGTCAGGGACTCACGCCCTCCAAATCATCACTGCGTGCGTGGAATTCTTCCTCACCGCGGCGATCTATGATATAACAATACCGAGGTATCATGAACACGAGTCCCACTGTGTCATAAAGCCGTCTGGGGCAAGTATAACTACGGATCCGACCGTACCAATAATACAATGCAACCAAAACACGGTCGACACGGGCAAGTACGAAAGTCGACTACCGGATACCAAGGCCGCCACGTAGCTGGCGGCAAGCAATCGAGGGCTAACTACGTGTACGGCGTATCACGAGACTTCGTCCACTACTGACCGAACGGCAAGTGCGAGGGCTAACTACCAGTACGAAGGCCGAATCGGCCACGAGGCGGGCACGAAAAGCCACCACGGTACCAAGGCGAACGAAGAAACCTCATGGAGAGCTAGTCCATGGAATAACACTATCAACAGGAGCGTACCCGTGGAATTCTCCGTCACTGCCGGCACGTCCAAGTAAGTCCTTAACAAGTCAACCGGCCCTCCATCGAGAGTCGCGGTAGTAGAGAAACACAATTCTTGCACACAAAGGCTATCACAATAAGCATAGGCAAGTTACACCACAAGCATAGGCAAGTTACACAACAACAAGCATAGGCAAGTTACACCACAAGCATAGGCAAGTTACACAACAACAAGCATAGGCAAGCTACACAACTCAAGGTACTTTCATTTTATGTCAAAGTCCGGGTTTTAACCCTAAAGTGCTACGTACGTTAAATTCCTTTTAAGAAATCCATTCCCTTTATAAAAGTCACCCGATACCCGTAGTATAAAATAGAGTGACTTACATTTTTAGGTAAACCAAAACACTTCTCTTTTTAAAGTCGAGTTACCACATTAAAACCAATGATAGAACCCTTCTTTGTTTTCATAAAGTCGTTATAACTAACTTCCCATAAAGCTGTTATAACACTTTATGTTTTTAAACCATTTTAAGACAAAACAATGCCTTTCTTTTCCCTAAAGTTCCAGTTTGCCTAATTCCAATTACTCAAGTCTCTTTTTAGAAAAGTTTCATAGTTCAATGTTTTAATCTCTTTTAAAACAATTGAGTAACATATGTCATATGTGTGAGTAGTTTATTCTTGTTTATAACCATCTTATTAAAGCAGCCATGATCTAGAAAATGTAATATCATTTTGTCTCATCTTAGCTTCATGCGGATGGAGGTTTCTCTTGGTTTTAATATAATACTTCATTATTCATTACATTTTCCTTTATTAATCTGCGATGGTTTGTCGATACACATTCTGATTTCCGAAATCAGTAAAACATTATTCCTTTTAAAAACCAAGTACTCATTACTCACGAATGAGGTTTCACACAAACATCCATATTAATTCAATTAAGTTAAGTCTCTTATCTTTTAAGATCAAGTCTCTTAACTTCTAAAATTAGTAAACCATTTTCTTTACCTCTCTTAAGACGTTATACCTAACTCCCCATAAAGATAGTATAACTCTTTTTAAAACCTTTAAAACCAAGTGTTAATCTTCTTTCAAAATGGTTTATTAATTCTTTTGAAATTCTTCAAGAATCTTATTATTCAGGCTTAAGTCAAAAGACATTGCCGTATAACTACGTTCAGTTAGCACACGTACGTCTACCGTACTATATATATACTTTTAAAATACTCCAAGATTCTTATTATTCAGGCTTAAGTCAAAAGACATTGCCACACGTACGTCTACCGTACTATATATATATTCATGCTCAAGAGTATAGGAAGAATCACATACCTCGCGACGATTATCGACTATAAGCAAAACGCTCCACGGCTATAACCCGGCTAGCCTTGTCCACCTTATAAGTAGCACATGCTACTTGCAGAACATTCAACCAATAAAGGTTATCAGTCTACTGTAAATACAGTCCTAAGTAAGTACAGTTTAATCTTCTACTTAACTATTCTTCTGATGCGATTTCAGTTCAAGTCTATTCTGTAATATCCTTCTATTACAGTTCAATTATCTTCTATGAATCTTATATTCATTTCTATACAACTACAGTATGTAATTCCCAATCACAATAGAAGGACAGTAGTAATTACCTCGATGAGCCCAAAATTATCCAAGTTTAACGTCGATCCTGAGCAACGTTTAGCTCCTACTCCGAGTGCTCCAATCCGCTCCAAACAACCCTTAGAAGTTCTACGCAACTTCTACTTAAACACTTCAACCGACTATGAAGGTTTTTCCTTAGGGTTTCGTTTAGTGGCTAAAGGAAGTATAATAGTATTTCCGGGCTCTACGTATAGAGGTAACTTTGGAAAGTACTACAAGGTATATGGGCTAAAGTATTTGGGCATTATAACAATACTTGGAGAGTATTTCTATACCACAAAAGGGGGTATTATACGAGACAACTAGGGGGGTTGCTCGGCTAGGCTCAAAGGGGGTATTTCTCTCGGCCAAAAGGCCTCAACAAGGGGGTGTGGCGGACGAACTCAAGAGGGAGGGAGTAGTTTGAGACTTAGAAAGATTGCTCAAGTTTGGATGAAGAAAGTCTTCAACTTAGAGGGGTATTTATAGGTCAAGAAATGGCCAACCAATGGCCAAGATTCTTCCAAGTGTTAGGCAAGTGTAGGGCTAGGATTAAGCCATGTGCACCTTATCCATCTACCACACCAACTTGCACAAAATATCCTATCAACTACAAGCCCCAATCGTCCACTTCACCGCCCACAACGTGCTCCAATTAGAGGGTGACAAGTGTCGCCCTCTCGTTGGTCCAAAATGTTTCGTCTCTCGGAAAAATCCGCAAAAATTATAAATGACATAGCCGGAATTTTCCCTTCGCAAGTTTAGTAAAACGTTTCGTCGAAAAACGATTCTTTTCGGCACTTGTGCCCAAATTTCGAACCTAGCCTAACTTTAAGGCTTAAATTTATACGTACGCCCTCACGTACATACTCTGGAAATACGGAGTATAACACTGAACTTGCGGCAGAGACGGTGGTTAGAGCTACTTAAGGATTATGATGTCGATATCCTATACCATCCAGGGAAGGCCAATGTAGTTGCAGACGCCCTTAGTCGCCGATCGATGGGTAGTCTGTCAGGTGTGCAGCCAGAGAAGAGGGACATGGTCCGCGAGTTACATCAGCTAGCGAGCCTTGGGGTTCGTTTGGTTGATTCTGATAGTACTGGAGTTCGGGTTCGAGAGGTTGCCGAGTCTTCCATCGTCGAGGAGGTGAAGAGGCGACAGTATGAGGATCCGATTATGGTACGGTATCGAGATGTAGCTCTTCAGGAGGAGGAGAGTCTATTTGAGTTAGCACCTGATGGGGTGCTAAGATTTGAGGGCCATTGTGTTCCCGATGCGGAGACTTCGTCACGATTTCGGGAGGCACACAGTGCTCGTTATTCTATTCATCCGGGGTCGACTAAGATGTACCATGACCTCAGATGTGTGTATTGGTGGGATGGCCTGAAGAGGGACGTTGCGGAGTTCGTGGCGCAGTGCCCAAATTGTCAGCAGGTCAAGGTTGAGCACCAGAAGCCCGGTGGACTGTTGCAGGCTATTGATATTCCGACTTGGAAGTGGGAGGTGGTAAATATGGATTTTATTACAGGGTTACCTCACACTCAGAGGAAGCATGATTCCATTTGGGTTATTGTCGACAGACTGACGAAATCAGCCCATTTTCTTCCAGTCAAGACGACTTTTTCGGCCGAGGATTATGCTAGACTGTATATCAGAGAGATTGTGAGACTGCAAGGAGTTCCTATATCGATTATTTCAGACAGAGGAGCCCAGTTCACGGCTAACTTCTGGAGGTCTTTCCAGAAGGGATTAGGGACGCAGGTGAGTCTCGATCGCGTTTCATCCTCGGGCCGACGGACGCCGAGCGCACTATCCGGACAACGAGGATATCTGGCGATGCGCGTAATATGCACACACTTTAAACGCAAGTGCACGTTATCGTATCAAGTAGTATAGTCTTAGATAAGACCGAATATCATCCTCTAGGATTAGGGTTCAAGTACCAACTATCTATTTTCTAGTATCTATTTGGTGAATTAATGATTGATTGTTTGGTGTATAACTAAGAATTATTAAAGATGCGTAAATATAAAGAATTACTTGGATGTGATGAGAATAGGGCTTATGTATCCTCACTATCCGCTTATGCTACTTACTAATGCATTACTTATGGTATTCTTTTGGAGAAAGCGAGTTTACTGAAATCGTTTATACTCGTTAGGGTTATATAAACACTCAACCCCAGTATTGTTCCTTACCTAACTTTCGATAAGGGTAACTCTATAGGAGGATTAAGAAAAAACCTAGTTGGCCACGCACAATGCGCAAAATTAGGGTTGTTAAGCCTCTCATCAACGCTACAAAGCTAATTGAGGTATTTTCATCCCCAATTCAAGCCTGTCTACCCAACTTACAGCATATTCACAATCCCCCCTTTTCAGAATCTGATTAGAAATCATATAGTGATAACTAGTTGTCAATTAGCTACCAAGAATTCAACTCAATTATTGGATAGATCTCTCAATAAGAACAAAGACCATAAGCATGCATTAATTTATAACATAAGTTTCAAGAAATTCAACATAGAAAGCCCTATAAGAGAATTAGTTCCTAGCCATGAATATGACAAGAACTAATTCAAAGTTCATCATGCAAAAACTGAATTAAAGAAAAGAAAAAGGAAAGAAATTACTAATGTTTAGGTCTCCAATCTCCTAGCAAGAAAATCTTGTGTTGTCGAAAGGAACCTCAAAACCGCCTAGGGTTCTCCTTATATAGGTTTAAAACGCCTCTTCTTTTCCTCGCAGCTGGCCCAAAATCCGTCAAAAGACCTAATTTTTCAGCGTCGGCGCGACCGCATCTGACGCCTGGCCGGAAGTTCTGCTTTCCGGCGGATGTTTTGGCGCCACGCCACGATATCGATGTGCGAGGCGCGGCGCTGCAATTCCTGTAGCATCTCGGATGTTGAGGCGCCGCGGCCCTGCTTCTGCTGTCTGAGGGCGCCGCGGCGCTGGGTCTTCTGCAGCCTCTCTGAATAGTGGGCGCCGCGGCCCTGCTTTTGGCTGCAGGAGGCGCCGCGGCGCTGGTCAGGATTTCAGCCTCGTTCGCCACTTTCTCTGTTTTCAGCTCTGGCACCTCCTCTTTTGCCCTCTTTTCGCTCCTTTTCCGCCATTTGGCCATTTTAACCACTTTGACTCAATAGAAAGAAAAACTATCCTAATACAACACTTTATATGTGCAAAACGGGACAAAAGACTAACTAAACTGACTCAAAAGGTGTATATAAAATACACCGATCAACTGCGGGCTTGTGTTATTGATTTCAAGGGTAGCTGGGATGATTATTTACCTCTTGTGGAGTTTTCTTATAACAACAGCTACCATTCTAGTATCCAGATGGCTCCTTATAAGGCCTTATACGGGAGGAAGTGCAGATCACCGATAGGCTGGTTTGAGGTGGGAGAAATTCAGTTAGTCGGGCCAGACTTGATTCAGCAGGCAGTGAATAAGGTGAAGCTTATCCAGGAGCGGTTATTGTCAGCTCAGAGTCGACAGAAGTCGTATGCAGATCATCGGCGTCGACACTTGGAGTTTTAGGTAGGTGATTGGGTCTTTCTGAAGGTATCACCCATGAAGGGCGTGATGAGATTTGGGAAGAAGGGGAAACGTAGCCCAAGTTACATTGGGCCTTATCAGATTGTCCGTAGGATAGGCAAAGTTGCCTATGAGTTGGACATGCCGTCCGATCTGGAGGCAGTACATCCAGTTTTTCATGTGTCTGTGTTGCGGAAATATG
Organism: Przewalskia tangutica; assembly: GCA_029844215.1. Classification (NCBI taxonomy): domain Eukaryota; kingdom Viridiplantae; phylum Streptophyta; class Magnoliopsida; order Solanales; family Solanaceae; genus Przewalskia; species Przewalskia tangutica. The sequence continues at coordinate 53,695,308 of CM056724.1, forward strand.
TTGGAGATCCGTCTAGAGTGCACCCGATTTGTGATGTCCAGGTGACAGAGGGGTTATCATATGAGGAGTGTCCCATAGCGATACTCAATCGTCAGGTTAGGCAACTTCGGACAAAAGATGTGGCTTCCGTCAAGGTCTTATGGCGGAACGAGAACAAGGAAGAGATGACGTGGGAAGCAGAGGATGACATGATGAAGAAGTATCCTCACTTATTCCCTATACCTCCAGGTAACCCACTTTCCTGCTTGTTAGTTTTAATTTGGCAAATATGCTTAAGTATGTTTTGGCATGTGGAGCGTCTTTAATTGCAAAAGGAATAGTTAAGGAGGTCTATGTCGATATCGTGATTTGAGTAAGCCTAGAAGGAATATTCGGGACGAATGTTTCTAAGGGGGGGAGAATGTTATACCCCGTAGTTCTGGCCATACGTGTGAGAGCGTACGAAAGGGATTAAGACTTAAATTTTAGAAGGATAGGTTGACGGATTGTTTCGGATGGGTTTTTGGTCAACTTTGAGGCGGGTTATGACCTGTTACATTGAGAGTTCCTAGGTGTCTCAAAGGCCTAGTGCGTATTTCATTGAGTCTAGTTTCCAACGCAACCAACCGTTCGTCGATAGGATATCAGAGTAGAAAGTTATGGGAGTTACAAGTTCAGTGCGCAGTCGGACAGAAGAGTGTTTCGGTCAGGAGCCATAGGGCCGCGGCGCCAGATGATCTGAGTGTTCGCTGAAGTTGCAGCGCCGCGGTGCCGGGAAGCAGGGCCGCGGCGCAGGAAAGTTCTGGGAGTCGGCAGAGGTTTCAGCGCCGCGCCGGATCTGGGCGGCGCCGTGGCGGGTTCTGCGAATTTGTGGTGAAAAATCTGAACTTTTTTTTTTTAAAAAAGGCCATGAAAGGGTGACAAGTGTCCCCCCCCCCCCCCCCCATCTGATTTTGCATGTACTACTTATTGACCAAGTCTTGAAGACTTGGTCATTCTTCAAGTTCTTCTCTCTCTCTAAAGATAAAAGCTCTTCCTTCTCTCTAGAAAATCAAGAGGAAATCAAAGCTTGAGAAAAATCTGAAAAGTGTGGCAAGAAGGAAACTTGTTGGCAAGCTTGTAGGAGTTCTTGTGGTGGTGATTGTGGAAAGGAGGCTAGTGAATTTGTTGGAATATTTGGCTAAAGTTCTAAGGTAACAATTCCTTCTCTCTTTGTTGGTTTTTGGTGTTGCATGTGAAGAAGAAAGAATTTGTAGTTGAAAATATTGCTCTTAGATAAATTGCATGTAAGAAATAGGGGTTGGATATGAAAGAATTGGATAAGAAGGTTATGTGAGCATGTTGTAGCCAAAATACTACCTTAAACTTGTTAAGTTAATTGTTATGTATTGTGGGGCAGAATTTTACACATCCAAGTTTAGGTGTGTAATCCCCGTTGAATTGATTGGATTGTTGGGCCTTAAAAGTGGCGTTTGGATGTTGAATTCGGCCTTGAAAAAGGTGGCAAAGTATGTAGAAACAAAGGAAATGCTGCCCAATTTTCCATAGAATTTAGTGACTTTGAACTTGGAATATTCTACATTGAAACTAGAGGTTAATAAACGTATTATGGTCATTATAGGTTGACGTATTACGTGCGGTGTTTTGGACTTAGAAAGTGGATTGATCCGAAGAGGTATGTGGAACTTTCCTACCTCTTGAGCATGAATAATTACATCTATGTAGTACGGTAGACGTACAAAGGCTTTGGTATCCCTTACTTATTTTAATGATGTCTTAAGTTTTAAAGCTAAGGGACTTGGAGTGTTTTAAGTATATGATACTTGTTTCGTTTAAAAGTATAAGTCCCTTGGATATAGGGAGATGTGTTTGGCTAGTGTATAATGGTAATATAACGACTTTATGGGAAGTTGGTTGTATTGGCTTTATGGAAGGTTAACAAAGAAAGGTTTACTCCAAGTAAAATAAGTACGGATAAATGATTTGAATTTGTGAAAGGCAAATTATTTTAAGGCATTAATTGCCTAAGGTTTTAAAAGAAATGAAGTCACTTGATTTAGAAGCCTATTGTATTTTTAAAGGTAAACGTGACTTGTGTTGTAAAGTTGTCGTGACTGGATACTACGGTTATTAGTATCTTGGGAGTTTTATATAAAAATGAGTCATTTCTTAAAAGGTTAGAGGTACGTGGTACTTGGGTTAAATTCCCGGTTTTTCTCTTAAATGACATGTTGGTGCCTTAAGTAAACTAAAATGAGAGGATATACTAATAATGTTAATAAGAAGTTAGGGGATATTCTTAACTTGCTTACGTTATGATAAGCCGGTAGCGCTTATGTTATGTATGATAGCCGGTTGTGCTGAGTTATGTACTATTATTATTATTACTACTTATGTCATGGATTTGCTACCCATGATGCGAGTGCGGCGCTTGTACTCATGCGGGCCCACCGGGTCCATGCGGGTGAAATAGTCTCATGCGAGGCGGATGACCTCATGCGGGTGAAATAGTCCCATGCGGGGGAAATAGTCCCATGCGAGGCGGATGACCTCATGCGGGTCCACAGGACCTATGCGGGTGAAATAGTCCAAAGAGTAGGATTGTTTAATGATACTACGGGCGAGAGACCCTGTTTTGATCATGAGCCTCCTATTTTTATGCAGTAAAGTTTATACTTGTTACTCTCCTTGTTAGTAAGGCACAGTGTACTGTATTTTGATTTTCTCCCATGACTCCAGCTTATTTTTAGACTTATGATATTATTACAGTATTTTCCAGTTTTACATACTTGGTACATATCTCGACCCCATTCCTCGGCCGTTCATGCCGCAGTAGGGTAAGCGGTGGTGGATCCTCATTCTTAGGATCTTGCTCGTGTCGAGCTCCATTTCTCCGAGGCTCGACTTTTGCACGCAGTACTTCGGTGTTGTAGATGTTTTGTACATTCAGGGGTATGACGGGGCCCTGTCCCGTCATAGTGATTACACATTCTTAGAGGCCTGTAGTCCTGTTATAACTTGGGTTGTCAAGGATGTAACTGTTCAGTTTTGATTATATTTAGAGGTAGCCATTTTTGGGGTAGCCTGCTTATATCTTATATGGGTTCTTGTTGTGAGTTTGTTGTTCCGCTGGTTTTCTCTGATGTTGTATCACAAGGGTGCCCGGGGTAAGGCACCAGTCACGGGTCCGTGGTCGGGTCGTGACATGAACCCTAAGGGCTGATGCATATAGACTGTCTCATTGAGATCACCATGTAGGAAAGCATTCTTCACATCTAATTGATGAATGGGCCATGCTTTCGAAATAGCCAAGATGAGCACAGTGTGAATGGTAGTCGGCTTGACCACCGGGCTAAATGTCTCATAACAATCTACACCAACCTGTTGAATCTTAACATCACCTACAAGACGAGCCTTATGTCTCGCAAAAACCTGTTAGAATTGTTCTTATGAGTAAAAATACACATAGACCGAATAATATTAACACCAGATGGATGAGTCATTTAAAGCAGACACATGATTATGGGGTAAGAGTGATTTAAGAATATTAGAATTTAAATTAAAATGTATTTTCATTTTAAAAATACCCCGTTGACTATGAGTGATTGATCTTTGACTCAGGGGAGAATTGGGCGGATTTTGGGAAATATCGGGACACATGACGGAATGGCCAACAAGCAGTGGGCCTGCTGGCCCAATTCGTGAACTGGCAGAATCGAGAAATCGAGATCGATTCGGTATTGGCCGGGTACTGCCCAATTGCCAAAACTGGCCTAATCACTGTGGCGGTGGTTGGTTGCGATCTTGTAGACCCAGTGAGCGATGGGCGTGGCGGAGTCGGGGTGCGGGACATGTCTAATAAAATATGAGGAGATATCGTCATCCAAAAAATTATACGAACTAGGAACATGACTACACACTTTAGCAAACGGAAATTGGGACTCGTAAAAAATAACATGGCGACTAATGATGATTTTATTAGATGATAAATCAAAACATTTGTAACCATGATAATTAGACGGAAAACCTAAAAACACACAAGGAGTAGAACGGGCATGAAGTTTATTAATTGTGGTGGACGGAAACAACGGATAACATAAGCACCCAAAGAACCTAAGATGTGAATACGAAGGAGTCTTATTATATAAAATTTGAAGAGGAAACGAATATGTCAAATCTTTGATAGGAAGAATGTTAAGAAGATAGGTAGTCATTTGTAGAACATGATGTCAAAACAAAGGGGGGTACAGAAGCATGAATCAATTAAGTTCGGACAATGTTATTAATGGTACGAATTTTGCATTCGGCTTTCCCATTTTGTGAAGACGTATGAGGATAAGAAAAATGAAAATTAATCCTATAATTAACACAAAATTTCCGAAACACCCCATTATCATATTCTTTGCCATTATCACATTGAATATTTTTTATTTTCCGTTCGAATTGGGTTCTAATAAACACTCTAACTTTTACGAAAGTGAAAAAAACTTGAGATTTGTTCGCTATCGAAAAAATCCATAAAAAAATAGAATAATCATCGAGAAATAGAACATAATAACGATGACCCAAAGAACTGAGAATAAGAGATGTCCATAAATCGCTATGAATAATATCAAATGACATTAATGTATGAGAATTGGAGTCTAAAAACGGCAATCTAACATTTTTTTCTAAAGAATAAGATTGACAATTCGGATTACGATGCGTACCCTTACACAGAATAAAATTGTTTTTATCTAATGAAGACAAAATAGATGCCCTCGGATGACCTAGAAGAGCATGCCACAAAGAAGGAGCAAACACTGCAAAAGTTGATGGCAAGGCTGGACTCGAGAAACTGAAACTTAGAGTGATAGGATAAAGATCTCCTCTACTATCACACCTCATGAGAGGAATCTCCATCTTGAAATCCTTCACAGAAAAGTCAAATGGATCAAATTCAATAGAAACCAAATTATCAGTGGTGAATTTACGGACATACGCCAAAATTTTAATCAATTTAGGGGCATGAATGATATTTTTCAAAATAAGGGGTGTATGGGGGGAACAAGGTTTTATGACCATAACCACGAATCGGAATTGAATTGCCATTACCAATAATTATACCATGACTGTTGCTAATTAGAATAAGACGAGAGAGCACATTGATCGAACGTCATGTGAGAGGTTGCACCGGTGTCCATGTACCAATTTTCGTCTGGAGGATTTAATCCAAGAGTGTGCATTACAGCCACAATATCGGTCGGGGTGGGGCCTACTATATAATGGGCCTGAGGAGGCCGGCGACTAAGCACACCGGCTTGCTTCCCTGACCCAGATCTGTAGCGGAATCCACTACTGGGTTGATTGCTGGGCAGCCCAATTATGCGAGACATGATAAGGTGGACAGTAGGGGCTGTTGGGCCACTGTCCACTGGCCTAGGTCTACTGCCAAGGGGCCCAAGCCTGGGACTAGTGTGGTGGTGGCCCACTGCCTCGGGGATGGGCCCTACTGCCATTGTTACCATTGCCAGAACCTTCGCGTTTTCCCCCGCAATTTTTGCCATTATTTTTCTGATTATTTTTGCCGCCCCCTTGAGAATGGTTTTGGCCAGAATTGTCACCAAAATTTAGATAAGTATTGGAGGACGTAATCATGAGCACTGGACTCGCACTCATAGCCGACTTCTTCCAAAATAAGCATGGAGCGGGCTTGATAGAACTTTGGAAGAGGGTTACTTTGATGAAGGAGAGTTCCAACTCCACTATAGGCCTCAGATAGGCCAACAACCATCTGTAAAACAAGACGATCTTCGCTAATAGGCGCACCAACGTTGTGGAGTTGGTCCGCAAATTCTTTCAACCTTTTGCAATATGCTGAAACGTTCGGGAAATTTTCCCTATTGACGTGGGAATATTCCTGCTCCAGGGTAACAAATCCAGAATTTTGATTATCTTGAAATATGTGACACATCCTATCCCAAGTAGCCATTGTCATAGCATCCGACTCAATAATCGTTTGCAAGAGGTCGGTAGAAATAGTGGAGTAAATCCACTGAAGAAAAGTAGCATCAAGAGTCGTCTATAACTTAGGATCATCCTCGGGTTTCGATACCTCTGTTTCCACAGGATCTTCAGGTATAATGTGGTGGAGGACTTGATGTGAGCGTGCGTGAACGTTGAACAATTCGACCAACGTCGCGTATTGGACATTTTCTATCTCAAGTATAATAGGGATATGATTCTTGATGTTAGAAACTGTAGGGGCAGGGTAAAACATATTCTTAGCCATAATAGAAACACAAGACATGATATAGGGATTTAGAAGAAAAGTTGGGAATAAAAGAGGAAGGAAGAACAACGAATCCGAGAGATGAAGTCTCGAAATTCTTGCTCGAGAAAGATGAATTTTGGAGAGAAAATTTTAAACCTAGACTTCTGATACCATGAAAGAAATAATCCTTTGATTATTTTCATTAATGAAAGAGAATATATACAATTTACAATTTCCATAATAGGAAAATCTTATTCCTATTCTAATACTAAAATTGTATTCTAGTAGTACAAGAATCCTACAATTATGGTAAGTATACAATACTAATTAACACTGTAGGGTTTTGTTGGGTCTAAAACGTGTAAGTAAGGCACAACGGAAGTTTAAAATTTGTTTAACTTACTTACCCCAACAATTTCGTCTCTGGTATGATTACATTACAATTGAAATTTGTAAAGACATGAGATATAAACTTACAGTTCATATTCTTGGAGTCTTTACTAAAGGGAGCTCTGTCAGGAAAGCTAGGAAATTTTGGCAGAGGTTTGAGAGGATTTTATTTTCTGAACTCTGAGTTCAAAAAGTAAAAATTGAGTTATTAATTTCAGTAACTAAAATAATGGGGTTAAGTACTAAATATATATGGGAGGTTAGATTACAAATCAGATTAGGATTAGGCTTAAAACTTGGTCCAAAATCCTAGATGCAGTGGGTCAGTCGGACTGGGCCCACTTCTGTACAGGCTCACGGCTCAGCCTCTCGGGCACCGCGACGCTCCTTGTCCTTTTTTTAACATTTCAGTACGTTTTGATTTAATTAAATCAAAAATTCAATTTTGACTTAATTAAATAATTTTCATCAAATAGACATTATCCCATAATTTATTATTGGTTTAAATATCTTGATTCTAAATCAAGTATTTCACATTCTCTCAATATACCCTTAGACCGAAAACACAATCGACTTAGTGTGACCCTCTAGGACTTCACACATCGACATTAATTAGATTAAGGTTCATAAAGAACTCCTAGACTGCGCCATATGATGAACTCAATATGTGAAGTACGTTTACATGACTGCTATAAACACAACCTTTATGTGAGATGATAAATTTCTTTCATTTGCGACACACTAATCAAGCTTAGTATTTGACATGTGTCTATCCAAATGACTTGATCATTTTATCTCATCTATATTAGTCGATAACTAGACCATATCCTAAATATGTCTTTTGCATTGGTCAATGACTTGGTCGACCTAATATTGCTGAGAAGCTGAGTGTTCTCTCTCGAATATCCAATCGAGGAATGAATCCTACTCTTGGCTCAACTATCACCTTTGTTTACATCGCAATGTACCCAACTTAAGCCATGTCTTATCCTATAAGGAATTTAAGTTTAGGACAGGGTAAAAATACATTACTCTGTAAATTAGGTGCGTATTGACCTCAAGTCAAATGACCTCTACATCCCACATGCTGATAATACTCTAGATATGTATAACAAATAGTTTATCAGCAGAGTATATCAATACTCTCTAAGAGTATCCATGTGTCCATCACTAGTAATCATACTAGTAGTAAGTGACACATACTACATTATCTAAGAATGTGATGCATACCACATATTGACTTGTAATATATCATTGATATTTCATTCTCAATGATCATCAGTCAAGACTATTTTGAGAGGTACATTATATCATTAATATCTCACTTTATCAATGACAACGTAAGCTCAAGAGATGAAAATTAATAAATAATCATAAGCAATTAAAATCGTAATTCAATAATTGCAAGTGCCAAAATATATTAATCTCATTAATAATATGAATGTGTTCAAGTACATTTGTCCCTAAAATGATTGTTTCTAGGACATACATACTTTCAATCTCCCACTTGGCCTAGAGTCAATCACCAATGTTTCTAATGCCCATGTTTTCAAAATGACCATTATGCTTGACTAAGCTTAATGGTTTAGTAAACGGGTCAGCTAGATTTTCATCTGTGGGAACGTAGTCTAATCTTATTTCTTCATTCTCCACCATTTCCTTGAGTATGTGGTATTTCCTTGGTACATGCTTGTTTCTGTTCATTGATTTTGGTTCCTTAGCTCAGGCAATCGCACCAGTGTTGTCACAATAAATCGTTATTGGACAAGTGACACTTGGAACAACCCCTAGTTCTATCAAGAACTCAGACATCGCGACAGATTCCTTACCAGCCTCCGATCCAGCAACATATTCGGCTTCAGTTTTCAAATCAACAGTTGTAGCTTGCTTGGAACTTTTTCAACTCACTATTCCACCATTTAAAATGAAGGCATAACCAGACTGAGATTTGAACTCATCAAGATCTGTCTGGAAGCTTGCACCAGTGTACCCAGTAATTACTAGATTCTATTGTCCACCATAGATTAGGAAATATTTCTTAGTTATTCTAAGATACTTAAGAATACTCTTGACTACTTCTCAGTGTTCCTCCCTAGGATTCTGCTGGAATTTGCAAGTCACACTAAGTGTATAGGCCACATCTGGCCTCGTACAGGTCATGACATACATGATTGATACAATAGCTGAAGCATATGTGATCCTCTTCATGCGTTCATGTTCTGGAACAGTAGAAGGACTATCATTCTTTGATAAATTGATGCATTGACCCATAGGAAGACTTTCTTTCTTGAAATTATCCATATAGAAACATTTTAGCACTTTGTCTATGTATATGGATTGTGATAACCCCAACAATATATTAGGTCTATCTCTATAGATCCTAATTCTAAGAATGTAGCAGGCTTCACCTAAGTCCTTCATCATGAAGGTGTTGGATAACCATTCCTTGACTGACTGCATGAGAGTCTTATTATCTCTCATTATTAATATGTCATCAACATATATAACAATGAAGACAATACTTTCATCTGTGCATTTACTATAAACGCATGTATATTCCTTGATTCTAACAAATTCAAACGATTTGACTGCTTTGTCAAAATAAATATTCCAACTCCTCGAGGCTTGTTTAAGTCCATAAATAGACTTCTCTAATTTGCATACTGCTTTTGGCTGAGTCTTGAATGTAAAAACCCTCTGATGTATCATATACACCTCCTCAATTAGATTATCATTGAGGAAGACAATTTTAACATCCATTTGCCAAATATCATAATAATAGTATGCAGCTATTGCAAGCAAAATCTGAATGGACTTAATCTTTGCAACTGGTGAAAAGCTTTCATCATAATCGACCCCATGTCGTTGATTATAACTTTTAGCCACGAATCTTGCCTATAAGTTTATACCTTGCCATATGCATCAATACTCTTCTTGAAGACCTATTTGCATCCTATCGGTCTAACCCCTGTTGGCAAATCAACCAAGTTCCACACTTGATTGAAGTACATCGAGTCCATTTCAGATTTCATGGCTTCTTGCCATATTTGCAAATCGATGTCTAACATATCTTCGATGTAGGTTGTATATTCATCGTCACCAGGAATATCTATCTCATTATGTGTTTCAACAAGGAGATTAAGTCTTTCAGGCGGACAATTAGTTCTAGTGGTCCTACGGAGTTGAATATTCTGCGTTTCAGTGTTTGTTGTATTCTGATTGTGAAGGTGTTTATGTGTTGGACAATCCACCACCTTGAGAGCTTACATAAATATCATTTTTATGTCTTTCCCGAATGGGATGATGTACATGTTACACCCCGTAATCCCAGGACATGTATATAAGAACGTACGTATGAAATCAGGACGTTAAGATTTGAGACTTGTAGAATTTATCAGAATTATGGAAATGTCGGGAAACGAAATATTACGACGAATGGGAGGGTGACACGTGTCACCCCCTTGGATGGTCTTGGATGAATTAGACCAAGGACAAGAAGGTCATTTGACCAAAGCTTGGATGATCAAGTCTTGCAAGCCCAAAGATTGATATTATTGACTAAGTCAAAGAGCCCACTTGGCTTGATATTTAAATTCCCTCATCTAAGACCACACAAGTGTTTTGATCTAGACCCTCCATTTAATTATATAAGCACACTAGTAGCAAGACAAGTCTTCCACACTTAGAAAAATTTTCAAGAAAATATTGTTCTTGTTCTTGAGCTCTCGGGTTAGGCTCCATTTGGAGGACAAAAATTTTCGTTTGTGGTTCAATAATCCCAATACTTTAAACCAAGGTTCCTAAGGGTATTGTAGGATATCTCAATAGAAAGATCCCGGAAAAGCTTCATTTTTACATTAGTCGCAAGGTGAAAACCTAAGTCGTTTTCATAGTTTTGTGTGGAAATTGAAGGAAAGTTGTTTGTGAACTTCTAAATGCTTCAAATAGCGGATTGGAGAGTGAAGGAAAGGAGCTAAGTTTCTAAGGAGCGACTTTGAATCTTGGAGTTGGATTAAGGCTTGTCAAGGTAACAATCTTGTTCTCTTAGTGTTATAAGATTACATATTGTTGTAGTTATGGATATAAACAAGCATGAGATATATATTGAAGATTGAAATGTTATGGAATATTTGGATGGAATCCAAAAGTGACATGTTTAACCTTAAGATTGTAATTCGATTTAGTTATTAGTTTTAGTCATCGCATGTCATATAAGGAAAGGATTGTAGTTGTTATTATCGATTGCGGCTATATAACATGTTAGACTAAACAACTTGGATTGAAAAAGAATTGGAAAAGACTTTGTGTTGTTGTACATTGAATTGTCGAGAATGACATTGAATTATGGGACTAGTTTGATATCAATTGTGGGGCAGAATTTTACACGTCCTGTTAGGCGTGTAATCCCCTTTTTGTTAGCTACATGGTTGAGCCTTAAATGTGGCATGTTTGGCTATTGAATTCGGGCCTTGAAAAAGGTGGAAAAGTACGTAGAAACAAAGGAAGTGTTGTCCGATTTTCTGTAGAATAAGTGACTTTACACTTAGAATATTCTACGTTTGAAGCTAGAAGTTAATAGACGTATTATGGTCATTATAGGTTGGCATACTACGTACGACATATTGGACTTTAGCAAGTGGATTGAACAGAAGAGGTATGTGGAACTTTTCTTATCTCTTGAGCATGAGTAGTTGTAAATGTATAGTACGGTAAACGTACGAGATTTAAATGAATTTAGTTTCATTTGATATCCTTGACTTGTTTTAAGAATGTCCAAGTTGGTTGAGTTAGAGAATTAACTCACTTGTTTTAAAGGTTAAAGATATCTTAGTTTCTAAAGGATAAAGTTAGTATAACGGCTTTATGGGAAGTTGGTTATAACAACTTTATGGGAAGTTAAAAGAATGGTTTATTCTAGTAAAGTAAACAAGGATAAATGACTTGAAATAAAGAATGTCATTTTGATTTAAAGGTATCCATTGCTTAAAGTTTTAAAGTAAGGGTCACTTGGTTTAGAAGCCTAAAAATGTATTTCTAAAGATATAGTGACTTGTTTTGAAAAGTAGACAAGCCTTGATACTACGGGTGTTAATATCTTGGGGATTTTATACGAGAAAGAGTCATGTTTTAAAAGGATAAAGGTACATAGTACTTTGGGTTAAATTCCAAATTTTTTAATGATATGTTAGTGCCTTAAGTTAAATAAAATGAGAGTGCATGATAATTAAGACTAATAAGAAGTTAGGGGAATTCTTAACTTGCTTATGATAATTATGATAAGCCGGTGGTGCTTATGTTATGTATGATAAGCCGGTGGCGGTTATGTTATGTATGATAAGCCGGTGGCGGTTATGTTATGTATGATAGCCGGTTCTGCTAGTGTTATGTTATTCTTGCGGGGTAAACCCCCGGGTTACTATTTATTCTATGGATTTGCTACCCATGATTCGAGTGCGGCATTTGTACTCATTGCGGGTCCACTAGGCCTAAGCGGGTGAAATAGTCATGTGCGGGTGAAATAGTCCCATGCGGAGCAAATCGCTCCATTGCGGGTCCACATGACCTATGCGGGTGAAATAGTCCCAGGAGTATGATTGCTTAATGATACTACGGGCTGGTGATCCTACTTTGATCATGAGCCTCCTATTTTTATGCAGTAAAGTATACTCTTGTTTACTCTCATTGTTAGTAAGACACAGTGTACTGTTATTTGAGTTATCATACATGTCTCCAGCTTTATTTTAGACTATATGATTTCATTTAAGTACTTTCAGTTTTACATACTTGGTACATCTGTTGTACTGACCTCGTTTCCTCGGGGGCTGCGTTCATCCCGCAGGTAGGGGTAAGCAGGTGGTGGATCCTCACTCTTAGGATCACTGATCAGTTTTCAGAAGCTCCATTTCTCTGGAGGCTTGTCTTTTGGTACGGTTTCCCTGATGTTGTAGATTTATGTGCATTCAGGGGTATGGTGGGGCCCTATCCCATCACAGTTGTTATTCTTAAAGGTCTGTAGTCATATCTTGTGGATTTGGTTGTAAGAACAAAGATGTAACTGTTTTATTTTGGGTTATGTATATTTCACGGAAGGTGGCCTTATCGGCTAGCCTGTTGATATTTAATGTCTAAGTATCTTTTGAGTTTATGTATGTTCCGCTGCTATTCTCTGATGTATAACTGTAAGTGGTGCCCAGGTAGGGCACCAGTCGCGGGCCCGGGTCGGGTCGTGACAAAAGTGGTATCAGAGCAGTTAGTCCTCGGAAAGTGTCTACAAACCGTGTCTAGTAGAGTCTTGATTATCGGTGTGTTGTGCACCACATCTATAATCAGGAGGCTGTATGACATTTAGGATTAGTTTCCATTCTTCTCTCTCTAAGATCGTGCATTAGAGCTGTCTTATTAGGTTGAATCCTCTCTGACCTATTTTTATGTATCAGTTATGCCTCCACGGAAGGCGACCAGGGCCCAGAAGGGCAAGGCAGCAGCAGGAGCTGCTAGTGGTTCACAGAGGGTTACTAGGACTCGGGCCCAGACTATGCATGAGAATGTGGGCCGGTCGGCGAGTTCAGTCACGCCGACAGTATTAGAGGAGCCGAGAGCGGCCGTAGCTCCAGAGGTTCCGATACCTGAGCCTCTAGTTCCTGCGGCCGTAGTATAGGGATTATGGAGAGCGGTCAGGTTATTGACTAGCATAGCAAGGTGGCAAATGGCGAGCGGTGTAGCTAACCCTGTGAGCCGACGCTGAGGATTCGGGATTTTCTGGGTTGTAATCCACCCGAGTTCTATGGTTCGAAATCTGAGGAGGATCCTCAGGAGTTCATTCGGCAGGTACATTGGACTATGCATGTGCTTAGGGCCTCGGAGACAGAGTCAGTTGTGTTAGCTTCTTACCGGTTACGCGATATTGTGTTGAACTGGTTTGAGTCATGAGAGCTGTCTAGAGGTGTGGGTGCTCTTCCAGCTGTTTGTGATGAGTTCATAGAGGCCTTCTTTGATCACTTCTTGCCTCCTGAAATGAGGAAAGCCCGCGTGGATATGTTCTTGACATTGAGACAGAATGGGAGGACTATCATAGAGTAAAACCTGGAGTTTGACTCGTTGGCCAGGTATGCGATCACTATTGTGGCGGACAGAGTTCACCGCTATATGATGGGGCTAGACCGTTATATGATTACTGCATGCCTGGGAGTGGCCCTTCAGCCAGGTATGAATATTTCCAGGATGCAGGCATATGCTCAGGGGATAGAGGACAGAGAGAGAGAGAGGACCAGCCAGATCGAGGCCAGCCCAAGAGGGCCAGGACGGCAGAGTTGCAAGGTAACTTTCGAGGCGAACAACCTCAGCAGCAGGCCAGGTCTACATTTCAGCCAACACAGAGTGCTCCTTCCCGGTTTTCTGGCAGGAGGTTTGATCGGTCGGGTTATTCAGGAGCAGGTCAGGGCTCCAAGGCTTCGGGTTCCCAGGGGAACCGGGGTTCTAGTCAGATGAGGCCACCTTTACCTCGGTGTGGTCGATGTGGTAGGTCCCATCGTGGGGAGTGTCGTATTTCTCCAGGAGCTTGTTACTCTTGCGGCCAGCAGGGCCATTTGAAGAGAGATTGTCCGACCAGAGGCAGCATGGGTGGTATGATTCAGCCCTGTGGTCGCTTGCCTGCCTTCATCTTCTGTGAGTATGCGCCTCGGAGGGCAGGGTGTTCACGGGCCGGCAAGCCACGGCAGAGGTCTTGGTGGAGGTCCTAGTTCTAGCGGTCCACAGTACCGCATATATTCCTTAGCCAGCCGGCAAGATCAGGAGGCTTCCCCGGATGTCGTCACATGTACATTATTGATTTCATGCTGTGACGTTTATGCTTTGATAGATCCAGGTTCTACCTTGTCCTATGTGTCCCCTCTTATTGCTGGTAGAATGGGAATAGAGCCTATGTCGATAGAGCCTTTTGAGGTAGTTACGCCAGTGGGTGATTCGGTGTTAGCTGAGCGGGTGTACAAAGATTGCTCGGTGTTCATATACAGTCGTCAGAACCTAGCAGACTTGATAGAGTTGGAGATGGCAGATTTTGGAGTCATTATGGGTATGGACTGGTTGGCTTCTTGTTATGCCAACGTTGACTGTAAAGACAGGTTGGTCCGATTCCGCTTCTGCGAGCCGATTATTGAGTGGAAGCGGCAATACAAATACGCCGATGGGTAGGTTTATTTCTTAACTCAAGTCTAGGAAGATGGTGCAGAAAGGGTCCATCTATCATCCGTTCGTATTCGATCTGGCCGAGGTGCAGTTCTTTTCGATTAGTCGGGTTAGAGAGTTTCCGATGTATTCCAAGATGATCTCCCAGATATTCCTCTCGAGAGGGAGATAGAGTTCTGTATTGATACGTTGTCAGACACTCGGCCTATATCTATTCCGCCGTACAGGATGGCACCTGCTGAGTTGAGGGTGTTGAAGGACCAGCTGAAAGATTTCCTGGAAAAGGCTTTATTAGGCCTAGTATTTCTCCCTGGGGAGCACCGGTTTTATTTGTTAAAAATAAGGATGGGACGCTGCGTTGTTGACTACAGACAACTGAATAAGGTAACCATCAAGAATAGATACCCCCTCCCCAGGATTGATGATTTGTTTGACCAGTTGCAGGGTGCGAGGTATTTCTCCAAGATAGACCTGCGGTCCGATTATCATCAGGTGCGAGTTAGGGAGGCAGATATCCCGAAGACTGCATTCAGGACCCGGTATGGGCACTATGAGTTCAGGGTGATGTCTTTCGGTTTGAATAACGCTCCAGCGGTATTTATGGATTTGATGAACTGGGTGTTCAAACCATTTTTGTATACGTTTGTTATAGTATTCATTGATGACATCCTGGTTTATTCGCGCACAGAGCAGGAGCATGCAAATCACTTGAGGACGGTACTTAGGGTCCTCCGAAGCCGGCAGTTGTACGCCTTGTTCTCCAAGTGTAAGTTCTGGTTGGCCTCAGTGTCATTCTTGGGGCACATTATCGGGGCTGACGGTGTTCAGGTTGATACGACAAAGATTGAGGCGGTCAAGACTTGGCCGAGACCTACTACTCCGACGGAGGTGCACAGATTCTTAGGGCTGATAGGTTATTATCGTAGGTTTGTGGAGCAGTTCGATTCGATATCGACCATTGACTAGCCGACTCGTAGCGGCTAAGTTCCGGTGGGCGAAGCTTGTGAGAAGGGCTTCCAGTTACTGAAGGAAAAGTTGACGACGGCTCCAGTTCTTACTCTTTCCGAGGGGTTAGAGGGCTACGTGATTTATTGTGATGCCTCGGGTATCGGGCTAGGGTGCGTATTGATGCAGCACGGCAAGGTTATAGCCTATGCTTCTCAGCAGCTATAGAAGCATGAGAGAAATTACCCTACTCACGACTTAAAGTTGGTTGCAGTTATTCATGCCTTGAATATTTGGAGACATTATTTATACGGGGTTCATGTGTATATTTATACAGACCACAAGAGCCTCCAGTACATCTTCAGGCAGAGGGAGCTGAACTTGCGGCAGAGACGGTGGCTAGAGTTGCTGAAGGATTATGATGTTGATATCCTATACCATCCGGGAAAAGCCAATGTGGTTGCAGATGCTTTGAGTCGTAGATCGATGGGGAGTCTGTCAGAGGTGCAGCCAGATAGACAGGACATGGTTTGTCAGATCCATCAGCTAGCGAGCCTTGGGGTTCGGTTGGTCGATACCGATGATAGTGGGGTACGGGTTCGTGAGGTTTCCGAGTCTTCCATCGTTGAGGAGGTGAAGAGGAGAAAATATGAGGATCCAGTTATGATACGGTATCGAGATACGACTCTTCAAGAGGAGGAGAGTTTATTTGAGGTAGCGCCTGATGGGGTGCTAAGATTCGAGGGCAGATTGTGTGTTCCCGCTGTTGCAGGACTTCGTCAGCAGATTCTGGGGAGGCACACAATGCTCGTTACTCTATTCATCCGGGGTTGACTAAGATGTACCATGACCTCAGATGTATGTATTGGTGGGATGGCCTGAAGAAGGACGTGGCAGGGTTTGTGGCTCAGTGTCCGAATTATCAGCAGGTCAATGTTGAGCACCAGAAGCCTGGTGGGCTATTGCAGGCGATTGATATTCCGACATGGAAGTGGGAGGTGATCAACATGGATTTTGTTACAGGGTTACCTCGTACTCAGAGGAAGTATGATTCCATCTGGGTTATTGTAGACAGGCTGACGAAATCAGCCCACTTTCTTCCAGTCAGGACTATGTATTCGGTTGAGGATTATGCTAGACTGTATATCAGGGAGATTGTGAGACTGCACGGAGTTCCTCTATCTATTATATCGCACATGTGAGCCCGGTTCGGCTAACTTCGAGGTCTTTCCGTAAGGGTTAGGGACACAGTGAGTCTCGATCGCGTTTCATCCTCGATCGACGCGTGCAGCAGTGTAACGTCCGCATTTGAGAATATGCTGCGGGCCTGTGTTATTGATTTCAGGGGTAGCTGGGAGGATCATTTGCCTCTTGTTGAGTTTGCTTATAACAACAACTACCATTCTAACATTCAGATGGCGCCATATGAGGCTTTGTATGGGCGGAAGTGTAGGTCACCGATTGGTTGGTTCGACATGGGCGAGGTTCAATTAGTTGACTCAGAATTGATTCAGCAGGCTGTGGATAAGGTGAAGCTTATCCAGGAGAGACTGTTAGCAGCTCAGAGTCGGCAACAGTCCTATGCAGATAATCGGCATCGACATTTGGAGTTTCAGGTTGACGATTGGGTCTTCTTGAAGATATCACCCATGAAGGGTGTGATGAGGTTCAGAAAGAAGGGGAAACTTAGCCCAAGGTACATTGGGCCTTACCAGATCATCCGTAGAGTAGGCAAGGTTGCCTATGAGTTGGCTCTGCCATCGGATTTAGAGGCGGTACATCCGGTCTTTCATGTTTCTATGTTGCGGAAGTGTATCGGAGATCCATCGAGAGTTTTCCCAGCTGGCGAGGTCCAGGTGACGGAGGGATTATCGTATAAGGAGAGTCCCGTAGCGATACTCGATCGCCAGGTCAGGCGACTGCGGACCAAGGATGTGGCTTCCGTCAAAGTCTTGTGGCGGAATGATAATAGAGAGGAGATGACTTGGGAAGCAGAGGAGGACATGATGAATAAGTATCCTCACTTATTCCCTACACCTTCAGGTAATCCTTTTCCCTTACTTGTCAGTTTTACTTGACGTTTTTGCTTAAGTGTTGTTATGTGGCCGTGTGTGGCATAATTTGGGATGTTGGCGCAGTTAAAAGAGACTATGCCGTTATCTAATAAAATTGACTCCGAAAGAACATTCGGGGACGAATGTTTCTAAGGGGGGAAACATGTTACACCCGTAATCCCAGGACATGTATATAAGAACGTACGTATGAAATCAGGACGTTAAGATTTGAGACTTGTAGAATTTATCGGAATTATGGAAATGTCGGGAAACGAAATATTACGACGAATGGGAGGGTGACACGTGTCACCCCCCCCCCCCCTTGGATGGTCTTAGACGAATTAGACCAAGGACAAGAAGGTCATTTGACCAAAGCTTGGATGATCAAGTCTTGCAAGCCCAAAGCTTGATATTATTGACTTAGTCAAATAGCCCACTTGACTTGATATTTAAATTCCCTCATCCTAGACCACACAAGTGTTCTGATCTAGACCCTCCATTTAATTATATAAGCACACTAGTAGCAAGACAAGTCTTCCACACTTAGAAAAATTTTCAAGAAAATATTGTTCTTGTTCTTGAGCTCTCGGGTTAGGCACCATTTGGAGGACAAAAATTTTCGTTTGTGGTTCAATAATCCCAATACTTTAAGCCAAGATTTCTAAGGGTATTGTAAGGATATCTCAATAGAAAGATCTTTGAAAAGCTTCATTTTTACATTAGTCGCAAGGTGAAAACCTAAGTCATTTTCATAGTTTTGTGTGGAAATTGAAGGAAAGTTGTTTGTGAACTTCTAAAGGCTTCAAAAAGCGGATTGGAGCGTGAAGGAAAGGAGCTAAGTTGCTAAGGAGCGACTTTGAATCTTGGAGTTGGATTAAGGCTTCTCAAGGTAACAATCTTGTTATCTTAGTGTTATAAGATTATATATTGTTGTAGTTATGGATATAAAGAAACATGAGATATATATTGAAGATTGAAATGTTATGGAATATTTGGATGGAATACGAAAGTGGCATGTTTAACCTTAAGATTGTAATTCGATTTAGTTATTAGTTTTAGTCGTCGCATGTCATATAAGGAAAGGATTGTAGTTGTTATTATCGATTGCGGCTATATAACATGTTAGACTAAACAACTTGGATTGAAAAAGAATTGGAAAAGACTTTGTGTTGTTGTACATTGAATTGCCGAGAATGACATTGAATTATTGGACTAGTTTGATATCAATTGTGGGGCAGAATTTTACACGTCCTGTTAGGCGTGTAATCCCCTTTTTGTTAGCTACATTGTTGAGCCTTAAATGTGGCATGTTTGGCTATTGAATTTGGGCCTTGAAAAAGGTGGAAAAGTACGTAGAAACAAAGGAAGTGATGTCTGATTTTTTGTAGAATAAGTGACTTTACACTTAGAATATTCTACGTTTGAAGCTAGAAGTTAATAGACGTATGTTATACCCCGTAGTTCCAGGGTATGTATGCGAGGACGTACGTACGAGAATACGACAGAAAGATTGGAAAGGAAGAAAGAGGTGATTTTTCCACGGAAAAGTTTCCGGTTTTTGTGAAGGAAAAAGGTTCGTTAATGGGAATTGGATTCCCAGATTTGGTATTCGGACTTCCTGGAATATTAGAGAATTATGGAATTTTATTTTCGGAAATGGTCACGTGGGGCCCACGGGAGAAATTTACGGTTTTGTGGGGCCCACTTTGTTTTTGAGATTTTGGCCATTGTGAGGGTTTTAAGGAGTAGGGTCTAGGGGGCACTTGGGTGAATCTTGGCCTTACACTTGCTATACACTTGGCTAGATCTTGGCCATTGGTTGGCCTTGGCTTGTGCTATAAATACCCCTCTCCTTTGATGAAATTCTTCATCCTAAATATTTCCTAAGTGTTAGAATCCTCCCCCTCCCTTCCTTATGGTTCTCGTCCCTCCCCCTTGTGGCCGAGAGCACCCCACTCTAGTGGTGCTAGCCGAGAGTGTACCCACTGCCTAGTTGCTTTCGTATAATACCCCTTTGTGGTGTAGAAATACTCTCTAAAGTATTGTTATAATGCCCAAATTACCTTAGCCGTATACCTTGTAGTATTCTAAGGTTATACCTATCTGAAAGCCCGAAATACTATTATACTTCCGTCATCCAAACCGAAACCCTAGGAAAACCTCCATAGTCAGTTGGAGTATTGTGTAGAAGTTGGTTAGAACTTCTAAGGGTGGTTTAGAGCGGGTTGGGCGCTCGGAGTTGGAGCTAAACGATTGCCCGTGATCGACTTTATACTTGGATAATTATGGGCTTATCGAGGTAAATATCTTGTCCTATTGTAATTGGAAATTACATGTTGTTAGAATATATAGTTGAAGTATACTATATATAGAATCAACGTGGTTAGTTGGCAATGTCTTTTGACTTAAGCCCAAGAATCGAATCGTATTACTGATGAGACTTGTGTAGTAATCTTGTGGAGTAGAATTGTACCCGTTCGGGTTAGATGTATAACCCCGTTGGCTTGGTAGCGGCCCAGTTAGAGGAGGAGATTTCTGCTGTTGCGGGAGAGTCTTTGCCGAATTTTACGTAGAATGTTCTACGATAAGATCTTGATGTTAATAGCGCGCTTGTGGCCTTATAGGTTGAAGTACTACGTGTGGCGCGTTACTACGGCTTAAGGAGTAGCCAAGCGGTTGGAGGTACTTGGGCGTTTTGCTATTAGTCGATACTGGTCGCGAGGTATGTGAACCTCTCCTATCTCTTCTAAAGCATGATATGTGTGAACTATGTAGTATGCGGTAGACGACATATGTTAAATGTATTTGATTGGTTTGAAACATAAAGTGTTATAACGGCTTTATGGGAAGTTGGTTATAATGACTTTATGTAGGTCCGAAAATACTTTGTGGTTTTAAAAGGTAAATGATTTGTTTATAATCGGCTTGATGTGTGATAATAAAGAACTTGAAGTATTTCAAAAGATTTCTAAATCGCTTTGAAAGAAGAGTGATACTTGGTTTCTTTTGAAAACTTAAGAGTTATATTAGCTTTATGGGAAGTTAGGTATAACGGCTTAAGAATGTTTCTTGATTTTGGAAATCGGGATGTGTATCGACAAACCAACTGCGGCGTTAATAAGAAATGTTTTGAATAATTAAGTATTATTAAAACTAGTAGAAACTTCCATCCGCATGAAGCTAAGATGAGACAAAATGATATTTCCTAGATCATGGTCATTGTAATAAGATTGTTATAAACAAGAATATCCTACTCACATAAGACTTATGTTTCTCAGTTGTTTAAAAGAGAATTATATTCTTAAATGAATAAGGCTATGAACCACGAAACCTTTCTAAAATAAGAAACGTGAACATTTGAAATTAGGCAAACTTGGACGCTTGGAAAATAATGTTGTTACTTGATTTTACAAAGGTAAGAGTTTTAGTTTTCTTAAAAGGATACCACTCTATTTTATACTACGGGTATTGTGTGACTTATGTGAAAAAACAGATCTTTTAAAGATTTAATGTGTGAAGTACTTTGGGGTTAGATACAGAACTTGTTAGTAAAGCACCTTGTGTGAATAACTTGATTGTATTGGTTTGTGATAGCCTTGTAATACTTTCTTGTTGATTTGAGAAGTAAACATGTTAGGATGCTACGTGTGTTAGTATCTTGTGATGTTAGTGTAAAGGGTTTTCCTCGATCGCGCTTAAAGTTGTTTGACTATCAGTTATGTTGGTATTGTACCACTCACCATGACTTGTGTCCGAGGTTGTCCCTCCGTCGGGGTAGACTCAGCGATGCAGGACCATGATTCGAGGATACCTCATGCGGGTCCAGGATCCATGCGGAACTACGGAGTTCCGTGTTAGTTTACGGCCGCGTGGTCACGCGGTCTTTGTGGCGTGCGGTCGCGAGTCGGGGCGATTTACGCCGGAGTAGCTACCCTCGATGCGGGGTTATACCTCATGCGGGCCTACGAGGTTGGCCTATGCGGAGTGCGGAGTTCGTGGCTAGACGCGCATTTGATCTGCGGGCGAGTGACCGGCTTTTATCATGTGCGATGCAGAAAGATATCATGACACATTTTATGACCTTGTTGATGCGTAGGTGTTAGTAGTCGGCTATGCCTTCGCATTTACCACTGTCTTGTTTTATTAGGACACAGTGGGACACGGTGTTCATGTGTATTCCTTGGTGTTTGTGTATCATAAACCGCTAGGCGGTGAGGAAGGTATTCCACGCACGATTGATGTTGTGGCGTGAGACCCGTTGGTAAAATTGAGTGATGACTTGAGGCGTGAGTCCCGACTTGACATATTCGCTATTTATGGTGATCAGAGTTTGGTTATCATACATGTCTCTGCTTTGTATAGACTACTATGATTTCATTTGATATTTATTTTGATTTCACATACTTGGTACTGTTATCTTGACCTCCTCGGCTGCGTTCAATCCGCAGTAAAGGTACACCGATCATCGATCCTCGCTCTTAGGGTCACGATTGGCGTGTGGAAAGCTCCGTTTCTCCGAGGCTTATCAGGTATAGTCCCTGTTGTTGTAGGTGTTTACATTCGTGGTATGGCGGGCCCCGTCCGCCATTGTTGTCGTATCATTTCTTAGAAGTGCAGTAATGCTGTTGTGGCGGGGTTTGTAAAAAGGATTAAAACTGCTCATGTTGGAAAAAGTTGTTATTTATATATATGCCGAAAGCAAGTTTTCTCAGTTATTGTTTCATATTTCATAATATGTCTTGTATTGTTTTATGTTCCGCCGATTACTGATGTTGTATCACTAGGGTGCCCGGTAAGGCACCATCACGGGCTTAATCGGGTCGTGACAAAAGTGGTATCGAGCGATTAATCCTCGGAAAGTGTCTACGCATCGTATCGATGAGTCTTGATTATCGGTGTGTTGTGCACTACACCAATAATCGTGAGGCTATAGGATATTTAGGATTGGTTTCTATTCTTCTCACTCGAGATCGTGCCTTAGAGTGTGTTGTAAGTTGGACCCTCGACGAAATTCATTCCTTATCGTTATGCCTCGCGTAGGCAACCCGCCCGGGAGGGCAAGGCGGCCGAGGAGCTGCGAGTTGAGTTCGGAAGGTTGCGAGGCACAGCCCAATCATTACCTAGGGTAGTGCTTCATTCGGGATTTCTGCGACGCCACTAGCCCCAGAAGTTTAGCACGGCGGCGGTTCCTCTACTGCGTCCATGATATTTGAACCTTCATTCCACGGCCGAAACGATGAATATAGATTGCAAAGCGACCACATTTACTAGCTATGGATTTGGCTACGGAGATTATACCGATGTACCACGAGTCTTGATGACTACCTAAGAGAGGTTGTGCAAGAGTAATTCTTCATTGGGCTTGAGCATGGCTCGTATGCGGGCTTATGCATGGCAGTCAAAACGTAGAGATCGACGTTAACCAAGGGCGAGAAGAGGGCGAGCGTGAGTCCTTCGGTAACTTTCAAGGTGAGTATACCTTAAGTGCTATGTCTTGATAGCAGTGTGTTAGTTGTGATTAGAAATCATGGTGGGTTAACCGAGTAAGATTTTGGGGGATAGAGAAGGTGTGAGCCTTAGAGTGTTATACGTAGAGACCTTAGAGGTAAAGCCATCTCGAGTAAAAGACGTATATTATGTTTGACCCTTATAGGAGTGCATAGTGCACGTGAGCTATGTTCGTGGATAAGTCCCCAGTAGTGTGGAAGGAAAGAGGGTAGTTGAGCTAAGAAGACCGCTAGGTTTTCGTAACGTGTTTTGTGAGATTGTTCCTTCGGGGAGATGGTATTTTGCGCCTTGCCGGGTCGGGTTGAGGCCACGTTGCGGGTCAACCCGCGGCATGTTTGGTGGTGGGGTCTGGTTGTGGTGGTCCCGCCTTGTGGTAGGGTCACGAGGGTGTTAGTCTCAAGTTTAGTTAACTAGCGTACGAGTTCGTGGATGCGTTCGACCAGTGGTCGGTCGATGGGGGCAGCCCATCGTGTTCTTGATCGGGACCGCTCACTCGGCGATGTTGATTTATCGTAAAGGTTGTAAGGCTGCACGGTGCCTACCTTCACCTTATGGCGCACGTGGAGCCAGTTACTACTGTTTTGTTTTGGAAGTTTTACCAGCGGGGTTAAGGACTCGGTGAGTCTCGAATCGCATTCGCCTCGGGCGGTGTGTGGATTTGCGGTAGTTGTGAGGATTGTTGTCTCTGTGGAGGAGGCGTTTAAGCTACCATTTCGGTGTTAGGATGTCGCCACGGCCTTGTAGGGGCGAAGTGTAAGTTCGGCCGATTGGTTCGATGTTGGCGTTCGATAGTTGGATCAGCTTGTTCCAGACGTGGATGTGGTAAAGCTCGTCTAGAAGAAGTTCGCAGCTCGGAGGAATCGTGCGGATAATCGGCGACGACGCAGAGTTCAGAGTTGACGGTCGGTCTTCTTGAAAGTACCACCGGACGGTGTGACGAGTTTTGAAATGAAGGAACTTAGCGAGTTACTTGGGCCTTTAAGAGTTCATGTGAAGAATAGGCGGGTTGCCTATATGTTAGCAATTGCCGTCCGACTTAGGAGGCGATGCGTCCGGTCTTCGTATTTATGTTCGGGCTGGCGTATAAGAGGCCGAGCCTCTACCACGGGAACAGACCCGAACCGTGGCTCTCCGTATGGCACATCCTGAGAAGGGCCGTAGGGCATGCCTCAGGGATCGCAAGCAGCCCGGTACCATTTGTTGGGTCGTCGGAGCTAGGCTCGCGGCAATGTGACAAAAGTGTATTTGTGGTGATGTTAGAGGTGTTTCCTCGTAGACTTGGATATAAGTATATTGCGCAGGTATTTCTGTGGCCAGGTATGGCAGGATTGTTTCGTAAGTATAGTAGTGAAGACTATCTTTGGCGCACGCTTGTTTGAGACTTAGAAGGAACATTGGGACGAATGTTTCTAAGGGGAAGAATGTTATACCCGTAGTTCGTGGTATGTATGCGAGGGCGTGCGTGCGAGAATACGGCGAAAGATTGGAAAGGAAGAAAGAGGTGATTTTTCCACGGAAAAGTTTCCGGTTTTGTGAAGGAAAAGGTTCGTTAACGGGAATTGATTCCCAGTTTGGTATTCGGACTTCTGGAATATTAGAGAATTATGGAATTTTATTTTCTGAATGGTCACGTGGGGCCCACTTGAGAAATTTACGCTTTTGTAGCCCACTTTGTTTTGAGATTTTGGCCATTGTGGATATTTTCGAAGATGTTTTATTTTGGGCCAATAGGAGGGTGACACGTGTCACCCGCCTAGGTGGCTTAGCCGAATGGCATTTGTGCACAACACCTGTTAGAGTCGTTTTTCGAAACGCTTTACATAACTTGCGAGGAAAATTCGCTATGTCTTTTCTTATTTTTTCGGATTTTTACGAGAGACTAACATTTTGGACCAACGAGAGGCGGCACTTGGCACCTCTCATCGTTGGTGGGCAAGGTGGCGACTTGGGCGACTTTGGGGTGTCAGTGGTAGATATTTTTGTGTAGATATTTGTGAGGGTTTTAAGGAGTAGGGTCTAGGGGGCACTTGGGTGAATCTTGGCCTTACACTTGCTATACACTTGGCTAGATCTTGGCCATTGGTTGGCCTTGGCTTGTGCTATAAATACCCCTCTCCTTTGATGAACTTCTTCATCCTAAATATTTCCTAAGTGTTAGAATCCTCCCCCTCCCTTCCTTATGGTTCTCGTCCCTCCCCCTTGTGGCCGAGAGCACCCCCCCCCTCTAGGGGTGCTAGCCGAGAGTGTACCCCCCCTAGCCTAGTTGCTTTAGATAATACCCCTGTGGTGGAGAAATACGCTCAAAAGTATTGTTCTAATGCCCAAAGTACCTTAGCGTATACCTTGTAGTATTCTAAGGTTATACCTATCTGAAAAGCCCTAAATACTATTATACTTCCCGTCACCACAAAACCGAAACCCGAGGAAAAGCGCCATCGTCCGTTGGAGGATTGTGTAGAAGAGGGTTAGCACGTCTAAGGGGGGTTTAGAGCGGGGTGGAGCGCTCGGAGTTGGAGCTAAACGTTTGCCCATGATCGACTGTAGACTTGGATAATTATGGGCTTATCGAGGTAAATATCTGGTCCCTCTATTGTAATTGTACATTAAATGTTGTTAGAATATAGAGTTAAAGTATACTTTATATAGAATCAACGTGGTTAGTTGGCAATGTCTTTTGACTTAAGCTGAATCGAAGAATCGTATTCTGATGAGACTTGTGTAGTAATCTTGTGGAGTAGAATTGTACGTTCGGGTTAGATGTATAACCCCTGGTTGGCTTGGTAGCCGCCCTGTTAGAGGAGGAGATTTACGCCGCGGGGAGAGTCTTTGCCGAATTTTCGTAGAATGTTCTACGATAAGATCTTGATGTTAATAAGCGCCTTGTGGCCTTATAGGTTGAAGTACTACGTGTGGCGCGTTCTACTTGGCTTTAGGAGTAGCCGACGGTTTGAGGTACTTGGAGCGTTTTGCTATTAGTCGATACTCGTCGCGAGGTATGTGAACCTCTTCCTATCTCTTCTAGCATGATATGTGTGAACTATGTAGTACGGTAGACGTACATGTGTTAAATGTATTTGATTGGTTTGAAACATAAAGTGTTATAACGGCTTTATGGGAAGTTGGTTATAACAGCTTTATGTAGGTCCAAAAATACTTTGTGGTTTTAAAAGGTAAATGATTTGTTTATAACTGGCTTGATGTGTGATAATAAAGAACTTGAAGTATTTCAAAAGATTTCTAAATCGTTTTGAAAGAAGAGTGATACTTGGTTTCTTTTGAAAACTTAAGAGTTATACTAGCTTTATGGGAAGTTAGGTATAACGGCTTAAGAATGTTTTACTGATTTTGGAAATCAGGATGTGTATCGACAAACCACTGCAACGTTAATAAAAGGAAATGTTTTGAATAATTAAGTATTATTAAAACCAGTAGACACTTCCATCCGCATGAAGCTAAGATGAGACAAAATGATATTCCTAGATCATGGCTGCTGTAATAAGATTGTTATAAACAAGAATATCCTACTCACATAAGACTTATGTTTCTCAGATTGTTTAAAAGAGAATTATATTCTTAAATGAATAAGGCTATGAACCACGAAACCTTTCTAAAATAAGAAACGTGAACATTTGAAATTAGGCAAACTTGGACGTTTGGAAAATAATGTTGTTACTTGATTTTACAAAGGTAAGAGTTTTGGTTTTCTTAAAAGGACAGTCACTCTATTTTATACTACGTATTGTGTGACTTATGTGAAAGAAACAGATCTTTTAAAGATTTAATGTGTGAAGTACTTTGGGGTTAGATACCCGAACTTGTTAGTAGAAAGCACCTTGTGTGAATAACTTGATTGTATTGGTTTGTGATAGCCTTGTAATACTTTCTTGTTGATTTGAGAAGTAAACATGTTAGGATGCTACGTGTGTTAGTATCTTGTGATGTTAGTGTAAAGGGGTTTTCCTCGATCGCGCTTAAAGTTGTTTGACTATCACCGTTATGTTGGTATTGTACCACTCACCTTGACTTGTGTCCGAGGTTAAGGCGCCCTCCGACGCGGGTAGACTCAGTGATGCAGGACCATGATTCGAGGATACCTCATGCGGGTCGTGGATCCATGCGGAACTACGGAGTTCCGGTGTTAGTTTACGGCCGCGTGGTCACGCGGTCTTTGTGGCTACGCGGATCGCGAGTCCGTGATCTTGCCGGAGTAGCTACCCTCGACGCGGGTTATACCTCATGCGGGCCTACGAGGTTGGCCTATGCGGAGCTGCGAGAGTTCGTGGCTAGACGCGCATTTGATCTGCGAGCGAGTGACCAGCTTTTATCATGTGACGGTGCAGACAGATATCATGACACATTTTATGACCTTGTTGGTGCGTAGGTGTTAGTAGTCGGTTATGCCTTCGCATTTACCTGCATCGCTTTATTAGGACACGTGGGACCCGTGTTCATGTGTATTCCTTGGTGTTTGTGTATCATAAAGCTGGCGGTGAGGAAGGTATTCCACGCACGATTGATGTTGTGGGCGTGAGACCCATTGGTAAAATTGAGTGATGACTTGAGGCGTGAGTCCTCGACTTGACATATTTGCTATTTATGGTGAATCGTAGTTTGGTTATCATACATGTCTCCGCTTTGTATAGACTACTATGATTTCATTTACAGGATTTATTTTCCGTTTCACATACTTGGTACTGTTATCGACCTCGCCCGGCTGCGTTCATGCCGCAGTAAAGGTACACCGATCATCGATCCTCGCCTTAGGGTCACAATTCGTGTGGGAAAGCTCCGCTTCTCCGAGGCTTATCGATGGTATAGTCCTGTTGTTGTAGGTGTTTACATTCGTGGTATGGCGGGGCCCTGTCGCCATTGTTGTCGTATCATTTCTTAGAGTGCAGAATCTTGTTGTGGCGGGGTTTGTAAAAAGGATTAAAACTGCTCATGTTGGAAAAAGTTGTTATTTATATATATGCCGAAAGGCAAGTTTTTCTCAGATTATTGTTTCATATTTCATAATATGTCTTGTATTGTTTTATGTTCCGCTGATTACTCTGATGTTGTATCACTAGGGTGCCCGGGGTAAGGCACCAGTCACGGGCCCGGAATCGGGTCGTGACAACGTATTATGGTCATTATAGGTTGACATACTACGTACGACATATTGGACTTAGCAAGTGGATTGAACCGAAGAGGTATGTGGAACTTTTCTTATCTCTTGAGCATGAGTAGTTGTAAATGTATAGTACGGTAGACGTACGAGATTTAAATGAATTTAGTTTCATTTGATATTCTTGACTTGTTTTAGGAATGTCCAAGTTGGTTGAGTTAGAGAATTAACTCACTTGTTTTTAAGGTTAAAGATATCTTAGTTTCTAAAGCATAAAGTTAGTATAACGACTTTATGAGAAGTTGGTTATAACAACTTCATGGGAAGTTAAAAGAATGGTTTATTCTAGTAAAGTAAACAAGGATAAATGACTTGAAATAAAGAATGACAATTTGATTTAAAGGTATCCATTGCTTAAAGTTTTAAAGTAAGGGTCACTTGGTTTAGAAGCCTAAAAATGTATTTCTAAAGGTATAGTGACTTGTTTTGAAAAGTAGACAAGCCTTGATACTACGGGTGTTAGTATCTTGGGGATTTTATACGAGAAAGAGTCATGTTTTAAAAGGATAAAGGTACATAGTACTTTGGGTTAAATTCCCGGATTTTTAATGACATGTTAGTGCCTTAAGTTAAATAAAATGAGATTGCATGATAATTAAGACTAATAAGAAATTAGGGGAATTCTTAACTTGCTTATGATAATTATGATAAGCCGGTGATGCTTATGTTATGTATGATAAGCCGGTGGCGTTTATGTTATGTATGATAGCCAGTTGTGCTAGTGTTATGTTATTCTTGCGGGGTAAACCCCCGAGTTACTATTTATTCCATGGATTTGCTACCCATGATTCGAGTGTGGCATTTGTACTCATTGCGGGTCCACTAGGCCTAAGCGGGTGAAATAGTCATGTGCGGGTGAAATAGTCTCATGCGGAGCAAATCGCTCCATTGCGGGTCCACATGACCTATGCGGGTGAAATAGTCCCAGGAGTAGGATTGCTTAATGATACTACGGGCGGGTGATCCTACTTTGATCATGAGCCTCCTATTTTTATGCAGTAAAGTATACTCTTGTTTACTCTCATTGTTAGTAAGACACAGTGTACTGTTATTTGAGTTATCATACATGTCTCCAGCTTTATTTTAGACAATATGATTTCATTTAAGTACTTTCAGTTTTACATACTTGGTACATCTGTTGTACTGACCCCGTTTCCTCGGGGGCTGCGTTCATCCCGCAGGTAGGGGTAAGCAGGTGGTGGATCCTCACTCTTAGGATCACTGATCAGTTGTCAGAAGCTCTATTTCTCCGGAGGCTAGTCTTTTGGTACAGTTTCCCTGATGTTGTAGATTTATGTGCATTCAGGGGTATGACGGGGCCCTGTCCCGTCACAGTTGTTATTCTTAGGGGCCTGTAGTCATATCTTGTGGATTGGGTTGTAAGAATAAAGATGTAACTGTTTTATTTTGGGTTATGTATATTTCACGGAAGGTGGCCTTATCGGCTAGCCTGTTGATATTTACTGTCTAAGTATTTTATGAGTTTATGTATGTTCCGCTGCTATTCTCTGATGTATACCTGTAAGGGGTGCTGTGTAGGGCACCATCGCGGGCTCGGGTCGTGTGACAAGAAACTATTGTATCATCTTCCATTGGTTGTGTATAAGAGTCTTGCATTTCTGCACTATCTCTCACAACACCCCTACTGGATGAAGGGTGTACTGTAAGTACCCAATCTTCACCATATACTCCCACTGAATCCTTTCCTAGGTCGGGTTCAACCTCTGTATTATATTGTACTTCTTGAATTTCTTCAAGTTCTATCTTATTGCAACTATGTTCCTTGTAGACATAGTATTCTTTCAGGAAAATTGCAATTCTGGAAACAATGACCTTATAGTCCCCAGGAAGATAGAAATAGTATCCTCTAGTTTCCTTTGGATACCCCACAAAATAATACTTCTGACTTTTGGATTCCAACTTGTCAATAAGCATCTTCTTTACATATGCAGATCACCCCCAGGGTCGCATGTGTTTAAGTGCTGGCTTTTTACCGCTCTTTATCTCATATGGAGTTTTCTCTACTGACTTTGAAGGAACGCTGTTCGGAATATACATTGCGCTTTGTAATGCATATACCCAGAGGTATGTTGGCAGAGCTGAGAAGCTCATCACGGATCTAACCATATCTAATAGGGTTCGATTTCTCCTTTTAGCTACACCATTCATTTGTGGCGTTCCGGGATGTGTCCATTGTGATTGGACTCCATAAAGATTCAAGCATCTCTTTGGCATGCATGCCTTTCCCATAAAGTGGCTTGGTGGTCATCTTTTTCTCAAGCAAGATTCAGAATTATCATATGATTCTAAGTCAAATGGTTCTAGGTAGTCTAACTTCCATATTCTTGCTATCCTTGATTCATTGATGTGATCAAGTCTACAGTGTCATAAGTAAGTGGGGTTTCTTGGATTACTTATTTTAGCTCGTTTATTTTATATATTGAAAATTTCATGACTACAGTTTATAACATACAATCCATCCACAAGCGGTGCATTTTCACAAATAAAACCATTAAAAGATAGCACAAAATTGCCATTTGTAATAAATATGGAAAACCCCTCAACGTCTAACATTGGGACAGAAATAATATTCCTCGTTAACGAAGGAATAAAATAATAATTATTGAGTTCTAAACAAAAGTCAGAAGGTAAATCTAGTCTATAAGTCCACGCGCGTTCAACATCCACTCGTGCTCCATTTCCAACGCGTAGATCTACTTCCCACGATCCAACCTTTCTGCTGTCAGTTAGCCCCTGCACATTGTTACAAATGTGTGAGCCACAAACTGTATCTAATACCCAGAAGTGAAAATTAGTTATAGACATATTTATTTCAGTAACAAACATACATTGTCTAGAAGGGCCAGGAGCACCTG
Source organism: Przewalskia tangutica (assembly GCA_029844215.1). Taxonomy (NCBI): domain Eukaryota; kingdom Viridiplantae; phylum Streptophyta; class Magnoliopsida; order Solanales; family Solanaceae; genus Przewalskia; species Przewalskia tangutica. Next base: position 53,726,664 of record CM056724.1, read on the forward strand.
GTGCTTTGTCTCCCCCTGGAGCTGTACAATTCTTCTTCCAATGCCTCTTTCTCTTGCAGTTGAGGCAAACATCTGCAGCTATTTTCGCTTTCTTTTGAACAACTCCTCGAGGTCTCAAAACTGTGGGTGTGGCGGCAACCGCCTTACCCTTCTTCTTTTGCATGTTCTTACCTTTAGGTTTGAACTTGCTAGAGGAGTCCACCATGTGCACAACCTTACCTTTGGAGGTGGACGATTAACCCAATCGAAGTCAACCTCTATATTAACCCAATCATCTTCGAAACATGTTGTGACACCTGACCCCTTTCGTTCAACTTTCATTTGAAAAGGTCTCTCAGCAGTTCATACTCCATTGTCTGAGACTGTGAGTCATAGAGAATCTTCAAATGTTCCAGCATCTCGTTGGGGCCCATGTTCTCATGATGTCTTTATAACTCTGGAGTCATAGAAGACAACATAACACATTGTGCCGCAATAGCATCATCAAGATATTCTGATAGGCTTCCTTGTCAAACATGTCATACTCTTCAGAATCTTCAGCAGGGACTGTTAGGAATACTTTATCTAACACATACTCAATCTTTTCCAATCGTAACACCAGACGTAGATTTCTTAACCAGTCAGGGAAGTTTGCTCCAGTCAGCTTGTTTGTTTCGACCAACATTTTAAGTGACAGATTCGATATTGTAAACTGAAGATAAGATAGACCTGAAAATTAACATCCTAATATATACTTTCTATTTGAACACATTCATTAACTAATTAATCGTGTCCTTTAGTTTAATTAGCTCCCACTATTTTAACATATCCTTTTACCCTATGAAATAATACAGACTCATATCAAATAGGATCATAATGGGCCAAGATCCAGACTCATGTAGTCTCCGCATTTGCTGAGGCTGATAACTTCAACAACATGATCTAGTAGGTCTCTAAACCAATTACAAACAATTTGCAACTCTTGGTTGATCGAATGTTCTAAACAAAATGATCTGCATCCCTCGGCTTGTCCGACACTGAGGCGCCAAGACAGCCTAGCAAGTCAACCCTGTTATGCGACTGCAATTATGTATCTAAGTGGGTTTTGCCTTCATAAAGCAAACAATGGGGTGTAAATACCCATGAAGGTTTATCACCTACTTCTACATTTAAAATGCATCTATGAAAGAGTCTGAGTCATCGTAGACTTAGAGCAAATGCTGGGGCATAAATACTCATCTCGCCGAAAAGGATCTTACACTACAATCAATTATAACAGACGACACATTCATTTTAAATGAGACATGTATTAAAATTTGGGGAATCGTTCAGTCAAGGTATGTCGGATTTCAAGTAACCTTGTTTTAATTCAGATTAAAATCAATTTTTACGTTTAACCCATATTATTATGTCTTTCAATTATTATGTAACCATTGAAACAGCCTGGCTTTTGTCATGCCCCGAACCCCGGGCCCGTGACTGGTGCCCTACCTTGGAACCCTTCTACCTAACTAACACAAGTAAATCGCGGAATTAAACAACACCTCATTTTTTTTTCTTTAAAACCAATGAACATGCAAGGGCAAAGCCGACAAGGCTGCCCTATAATATACATAATCAAAAGACACTACACTGTACACGAGTCCAATCCCACATATGAATACAGACCTCTAAGAGTTGTATTGAAATATGACGGGACAAGGCCCCGCCGTACCCATAATCGCATAAAAGCCTGCATCAAGGATCTATACCAAAATGATAAACTCCTGAACAGATGGAGCTATCCAAAAACTCTGAGCAGGGTCCTACACCTGCAGATCACCAAACTACGGACCTAAACATGCGGCGTGACGCAGCCGAAGGAGTCGATCTGAAGAATGTACCAAGTATGTGAACTGAAAATACTGTAATGAAATCATAACAGTCTATACAAAACAGGAGACATGTATGATAGCCAAACTACCGTACACAACACATAAGCAGTCATATCAAGTCAGGGACGCATGCCCTCAAAGTCATTACTCAAATATAACCATGGGTCTCACGCCCATAACATCAATCATGCCCGTGAAATCCTTCCTCACTGCCGGCAGTCCATGATATAATATAACATCAATAAGCACACTGAACCTTGCAATCATGAGAGTAATGCAATCATTTTTACCTTTTAAATTATGCTTTTAACAATGAGACCAACTGTTCCACTTTAAGTCATAAACACACTGCACCATTTCATTAATGAAATCACTATCGTTTCAAAACATGAAGGTCGTGCCAGTGCCAGGGTCAACCACCCACTGTGTTATAATGCAACCTATCATGGGACTATTTCACCCGCAAGGGACTATTTCACCCGCTTAGGTCATGTGGACCCGCAATGAGTCATCGGTACACGATACTCGCATCACGGATAGCTAATCCATGGCTTATATATATATCCCGGGAATTTAACCCGCCCGAGTCAAATACCGACCCGCCGTGAGTGTGTACCACTCACCCCCATGGGGAGCTACCCCGTGGTATCTTTGGAACAAGTTGTCGGCCCTTTATGGAGGGACGCGGAGATGTGGAAATATGACACTTGCACGAATATCTATATGAGCAACCCATATGCAAGTAAACCAAGACAACACCATGCCTTTTCCTTTTCACATAAACCAAGACAATACCATGCCTTTATACAAATCAAGACAATTACCATGCCTTTCCTTTTTACATAAACCAAGACAATTACCATACCTTTCTTTTTTTTAAATTTTAGGTAAATGCAATATTATTACTAATAACGGAAAGAAAGGTGGCTACAATCAGTCATTGAGGGTTCTCAATCCTCAACGTAATATAAACAAGAAATTGAGGGGGGGGAGGGGTGGTCACTCAAAAGGTGCCTTTACAAGAGGGGATTAAGTCATATAGAACTCTATAAGATGTTGTTTTAATCTTTGCAATGACCTCCTCTGCCGGTATGCTTGTGCCTTCAAAGAGCAATGTATTTCTTGTCCTCCAAATCTCATAGACCACTATGCAAAAGGCAAGCAAGATAGATTTGGCTCGGATGCCTGTCCCACGGTGGTCTTTCTTGATCCACTTAAGAGAGCTTTCAACAATTGTCATTTCTCTTCTAATACCCAACCATTCCCTTATGCTCTTCCAAATCAAGCGGGTGTAGGGGCAAGTAAAGAAGAGGTGCTCCCTTGTCTCATTAGCTCGCTTGCAGAACCCGCAAGACTTATCCTCCAAGTTCAGATATGAAAGAGTGTCTTTTGTAGCTAACCGCTTTCTACATGTGAGCCATACTGTGAAAGAGAACTTGGGAGGAATGAAGCCTTTCCAAATTTGTGACATCCAAAGCTTTTTATCTTGCGGAATGCGCAAGATATCATACACGAGGCTAGAATCAAATTTTCCGTTGGTACAACACTTTTCCAAGCCGCAATAAGCGTCGCCAGCTACCAAAGATGGAAACAAATTTGTCGCGATCCCACAAATTCTTTTGAATAAGGGAGTCCTCAGGACGCACTTCATAATACCAAAATGATAGGCCTCTCAAATAGTAGCTATTGATCCATCGACTCATAAGAATCTGCGTCGGTGTGAGTTTGCCAAATGGTCCGTGATAGCAAGGCATGGTTCCATTCTTTGATGTTCATAAGGCCCAAGCCTCCTTCGGATTAGGGCAAAGAGATGACATCCCAAGCGACTCTTGGTGGTTTCCCACCCCATAAGAACTGAATACATGCAGACCATACCTTGTTGAGGACAGTGGTGGGAATAGGAAGTGCCCGGAACCAAAAGCTCTCAACCCCCTGAATGACCGACCTGATAAGTTCCAGCTTACCCGCATAAGATAGCGAGTGATGCCCCCATTTCTGAATGTAATCCGATATTCCACTAGTGAATGGAGCAAACTGATCCACCGAGACTGAAATTGGGGACAAAGGGATCCCCAAGTACCGTACCGGAAAGCTTCCAATGCCGAAACCCACTCTGGACAAGATCAAGTCACGAACTGTATCATGCACTCCTGCTATGTAGACATTGGATTTAGATGGGTTAAGAGTTAACCCTGAGACAACCTCCAACTCTTCAAGACATTCCATAAGAATCCCAACAGAAGATACATCTCCTTTGGCAAAAAGCATGAGATCATCCGCGAATGCAAGGTGAGTAATGCCCAATCTCTTACACTTTGTATAATAGGAGAAAGCTCTTGCCGTAGCCTTTAGTTTTAGCATCCTTGAAAGGTATTATATGCACAAGATAAAGAGCGAAGGGGACATAGGATCACCTTGTCTTAGGCCGCGCTTACCCTTGAAGTAACCATGTAGCTCTCCGTTGATTGAAAGAGAGAAAGAAGTTGAGCTAACACATTCCATAATCCATCTTACAAATCTGTCCGGAAATTTGAGACCTCTTAGTACCGACTCAAGGAAGCTCCAAGAGACCGTATCAAATGCTTTCCGAAGATCCACCATAAGCATACACCTTGGTGAGACTCTGGCTCTATTGAAACCTCTCACAAGCTCTTGTGCAACAAAGACATTATCCATCATGTTTCTTCCTTTCACAAAAGCCCCTTGAGATTTGTCAACAAGAGTAGGAAGAACCCTTGCCATTCTGTTTGCTAAAATCTTTGTTATGATCTTGTAGACCACATTAGTCAATCCAATAGGCCTAAAATCATTTACCTTGGGATCCCGTTCAGTCTTGGGCAGGAGGGTAATGATGGTATGGTTCACCTGCTTCAAAAGAACTCCGGATGAGAAGAACTCTTGAACACTTCTTACTACGTCATGCCCCACATCTCTCCATCATCCTTGAAGAAGGCAACCGAAAAACCATCCGGGCCAGGTGCCTTGTCATTGCCTATATCGGAAAGGGCTTCCCAAATCTCCTTTGGGGAGATAAAATGCAAAAGTTGTAATCCATCCTCTTCACTTAGCTTCGGGCCAGAGTTGAACACTTCAGGATCAAAGTTGGTAGTGGATCTGGATGTGCCTAAAAGGACTTTGTAAAATTCCACAAGCAATTCTCTAACTTCCCTGGGAGATGTTGTGATAGTACCATTGGCCTTGACAAGGTAGTTGATTGAGTTCCTGACATTACTCCTCTTGATCAAGCTGTGGAAGTATTTGGAGCATCTATCACTTCCAAGCAAGTGTTTCTGCCTCGACTTTTGCCTTATGAAGTGTCTCTCGGCTTCCAGTAAGGTGTTTGCTTTAGCTCTTGTGGACTTAACCTTGGATTTTAGCTCCTCATCAAAGGGATCTTCCATATGCGCATTGATAGCCTCCTTAAACTCAATGTTTGCCCCATTTGCTCTTTGTTCAATGCTTCCAAAATCACTTATGTTCAATACCCGATAGTTTGCTTCAAGGCTTTCAATTTTGAGGCCGTAGCGAATTGGCGATTCCCAATATGTCTTGTCTCCAGCATGAAGTCAATATGTTGTCGAAGGCTGGATGAGATAGCCACATATTCATGAACTTGAAAGGCTGTTTCCCAACATTATAGGATGCAATAACCGTAGCTATCACGGGACAGTGGTCCGAGACAGGTTCCATAGGCAAGTAATTGGCCGTGCATTCAAGGGTCAAATCACTCCAATGTTGATTCATCATCACTCTATCAAGCTTAGAACATATCGTACCATTCGTCCAAGTGTAGAAGGAACCGGAAGAAGGAGTGTCTTCTAGTCCATGAGCATTCCTGAATTCTCCAAGATCCCTAAGTGCATAAGGCGTGAGAGGAGGACCCCCCGCCTTATCATGAGGGTAGCAATAAGTGTTGAAATCTCCCATAATCATCCAAGGCTTAACAATGCCAATGCCCAAGTGAGTAAGGTGATGCCAAAGCTTCCTTCTATCCGGTATGCTATAAACCGGGTACACAAATGTGGCAAGGAATGACACTTGTGTTATATTACATCTTGCCTGGACATGGATATGTTGAGAATCCATTCCAAGCACTTCACAACAAACTCTGGAGAGATCCCAAAGTAAGAGCATTCTTCCGCCATCAATGAAATCTAAGTTTGAGCAAAGATTCCAAGCTTTGAATCTTTGAGTAGAAAAAGATTTTGTCCTTGCCCGAGAGAATTTAGTTTCCAATAGACAAACCATTGCCACATCATGCTGTTTTGTGAGCCTACACACAAGAGTTTGCGTGGCTGCCCTATCCCTTTGTCCACAAAGACCACGGACATTCCAACAAAGTACTTTCATTAGGAAACAAAGGAGGTTTTGTTAGCACCTCCGCGCTTTGCTGCCTTTGCCTTACCAACGCCTTTCGTAGTGTTTTCTTTGAGATTACTTCCTTCCATCCCTCTTCTTTGTTGTTGGAAGCCATAACATGTGTCTCAGCCAAGCTATGTTCCCCGCGTTCAAAATTTATGCACCGTGATGCAAGATTAGAATCCTCCGTAGCACTCTTGTAGGTTCCCCCATCCAATGAAGGTTGCGGGTTCATTGGCACTTCAGAATCAGTCTGCCTTGTCTCCTTTCTCATCCTATCATGTTGCGCAATGCCAGGATGTGGTGGAAGCCTTGATGACCCTACTTGAGAATCCCGCAAGCTTGATGATCCATGATGACCCAAAATCGGAGGAACCGCGGCATGCGTAGCATTTCCCATACTTCCGGGAACAAGAGGTGGTGTGTGCTCACTGTCTTCAGTATCCATCAAGTTTTCATCAACTGCGTGATGTTGAGAGGGTGGTGGATAAGGGGTAGGAGGGTTGGTTCCACCCGTACTTTTGTTGGCATTCGGACAAGTAGAACTTCCCTCTTTGCTAGGGGGTAGCACTGGATTGCGTTTTTTAGGAGCTTCTTCAGTGTTGGCATCCTCCCTCAGCTTTCTACACTTCAAGTGATTGTGTCCAAAAGCCGCACAATGGTAGCAAAAGTCCGGATAGTTTTCATAGTTCACCCTTTGAGTATACCTTCTATTGTCGGGCAGCCTGACAACAAATTCCATTACCGGTTCTTTGCTAACATCAACTTCCACTAATACTCTTGCATAGTTCATTTTTGATCTTTCCTTAGTAAATTGATCAGTGTATAGAGGTTTTCCTACTCGTGAAGCAATCTTGCTAAGGCCCGTTGCACTCCAAATAGAAAGGGGAATGTCAGGGAAGGTGACCCAAATTGGAATGTCCATGAATAAATCATCGGTTATTAGAACTCCCTTATCAATAGGCTTAAGCATCATAGTTTTCCCGTAGACCATATAAGGGCCACCGTGGAGTACATTTGTGCGTTCTTCCTCCGTCATGAATTTGAAGACAGTCCAACCTTTGCCATATGGTATAATACGGCACTTCACTCCCCATCTCTTCACAATGGTATTCAATGCCTCTCTTCCCGGGAAAGGACCCGTGAAGCAACCTATAAGGCAATATCCCCATGTTTCAATGAATGGAACTTCATCCTCAACTTCTATTTCAATTTCCTCTCCTTGTTGTTCAATGAATTGTAACTTCATACCCTTTGCTTCAAGCCTAGTACCCGCAAAGACTCCAGCATAAGTCATCTTAGGAGGAAGGGGACCTTTGCCATGATTCTGGGGTATAGTATTATGTGTTGTACTGACGGGTGGAGTTTCATGTTGTTCTGAAGATGTATTTGTGGGTAAGTCATTAGAAGGTATTTCTGGAGGTATAGACAGAGGGGGATGGGTAGGTGGAAAAGAACTAGGGCCCGCAATAGGTGAGAGGATTCGCGTGCCATTAGGGATGGTAGGGAATGTGTTATGGGTTTCGGTAAGAATAGATGGTAGGGAGGATAGAAGTGATGAGGTGTTAGGAATTTCAGGAAGTAATGAAGAGGTATTGGATGAGAGAGGGGTGTTGTTATTGACTCTACCCGTGCCCAAGGTAGAATTAAAGGCGAAGGGGTTGTTGCGGGTTCTGTGATGGGTTCCACTAAGCAAACTTGCTAAAGTAGGGAAGGATTCATTATTGACACTTAAAGAATTCAGAGGTTGTTGTCCCATAAAGTTAGAAGACTCGTTGATTCCCGCGGCATTTAATTCTGTCGCATTGGCTCCCGCGTTATTAATGTTCATAGAGTACCTAGGCTCCTTGGAAATAGAAGTCACTTCGTTTCTCACAACTGACCTTGGTCTTTGCATAACGTTAATATTCATTAACCCATGGACTTCCGCCTCACACGTCTTGGTATTCTGACCAGTGTATTGTCCCGTTATTGAAGAAGACTCCTTGGTACCCGCATCATTAAATTGTGACGCCTCGGCTCCCGCGACATTAATGTTAGACTCCTTGGGGATAGAGATCTCTTCGTATCTACCAATTGACCTTGGTTTTTGCATAACGTTAATATTCATTAACCCATGGACTTCCGCCTCACACGTCTTGGCATTCTGATCAGTGTATTGTCCCGTTATTGAAGAAGGCTCCTTGGTACCCGCAGCATTAAATTGTGACGCCTCGGCTCCCGCGACATTAATGTTAGACTCTTTATTTAAGCAAGCCAAAGTACTATCAAGGCACAAATAGGATAATTCTCATTTAACAAGCCAAAGTACTATCAAGGCACAAATAGAATAGTTCTCATTTAACAAGCCAAAGTACTACGTACGTCCATTCCTTTCAAAAGACTCATTTTTATACAAAGCCCCAAGATACTAACACCCGTAGTATCAAGGCATGTCTATTTTTCAAAATAAGTTACTACACCTTTAGAAATTCATTTCAAGGCTTTGAAACTAAGTAACTTTAAATTTCACAACCTAGGCAACTCATGCCTATCAATCAAAATAGACAAGTTTCTTAACCTTCCATAAAGCCGTTATAACTAACTTCCCATAAAGCCGTTATAACCCTTTATGGTTTTAGACAAATTCATTTCTTTTTATATCCAAGAGACTTATACTTTTAAAACCAAGTATCACATACTTTCAAATCAAGTTTCTTAACTTTCAAAATACTTCAAGTCTCTTAATCTTTAGAAATCAAGTTTCTTAACTTTAGAAATCAAGTTTCTTCTACTTTTAAATCTCAAGTAACTCACACCTTTAAAACAAGTTATTTCTCTTTAAATCATGTCATTTCTCCTCTTTTAAATCAATTAAGTAAATCACTGATTTGACTCCCCTAAAGTCATTATAACAACCTTTAGGTTTTGGAACTAAGGCACTAGCCAAAAGATTTGGAAACCACTTCCTTTTCAAGACTCTATGTACTTTAAGTAAAACACTTTCACTTTTGAGAATCCAAACTTCATTAAGGGAATGGATTATAACAACTTACAATTTAATCATCCAAAGTACAATCAAGGAAGTATATAGAACAACTTCTATATTAGGCAATTCAAGTACAATCAAGGAATGAATCATTTAAGGAGTAGAACTTAATTTCTTTATCATAAGGAATCATGCTAGAAGAAGAGGAGATAGTTCACATACCTTTTCGGCTTAATCCACAAGCTAAGTCGAATACGCCGCACGTAGAATTGTCAACCTATAATGGCCACAACACGACTATCAACTTCTAGTTTCTAACGTAGAATAATACTAAGTATACGGTCTCTTATTCTACGGAAAACCGGACAGCACCTCCTTTGTTTCTACATACTTTTCCACCTTTTTTAAGGCCCGATAATCAATAACCAACATGCCAAATTTAAGGCTCAATACACCAATCAATCAAAGGGGATTACACGCCTTACAATACGTGTAAAATTCTGCCCCACAATTAATACCAAGTAGTTTAATATCCAAAGCCATTCTCGGCTAATATGTATAACAACACAAAGTCCTTTCCAATTCTTTTTCAACCCAAGTTCTTAGGTCTAACATGTTATATAGTCATAAACAACTTCAACAACTACAATTCCTTCTTTATATAACATGTGACGACCTAAACTAATAATCAAATTGAATTGTAATCTCAAGGGCTAAACATACTAGTTTTCGGATTAGGGTTCCAATAGTCAATACACTTATCAAACTTCATACTATATACCTCATGCTTGCTAATATACATAGCTACAACAATAAGTAATCTTAATTACTAAAATGACAAGAATTGTTACCTTGTTAAGCCCTTATAAATTCCAAGATTCAAAGTCGCTCCTTAGCAATTCTTAGCTCCTTTCCTTTACGCTTCAATCCTCTATTTGAAGCCTTTAGAAGTTCACAACAAACTTTTCTTCCATTTCCAATCCAAACTTATGAAAACGACTTAGGTTTTCGCCTTGCGACTAACGTGAAAACGTCGTTTTTCCGAGATCTTTCTATTGAGATATCCTTAAAATACCCTTAGGGACCTTGGGTTAAAGTCTTGTGAATAAAGAACCACAAACTAAAATTTTTTGTGTGGAGAAATCCTTAAAGCCGAGAGCAACTTTCAAGCACAAGAATGTTGTGCATTTTTTCTAAGTGTTGGAGACTTAGTCATGCACTAGTGTAGTATATATAATACAATGGAGGGTCAAGATAATCACATATGTGTGACTAGGATGAAGAACATTAAATATTTATCCAAGTGGCAAGTTGACTTGGTCAATTTTCTCAAGCTAGCAAGACTTGTGTCACGCCCCGAATCCCGGGCCCGTGACTGGTGCCCTACCTGGGCACCCTTCTACCTGACTGACACAAGTAAATCGCGGAACTTAAATAACGCCTCATTTTTTTTAAACCAACGTACGTACAAGGGAAAAACCGACAAGGCTTCCCTATAATATACATAATCAAAAGACATTACACTGTACACAAGTCCAATCCCACATATGAATACAGACCTCTAAGAGTTTTATTGAAATATGACGGGACAAGGCCCCGCCGTACCCATAACTATACAAAAGCCTGTACTGAGGGAACTATACCAAAATGATAAACTCCTGAACAGATGGAGCTATCCAAAAACTCAGAGCAGGGTCCTACATCTGCAGATCACCAAACTGCGTACCTAAACCTGCGGCATGAACGCAGCCCCTCGAAGGAGGTCAGTACGAAGAATGTACCAAGTATGTGGCCCGAAAATCAGTAATGAAATCATAACGATATACAAAGCAGAGACATGTATGATAGCCAAACTACGTGATACAATACATAAGCAATCATATCAAGTCGTGGACGCGTGCCTCAAAGTCACAACTCAAATATAGCTACGGGTCTCACGCCCATAATATCAACCATGCCCGTGGAATCCTTCCTCACTGCCGGCAGTCCATGATATAATATAACATCGATACGCATACATGAACACCAAGTCTCACCTGTGTTCTAAAAATCAGACAGCAGTAGGAAAACGAACCACGTGATCCACTGCATCATAAACTGGCCGGGCAAGTACGAAGCCAACTACGATCCGGCTGCGTCAACAATCGATCGGGCAAGTACAAAAGCTAACTACCAGTCCAGCCTGTCGTCACGAGATATGATCGGGGCAAGTGCGAAAGCTATCTACCGGAGCCTATCGTACCAAACTGTGCTATAGAACTGACGGGGGCAAGTACGAAAGATATCTACCAGTCCATCTTGCGTCAGCCACCGACGGGGGCAAGTACGAAGGCTATCTACCGATCCTCATCTACTAAACCTCGGAGGATAGTCCATGGAATAACAATATCCACATGGTCGCATGCCCTAATCCCACATCGGATAAGCATGTCCACGGGTAATACAAACAAATCCGAATCTAACCCGCCTCCCGGTCACATGCCTTAATCCCACATCGGATAAGCGTGTCAAGGATCAATCATAGTGGAAGCATACCCGTGGAATCCACATCACCGCTTCGATGCGTCCAAGTAAACTCATTAACAAGACAGTACCATTCTCCAACCGAGAGTCACTAGGCAGTAAAGCGTAATACTTGCACTCACAGGCTATCACAAGCAAACATAGGCAAGTTCATAAAATCTTTAGACTTTCATTATCATACTAAAATGAATTTCATTTTATAAACTCAAGGCACTTACGTTTTATATAAAAATCCGGGATTTTAACCCTAAGTACTACGTACTTCCATTCTTTTTAAAAAGACTCCTTTTTATATAAAACCCCAAGATACTAACACCCGTAGTATCAAGGCATGTCTATTTTTCAAATTAAGTTACCACACCTTTAGAAATTCGTTTCAAGACTTTGAAACCAAGTAACTTAAAATCTCACAACCTAGGCAACTCGTACCTATCAATCAAAATAGACAACTTTCTTAACCTTCCATAAAGCCGTTATAACCAACTTTCCATAAAGTCGTTATAACCCTTTATGGTTTTTAGACAAATTCATTCTTTTTATAACCAAGAGACGTATACTTTTAAAACCAAGTATCACATACTTTCAAATCAAGTTTCTTAACTTTCAAAATACTTCAAGTCTCTTAATCTTTAGAAATCAAGTTTCTTAACTTTCAAAATACTTCAAGTCTCTTAATCTTTACAAATCAAGTTTCTTAACTTTCAAATCTCAAGTAAATCACTCCTTTTACTCCCCTAAAGTCATTATAACAACCTTTAGGTTTTGGAACTAAGGCACTAGCCAAAAGATTTGGAAACTACTTCCTTTTCAAGACTCTATGTACTTCAAGTAAAATACTTTCACCTTTGAAAATCCAAACTTCATCAAGGTAAGGGATTATAACAACTTCCAATCTAAACATCCAAAGTACATCAAGGAAGTATATAGAACAACTTCTATATTAGGCAATCCAAGTACAACCAAGGAAGTATATAGAACAACTTCTATATTAGGCAATCCAAGTACAAACAAGGAAGTATATAGAACAACTTCTTTATTAGGCAATCCAAGTACAAACAAGGAAGTATATAGAACAACTTCTATATTAGGCAATCCAAGTACAAACAAGGAAGTATATAGAACAACTTCTATATTAGGCAATCCAAGTACAAACAAGGAAGTATATAGAACAACTTCTATATTAGGCAATCCAAGTACAAACAAGGAAGTATATAGAACAACTTCTATATTAGGCAATCCAAGTACAAACAAGGAGTGGATCATTTAAGGAGTAGGATTTACTTACTTTATCATAAGGAATCATGCTAGAAGAAGAGGAGCTGGTTCACATACCTTATCAGCTTAATCCCCAAGCTAAGTCGAATACTCCGCACGTAGAATTGTCAACCTATAATGGCCACAACAAGACTATCAACTTCTAGTTTCTAACGTAGAATAATACTAAGTATACAGTCTCTTATTCTACGGAAAATTGGGCAGCACCTCCTTTGTTTCTACATACTTTGCCACCTTTTCCAAGGCCGAATTCAATAACCAAACATGCCACATTTAAGGCTCAACATACCAACCAATCAAAGGGGATTACACGCCTTACAATACGTGTAAAATTCCGCCCCACAATTCATACCAAGTAGTTTAATAACCAAGCCATTCTCGGCCAACATATACAACAACACTAAGTCTTTTCCAATTCTTTTTCAATCCAAGTTCTTAGGTCTAACATGTTATATAGTCATAAACAACTTTAACAACTACAATTCCTTCTTTATATAACATGTGACGACTTAAACTAATAATCAAATCGAATTGTAATCTTAAGGGCTAAACATGCTAGTTTTCAAATTAGGGTTCCAATAGCCCATACACTTATCAAACTTCATACTAAATACCTCATGCTTGCTAATATCCATAACTACAATGATAAGTAATCTTTAATAGCTCAAACGACAAGATTTTTACCTTTACATGCCCTTATAATTTCCAAGATTCAAAGTCGCTCCTTAGATATTCTTAGCTCCTTTACTTTACGCTCCAATCCGCTATTTGAAGCCTTTAGAAGCTCACAACCAACTTCTCTTCCATTTCCAATCCAAACTTGTGAAAACGACTTAGGTTTTCGCCTTGCGACTAACGTGAAAATGTCGTTTTTCCGCAATCTTTCTATTGAGATATCCTTACAATACCCTTAGGGACCTTGGGTTAAAGTCTTGTGAATAATGAATCACAAACTAAAATTTTTTGTGTGGGAATTTCCTCAATGCCGAGAGCTCCTAAGTGTTAGCTCAAAGTTCCCTCAATTTTTCTAAGTGTTGAAGACAAGTCTTGCACTAGTGTGTATATATAACACAAGGAAGGGTCAAGATTATAACAAATATGTGGCTAGGATGAAGATCATTAATTAATTAGCCAAGTGGACAAGTTGACAAGTCAACAATCTCAAGCTAGCAAGACTTATTCATCTACCATGGTCAATGACCATTTTACCCTTGAATATTTTCGTCCAAGACCATTGTGGTGGGGGTGCCACGTGTCGCCCTTCCATTCGTCCATAAAATTCTATAACCCTCGTGGGTCCCACAAAACGTAAAATTTCTCGGGTGGGCCCCACGTGACCAAATCCGTAAAAAATAAATTTTCATAATGTTAATAAGTTTCATATTCTTCAAATAATGCATTTTGAGAATCCAATTCTCATCAACGAACATTTTTTTTTTTTTCCGACGTTCGGAGGATTTTCCGTCGGAAAAACAATTCTTCCTTTCGTACCAATTTTCAAGTCTTGATTCCTTACACACATTCTCTTATACATGTCCTGGACTTACGGGGTGTAACAACCTGTTCATCTACATAGGTCAATGACCATTATATCATTGCCTCAATTCGTCCAAGACCATGTGGGTGGGGTGCCACGTGTCGCCCTCCCATTCATCCATAAAATTTCGTAACCCTCGTGGGCCCCACAAAACGTAAAATTTCTCGGGTGGGCCCTACGTGACCAAATCCGTAAAAATAAATTTTCATAATGTTAATAAGTTCCATAATCCTCAAATAATACATTTTGAGAATCCAATTCTCATCAACGAACATTTTTCCTTTCCGACGTTCGGAAGATTTTCCGTCGGAAAAACAATTCTTCCTTTCGTACCAATTTTCAAGTCTTGTGTTCTCGCGTCTATTCTCTTATACATGTCCTGGACTTACGGGGTGTAACAACTTTGATATCACTGTAGGATTTTATTGGGTCTAAAACACGTAAGTAAGGCACAACAGAATTTTAAAATTTGTTTAACTTAATTACCCCATCAATTATGTCTCTGGTATGAATACGTTACAATTGAAACCTGTAAAGACATGAGATATAAACTTACAGATGATATTCTTGGAGTTTTTACTAAAGGGAGCACACACGAGTATCCTTTCGACCGCAAGCCTTGCTGTGGTATATTCTTCTGTCAGGAAAGATAGGAAATCTTGACAGAGGTTTAAGAAGATTTTATTTTCTGAACTCTGAGTTCAGAAAGTAAGAATTGAGTTATTAATTTCAGTAACCAAAATAATGGGGTTAAGTACTGAATATATAAGGGAGGTTAGGTTACAAATCAGATTAGGCTTAAAACCTGATCCAAAATACGAGATGCAGTGGGCCAGTCGGACTGGGCCCACTGCGGTACAGGAACCGCAGCTCATCCTCTCAGACATCGCGACGCTCCTTGCCCTTTTTTTAATATTTCAGTATGTTTTGATTTAATTAAATCCAAAATCCAATTTTGACTTAATTAAATAATTTCCATCAAATAGAAATTATCCCATAATTTATTATTGGTAAATATCTTGATTCTAAATCAAGTTTTTCACATTCTCTCAATATACCCTTAGACCGAAAAGACAATCGACTTAGTGTGACCCTCTAGACCTTCATACATCGATATTAATGAAATTAAGGTTCATACGAAACTCCTAGACTGCGTCATATGACGAACTCAATATGTGAAGTACGTTTACATGACTCCTGTAAACACAACATTTATGTGAGATGATAAATTTCTTTCATTCGCGACACACTCGATCAAGCTTAGGATTTGCCATGTGTCTATCCAAATGGCTTGATCACTTTATCTCATCTATATTAGTCGACAACTAGACCATATCCTAAATATGTATTTTGCATGGCCAATGACTTGGTCGACCTAATATTACTGAGAAGCTGAGTGTTCTCTCTCGAATATCCAATCGAGGAATGAATCCTATTCTTAGCTCAACTATCACCTTTGTTTACATCGCAATATACCCAACTCAAGTCATGTCTTATCCTATAAGGAATTTAAGCTTAGGACAGAGTCAAAGTACATTACTCTGTAAAATTAGGTGCGTATTGACCTCAAGTCAAATGAGTTCTATATCCCACATGCTGATAATACTCTAGACATGTATAACAAATAATTTACCAGCAGGGTATACCAATACCCTCTAAGAGTATCCATGAGTCCATCACTAGTAATCATACTAGTAGTAAGTGGGACATACTACATTCTCTAAGAATGTGATACAGACCATATATTGACTTATAATATATTATTGATATCTCATTCTCAATTATCATCAGTCAAGACTATTTTGAGAGTTACATTCTATCATTAATAACTCACTTTATAAATGACAACGTAAGCTCAATGGATGCACATTAATGAATAATCACAAGCAATCAAAATCATAATTCAATAATTGTAACTGCCAAAATATATTAATCTCATTAATAATATGAATATATTCATGTACATTTGTCCCTAAAATGATTATTTCTAGGACATACATACTTTCAAGTACAATATTTACACTAAGAACATTTATTACAATAAATGTGTTTGAGCTTTTCATGAGGCTAAAAAACATTTCGAACTATACATCTATTAAACTTTTTAAAAGAGGATTCATATCGTTGACTTCAACTAATTCTGAATTGAGGCACAGTTAATTGCTTGTATTAAGCTTGTAACACCCTGTCCATTTTTTGTCATTGCATGCCTGAATTGTCACATTTGTTGATAATTGCTCACAATCATATTAAATACATCCATGCGAGACTGATGGGAGATTAACACTTGTTAAGAGTCCCACATCGGAAATGGAATCGGAACATGAACTCCTTATATGGACTTGGACAATCCTCACCCTACAAGCTAGCTTTTGGTTTGAGTTAGGCCCAATATCTATTATTTACATTAGGCCCAAGATGCATTCTTTACATGGTATCAAAGTCAAAACCCTAAAAATCTAGAATTTTTTTTCTCTCCTTAGCAGCCGACCCCAAAATTCTTTGTTTTCCCCCCATTCCTCTCTTATCTAAATGGATCATTTTGCTTCTCCCACACTTTTTGATGCTTCCGCTTCTACAAAAGTCATCCCTCAAACACCTCCCACCACCCCATCATCACCATCTTTCCATCCGGCTTTCGCCGTTACAAATATCAAGAATTTTATCCCTCTCATTCTTGATCAGGAAAATGGTCAATATTGGTCTTAAGTAGAACTGTTTAAAATTCATGCATGTGTCTACCACGTGCTTGATCACATCGACGATTCTATTCCTCGTCCCCCGGAGATTGATGACACAACATGACATCGTCTTGATGTCGTGGTTAAATAATGAACATATGGCACTATATCCAAAGACCTACTTCTCACCATCATGTAAACGGGGGCATCCGCCCGTGATTTGTGGACAAGATTGGAAGAATTTTTTCAAGACAACAAGCACACGCGCGCAGTGTACTTGGAAGAGAATTTCAACAACACCCATCTGGAGAAACACGTCGTGCAAAGCAAGATGAGCATAATCGAAAAGCCTTGGCGGTTGACATATCTACACCACATAATGCCACCGTCGCCCAACCGCCACTGCCAAAAAATAGTCAGGGGCGGTAGAGGTCGCGGTGGTCGACGTAATGGGAAAGGCCACGACAAAGGGGGCAAGGGCCAGCAGGCCACTCAGCCGCATCAATAGCCTAGTCTTCCAGCGACGTGGGCCTGCCCAGCAGGTGCTTACCAGCCAGGGAATTGGGTCGCCTACCCAGGCTAATCTTCAGCCCACTTTCCTTTCCAGCAGTAGGGTGTACTGGGCCCAGTCCCAGGTGCTCGTCCATCCCACTACTAGAAGCACCGAGCCCACATCGCTCAAGCCCAGTACCCGCAACAGCAAACTAATCTGGCCCCTTAGGAGTTGGGCCAGACTTTTAACAGCTTGAATATACAGCAACCCGATGAAAATTGGTACATGGACTCAGGCACCACATCTCACCTCACCCGGTCTGCAAGTAATCTTTCCCAATTATTTCGTTTAAAGTCTCCTCAATTTATTACAGTTGGCAATGGTCACCACAATCCAATTCAGGGCTATGGTAACACCCGCACTCAACCACCTCACCCTCCCTTCTTCCTAAACAACGTCCTTTATGCCCCAAACATAATAAAAAATCTAATTTCTATTAGGCAATTTACTCGTAACAATTATGTGTCTGTTGATTTTGATCCTTTTGGTTTTACTGTGAAGGATCTACGTACGGGTTGTAGGGTGAGAATTGTCCAAGTCCATATAAGGAGTCCATGTTCCCATTTCATTTCCGATGTGAGACTCTTAACAGCACTAAATAAAATTTATCGTATGTCCCTGCCTCCGAACAGTATAGTCCCACATGCAAGTGACACAAAATGTATATTCTAGAGGAAGAATAAAAATTGATTCCCGCATTTTCTTGGAAAATAGAAATTACTCTTTGATGGGATTCTTTTTAGAGCTTTTAATTCAATTACCATATGAAAAGTTAGAAGTATTGCTTGTACTTTGTTCTCTGTTAATGCAACCTTAAATCCTCACAGGGCAGAGAAGCAGTAGAAGTGATACTAATCCCATTGAAGTCCAACTCAGAGGAAGATAATATGCACTTGAGAAATGAAGTCTTCAGATATATGAAGCGATTAAGAATATTTATATTAAGAACTTCATTTTCTGCTCTCATGGCCCCATTAATTTTCTTCCGAACAGCTTATGCTGGTTTGATTGGTCATATTTTCCTTTACCAACGTTGCCCAAAGATTTTGAACCACCGAAACTAGTGGGGCTTATTATGCGTTGCAGTTATGTGTTAAACCTCTGGAAGGGGTCAAGGTATGATTTTGACTTATTTAAGTTACTTCTTTTCCTTCAAGCTGGCAAATATCAGTTTTCTTGAATTAAAATTTAAAACCGACACAAGTATAATTTTTACTATGATCTTTTGACGAGCTTATATACTAACAGCAGTTTTACACATCTAGAGAAAGTTACTAACCCCCACCCCACCCACCCAAAAAAAAGAACATTTACAAAATATTTTCTCTTTGTCAATGCTTTTCTATTTTTCTTTCAAATAGTAACAACTGCTTCGATGTATTGCATATGCCAATACCCAAAACAAAACAGGGATTGAAATACTAGATACCATTGTCTTCAAGTCCTCCATAAATCTATAATTGAGACCATAGTTTCATCTATGATCTAAGGTACAAAAACCGTAACCGTACGAAGATATGAATTTAATGTTATACTCTTTCATAGATTTCATTTCTTGTTCGAAACAACATTTTTAAACAGGTTGACCCTTCTTGATCTGCGTGACTCCCGCAAATTGATCCAAATTTCAGACCTTTCTGGGTCTCCAAATTTGGAGAGGCTACTCTTAAGTCACTGTATTCAGTTGGTAGAGGTCCATCAATCTGTTGGAGCCCAAAAAAAGCTTACTATTTTAGATGTGGAAGGTTGTGATAAACATGAAAGGCTTCCCACTAAGTTTCAATCGGGGTCACTTGAAATTCTAAATTTTTCTGGTTGTCGGAGTTTGAAAAAAGTTCCTGAAATTCAGCAAAATGTGAATCGCTCATCAGAATTCAAGCAGCCATACTCAGGTGTACTTAGGGGTAGCCAGTGGGCCAGGACCAGTCGGGCCGGATTTGGCGGGATCAGGGGGAGGCGGGACAGGGGGAGGGGCGGTTTGGCGGGATCGGGTCCGGCGGGATTCGCTGAAGTCCCGTCCCGATTACGGTCCCGTCGGATCATGGGTCGGGGCGGGACGGGGCGTTTTTTTTTGCACATAATTAGAAAAAATAACATATATATATAAACAACTCAATAATTGAACAAGAAAATGCAATAAAAATATCCAAGACTATTTTTGTGTCTCTTATATTATTTAATAGAAATATGATTTTTTTCTAATACAGTATACATATACAATTGTGAAAATTACAACTTTATAGTGTCGTTTAAAAGTTGCAAATGACATAGTAAAATTGCAATTAAAGAAATTACATTTTAAAAAAAAACCTGTTATATTTTTCTTATAATTTCATGTGCTTCTTCGGTTGGAATTGATATTTGTTGATCAAATTGCTCCACCTCGCTTCCACCACCTTCAGATAAGATGTCGTTGTAGTTTTCGTCTTCTTCTTTGTTCATCTCCGGTTGACCGCACCTTCTCCGCTCGTATTCAATCTCTAAATAATACTGCAATCTCCAAACTCTCTCCGACTAATGAGTGTTTGTGCTCTCCTATTTAAAATCTACCGACAGAAAAAGCACTTTCAGATGCCGTTGATGACGCTAGAATGTTCAAAACATCTCGGGTCATCATTGAAAGTGTCGGAAAGGTCTTCTCACTCCCCCTCCAGTATTTCAGAAAGTCTTCACTTTCTTCTTTATTGATAACTACTTGGTACGGTAAAACACCTTGCAAAACAAAAACATCAAATTCGATAATTTGGTTAGTAGTGTTAGCACCGCATATTCTATTTTTGAGGCTTACAATACTTGTTGTAGAAACAACATGTCTTTTTTGAGGTTGTGTTGAAGAAGAAGATGATGGTATGAAAGTTGTTTGGTTACTAGCACTTTCTTGGTGATAATACTTTAAACTTTTTTGCATTCGTTTTCTATACTAGACAACACTTCTTCTTTAGTTTGTTCAATAGGTGGTGGGTCATTTATATTTTTGGGACTTGGAGGTGGTAGTACTGCTATACAATCATATATAGTTTCAATAAGTGATTTACATTCGTCTATTTTAATAGTCGGATATAGTACATCACCAATAATATAAATAGTGGGAATAAGAATAAATTTTTTTATAAACATTTTTTTAGTAGTTGGCTTAGCCATATATGCATTAATTAATAAAAATATGAGAGCTATATAAAACAACATAATATAAATAGTAGAATAATATATACCGAAAAATACTTTTGTTGCTTGAAAAAATTTCTCTAAAAATACAATAAGTTCGGCAATTTTGTCCCAATCGCTATCTACAACCATATAAGCTGGATTTTGAATAATAAAGTTATAGGTCTTCTATAGTCATAAGCAACAAGTAGTTGTTGGTACAAAAAATTCCACCTAGTGGGTACTTCTTCGGAAATTTTTCTATAAGGTAGTTGACAATCGTGACAAGTTTTTTTATATTCTTTTTTTCATCGTATTCAAATATTTTTAAAAATATAGTTTATAGAAAATTGTATTTTATCAAAAATGTCTGCAAAAAGTGATAGACCATCTTTTACAACTAAATTATATATATGACACGCACATAAGCGTTATCTAATGTAATAGACATAATTTTATAAGTTATTCCGTATTAATGGCAAACAAAATAAATATTTTCTGTAATAAAATTACCAGTGTGTCTATCATCTATATATCTATACGCTAAAATATATTTTTGCATAGACATTTATAATCTATCCAATGATAGGTTACCCTTAAATAATCATGACCGTTAGTACTACATCCTATATCAGAAGCGATAGCCACTTTCCCATTAAAATGATATAATGAGTAGCGTAAATATTGTTGATATTCATGTGCAAATTTAAATACATCTCTTTTAACAATTGATCTAGGAAAATCTTTAAAAGCAGGATTATACATTTCTCTAATGTAATGAATAAAACCAGGATTCAGAAAATGAAAAAGACAAACCCTCCAAAACAACTAATTTTGCTAGTGCTTCTCTATCTCTATGTTTATCGTATTTAGGGTCTACAATTCCCCCTGTCATAGGGTTAATTTGATCTTGTACTTGGTCGGGACAATATGTGAACTTTGTCCTGATGGAGAGGGTGCTTGCACACCCTCTACATTTTCCAGTTTTAAATTTAAAACACTGTTTATAAATTTTACATATAGCTACTTGATTCTCTACGTCCCTAATAAAAAAGTGTCATGCATCTGATTTTAATGGTCGTTTTGCTGGACATCGTCTCATACTAGGGGGAATATGAGGCATTTCAGTTGAAGGCGCACTAGTGGGTGTGTAATATTTATTAGTGAGTGTGTGATCTAACATATTCTAAATTAAAGTCTTGTAGAGTTCCATATATCTCATCGTCTAAACCATATGGTATTTCAGGAAAATCTTCAGTATCAACAAAATCATCCTGTTTAGGTGTCGCGCCCCTTTTCGACCGCGACTTTATTTAGCGAATCTCCTGCTTAATAAAAATGTTAGGAAATGAAATAATAAAATGCTAAATGTTAAAAGTGCTAAAAAGTTTAAAAGGGTGTTTAAAGGTTAATTTTAAAAGTAAAAGGTGTTAAGATGCTAAAGGGTTGCTAGGGAGTCGCCACCTAATTAATTTGGGTGAATTAGGACACCTAAATGTCAACTAGGTTAAAGTCAACACTAACTCCATTTTTTTGGTCTGCAAAACTTATGTGAGATTCTGGGTAAGGGCTCCTTATTATCCTAAAGGGAAGGAGTTAGACACCCTAAAGGATCCGCTAACTTGCGGTTGTCCGTTCAAACCTAGGGAATTATTATTCTATAAAATGCATGTTTAAAAGTGTTTAAATAAAAGGGATAAAAATTGTAAGATTTATTTAGAATATAAAATTAGCTTTGGATAAAAACTTGCATTCATAATGTATTAGATAAGATACATGTATTGCAAAATCTTATTATGACGAAATGTGTACTTTATGAAATAAGATGTAGAATATCTATTATGCAAAGACTAACAAAATAATTTTTTAATTATGAAGGTTAGTAAGAGTTTATGAAGAAATTAATTTATCATGCTAAGGATTTAATAGCGAGTGACGCTTTAGCTACGTGAATATTTATGTCATTTTGGTATGGCTTAGGCAATGCGTAACTAGTCATAAAAATAACTAATTTAAGGAGAGTGAATTTCTAGCGTCAAACTATTTTTCTAATGACAGCCCAAAGTTTAATTATTCTAAATGTACTACTAGTAGTGTAATGTTAGACAAATAATTACAACAAATAATAGGGGAGGATATGAATTAATAATGACTCGAAGAAACGGCGAGGCCATCTCGCCTATGGTTTGGAGTTTGTGATGCGGGGGAGGATGAAGCACATAAGATGCGGGTCTTCATTTATTGTAGTTTGTGATGAGTCTTGCCATGAGACTCTTCGTTTCGCTCCGATGCATTTCATGTAAAAAAAGAAAGATAAGGATTAGAATGAACTCAAATAATACAAGTAGATAAACTCGCACATATATGATCTGATATATATAAAAAAAAGCACAAGCGGAAAACATTTCAATGCTATATAATCACATGTTGGGCCTTAGATGCGCATACGTAATATGAAAGCAGTCCAGACATGAGATTTTTTTCAGATTTTGTTATAGAACAGCAACGAAATGGCAGGGCCCCAGATTTAAATTTTAGATCTTTGAAAGAAGGACCACTCAGCATGTATATGCTAATGACCAAGCGGTGATGATACTGCTGGGAATATGCAGCCAGCCCTTGCAGAGAATATCTCAAACATTCAGGTCATTGAAGCTAAGGTACACATAATATAAAGATTCGTTACTCAACAGTGGTCCAGAAGCTATCTGTTACACCCCGGAATTTCAGGATATGTTTATAGGAACGTACGTAAGAACTCAAAAAGGTTAAGATTTGAGACGAGTAAAAATTTATCGGAATTATGGAATTGTCGGAAAACGAAATATTGCGACGAACGGGAGGGCGACACGTGTCACCCCCCCTTATGTTGTCTTGGACGAAATACATGGATAGAATGGTCATTGACCATAAGTCTTGGATGACTAAGTCTTGCAAATGACTTAGCTTGACATAGTTGACTAAAGTCCAAGGGCCACTTGGCTAGGATCCATGTGAAACTCATCTTTGCCAACCAATTGTTTAGATCTTGACCCTCCATAGTATTATATATGAGTACAAGTAGCAAGACAAGTCTTTTAACACTTAGTAAAATTTTCAAAGAAAACCTTGAAGGGCTCTTAATGTTGCTCACGGCAATGAGAGTTTTTGCAAGAAGAAATTTTGCAATTTTTGTCCAATAATTCTCATACTTTAAACCAAGGTTCCTAAGAGTATTGTAAGGTTTTCCCAATAGAAAGATCCCGGAAAAGAGGCGTTTTTGTATAAGTCGCAAGGCGAAAACCTAAAGGGTTATTCAACTTTGAAGTTGAAACTTGAAGAAGAGTTTTTCATAAGCTTCTAAGGGTGGCTTGGAGTGGATTGGAATGTCGGAAGGAGGAGCTAAAGGTGCTAGGGATCGACTTGTACTCTTGGAGCATATTTGGGCTAATTGAGGTATAATCTTCGTTTTACTTTTGTAATTGAAGATTTCATATTATGATAAGTTATAAGTGGTCATGTGATATGTGTTATGAAGTTTGTTAAGTATTATGGAATTGGAAGCTAAAAATCCTAAATGTCATATTTAGCCATTTGAAATTTAAATCCAATTTGATCGATAAATTGAATTGTCGCATGTTACCTACTTGGAGAATGTAGTAGCTAGAATCAATTGCGCTTGATATCTTATTATGCTACCAATTTGGATTGAAATGGAAATTGAATAAGAATTGGTATTGCTATGTTAT
This sequence comes from Przewalskia tangutica, assembly GCA_029844215.1. Classification (NCBI taxonomy): domain Eukaryota; kingdom Viridiplantae; phylum Streptophyta; class Magnoliopsida; order Solanales; family Solanaceae; genus Przewalskia; species Przewalskia tangutica. The sequence goes on from CM056724.1 coordinate 53,751,285, forward strand.
TGTGAGCCAATTGAAATTTGTTTGGTTATTCATTTGCATTCGATTACCTTTTATATTATCGTGAGCCAATTGGGGCTGTTTGGTTGTTCATTTGCATGGATTACCTTCATTTTGTTGTGAGCCAATTGGGGCTGTTTAGTTATTGTATTTCGACCTTGAAAAGGTGGCAAAGTTAGTAAAAACAAAGGAAGTCTTTGTCCGATTTTCCGTAGAATTTAGTGACTTGCACTTGGAATATTCTACGTTTGAGACTAGAAGTTAATAGACGTACTATGGTCATTATAGGTTGACATACTACGTACGGCGATTGGACTTAGCAAGTGGATTAAACCGAAGAGGTATGTGGAACTTTCTTATCTCTTGAGCATGATTAAGTTGTAAATGTATAGTACGGTAGACGTACAAGAGTTTGACAAATCTAGTCTATTTGATATCCTTGGCTTATTTTAAGAATGTCCAAGTTGTTTGAGTTAGGGAATTAACTCACTTGTTTAAATATTAAGGATATCTTGGTTTTCAAAAGTTAAGAGACTTTAAGTATGTTGAAAGTATTTTAATACTTGTTTTGTGGGAAAGTTTAAGTGTCTTGGTTATAAGGAAAGAATGTGATTTGCTAATGTATAAGGCTAGTATAACGACTTTATGGGAAGTTGGTTATAATAGCTTTATGGAAAGTTTAAAGAGTGGTTAACTCTAAGTAATTTAAGTATGTTAAGGGACTTGAAGAGTTTTAAAGTATGTGATACTTGTTTCGTTTTAAACATATAAGTCCCTTGGATAGGAAATTGTACTTGACTAAAGTATAAAGTGAATATAACGACTTTATGGGGAGTTGGTTATATTGGCTTTATGGAAAGATAAATGGCTTGTTTTAATGAAAGGCAATTTGATTTAAAGGCATCAATTGCCTAAGGTTTTTCTTAGAGAGAAGTCACTTGATTTAGAAGCCTAGTTTTATTTCTAAAAGTATTGTGACTTGTCTTGAAAAGAAATTGTAACTTGATACTACGGTTATTAGTATCTTGGAAGTTTTATAATGAAATGAGTCATTTTAAAAGAATTGAAGTACGTAGTACTTTGGGTTAAACTCCCGGATTTATAATGACATGTTTGTGCCTTAGGTAAACTAAAATGAGGCGTCATGAACAAGAATAATAAGAAGTTAGGGATTTCTTAACTTGCTTATATATTGTATGATAAGCGTAGTGCTTATGTTATGTGTGATAGCGGATTTGTGCTAGTGATATATTATTCGTTCGGGTCATTCCGGGATTGTGGCATTGCATATTTCGTCGATTTGCTACCCACGATGCGAGAATACCTCACGCGAGTCCGTAGGGCTTATGCGGGTGAAATAGTCCCACGCGGGCGTCCAACCTATGCGAGGAATACCTCACGCGAGTCGTAAGGGCTTACGCGGTGAAATAGTCCCATGCGAGGAATACCTCACGGGTCCACCGGATCTACGCGGGTGAAATAGTCCCGTGAATAGGATTGCTTAATGACAACTGCGGGCGGGTGGTCCCGCTTTGATCGTGAGCTTTCTACTTTATATTGTAAGTATACCCTATTTACTCTCATTGTTAGTAAGGCACGATTATCGTTAATCGAGTTATCATACATGTCTCCGCTTTATTTTAGACTTATGATTTCATTCTGATGCATTTCACATATTTGGTACATGTTGTCGACCTCCTTCGCTGCGTTCACGCCGCAGTAAAGTTCGTGTCTTGGTCCTCGCTCTTAGATCACTGTTCAGTGTTGAGAAGCTCCTTCATTTCGAGGCTTATCCTCGGTATTGTCGGTTGTTGTACATTCAGGGTATGGCGGGCCCCGTCACTTGAGTTGTTATTCTTAGAGTCCGTAGTCACAACGTGGATTTGGGGTAAAGAAAAAAATGTCTTGTTTATTCTGGATTGAGTATATTTTACGGAAGGTGGCCTTATCGTCTAGCCGTTGTTGAATCTTGCCTAAGTTTTTATGTATGTTGTGTATGTTCACGCTATTCTCGATGTATACAGCGGCGGTGCCTGTGTAGGGCACGATCGCGGGCCCGGTGGGTCGTGACAAAAGTGGTATCGAGCGCTTAGTCCTCGGAAAGTGTCTACAGACCGTGTCTAAGTAGAGTCTTGATTATCGGTGTGTTGTGCACCACATCTATAATCAGGAGGCTGCAGGACATTTAGGGTTGGTTTCCATTCTTCTCACTCTAAGATCGTGCGATAGAGCGGTATGGTTAGGGTCGTCTCTCCCTAACAAGTTATGGTTGTTTGCCACGGCGGAAGCGAATGACCGGGAAGGATTACGTGGGTTGCGTATCCAGGTTGGTAATGGCAGTAGTTGGGTTTGTGACATACAACTATGCGGATTTATGTATGGGGGTCACATATGTGTTGCCTAGGATGATTTTAGATTACCAAGATTTGGTAAGGACTAAATAAATACCGGGAAGGTATGAAACAGTTTAATGAACTCTCATCAAGGTTTTACGTGCTAATTTGAGATAATTAGGTGATGATGAGTTGTGGGAGGATGTAATGGACCCTCAAGAGGGTGATTAAGGGACTTAATGTAAGACTATGTTAATAGATTAAGCTACGTAGAAGGATTTCGAGGATGGTACGGGTGAGATCCGTATGGAGTAAGTATGGTTGTTGTGGACAAGACAACACGATTATGGTATTACGAGAAGTTCTTGTACCCGGTTCTGAGGCTGATAAGATAGGCTTGGAGCATGGAAATCGCGAGCCTAAAATGTTGATAACCACCGAGACCTTAGGTATATAAGGCCTTCTCGTAGTAAAAAAAGTTAAGACGGACACAGGAAAAGAGTTAAGTGCGGCCAGTCGGTTGGGGATCTATTAAGGTCGCCCCATAGCTTGAAATGAAATGGGATCGGTTGGTAGTAGTCCCGCCACGTGACAAGGTCACGAGGTGCAAGGCCCAAGTTTAGTTAGTCATTTTACGGGTTCGTGGGCGTGTTCCACCGAACTGTTGTGAGCCGAATGGGCCTTGTATTGATTAATTTAGTAACTTCAAAGAGTTGAGGCGAGAATTAGTATGGAATTTTGTATGCGTATGCTAGTATAAGTTTGGAAATGCGGGAAGAAATGCGACCAGTGACAAAGAAAGCAACCAAGTGTAAAGAAATAAAGCCGAATCTATGAGAACCTTTCGAGGTGACTACACCTGTGAGTGTTGGGTGGTAGCTGAGCGGGTAGATAATTTCCGGTAACGATAAAGTCGTTGGACCCAGCAGAGCTGTTATGATAGACATTGAGGTTACTACGAGTACGGACTAGTTGGCCTCTTGTTATGCCAACGTGGACTACAGAGAGAGATTGATTCGGTACCAGTTTCCCGATAAGCCGGTTATCGAGTAAAAAGGAAGAGAAGTGGTAGTAACCAGTGAATTATCCTTCCTTCTTTGGCATCATTGTTTTTCTTTTTAAGTCTGTGTGACTTGTTTCACTTGGGGTAAATTGACGCATAAAGTATGTAATAATTGAATTTGGAGGAAGTTGTGTTAAGTGCCCTTGGAAGTACTTGGAGTTGGTTTGGTGTGGCGGTCAGGGCCACGACCTTCCAGATAATTTCAGGAAAATATGCAAGGCATGAATAAGATAAGTACGAGTACTGCCGGCGGAGAGCTGAGGGCATCTTTGGTAGGTTTTAAAAATCTACACGAACTTAAAAGCGGTGCGTGATGATTAGCTAATTACTGGACCGCAAGAGGACCCTGTGATTAGGGTTGTGACTCCAAGGAAAGTTTAAGAAAGGGAGATAAGTTCTCTTCCCCACGTAAAAGGTCAGTTTTGCGTATTATGGGGTTGCGTGTACCCATGTTGTTAGACGAAGGATATAAGATCGTAAGGTCTTGATATCGCCATACCATAGGTTCTGATTGTAGATAACCGTGGGAAAAGTGTTGTGTTGGGGTAATTAAGAACGCATTTAATTGGTCGTGAAGTACCGTAAATATATAAATGTAGGTTGCGAGATATGTTTACCCGGATCGCTGTAAAGACCATTAGTAGATAATGGGCAGTAAGAACATTTCGAGAAAATGTTGTAACACCTAGTAATAGGCTCTACAAACTGGGAAAGGAAAACCGGGTTACTACTTGATGAGATCAAGGAAACCTTCCCCCCCTAAAAAAGTGATTGACAGTAAGTCTTAGCCATGAGGCAAGCAAAGGAATTAAGTCTAAGTTTAGTGACCAAGTTTGGTTGCGACAAAAAGGGGGAAACAGGAACCATAATTGAAATTAAGGACACCCGAATATTTCGCAAGAATGAGAAAGTTTCCAGTTATTGGAAGATAAGTTGACCACGACTACAGTCCTACCCTCTCCTGTGAGACTAGAGGGTTAGGTTATTATGATAAACGTTGGGGGTTGGGCTAGGTTGTGGGTACGCAACCGTTAAGGATAGAGCCTATGTTTTCCTGTAAGTTAGGGAGCGGGGAAAGAAATTACGCCACTTCCGATTTTGAGTGGCGGCGCTAAATCATGCCTCAAGATTTGGGGGGCATGACGTATTTATAGACTTCATATGGATATTTGTGCAGACCACAAAAGCCTCCGGTATATCTGCAGACTGAGGCAGTAGAATTTGCGACAGGGATGGTGGTTAGAGTTACTCGAGGATTGTGATATTGATATCCTATACCATCCGGAAAGCGACGATTCTGAGATACTCTTTGTCGTGACCTAAGGGTAGTGCCACGTAGGCGACGGATAGACGAGGATGTGGTCGTGAGATTCTTCGCCATTCACAGCCTGTGGTTCGATTATTTGTTTCAAGGTTAATGAAGTTCGATCCGAGAGGTTCCGAGTCTTCCATTGTTGAGGAAGTAAAGAGGCGGCAGATGAGGATCCGATTCGATCTGATATCGAGATACGGCTCTCAGAGGAGAAGAGCTCATTTGAGTAGCACCGGATGGGTGTCGTGAGATGAGAATAGATTGCGTGTGCGATCGCAGACTAGTCGGAGTTATAGGGAGGCATACGAGGCTTATTGTTCACCTGCTCGAGGTCGACCAAGTTGTGTCGTGACCTCAGATGTATGAATGGGTAAGATGACCGGGAAAGGGACATAGCGGAGTTTACTGCTTAGTGTCCGAGTTAGTAGCAGGTCATGGTTGTGCACCAGAAGCCCAGTGGGCTATTGCAGGCGATTGAAATCCCAACCTAGATATGAGAAGTATTTATTATGGATCTTGTTACAGTGGCATCGCACTCGGAGGAAGTCGACTCCTGGGGTCATGGTAATTAGGCTGGCGAAACCAGCCGTGTTCTTTCGGATTTGGGACCACTTACTCGGCTGAGGATTATGCTAGCTTGTATAGCAGGAGTATTGTGAGACTGCACGGGGTTCCTACGTTTATGATGTCAGACAGATGAGCTCGATTACAGATAACTTCTGGAGGTTTTTCAGAAGGGTTTTAGGGTCACAGGTGAGTCTCAGTGTTGCATTACACCCTCAGACCGACGGACAGGCAGAGCGTACTATCCAGGCATTTAGGGATAGGTAGCAGGCCTGTGTTATTGATTCCAGGGGTAGCTGGGAAGGTTATTTGCCTCTTGTTGTGTTACGTACGATAACAGATACCCTTCCAGTATTCGGATGGCCTTGTTTGTAAGGAAGTGTAGATCGCCGGTTGGTGGGTTCGACATAGGCGAGGTTCAGTTATTTGGCCCAGACTGGATTCAGCGGGCTGTGGATAAGGCGAAGCTTATCCAGGAAGGATTACTAGTAAGCTCAGAGTCAGCGGAAGCTTTATGCAGATAACCGATGTTGACACGTGGGGTTCAGTTTGACATTTTGGTATGAGTATTGTTATGTGGCCACGTGTGGCATTATTGGTACGTAGGGGTTGTAAGGAGACTATGTCGCTATCTTGAAGTTTGACTCCCGAAAGAACATTCGGGGACGAATGTTTCTAAGGGGGGGAGAATGTTACACCCCGGAATTTCAGGATATGTTTATAGGAACGTACGTAAGAACTCAAAAAGGTTAAGATTTGAGACGAGTAAAAATTTATCGGAATTATGGAATTATCGGAAAACGAAATATTGCGACGAACGGGAGGGCGACACGTGTCACCCCCCCTTATGTTGTCTTGGACGAAATACATGGATAGAATGGTCATTGACCATAAGTCTTGGATGACTAAGTCTTGCAAATGACTTAGCTTGACATAGTTGACTAAAGTCCAAGGGCCACAGCTAGGATCCATGTGAAACTCATCTTTGCCAACCAATTGTTTAGATCTTGACCCTCCATAGTATTATATATGAGTACAAGTAGCAAGACAAGTCTTTTAACACTTAGTAAAATTTTCAAAGAAAACCTTGAAGGGCTCTTAATGTTGCTCACGGCAATGAGAGTTTTTGCAAGAAGAAATTTTGCAATTTTTGTCCAATAATTCTCATACTTTAAACCAAGGTTCCTAAGAGTATTGTAAGGTTTTCCCAATAGAAAGATCCCGGAAAAGAGGCGTTTTTGTATAAGTCGCAAGGCGAAAACCTAAAGGGTTATTCAACTTTGAAGTTGAAACTTGAAGAAGAGTTTTTCATAAGCTTCTAAGGGTGGCTTGGAGTGGATTGGAATGTCGGAAGGAGGAGCTAAAGGTGCTAGGGATCGACTTGTACTCTTGGAGCATATTTGGGCTAATTGAGGTATAATCTTCGTTTTACTTTTGTAATTGAAGATTTCATATTATGATAAGTTATAAGTGGTCATGTGATATGTGTTATGAAGTTTGTTAAGTATTATGGAATTGGAAGCTAAAAATCCGGAAATGTCATATTTAGCCATTTGAAATTTAAATCCAATTTGATCGATAAATTGAATTGTCGCATGTTACCTACTTGGAGAATGTAGTAGCTAGAATCAATTGCGGCTTGATATCTTATTATGCTACCAATTTGGATTGAAATGGAAATTGAATAAGAATTGGTATTGCTATGTTATTGTGAGCCAATTGGGGCTGTTTGGTTATTCATTTGCATTGGATTACCTTTTATATTATTGTGAGCCAATTGGGGCTGTTTGGTTGTTCATTTGCATTGGATTACCTTCTATTTTGTTGTGAGCCAATTGGGGCTGTTTAGTTATTGTATTTCGACCTTGGAAAAGGTGGCAAAGTTAGTAAAAACAAAGGAAGTGCTGTCCGATTTTCCGTAGAATTTAGTGACTTGCACTTGGAATATTCTACGTTTGAGACTAGAAGTTAATAGACGTACTATGGTCATTATAGGTTGACATACTACGTACGGCGATTGGACTTAGCAAGTGGATTAAACCGAAGAGGTATGTGGAACTTTCTTATCTCTTGAGCATGATTAAGTTGTAAATGTATAGTACGGTAGACGTACAAGAGTTTGACAAATCTAGTCTATTTGATATCCTTGGCTTATTTTAAGAATGCCCAAGTTGTTTGAGTTAGGGAATTAACTCACTTGTTTAAATATTAAGGATATCTTGGTTTTCAAAAGTTAAGAGACTTTAAGTATGTTGAAAGTATTTTAATACTTGTTTTGTGGGAAAGTTTAAGTGTCTTGGTTATAAGGAAAGAATGTGATTTGCTAATGTATAAGGCTAGTATAACGGCTTTATGGGAAGTTGGTTATAATAGCTTTATGAAAAGTTTAAAGAGTGGTTAACTCTAAGTAATTTAAGTATGTTAAGGGACTTGAAGAGTTTTAAAGTATGTGATACTTGTTTCGTTTTAAACATATAAGTCCCTTGGATAGGAAATTGTACTTGACTAAAGTATAAAGTGAATATAACGACTTTATGGGGAGTTGGTTATATTGGCTTTATGGAAAGATAAATGGCTTGTTTTAATGAAAGGCAATTTGATTTAAAGGCATCAATTGCCTAAGGTTTTTACGAGAGAGGAAGTCACTTGATTTAGAAGCCTAGTTTTATTTCTAAAAGTATTGTGACTTGTCTTGAAAAGAAATTGTAACTTGATACTACGGTTATTAGTATCTTGGAAGTTTTATAATGAAATGAGTCATTTTAAAAGAATTGAAGTACGTAGTACTTTGGGTTAAACTCCCGAATTTATAATGACATGTTTGTGCCTTAGGTAAACTAAAATGAGAGCGTACATGAACAAGAATAATAAGAAGTTAGGGGATTTCTTAACTTGCTTATATATTGTATGATAAGCCGGTAGTGCTTATGTTATGTGTGATAGCCGGATTTGTGCTAGTGATATATTATTCGTTGCGGGGTCATTCCCCGGGATTGTGGCATTGCATATTTCCGTGGATTTGCTACCCACGATGCGAGGAATACCTCATGCGAGTCCGTAGGGCTTATGCGGGTGAAATAGTCCCATGCGGGCGGGTCCAGCCTATGCGAGGAATACCTCATGCGAGTCCGTAAGGGCTTATGCGGGTGAAATAGTCTCATGCGAGGAATACCTCACGCGGGTCCACTGGATCTATGCGGGTGAAATAGTCCCAGGAATAGGATTGCTTAATGACACTGCGGGCGGGTGGTCCTGCTTTGATCGTGAGCTTTCCTACTTTATATTGTAAGTATACCCCTATTTACTCTCATTGTTAGTAAGCGCGATTATCGTTAATCGAGTTATCATACATGTCTCCGTTTTATTTTAGACTTATGATTTCATTACATTTCGATTTCACATATTTGGTACATGTTATCGACCTCCTTCTGGGCCGCTCACGCGCAGTAAAGTTCGAGTTCTTGGTCCTCGCTCTTAGGATCAACATTGGTGTTGAAGCTCCTTCATTTCGGAGGCTTATCCTCGGTATTGTCGGTTGTTGTACATTCGTGGTATGACGGGGCCTGTCACTTGAGTTGTTATTCTTAAAGGTCTGTAGTCACAACGTGGATTTGGGCTGTAAAGAAAAAAAAATGTACTGTTTTATTCCTGGATTGAGTATATTTTACGGAAGGTGGCCTTATCGGCTAGCCTGTTGTTGGATACTGTCTAAGTTTTTATGTATGTTGTGTATGTTCATTCTATTCTCGATGTATACACAGCGGGGTGCTGTGTAGGGCACCGATCGCGAGCTTGGTCGGGTCGTGACACTATCATAGGCTAGTACAAATTTTCCAATCCTATTTCTACCCCTATACACTTATGCATATGAGCTCATAAGACATACTGGCCAGGATTTCAAATTAAACCATCTTACTATTTATCATTTTTTAGCAAAGTAGGGGTCAAAATAACAAATTTCAAATTTCACTCCTAAACATGGTCTTGAACCTAAATCTTCATTCATTCTTAACAAAACAGGGATACATTCAGGCCTTAACTAGTAGGCCCTCAAATAGGGTGGCAAGACTGATGTACTAGGTATATTTTCATTACATGTTAGACATATATAACAATTAGACAGTAAACATGTGTATGGGTGAACACTTAGAAATAAAAATCAGACAAACATTATTCTTAGCCAACTAACATGCAAATGCATAACAACTTAGTGACCTTATTACCTAGCACACTGGATTTATTTTTATTTACTGGTATTAACATATGAAAACTGACACAAAATTGAGATCTTCTTTCATTCTTACTTAGCCCTGTATCAACGCTAAGTGAATGTTTTCATAGATATACAACGACAACAGGAAAACACTAGAGGCGATAACACAGTTCTTTCTAAACATTCGCTTGGGTAGCAAGGACCCTAAGCTTAGTATTATCCGAAGCACCACATAGACATAAATACAGTAGAGGAGGAAAAGACACGATAAACATCTTCACATGGCCATGTAGGCCTCAAATTAATTAAGAATGATATATGCAGGGATATCTAAATAACCCAAGCAAATTACTGCAAGTACGACACCAACTGGGAGGCAACAAAGAGGATTTTCACTACGGTACCAAGGACCCTAAGCTTAGTATTATCCGAAGCACCACATAGACATAAATACAGTAGAGGAGGAAAAGACACGATAAACATCTTCACATGGCCATGTAGGCCTCAAATTAATTAAGAATGATATATGCAGGGATATCTAAATAACCCAAGCAAATTACTGCAAGTACGACACCAACTGGGAGGCAACAGAGAGGATTTTCACTATTTGAGGGCAATGTCCGAGATATAAGGTCACATATATCGGCTTGGACAAGTATAACCATATTGGGATAGAGCATCGACATTTAAAACTGAGCGGGGTCTGACATGATTCACAAAGCAAATAAACAAAGACATCAAACATGTATTTTAACTAGGAGAACTTAGTATTAGTTTAACAATCTCGAACCAACACCAATTCTCAATCGACATGTCCAACAACTAATCCCATAGACTCAAAATCTGTACCAAACTTATACTAAACAACAAACCTATCATATAATGCTGAATATAAACATACCATAGGAAACATTCCACTAATCACTAACATAGTCTTCTTTCAACAGGCAATTAATCACATACTTTGTTTATTATGTCAACTATAAATCTATGTCGATGACCTTAATAATTAAAATCTCTTTTTTTTAAGCTAAGACATGACAAACATTTTTACCACTATTAATAAGCATGTTCATAAGTACATATAACAGAGCACATGAAATTGCATAAGGCATTAAAATTTCTCGAGAAACAATGGGTGTACCTTCTCCGGGCAGCGAACCGAGGCAGCGTATCAAGTCGTCGATCCGCTCGGAGGTTTTGTGCTATTCTGCGATTGAAAGGGAATGAAGATTTTGGGTCGATTTTTGCTTCCTAAAATTGCTAAGGTTTACTTGTGAGGGACCCGGAGATTTCAAGATTCGAAAAAGAATGTTTTCATGCCTAAGATTCTGATTTTTTTTTCTTTTCGGAGGTTTTTCACTCAGTTTTCGTATGCTTCTGAAGGTATTTCGACCATGACTAAACTCATGAAGTTAACTCCATATTTATACCCATCTTTGGGTTTCAAAATAGGTAGTAGGAAAAAGATATGATTTCTGAAGTTTCGGTTATGGCAAGTTACTATTTTAGGTCGATTTGAAGGAGATTTGGTGCGATTACTGCGATCTTGGTACTGATTTTGTTAAGGGTAACGGAGGAGGGGTGGGAGAAGGTAAGGGAGCCGGATTTTCAGCCGAAAATCCGGCGAGAATATCGGGTTTTGACGAAGGCGGCGATGGAAGAGGTCTTAGGTTTCGTTCGTTTTTTTCTTTTCTTTTTTAGGGTGAATGCTGGGAGAGGGGAATAAGGTAAAGGGCTGAGGGGCTTTGGGGCTTTGGGCGGATATAGGATAGGGCTGAAGGCTGCGGGAGTTGGGCCTGCGCTGGGTTGGGTAATTGGGCTGTGAAATAATGGGTTGTGGGCTGCGTTTTATGGGTATTATTTTAATTAGGTTTTAGTTTTAGGTATTAGGTATTTAATTAGTGGCAAGTTATTTAAATAAATTGTGATTAAATTATTTTAGGTGCTTTGTTAGTCTAAGTTTGAGATTAATAAATACGGGCGCGAGACTCTAAGTGCTTAATTTTCTACGTGAGATGCGGTGCTATTATTAAATTGTTTATTTATGCATGTATTAATGTATTATTGTTGTATTTTATTATAAGAAATCATAAAAAATTATTTTTGCAAAATTAGTGTAATTTTATAGCTACTGTCTGGACGGGAGGGTCAAAATTGGGTGTCAACAGTTGTCCCTCTTTGTATGGAGATGATGGAAGAATCTTCGGACAAAGACGTTGACTCATAGCCAATTTTTTCTCGATCCTCAGAATTAAAATGTTGGGTAATTAGGCAAGGCTGACGCAAAATTTAAAATATGTCCCAGTGTCGAGTTATGACGACACTGGGCTACCATGGTTGAAACACCAAGGCGGGCTAACGCGGACTCAAAATTTTTCCCAGTGTCGAGTTATGACGACACTGGGCTACCATGGTCAAAACACTAAGGCGGGCTAACGCGGACTCAAAATTTGTCCCAGTGTCAAGTTATGACGACACTGGGCTACCATGGTCAAAACACCAAGGTGGGCTAACGCAAACTCAAAATTTGTCCCAGTGTCGAGTTATGACGACACTGGGCTACCATGGTCAAAACACCAAGGCGGGCTAACGCAAACTCGCAATTTGTCCCAGTGTCGAGTTATGACGACACTGGGTTACCATGGTGTAAAATAAAAAATAAATAAACTGGCTTGAACCTGGGGTGTACCGCTATCGACTTATGATGCTGGGTGTATGGTGATGCGGAGTGAGTGGACCGACGCTTGAGGCCGCTTCTGTCATTCGTCGGGAAGGTTGGCCCCCCAACAAATTGCCCCGGTTCGCTGTAAGAGAAAATCCACGTTGTGCTCCTGCTCCTGCTCCTGCATGCTAAGACTTAAGCAAACGGTTAGTGCATAACTGTTAAGGCAAAATGATGATGCATAATTTTAAAAGCAATGTAACTGTGAGTAGAAAATGTTATCCTGCAAAAATGTGATGCATGTTGTGTTGATGCGATGCCGCAAATGCTGTGACTTTCGTCCTTGCACAGATGTGTTGCGATTGTGAATGCGGATATGTTGTCCTTGCTGCGACTGCCCTTTTAGATTGAAGCCATGTAGACTAAAGCTCATAGAAAAGGTTAGTGCATAACTGCTAAGACAGAATAATAAAACATGAATAAGAAATGCAAATTTGAGAGTAGAGAAATTGTCCTTGCGTAGATGTGGTGTGTTGATGACGCCGTTTTGGACGTGGCATCGTGTACGGACGTCGTTTCGGACTTGGCGTCGTTTTCGGACGTGGCGTCGTTTTCGGACTTGGCGTCGTTTTCGGACGTGGCGTCGTTTTCGGACGTGGCGTCGTTTTCGGACGTGGCGTCGTTTTCGGACGTGGCGTCGTTTTCGGACGTGGCGTCGTCTTCGGACGTGGAGTCATTTTCGGACTCGGAGTCGTTTTCGGACTCGACGTCGTTTTGGTGGCGTCGCTTTGGACGTAAGCGTCGTTTGAACTTAGCGCCGTTTTGGGCCGGCGTCGTTTCGGACGTGGAGTCGTTTTCGACTGAGTCGCTTGACTCGACGCCGTTTTGGTGGCGTCGTTTTGGACGTAGCCGTCTTCTGACTTAGCGTCGTTTGGGCGTGGCGTCGTTTTGGGCGGAGTCGTTTCGACTGAGTCGTTTGGACTCGACGTCGTTTTGACGGGCGCCGTTTTGAACTGGCGTCGTTTTGGACTTAGCGCCGTTTTGGGCCGGCGTCGTTCGGACGTGGAGTCATTTGGACTCGACGTCGTTTTGATCGGGCGTCGTTTGGACTTAGCGTCGTTTTGGACTTAGCGTCGTTTTGACGCGTCGTTCGGACTGAGTCATTTTCGACTCGGCGTCGTTTTGACCGGCGTCGTTTTTGGACTTAGCGTCGTTTTGAACTTGGCGTCGTTTGGACGCGTCGTTTCGCTGACGCGTCATTTCGGACGTGGCGTCGTTTTGGACGTGTTCTTCTTTGCTCGCAGTAGAATAAATGCTCCTGCAAGCTAAGCTTGAGAAAATTTAGTGTATAACTGTTAACACAAGCTGATAAATATATGAGACATGCACTTCTGTGATTAGGGATGTCATCGCGGTAGGATATGTGGGGTGTTGTGAATGCTGAGATGTTGTCCTTGGGCGGACATGCTAGATGCTGCCACTGACGAATTGTCATGATGCCTTTGTTGTGATGCATTTGTGAACCATATGGATTGCCATGATGTCTTTGTTGTGCGTTTGTGCACTGCATGGGTTGCAATTTGACTCTAGGCCCGAGCTGATGCGCTAGAATTTGTTGCGGGATTTGAACTCTGATTGTTGATGTCTGTCTGCTTCTGCTGCTTCTGAAGAATTTTGTTGTATTTTCTGCTTCTACTAGTATGAAGAACTTTGTTGTACCTTCTGCTAATATGAAGGACCTGCGCTCAAAGTAAAATTTGTGAGTTTGAGGGGGGGCGGTTGATTCGCGTTGACTTTGTAGTTTTGACTCTTGATGCCGGACGTCTGCCTTGTTTGGGACTCATAACCCTACAGTTTCTGCCTTGTCTCGATTTTGAATTTGCAGCGGCATTTAGCCTAAAAGTGGGTTTCCATGGGGTTGCTTGTATATTATGTGTGTTTTCGTTATTTTCAAAAATATGGAAGGTTTCCTAATGGTGTGACCGAAGCCGATTTAGGCCGCCTACGTATCCCCATGAGAGAATCAGGTCATGACGTAGTTCATTACAAGCGAAATTGGGTGAAATTAAAAATTTCTAAAGGTGGGACCGAAGCCGAGGCGGCCGCCTACGTATCCATCAAGGGAATCAGGTCAAACGTAGTTCCAATGGTGCAAAAGAGAAATTGGGATTTTTCTAAAAGGTGGGACCGAAGCCGATGTGGCCGCCTACGTATCCGCCAAGGGAATCAGGTCACACGTAGTTCCATTTTGGCGAGGTGTTGATCATTGGTGTTTCTCCTTTCTAATGCCTGTGCATCCTCTACAGGAATGGGAACGAGTCCTAAGTTGTTTCGTTCTGGTGCCTCTGGATTAGTCATTTATGATGATTGTGCTTCTACCAGTCAACGCGAATCAACCTTTTGGGGATAAGCTAGGCAAAAATAACCCTTTAACAAATGAAGCAAACCAAGTTAGTATAATATGCAAAACGTTGCAGGCAATATATAATAATAAGCAAATTGCAAATCAAGTGCGTGTTCTAACATGTTTGGGACCTCTTTATGCCAGAGGTAGGCCTAAACGTCACATATGCGAGGTTGTGATAGATTTGTCCAAGCCGCCCAACTGTAATGCTTTCGTTGGAAATGGCGACCAAATGACGGTGCACTTTTCCCAATTTTGGCATGTCATGATTAGGTTTGGATTTGTCTATCATTGTCACGCTACACATAGTATGCTGGTTGGTCGTTGGGTTGAGAAACCCGTCGACAAGTTTGGTGTCTTCCTGATTGTTGTGTCGATGCCAGGGACCGACCCACCTAAGGTAAATGCATGCATGCCCTAAAATAAAGGGTGGTATAGCTCTATCTTAAGTTTCTAAGATTTGGCTTTTCTAGACGCAAGGTTCCCGAGCGGACTACTCGAGTGAGAAGGCTACGCGACCACCGGTTGGACCGGATTCTCCGCGCAAAACACCAACTCTCTTAAATTTGGGTGTTTGAAAGAAATTTGCAGGTGCGCGAAGCACACCCGCGTGTTGTGTGTGATAGTGTGAATTTTCCAGAGTGGAAGAAATATGAGCGGAATGCCAGTTTAAGGAAAGCAGTAAAGCAAGTAGCAATTAAAAATAAATAAAACAAAATACAACACACAAAAATTAAATGCAAAAAATAATTGTCAAATAATAACCCTAGGTCTGTTGTGGTTAAGAACCTTAAATCCCCAGCGGAGTCGCCATTCTGTCGCGCCCCTTTTCGACCGCGACTTTATTTAGCGAATCTCCTGCTTAATAAAAATGTTAGGAAATGAAATAATAAAATGCTAAATGTTAAAAGTGCTAAAAAGTTTAAAAGGGTGTTTAAAGGTTAATTTTAAAAGTAAAAGGTGTTAAGATGCTAAAGGGTTGCTAGGGAGTCGCCACCTAATTAATTTGGGTGAATTAGGACACCTAAATGTCAACTAGGTTAAAGTCAACACTAACTCCATTTTTTTGGTCTGCAAAACTTATGTGAGATTCTGGGTAAGGGCTCCTTATTATCCTAAAGGGAAGGGGTTAGGCACCCTAAAGGATCCGCTAACTTGCGGTTGTCCGTTCAAACCTAGGGAATTATTATTCTATAAAATGCATGTTTAAAAGTGTTTAAATAAAAGGGATAAAAATTGTAAGATTTATTTAGAATATAAAATTAGCTTTGGATAAAAACTTGCATTCATAACGTATTAGATAAGATACATGTATTGTAAAATCTTATTATGACGAAATGTGTACTTTATGAAATAAGATGTAGAATATCTATTATGCAAAGAATAACAAAATAATTTTTTAATTATGAAGGTTAGTAAGAGTTTATGAAGAAATTAATTTATTATGCTAAGGATTTAATAGCGAGTGACGCTTTAGCTACGTGAATATTTATGTCATTTTGGTATGGCTTAGGCAATGCGTAACTAGTCATAAAAATAACTAATTTAAGGAGAGTGAATTTCTAGCGTCAAACTATTTTTCTAATGACAGCCCAAAGTTTAATTATTCTAAATGTACTACTAGTAGTGTAATGTTAGACAAATAATTACAACAAATAATAGGGGAGGATATGAATTAATAATGACTCGAAGAAACGGCGAGGCCATCTCGCCTATGGTTTGGAGTTTGTGATGCGGGGGAGGATGAAGCACATAAGATGCGGGTCTTCATTTATTGTAGCTTGTGATGAGTCTTGCCATGAGACTCTTCGTTTCGCTCCGATGTATTTCATGTAAAAAAAAGAAAGATAAAGATTAGAATGAACCCAAATAATACAAGTAGATAAACTCGCACATATATGATCTGATATATATAAAAAAAAGCACAAGCGGAAAACATTTCAATGCTATATAATCACATGTTGGGCCTTAGATGCGAACTGTACACAGAACATGAAACAGTCCAGGACATGTGATTTTTTTTTTCCAGATTTGTTACAGAACAGCAACGAAATGGCAGGGCCCCAGATTTAAATTTTAGATCTTTGAAAGAAGGACCACTCAGCATGTATATGCTAATGACCAGCAGGTGACAGTATACAATGGGAATATGCAGCCAGCCCTTGCAGAGAATATCTCAAACATTCAGGTCATTGAAGCTAAGGCACACATAATATAAAGATTCGATACTCAACAGTGGTCCAGAAGCTATCATAGGCTAGTACAAATTTTCCAATCCTATTTCTACCCCTATACACTTATGCATATGAGCTCATAAGACATACTGGCCAGGATTTCAAATTAAACCATCTTACTATTTATCATTTTTTAGCAAAGTAGGGGTCAAAATAACAAATTTCAAATTTCACTCCTAAACATGGTCTTGAACCTAAATCTTCATTCATTCTTAACAAAACAGGGATACATTCAGGCCTTAACTAGTAGGCCCTCAAATAGGGTGGCAAGACTGATGTACTAGGTATATTTTCATTACATGTTAGACATATATAACAATTAGACAGTAAACATGTGTATGGGTGAACACTTAGAAATAAAAGTCAGACAAACATTATTCTTAGCCAACTAACATGCAAATGCATAACAACTTAGTGACCTTATTACCTAGCACACTGGATTTATTTTTATTTACTGGTATTAACATATGAAAACTGACACAAAATTGAGATCTTCTTTCATTCTTACTTAGCCCTGTATCAACGCTAAGTGAATGTTTTCATAGATATACAACGACAACAGGAAAACACTAGAGGCGATAACACAGTTCTTTCTAAACATTCGCTTGGGTAGCAAGGACCCTAAGCTTAGTATTATCCGAAGCACCACATAGACATAAATACAGTAGAGGAGGAAAAGACACGATAAACATCTTCACATGGCCATGTAGGCCTCAAATTAATTAAGAATGATATATGCAGGGATATCTAAATAACCCAAGCAAATTACTGCAAGTACGACACCAACTGGGAGGCAACAGAGAGGATTTTCACTATTTGAGGGCAATGTCCGAGATATAAGGTCACATATATCGGCTTGGACAAGTATAACCATATCGGGATAGAGCATCGACATTTAAAACTGAGCGGGGTCTGACATGATTCACAAAGCAAATAAACAAAGACATCAAACATGTATTTTAACTAGGAGAACTTAGTATTAGTTTAACAATCTTGAACCAACACCAATTCTCAATCGACATGTCCAACAACTAATCCCATAGACTCAAAATCTGTACCAAACTTATACTAAACAACAAACCTATCATATAATGCTGAATATAAACATACCATAGGAAACATTCCACTAATCACTAACATAGTCTTCTTTCAACAGACAATTAATCACATACTTTGTTTATTATGTCAACTATAAATCTATGTCGATGACCTTTATAATTAAAATCTTTTTTTTTTTAAGCTAAGACATGACAAACATTTTTACCACTATTAATAAGCATGTTCATAAGTACATATAACAGCGCACATGAAATTGCATAAGGCATTAAAATTTCTCGAGAAACAATGGGTTTACCTTCTCCGGGCAGCGAACCGAGGCAGTGTATCAAGTCGTCGATCCGCTCGGAGGTTTTGTGCTATTCTGCGATTGAAAGGGAATGAAGATTTTGGGTCGATTTTTGCTTCCTGAAATTGCTAAGGTTTACTTGTGAGGGACCCGGAGATTTCAAGATTCGAAGAAGAATGTTTTCATGCCTAAGATTCTGATTTTTTTTTCTTTTCGGAGGTTTTTCACTCAGTTTTCGTATGCTCCTGAAGGTATTTCGACCATGCCTAAACTCATGAAGTTAACTCCATATTTATACCCATCTTTGGGTTTCAAAATAGGTAGTAGGAAAAAGATATGATTTCTGAAGTTTCGGTTATGGCAAGTTACTATTTTAGGTCGATTTGAAGGAGATTTGGTGCGATTACTGCGATCTTGGTACTGATTTTGTTAAGGGTAACGGAGGAGGGGTGGGAGAAGGTAAGGGAGCCGGATTTTCAGCCGAAAATCCGGCGAGAATATCGGGTTTTGACGAAGGCGGCGATGGAAGAGGTCTTACGTTTCGTTCGTTTTTTTCTTTTCTTTTTTAGGGTGAATGCTGGGAGAGGGGAATAAGGTAAAGGGCTGAGGGGCTTTGGGGCTTTGGGCGGATATAGGATAGGGCTGAAGGCTGCGGGAGTTGGGCCTGCGTTGGGTTGGGTAATTGGGCTGTGAAATAATGGGTTGTGCGCTGCGTTTTATGGGTATTATTTTAATTAGGTTTTAGTTTTAGGTATTAGGTATTTAATTAGTGGCAAGTTATTTAAATAAATTGTGATTAAATTATTTTAGGTGCTTTGTTAGTCTAAGTTTGAGATTAATAAATACGGGCGCGAGACTCTAAGTGCTTAATTTTCTACGTGAGATGCGGTGCTATTATTAAATTGTTTATTTATGCATGTATTAATGTATTATTGTTGTATTTTATTATAAGAAATCATAAAAAATTATTTTTGCAAAATTAGTGTAATTTTATAGCTACTGTCTGGACGGGAGGGTCAAAATTGGGTGTCAACACTAGGAATAAGATCTTGTCTAGGAATAAGATGACTAGAAGAAGTACCCCGACCCTTGTTACCCCTAGTAGAAGAAGCTTTACCCTTACCCTTAATCATACCTCTTATTGATTCCATTTTAATTATGCTAATAATTAGTTAAAGATAATGAAATTAAGTGCGCTAAATAAAATAAAGAAACAATAATAATTTAATGAAGGAACAAATGTACCAAACGCCGATGTAACGTCGACGTGTAATCGAGAGGTTGAAAATTGAAACTTTGCTCAATGGATGATCCTCAAGCTAGTTGCCAACTTGACTCCCAAATGAATAAATAAATATTGAATATTTAGTAGACAATGTAGACTTGTGGAGAGATCGATTGAGAGATTAGAGAGATTGTAGGAAGATTTGTGAGAAAGATGAAGAGAAAATGAGGTATTTATAGTTGAAAAATTGGGTTAAAGTATAAATATAATAACTGAGGGGTTAAAAATAAATATTAAGGGGGTAGGTGTCATACCCTTGTTAAACGAGTATAAAATTTCGCCTAACATGATGTCCGACATTTAGCAACTACGCTTGCCAACCCAAGTCGTCTTCAAAGTTCACTTAACATCAAGTAAAATTTAACGCTTTGCGGAAGCCTTTAAACATATTGAAACTCAGAATAGATACTTTGGGAATGAAAGAATAACACACAAAATATTTACGGGCTACAAATTCCCAACCTTCATTTTATTCCTCACGCGAACAAGTACAAAGGACACTTTTATGATTTTTACACTTGGCTTAGTCGAAGGGACAAAACTTGACTAACACTATACATGTTTGGAATCCCTAAATCAGATTCCCATTGGAAGACTCAACTAGACTTACTCTCTAATGAACCTTACCAATTTTCTCTCAAGTTCGGATCCTACTCGATCCTCTCTTTTTGGGTTACATTTCGGGTGATCCCTTTGGATATTTGGATCCCGTTTTGGATACCTAAACTAGAATAACACCTAGTCTACTTATAGTAAAGGGGAGGGGAAACATAATGCTTACAAAGGATGAACACAAAATCAACACTATAATTCACTAACACACTACACACAATGTGCTAGTCATGTCTTCACATGTTGTTGCTTTGGCCTAAAGAAAGGGGAAGACACCTCCACGTGTCTGTATCTTATTTGTATACCTCATTGTCTTGACTTGGTCATATCCACAAGTTCCTAGCCCTTAACTCAGCCGCACTTGCACACAACCAACCATTTACCAAGTTTTGCATATTTCCGGTTTACCTAAACCCGGTTTACCTCAACCTGGTTTCAGTAAACCTTATCCATAAGCAACTACACCGATCATATTGAATTGGTCTCGGTTTGGTAGTGATCCTATAACCTTGTGGGAAACCCCCAAACAAACCGAACCTCATTCCATACAATGGTTTGACCCGGAATCCTTCCTGAACCCGAACCGTCAACAACATTCCGAGAAACTAGGATTGACTTGGTCTTTGAAGACTTGTTCAAGCTCAACCCTTCTTAGATGGACCAGACCACATTGTATGTGTCTTGGGCCATCTCCATGTGTTATGCCCCGTAGTTCCGGAGTATGTATGTGAGGACGTACGTACAATGTATACGCCCTAATTAGGGTAAGATTGATAGAATTGTTTTCCGACGAAAATTATTCCGAACCTTGTGAAGGAAATCTTACGTTTTCAAAAATATTTTTACGATTATGGAATTGTTCCGAGAGATAAAATATTTTGGACCAATAGGAGGGCGACAAGTGTCACCCCTAGATTGGGCCATGTGGGACGAAATTGAGTGGACAAGTAGGCAAGACAAGTGGCCAAAAGTCTTGCATGGCTAGTCTTGGCTTGGATGAATTTGGCTAAGTTTAGTGGGCAAGTCTTGCATGGTCAAGGTCTTGCATGGCTTTAGTAAGACAAGTGTGGGAAGGAACCTTCACATATGATCTCTACCTTACACATGTGTTAATCTCAACCCTTGGTTGTGCTATATAAACCCCCTTAGTGGATGAAAATCAGCCACACTTAACATATTACAAGACTTGAAAAACATTTCCTCTCCTCCTTCTCTATCTTGATTTCGTCCAACCCCCTCCCTAACCAAATGTTGTCCAAAAATTCTTAAACTTATAAGTGTTCTTCCTTAATGTGTTAGGAAGATTATTAACCAAGAGTTAGACAATATTTCACACCCCTAGCCTCAAAAAAAACCTTCCCTTGGCCGAGAGTAGGCAGATTTTCGAAACTGTTTTGGGCAGATTTTTTAGTCAGGTTTGGAAGGGAATATCTCCTAGCATATAAGGAGGTTTTGGGTGTTTCAAAATCCTAAAATGAAGTTCGTCGAGTCTAGTTTTCAATGCAACAAACCACTCGTCGATAGGATACTGGAGTATAGAGTTATTGACGTTGCAAGTTCAGCTGACGAAGCAGTAGCTAAAAATCTGGACAATCACGTTTTTGGGCTATCTTGAGGTAATGAACCTTAACCTCTTTGTGGAGTTGATTTATTATGTATATATGGATATTATGCATATATTGGAAGTATATTATGGACTATAAGATATAAATAAAGATTTGGATCTTGCTAAGAAGTTAACAACAAAGAAACTATAACTTATATAAAGATTGGAATATAAGTTGAAGGACTAATGAAGTAATTGGATAAGTATTATTGTAAAAGTTGGCCAAGGACCCCAACTTAAGGACCGTATCTACTTTGGACTTTTTACTTTGGACTTCTTTACTTATTGTTATTGTGAAGGGAGATAGTAAACCGTGTTACCGTTTGGGCGTGTTATCCCCTTCTTTTACTTATTGTTATTATGAAGGGAGATAGTAAACCGCGTTACCGTTTGGGCGTGTTATCCCCTTCTTTTACTTATTGTTATTATGAAGGGAGATAGTAAACCGCGTTACCGTTTGGGCGTGTTATCCCCTTCTTTACTTATTATTATTATGAATGAGAGATTGTTAATCGCGTTCCGTTTGGGCGTGTTATCCCCTTCTTTAGTTATTATTGTTATGAAGGAGAGATTGTTAATCGCGTTCCGTTTGGGCGTGTTATCCCCTTATTTAGATTTCAGTATTATTGCACCTTAATTATAGTAGGTTAATCACGGTTATCGGGCCTTGGAAAAGGCGGGAAATTGAGTAGAAACGGGGGAGGTGCTGCCGAATTTTCCGTAGGATATGGAACTTGTTCTTAGAAATATCCTACGAAGAGATCTAGAGGTTAATGGACGTTTCATGGCCATTATAGGTGGAAGTACAACGAGTAGCGTATTCTACTTGAAGGGTGGAAAAGGCTAGCAATGTTATAGTACTTGGGAGCGTTTTGCTAATAGTCGATAATCGTCGCGAGGTATGTGAACCTCTTCCTATCTCTTCTAGCATGATATTTGCGAAATATATATAGTACGGTAGACGTACGTGTGTAAAATGAATTTGGTTTATTTAAAACATAAAGTGTTATAATGGCTTTATGGGAAGTTAATTATAACAACTTTATGTAAGTAAAGGAATGGTTTGTTGATTTTTTAAAAAACGATAAGAGACTTGACTCATATTTGACTTGATTTAATATGTGAAGAACTTGAATTGGGTGGAAAGTTGTGAAACCTCGTTCGTGAGTAATGAGTACTTGGTTTCGAATGATAATGTTATATTGATTGCGGAAATAAGAATAAATATCGAACATCCCACTGCAGCGTTAATAAAGGAAAATATATTGACAAATAATTAATTATATTAAAACAAGTAGAAACCCTCCATCTGCATAGAAGCTAAGATAAGACAAAATTGTATTACATTTCCTAGATCACGGTTGCCTTACTAAAGTCATTAATAACAAGTATTGATTTTTCTTAAATTCCAAAATAAGGAACTTATTTTCTAAAAGAACAGAGACTTGAGAATTTGAAGTATGTTGGTTTAAAGGAAAGGCATGTTTTTGTCTTAAGATGGTTTAAAAAGAAGTATGAAAACTGTTTTGGGTTTACTTACCAAGATAGTTACTCTATTTTGATGCTACGGGTATTGCGTGACTGTTTGTGAAAGAAATTGATCTTTTTAAAGAGATTAAAGCATGTAATACCTTGGGGTTAAAACCCGGACTTGTTGACATGAAATGAAAGTACCTTGTGTGAGTAATTTGCCTATGTTTTGTGATAGCCTTGTAATACTTTCTTGTTGGCTTGATAAAATAAACATGTTATGATACCACGTGTGTTAGTATCTTGTTATGCTTATGGTGTTTGACGATAAGCCGTTGTGTTCGATTCTTGTGATGTTTGTGTAAGGAGATTATTCTTGTTATGATTATGGTGCTTATGATAAGCCGTGGTGTTCGATTCTTGTGATGTTTGTGTAAGAAGGTTATTATTGTTGTGCTTACATTGTTTAACGATAAGTCGTTGTGATAGTATTATACCACTCACCTCTTGACATGATACCGGGGTTGCCGCCTCGATGCGCGGAATACCTCACGGGTCCCGGACCTATGCGAGTGCGGGAGTTCCAGGATTGTGTGCGAGAATACCTCACGCGGTCTATGTGGCCACGCGACCACGAGAGTCCGTGACGATGCCAAGATTAGCTACCCTCGATGCGAGGAATACCTCACGCGCCTAAGGTGCTTGGCGATCGCGGAGTCCAGGATTAGGCACGCATAATGATACTATGGGCGATTGGCCTTGCTTCGATCATTCGCGACCTAGAAAAGACCAGTTAAATTATATTTATTATTGCTCTTGTTTATGATGTGGCACTAGGTGCGGTTAACTTGGTTGTTTCGTACATAATTGTGAATTGGTTTTTAAAATGTTATGGTTATATTTGTGTGATGACCTCGAGGGCGTGAGTCCCTGACTTGACATGACTGCTTACATATTGCATATCGTATATTGATTATCATATATGTCTCCTGTTTTATATAGACTATTATGATTTCACTTACGATTTTCGCCACATACTTGGTACTGATCGACCTCCTTCGGGGGGTTGCGTTCATGCCGCAGGTTGAGGTACGTAGCTTGCTGATCCGCACTCTTAGGATTACTGTTCAGTTCTTGGAAAACTCCATTTCTCCGGAGGCTTTGTCTTTGGTATAGTCCCCTGTCATTGTAGGTACTTGTACATTCGTGGTATGGCGGCCCCGTCCGTCATAGTGGTTACATTCTTAGGTCCGTAATCTTTGTGGCGGTGGTTCGTAAAAGATGTAATCTGCTCAAGTTTTGGTTTATATATACATGCCGAAAAGGCGACATTTTCTTAGTTAGATCGTTTACTCCTATTGTTCATGTCTTTGTTTTTATATTCCGCCGTTACTCGATGTATATCTACTGGTGCCCGTAAGACACTACCACGCCCGGATCGGTCGTGACAAAAGTGGTATCGAGCGCTTAATCCTTGGAAAGTGTCTACGCATCCGTGTCTAGTAGAGTTTTGATTATCGGTGTCTTGTGCACCACATCTATAATCGTGAGGTCGCAGGACATTTAGGATTGCTTTCGCTCTTCTCACTCTGAGATCGTGCCTTAGAGCTATGTTATAAGTTGAACCCTCTCGACGAGTCTCTTTCGCACGGCCATGCCTCCACGTAAGGCAACCCGCCCGGGCGGCAAGGCAAATGGCGTAGCCGCGAGAACACAGAGGAGTACGAGGGCACAGGCCCATCCTTTACCCGAGGTGATACCCCAGACGGCGAGTTCCACGACGTCGCTGGCCCCAGCAGAGTTTAGTACAGCGGCAGCAGTTTCTACTGCGGTCATGATATATGAGCCTTCAGTTCCACGACCGAGAACAGAGAATATGGATTACAAAGGGAGGGACCTGTTACTAGCTAGGATTTTAGCAAACAGAGAGTATATAGTGCGCCGATATATCACGGGTCTAGACGATTATCTAGTAAAAGGGTGTACAAGAGTAGCTCTTCAGTCAGGCATGGACATTGCCCGCATACAGGCTTATGCGCAGCAGACTGAGGAACGTAAAGATCGACGAATTAAGCAAAACCAGCAGAAGAGGGCCAGGACAACAGGGTCCTTTAGTGACTTTCGAGGCAGGAAGCCTCAACAGCATACTAGTTATGCCCCTCTGCCAGTTCAGAGTAGTCCTCCACAGGCTTCAGGACGTTCGGAGTATGCAGGATTTGGTCAGGGCTCCAGGGTTTCCGGTTCACAGATTTACATAGGTTCTAGCCAGACAGATTCAGTTTTCCTTCAGTGTTTACTATGTGGTAGGCGTCATCCCGGGAGATGTCGTCTTTTTACCAATGCCTGTTTTACCTGCGGCCGGCAGGGCCATATGAGGAGAGAATGTCCTAGTAGGAGGGATACAGATGGGATAACTCAGCCCACCAGGTCAGTTGCGGATTCAGTGGTTCGGAGAGGAAGGGGTGTTAGCCAGAGGAGGCCACCCCCACCTCGGTATGGCCGATGTGGTAGGTGTCATTATGGGGAGTGTCGTGCTACTTCGACAGTTTGTTATGCTTGCGGACAGCAGGGCCATTTTGCGAGAAATTGTCCAACCAAAGGTGGCGCGGATGTTACGACTCAGCCTTCGGGATCAGTGGCTGGTTCATCACCTTCTATAACTATGCGCCCAGAGGTGATTTTGATTAAGAGACAAAGTGGAAGTGAAGCAGTAGTTGCAGGTATATCCTTAACCCTCTAGAGACTAGTATGCGTAATAGGAAGATTATATTTTAAGTGTTATGTTCGGAGAACATGGTGTTAATTGTGATTGGAAAACACGGGTGGTTAAAAAGGTAAGTTCGAGGACAAGTAAATTGTGAACCTTAGAATTTATAACAGTTGAGACCGAGACCTTAGATGTAAGGCCGTCTTGAGTAAACGATTTTACGGTTAGTCTTTATCGGAGTGCATAGTATACGTGGTGTATTCATGTGATAAATCCATGGGTAGTTTGAGATAGAAGTGGTAGCTTTCATGACGTGAATTAGTAAGATTGTTCTGGATTGGGGAACGAGAGAGTTTGGCGCGAAAATGGGTCGGGTTGAGGCGGTGCGGGTCAACCCGGCCGGACAAGGGGTCGGTTTGAGGTAGTCCCGCCAGTGATAGGATCACAAGGTGTTAGGCCCGTGTTTAGGTAACCATCGACGAGTTCGTGGATGCGTTCGACCAAGATGTCGCCGATGGGGTCAGCCCATCTTGTCTTTCAATCAGGACTGTTTACTCGGCGGAGGGTTATGCAAGATGTTTTATATCAGGAAGGTTGTAAGGCTGCACGGGGTTCCTACTTTTATTTTATGACAGGCAGTGGAGCCCAGTTTATGGTTTTTTCTCTTTTTTTTGAGGTTTTACCAGGCGAGGTTAGGAACTCAGGTGAGTCTCAGTATTGCATTCACCCTCGGGCCGACGGACAAACAGCACGTTTTATCCAGACATTTGAGGATAGGTTACGGGCCGGTGTTTTGTTTTCGGGGGAGCGGTGAGGATTATTTGCATCGTGTTGAGTGAGTATTATAATAGCTACCATTTCAGTGTTCGAATGGCGCCTTATGAAGCCTTGTATGGGCGGAAGTATAGGTTGCCGGTCGATTGGTTCGATATTGGCAAGGTTCAGATAGTTGGTCCATACTTGATTCAGCAGAATGAGGATAAGGCGAAGCTTATCCAGAGGAGGTTATTAGCAGCTCAGAGTCAACAGAAGTCTTGCAGATAATCGGCATCAACACTTGGAGTTCAGGTTGACGGTGGGCCTTCTTGAAGGTACCACCTGGCGGTGTGACGAGATTTGGAAAGCAAGAGAAACTTAGCCCGAGGTACTTTGGGCCTTTTCAGGTCGTTTGTAGAATAGGCCAGGTTGCCTATAAGTTAGCACTGCCGTCCGACTTAGGAGGCAGTATGTCCGGTCTTTCATGTTGCTACGATTAAGAAGAGTATCGGAAATTCATCTAGAGTGTTCCCAATTAATGACGACCAAGTTGAGGATAGTAACCCCGAGATGTTAAAAACTGAAGCAATGACATAAATGTGATACGTATATTAGGAACAGTTCGAGTGTACGAGGAGAGTACGATGAGTAAGAAAAGAGGCGAAGATGTGTTAAGCAGATGGAAGTATTCTTTTTATAAGTAAGGATGTGAAGAAAGTATCCTTTGGACCATGGGTGGAGCTAATAGTGTTGTATACGCTTTAGAGATGATTCTTCGGCTCGGATATGAGTTTTTTGCGTGACGTTGTATTGTGGCCATGAGTGGCATAATTGGTTTCGTTAGTATAGAGGGAAGACTATACCGGCACAGGTATGTTTTGAGACTTAGAAGGAACATTCGGGACGAATGTTTCTAAGGGGGGGAGAATGTTATGCCCCGTAGTTCCGGAGTATGTATGTGAGGACGTACGTACAATGTATACGCCCTAATTAGGGTAAGATTGATAGAATTGTTTTCCGACGAAAATTATTCCGAACCTTGTGAAGGAAATCTTACGTTTTCAAAAATATTTTTACGATTATGGAATTTTTCCGAGAGATAAAATATTTTGGACCAATAGGAGGGCGACAAGTGTCACCCCTAGATTGGGCCATGTGGGACGAAATTGAGTGGACAAGTAGGCAAGACAAGTGGCCAAAAGTCTTGCATGGCTAGTCTTGGCTTGGATGAATTTGGCTAAGTTTAGTGGGCAAGTCTTGCATGGTCAAGGTCTTGCATGGCTTTAGTAAGACAAGTGTGGGAAGGAACCTTCACATATGATCTCTACCTTACACATGTGTTAATCTCAACCCTTGGTTGTGCTATATAAACCCCCTTAGTGGATGAAAATCAGCCACACTTAACATATTACAAGACTTGAAAAACATTTCCTCTCCCTCCTTCTCTATCTTGATTTCGTCCAACCCCCTCCCCTAACCAAATGTTGTCCAAAAATTCTTAAACTTATAAGTGTTCTTCCTTAATGTGTTAGGAAGATTATTAACCAAGAGTTAGACAAGATTTCACACCCCTAGCCTCAAAAACAACCTTCCCTTGGCCGAGAGTAGGCAGATTTTCGAAACTGTTTTGGGCAGATTTTTTTGTAAAGTTTGGAAGGGAATATCTCCTAGCATATAAGGAGTTTTTGGGTGTTTCAAAAGCCTAAAATGAAGTTCGTCGAGTCTAGTTTCCAATGCAACAAACTACTCGTCGATAGGATACTGTAGTAGAGAGTTATCGACGTTGCAAGTTCAGCTGACGAAGCAGTAGCTAAAAATCTGGACAATCACGTTTTTGGGCTATCTTGAGGTAATGAACCTTAACCTCTTTGTGGAGTTGATTTATTATGTATATATGGATATTATGCATATATTGGAAGTATATTATGGACTATAAGATATAAAGAAAGATTTGGATCTTGCTAAGAAGTTAACAACAAAGAAACTATAACTTATATAAAGATTGGAATATAAGTTGAAGGACTAATGAAGTAATTGGATAAGTATTATTGTAAAAGTTGGTCAAGGACCCCAACTTAAAGACCGTATCTACTTTGGACTTTTTACTTTGGACTTCTTTACTTATTGTTATTGTGAAGGGAGATAGTAAACCGCGTTACCATTTGGGCGTGTTATCCCCTTCTTTTACTTATTGTTATTATGAAGGGAGATAGTAAACCGCGTTACCGTTTCGGCGTGTTATCCCCTTCTTTTACTTATTGTTATTATGAAGGGAGATAGTAAACCGCATTACCGTTTGGGCGTGTTATCCCCTTCTTTACTTATTATTATTATGAAGGAGAGATTGTTAATCGCGTTCCGTTTGGGCGTGTTATCCCCTTCTTTAGTTATTATTGTTATGAAGAAGAGATTGTTAATCGCGTTCCGTTTTGGCGTGTTATCCCCTTCTTTAGATTTCATTATTATTGCACCTTAATTATAGTAGGTTAATCACGGTTATCGGGCCTTGGAAAAGGTGGGAAATTGAGTAGAAACGGGGGAGGTGCTGCCGAATTTTCCGTAGGATATGGAACTTGTTCTTAGAAATATCCTACGAAGAGATCTAGAGGTTAATGGACGTTTCATGGCCATTATAGGTGGAAGTACAACGAGTAGCGTATTCTACTTGAAGGGTGGAAAAGGCTAGCAAGGTTATAGTACTTGGGAGCGTTTTGCTAATAGTCGATAATCGTCGCGAGGTATGTGAACCTCTTCCTATCTCTTCTAGCATGATATTTGCGAAATATATATAGTACGGTAGACGTACGTGTGTAAAATGAATTTGGTTTATTTAAAACATAAAGTGTTATAATGGCTTTATGGGAAGTTAATTATAACAACTTTATGTAAGTAAAAGAATGGTTTGTTGATTTTTTAAAAAAAGATAAGAGACTTGACTCATATTTGACTTGATTTAATATGTGAAGAACTTGAATTGGGTGGAAAGTTGTGAAACATCATTCGTGAGTAATGAGTACTTGGTTTCGAATGATAATGTTATATTGATTGCGGAAATAAGAATAAATATCGAACATCCCACTGCAGCGTTAATAAAGGAAAATATATTGACAAATAATTAATTATATTAAAACAAGTAGAAACCCTCCATCTGCATAGAAGCTAAGATAAGACAAAATTGTATTACATTTCCTAGATCACGGTTGCCTTACTAAAGTCATTAATAACAAGTATTGATTTTTCTTAAATTCCAAAGTAAGGAACTTATTTTCTAAAAGAACGGAGACTTGAGAATTTGAAGTATGTTGGTTTAAAGGAAAGGCATGTTTTTGTCTTAAGATGGTTTAAAAAGAAGTATGGAAACTGTTTTGGGTTTACTTAGCAAGATAGTTACTCTATTTTGATGCTACAGGTATCGCGTGATTGTTTGTGAAAGAAATGGATCTTTTTAAAGAGATTAAAGCATGTAATACCTTGGGGTTAAAACCCGGACTTGTTGACATGAAATGAAAGTACCTTGTGTGATAATTTGCCTATGTTTTGTGATAGCCTTGTAATACTTTCTTGTTGGCTTGATAAAATAAACATGTTATGATACCACGTGTGTTAGTATCTTGTTATTCTTATGTTGTTTGACGATAAGCCGTTGTGTTCGATTCTTGTGATGTTTGTGTAAGGAGATTATTCTTGTTATGATTATGGTGCTTATGATAAGCCGTGGTGTTCGATTCTTGTGATGTTTGTGTAAGAAGGTTATTCTTGTTGTGCTTACGTTGTTTAACGATAAGCCGTTGTGATAGTATTATACCACTCACCTCTTGACATGATACCGGGGTTGCGCCCCGATGCGAGAATACCTCACGCGGTCCCGGACCTATGCGAGTCGCGGAGATCCAGGATTGTGTGTGAGGAATACCTCATGCGGTCTATGTGGCCATGCGGACTACGAGAGTCCAGGACGATGCCGAGGATTAGCTACCCTCGATGCGAGGAATACCTCATGCGGGCCTAAGGTGGCCTATGCGGACTGCGGGAGTCCAGGATTAGGCACGCATAATGATACTATGGGCGATTGGCCTTGCTTCGATCATTCGCGGCCTAGAAAAGACCAGTTACATTATATCTATTATTGCTCTTGTTTATGATGTGGCACTAGGTGCGGTTAACTTGGTTGTTTCGTACATAATTGTGAATTGGTTTTTAAAATGTTATGGTTATATTTGTGTGATGACCTTGAGGGCGTGAGTCCCTGACTTGACATGACTGCTTACATATTGCATATCGTATATTGATTATCATATATGTCTCATGTTTTATATAGACTATTATGATTTCACTTACGATTTTCGCCACATACTTGGTACTGTTGTGATCGACCTCCTTCGGGGCCGATTCATGCCGCAGTTGAGGTACGTAACTTGGCGATCCGCACTCTTAGGATCACTGCTCAATTCTTGAAAGCTCCATTTCTCCGAGGCTTTGTCTTTGGTATAGTCCCTGTCATCAGAGGTACTTGTACATTCGTGGTATGGCGGGCCCTGTCCCGTCATAGTTGTGGTTACATTCTGTAGAAGTCCGTAGTATCGCAGGCGAGTTCGTAAAGGATGTAACTGTTCAAGTTTTGGTTTATATATACATGCCGAAAGGCGACATTTTCTTAGTTAGACTGTTCTTACTCTTATTGTTCATGTCTTTGTTTTTATATTCCGCTGGTTACTCTGATGTATATCTACTTGGGTGCCCGGGTAAGGCACCAGTCACGAGCCCGGTATCGGGTCGTGACACCATGTCCTAAGGAACCACCCATACACACCCTTGCAAGCCCCTTAATCATAGGACCTAACTTTGTGCTTGGACTTTGTCAAGTTGTCTCTTTGTGCCTTTCCCGTGTTGTATGACTTAGTCAAGTGTTTTAACCATACCTTCTCGTGCTAACACTCTACCTCAAGTATTCATACATGTGTTGGAACACCTCCCTCATATTCTGGACACTCTCACGAACCTTGGCCACATCCGCAAGCCACAATACACGTTCCTTACTTCTCGGACTTTGGCTAACTTCTTGGACCTTGTCAACTATTTGACCATCCTTCACAGTTAGCCAAATTCTTGCATTTCTCATTTCAATTCATACTGCATGTCTTGTTGTGTATGTTCCATATCCTTTTCTAACCCGCATGATCTCCTCACCACACGACCCTCACTCAAGAACATTTTCTTACTCGAAATTCTTGCCTTTCACCCTAATAGTGTTTCCACTCCAACACCTACTCGCATTGAACCGAATGTCAAAGGACAATGTACTAACCTTGACATTGTGTCATGGCCAAAGTTGCCTAACTCTCACCCTTTGCCATTCGTTTTGACTTTGTCCCACAATGAGAAAAACTACGGGTGTGACAGTAGATGGGTTGGGGTAGGAGGGGAAGGCAAAAAATAGCCATTGCACAATGGCAAAATGTAAAATGACCATTGGTGTAACAACTATTTTGTGCAAAGGGAGGTTTCGGGCGAGATCGGGTCGGGATGGCGGGATTGGGGGCAGGAGGGGCGGGACCGAGCGGGATGAGGCTATGTCCCGTCCCGATTCGAGTCCCGATACCGTAATTGTTTTATAACAAGGTCGGGATGGGATTGGGGTGGGACAGGGCTGGGACCGGGTCCTCTCAACCCACTGGGCAGCCATAAGTGTACTAAAATCATCATTTGAACATGGTAATGTACTGAGCTATCTAGATTTGACTGACTGCAGTAATATTGAAACACTCCTTAGCAGCATTTGCAGGTTGAAGAATTTGAAGTTTCTTTACCTCATTCACTGTTCCAAACTAAAAACTTGCCAGAAAACATTGGTGATCTATAAAACTTGGAGGGGCTTGACGCAGGTGAAACTGCAATCTGGCGCACCCCTAACTCCATCATACACTTGAGGATACTTAAGTTCCTATGTATTCGAAAAGTACCCAGGATTTTTCATGTGAGAGATTTATACAGCTGGGGATGTTTTGCCCAACATGATTTGAACTTTCAGCTGCCCAATGTTTTATCAGTCTTTTCCACACTTGACGGACTGAATCTTAGTGCTTGCAATTTATTTGTGTAGGGTTTTGTTGGGTTCAAAGCATATAAGTATGACACAACGGAAGTTTAAAATTTTATTTACTTACCCAACAATTTCTTCTGGTATGGTTACATGACAATAGAAATATGTAAAGACTTAAACAATAATACTTACATGTTGTTTACTCTGGAATCTATACTAAGGGTTGTATACGCGATTTTACCTTCGTTTTCAAGCACCTTGCTGCTGTGTATTCCTCTGTCAAGAAAGCCAATAAATCTTAGCAGAGGTTTGAGAAAGTTTATTCTAAACTCTAAGTCTAGAATGTTTAATAGAATTAGTGTGTGTTAACAATGAGGTTAGTGCTGTATATATAGTTACTTTTAGGTCAAAACTGGATTAGGGTTGGGCTTTAAGTCTGGCCCGAAAACCGAGGTATAGTGGGCCAGTATGACTGGGCCCATTGCTGGGTAGGTGCCGCAGCTCAGCCTAGTAGGCGCCACAACTCAGACTAGTAGGCGTCGCGACTCCTTACATCCAGTGACGTTCTCGCTTCGTTAATATATATTCAACACATTTAATTAAAACCAAAATCCAATTTTGACATAATTAAATAATTTTCATCAAATAGTAATTATCACATAATTATTATTAATTTAAATATCTCGATTTCAAATCGACTATTTAACACTTTTTAAATACACCGTTAGATCTAAGAGACAATCGACATAGTGTGACCATATAAGCCTTCACATATTGACACTAATCCAATTAAGGTCCATACAGAACTCCTAGATTGCGCCGTATGCCGAACTCAATATGTGAAGTACGTTTACATGAATCCAGAAAACATAGCTTTATGTGAGATGATAAATTCCTTTCATTTGCGACACATTCAATCAAGCTTAGGATTTTCCATGTGTCTATCCAAATGGCTTGATCACTTTATCTCATTTATATTAATTGACAATTAGACCATATTCTAAATATGTCTCATGCATTGACCAATGAATTGGTCAACCTAATATCATTGAGAAGTTGAGTGCTCTCTTGAATATCCAATCAAGCAATGAATCCTACTATTGGGTCAACTACCACCTTAGTTTACATTATAATGTACCCAACACAAGCCGTATCTTATCCTATAGGGAGTTTAATACATTACTTTGTAAACAAGGTGCGTATTGACCTCAAGTCAAAGTACCTTTATCTCCCACATACTTGTCACGACCCGAAACTGGGCCCGTGACTGGTGCCTTACCCCGGGCACCCTAGTGACACAACATCAGAGTAATCAGCGGAACATAGAACACATACGTGAAACAAATGAAGTACAAAACAGTAATCTGTGAAAACTTGCCTTTCGGCATATATATAAACAACAACTCTTTCAATCATGAACAGCTTAATCCTTTTTACAAACCCCGCCACAACAAGATTACGCACTTCTAAGAATGATATGACAACAACGACGGGACAGGGCCCCGTCATACCCCTGAATGTAAGCACCCACAATAACAGGGGACTATACCAAGATAAGCCTCCGGAGAAACGGAGCTTCCCAAAAGCTGAACTGTGACCCTAAGAGCGAGGATCAACGATCGTGTACCTTTACTGCGCAGATGAACGCAGCCCGGCGAGGTCGATCTGAATGTATCGAGTATGTGAAATCAAAATATCGTAAATGAAATCATAGTAGTCTATATAAAGCGGGAGACATGTATGATAACAAAACTACGATTCACAATAAACAAGCAACATATCAAGTCGTGACTCACGCCTCAAGTCATCACTCAAATATAACAATGGGTCTCACGCCCACAACATCAATCATGCGTGGAATACCTTCCTCACCGCCGGCTTTATGATATAAAAGCACCAAGGAACACACATGAACACCAGTCCCACTGCATAATAACACCGCATGGTAGGCACGAGGCATAGCCGACTACTAACACCCACGTACCAACAAGGTCATGAATCAGATCGTAAGATCTGTCTGCATCGTCACATGATCAAAGCCGCCACTTGCCCGCAGATATCTAATGTGCGCGTCTAGCCACGAACTTTCCGCAGCTCGCATAGGCCAATCTCATCGGCCCGCATGAGGTATTCCCGCATCGGCGGTAGCTACTCCCGGCAAGATCGCCCCGACTTCGCACCGCATGGCCACATGGACCGCATGCCCATAAAGGACGACACTAACCTCGAACTCGTAGCTCCGCATAGGCGCCTGGGACTGCGTGAGGTATTCTCGAATCATAGGTCCATCGACCCGCTGAGTCTACCCCGACGGAGGCGCTTAACCCCTAATCATCTCAAGAGATGAGTGATGTAAAATACTAACACAACAGCTTATCGTTAAGCAACATAAGCACAACAAAGAAAACCCCTTTACACAACATCACAAGATACTAACACACGTAGCATCCTAGCATGTTTACTTATCAATCAACAAGAAAGTATTACCAGGCTATCACAAACCAACACAATCAAGTTATACACACAAGGTACTTCATACATTAACTCTTTAAAAGATACGTTACTTTCACAATGTCACACAATACCCGTAGTATAAAAATAGAGTGACTATCCTTTTAAAGTAAATCAATTACTTCTTTGTAAAATCAAGTAGCAACATTCTTTTCCAATGATCAAGTTTGCCTAATTTCCAATGTTCAAGTTTGCCTAATTTCCAATGTTCAAGTTTGCCTAATTTCCAATGTTCAAGTTTCTCATTTTAGAAAGGTTTCGTAGTTCATAGTATTAATCACTTAAGACTATCATTCTCTTTTAAACCATCTGAGAAACATAAGCCTTATATGTGAGTAGGATATTCTTGTTTATAAAAATCTTATTACAGCAGCCATGATCTAGGAAATATCATTTTGTCTCATCTTAGCTTCTATGCAGATGGAGGTTTCTACTGGTTTTATTAATACTTAATTAGTCAAAACATTTCCTTTTATTAACGCTGCAGTGGTTTGTCGATACACATTCTGATTTCAGAAATCAGTAAAACATTCTTAAGCAGTTATACCTAACTTCCCATAAAGCTAGTATAACTCTTAAGTTTTCAAAAAACCATTTATTACTTCTCCTTTCAAAATGATTCAAAATCTTTTGAAATACTTCAAGTTCTTTATTAACACATAACAAGCCAGTTATAGTTCAAACCAGTTACCTAAAAAAACCATGTATTTTCTTACCAACATAAAGTCGTTATAACCAACTTCCCATAAAGCCGTTATAACACTTTATGTTTTACACCAATCAAATACATTTAGCACATGTACGCTCACCGTACTACATAGTTCACACATATCATGCTAGAAGAGATAGGAAGAGGTTCACATACCTCGCGACGAGTATCGACTAATAGCAAAACGCCCAAGTACTTCAAACCGCTTGGCTACTCCTTAGCCGTGATCGCGCCATACGTAGTACTTCAACCTATAAGGCCACAAGGCGCTTATTAACATTTAGATCCCTTCAGAGAACATTCTACGTAAAATTCGGCAAAGACTCCCCCGCAACAACAGAAATCTCTCCTCTATCGGGGGCTATCAAGCCAACCGTGGGGTTCATACATCTAACCTGACGTGCACAATTCTACCTCACGTAAAAGCTACACAAGTCATCTGAATACACCCCATGTAATTACGCTTCTCTTCTTTAAATTCAGGCTTAAGTCAAAAGACATTGCCGCACAACTATGTTCAATTCTACATATAGTGTTATACCCCGTATTTTCAGAGTATGTACGTGAGGACGTACGTAGAAAATTTGAGCCTTAAGTTAGGCAAGTTTCGAAATTTGTACACAACACCCGATTAGAGTCGTTTTTCGACGAAACGTTTCCACAGCTTTTGTTGGGAAAATTCCGGCTATGTCATTTATAATTTTTGCGGATTTTTCCGAGAGACGTAACATTTTGGACCAACGGGAGGGTGACAAGTGTCACCTCACATCGAAGGCTTGACGGCAACCATGGCTTGACTTGGACGATTTGGACCACTTTAGTTGGTAGGATATTTTGTGCAAGTTGTGTGGTAGATGGATAAGGTCCACATGGTTGAAATCTAGCCCTACACTTGCTATGCACTTGGCAAGATCTTGGCCATTGGTTGGCCATGGCTTGACCTATAAATACCCCTCTGTGAAGGCTTTCTTCATCCACAAATTGTTCTAAGTGATAAATCCCTTCCTCCCTCTTGTAGACTCTCGTCCAAGAGCTCCTCTCCCTCTCGTGAGCTAGCCGAGCCTCCTCCCCTTAGCCGAGGGGTACACACCCCCCGAGCCTAGTTGTTTTCGTATAATACCCCTTGTTGTGGTATAGAAATACTCTCCTAGTATTGTGATAATGCCCAAATACCATGGCCCAAAGACCTTCTCGTATTCCCCCGGTTACAAGCCCAGAAAATACGATTATACTTCCTTTAGCCACAAAAACCGAAACCCTAAGGAAATCTTCATTGTTGTTTGAAGTACTTAAGAGAAGTTGGTTAGAACTTCTAAGGGTTGTTTGGAGCGGATCGAGCACTGAGGAGGAGCTAAACCTTGCTCAGAGCGACATTAAACTCGGATAATTTTGGGCTTATCGAGGTAAATATCTTGTCCCCCTATTGTAATTGGAAATTACATAAGTGTTGAATATATAGTTGTTGTATACTATATATAGAACTGAACTTAGTATTGTGGCAATGTCTGTTGACTTAAGCTCAAGAATAAAGAATCGAATCAATCTGTAATTACATAGGGTCAGACATTACGAGACTTGTATAGCATTCTTGTAGTAGAATTGTACACGCCCGGTTAGACGTAAAACACCCCCGGTTGGCTTCGTAGCGGCACTCGATAGAGGAGGAGATTTACGCCGCGGGGAGGTGCCGCGAATTTTCTCGTAGATTATGGAACGTTGAGATCTAGATGTTAATAAGCGCGTGGCCTTATAGGTTGAAGTACTACGTGTGGAGTGATCCACTTGGCTTAAGGAGTAGCCGGCGGTTTGGGGTACTTGGAGCGTTTTGCTATTAGTCGACAATCATCGCGAAGTATGTGAATCTCTTCCTATCTCTTCTAGCATGATATGTGTGAACTATGTAGTACGGTAGCATACGTGTGTTAATGTGTTTGATTGTTCTTAAAACATAAAGTGTTATAACGGCTTTATGGGAAGTTGGTTATAACACTTTATGTAGGTAAGAAAATACTTTGTGGTTTTAAAAGGTAATCGATGTGAATTATAACCGGCTAGTTATAATAAAGAACTTGATGTATTTCAAAAGATTTATAAATCGTTTTGGAAGGAGAGTAACACTGGTTTTAAAAGGTTTTAAAAAGAGTTATACTAGCTTTATGGGAGTTAGGTATAATGTCTTAAGAGAGGTAAAGAAAATGGTTTATCATGTTAGAAGTTAAGAGACTTGATCTTATAAGATAAGAGACTTAACTTATTTGTTTTAATGTGAATGTTTGTGTGAAACCTCATTCGTGAGTAATGAGTACTTGGTTTTATTTAAAGGGATAATGTTTTCTCGATTTGAAATCGAATGTGTATCGACGCACCAACCGCAGCGTTAATAAAGGAAAATGTATTGAATAATGATGAATTGTATTAAAACCAGTAGAAACCTCCATCCGCATAGAAACTAAGATGAGACAAAATGATATACATTTTCTAGATCATGGTCATTGTAATAAGAATGTTGTAAACAAGAATAACCTACTCACGTGAGACATATATTACTCAATTGTTCTAAAAAGGAATCAAGTGATTAAGTTTGGAAACTATGGAACCATTTGAAAATGAGAAGCTTGAGTAATTCAAACTAGGCAAACCGAACTTAGGAAAGAATGTTGTTACTTGATTTTGAAAAGGGAATGTGGGTTGGTCATTCTAATACTACGGTATCGGGTGACTTTTATAAAAGTAATGGATCTCTTTTAAAAGAACTTAACGTATGTAGTACTTTGGGGTTAAAAACCCGGACTTTGGCATAAAATGAAAGTACTTTGAGTTGTTGTGAAACTTGCCTTTGCTTGTTATTGTGAAACTTGCCTTTGCTTGTTATTGTGAAACTTGCCTATGCTTGTTGTTGTGAAACTTGCCTATGCTTGTGATGATAGCCTTTGTTGTGCAAGTGTGGTATTTCACGTTACCGCGCTCGATGAGGGGGTTGACTTGTTGAGAACCTACTGGACGCGTCCGGGCAATGATGGAGAATTCCACCGTATGTTTCCATTTTGATTATCGCTTGTTGTTGATGTCACATGGACATGTCTACACCGACGCAAGATTCGGCACGCGGCCACGCGTCGTTGATTACCCGATATATGGTTATTACCGCAACATGGACGGTTCACACCGACGCAGATTCCGGCATGTGGCCACGCGCAGGTTAACCACCCAAGATATTGTTATTGAGGTTACATGGGCATGTCTACACCGACGCAAGATTCGGCACGTGGCCACGCGCAGGTTAACCACCCAAGATATTGTTATTGAGGTTACATGGGCATGTCTACACCGGCGCGATTCGGCACGTGGCCACGCGGCCTTGTTATTATTGTTGCATCATGGACATGTCTACACCGTCGCGATTCCGGCACGCGCCATGATGCGAACACGATGGATGTTGTGGGCGTGAGACCCATAGTTATATTTGAGTGGTGACTTTGAGGCGTGAGTCCCCGACTGATCATGTTATGTTGCATCGTATTTTGGTTATCATACATGTCTCCCGCTTTTAAGCTATTATGATTTCATTTACGATTTGACGCCACATACTGTACCGCAGATCGACTCTCCTTCGGCCGAAGGATAAAGAGGCGAGCTCTACCACGGAATGACCAACCGTGGCTCTCCGTATGGCACATCCCGAGAAGCGGCCGGGCGGCATGCCTCGTGGATCGCAGTTAGCCGGCACCATTTGTTGGGTCGCCGAGCAAGGCTCGCGACAAAGTGACAAAAGTGGTATCGTGAGCGCTAGTCCTCTGAAAGTGTCTACGCATCGCGTTCAGTAGAGTCTTGATTATCGGTGTTGTGCACCACATCTATAATCGTGAGGCTATAGGACATTTAGGATTGGTTTCATTCTTCTCATTCGAGATCGTGCCTTAGCCGTGTAAGTTGGACCCTCCGACGTGTTTCGCTTTACCGCTATGCCTCGCGAAAGGCAACCAGTGGCCCGAGGGCAAGGCGCCTGGAGCTGCTAGTGGATTCAGAGGAGTACGAGGCGCAGCCCTGGCCAAGACTGAGGTAGTGCTTCAGACGGCGAGTTTTGCGACGCCGCCAAAGACCAAATAGAGTTTAGAGCCGCAGCAGGGTCGCCGAGACTACAAGACACTGAGCCTCCACCCCACACCGAGCGGAGAGATGGGTCACAAGGAGATGGCTCGATTATTGGCCGTGGTCAGGCCGATATGAGATAGGCCGGACGCAGCAGCCTAGCCCAAAGAAGACTGTAGGCACCCGAGGCGCATGCTGAGGCTACGGATTTCTTAGTTGTAGCCCGCCTTGAGTTTTACGGTCGAGGTCGAGGATGATCCGCAGGAGTTCATCCGCCGCAGAGGATCGCGGTGATCAAGGCTTCGTAGATCGAGTTCGTGACATTTGTTCGCATCGGCCGCGTGATACCGCGATCGATCGTTTGACTCGCGGAGCTTTCCGGGAGAGCATGCACTTCCACCGCTTGGGACGAAGTTTTCGGGGCCTTCGCACATTTCTTGCCTCCACAAATGAGAGGGCTCGCCGGCGATTTTTGATGTTGAGGCGAACCCGCGCATACCGGGAGTACAATGTGGAGTTCGACTCATCGCCCAGATGTTCCCGCATTAGTAGCTAGTATGGAGGATCGAGTGCACCGATATGTTACGTGGCTCGATGATTACCTAGCGAAGAGTTGTTCGTGTTTCTCTTACTTGGCGCATGGACATTGCCCGCATTCGTGCTCATGCACTGGGTGCGAGCGCGAAGATCGACGGTGGACCGCTTCCACAGAAGGCCAAGACGGCCGGATATTTTGCGACTTTCGAGGCGGACCGCCTCAAGCAGACTAGTTATGTACCTCCGCCATTGCGCAGTGGTCCTCCGCAGCCTTCGGGACCTGGGATATTCAGAGCGGTCGTGGCTCCGTGTTTCGATGTTCGCGAGTAGGGGTGTTGGCGGATGCAATACCCTACCTCGTGTGGTCGATGTGGTAGACCGCATTTCGGGAGTGTCGTAGTACGGGAGCTTGTTATTCTTGCGCCAACAGGCCATATGACGAGAGATCCCGACTGCCAGGGTAGCGGTAGGATAGCACAGACTACTAGAGCAGTTGCGGGCCACGGTAGAGGTCGCGGTGGAAGTTCCCAGTTTTAGCGGTCCTTGAACCGCCTAGTTTCAGGTATATCCTTAACCCTGTAGATACTTGTATGTATTGATGATTAATGATGTGTTAAGTGTTATGTTTGGATAGCTTTGTGCTAAAATGTGATTTAGAAACCTGGTTAGTGAAAAGGGTAAGTCCCTGGGTAGTGTGAAATGGAAGTGGTAGCTTTCATGACCTGTAGAGGTAAGATTGTTCGGATCAAGAAACTAGAGAGTTGGCGTGACGAAGGGTCGGGTTGAGGGCGTGTTGCGTGTCAACCCGTAGTCCGGATTGAGGTGGGGTCAGCTCTGGGTGGTCCCGCCAGGAGGTAGGGTCACCAGGTGTTAGCCCAAGTTTAGAGGACCATCGTATGAGTTCGTGGATATGTTCGACCAGCATCAGTTCGTGAAGGCCGAGAATGGCCTTAGATGAAATCGAGCTTAGTTACATGACCAAGTTTGGAGGGAGTGACTCCTAGGGTTGGAAACGTACATTGATCAAGTGGTGCGTGTACTAGGAAGAGTTCGAGTGTTCGAACAGTACGACGAGGTAGGGGAGAAGTGAAAGAGTGATCGTTTCTTTTGTGAAATGAAAGTGCAGAGGGAGTATATGTTAGACCTTGGTGGGAATTTTTGTGATAACAGAGGTGATTCCTCGTGGACTTGGGATTTCGTATTTTGTGCATTTGTTATTTCATGGCCAGGTGTGGCATGATTGTCTTCGTACGTATAGCAGTGAAGACTATACTGGCGCATGTTTATGTTGAGACTTGAGAAGGAACATTCGGGACGAATGTTTCTAAGGGGGGAAGAATGTTATACCCCGTATTTTCAGAGTATGTACGTGAGGACGTACGTAGAAAATTTGAGCCTTAAGTTAGGCAAGTTTCGAAATTTGTACACAACACCCGATTAGAGTCGTTTCGCAAACGCTTCACAGCTTTTGTTGGGAAAATTCGCTATGTCATTTATAATTTTTGCGGATTTTTCCGGAGACGTAACATTTTGGACCAACGGGAGGGTGACAAGTGTCACCTCACATCGAAGGCTCGACGGCAACCATGGCTTGACTTGGACGATTTGGACCACTTTAGTTGGTAGGATATTTTGTGCAAGTTGTGTGGTAGATGGATAAGGTCCACATGGTTGAAATCTAGCCCTACACTTGCTATGCACTTGGCAAGATCTTGGCCATTGGTTGGCCATGGCTTGACCTATAAATACCCCTCTAAGTGAAGGCTTTCTTCATCCACAAATTGTTCTAAGTGATAAATCCCTTCCCCTCCCTCTTGTAGACTCTCGTCCAAGAGCTCCTCTCCCCCTCTCTTGTGAGCTAGCCGAGAGCCTCCCCCTCCCCCTTAGCCGAGGGGTACACACCCCCCCCCTAGCCTAGTTGTTTTCGTATAATACCCCTTGTTGTGGTATAGAAATACTCTCCTAGTATTGTTATAATGCCCAAATACCTTGGCCCAAATACCTTATAGTATTCCCAAGGTTACAAGCCCAGAAAATACGATTATACTTCCTTTAGCCACAAAAACGAAACCCTAAGGAAATCTTCATTGTTGTTTGAAGTACTTAAGAGAAGTTGGTTAGAACTTCTAAGGGTTGTTTGGAGCGGATTGGAGCACTCGGAGGAGGAGCTAAACCTTTCTCAGGAGCGACATTAAACTCGGATAATTTTTGGGCTTATCGAGGTAAATATCTTGTCCCCCTATTGTAATTGGAAATTACATAAGTGTTGAATATATAGTTGTTGTATACTATATATAGAACTGAACTTAGTATTGTGGCAATGTCTTTTGACTTAAGCCTGAAGAATAAAGAACTGAACTGAACTGTAATTACATAGGGTTGTATTACAGTAGACTTGTATAGCATTACTGTGTAGTAGAATTGTACACGTCCGGTTAGACGTGTAAAACACCCCCCTGGTTGGCTTGGTAGCCGGCCTCGATAGAGGAGGAGATTTACGCTGCCATGTGGGGAGGTGCCAATTTTCAGAGATTATGGAACGTTGAGATCTAGATGTTAATAAGCGCCTTGTGGCCTTATAGGTCAAGTACTACGTGTGGGTGATCCACTTGGCTTAAGGAGTAGCCGCGGTTGGGGGTACTGAGCGTTTTGCTATTAGTCGACAATCATCGCGAAGTATGTGAATCTCTTCCTATCTCTTCTAGCATGATATGTGTGAACTATATGTAGTAGACGATACGTGTTAGCTGTGTTTGATTGTTCTTA
This sequence comes from Przewalskia tangutica, assembly GCA_029844215.1. NCBI lineage: Eukaryota > Viridiplantae > Streptophyta > Magnoliopsida > Solanales > Solanaceae > Przewalskia > Przewalskia tangutica. The sequence continues at coordinate 53,794,503 of CM056724.1, forward strand.
AACATAAAATGTTATAACGGCTTTATGGGAAGTTGGTTATAATGACTTTATGTAGGTAAGAAAAAACTTTCTGGTATTAAAAGTAAACTGATGTTAATAATAACTGCATAGTTAAAATAAATAACTTGATGTATTTCAAAATATTTATAAATCGTTTTCTAAGGTAGAGTAACACTAGGTTTTAAAAGGTTTTAAAAATAGTTATACTAGCTTTATGGGGAGTTAGGTATAATGTCTTAAGAGAGGTAAAGAAAATGGTTTACTGATGTTAGAAGTTAAGAGACTTGACCTTATAAGAGACTTAACTTATTTGTTTTAATGTGAATGTTTGTGAAACCTCATTCGTGAGTAATGAGTACTTGGTTTTATTTAAAGGGATAATGTTTTACCGATTTCGAAATCGAATGTATCGACAGCACCACCGCAAATGTAATAAAGGAAAATGTATTGAATAATGATGAATTGTATTAAAACCAAGAGAAACCTCCATCCGCATAGAAACTAAGATGAGACAAAATGATATACATTTTCTAGATCATGGTCAGTAATAAGAATGTTGTAAACAAGAATAACCTACTCACGTGAGACATATATTACTCAATTGTTCTAAAAAGGAATCAAGTGATTAAGTTTGGAAACTATGGAACCATTTGAAAATGAGAAGCTTGAGTAATCAAACTAGGCAAACCGAACTTAGGAAAAGAATGTTGTTACTTGATTTTGAAAAGGGAATGTGGGTTGGTCATTCTAATACTACGTATCGTGACTTTTATAAAAGTAATGGATCTCTTTTAAAGAACTTAACGATGTAGTACTTTGGGGTTAAAAACCCGACTTTGGCATAAAATGAAAGTACTTTGAGTTGTTGTGAAACTTGCCTTTGCTTGTTATTGTGAAACTTGCCTTTGCTTGTTATTGTGAAACTCGCCATGCTTGTTGTTGTGAAACTTGCCTATGCTTGTGATGATAGCCTTTGTTGTGCAAGTGTGGTATTTCGTATTACCGCGCTCGATAGGCGGTTGACTTGTTGAGAACCTACTGACGTCTTTGGCGGTGATGGAGAATTCCACGGGTATGTTTCCATTTTGATTATCGTCTTGTTGTTGATGTCACATGGACATGTCTACACCGACGCAAAGATTCCGGCACGCGGCCACGCGACCGTTGATTACCCGATATATGGTTATTATCGCAACATGGACGGTTCTACACCGACGCAAGATTCCGGGGCATGTGGCTACGCGCAGGTTAACCACCCAAGATATTGTTATTGAGGTTACACGGGCATGTCTACACCGACGCAGATTCGGCACGTGGCCACGCGCAGGTTAACCACCCAAGATATCATATTGAGGTTACACGGGCACGCCTACACCGACGCAGATTCCGGGGTACGCGCCACGCGCTTGTTATTATTGTTGCATCATGGACATGTCTACACCGATGCAGATTCCGGCACGCGCCATGACGCGAACATGATGGATGTGGGCGTGAGACCCATAGTTATATTTAGTGGTGACTTTGGTGGCGTGAGTCCCCGACTTGATCTTTGTTATGTTGCATCGTATTTTGGTTATCATACATGTCTCCGCTTTTTAAGCTATTATGATTTCATTTACGTGATTTGACGCCACATACTGTACTCAGATCGACCTCCTTCGGGCCGCGTTCATGCCGCAGTAGAGGTACATCGGCCGTGGATCCCCGCCTTAGGATCTCATTTCAGTGTTGAAAGCTCCGTTCTTCTGAGGCTTATCTTTGTATGTTTCCGAGTTGTAGGTTCTGTACATTCTGTGGTATGGCGGCCCCGTCCCGTCATAGTTGTTGTAAATCTTAGGTCAGAGTAATCGCAGTGTGGTTTGTAAAAAGGATAAATGTTCGGGTTTTTATGTATATACTGAAGGCAACTGTTTTGGTTGGCCTGTTTATTTATTATATCTCTTGTTTCATGACTCGTGTTTTATTTTCCGCTGGTTTTCTCTGATGTTGTATCACTAGGGTTCCCGGGGTAAGGCACCAGTCACGGGCCCGGAATTCGGGGCGTGACATATAGTATACTTCAACTATAGTCTAACAATCATGTAATTTCCAATTACAATAGAGGGACAAGATATTTACCTCGATAAGCCCATAATTATCCTAGTATAAAGTCGATCCTGGGCAATCGTTTAGCTCCAACTCCGAGCGCTCCAACCCACTCTAAACCACCCTTAGAAGTTCTAACCAACTTCTACACAAAACTCCAACGGACTATGGAGATTTTTCCTAGGGTTTCGGTTTTGTGACTGACGGGAAGTATAATAGTATTTCTGGGCTTTTCATATAGGTATAACCTTAGAATACTACAAGGTATACGGCTAAGGTAATTTGGGCATTATAACAATACTTTTGAGAGTATTTCTACACCACAAAGGGGTATTATACAGGAAGAACTAGCAGTGGGGTACCCCACAGCCTAGCACCCCAAAGGGGGAGGGAGGCTCACGGCCACAAAGGCCACTCAAAGGGGAGGGTTTTCGCCAAGGGCCTTTACTAGGAGTGGGGCTCTGGACGAGAGTCAAACAAGAGGAGAGGGGAAGGATTTCAAGACTTAGAACACATTTGGATGATGAAGTCTTCAACAAAGGGAGGGGTATTTATAGGGAAGCCAAGGGCCAACCAATGGACAAGATCAAGCCATGTGTTAGGCAAGTGTAAGGCTAAGATCAAGCCAAGTGCACCCTATCCCTACTCCACAAAACATGGCACAAAACAAGGCACAAAACAAGGCACAAAACAAGGCACAAAACAAGGCCAAGAAAGCTAGCCAAAACGTCCCACTTTCGGCCAAGCAAACCGTCAACTTGAGGGTGACAAGTGTCGCCCTCTCGTTGGTCCAAAATATTCCGTCTCTCGGAAAAATCCGCAAAAATTAGAAATGACATAGCCGTATTTTACCCTACGAAAGCTGTGGAAACGTTTCGTCGAAAAACGACTCTAATCGGGTGTTGTGAACAAAGTGAAAATCGTCCAAGCCTTACTCTTAAGTTCAAATTTTCTACGTACGTCCTTACGTACATACCCTGGAAATACGGGGTATAACAATACTGATAACAATCTAGACATGTATAACAAATAATTTATCAGCAAGGTATACCAAGACTTTCCAAAAGTATCCATGGGTCTATCACTAGTAACCATTATTAGTAGCAGGTGAGACATACTACATTCTCCAAGAATGTGATGCAGACCACATGTCAACTTATAACATATCATTGATATCTCATTCTAGATGATTATTAGTCGAGACTACTTTGAGAGTTACGCTCTATCATCAATATATCACTCTATTAATGACAACGTAAGCTAAATGGATGCACATTAATGAATAATTACAAACAATCAAATAATAATTCAATAATCGCAAATGCCATAAATATATTAATCTTGTTAATAATATGAATGTGTTCAAGTTCATTTTTCCCAAATAATGATTGTCTCTAGGACATATATACTTTCAATCTCTCACTTGGCCTAGAGCCAATATCTAATGTATCTAATACCCATGTTTTCAAATGACCATTATGCTTAACTAAGCTTAATGGTTTAGTGAATGGGTCAGCTAGATTATCATCTGTGGGAAGATAGTCTAATTTTATTTCTTCAGTTTCCACCATCTCCCTGAGTATGTGATATTTCCTTGGTATATGCTTGTTTCTGTTTGTTGATCTTGATTCCTTAGCTTGAGCAATCGCACCAGTGTTGTCGCAATAATCGTTATTGGACAATTGGCACTTGGAACAACCCATATTTCCTTCAGGAACTCAGATATCACGATAGTTTCTTTACCAGCTTCCGATCCAGCAATGTACTCGGTTTCAGTTGTCGAATCAACAATTGTTTCTTGTTTGAAACTTTTCCAGCTCACTACTCCACCATTGAAAATGAAGGTATATCCATACTGAGATTTGAAGTCATCAAGATCTGTCTGGAAGCTAGCATCAGTTTACCCAGTAGCCACTAACATATCTTGTCCATCATAGACTAAGAAATAATCTTTAGTTCGTCTAAGATACTTAAGAATACTCTTAACCGCTTCTCTGTGTTCTTCCCTAGGATTCTGCTAGAATTTGCAAGTCATACTAAGTGCATAGGCCACATCTGGCATCGTACAGGTCATGACATACATGATTGATCCTATAGATGAAGCATATGGGATCCTCTTCATGCGTTCAAGTTCTGCAACAGTAGAAGGACTATCCTTCTTTGATAACTTGATGCCTTGACCCATAGGTAGACCTCCCTTCTTGAAGTTTTCCATAGAGAATCGTCTTAGAACTTTGTCTATGTATATGGACTGTGACAACCCCAATAATCTACTAGGTCTATCTCTATAGATCCTAATTTCAAGAATGTAGTAGGTTTCACCCAAGTCCTTCATGATGAAGGTGCTGGATAACCATTCCTTGACTGATTGTATAAGAGTCTTATTGTATCCCATTATTAATATGTAATCTACATGTATAACAATGAAGACAATACTCCATTCCTTGCACTTACTATAAACGCATGGATCTTCTTTGCTTCTAACAAAGTCAAACGATTTGACTTCTTTGTCAAAGCAAATATTCTAACTCTTTGAGGCTTACTTAAGTCCATAAATGGACTTCTGTAGCTTGCATACTGCTTTGGGCTTAGTCTTGGATGTAAAACCCTCAGGTTGTATCATATACACGTCCTCAATTAGGTTATCATTGAGGAAAGTAGTTTTAACATCCATTTTTCAAATGTCATAATCATAGTATGCGGCTATTGCAAGCAAAATCCGAATGGACATAATTTTAGCAACAAGTGAAAATGTTTTATCATAATCGAATCCAGGCCGTTGATTATAACCTTTAGCCACCAATCTTGCCTTATAAGTTTGTACCTTACCATATGCATCAATAATTTTTTTGAAGACCCATTTGCATCATATATGTCTAACCCTTGTTGGCAAATTAACCAAGTTCCAAACTTTATTGACGTACATCGAGTCCATCTCAGATTTCATGGCTTCTTGTCATCTCTGCAAATCAATATCTAACATAACTTTGCTACAGGTTGTAGGTTTATCGTCATCAGTAATATCTATCTCATTGTGTGTTTCAACAAAGAGATTAAGTCTTTCAGGCGGATGATGAGTCCTAGTGGTCCTATAGAGTTGATTTTATGCGTTTCAGTGTTTGTTGCATTCTGATTGTGAGAAGGTCTTTGTGTGCTGGACAATCCACCATCTTGAGAGCTTTCAAGAATGTCATTTTCATGTATTTCCTGAATGGAATGATGTACAACCGTTGTATTATCTTCCATTGGTTGTGTATGAGAGTCTTGCATTTCTGCACTATCTCTCACAACACTCCTACTGGCTGAAAGATGTATTCTAAGTACCTAATCTTCACCAAATACTCCCACTGAATCCTTGTCTAGGTCATTCGACAAGGGTTCAACTTCTGTGTTATCTTGTGGTTCTTGAATTTCTTCAAGTTCTATCTCATTGCAGCTCTGTTCCTTGTAGACATAGTCTTCTTCAAGAAAAGTTGCATTTCTGGAAAAAATGACCTTATGTTCTCAAGGAAGATAGAAATCGTATTACTTAGTTTATTTTGGATACCACACAAAATAATATTTCGCACTTTTATATTCCAACTTGTCAGTAAGCATCTTCTTTACATATGCAGGGCACCCCAGGGTCACATGTGTTTAAGTGATGACTTCTTTTCATTCCATATCTCATATGAAGTTTTCTATACTAACTTTGAAGGAACCCTGTTCAGAATATAAGTTGACCTTTGCAATGCATAGCCCCAAAGGTATGTTGGTAGAGTTGAGTAACTCATCATGGATCTAACCATATCTAATAGGGTTCGATTTCTCCTTTCAGCAACACCATTCATTTGTGGCTTTCCAAGAGGTGTCCATTCTGATTGGACTCCATGAAGCTTCAAGTAATCCAGATTTTTTTTACTTAAGCATTCATCTCCTCGATCTGATCGAAGGGTATTGATACTTGTTTCAAGTTGCTTCTCTACTTCTGACTTGTACTCCTTAAATTTCTCAAAGGCTTCAAACTTGTGTTTCATAAGATACACATGTCCAAATCTTGTGAAATCGTCTGTAAAAGTGATGAAGTAAAGGAAGCCTCCCTTAGCTTAAGTTGAAAATGGCCACATACATCAGTATGGACCAAGTCAAGCACCTCTTTGGCTCGCACACCTTTCCTAAAAAGTGGCTAGTTGGTCATCTTTCTTCTCAAGCAAGATTGACAATTACCATAGGACTATGTCAAATAGTTTCAGGTAGTCTAACTTCCTTATCTTGCTATCCTTGATTCATTGATGTGACCAAGTCTATAGTGCTATAAGTAGGTGAGATTTCTTGAATTACTTATCTTAGCTCATTTATTTTGCATGGTAAAAATTTCACGACTATCATGCAAAGTCATCTAAACACATATTAGGTACCGCCTTCCCAAGAATGATATTAAGCATTTTAAACACATACTGGGCGCCGCCTACCCAAACAATTATTTGCGGACTCTATTCTAGTAATTCAAATGAAAAACATATTGGCATTTAGCACATAAATAGTATACTTATAAAAAAATATAATGTATAATAATAATCGTGGGTTAAACATTCTAAACTCTAATTTTTTTTCTTTTCTGGACAGGTGGTACCGCGATGCCAATCATTAGGGCTGCGGCGCCAGTGAGGCAAAATCCTTTCGATTTCTGCAATGCATTAGCACCGCGGTGCTCCACCATGGAGTCGTGACACCACCGCGATGCCAATCATTAGGGTCGCGGTGCTGGTAAAGCAGAAGCCTTTCGACTTCTATAATGCATTAGCGTCTCGTCGCTCCACGATGGAGCTGCGACACATACCGTCCAATAAGTTCAAATTTTAAAACGAAGCTTTAATCACGGATCTCAGATACGATCCGCGGCTCCTACCTGTCACCGTGACAGGCGCCGCAACGCTCCACCATGGAGCCGCGACGTCGCCTTGAAACCCTAGCAGGCACCGCAGCGCCGACGTCCGGACAAAACCTATCCGTGTTGATTTTCTAAAAATCATCCAAACCTTAAATTCAATTTAGGGATCAGATTACAGATCCTTTATCATCACCCACTATTATCAATAACGCACATATCGACCATCATCTATTCCTACCCGTTTTTCACCGTGCACTATGTTCACAATGAACTGATTATCTGCACTTGGCTTAGTTCGAGTTATAATGGAATAACTTCTTCGATTTAGCGTATTTGATAATTTAGGCTGACATCAAAAGGTTAACTATTTAGTCAAGGTATGTAGGATTTCAAGAAGGCTTGTTTTAATTCAGTTTGAAAACTAATTTTATGTTTTACCCATATTATTATCTTATTCACTTGTTAAATAACCATTGAACTAGCCTTGTCTCTGATACCAAACACATAGGTATGGCACATCGGAAGTTTAAAATTTTATTTACTTACCCAACAATCCTTCTGGTATGGTTTTATGACAATTGAAACCTGTAAAGACTTAAACAAGAATACTTACATGTTGTTTACTCTAGAGTCTCTACTAAGGGCGTACACATGATTTTTCCTTCGATTTCAAGAACCTTGCTGTAGTGTACTCCTCTGTCAAGAAAGCTAGGAAATCTTGACAAACATTTGAGAAAGTTTATTGTAAACTCTAAGTCTAGAATGTTTAATAGAATTAGTGTGTGTTAACAATGAGGTTAGTGTTGTATATATAGTTAGTTTTAGGTCAAAACCGGATTAGGGTTGGTGTTTAAGACTGACCCAAAAACTGAGATGCAGTGGGCCAGTTTGACTGAGCCCACTGTCGGGTAGGCGTCGTGGCTCAGACTAGTAGGCGCCGCGACTCCATACGTCCAGTGACGTTCCTCATTTCATTAATATATATTCAACACATTTAATTAAATACAAAATCTAATTTTGACTTAATTAAATAATTTCCATCAAATAGAAATTATCCCCATAGTTATTATTAATTTAAATATCCCGATTCCAAATCGAATATTTAACACTTTCTCAATACACCCTTAGATCGAAGAGACAATCGATATAGTGTGACCATATATGCATTCACATATTGACATTAATCCAATTAAGGTCCATACGGAACTCCTAGACTGCGTCGTATGATGAACTCAATATGTGATGTACGTTTACATAAATCCAGCAAACATAACCTTTATGTGGGATGATAAATTCATTTCATTCGCGACACACTAGATCAAGCTTATGATTTGTCATGTGTCTATACAAATGTCTTGATCACTTTATCTCATCTATATTAGTCGACAATAAGACCATATTCTAAATATGTCTCTTGCATTGGCTAATGACTTGGTTGACCTAATATCACTGAGAAGTTGAGTGCTCTATCGAATATCCAATTGAGGAATGAATCTTATTCTTGGCTCAACTACCACCTTAGTTTACACCATAATGTACCTAACATAAGTCGTATCTTATCCTATAAGAAGTTTAAGCGTAGGACAGGTTCAAAGTACATTACTCTGTAAACAAGGTGCGTATTGACCTCAAGTCAAAGGACATTTATCTCCCACACGCTGAAAACACTCCAGACATATATAACAAAATAGTTTATCAACAGGGTAGACCAATACTTTCCAAAAGTATCTATATGTCCATCACTAGTAACTATTACTAATAGTAGGTGAGACATACTACATTCTCCAAGAATGTGATGCAGACCGCATGTCGACTTATAACATATCATCGATATCCCATTCTCGATGATCATTAGTCGAGGCTACTTTGAGATTTATGCTCTATCATCAATATCTCACTCTATTAATGACAACATAAGCTCAAGAAATGCACATTAATTAATAATTATAAACAATCAAATAATAATTCAATAATCGCAAATGCCATAAATATATTAAGCTTATTAATAATACGATTGTGAGGATTAGATCTTGTATGTTTGGCCTCACTATTAGAGTTAAATCTGAGCAGAAATAGCTTCACCTATTTACCTAAAAGAATTGCACAACTTAACCACCTTCAACACCTTTACCTAACCTATTGTGAAAAGCTTAAAGAGTTGACATAGCTTCATCCACGTATACTGAGACTGTTTGCTGATGATTGCTTTGCTTTGCAAAGCATTCGAACACTACCAACCATGTATAAGAAGTTGAACTTCATCTCTTTTGCTAACCGCAAGATGCAAAAGATGTGGTGTGCTTCTCGCAAGGAAAGTTCTGGTTTACAGATGGAAAATTGTCCAAGGGACAATACGATTGACATGCTACAAGAGAGAGTGTATGGACTTCTCTCTCTCTTCTTTCTCTAACATACTTCCCCCAATGGTAACATTACTAACCTCCACCCCATCCACCCCCATTCCCGACAGTAATACCTCATCAGTGCTGCTCTGACCACTCACCGGCAATGACGGTAAGATCCTAACAACACCGCTCCGACCACCCACCTACGACAATGGAAAAACCTTTTTTTAAAAATTTCATTTATTTTTTGTTCTTTTGTTCTTTTTCTTATTCTTGTGTTCTTTTCTCCTAGATCTACGCAGGTACTCAATATTTTGGTGAAAACTCAAGTGAACAGTATTTATGGTGACGGTGAACAGTACTAGTGAACAATAACGGTGAACAATAATTTTCGCCGGCAAACATGTTCGATTCAACCGGAGCTGGTACCTCCGGTTGCCCATATCCATTCTTTGTCCTTAAACTTGTTAAATTTTGCCGCCTCTTGTATTTAATTATAGCATTCCTGGTGTAGTGCTTTTACTTGCCTCTAGATTCTTGTTAACTTGTGCTTGCACTTTGATCCTTTCTTGTTTTAGGGTAAAAGTTTGAGTAGTTTATTATTTTATATTTACTTTAGTGGCTTTGGTAACTCATGGAAGACTAGGGTCATATTTTCAGTCGGTGATGGGGGACGAGGGTTAGGGGGTAAGTGAGGTAAGAGAGATGCTAGGATAAGAATAGGGTTTTGGAACATTAAGACTTTAATGGGGAAGTCCATAGAGCTAGTTATGATTCTTAAGAAGAGAAAAATTAATATAGCCTGTGTCCAGGAGACCAAAAGGGTAGGACCTAAGGCTAAGGATGTAGATGGGTATAAGTTATGGTTCTCGGCTAGGTCGAAGTATAGGAATGGGGTAGACACTTTTGGGAGGATTTGGACGAAGTGGTGGGAGGTATACCACCCACTGAGAAGTTATTTGTAAAAGTGGATTTCAATGGACATATCAGGTCACTTCCGAGGGGTTATGACAACGTGCATAGAGGATTTGGACTCGGGGACAGAAACGGGGAAGACATCTCACTTTTGGAGTTTGCTAGAGCTTATGAGATTGTGATAACCAATTCGAGGTCCCTAAAGAAGGAGAAACACTTGGTGACTTACTATAGTTCGGTGGCTAAGACTCAGATAGACCTTTTGCTCCTTAGGAAGGTTAACAAAAGTCTTTGTAAAGACTGCAAGGTTATTCTGAAGGAGGATCTTACAACCCAACATACGCTTTTGGTGATGGATTTGGATATCAAGATAGAGAAGAAGAGGGTTGTGGATGACATGTTATGAATAAATGGGGGAGTTTAACCATGGCAAGTGCAAAAGAGATGTGGGAGAGATTGATGGCCAAGGGGGAATGGGGGAGTAGTGGGAATGCGACCGGTATGTGAGACAAGACGGCCAATTGCATTCAGAAAGGTAGCTAGAGAAGTGCTAGGCCTTGCGGGGTAACCGTGGTGGGAACGAGGGGACTGATAAAGTTCAAGAGAAGGTGGAAGCGAAGAAAATAACGTATGCGAAATTGGTAGAAAGCAAGTGTAACACCCCGTACTTTCGGGCAATGGTTTGAACGACTAGACATATGTAAGTAGACCCAAGCCTTGAAGAATTTACTTCATATTCACGTACGCAAATAAAGAGCTTAGTATATAAAATGGTGCAGTCCCAAAATGAGTTAAGATTTAACAAGTGTGACGATGGATATTGGGAATAATATTTGGTATGTGTATAAAGAAGCCATGGACTATAGTTGACCCCATAATTATGATAATGAGTATATGACGTATGTTAAAAGTGATCAATATTGAGTGGAAGAGATCAAGAAATAATAATGGTGAGAGACAATGACTTAATTACTAGTTAATGGGATAATTTGTGTAGAACAACCTTTCCATGTGGGTCCATGGCAACATAACACAAAATGATTACTCACTTTGGTATGTATCCAATGGTGACACATTTAATACAAAGGTCATTATTTCAAGGAAGTGGCCAAAATTGTTGGGTACCTCACGTCTTTAATCCTTCGAGTAATAGGGACACTTCCACACCCTCCATGCTATAATTACATACACTCCTCAAGCCTTAATATTGTTTTGGAGGAGAAAAATAAATGTATACACACATTAACCTTTCTCGAGAAATATAGGCAATTAGCAATTGCACATTCTATAATCTACCTAAGAAAATATGTATAATGCAATTTAGTTCAAAAAGGCATAACGTGAGTTTGGAAGCAGCAACATAAGTTCAAATTTTGCGGAAGTAGTAATTCTTGGAATATGAGATCGAAGTGCTATATGGCATATACGTTCTGTCGATGATTGATCTGACAAAAGGTATGTTAAGGCAAATTCCTTTTTCTTTTGGCATGTTCTAAGTACGAAAAGTAAACGTAATAATGTCTCATAAATGATTCTACTCTTAATAGTTAAGAATGTTCATGTTATTCATTCCTATTGTCAAAGCATGTCTAAATATGTTCCTAAATCCTTATTGAAGTATATGAGAAAGATGTTAGTATTCATAATGTTAATTGGATGTGAAGCAATATTACATCACTCCGACAAATTTATAGTGTCATATTGTTATATCATTCATGCATTATATTCATGTACATAACTTGAACTCAAAGGAGTTATATACTCTACTATATGTATGCATTTTATATGTATTAGGCATGGGAAATGGGATACGATGTTATATACGCACACCACCTGCAGCTGGTACATATATACACGATAATAATTATGCCCACAAAGGTTGATATGATATGATGCCCACAAAGGCAAAAGGGGGACGACATTATATATGCATATGTATATGTATGACCACATTGTGCATGACATTTAGGAATATTATAGCCCTCAGAGGTATTCTACACATAAATGATACTTATGCATAGTATGGCATTCAGAGGCATTCACTACTGTTTAATTGTTTCTTGTCTCTGTTTTCTTTTATGTCTCTGTTATGCTATTCTTTATGACTGACATACTTAATACATTATTAATATTGACGTCCCTTTTGTCGGGGGACACTACATTTCATGCCCGCATGTACAGGTAGATAGGGCGATGATCCGCACCAGTAGATTTCTAATTCAGCTGATATTAGAGCACTCTATTTGCTCCGGGGTTGCGGTCTAGTCTTGGTACGGTATTTCTGCATGTGCATATGGGTATGGCAGGGCCCTGTCCCGACCTTATTATATTGCGTACTCGTTAGAGACTTGTAGACAATTGTCCTATGTATAGTAGTCATGTATGGCCTTATCAACCTTGGTATGTATATGTATATAGGTTATGTCCTTCTGGTTGCAAGATTTTACATAGCTCCTTTCCAGTCTACTATTTTTGTATATCAACAAGATATCTCGTGGCGGCATCGTAGGCCACGCAGAATTACAGATATATGCTAAATATGTAGTTAGTGGTACTCGGTAAGTAAGGTTCGGTGCTTGTCATTTTCCTCTTATTTGGGTCGTGACAAACTTGGTATCATAGAAGGTTTGTCCTAGGGATGTCTACAAACTGTGTCTGGTAGAGTCTTGTTTATAGGTGTATATCATGCCACACTTATAAGTAGGAGGCTACAGGACATTTAAGATAGTCTCCTTATTTCATAATCTAGATCATTTAATAGAGCTAAGTCGTAAGAAAAAATATTCCTAATCTTGTTTTCCCATTTTAAATTGCAGCGATGTCTATGATGAGTAAGACTCAGGTTAGTAAGAGTGCAGGTATTGCTATGAGGAAGATATTAGACAGGTGCCACCCATTGGTACAGGTCAGAGGAATATGGAGGTAGACAAAAATACGTAAGTTACATTATTGAGTCACACCCGTCGGAGATTATAGTTTCGAGTGAGGAAGATCCCTAAGAGTCACCCGCTCGAACAATTTTGGTTTTCTGCCAATGGAAGATAGGGTGAGGGGAGTTCTGACCTCAGCGAGGCCCTTAGTTTCAGTATCGAGCTCTATTGATCATGGTGTAAGTGGGACAACATAGGGATCTGCACAGCCGGGTTCCCATCAGGTGCAACGCCATGACAAGGTATTCATTTTATTTATTGATACTGAGTCTTCTGAGGTTCCGGATAGTCCATAATATTGGGAGTATGTCAATCAGTGCTCGCCAGTTTATTTCATGAGATACACGAAGGAGGAAGAGGGTAGGCAGGCCAAGCCGAGGCGAGTGGTTAGTAAGGATAGGAAGGTTACACTTCAAAGTGTGTCTGATCGAGGCTCATATATAGGACTGAGACAGGATAGTACAGGTACACTAACAGTATCACAATATTTTCCTAGCGCCTATCCTAATATCCCATGAGGTCATTATATTAGTTAGCTTTAAGCAGATTATGTAGTATGCTTAACCGATACCCAAGTCAGTAAAGTAGTTAACCAAACACAAGTAACAAGTTCGTCAGTCCTTCCTCCGATGCCTCCCGTTGGTTATAAGTTTGGGTTAATCGAAGAAGTATTTGGATTCTGTATGTGGGTTGATAGGAATGTTGTATAGTTTAGTGTTGTAAAGATATATGTCTGTTTTGTTTCAAATTGCTCGTGTATTCATGAATAACATGCATATATGCTAAGATGGTTGAAGAACTTAATTAGATTATAACATTGGTATAATTACAACTATTTGTTTGGCTGGTCCATTTTGTTCACATACCTAGTTTTGTTGTCCGGTTGATGATTAAGAGAGGACTAATATGAGTATGAAATAACTTGTTTGTTTATTAAGCCAAATTTGTTTTGAAGTTCTAATTTGACTAAAGGATGTGTGCTAAAATCCAGTTTTCTTACGTAAACCTCTTTAGTGCAGTTGGGTTTCAAATGAGTAAATTTCTTGTAAAAAAAAAGGTAGAAAAAGTTCAGAGAATTATGTGTGGTCACTAGTTTGGTAGTAAAAAACGATTTGAATATGCTCTCTTTTGGTATTCTTAAAATGAGATAAAACAGTAGTTCAAAGATTGATAATGGTTTTCCCTTCCTTTAAGATTCAGTTGCAAATTTGAAATTCTACTTAAACTGATGCTTGTTTATGTGCTTAATGAAAATATGTCTTCCTAAGCAATTAGTAGTAATTTCTGCAGCAAACTTATGAGTTCTGAGATAGTTACATAGCTTCAGGACAATGCTAACTCTTAGAATGATTTGTTACTCTCTTATAGAATAATTGAAGTTGTCTTAGTTTAAGCATTGTCATGTTTGAGAGTTTTTGTCCAATTTCTTTATTAGTATTTACTTATAAATTTTGTTAAATTTAGAACATTTTCAGCATTTTTAAAACTATCCCTTTGATGAGATTTCCTTACTTGCATCTTCTCTGCCTTTGTTGTTATCTTACTGGTTGAAACTCGGATCTTTCCTTGAAATGACTCTAGTAAGCTTCATAAGCAAGAAATACACCCACAGTTGGATATAGTATGTATGTATGTATCTGCATGTCCCTTTTGGGCACCCCAAATGATATTAAAATTTAACGTCATACGAGATGGGTATCACGGGGGAAAACTAGGTCGCAGGGAGGTAACAAATTACTGTAAGGGGGGCAACAGTATAAGGAGCTAAGTTGATGATTACACTCACCAAGGGAACAGAGAATGACACAATGATATCCAGCAGACTGGATCCTCCAATAATCAGTCGACAAAAGGATTATAGCAAAAATGATACAAAAATGTCATAAAGTTCCAGTGGTTCGATGCTTGTAAGCAGAGTTTTCAAGAATTAAAAGACAGACTAACATTGACACCAGTCCTTATTATTCTAGAGGGTCCAGAAGGCTACATTATGTATTATGATGCCTCAGAAGCAGGTTTAGGATGTGTGCTAATGTAACATGGTACAGTGATTGCTTATGCCTCAAGACAATTGAGGAAAAATGATAAAGACTATCCGATGCACGATTTGGAGTTAGCCGCAATGGTCTACGCATTGAAAATTTGGTAGCACTACTTGTATGTGTTCATGTAGGCATTTTCACGGATTATAAAATTCTGCAACATATATTTAAACAAAAAGAGTTGAATTTGAGACAAGGGAGGTGGCTTAAACTATTGAAGGGATATGATGTGGACAACTTATACCATCTAGGTTAAAGCTAATGTTGTAGCAGACGCGCTCAGTTATAAGTCGGTGGTCAGCAAGTGAATAGAGCACCAAAAGCCCGATGGCTTGGCTCAGAATATTGATCCCGACGTGAAAATGGAAAATGATTAATATGGATTTCGTTACGGGTTTACCTCGCTCTTATCATAAGTTTGATTATATTTGGATAATTGTTGATAGACTGACCAAAGCATCTCATTTCCTGGCAGTCAAAACTACCTACACAACTGAGGACTACGTGAAATGGTACGTTAAAGAGATTGTTCGCCTTTATGGTATGACTATTTCTATTATATCTGACTGAGGTGCACAGTTCACAACTAACTTCTGGAAATCATTTTAAAAAAACAAAAATGGTTTGGACACTCAAGTTAATCTTAGCATAACTTTCCACCCTCAGACAGATGGGTAGGCCGAGCGTATGATTCAAACGCTCGAAGACATACTACGAGCTTATGTATTAGACCTTAAGGAAGTTGGGATGATCATTTACCCCTTATTAAATTTGTGTACAATAACATTTATCATGCTAGCATTATAATGGCTCCATAGGAGGCTTTGTATGGACGACAATGTAGATCTCCTATCGGATGGTTTGAAGTAGGTGAATCAGAATTATTTGGGCCTGACCTAGTGTACCAAGCCATAAAGAAAGTGAAGCTTATCCAAGAACGGTTGTTAACAACTTTGAGTTGTCAGAAGTTGTATTCAGATGGGTAACGGCGGGACCTAGAGTTCCAAGTGGATGATTGAATCTTTTTGTAGATTTCGCCTATTAAGGGTGTAATGAGGTTTAGAAAAAAGAAAAAGCTTAGCCCAAGGTGTACAGGGACATATCACATAATTCGACGAATCGGTCAAGTAGCTTACGAATTGGACCTGGCTTTGGAATTAGAGTTTGTTCATCCGGGTTTTCATGTTTCTATATTAAGAGAGTATATGGGGGATCCTTCCCAAATTGTACCAATTGACGATGTGAAGGTTACAGAGCATCTATCATATGAAGAGGTTCCTCTTGCTATCTTAGATTGACAAGTCCGCAAGTTAATGACTAAAAACGTAGCCTCCATGAAAGATCTATGGTTGAATAAGAATGTAGAGGAAGTGACATGGGAGGCGGAAGAGAAGATGAAACACAAATATCCATACCCATTACAGATCAACACCGAGGTTTCGAGAGAATCATAAGGTGAATTATATTTCTTAGTGCTTAAGGACTATGGGAGGGCTGATGTAATGATATATATTATAGTATAAGGCCCCATGGAAAAAGTAGTTGTATTCTCTGGTTACATAATAAGGATTAGATGTGTCACCCTAACATTCGAGGATGAATATTTCTAAGAGGGGAAATGATGTAACATCCCGTACTTCCGGGAGATGGTTTGAACGACTAGACGTATGTAAGTAGACCTCAGACTTGAAGGATTTACATCATATTCACATATGCAAATGAAGAGCTTAGTAAATAAATGGGTGCGGTCCCAAAATGAGTTAGGATTTAACAAGTGTGACGATGGGGATTGGAAATAATATTTGGTATGTGTATAAAGAAGTCAACGACTATAGTTGTACCCGATAATTATGATAATAAGTATATGAAGTATGTTTAAAGTGATCAATATTGAGTGGACGGAGATCAAGAATTAATAATGGTCGGAGACGAGGACTTAATTACTAGTTAATGGGATAACTTGCGTAGAACAACCTTTCCACGTGGGTCCATGGCATCATAACACAAAAGGATTACTCACTTTGGTATGTGTCACGTAGGTCCCTAGAAGTGTTCCACGTGTTGATATTCCTAAGTGGTTCAAGTATCGCGAGACACGGTCAATGATGATTTCCATCAAACTGGAGAAAGACTAATGGGATTTGCTCTGTACTGTCGTCTTCCTTTCGTTATTGATTACTCACCAAATTATTACCAATATGGGAAATCAGCTTTATGGTTGAGCTGAGGTATAACACTCATAACCAAATTGGAGCTCGAGCATGCTCTATGAACCAACCTTGAAAAAATTATTTCTATAACGGTATGAAATTCAGTTTCAAGTGGCAGTCATGACTGCTTTGTTTTTTTTTCTTATAATTGGATAAGACAGAGATATATTTTAAAGGAAAAGGCAACAACCCTTTGTTGGTAAACTATCAAAATGACTACTGAAAATTAGAGGCATCTCTAGATGGTCAAAGATAAACAAATTAGGGAATTCGTCTTGTATATGCATACGATATTGAGGCAGTGATGTTGAAATGGACAAGGCAATTGAAGAGAGATAAGTCTGGATATCTTGAAGAAGAAGTTGACTTGTGGGTTGAGAGGCTGGAAGGACTTCTAATACTCGAGGAAATTCAATTTTTTTGTACAAACTTCTTTTAGCTACTTTGCCAGTCTTGCGAACTTGCCCTAGATGCATGTCCTTCACTGAAGACTTTACTCACTTATTCTTGATTGTAAATACTCAGCTTGTCTGGGACGGATTCATATTGGGATTAAACTTTGAAGTTGGGAACCGAGTTCTAGTTCAAGACTGGTTGACCACCTGGATTTCATCAGCTCCTCAAAATGAGGATGTAAGTTTCGCTTTGGTTGTCCTTTGGGTGATCTGTCTGCACAGAAACTAGGTAGTTCATGAGAGAGTTGTTTTTGTTCCCTCGGAGGTTATCTCTACAACTGTAAAAAGATATAGTGTCACGACCCGAACCCGGGCCCGTGACTGGTGCCTTACCCCGGGCACCCAAGTAGACATACATCAGAGTAATCAGCGGAACATAAAACAAGACATGAAATAATATGAAGTGTAAAACAGTTTTTCTGCGAAAAGTTGCCTTACGGCATATATATTTATATATAACTTGAATCCGAACAGTTACATCCCTTTTACAAACTCTGCCCATGCGATTCACTGACCTTAAGAATGATATATAACAATGGCGGGACAGGCCCGCCATACCCCTGAATGTAAGTACTACAACGACGTGGACTATACCACTGATAAGCCTCCGGAGAAACGGAGCTTCCCAAAACGCTGAACTGTGATCCTAAGAGCGAGGATCGACGACTGGTGTACCTCTACCTGCGACATGAACGCAGCCCCCCGAAGGAGGTTAGTACAACAGGTACCAAGTATGTATCGAAAATATCGTAAATGAAATCATAGTAGTCTATATAAAGCGGAGACATGTATGATAACCAAACTACGATTCACAATAAATAAGCGATCGTGTCAAGTCGTGACTCACGCCTCAAAGTCACCACTTAAATATAACTATGGGTCTCACGCCCACAACATCAATCATGCGTGGAATACCTTCCTCATCCGGAGTCTATGATATAAAAGCACCAAGGAATACACATGAACACGTGTCCACCTATGTCATAATAATAAAACCGTGCGGGGTAAGTGAAGGCATAGCGACTACTAAAACCACGATTACCAACAAATTCATAAATCGTATCACGAGGTCTGTCTGCACCGCCACGTGATCGGCGGCCACTCGCGCGATATCAAATGTGCACGCCTAATCCTCGAACTTCCGCACTCGCATAGGTCACACACATAGGCGCGTGAGGTATTCCGCGTCGAGGTAAACTCCCCGGCGTCGCCTGGACTCGCGATCGCGCATGGCCATATAGACCGCGTGGCCATATAGACCGCCACTAACACCGAACTCGTAGCTCGCGTAGGTCCCTGGACCCGCATGAGGTATTCTCGAATCATAGTCCTGCATCGCACGAGGTATACCCCGCGTGGAGGCAGCCAACCCCGGTATCATGTCAAGAGGTGAGTGGTACAATACTATCATAACGGCTTATCGTTAAACAACATAAGCACAATCAAGGGAAACCCCTTTACACAAACATCACAAGATACTAACACACGTAGCATCCTAACATGTTTACTTATCAAATCAACAAGAAAGTATTACAAGGCTATCACAAACCAACACAATCAAGTTATTCACACAAGGTACTTTCTACTTTATGTTAACAAGTTCGGATTTTTATCCCCAAAGTACTTCATACATTAACTCTTTAAAAGATTTGTTTCTTTCACAAAAGTCACACAATACCCGTAGTATAAAAATAGAGTGACTATATTTTTAAGTAAACCAAAACACTTCCCTTTGTAAAATCAAGTAATCAACATTATTTTCCAAACGTTCAAGTTTGCCTAATTTCAAATGCTCAAGTTTCTCATTTTTGAAAGGTTTCGTAGTTCATAGTTTTAATCACTTAATAATATAATTCTCCTTTAAAACAATTTGAGATACATATGCCTTATGTGTGAGTAGGTTATTCTTGTTTATAACAATCTTATTAAAGCAACCATGATCTAGGAAATGTAATATCATTTTGTCTCATCTTAGCTTCTATGCAGATGGAGGTTTCTACTGGTTTTAATAATACTTAATTAGTCAATACATTTCCCTTTATTAGCGCTGCAGTGGTTTGTTCGATACTTATTCTCATTTCCGAAATCAATATAAGGCGTTCATAAACAATTAAGTAAAGCGTTCCTTTTATCTCTCTTAAGTCGTTATACCTAACTTCCCATAAAGCTAGTATAACTCTTAAGCTTTTAAAACCAAGTATTACTCTTCCTTCAAAAACGATTCTTAATTCTTTTGAAATACTTCAAGATTCTTATTATTTAGACTCAAGTCAAAAGACATCGCAGTAAAACCACGTTCAGTTAACACACGTACGTCTACCGTACTATATATATTATTTTAAAATATCATGCTCAAGAGGATAGGAAGAATCACATACCTCGCGACGATTATCGACAATTAGCAAAACGCTCCACCGCTATAACCCGGCTAGCCTTGTCCACCTTTCAAGTAGAACATGCTACTCGCAGAACTTTCAACCTATAAAGGCCATATACGTCTATCAAAGTCTAGACTACACTGTAGAATATTCTAAGCAGAGGGTTCTCTATTCTACGGAAAATCGGGCAGCACTTCCCTACCCGTTAAACTACACAAGTCTACTGTAAATACAGTCCTTCGTAAGTACAGTTCAATCTTCTATTTTAATATTCTTCTGATGTGATTTCAATTCAATTTTCTTCTCTTATACCATCCTTCTATATATCTTATACTCATTTCTATACAACTACAGTATGTAATTTCCAATTACAATAGAAGGACAAGAGTATTTACCTCGATAAGCCCAAAATTATCCAAGATTTAATGTCGATCCTGAGCAACGTTTAGCTCCTACTCTGGGCGCTCCAACCCGCTCCAAACAACCCTTAGAAGTTCTACGCAACTTCTTCTTAAAACTTCAACCGGCTATGAAGATTTTCCTTAGGGTTTCGTTTTGTGACTGAAGGGAAGTATAATAGTATTTCTGGGCTTTTAGTATAGGGGTAACCTTGGAATACCACAAGGTATTTGGGCCAAGGTATTTTGGAATAGTAACAATACTTGGAGAATACTTTTCTACCAAGGGGGTATTTCACGAGAACAACTTTAGGAAGGGGTTTGGCGAGGCTTCGTAAAGGGGAGGGTGCTCTTGGACGAGAGCTTTCAAGAGGGGGGAGAGGGATTTGAGACTTGGAAAATGTTTTAAGGGATGAAGAATATGTCTTGAACTTGAGGGGTATTTATAGGCCAATCAATGGCCAAGATTAAGACAAGTGGTGGGCAAGTGGAGGGTGAAAATTTGGACAAGTGTTGTGTGGGTCCCACTTACTCATCTACCACACAAATATCCTACCAACCATTGACCAAATGTTTAAGGCAAGAAAAACACAAAAAACGTGCCATCCTAGACCAACCAATTCGTCCACTTTGAGGGTGACACATGTCACCCTCCCATTGGTCCAAAATATTTTATCACTCGAAAAAATCCGCAAAAATTAAATTATTGAACACGCAAAATTCCCTTACAAGGTTCGGAAAATTCTCCGTCGGAAAAACAAATCTTTTTCGCTAGTTGTGCACAATTTCGTCCTTAACATATCCGGGTTTACAAAAAAAAAATTGTACGAACGTCCTCACATACATACTCTGGAAATACGGGGTATAACATATAGGATAATACATTTCATTTAATTAGTTATGATGTTAGTTGAGGATTTGTTATAGTTAGTTAGAATAGTTATTGATGGTTATAACTAACTAATTGTAATTAGACATGTGATAGAATACATAGAAGATTATAGATTGAGTGTATATACATGTATAAATACATGATGTAAGTGCACTATGAAGAATAACACTCATATACTTTCTCTTCATATCTCTCTCTTCTCATCACACGAACTCACATTCGTCCTTCTTCTTTCTTTCTTCCTCTACTCTCTTCTTCTACCGATACACACCTTGCAGACAATCGACGGTTACTAGCTGCATATCACATCAAGTGTTCCTCAATGGAACATTAAATTCATCATGGTATCAAAGCTTTGGTGATTGTTGGAGATCGAGAGAGTTTCTTCCACATGCAAGAAGAAATTCGAGAGATCTAAACAACCTATTTAAGAATCTGAGGTGATCGAGGGGATTTCTTCCACATGCAAGAAGAATTTCGAGGGATCTAAACATATCCGAGGTAATTTAGTAACCTAGACATTCTATATAGAGAAATTTGATATCAGTAGATTGATTGAAAACTTCATACTAAAAATTAGATTCGAATTCGTAAATTGAAATATATAGTAATGGAGAACACTGGTGAAGCAGTATCAAGTAGAATTGCGACAGCTACTGTAACTATATATCACAATCATCCACTATACTTGTTTCCTTCAGATGCAATGGGATCTTTGTCGGTAGGTGTTGTCTTGACAGGAATGGATAACTATACCTTATGGAGTATGGAAATGAAATTAGCTCTGCTAGGTAAAAATAAAATAGGATTTGTTGATGGAACAATAAAGATGGAAGACTTCCAAGGTGACTTGATTGGACTGTGGGATAGGTGTAATTCCATTGTAGTCTCATGGCTAATGGAAAATGTGAATAAGAGCCTGTTGAGTGGGATGCTATTCAATTCTAATTCTCACATTATCTGGGAAGAACTAAAAGTGAGGTTCAACAAAGTCAATAGCTCTAGAGAATTTCAGTTGCATAAGAAAATATTCACAATGAGGCAAGTAAATCAGTCTGTCTCAGTGTATTATTCCAAATTGAAGGACCTTTGGGATGAATATGACTCAATTGTCCCACCTCCTTCCTATTTTCCAAAGGCTGGAGTTCACAAAACATCTACAATATCAGAAGATGTTGCAGTTCTTAATGGGATTAGACGAAAGTTATAGCCAGGTGAGAAGTCAGATAATATGATGCAGCAGGTTCCAAGCTTAAATCGGGTGTATGCACTAATTAACCAGGAAGAGAGCCAAAGGATTATTGCAGGAAATAGCAGAATGTAGGATACATCTGAGGCAGTTGCATTCTTCACATCCAAAAATAGAACTGGAAAAGGGGGATACTCAGGTGGAAAGCAGAAAAAGACTTTCAATCCCAATGCTTATTGTGACTTATGTCACATAAAAGGCCATTTCAAACCTGTTTGTTTCAAGTTAATAAAATGTCACTATTGCCACAAAACTTGTCATGTACATGATGATTGTTTATAGGCTTATTGGCTACCCTGATAATTTGAAAAGCAAAACCAAGAAGGCATATGTGGTAATAAATATGAGTTCTGAAGTTGATGGACAGATGATTCAACACACTGGAGGGACACAGTATCAACAAGATAGATTTCAACAGACTAACCAATTCCAGTCACAAGCTTCATCATCCATGCAGTTCAGTCCAAGCTAGCATCAGAAGATTATCAAATTATTGGATGAGAAGTCAGAAACAAATGCAACAGCCAATGTGGCAGGTAAAAATATCTTAACTGATAAAGAAATATTACAAAGGATAGTAGACTCAGGGGATACTAATCATATGATTAGTAACCAAAACCATTTACAAAGTAAATCATTGACAGAAAACACAGGAAAAGTATAGTTACCTACTGGTGAAGCTGCAAAAATAACACATATAGGTGATTGCCATATAGAAAAAGGTGATGTACTAGAAATGTCCTATGTGTCCCAACCTTCAAATTCAATCTAATGCCAGTCTCAAAAGTAACCAGAGAATTAAATTATGGTGTTGCTTTTTTTCCACATTGTTGCATTTTTCAGGATCTCTCATCTGGAAAGGTGAGGGGAATTGAGACTGAAGAAGATGGTCTGTACTTACTGAGTCTGGATGCACATAATAAATGAGAAGATTTGATGAAGTGCTTGGCAGCAATCAAGGATGTAGATGCAGTTACTTGGCATAAAAGGTTGTGTCATTTTCCAATGACTATCTTGAGAAAGATTCCATGTTTCAGGAATAAAAGTGATTTTGCATTAAATAACTGTGAGATATGTCCCCTATCTAGGCAAACCAGAATCCATTTTCCTGTTAACACTAGCAAGACATCAAGAGCTTTTCAATTACTACATATTGATGTATGGGGTCCATATAGAGTTGATACATATAATGGAATGAAATACTTTCTAACAATTGTTGATGATTTTTCAAGATGGACTTGGGTGTTTCTAATGAGACTAAAGTCTGATACATTTACAATTCTTAAAAATTTCTTTATTGAGGCTCAAACTCAGTTTGAGGTAAAGATACAAAGAATTAGATCAGATAATAGGACTGAATTCTTCAACCAAAACTGTAAGGAGTTGTTTCTTAGATATGGTGTGATACATGAAAGCTCATGTCCTCATACACCACAGCAAAATGTGTAGTGGAGAGGAAACATAGACACATTTTGGAAACAGCTAGAGCCATTAAATTCCAAGGAGGTTTGCAAGACAGATTTTGGGGTTGTTGTGTTGAAGGAGCTGTGTATATTATGAACAGAATTCCATCTTATGTGATAGGGAATAAATCACCTTTCGAAAAGTTACAACAAACCACCATCACTATCTCACTTAAGAGTGATAGGATGCCTGTGTTTTTCCACTTTACTGGTCAAACACGACAAATTCAGTCCTAGAGCTATGAAAGTTGTATTCCTTGGTTATGGATGAGCTCAGAAGGGATACAAGTTGTATGTGTAACGCCCCGAACCCGGGCCCGTGACTGGTGCCTTACCCCGGGCACCCTAGTGATACAACATAAGAGAAAACCAGCGGAAATAAAAACTTTACACATGAAATGAGAGACATAATAAATAAACAAAGCCAACCAATGATTGCCTTCGATATATACATAAAACACGAACAATTATCCTTTACAAACCCCGCCACAACAAGCATTACTCTGACCTCTAAGATTTACAACAACTATGACGGACAGGCCCCGCCATACCACGAATGTACAAGAACTCTACAACTCAGGAACACATACCAAAAGATAAGCCTCGAGAAACGGAGCTTCCTACGCTGAATCGTGATCCTAAGAGCGAGGATCCACGGCCGATGTACCTACCTGCGGCGATGACGCACCGGGCGAGGTCGATAACAGTACCAAGTATGTGAATCAGAAAATCAGTAAATGAAATCATAGCGATCTATATAAAGCAGAGACATGAATGATAACCAAACTACGATACATATATTAGTTATATCAAGTCATGGTCTCACGCATTCACATCAATCATGCCCTTGGAATTCCTTCCTCATCACCGCGATGCATGATATGATAACACCAAGAAGTACACTGCACACCAAGTCCTACCGATGCCAAAGCAGATTAACAATTCAAATGGAAGCATACGTGCGCTACGATCGTGTCGACGCGTCAAAAAGGGAACCACAAGACAAAGAATCAAAATGGAAGATACGTGCGCTACGATCGTGTCGGTATGTCCGAAAGGAAACAATAAGACAAAGATTCCAAATGGAAACATACCCGGCGCTACGCGTGTCAGTATGCCCAAAGGGAAACAATAAAGCAGTATCAAAATGGAAGCATACCCGTGCGCTACGCATCGTGTCAGTATGTCCAAAGCGATTAGCAAAAGTAACACAATCACCGAACGCGTGCGTGGAATTTCTCCACTGCACGCATGTCAAGTAAGTTCTCACAAGTCAACCGACCTCCATTGAGGCGCGGTAGTATAGAAACACAATTCTTGCACAACAAAGGCTATCAAGACAAGCATAGGCAAGTTTTACAACAACAAGCATAGGCAAGTTCACAACAACAAGCATAGGCAAGTTTTACAACAACTCAAAGTACTTTCATTTTATGTCAAGGTCCGGGTTTTAACCCTAAAGTACCACGTACTTTAAATACCTTTTTAAAAGAGATCCATTCCTTTTATAAAAGTCACCCGATACCCGTAGTATAAAAATAGAGTGACTTACATTTTTAGGTAAACCAAAACACTTTTCTTTTAAAGTCAAGTTACCACATTAAAATCAATGATAAACCCTTTTTCATAAAGTCGTTATAACTAAACTTCCCATAAAGCTGTTATAACACTTTATGTTTTAAACCATTTTAAGACAAACAATGCCTTCCTTTTCCCTAGAGTTCCAGTTGCCTAATTTCAATTACTCCAGTCTCTTTTTAGAAAAGATTCATAACTCATAGTCTTAATCCCTTTTTAAAACAATTGAGTAACATATGTCTTATGTGTGAAGCGATTTATTCTTGTTTATAACCATCTTGTTACATCACCATGATCTAGGAAATGTAATACAATTTTGTCTTATCTTAGCTTATGCAGATGGAGGTTTCTACTGGTTTTCATATCAATTAGTTATTTGTCAATACACTTTCCTTTATTAAGCGCTGTGGTTTGTTCGACACTTATTCTCATTTCAAATCGGAAACATTATTCTTTAAAACCAAGTACTCATTACTCACGAATGAGGTTTCACAATACTTTTAACAAAATGTTAATTACTAAGTAAAACAAGTTAAGTCTCTTATCTTTCAAGATCAAGTCTCTTAACTTCTACAATCAATGAACCAATCTTTTACCTACATGTAGTCGTTATAACTAACTTCCCATAAAGCTATTATAACACCTATGTTTGGAACCAACCAAACTCATTTAGCATATGCGTCTCACCGTACTACATAGTTTACAAAACATCATGCTCGAAGGATAGGAAGAGGTTCACATACCTCGCGACGATTATCGACAAAAGCAAAACGCTCCACAAGATCAGTAACGGCTAGCCTTTTCCACTCTTCAAGTAGAATACGCTACTCGCAGATTTCCACCTATAAGGCCACAAACGCTCATTAAATCTTAAACACAAGTTTCCATCTTTCTACGAAAATTCGGCAGACTCTCACACAACAGAAATCTCCTCTCTATCGAGGCCGCTACCAAGCCAACCGGGGGTTTACACGCCTAACCTGACGTGTACAATTCTACTACACAAGAATACTACACAAGTCTCAGAATACACGATCTATGTAATTACAATTCAGTTCAGCTCTTTATTCTTCAGGCTTAAGTCAAAAGACATTGCCACAATACTAAGTTCAGTTCTATATATAGTATACTTCAACTATACATTCAAACATGTAATTTCCAATTACAATAGAAGGACAGTAGTGTTTACCTCGATAAGCCCAAAATTATCCAAGTATAAAGTCGATCCTGAGCAACGCTTAGCTCCTACTCCGAGTGCTCCAATCCGCTCCAAACAACCCTTAGAAGTTCTAACCAACTTCTACTCTAAAACTTCAACCAACAATGAAGATTTTCCTTGTGGTTTTGGTTTGAGACTAAAGGACAAAAGGTAGTATTTCCGTACTCTACGCAAAGAGGTAACTTTTGGAATACTACAAGGTATAAGGCTAAGGTATTTTGGGCATTATAACAATACTTGGAGGAGTATTTCAATACCACAAAGGGGGGTACCTCACGAGAACACCCCAAGGTAGGGGGGGGGTGTGCTCTCGAAGGCCACTAGGAAGGAGTACCTCTCGGCCACTAGGCCTCACGAAAAGGGAGGAAGCTCACGGCCAGAGCACAAGAAAGGAGGAAGGATTTTCAAGACTTGGTGATTTTAGGAACGGATGAAGTCTTCAAGCTTAGTGGTATTTATAGCAAAACCAAAGGCCAACTAATGGCCAAGATCAAGCCATGTGCAAGGCAAGTGTAAGGCCAAGATCAAGCCAAGTGCACCCTAACCCTACTCCACAAAACACTCCACAAACAAGCCACAAAGCAAGGCACAAATCAAGGAACCAATCGCCAAGGCCAACCATCCCTCTTGGGCCCAATCGCCCAAGCCACCCCACTTGCCTCCAATGCGAGGGTGACACGCCACCCTCCCGCTGGTCCAAAATGTTTCGCCTCTCGGAAAAATCCGCAAAAATTATAAATGACATAGCCGGAATTTTCCCTACGAAGTCAGGAAACGTTTCGTCGAAAACGACTCTATTCGCACTTGTGCCCAAATTTCCTATGCCTAACTTAAGGCTCAAATTTAAACGTATGTCCACACGCACATACTGAAATACGGTATAACATTCTCCTTCCTTAGAAACATTCGTCCAATGTTCCTTCTAAGTCTCAAACAAACATGCGCCAAGATAGTCTTCACTACTATACTTACTAAAACAATCATGCCACACCGCCATAAAAACACACGCTCACTTCTCCCAACTCGTAGTACCCTTCTCGAACACTCGAACTCTTTCTAGAATCCGTACTCACACTGCTTCGTTTCCAACCTTTGGAGTTACTACCTCAAACTTGGTCATCTTACTAACTTCGATCTCCCTTAAGGCCATTCCGGCCTTCACGAACCGATTCTCGCAGAACGTATCCACGAACTCATACGATGGTCACCTAAATCGGGCCTAGCATCCTCGTGACCTACCACCGCGGAACCACCTCGAATCGACCACCACAACCGGGCGCGGGTTGACCTCAAATGGTCCTCAACCCGACCCCACAATCGCCACATTCTTGTTCCCGACACGAACAATCTTACTAACACACGCCATGAAAGCTAGCACTTCCATCTCGCACTACCCATGGACTTATCACACAAATAAAGCCCACGTATACTACGCACTCTGATAAAGGTCAAACATAAACTAAATCTTTTACTCATGACGACCTTACCTCTAAGGTCTCTATCGTGAAATAGTCTAAGGTTCACACTTCCATGCCCCTGTGCTTACCCTTCTACACTCACCGTGTTTCTCAATCACATATTAGCACAAAGCTATCCGAACATAACACTTAACACATTATCTTAACATCAATACATACAAGTCTCTGTAGGGTTAAGGATATACCGAAAATAGGCTAAGGACCGCTAAATCGGGAACTTCCACCGCGACCTCTACCGTGGCCGCCGGTGTATGAACATCTGCGCTAGCCGGAGGGTGAAGAACCCATGAATCGATCTCAGAGCTGTGCTATCCTACCGGTGCTACCACTGGTCGATTTCTCCCAAAATGGCCACTGTGCATGTAAAACAAACTCCTGACTAGCGACACTCCCATCGCGAGTTTACCACAACGGCCACAACGAGGTAGGGTGGCTTCGGTTAGCTAACACCCCGCTCTCCGAAAATCTCAACCCTTGGAGCCTCGACCGCTCCAATACTCGATGCCTTGAAGATTGTGGAGGACCACTCTGCCGGCGTTGGCGCATAACTAGTCTGCTGCGAGGCGATCGCCTCGAAAGTCACCAAAGGACCTGCTGCTCGCCTCTTTTGCGACCACGGTCATTCCGTCGATCTCTCCGTGCCTCACATCCGGTGCACGAGCTGCGTCGGGCAATGTCCATGCCCGGTGAAGAGCTACACCCAACAAGCCTCGTCAAGTAATCATCTAGCCCGGTGACGTGGCGGTGCACTCTATCCTCCATGGTTGCCACTAAAGCGGGGACATACCGAGCCAACGAGTCAAACTCCACGTTGTACTCCCGAATCAGACGCTCGCCTCGGCGTCATAAATCGCCGGCGTGCCCTCCTCATCTGCGGAGGCAAGAAGTGAGTGAGAATGCCTCGAGAACTCGTCCCATCTGCTGAGCGCATGCTCTCCCGACAACTCCCATGAATCAAACCACGATCGCGGTATCACGCACCGATGCGAACCTAAGACCACCGACTCGGTCTCCGGCCTTGATCACTCTCACGACTGTCAGAATCGCCGGATGAACTCCTGCGGATCATCCTCGTGCCTCGACCCATAAAACTCGCGGGCTCTGACTCGTAAAGTCCGTAGCCTCAAACTATCTGCTCGGGGTGAACCATCGGTGCTACAGAACTGAATCTGCTGATTCAGCCTATCTCACCTCGCCACGACCACGGCCAGCAATCGCCATCTCCTTGTACTTATCTCATCCGCTCCAGCCGCGAGGCCGAGGCTCAGTATCGTGGTCTCAGCAGCCACCGCCGCGCTCTAAACTCTCTTTGGGCGGCGTCAAAACTCGCCCGTCAAGCACAATCTCAGTACTGATCGCATGCGCCTCGTACTCTCAGATCTCACTAGCGCCTCCTCGGCGCCTTGCCTTCTGGGCTCGTTGCCTTGGCGGAGGCATAATCGGTAAAACGAGATACGTCGGAGGGTCCAACTTACTACACGCTCTAAGGCACGATCTCGTAATGAGAAGAATGAAACCAATCCTAAATGTCCTATAGCCTCACGATTATAGATGTGGTGCACAACACACCGATAATCAAGACTCTACTAGACACGGTCAGACACTTTCCGAGGATTAATCGCTCGATACCACTTGTAACGCCCGAACCGGGCGTGGTAGTGCCTTACCGGGCACCCTAGTGATACAACATCGAGAAAACCAGTGAAATAAAAACTTTACACATGAAATGAGAGACATAATAAATAAACAGGCCAACCCAACAATTTGCCTTGGTATATATATATAAAACCCGAACAGCTTATCCTTTTACAAACCACCTTGCGATTACTCTGCACTTAAGATTTACAACAACTATGACGGATAGGCCCCGCCATACCACGAATGTACAAGAACCTACAACTCGGGAACACATACCAAAAGATAAGCCTCAGAGAAACGGAGCTTCCTAATCTGTTGGCGTGATCCTAAGAGCGAGGATCCACGGCCGATGTACCTCTACTGCGGCATGACGCGGCCACAGAGGTCGATCTAACAATTACAGTATGTGAAACTGTAAAAATCAGTAAATGAAATCATAGCGATCTATATAAAGCGGGAGACATGAATGATAACCAAACTACGATGCACATATATCGCTTATATCAAGTCGGTCTCACGCCCTTCACATCAATCATGCCCGTGGAATGCCTTCCTCATCAGCGATCATGATATGATAACACCAAGAAGTACACTGCGCAAGTCCTACCTGATGCCAAAGTCAGATAATAATTCAAATGGAAGCATACGTGCGCTCGCGCGTCGTGTCGATGCGTCCAAAAAGGGAACCACAAGACAACAATCAAAATGGAAGCATACGTGCGCTACGATCGTGTCGGTATGTCCGAAAGGAAACAATAAGACAAGATTCCAAATGGAAACATACCGTGCGCTACGCATCGTGTCGGTATGCCCAAAGGGAAACAATAAAGCGAGATCAAAATGGAAGCATACGATGCGCTACGCATCGTGTCGGTATGTCCAAAGCGATTAGCAAAAGTAACACAATCAGCGAGGCGTGCTGTGGAATTTCTGCCATCGCTGGCATGTCCAAGTAAGTTCTCAACAAGTCAACCGACCCTCCATTGAGGCGCGGTAGTATAAACACAATTCTTGCACAACAAAGGCTATCACGACAAGCATAGGCAAGTTTTACAACAACAAGCATAGGCAAGTTCACAACAACAAGCATAGGCAAGTTTTACAACAACTCAAAGTACTTTCATTTTATGTCAAGGTCCGGTTTTAACCCTAAAGTACCACGTACTTTAAATACCTTTTAAAAGAGATCCATTCCTTTTATAAAAGTCACCCGATACCGTAGTATAAAAATAGAGTGACTTACATTTTTAGGTAAACCAAAACACTTTTCTTTTAAAGTCAAGTTACCACATTAAAATCAATGATAAACCCTTTTCATAAAGTCGTTATAACTAAACTTCCCATAAAGTCATATAACACTTTATGTTTTAAACCATTTTAAGACAAACAATGCCTTCCTTTTCCTAGAGTTCAGTTTGCCTAATTTCAATTACTCATCTCTTTTTAGAAAAGATTCATAACTCATAGTCTTAATCCCTTTTAAAACAATTGAGTAACATATGTCTTATGTGTGCAGTTTATTCTTGTTTATAACCATCTTATTCTGGCTGACCATGATCTAGGAAATGTAATACAATTTTGTCTTATCTTAGCTTCTATGCAGATGGAGGTTTCTCTTGGTTTTCATATCAATTAGTTATTTGTCAATACACTTTCCTTTATTAGCTACTGTGGTTTGTTCGACACTTATTCTCATTTCAAATCAAGAAACATTATTCTTTAAAACCAAGTACTCATTACTCACGAATGAGGTTTCACAATACTTTTAACAAAATGTTAATTACCAAGTAAAACAAGTTAAGTCTCTTATCTTTCAAGATCAAGTCTCTTAACTTCTACAATCAATGAACGATCTTTTACCTACATGTAGTCGTTATAACTAACTTCCCATAAAGCTATTATAACACCCTATGTTTGGAACCAACCAAACTCATTTAGCATATGTACGTCTCGCACTACATAGTTTACAAAACATCATGCTCAAGGATAGGAAGAGGTTCACATACCTCGCGACGATTATCGACAGAAGCAAAAGCGCCCACAAGATCAGAATCGGCTAGCCTTTTCCACGCTTAGTAGAATACGCTACTCGCAGATTTCCACCTATAAGGCCACAAACGTCTATTAAATCTTAAACACAAGTTTCCATCTTTCTACAGAAAATTCGGCAAGACCTCCCCACAACAGAAATCTCTCTCTATCGAGGCGGCCACCAAGCCAACCAGGGGGTTTACATCTAACCTGACGTGTACAATTCTACTACACGAATACTACACAAGTCTATCAGAACACGGTCTATGTAATTACAATTCAGTTCAGCTTTTTATTCTTCAGGCTTAAGTCAAAAGACATTGCCACAATACTAAGTTCAGTTCTATATATAGTATACTTCAACTATATATTCAAACATGTAATTTCCAATTACAATAGAAGGACAGTAGTGTTTACCTCGATAAGCCCAAAATTATCCAAGTATAAAGTCGATCCTGAGCAACGCTTAGCTCCTACTCCGAGTGCTCCAATCCGCTCCAAACAACCCTTAGAAGTTCTAACCAACTTCTACTCTAAAACTTCAACCAACAATGAAGATTTTCCTTAGGGTTTTGGTTTGAGACTAAAAAGGACAAAAGGTAGTATTTCCGTACTCTACGCAAAGAGGTAACTTTTGGAATACTACAAGGTATAAGGCTAAGGTATTTTGGGCATTATAACAATACTTGGAGGAGTATTTCAATACCACAAAGGGTACCTCACGAGAACACCCAAGGTAGGGGGTGTGCCCTCGCCCGAACGCCACCAGGAAGGGGGGGAAGAGTACCCTCTCGGCCACTAGGCCTCACGAAAAGGGGAGGAAGCTCACGGCTAGAGCACAAGAAAGGAGGAAGGATTTTCAAGACTTGGTGATTTTAGGAATGGATGAAGTCTTCAAGCTTAGGGGGGGTATTTATAGCAAAACCAAAGGCCAACCAATGGCCAAGATCAAGCCATGTGCAAGGCAAGTGTAAGGCCAAGATCAAGCCAAGTGCACCCTAACCCTACTCCACAAAACACTCCACAAAACAAGCCACAAAGCAAGGCACAAATCAAGGAACCAATCGGCCAAGGCCAACCATCCCTCTTGGACGCCCAATCGTCCAAGCCACCCCACTTGCCTCCAATGTGAGGTGACACGTATCACCTCCCGTTGGTCCAAAATGTTTCGCCTCTCGGAAAAATCCGCAAAATTATAAATGACATAGCCGGAATTTTCCTACGAAGTCGTGGAAACGTTTCGTCGAAAAACGACTCTATTCGGCACTTGTGCCCAAATTTCGGTCCTATGCCTAACTTAAGGCTCAAATTTCGTACGTACGTCCACACGTACATACTCTGGAAATACGGGGTATAACAGTATGACTTGGAAACCAGAAACTTCTTTATGAGTAGAGATGTGATGTTCTTTGAACACATCTTTCCTCTTAAGGGAGGGTCTGATGATCAGATTGATCACATTAAGTCACATGAACATTTTTGTTTTGATGAGCTAACTAATTCACAAACAATCAGTATCCCAGAAACAATTTTGCAGGTTCCCAACCAGTGCAACAACAGACAGGGAAGTTCTGGACAACCAAGAAATGATGCAAGACACTTCACAGGAGCATATGGATATTATTCATGCACCAGCTTTGCTAGAATCCACTGTCAGAAGGTCTGTGAGGCATAGCAAACCTCCCATATGACACAAGGATTATGTGGCCATGCATGGTTCATCAAAATGCATGTATTCCATCTCTGATGGAATTGATTATTCCAACATATCTCCTAAGTATCAGAGTTTTATAACTCAGATATCCATCAATACTGAGCCATTTATCTACTCAGAAGCAATCAGGGATAAGAGATGGGTTGCATCATAGGAAGCCGAGATCAAGGTACTAGAGGACAATGGTACATGAGAGTTGGTTTCACTCCCTACCGGAAAGAAGGCCATAGGATGTAGATGGGTATACAAAGTCAAATACAAAGCCACATGTGAAGTTGAGAGGTTTAAGGCCAGGCTTGTGGCCAAAGGTTACAATCAGAAGGAAGGATTAGATTACCAAGAGACATTCTCCCCAGTGATTAAGATGACTACTGTTAGGTCAGTCATCTCTGTTGCAGCAGCCAAACTGTAGGCAATTCACCAAATGAATGTCTTCAATGTCTTCCTATAGGGAGATCTTTATGAGGAGGTCTATATGTCAATACCAGAAGGTTTCAATGTTGAGAAGAATGAGAGGCAGATGTGAAAATTACTGAAGTCTTTGTATGGTCTGAAGCAGGCATCAAGATAATGGAACATCAAGCTCACTACAACATTTGTTATTCTGGATTCAAACAAAGTTGCAGGGATTATTCCTTATTCACCAAACAAGTAGGAGCCAATTTTGTAGTGATTCTAGTTTATGTGGATGATTTGTTAATCACTGGAGATGATCCAG
This sequence comes from Przewalskia tangutica, assembly GCA_029844215.1. Lineage (NCBI taxonomy): Eukaryota > Viridiplantae > Streptophyta > Magnoliopsida > Solanales > Solanaceae > Przewalskia > Przewalskia tangutica. The sequence continues at coordinate 53,829,111 of CM056724.1, forward strand.
CTCTCATTCAATCCACCAAAGAAGTGTTGCAGTCTACTTTCAAGATTAAAGACCTAGGGGAACTCAGATATTTTCTAGAGATTGAATTTGTAAGAAACAAGGAAAGGATTCTTATGCATCAGAGGAAATATGACTTGGAACTAATTTCAGATATGGGGCTATCAGGTGCTAAACCTGCCTCATCACCCATGGATGTAACTGTGAAATATACTACTGTGGAGTTTGATCAGCATGTTGCAGCCAGTTTAACAGATAGTGTCACGACCCGAACCCGGGCCCGTGACTGGTGCCTTACCCCGGGCACCCTAGTGATACAACATCAGAGAAAATCAGCGGAAATAAAAACATGAACATGAATTAAGAGACATGATAAATAAATAGGCCAACCAAAACAGTTGCCTTCAGTAAATATACATAAATACTCGAACAGTTATCCTTTTTACAAACCCCGCCACACTTACAAGGCACTGACCTCTAAGATTTTTACAACTATGACGGACGGGGCCCGCCATACCACGAATGTACAAGAATCTATGCACTGGTAACATACCAAAAGATAAGCCTCAAGAAATGGGGCTTCGACACGCTGTCGTGATCCTATGAGCGAGGATCCACAACCGATGTACTTACTGCGGCGTGAACGCGGCCCCAAGAGGTCGATAACAGTACCAAGTATGTGAAATCAGAAACACTGTAAATGAAATCATAATAGTCTATATAAAGCAGGAGACATGTATGATAACCAAACTACAGTTCACAACATAAAAACAGTCATGTCAAGTCAGGGACTCACACCCTCAAGTCATCCCTCATGCCCGTGGAACTCCTTCCTCACTGCCGGCAGTCTAGGTATAAATCGTGTGGAATACGTGTCCCGGCCCATCCCGTGGGACTCGGTAAAGAATCATGTGGAATACGTGTCCCGACCCATCCCATGGGACTCGGTAGAGAATCATATGAAATACGTGTCCCGGCCCATCTCGTGGAACTAGGTGAATAATCAGATGGAATACGTGTCCCGGCCCATCTCGTGGGACTCGGTAAATAATCAGATGGAATACGTGTCCCGGCCCATCTCGTGGGACTCGGTGAATAATCAGATGGAATACGTGTCCCGACCCATCTCGTGGGACTCGGTAGATAGTCGTTCATAACAATTCAGCCGACCCTCCATCGAGAGACGCGGTGGTATAGAAATACAGTATATGCACACAAGGCTATCAAACACAAACATAGGCAAGTTACACACAACTCAAGTTTATTTTAGGCCAAAGTCCAGGTTCTGACCCCAAGGTATTACGTACGTTAAATTCTTTTTAAAAGATCCATTCCTTTTATAAAGGTCACCCGATACCCGTAGTATTAAAATAGAGTGACTCACATTTTTAGGTAAACCAAAACACTTTCCTTTTCAACATCAAGTAACAACATTCTTTTCCAAAAGTTCAAGTTTGCCTAATTTCAAACACTTAAGTCTCTTATTTTATAAAGGTTTCATAGTCCATAGACTTAATCACTTAAGAATATAATCCTCTTTTAAATAATTTGAGAAACATATGACTTATATGTGAGTAGGTTATTCTTGTTCATAATCAATCTTATTAAAGCAGCCATGATCTAGGAAATGTAATATCATTTTGTCTCATCTTAGCTTCTATGCAGATGGAGGTTTCTCTGGTTTTAATAATACTTAATTAGTCAAAACATTTCCTTTTATTAACGCAGTTGGTTTGTCGATACTCATTCGATTTCCAAAATCAAGAAACATTATTCCTTTTAAAACCAAGTACTCATTACTCACGAATGAGGTTTCACACAAAACTCATATTAATTCATTCAAGTCAAGTCTCTTATCTTTTAAGATCAAGTCTCTTAACTTCTAACAATCAGTAAATCATCCTCTTTACCACTCTTAAGACGTTATACCTAACTTCCCATAAAGCTAGTATAACTCTTATGTTTTCAAAACCAGGTATTGCTCTTCTTTCAAAACGGTTTCTTAGTCTTTTGAAATACTTCAAGATTCTTATTTATCACACGTCAAGCCAGTTATAAATCAAATCAGTTATCTTTTAAAAACCACAAGGCATTTCTTACTTACATAAAGTCATATAACCAACGCCTCATGGTCGTTATAACACTTTATGTTTTAAACCAATCAAATACATTTAACACATGTACGTCTACCGTACTACATAGTTATACATATATCATGCTAGAAAAGATAGGAAGAGGTTCACATACCTCGCGACGATTATCGACTAATAGCAAAATGCTCCAAGTACCTCAAACCGTCGGCTACACCTTAAGCCAAGCAGATCACGCCACACGTAGTACTTCAACCTATAGAGGCCACTGGCGCTATTAACATCTAGTTCTCAACGTAGAATATTCTCTGTAAATTTCGGCACCTCCCCCATGGCCGCGTAAATCTCTCCTCTATCGAGGCTGCTATGAGCCAACAACTCCCTAGAGGGGTTGTACGTCTACTCCGGACGGGTACAATTCTACTTCACCGTAAAGCTACACAAGTCTCATAATGTCCTATGTAATTCTGATTCGATTCTCTTCTTTAAATTCGTGCTTAAGTCAAAAGACATTGCCGCATAATTATGTTCATTCTATATAGTATACTTCAACTATATATTCCTACATATGTAATTTCCAATTACAATAGAAGGTCAAGAGTGTTTACCTCGATAAGCCCAAAATTATCCAAGTTATATGTCGATCTGAGCAAGGTTTAGCTCTACTCCGTGCGCTCAACCGCTCAAACAACCCTTAGAAGTTCTAACCAACTTCTACTCAATTACTTCAACTATCAATGAAGATTTCCTTAGGGTTTCGTTTAGTGGCTAAAGGAAGTATAATAGTATTTCTAGGCTTTTAGTATAGGTATAACCTGGGAATACTAAAAGGTAAAAGGGCTAAAGTATTTGGCCATTATAACAATAATTGGAGAGAATTTCTATCCCACAAAAGGGGGTTATTATACGAAAACAACTTGGCTAGGGGTACCACTGCCAGACACTACAAAGGGGAGGAGGCTCTCGCCAAGGCTTCTCAAAGAGGGGTGGTGGGACGAAAACTACAAGGCCAGGGGGAGGGATTTCAAGACTTGGAAAAGGATTTTTGGATGAAGAAGTTCATCAACTTAGAGGGGTATTTATAGGTCAAGCAAAGGCCAACCAATGGCCAAGATCCATCCAAGTGTTAGGCAAGTGTAGGGCTAGGATTCAACTATGTGTACCTTATCCATCTACCCACAAAATATCACAAAATATCCTACCAACTCCCTTGACCCCTTTTCGTCCAAACCGCCTAACTTCCTTCCAATGTGAGGTGACACATGTCACCTCCGTTGGTCCAAAATGTTTCGTCTCTCGGAAAAATCCGCAAAAATTATAAATGACATAGCCGGAATTTTCCCTACGAAAGCTGTGGAAACGTTTCGTCGAAAAACGACTCTATTCGGCACTTGTGCCCAAATTTCGGTCCTATGCCTAACTTAAGGCTCAAATTTCGTACGTACGTCCACACGTACATACTCTGGAAATACGGGGTATAACATTCTCCCCTCAGTAGAAACATTCGTCCCCAATGTTCCTTCTCAAGACGCATAACGATAAAGTTCTTCTAACAAGTTGCCAACGCCATGCCCGCCACGAAATAACACATGCGCAAATACTTAAATCCGTGCCAACGAGGAACCACCTCGATGATGCAAAACAATACCAACTCGCTCTTGGTCCAGGACACTCCGCACATTCATTTCTCAAAAATGATTACTCCCATCTTTCAAAGACAAGTTCACTTCCTTCCTTACTCGTCGTGCCCTTCTCGAACACTCGAACTCTTCTTAGTACACGTACCACACTTCAGTCAACGCTTCTGTTCCCAAGACTTTGGAGTCACCACCTCCAAACTTGGTCATCTTACTAGCCTCAATCTACCTTAAGGCCATTCCCGGCCTTCACGGTCCGTTTCTGGTCGAACATCTCCACGAACTCATACGATGGTCATCTAAACTTGGGCCTAGCACCCTCGTGACCCTACCACCTGGCGGGACCACCCAGAGCTGACCCCACCTCGAAACAGGCCGCGGGTTGGCCCGCAACATGGCCCCAACCCGACCTACTTAACGCATCAAACTCTTGTTTCCCGATCCGAAACAATCTTACCTATACAGGTCATGAAAGCTACCACTTCCATTTTACACTACCCAAGGAATCTTCCCACAATTACTCCACGTAAACTTATACATTCTGACAAGGATCATCCGCAAAATCTTGTACTCAAGACGGCCTTACATCTAAGGTCTCAACTGTAATATTCTAAGGTTCATCATTCTCTCACCCCCAGGCTTACCCTTTTTCACTAACCAGGTTTTCTAACTCATAATTAAAATAACGCTATCCGTACATAGCACACAATAATAAGGTCATCCTATCATGCATACAAATCTCTAGAGGGTTAAGGATATACCTGAATCTACCGCTCCACTCTAATCATAGGCACGCCTGCAGTGCATAGCTATGAAGGCGATGAACACGCGCGACCGTGTGGTGAGTCATTCTGTCGCATCCTTCCTATTAGGCGGTTTCTCGTCATATGGCCCTCGCGGCGCGGGAAAAACAAGCACCCGATAAAAAGCGACATTCCCGGGATGACGTGCGCCACGCATTAATCGAGGAAAACCTAAACCCGATGGCTAGAACCCGTATATCTGTGAACGAAGCCACGGAGCCACGACCGGCTCGAATACCCGAACGCCCCAAGGCGCGGAGGACCATTCTGCACTGGCGGAGGTACATAACTAGTCTGCTGGCGAGGCCCGCCTCGAAAGTTACCAAAGGACCTGCTGCTCGGCCTCTTCTGCGATCCACGGTCATTCCGTCGACCTCTCGTGCCTCACATCAAGTGCATGAGCTTGCATGCGGGCAATGTCCATGCCGGTGAAGAGCTACACCGTATAAGCCTCGCCAAGTAATCATCTAGCCCGGTGACGTAGCGGTGTACTTTGTCCTCCATATCAGCTACTACAGCGGGAACATACCGAGCTAATGAGTCGAACTCCACATTGTACTCTCTAACCGTCCGCCCGTCCTGCCTCAACGTCAAAAATCTGTCGGCCCGATCCCTCTCATCTGGGGGCAAGAAATGTGCAAGAAAAGCCCTTGAGAACTCGTCCCAAACGGTGGAGTGCATGCTCTCCGGGACAGCTCACGAATCAAACTCCGATCAGCAGATCACGCGGTGATGCGAACCAATACCACCGACTCGCCTCGAGACTCGATCACTCTCATGATCATTGTGGCTGTCGGATAAACTCACGAGGTCATCTCAACTCTCGATCCATAGAACATCGGCGGGCTCTGACTCGTAAAGTCCGTAGTCTCAAATGCGCTCGGGGTGAACTACGGTGCTAATGGGATGAACTGCTGCGTCGACCTATCCTCATATCGGCCACGACCGCGGCGATGGCGCCATCTCCTTGTACCCATCTCATCTGCTCCGGTGTGGGGATCGAGGCTCAGTATTGTAGTCTCGTGAGCTACCGCTGCGCTCTAAACTCTGCCGTGTGGCGGCGCCGCAAAACTCGCCGTCAAGCACAATCAGTGTCTTGGCCGGGCTGCGCCTCGTACTCCTCAGATCTCACTAGCGGCTCCTCACCGCCTTGCCCACTGGGCGGGTTGCCTACGCGGAGGCATAATCGGTAAAAACGAAATACGTCGGAGGGTCCAACTTATCACACGACTCTAAGGCACAATCTCGTAATGAGAAGAAATGGAAACTAATCCTAAATGTCCTGCGGCCTCACGATTATAGATGTGGTGCAACACATCGATAATCAAGACTCTACTAGACACGGTGCGTAGACACTTTCGAGGACTAATCGCTCGATACCACTTTTGTCACGACCGAACGGGCGTGGATCGTGCCTTACCGGGCACCCTAGTGATACAACATCGGAGAAAATCACGGAAATAAAAACATGAACATGAATTAAGAGACATGATAAATAAACAGGCCAACCAAAAGCAGTTGCCTTCGTAAATATACATAAATACTCGAACGCTTATCCTTTTACAAACCACGCCTCTATTACAACTGCACCTCTAAGATTTTACAATGGCTATGACGGGACGGGGCCCATACCACGAATGTACAAGAATCTGCTGCACTCGAGTAACATACCAAAAGATAAGCCTCAAGAAATGGGGCTTCCCGACACGCTAAGCGTGATCCTATGGCGAGGATCCACAACCGATGTACTTACACTGCGGCATGAACGGCCCCAGGAGGTCGATAACAGTACCAAGTATGTGGCGTAGAAACACGTAAATGAAATCATAATAGTCTATATAAAGCAGAGACATGTATGATAACCAAACTACGATTCACAACATAAAAGCGATCATGTCAAGTCGTGACTCACGCCTCAAGTCATCCTCCGTACGTGGAACTCCTTCCTCACCGGCGATCAGGTATAAATCGTGTGGAATACGTGTCCCGGCCCATCCCGTGGGACTCGGTAAAGAATCATGTGGAATACGTGTCCCGACCCATCCCATGGGACTCGGTAGAGAATCAGATGAAATACGTGTCCCGGCCCATCTCGTGGAGCTCGGTGAATAATCAGATGGAATACGTGTCCCGGCCCATCTCGTGGGACTCGGTAAATAATCAGATGGAATACGTGTCCCGGCCCATCTCGTGGGACTCGGTGAATAATCAGATGGAATACGTGTCCCGACCCATCTCGTGGGACTCGGTAGATAGTCCTTCATAACAATTCAGCCGGCCCTCCATCGAGAGACGCGGTGGTATAGAAATACAGTATATGCACACAAGGCTATCAAACACAAACATAGGCAAGTTACACACAACTCAAGTTTATTTTAGGCCAAAGTCCAGTTCGACCCCAGGTATTACGTCGTTAAATTCTTTTAAAAGATCCATTCCTTTTATAAAGGTCACGATACCGTAGTATTAAAATAGAGTGACTCACATTTTTAGGTAAACCAAAACACTTTCCTTTTCAACATCAAGTAACAACATTCTTTTCCAAAAGTTCAAGTTTGCCTAATTTCAAACACTTAAGTCTCTTATTTTATAAAGGTTTCATAGTCCATAGACTTAATCACTTAAGAATATAATCCTCTTTTAAATAATTTGAGAAACATATGACTTATATGTGAGTAGGTTATTCTTGTTCATAATCAATCTTATTAAAGCAGCCATGATCTAGGAAATGTAATATCATTTTGTCTCATCTTAGCTTCTATGCAGATGGAGGTTTCTACTGGTTTTAATAATACTTAATTAGTCAAAACATTTCCTTTTATTAACGCTGCAGTGGTTTGTCGATACTCATTCTGATTTCCAAAATCAGTAAAACATTATTCCTTTTAAAAACCAAGTACTCATTACTCACGAATGAGGTTTCACACAAAACTCATATTAATTCATTCAAGTCAAGTCTCTTATCTTTTAAGATCAAGTCTCTTAACTTCTAACAATCAGTAAATCATCCTCTTTACCACTCTTAAGACATTATACCTAACTTCCCATAAAGCTAGTATAACTCTTATGTTTTCAAAACCAGGTATTGCTCTTCTTTCAAAACGGTTTCTTAGTCTTTTGAAATACTTCAAGATTCTTATTTATCACACGTCAAGCCAGTTATAAATCAAATCAGTTATCTTTTAAAAACCACAAGGCATTTCTTACTTACATAAAGTTGTTATAACCAACGTCCCATAAGCCGTTATAACACTTTATGTTTTAAACCAATCAAATACATTTAACACATGTACGTCTACCGTACTACATAGTTATACATATATCATGCTAGAAAAGATAGGAAGAGGTTCACATACCTCGCGACGATTATCGACTAATAGCAAAACGCTCCAAGTACCTCAAACCGTCGGCTACACCTTAAGCCAAGCAGATCACGCCACACGTAGTACTTCAACCTATAGAGGCCACAAGGCGCCTATTAACATCTAGTTCTCAACGTAGAATATTCTACGTAAATTTCGTGACCTCCCCCCCGCCATCACGCGTAAATCTCCTCTCTATCGAGGCACGCTATGAGCCAACAACTCCCTAGAGGGGTTGTGCGCCTAATCGGACGTGTACAATTCTACTTCACAAGAAAGCTACACAAGTCTCATGTCTGATCTTATGTAATTATTGTTCATTCTCTTCTTTAAATTCAGCTTAAGTCAAAAGACATTGCCGCATAATTATGTTCGATTCTATATATAGTATACTTCAACTATATATTCCTCCCTATGTAAGTTCCACTTACAATAGAAGGTCCCGAGTGTTTACCTCGAGACGCCCAAAATTATCCACGTTATATGTCGATCCTGAGCAAGGTTTAGCTCCTACTCAGTGCGCTCAACCCGCTCCAAACAACCCTGAAGTTCTAACCAACTTCTACTCAATTACTTCAACTATCAATGAAGATTTCCTTAGGGTTTCGTTTAGTGGCTAAAGGAAGTATAATAGTATTTATGGGCTTTTAGTATAGGTATAACCTTGGAATACTACAAGGTATAAGGGCTAAAGTATTTGGGCATTATAACAATACTTGAGAGTATTTCTATACCACAAAGGGGGTATTATACTAAAACAACTAGGCTAGGGGTACCCTGGCTGAACACTACAAAGGGGAGGAGGCTCTCGCCAAGGCTTCTCAAAGAGGGGGTGGTGGGACGAAAACTACAAGGCAAGGGACGGATTTCAAGACTTGGAAAAGGATTTTTGGATGAAGAAGTTCATCAACTTAGAGGGGTATTTATAGGTCAAGCAAAGGCCAACCAATGGCCAAGATCCATCCAAGTGTTAGGCAAGTGTAGGGCTAGGATTCAACCTTGTGTACCTTATCCATCTACCCACAAAATATCACAAAATATCCTACCAACTCCCTTGACCCCTTTTCGTCCAAACCGCTCACAACTTCCTCCAATGTGAGGGTGACACATGTCACCCTCCCGTTGGTCCAAAATGTTTCGTCTCTCGGAAAAATCCGCAAAAATTATAAATGACATAGCCGGAATTTTCCCTTCGCAAGTTTAGTAAAACGTTTCTTCGAAAAACGATTCTTTTCGGAACTTGTGCCCAAATTTTCGAACCTAGCCAAACCTTAAGGCTTAAATTTATATATGTACGCCCTCACGTACATACTCTGGAAATACGGGGTATAACAGATAGCTATACATAAAAAACACAAACATATATGCCATTGCCAGATCCTAGCATATATAGAAGACTAGTTGGGAGGCTGCTATACCTAACAAATACAAGGCCAGACATATCCTTCTCTGTACAGTGCCTGAGTCAGTTCATGCAGGCTCTCAAAGTGTCTCACATAGACGCTGTACTCAAACTGGTTAGATACATCAAAAAGGACCCAGGGAGGGGGATCCTTATGGACAGCTCCATCACATCTCAATTGGATACTTAATGATGTTTGGTATGTCTCCAGTCTCATGGAAATCTAAGAAACAAGACACAATTTCAAGGAGTTCTGCAGAATCTGAGTATAGAGCTATGGCTTCATCAGTCGCAGAGGTGATGTGGTTGATTGACCTCTATCAAGAACTTGGAATCAGGAATACACATATTCCAATACACACAGATAATAAATCTGCCATTCAGATTGTTGCAAATTCAGTTTTCCATGAACGGACCAAGCACATTGACATTGATTGTCATTTTATAAGGGAGAAATTCAGAAGGGTCTTATATGCACTGCATTTATCTCATCTGCAGAACAGCCAGCAGACATATTGACAAAGGCTCTTGGATGAATTCAACATGACACCTTAGTATCCAAGATAGGGATGAAAAAAAATTTCATCTCCCCTAGCTTGAGGAAGGGTGTAAAAGATATAGGATAATACATTGCATTTAATTAGTTATATTATTAGTTGAGGATTTGTATAGTTAGTTAGAATAGTTATTGGTGGTTGTAACTAACTAATTGTAATTAGACATGTAATAGAATACATAAAAGATTCTAGATTGAGTGTATATACATGTAAAAATATATTATGTAAGTGCACTATGAAGAATAACACTCATACACTTTCTCTTCATCTCTCTCTCTCTTCTCATCACATGAACTCACATTCGTCCTTCTTCTTTCTTCATTCCTATGCTCTCTTCTTCTACTGATACATACATTGTAGACAATCGATGGTTACTAGCTGCAGATCGCAGCAAGTGTTCCTCAATGGAACAGTAAATTCATCAACAACCATTGAAGAACACTCGAGATTTCAGAATTCTAAATCTAGAGAAAAAGCTATCAAAGAGCGGTCTACAGAAAGAACCGTAGATCTTGAAGCTCTCTTTGTTGATTTGATGTACAATAGGACGATGACGTGCTAGTAATAGAGGTTAAGGGAGGTTGGGAAGAGGAAAAATAACGGGCTGGAGTGGCGTGGATAACTTATAATAAGCAAGGGGTTAACGTGGCATCAACTAGAAAATCGCTGAAGGTCATTAGTAGATTACATGAAGAAGTAAATGCCTTTGATTATGCAATGAGATGGGTTGTTATTGAAGTTTCTAAAGTCATATTTTTTCTGACAACGACACCTTGATTGAGCAAAATCAAGGTTGGGATTGTTGTTCAGATCAAGACATTGTGTATATGTTGTGAATGTCTGCAACTGATGAAAGAAGAAAAATTATCCTGGAAAGTTGTTAAAGTTCTCCGTTATGTAGTGTCAGCTGCAAAGAGAGCGACAAAAATGGCCATGAAAACTTACATGGATGTACTAAACTCTACAACTTAGTGATCAAATTTAAAGAGTTTGGGCTTGTTATGAACCTTCATGCTTCATTAGAGAGCTTTATCTCAAGAAAAGTTATTGCTTCAACAATTACTTAATGGGATATAGAGCATCCTCTATGAAACAAAAAATAGACTTAATAAGGGATCAACTAATAAACTACTACATTAATTTTGTTTGTTTGCATTTATGGGTGGCAAAAATGGGTAAAATTTATGGTTATCCATGTCGGAAACGTCGTATCCACACACGTGCACACGTTGTATCAAGGATCGTAAATTTCCTTAGTGAAAGAGATATTGATACGTAAATAAAATATTTGAGACATGAAATGATAGACGATTGTTGGCCAAATGACGAGTATTTCACGTTAGTAAATGGAGGAAGAAGTGTGTGAAGTGTAAAGATGAAATAAGTCAGAAATCACCGCGGCGCCTCCAGCCTGAGTCACAGAGCTAAATAGATGGTTGGTCACTGGAGCACAGACGCGTCGACACCTCCTAGGCAGAACCACTGTGCCTCCCAGGCAGAGCCGCGACACTTCACTGGCTGTGAGGTCGATGGGAGACGAAAAGTTTCTGACTTTTGGGTTGGTTTTAGAGCATTGATCCTCCATTACTTGACACTTGAATTCAGTCATTATTTGGCTGAATTATAACCCTTCAATAAGTTTCATGACATGTCTATTGAAATCCATTACTTGGCTAGTTGGGAGGTCAACTTCATTACACTATAAATTGAGGCCTTTGGCTCAATTCGAAGGACACACAAACTTCAGATTTCTGATCTCCCTCCCTAGCTTTCTTTCACACACTCAAATACTTTTCTTTTATTAAACATTTGAGTATCATTTACTCAATTGTTTGTTGCTATTTTTTCTTGGTAGACAAGTGGTCAATCACCGTAAAAGGATATATACGGGGCAATATTATCTTAAGGATAGAGTGAATATCACTCGACTCAGCAAACTTCTTCATTTTTGTTCTCTTTTCCATATTGTAACCTTTGTAATAGTTACTTACATTCCCGTTTCCTTGTAACAATTAAATTGTTGTAATTATTGTACTGCAATTATTACTCAAAATCTTAAGACAATATTCGTTGTAAGTGACAACAAAGATGACTGGAGACGAACAACTTGTTGCTCAAGGCAACACTAATGCCTTTTCCACCGCTGCTCAAGGCACACCTAGTTCCTTTCCCACTATTGCACAAGGCTCAACAACTGCCTTTTCAACTACTCAATGGAACGCTATGGTTCCTCCTCCCGCTGGATTCCACCATGAACACCCAGGGAAGTTCATGGGCACTAACTTCAAGAGATGACAGCTAAGGCTAACATCATCGAAGACACGCTTCTTGACGATATGATTGAGGAGTTTTCGGTGGTGGTACTTGAAGGAAACATCGTTGAGAATCCTATGCAGTGGTGGATGGACACGAGTGCTACCCTTCACATCTGTTCCAATAGAGAAGCCTTCTCCACATATACACTAGTCACGGATAAAGAGTTGTTCATGGGCAACAACGCTTCCTCTGAGGTGATGGGGGGTAGGAAAGGTAATCCTAAAGATAACTTATGGAAATGAGCTTACTCTGAAGGAGGTGATGCATGTCCCAGAAATTAGAAGAAATTTAATTTCTGGACCTTTATTGGTGAATGCTGGTTTTAGGCTAGTGTTTGAGTCTAATAAATTTGTAATCACTAAGAATGAAACTTTTGTAAGAAGGGGCTTCTTCTGTGAAGGCCTCTTTAAAGTTAATGCCTTATCTGTAATGCTTTCTATTAATAAAATTGAGTTTTCTTCTTATTTGCTTGAGTCGTCTAATTTATGGCATCATATATTAGGACATGTGAACTATCATTCTATCCAAAGGTTGATAAAGTTGGAGTTGTTGTCGTCTATCGACGTAAACCCTCAATGTAAGTGTGAGGTGTGCGTAGAGGTAAAACTTTCAAAGAGTCCCTTTAGATCCGTCGAAAGGGAAGCCTCTCCTCTAGAACTCATTCACACCAATATATGTGACTTGAAGTTCGCACAAACTAGAGGGGGGAATAAGTACTTTGTGACTTTCATAGATTATAGCACAAGATATTGTTACATTTACCTATAAAAAGTAAGGATGAAGCCTTTGAAGCATTTAAACGCTATAAAATAGAAGTTCAGAACCAACTAAGCGAACATATTAAATCAATCCATAGTGATAGAAGGGGAGAATACATAGAGCCTTTTGAAGAATATTGTGCCCAGTCGGGATTGTTTATCAAACGACGACTCCTTACTCACCTCAATCAAACGGTGTCGCTGAACGCATGAACCGTCCGTTGAAGGAAATGGTTAATGCCTTGCTCATCAATTCCAGAATTCCCCATAACATGTGTGGAGAAGCCGTCCTTCCCCAACTTCCCGTGTTGGCCCACTGTCCTGGGTTGGTCCATTGAGCTGGCTGACCAGGATGTTGTGGCTGGCCTGCACTTCCTCCTCTGCCTTGGCCTTTGCCACCTTTCCACTATTTCTCCCTCTACCACCACTGCGGCTGCCCCACAGTTGTTGGTTGTCCGGTGGTGGAGGATGGGCGGTGTTGGCGGTGTATGGTGTTGGATTTTAAACTGTTAACGCCTCTTGATTATGTTTATCCTGTTTGGCACATTGGGTTTCTTTCAACAATAATTGTGACCGGACCTTGTTAAAGCTATGTAGAAGATCATCTTGTTGTATCATGGTCGCTAGAGTATCGTATTCACCTTTCGGTAAACCGAGAATGAGTTGGAGAACCATTTTTGTTTCCGAAATTGATGTCCCCACATTGGATAGTTGGTCTGTAACAAGCTTCAATTGTTTACAATACTCGGACATATTAGAAAAAAATTCAAGACGTGTATTATTGAATTGTTCCTCCAAGTACACCACACGGGTGTGCTAGTTGTCCTGAAAAATCTCCTCCAATCGTATCCATAACTCACGAGTCGAGTGGAAATCCACTATTTGTGGAACGATAAATTTATAATCGTGTGGAACAAATCCTTAGAGATGGTACGATAAATCCACTATTTGACAATGGCATCAAGACGGCGTCATGTCGTGTCATCAACCTCAGGAGGGTGATGGAAGGAGTCGTCTATATGATCGAACACGTTGTAGGCACATTCATAAATCTGAAATAGTTCAACCCACGAAGAATATTAGCCGTCTTCTTGATCGAGGACCAAAGGAATGGAGTTCATGATGTTGGTGACGGCGAAAGTCGGATGGAAAGAATGAGTGGAGGAAGTAGTGGGTGACGACTAGAAGGATGATGACGTTGTGGGAGAGGTAAGAGTAGCCATGATATCCATTAGATGAGCAGATTTTTGGTGAGGAAGAGAGGAAGATATTTTTTTAAGGTTTAGGGGTAGTGTAGGTTGCCGACCGAATTGGAGGAGAGTGGGGTTGAATTTTGGAGAGAGTAGTTTTAGGGTTTGACTGTGATATCATGTAAGATTGTATTAATCTCCATTGGGGAGTAATTATCATTAATACAAATATATATAGTGTGTACAATGTTGAATCCAAATATAATAAGGATTCTATATTTACAATAATTATACACTACTATTAATTACAAAATATATGACGAATATATGGTGATATTCGCTAATACATTCATGTTAATACTGTTTAATCATGTTTTCGTTCATAGAATATCATTAGTATAATGATGTTCGGAAAATGCACCTGCCTTGCATGGGCACGAGCTATCTAGTATATAAAGAGAGAATAGGTAGGAGGTCTCCGTCAACATGCTCATTGGGCATTTCATGTTTTATTATGTGTTGTTTGGCTGGTGTCCTTCAAGCTTCCGTAATAGGATTTTAAGGCACAAATATATTAGCAAAAGGAGATGAAACTTTCAAAACTAAAAGCATGGAGGAGAAGGAAAGATCGTTGTATGTTTTATTGAAGTGTAGAATGAGTTTACTGCCAACCCCTAATAGTCTGTCCAGTTAAATCTATTTTGCAATGAAATTTGGAAAAATATCACTTGGCGCTGTCCGTAATTATTGCAAATCACGTCAAAGTAGGGAAATTTTCATAAATACATTTCTATATTATAAATATTAGTATTATGGTGGATGTCCCCTGAAGAAGTAAGTCGCGTGATTTAGTTAGCAGGATCCAAAAGACTTTTTGTAAGTGGAACGTCCTTTTTTTCTTTTTCATTTATTTTTTGTTCAGAAATTACTAATGAGGTGATTAATAAACACGCGGGGACCTTTGTGTATTTTTAATAACTTTTGGATTAAGTTTCTAAACTTTCAAAATATCTTTTTTTCTTTCCCTTTCTTCACCGTTCCTTTCCCCTCAAACTCTAATGATCATTCAACTTCCTCTCCAACGATCATTCAACTTCCTCTTTCTTCCACGGCTCCATCCATCTCTAAATGCATATTTGAAGGAATCTTTGAGAGCCAAAAAGCTATTTCTAGAGCCAAGATTTGTGGATTTCAGCTGAAGAACAGTTGTAGGTTTCAGGAGCCCTAATTATTTTCTATTTTAATTTCTTTTGAGTTTAAAATGGTATTTTAATGTCTTATTTTGTGATGTTATGAATTTACAATCATTGTGGAGCCCTAATTAGTTGATATTGATTCTGATTTACAGTAATTACGAAACTCTAATTATTTTTATCATGTTTTTTTGTTGTGTTCCATTATATTTTGCGTGTCTTATTTGTTAATTCTTTATAATTTATAGTCATGGTGATGACAAGAAGACAAACCATATCACTTTAGAGAGTTGACTATAGGCCGTCTTAATCTATAAAAAAAATTAAGAAACGTGGTTATTGACCTAGATCCCGACGTAGGTAGAGTTGAAGCCCCAAAAACATTAATTAATAGATTAACGAACAATCAAATGATAACATTAATGGATGAAAGAAACAATAAAAGGTGTTAATTGATAGACGAGATGAAGAAGCAGGTGAGTTAATTAATAGACAAGATGAACCAGATGAGTTAATTAATAGATAATATGCAAAACCGTATGAGTTAATTAATAGACGAGATGAAGAAGCAAATGAGTTAATTAATAGACGAGATGAACCAGATGAGATAATTCATAGACGAGATGAAGAAGATGCATACTTTTTTTCTCTTGATAAGATTCTCAAGAAGATTGATGAATTTAAATCTGAAGAAGATGAAGTAGCCAATTGTGGTCTTGCAGAAGAGGAATGTCTCAAATGCGAGACTCCGAAAGATGAGGAGGACAATAGTGATCGTATATCCGTGCCGGAAAAGTTCAAATTGGATTGAACTCATGTCTTTTGGAAGACGTTGATTTCCTAGCCAGGATCATAGTAAGATCTAGTATGAAGTCGTGGTTTCACCATCATATTTTATTTCGAAAGCATAAACTTCTAAATCTATTTCGTAGAACTTTTTTTGTCTACTTCTTGGACATGCCCTCACACTGTGATAAATTTAGTGAAAAGTTTGTTCATTTGCTTCTTCTACGTTAAATTACCAATCGAAAGAAGAAGCATGAGATGTGATTTTTGATTGATGATATGCCATGTTGTTTTAGGCTGAGGGAGTTTACATTGGTCATTGGGTTGCATTGTGGGGCCTTCCCTAGGGTAAATGAGTCGAATAAGGTCCATAGAAATGTGGGCAAGATAAAAAGTAAATCAGGTATTATATAGGATGTGCACATGAAAAGCTTGGAAAATGAAACATTCTCCACATCGGACAAGCTTAAGGGTTCCTTTCTGTGGTTTGTTCACTGTATTATATTGGTACATGACAATTCTAAAGCAATTGAGACTATATGGATAAGCTTGGTTGAATCTTTTCAGCACTTTAACAAATATCATTGGGGAAAGATATGCTTTGATCTGACTTTGAATTACTTGAAGAAGGTGGACATGTTCAATTTTTTTAACTCAATTCAATAACGATCCCACTACAAGAGCAACTTACTGTCTTTATGGATTTCCTTGGGAATTGCTCGTAAGTTTTTCATACCAATATCATTTTATTATAGACCATTGATATTCGGTTGACCCTATTATGTGTTGCATTCCATTATAGACATGGGCATATGAAGAAATCCCCTTTGTTGGACGTAATGGTGCCAAATCAGGGGTTATTACCCTTCCAACTACAAGGATACTGACATGGCGCACTTCATGCCAATATGAATCTGATTCATTAAAAAAATGCTAAAGAGGTAACAATTTAAACTTAAGTCTATTAGAATATCAATACCAGTACATTATAAACTACTTATACAAAAAGGAAATAACTGCTGAAGAGGTAACGATTTTAACTTAAGTATATTAGAAAGTTAAAACTGGTACATTATAAACTAGAAGGAAATACTTGCTGAAGAGGTAACAATTTTTAACTTATGTCTATTAGAATGTCAAAATTGGTACATTATAAACTAAAAGGAAATACATGCTGAAGAGGTAACAAATTTTAACTTAAGTCTATTAGAATGTCAAAACTAGAACATTATAAACTACTTATTTTATGAACTGATCTTGTTGTTTGTTTGTTGAACTTAAGAGGGTGTGTCCTTTTTTTTACCCAACTATTAGTGAGATGGAGAAGGACCACATAAGAAATCTTGTACCTTATGATGACGAGGAGGTGGATGAAGAAATAGATGCATTGATGGAGGAGATTGTTGATGCGACATGGATCAATAGGCCAGTAGAGCACAACTAACAAATAAATAAGGTACATGTGGATGAAGAAATAGATGCATTAAGAGAGGAGATTTATGATGTAACATGGATAGTAGAGCCTCTCCAGTGATGTCTAGTAGAGCTGGAGCCTGTGACTTCTGGAGGTAGTAAATTTTGCAAGAAGTGTGGTCTGGGGATGGATGTTGTTCTAGATGGAGCGGCAGTAATTGAGAAATCAATTGGTCAGTTAAAAAATACATCAGGATACAATATAATTTGTAATATTGTAATATAATTTACAATATTATCTATGTTTATACATGTTCATATGAATTAATTGTGTTTTGATGTTACATATTGTTATACCCCGTATTTCCAGAGTATATACGTGAGGGCGTACGTATACAATTTGAGCCTTAAAGTAGGCATAGGTTCGAATTTGTGCATAGCTACCAAAAGGAGTCGTTTTTTGAAAGCGTTTCCACGACTTTCAAGGAAAATTCCGGCTATGTCATTAATAATTTTGCGGATTTTTCCAGAGACGAAACATTTTGGACCAACGGAGGGTGACATGTGTCACCTCACATTGGAAGAGGTTGGACGGCAATTGGGCTAGTCTTGCACGTTTTTGGTGTGAAATTTTGGTCAAGGGTTAGGTAGGATATTTTTGTGTAGATGGATAAGGTAGCACATGGCTAAATCTTGGCCTTACACTTGCTATGCACTTGTCTTCATCTTGGCCATTGGTTGGCCTTCACTTGACCTATAAATACCTCTAAGTGATGAACTTTCTTCATCCAAAATCTTTTCTAAGTGTTAAAAATCCTCCCCTTTAGTGTTGAGTTCGTCAACTCTCCCCTCCTTTGAGAGTCTTGGCCGAGGGCCTCCCCCCTCCCCCTTTGTGGTGCCCTAGCCGAGGGGTACCCCCCCTAGCCTTGTTGTCTCGTATAAATACCCCTTTTGTGGTATAGAAATACTCTCCTAGTAGTGTTATAATGTCCAAATACCTTGGCCCTAATACCTTGTAGTATTCCCAAAGTTACACTTGTACAAAAGCCGAAAATACTATTATACTTCCTCACCACAAAAACGAAACCCTAAGTAAATCTTCACCCGTAGTTGAAGTTATAAGTAGAAGTTGGTTAGAACTTCTAAGGGTTGGTTGGAGGCGGTCGGAGCGCACGGAGTAGGAGCTAAACCTTGCTCAGGATCGGCATATAAACTCGGATAATTTTGGGCTTATCGAGGTAAACACTCTTGACCTTCTATTGTAATTGGAAATTACATGTTGTAGGAATATATAGTTGAAGTATACTATATATAGAACTGAACATTATAATTGTGCGGCAATGTCTTTTGACTTAAGCCTGAATAATACTTACGGCAATGTCTTGCGACTTAAGCTGAATTTAAAGAAAGCTGAACTGTAATTACATAGGGTGTATTCAGATGAGACTTGTGTAGCATTCTTGTGTAGTAGAATTGTACACGTCAGGTTAGGCGTGTTAATCCCCAGGTTGGCTTGGTAGGCCTCGATAGAGGAGAGATTTACGCTGTTGTTGCGGAGAGTCTTTGCGAATTTTACGTAGAATATTCTACATTGAGATCTAAAGATATTAATAGGCTCTTTGTGGCCTCTATAGGTTGTAGTACTACGTGTGGAGTGATACGCTTGAGAGTGTAGCGCACGGTTTGAGGTACTTGGAGCGTTTTGCTATTAGTCGATACTGTCGCGAGGTATGTGAACCTCTTCCTATCTGTTCTAGCATGATATGTGTATCACTATGTAGTACGGTAGACGTCATGTGTTAAATGTATTTGATTGTCTTTAAACATAAAGTGTTATAACGGCTTTATGGGAAGTTGGTTATAACAGCTCTATGTAAATGAGAAATGCTTTGTGGTTTTAAAAGATAACCGATTTGACTTATAACCGACTTGTTGTAAAAGAACCTTGAAGTATTCTAAGAGATTAAGAAACCTTTTGAAAGAAGTGTATACTTGGTTTGAAAACATAAAAGTTATACCACTTTATGAGAAGTTAGGTGTAGCATGTAAGAGAGATAAAAGAATGGTTTAATGGTTTAGAAGTTAAGAGACTTATTCTTAAAAGATAAGAGACTTGACTTAATATGGATGTTTGTGTGAAACCTCATTCGTGAGTAATGAGTACTTGGTTTTGGAAGGAATAATGTTTCTTGATTTGAAATCGAATGTGTATCGACAAACCAACTGCAGCGTTAATAAAGGGAAATGTATTGAATAATTAAGTATTATTAAAACCGAGAAACCTCCATGCATAGAAGCTAAGATGAGACAAAATGATATTACATTTCTAGATCATGGCTGCTAATAAGATTGATTATGAACAAGAATAACCTACTCGCCTAAGGCATATGTTACTCAATTGTTTTAAAAGAGATTAAGACATTGAACTATGAACTTTTCAAAAAAGAGACTTGTGTATTTGAAATTAGGCAAACTGGAACTTTAGGAAAAAGAAAGGCATTGTGTTGTCTTAAAATGGTTTAAAACATAAGGTGTATAACAACTTTATGGGAAGTTGGTTATAACGACCTTATGAAAACAAAAGAAAGGTTTTATCATTGGTTTTAATGTGGTAACTTGACTTTAAAAAGGAAAGTATGGAAGTTGTTTTGGTTTACTTAAAAGATATAAGTCACTCTATTTTTATACTACGGGTATCGGGTGACTTTTATAAAAGGATTAGATCCCGTTAAAAGGAATTTAACGTACGTAGTACTTTAGGGTTAAAACCCGGACTTTGGCATAAAATGGAAGTAATTTGAGTTGTGTATAACTTGCCTATGCTTGTTGTGATAACCTTTGTTGTGCAAAGATTGTGTTTCTATACTACCGCGTCTCTCGATGGAGGGTCGGTTGACTTGTTAAGAACTTACTTGGGCGTCTTGGCGGTGACGAGAAATTCCACGCACGCGTTCGCTGATAGTGTTACTTTTGTTAAATCACTTTGGAAATCGACACACGATCGTGCGCGCGGGTATGCTTCCACTTTGATTACCGCCTTGTTGTCTTATTGTTTCCCTTTGGACATCACGACACGATCGTAGCGCGCGGGTATGCTTCCAATTGGAATCTTGTCTTATTGTTTCCCTTTGGACTCATCGACACGATCGTGGCGCGCGGGTATGCTTCCATTTGGAATGTTGTCTTATTTGTTCCCTTTGGACATACCGACACGATCGTGGCGCGCGGGTATGCTCCCATTTGGATTTCTATCTTGTTGTTATCATATCATAGCTTTGCCGCGATGAGGAAGGTACTCATGGGCGAGGATTGATGTTGTGGGCGTGAGACCACGAATTGATATAATCATGTGTATGTCTTGTAGTTTGGTTATCATACCGTCTCCGCTTTTATAGACTATTATGATTTCGATTCTGATTTTTCTGATTTCACATACTTGGTACTGTTGTCTTGACCTCGCCGAGAGCTGCGTTAAATCTGCGAGTAGAGGTACATCGGTGTCGATCCGCTTTTAGGATCACCTTTCAGCGTGTTGAAGCTCCGTTCCTTCGAGGCTTATCTTTGGTATGTTACCACAGTCCAGAGGTTCTTGTACATTCGTGGGTATGGCGGGGCCCTGTCCGTCATAGTTGTTGTATAAACTCTTAAGTGCAGCCTTTGTGTGGCGGTGGTTTGTAAAAAGGATAACTGTTCGGGTATTTATGTATATATGATGAAGGCAACTGTTTTGGTTGGCCTGTTTATTTATTTTGTCTCTAAATTCATGTTCATGTTTTTATTTCCGCTGATTTTCTCTGATGTTGTATCACTAGGGTGCCCGGGGTAAGGCACCAGTCACGGGCCCGGGTTCGGGTCGTGACACATATTAATTTTGTTGTTGCTTTCATTAATGTCAATTTAATTTTAGTTGCGTATATTATAAATTGAGTGTAACAAGAAACAAAAAAAAATATCCAAATTCCACAAGTAGATATACATCGATTGTAGACGTCAAAACTTGAAAAATACAACGATAATCACATTCAGTAGGTCTAAGTAATCTGTCTATATATTTTCTGCAATATTCTTCATGATTACACCAATGTGATACTTTCCAATGTGGCTTTTCAACCACTAGATATGGTAATGATCGTATTAAATGATTGATGAGAAGTTGAAAAAAGAATATATTTTACTCCATATAAAATTTCCTCAATCTTGTTAGGGAGACAATATATTTTACTCCCTATAAATAAACCCCTCCATCTTGTAAGGGAGTTTATATCTACTCATTCAAAAAAAATCTAAATGCTACACTCAAATACCATAAAGGACAGCACCCCAAAACTTTTCTAATGGCCTTTCAAATGACCATGTTAACCAGCACCACCCCGCACAAGGTCGTGACCTTCATGTGGAAAATCTACTATGAGAAATACCCATAGCTAGTGGTAGTATCACATGGCTAAGAAACCGTGCTGATCACCTTTAGGATGAGCTGTGGAATGTCCGTCGCATTGTTGTGACAGAGAGAGAAGAGAACCAGTGACATCATTAGAGAACCAATAGGATTGTCTTTGCACTCCTCGCTAAGCGTGGAGAGGTGCTGGAGGAATACTACACCTCCTCCTTCACCACCACATTCCCCTCCCCCAACAAGCCAGTAGTTGTGTTTCTTACTTCTCTTTTATTTTTATTTTTGCATGACATGTATGTTGTTTTGCTATTTTTTTGTTTGCATGCCATGTAAATCACCCTATATCACCGTATATAAATATTAAGATAACGTCTTGCTTTTATGAGTATTCACTTCTTTCCAGTCTATTTTTTATACTAAGCGTTCTTGAAAAATGGGTAAAATGCACTGATAACTTAAAGTTCCACGCATAGACTTTATACCTTGTGTAATATTCTACTATGCGTTGTTGAAAAATGAGAAAAAATACACTGATAACTTAAAATTTCGCGCATAGACACTAGAACTTATTTTATCTTCTACTAAGCGTTATTGAAAAATGGGAAAAACGAACTGATAACTTGAAGTTCCGCGCATAGACACTAGACCTTATTTTATCTTCTACTAAGCATTGTTTAAAAATGGGGAAAACACACTGATAACTGGTGCATAGGCACTATACCTTATGTTATATTCTACTAAGCGTTGTTGAAAAATGAGGAAAAACAAACTGATAACTTAAAGTTCCGCGCATAGACACTAGACCTTATTTTATCTTCTACTAAGCATTGTTGAAAAATGGGGAAAATGCACAGATAACTTAAAGTTTCGTGCATAGACACTAGACCTTATTTTATCTTCTACTAAGCGCGGAAAAATGGGGAAAAAGCACACTGATAACTTAAAGTTCCGCGCATATGCACTAGACCTTATTTTATCTTATACTAAGCGTTGTTGAAAAATGGGAAAAAGACACATTAATTCTTGAAATATTGGTTGGCATTAAAATGGTAATTAATGAATATATAATGTCATATTAATAAAAAAAAAGGATTACTATGCACTGTTAACTGCCACACATAGACACTAGACATAATTGTATCTTTTACTAAACGTGTTTGAAGGTTTTACATTAAATGGGTAAGTTATAGTTATGTCACCAATTTAAAGTTCTTATATATGATCAATGTCAATTAAAATATCAATGTCAAACATCATATTATTATAAACACCAATATTAATGAAAATATATATGATATTCACATATAATTATGTCATCAATTTATAAATAACGTTTCGGACCCGAATCAAAGACTTGACTAAGTCATAAATAACATTCTGGACCAGAATCAAAGACTTCACTAAGTCATAAATAACGTTCCAGCCCTACTGGAATCGATGAAACTCGAACACATGCACGTTTACCCAAAAATCAACTTTTAGTCAAGCTTTTCATTTCCAAAACTCAAGAAAGCTTTAACTTAGGATTTTTTTTCCAACACAAATTCGATTTACCTCGGGAAGCATTCCCCTCCACATCGTAAGCTATAAACATTAAAATTAAGATCACGAAAAGGACAATTTACTGACTATAATTTGAAAAAGACAAACAACCAAACAAGTCATTACATTAGATATCAATCAAACAATTGCTCGTCCTCGAGCGAAAAATAAATATATGGAAAAAGTACCTGATTCGTCGAACAATTGTGGATATCTACTCCGCATATCTGTCTTGCACAAGTGGCCTCCTCGACCGGACGATGCTTCCATTGCACCTTCACTGAAGCAATATCCTTGGACCTGAACTTTCTAACCTGCTTATCCAAATGGCCACAAGCTCTTACTCAAATGACAGATTCTGATAAAAAATCACTGAATCCCATTGGATGATATAGGACACATCATAATGATACTTTTTCAACATAAAGACAGGGAACACCGGATGCACGCCTGATAAATCTGGTGGCAAAGGAAACTTATAAGTCGCCTGAGCAACTTGTTGAAAGATCTTAAATAGTCCGATATACCATAAATTAAACTTGTATTTCTTTCCAATTCTCATCACTCTATTCCTAGGAAAACATTCAATAGAACATAATCACCTACCATGAACTCCATATCACGAACCTTCCATTCTGCATACTCCTCTTGCCCACTCTGAGCTGATAGGAACTTCTCATGAATCAACTTCACTTTATCCAAGAAATCTATCAACATGTCTGTACACCACAACCTCACCTCAAAATCATCGAACCAACCAATCAGAGATCGATATCTCTTACCATACAAAGCCTCAAGTGGTTCCATCTCAATACTCGAATGATAACTATTGTTGTAGACAAATTCCACTAAGGGATATAATTGGTCCTAATGACCACCAAAGTCGATCCCACATGCCCGTAATATTTCCTCGAGAACATGAATAGTCCGCTCATATTGACCATCCATTTGTGGATGAAATGCTATAGTGAGTCCCCATATCCTTATGTAGAGTCCTCCAAAAGTAAGAGGTGAACTGAGTGCCTCTGTCTGAAATAATAGAGATGGGAACTCTATGGAACCGCACTACATCTCGAATGTAGATATTTACCAACCTATCCTAATTGGAGGTAATCTGAACCGGAATGAAGTGTGCACACTTCCTAATTTGTACACGATAATCCAAATAGCATCAAACTTGCACAAAGTCTTTGGCAACTATACTATAAATTCCATATCAATCCGCTCATATAATCGATTGCGGCTTTATAACTTTTTAGACTAAACAACTTGGATTGAAAAATGAATTGGATAAGACTTTGCATTGTGGTACTTTATGGCCGAAATGGCATTGGTTATTGAATTGCTTGGTATCAATTGTGGGGCGGAATTTTACACGTCTTGTTAGGTGTGTAATCCCCTATTGTTAACTACATTATTGAGCCTTAAATGTGGCATGTTTGGTTATTGAATTCGGGCCTTGAAAAATGTGGAAAAGTTTGTAGAAACAAAGGAAGTGCTGTCCGATTTTCCGTAGAATTTGGTGACTTTACACTTAGAATATTCTACGTTTGAAGCTAGAGATTAATAGACGTATTATGGTCATTATAGGTTGACATACTACATACGGCATATTGGACTTAGCAAGTGGATTGAACCGAAGAGGTATGTGGAACTTTCTTATCTCTTGAGCATGACTAGTTGTAAATATATAGTACGGTAGACGTACGAGATTTTGATGAATCTAGTTTCATTTGATATCCTTGACTTGTTTTAAGAATGTCTAAGTTGGTTGAGTTAGGGAATTAACTCACTTGTTGTAAAGATTAAGGATATCTTAGTTTCTAAAGATAAGAGACTTGAAGTATTTTTGAAAGTATATGATACTTGGTTTTTGGAAAGTTTAAGTCTCTTGGTTATAAAGAAGAATGTAAGTGTCTAAAGTATAAAGTTAGTATAATGGCTTTATGGGAAGTTGGTTATAATAGATTTATGAAAAGTTAAAAGAATGGTTTACTCTAGCAATGTAAATTAAGATAAAATGACTTGAAAGGAAGAAAGACAAATTGATTTGAAGGCATCAATTGCTTAAAGTTTTAAAGTAAAAAGTCACTTGATTTAGAAGTCTTTAAATGTAGTTCTAAAAGGTATTGTGACTTGTTTTGAAACGTAGATATGACTTGATACTACGGTTATTAGTATCTTGGAAGTTTTATATGAAAAAGAGTCATTTTAAAATAATAGAAGTATGTAGTACTTTGGGTTAAATTCCCGAATTTTATAATGACATGTTAGTGCCTTAAGTAAACTAAAATGAGAGTGTATATGAACAAAGCTAATAAGAAGTTAGGGGATTTCTTAACTTGCTTATGATAATTATGATAAGCCGGTGGTGCTTATGTTATGTATGATAAGCCGGTAGTGCTTATGTTATGTATGATAAGCTGGTAGTGATTATGTTATGTATGATAGCCGGTTGTGCTAGTGATATATTATTCATTACGGGGTCATTCCCCGGGTTTGTGGCATTTGCATATTCCGTGGATTTGCTACCCATGATGTGAGGAATACCTCATGCGAGTCTGTAGGGCTCATGCGGGTGAAATAGTCCTATGCGGGGCGGACCAGTCCTATGCAAGGAAATTACTTCATGCGGGTCCATACGACCTATGCGAGCGGATACAGTCTATGCGAGGAAGTTACCTCATGCGGGTCCATACGACATATGCGGGTGAAATAGTCCCAGGAGTAGGATTGCTTAATGACACTACGGGCGGGTGGCCCTACTTTGATCATGAGCCTCCTATTTTTATGCAGTAAAGTATACTCTTGTTTACTCTCATTGTTAGTAAGGCACAATGTACTGTTATTTGAGGTATCATCCATGTCTCCAGCTTTATTTAAGACTTTATGATTTCATTACAGTACTTTCAGTTTCACATACTTGGTACATGTTGACCTCCTTCGGCTGCGTTAAATCCGCAGTAGAGTATACAGTTCTTGATCCTCACTCTTAGGATCACTGTCACTGTTGAGAAGCTCCATTACTCGAGTCTTATCCTTGGTTCGAATCCACGGTATTGTCGGTTGTTGTACATTCGTGGTATGGCGGGGCCCTGTCCACAGCTTGTTATTCTTAAGTGCAGAGTCATGTCTTGTGGATTGGGTTGTAAAGGAAAAAAAAAAGATGTACTGTTTTATTTTTGGATTATGTATATTTTACGGAAGGTGGCCTTATCGGCTAGCCTGTTGATATTTAATGTCTAAGTATTTTTATGAGTTGTGTATGTTCCGCTATTCTCTGATGTATACCAGAAAGGGGTGCCAGTAGGGCACGATCGCGAGCGGTCGGGTCGTGATAAAAGTGGTATCAGAGCTGTTAGTCCTCGGAAAGTGTCTACAGACCGTGTCTAGTAGAGTCTTGGTTATCAGTGTGTTGTGTACCACATCTATAATCAGGAAGCTGCAAGACATTTAGGATTGGTTTCCATTCTTCTCACTCTGAGATCGTGCGATAGAGTTGTGTGGTTAGGGTCGTCTCTCCCTAACGAGTTATGTTGATTGCAGCTACGAGAAAAGCGATGACCAGGAAAGATTATGTGGATTGCGTATCCAGGTTGGTAATAATTGTAGTATAGTTGGTATTATGACATACAACTATACGGATTTATGTATGAGGGTCAGACGCGTGTTGCCTAGAATGATTTTGGATTACCAAGGATTGGTAAGGATTAAATAGATACCGGGAAGGTATGAAATAGTTTAATGAATTCTCATCAAGGTTTTACGTACTAATTTGAGATAATTAGGAGATGATGAGTTGTCTGAGAAGGTAATGGACCCTTAAGAAGTTATAATTAAGGGACTTAATGGAAACTATGTTAATAGATTAAGCTACGTGGTATGATTAACAGAATGGTACGGATGAGATCCGTATAGAGTAAGTATGGTTGTTGTGATCAAGACAACACGATTATGGTATTATGAGAAGTTATTGTACCCGAATACGGAGGGACTGATAAGGTAGGCTTGGAGCATGGAAATTGTGAGCCTAAGAATATTGATAACCGCCGAGACGTTAGGTATATAAGGCCTTCTCGGGTAGTAAAGAATTAAGTCAGACCAAGGATAAGAGTTAAGTGCGACGCCGAGTCGGGTTGAGGACCTATTAAGGGTCGCCCCATAGCCTGAAATGGAATGGGATCAGTTGGTAGTAGTCCCGCTACGTGACAGGGTCACGAGGGTGCAAGGCCCAAGTCTAGTTAATCGTGTTACGGGTTCGTGGATGCATTCCACCAGAACCAGGTTGTGAGAGCCGTAAATGGCCTTATATTATTTAATTTAGTAACTCCAAAGATTGGAGGCCTGATTTAGTATGGAAGTTATGTACGTATGCTAGTATATGTTTGGAAGTACGGAAAGAGTACGACTAGTAAGAAAGAGAGCAACCAAGCGTAAATGAATAGAGCCTGAATCCATGAGAACCTTTCGATGTGACTACACCCATGAGTGATGGGTGGTAGCTGAGCGGGTATATAATAATTGCCCGGTGACGATACAGTCGTCGGACCCTAGCAGACCTAGCAGAGCTGTTATGACAGACTTTGAGGCATTATGGGTACGGGCTAGTTGGCCTCTTGTTATGCCAACGTTGACTGCAGAGAGAGATTTGTTCGATTTCAGTTTTCCGGTAAGCCGATTATCGAGTGGAAAGGAAGGGGTGGTAACCAGTGAATTATCCTTCCTTCTTTGACATCATTGTTTTTAATAAGTCTGTGTGACTTGTTCATTTGAAGTAAATTGATGCAGAAGGTAAGTAATACTGGAATTTGAAGGAGTTTTATGTTAAGTGCCCTTGGGGGTACTTGGAGTTGGTTTGGTGTGGCGGTCAGGGCCACGACCTTCCGGATAATTCCAAGAAAGCAAGCAAGCAAGAATAAGATAAGTACGAGTGTTGCCTGCGGAAAACAGAAGACATCGTTGGTAGGTTTTGAAAGTCTACATGATTATAAGGTGGCGCTTGATGATTAAGATTTTGAAAGGGAGATAAGTTCTCTCCCCCACGTAAAAGGATAGTTTTACGTATTATGGGGTTATGTGTACCCATGTTGTTAGAAGAAGGATAGGAGACTGGTAAGGTCTTCAGTATCGTTATGCCATAGGTTACAGTTTTAGATAACCGTGGGAAAAAGTATTGTGTGGGGTAATTGAGAACGACGTTAGGAAATGGTCGAGGAAGTGTCATAAGGATATAAATGCAGGTAGTACGCATGCGTGAAACTGTATGATTATGAATCAGGATAGAAATACTTTTGCTAATAATAAACATAAGGAAGGGTTATGACCAGAATGATAAAAGAGAATGCAACTATGGTTATGTAAGTTGCACGAGATATGATTACCCCAGACTAGTGTAAAGACCATTAGTAAATGATGGGCAGTAAGAACACCTCGAGGAAAGGTGGTAACATCTGTACTGACGAGAAGGATAGTAGGAAAATACGGGGGGGTATGGGACCCCAGGACAACTTGAAATGAATTATAAAGGAAAGACGAGTAGACACTCGAACGATAAGAAATCTTGACAAGCCATTAGATTATGTAATACCATGAATTGAGGTTGAACACCTGATTATAAGCTCTATAAGCCAAGAGAGAATAATAGGATTACTACTTGACGAGATCAAGGAAATCTCCCCCTAAAATTGTGATTGGCAGGAAGTCTTAGCCATGAGGCAAGCAAAGGAATCAAATCTAAGTATAGTGACCAAGTTTGGTTGCAACAGAGAAAGGGAAACAGGAACTATAATTGAGATTAAGGATGCCCGAATATTTGGCAAGTATGAAAAAGGCTTCCAGTTATTGGAAGATAAGTTGACCACGACTACAGTTCTAACCCCTCCTGAGAGACTAGAGGGTTAGGTTACTATTGTAACACTTTGGGTGTTGGGCTAGGTTGTGTGCTGACGTAACACGATAAGGTTAGAGCCTATGTTTCCCGACGGTTAGGGAAGCATGAAAGGAATTATGCTACTCACTATTTAGAGTTGGCGGCAGTTAATCGTGCCTTGAAGATTTGGAGGCATTCCTTTTATAGACTTCATGTGGATATTTGTGCAGACCACAAGAGCCTCCGGTATATCTTCAGACAGAGACAGCTGAATTTGCGACAGAGACGGTGGTTAGAGTTACTCAAGGATTGTGATATTGATATCCTATACCACCCGGGGAAAGCCGAGACGGTTACAGATGCTCTTAGTCGTTGATCTATGGGTAGTCTGTCAGATGGGCAGCCAGATAGACAGGATGTGGTCCGGGAGATTCATCAGCTACCGAGCTGAGGGGTTCGATTATTTGTTTCCAAGGTTAATGGAGTTTAGATCCGAGAGGTTGCCGAGTCATCCGTCTTTGAGAAGGTAAAAATGCGACAGTATAAGGATCCAGTTATGATACGGTATCGAGATACGACTCTTCGAGAGGAGGAAAGTTTATTTTAGGTAGCGCATGATGGGGTGCTAATATTCGAGGGCAGATTGTGTGCTCCCGATGTTGCAGGACTTCGTCAGCAGATTCTGAGGGAGGAACGCAGTGCTCGTTACTCTATTCATCCGGGGTTGACTAAGATGTATCATGACCTCAGATGTATGTATGGGTAAGATGACCTGAAGAGGGACGTAGCAGAGTTTGTTGCTTAGTGTCCGAGTTAGTAGCAGGTTAAGGTGGAACACCAGAAGCCCTGTGGACTACTACAGTCGATTGAGATCCCAACTTAGATATGAGAGGTAATTAATATGGATTTTGTTACAGGGTGGCATCGTACTCAGAGGAAGTGCGACTCCCTGAGAGTCATAGTAAACAGGCTGACGAAACCAGCCCATGTTCTTCCGGTTAGGACCACTTACTCGGCTGAGGATTATGCTAGATTATATAGCAGAGAGATTGTGAGACTGCACGGGGTTCCTACATTTATGATGTCAGACAGATGAGCTCAATTTATGGATAACTTCTGGAGGTTTTCCAGAAGGGGTTAGGGACACAAGTGAGTCTCAGTGTTGCATTACACCCTCAGACCGACGGACAGGCAGAGCGTACTATCCAAGCACTTGAGGATATGCTGCGGGCCTGTGTTATTGATTTCAGGGGTAGCTGGGAGGATCACTTGCCTCTTGTTGAGTTTGCTTATAACAACAACTACCATTCTTGCATTCAGATGACGCCATATGAGGTTTTGTATGGGCAGAAGTGTTATACCCCATAATTCCCAGGACAAGTTTATAAGAATGTATGTAAGAACTCAAGTGTTAAGATTTGAGACTAGTAAAAATTTATCGAAATTTTGGAAATGTCGGAAAACAAAATATTGCGACGAATGGGAGGGCTACACGTGCCACCCCCCCCCCCCCCTTAGTTGGTCTTGGACGATTTGGACATGGACTAAATGGTCATTTGACCATAATTAGATGACCAAGTCTTGCTAAGTCTAAGAGTTTGATATTATTGACTTAGTCAAAGGGCCACTTGGCTTGATCCTTGTGAAATTCATCCAAGCCACCCGTTTGTTCTAATCTTGGCCCTCCATAGTGTTATATATACATACTAGTAGCAAGACAAGGCTTCCATACTTAGAAAAAATTTCAAGAAAATGTGTTCTTCACAAGTATTGCTCTCGGGTTTGGAGGGTTTCAAGAAGAGAAATTTTTCGTTTGTTGTTCATTAACATCCATACTTTAAACCAAGGTTCCTAAGAGTGTTGTAAGGGCATCTCAATAGAAAGATCTCGGAAAAGAGTCGTTTTCGTATTAGTCGCAAGGTGAAAACCTAGTCACTTCCCTAGGCTTGGATTGGGAATTGAAAGAAAGTTATTTGTGATCTTATAAGGGCTTCAAGTGGCGGATTGGAGTGTCAAGGAGGGCCTCTAAGTTGTAAGGGAGCGACTTCGGATCTTGAAGTGGATTAAGGCTCGTTAAGGTAACAATCTTGTTCTCTTAAGTGTTAGAAGATTATATATTGTTGTAGCCTTACATTTTAACTAGCATGAAGTATATGTATATAAGATTGATAAGTGTTATGGATATTGGAAGCCTAAAGTCCGAAATGACATTGCTAGCCATTTGAAATTGAAATACAATTTGGTCGATAATTAGAATCGTCGCATGTTACCTACTTGAAGATTGTAGTAGTTATAATCAATTGCGGCTTGATAACATGTTATACTAAACAACTTGAATTGAAAAGGAATTGGAAAGGTTGATATGTTGTTACACCTTTGGCCGAGAATGACATTGTATGTTGGACTAGTTTGATATCAATTGTGGGGCGGAATTTTACATGTCTTGAAGGCGTGTAATCCCCTATTGTTAACTACATTGTTGATCCTTAAATGTGGCGTGTTTGGTTATTGAATTCGGGCCTTGAAAAAGGTGGAAAAGTATGTAGAAACAAAGGAAGTGTTGTCCGATTTTCCGTAGAATTTAGTGACTTTGCACTTAGAATATTCTACGTTTGAAGTTAGAAGTTAATAGATGTATTATGGTCATTATAGGTTGACATACTACGTACGGCATATTGGACTTAGCAAGTGGATTAAACCGAAGAGGTATGTGGAAACTTTCTTATCTCTTGAGCATTAGTAGTTATAAAGGTATAGTACGGTAGACGTACGAGATTTAAATGAGTTCATTTCATTTGATATCCTTGACTTGTTTTAAGAATGCCTAAGTTGGTTGAGTTAGAGAATTAACTCACTTGTTTTTAAAGGATAGAAATGCCTTGGTTTCAAAAGCATAAAGTTGGTTGTGATAACTTTATGGAAAAAGTAAAAAGAATGGTTTATTCTAATAAGATAAACAAAGATTTCTTGACTTGAAAATGTATAGAATACTTGATTTGGAAAGTATTGGTTCCTTGAGCTATTCTAAAGTTGAGAAACTTGATACTAAAGATAAGAGACTTGAAGCATTTTGAAAGTATACGATACTTGGTTTTTCGAAAGTATATGTCTCTTGATTATAAAAAGAATGTAAGTGTCTAAAGTATAAAGCTAGTATAACGGCTTTATGGGAAGTCGGTTATAATAGCTTTATGGAAAGTTAAAAGAGTGGTTTACTCTAAGTAATGTAAGTAATAATAAATGACTTGAAATAATGAAAGACAAATTGATTTAAAGGCATCAATTGCTTAAGGTTTTAAAAGAAAGAAGGCACTTGATTTAGAAGCCTATAAATGTATTTCTAAAAGGTATTGTGACTTGTCTTGAAAAGTAGTTATGACTTGATACTACGGTTATTAGTATCTTGGAAGTTTTATATGAAAAAGAGTCATTTTAAAAGAGTAGAAGTACGTAGTACTTTGGGTTAAATTCCCGAATTTTATAATGACATGTTAGTGCCTTAAGTAAACTAAAATGAGAGTGTATATGAACAAGGCTAATAAGAAGTTAGGGGATTTATTAACTTACTTATGTTATGTATGATAAGCCGGTAGTGCTTATGTTATGTATGATAAGCCGGTAGTGTTTATGTTATGTATGATAGCCGGTTGTGTTAGTTTATGTTATTCTTACGGGGTAAAGCCCTGAGTTACTACTAATTCCATGGATTTGCTACCCATGATGCGAGTGCGGCGTTTGTACTCATTGCGGGCCCACCGGGCCTAAGCGGGTGAAATAGTCCTGTGCGGGTGAAATAGTCTCATGCGGAGCGTATCGCTCCATTGCGGGTCCGTAGGACCAATGCAGGTGAAATAGTCCCATGCGAGGCGGATGACCTCATTGCGGGTCCACAGGACCTATGCGGGTGAAATAGTCCCAGGAGTAGGATTGCTTAATGATACTACGGGCGGGTGGCCCTACTTTGATCATGAGCCTCCTATTTTTATGTAGTAAAGTATACTCTTGTTTACTCTCATTGTTAGTAAGACACAGTGTACTGTTATTTAAGTTATCATACATGTCTTCAGTTTTATATTAGACTTTATTATTTCATTACAGTACTTTCAGTTTCACATACTTGGTACATGTTGTACTGACCTCCTTCGAGGGGCTGCGTTCATGCCGCAGGTAGAGTATACAGGTTGCTGATCCTCACTCTTAGGATCACTGTTCAGTTGTTGGGAAGTTCCATTACTCCGGAGGCTTATCCTTGGTTCAGATCCCTGGTATGGTCGGTTATTGTACATTTAGGGGTATGGCGGGGCCCTGTCCCGTCACAGTAGTTATTCTTAGAGGTCTGTAGTCATGTCTTGTGGTTTGGGTTGTAAATAAAAAAAAAGGAAAATTTAACTGATGTTTTTGGGTTATGTATATTTTACGGAAGGTGGTCTTATCGGCTAGCCTGTTGATTTTTATTGTCTAAGTATTTTTATGAGTTGTGTATGTTCCACTGCTATTCTCTGATGTATAACGGGAAGGGGTGCCCAGGTAGGGCACCAGTCGCGGGCCCGGGGTCGGGTCGTGACAAAAGTGGTATCAGAGCAGTTAGTCCTCGGAAAGTGTCTACAGACTGTGTCTAGTAGAGTCTTGGTTATCGGTGTGTTGTGCACCACATCTATAACCAGGAGGCTGCAGGACATTTAGGATTGGTTTCCATTCTTCTCACTCTGAGATCGTGCGATAGAGCTGTGTGGTTAGGGTCGTCTCTCCCTAACAAGTTATGTTGATTGCAGCTACGAGAAAGGCAACATTGACCCAGGAAAGATTATGTGGATTGCGTATCCTGGTTGGTAATAATTGTAGTATAGTTGGTATTATGAAATACAACTATACGGATTTATGTATGAGGGTCAGACGCGTGTTGCCTAGAATGATTTTAGATTACCAGGAATTGGTAAGGACTAAATAAATACCGGGAAGGTATGAAACAGTTTAATGAACTCATCAAGGTTTTACGTACTAATTTGAGATAATTTGGTGATGATGAGTTGTCTGAGAAGGTAATGGACCCTTAAGAAGTTATAATTAAGGGACTTAATGGAAGACTATGTTAATATATTATGCTACGTGGTATGATTAAGAGAATGGTACGGATGAGACCCGTATGGAGTAAGTATGGTTGTTGTGATCAAGACAACACGATTATGGTATTATGAGAAGTTATTGTACCCGAATACGGGGGGACTGATAAGATAGGATTGGAGCATAGAAATTGCGAGCCTAAGAATATTGAAAACCACCGAGACCTTAGGTATATAAGGCCTTCTCGGGTAGTAAAAATTTAAGTCAGACAAAGAGTAATAGTTAAGTGCGACGCCGAGTCGGGTTGAGGACCTATTAAGGGTCGCCCCATAGCCTGTAACGGAATGGGATCAACTGGTAGTAGTCCCGCTACGTGACAGGGTCACGAGGGTGCAAGGCCTAAGTTTAATTAAATGGTTTTACGGGTTCGTGGACGTATTCCCCGGAACCAGGTTGTGAGAGCCGGAAATGGCCTTATATTGTTTAATTTAGTAACTCCAAGGATTGGAGGCCAGAATTGGTATGGAGTTATGTACGTAAGCTAGAATAAGTTTGGAAGTACGGAAAAGAATACGACCGGTAAGAAAGTGAGAAACAAAGTGTAAAAGATAGAGTCTGAATCCATGAGAACCTTTCGAGGTAACTACACCCGTGAGTGATGGGTGGTAGCTGAGCGGGTGTATAATAATTGCCCGGTGACGATACGTTTAATTCAGCGCACCTAGTAGAGCTGATATGACAGACCTTGAGGTCATTATGAGTACAGGTTAGTTGGCCTCTTGTTATGCCAACGTTGACTACAGAGAGAGATTGGTTCGGTACCAGTTTTCCGATAAGCCGGTTATCGAGTGGAAAGGAAGGGAAGTGGTTGTAACCAGTGAATTATCCTTCCTTCTTGGACATAGTTGATTTTAATAAGTCTGTGTGACTTGTTCATTTGAGGTGAATTAATGCAAAAAGTAAGTAATACTCGAATTTGAAGGAGTTTATGTTAAGTGCCCTTGGTGGTACTTGGAGTTGGTTTGGTGTGGCGGTCAGGGCCACGACCTTCCGGATAATTTTAGGAAAATGCGCAAGGCAAGAATAAAATAAGTATGAGTGCTGCCTGTGGAAAAACTGAAGGCATCTTGGGTAGGTTTTGAAAATCTACACGATTTTAAGGCAGTTCTTGATGATTAGATATTTACAGGACCGCAAGAGGACCCTGTGATTAGGGTTGTGACTCCAAGGAAAGTTTATTTAAGGGAGATAAGTTCTCCCCCCCCCCCCACGTAAAAGGATAGTTTTACGTATTATGAGGTTATGTGCACCCATGTTGTTAGACGAAGGATAGGAGACTGGTAAGATCTTTAGTATCGTCATGCCATAGGTTACAGTTTTAGATAACCGTGGGAAAAGTATTGTGTTGAGGTACTTAAGAACGACGTTACGAAATGGTCGAGGAAGTGTGGTAAGGATATAAATGCAGGTAGTACACATGTATAAAACTGTACGATTACGAATCAAGATAAGAAATCTTGACAAGTCATTGGATTATGTAATACCGTGAATTGAGGTTGAATACCTGACTATAAGCTCTACGAGCTGGGAGAGTAATCGGGTTACTACTTGAAGAGATCATGGAAATCTCCCCCCCTAAATTGTGATTGACAGGAAGTCTTAGCCATTAGGCAAGCAAAGGAATCAAATCTAAGTTAGTGACCAAGTTTGGTTGCAATAGAGAAAGGGAAACAGGAACCATAAATGAGATTAAGGATGCCGAATATTTTGCAAGTATGGAAAAGGCTTCCAGTTAATGGAAGATAAGTTGACCACGACTACAGTTCTAACCCCTCCTGAGAGACTAGAGGGTTAGGTTTTTATCGTAACACTTTGGGTGTTGGGCTAGGTTGTGTGCTGACGCAACACGATAAGGTTAGAGCCTATGTTTCCTGACGGTTAGGGAAGCATGAAAGGAATTACGCTACTCACGATTTAGAGTCGGCGGAAGTTAATCGTGCCTTGAAGATTTGGAGGCATTCCTTATACAGACTTCATTTGGATATTTGTGCAGAACACAAGAGCCTCCGGTATATCTTCAGACAGAGGCAGCTTAATTTGCGATAGAGACGGTGGTTAGATTTACTCAAGGATTGTGTTATTGATATCCTATACCACCCGGGGAAAGTCGAGACGGTTACAGATGCTCTTAGTCGTGGATCTATGGGTAGTCTGTCAGATGGGCAGCCAGATAAACAGGACGTGGTCCGTGAGATTCATCAGCTACCGAGCCGAGGGGTTCGATTATTTGTTCCAAGGTTAATGGAGTTTAGATACGAGAGGTTGCCGAGTCTTCCTTCGTCGAAGAGGTGAAGAGGCGACAATATGAGGATTCAGCGTTAGTATGTGATCGAGATTCGACTCTCTGAAAAGAGAAGAGCATGTTTGAGTAGCACCAGATGGGGTGTTGTGATATGAGGATAGATTGTGTGTACCAGGTGCTGCAGGACTTGTCAGCAGGTTTTAGAGGAGGCACGCAGTGCTTATTGCTCTATTGTTCGGGGTCGACTAAGATGTACCATGACCTCAGATGTATGTATTGGTGGGATGGCCTGAAAAGGGACGTGACAGGTTTTGTTGCTCAGTGTCCTAATTGTAGCAGGTCAAGGTGGAACACCAGGAGCCCGGTGGGCTACTACAGGCGATTGATATCCCAACTTAGATATGGGAGGTAATTAATATTGATCTTGTTACAGGGTGGCATTGTACTCAGGGGAAGTGCGACTCCCTGGGGGTCATAGTAAACAGGCTGACGAAATCAGTCGTGTTCTTTCGGATAGGACCACTTACTCGGCGGAGGATTATGCTAGCTTATATAGCAGGGAGATTGTGAGACTGCACGGGGTTCTTACATTTATGATGTCATACAGATGAACTCAGTTTAAGGCTGACTTCTGGAGGTTTTCCAGAAGATATTAGGGACACAGGTGAGTCTCAGTGTGGCATGTCACCCTCAGACCGACGGACAGGCAAATCGTACTATCCAGACACTTGAGGATAGGTTGTGGGCCGGTGTTATTGATTCAGAGTTAGCTGGAAGAATTATTTACCTCTTGTTGAGTTGCGTATAACAAAAGCTACCATTCCAGTATCCAGATGGACCTGTATGAGGCTCTGTATGAAGAAAGTGTAGACTCGCCGATTGGTTGGTTCAGCGTAGGCGAGGTTCAGTTAATTGGCCCAGATTTGATTAAGCGGGCTGTGGATAAGGCGAAACCTATCCAGGAAAGATTATTAGCAAGCTCAGAGTCGACAGAAGTTGTATGCAGATAACTGACGTCGACACTTGGAGTTCAGGTTCACGTTCTGGTATAAGTATTGTTATGTGGCCACGTGTGGCATTATTGGTATGTAGGGGTTGTAAAAGGACTATGTCGCTATCCATAAGATTGACCCCAAAAGAACAATCGGGGACGAATGTTTCTAAGGGGGAAAGAATGTTACACCCCGTAATTCCCAGGACATGTTTATAAGAACGTACGTAAGAACTCAAATGTTAAGATTTGAGACTAGTAAAAATTTATCGAAATTATGGAAATGTCGGAAAACGAAATATTGCGACGAATGGGAGGGCGGCACGTATCACCCCCCCCCCCCCCCTTAGTTGGTCTTAGACGATTTGGACATGGACTAAATGGTCATTTGACCATAATTTAGATGACCAAGTCTTGCTAAGTCTAAGAGCTTGATATTATTGACCTAGTCAAAGGGCCACTTCGCTTGATCCTTGTGAAATTCATCCAAGCCACCCATTTGTTCTAATCTTGGCCCTCCATAATGTTATATATACATACTAGTAGCAAGACAAGGCTTCCATACTTGGAAAAAAATTCAAGAAAATGTGTTCTTCACAAGTATTGCTCTCGGGTTTAGAGGGTTTCAAGAAGAGAAAATTTTTGTTTGTTGTTCATTAACATCCATACTTTAAACCAAGGTTCCTAAGAGTGTTGTAAGGGTATCTCAATAGAAAGATCCCGGAAAAGTGCCGTTTTCGTATTAGTCGCAAGGTGAAAACCTAGTCACTTCCCTAGGTTTGGATTGGGAATTGAAGGAATGTTGTTTGTGATCTTCTAAGGGCTTCAAGTGGTGGATTGGAGTGTCAAGGAGGGGATCTAAGTTGCTAGGGAGCGACTTCGGATCTTGAAGTGGATTAAGACTCGTTAAGGTAACAATCTTGTTCTCTTAAGTGTTAAAAGATTACATATTGTTGTAGCCTTACATTTTAACTAGCATGAAGTATATGTATATAAGACTGATAAGTGTTATGGATATTGGGAGCCTAAAGTCCGAAATGACATTGTTAGCCATTTGAAATTGAAATACAATTTGGTCGATAATTAGAATCGTCGCATGTTACCTACTTGAAGATTGTAGTAGTTATAATCAATTGCGGCTTGATAACATGTTATACTAAACAAATTGAATTGAAAAGGAATTGGAAAGGTTGATATGTTGTTACAACTTTGGCCTAGAATGACATTGTATGTTGGACTAGTTTGATATCAATTGTGGGGCAGAATTTTACACGTCTTGTAGGCGTGTAATCCCCTATTGTTAACTACATTGTTGAGCCTTAAATGTGGCATGTTTGGTTATTGAATTCGGGCCTTGAAAAAGGTGGAAAAGTATGTAGAAACAAAGGAAGTGCTGTCCGATTTTCCGTAGAATTTAGTGACTTTGCACTTAGAATATTCTACGTTTGAAGTTAGAAGTTAATAGACGTATTATGGTCATTATAGGTTGACATACTACGTACGACATATTGGACTTAGCAAGTGGATTAAACCGAAGAGGTATGTGGAAACTGTCTTATCTCTTGAGCATGAGTAGTTATAAAGGTATAGTACGGTAGACGTACGAGATTTAAATGAATTCATTTCATTTGATATCCTTGACTTGTTTTAAGAATTTCTAAGTTGGTTGAGTTAGAGAATTAACTCACTTGTTTTTAAAGGATAGAAATGCCTTGGTTTCAAAAGCATAAAGTTGGTTGTGATAACTTTATGGAAAGTAAAAAGAATGGTTTATTATAATAAGGTAAACAAAGATTTCTTGACTTGAAAATGTATAGAATACTTGATTTGGAAAGCATTGGTTCCTTGAGCTATTCTAAAGTTAAGAAACTTGATACTAAAGATAAGAGACTTGAAGCATTTTGAAATTATACGATACTTGGTTTTTCGAAAGTATAAGTCAATTGATTATAAAAAGAATGTAAGTGTCTAAAGTATAAAGCTAGTATAACGACTTTATGGGAAGTCGGTTATAATAGCTTTATGGAAAGTTAAAAGAGTGGTTTACTCTAAGTAATGTAAGTAATGATAAATGACTTGAAATAATGAAAGGCAAATTGATTTAAAGGCATCAATTGCTTAAGGTTTTAAAAGAAAGAAGTCACTTGATTTAGAAGCCTATAAATGTATTTATAAAAGGTATTGTGACTTGTCTTGAAAAGTAGTTATGACTTGATACTACGGTTATTAGTATCTTGGAAGTTTTATATGAAAAAGAGTCATTTTAAAAGAATAGAAA
Source organism: Przewalskia tangutica (assembly GCA_029844215.1). Lineage (NCBI taxonomy): Eukaryota > Viridiplantae > Streptophyta > Magnoliopsida > Solanales > Solanaceae > Przewalskia > Przewalskia tangutica. The sequence goes on from CM056724.1 coordinate 53,869,054, forward strand.
TACGTAGTACTTTGGGTTAAATTCCCAGATTTTATAATGACATGTTAGTGCCTTAAGTAAACTAAAATGAGAGTGTATATGAACAAGGCTAATAAGAAGTTAGGGGATTTCTTAACTTACTTATGTTATGTATGATAAGTCGGTAGTGCTTATGTTATGTATGATAAGCCGGTAGTGCTTATGATATGGATGATAGCCGGTTGTGCTAGTTTATGTTATTCTTACGGGGTAAAGCCCCGGGTTACTACTAATACCATGGATTTACTACCCATGATGCGAGTGAGGCGTTTGTACTCATTGCGGGCTGTCACGACCAAATTTCGGGCCATGACGGTACTCCTACCGGTACCGCCGTATATGTCGAGAATAGCAATGAACATACATAACACATTACTTAGAGAAAAGGGTAAACATTACTGGCCAGCCGATAAGGCTGCCTTCCATAAAACATACTTAAACAAAAGTATAGTAATACAACTGGTTCTTATAGCCCAAAACACATAGGTGACCACAGCACTTAAAGATAACAATCGTATGACAGGTCCCGCCATACCCTGAATGTACAAAATACCTATAGCATCGTGGAATATTCGTACCAATAAACAAGCTTCCGAGGGATGGAGCTTCGACACCGAGTAGTGATCCTAAGAACGAGGATCCTCAATCTGCTACCCTTACCTACGGCGTGAACGCAAACCCAGGAAGGGGTCGACACAATATGTACCAAGTATGTAAAGTGGAAAAATCGTAATAATGATACCATAAGTCCAAAGTAAGTGGAGTCATGGAAGTCAATAAAATACCCTTTATCTTGTGCCTTACTAACAATGAGAGTGACAAGTATATATATATACACATCTTTGCGTAAAATAGGGGCTCGTGATCAAAACGGTACCTCGCCGTGGTATCAATAAAACCATCCTACTCGGGACTATTTCACTGCATGGGTCCCGTGGACCCGCATGAGGTACTCTCCGTGACGGCCGCATCACGGCACGGGACTATTTCACCCGCATAAGCCCATAAGGACTCGCGTGAGGTATTCCTCGCGTCATGGGTAGCAAATCCACGAGCAGTGGTATAACGATCTTGGGGACTTTCCTCGGATATACTCTTACCACCGGCGGATGGTATAACAATATTGAAGGGTACTCGCCGGATATACTCTTACACTGGAGCAGATGGTATAACGATCTTGGGGCTTGCCCCTCAGATATACTCTTACACTGGTGCAGATGGTATAACGATTTTGGATCTGCCCCTCAGATATACTCTTACACTGGAGAAGGTGGTATGACGATCTTGGGGCTTGCCCCTCAGACATACTCTTACCCTGGAGAAGGTGGTATAACGATCTTGGGGCTTGCCCCTCAGATATACTCTTACCCTAGCTCAAACTGTCATCATACCATAATTATAAATAAGTTAAGAAAACTTATAACTTCTTATTAGTCTTGTTCATATACCCTCTCATTTTAGTTTACTTAAGGCACTTAACCATATCTATAATAAAAGAACACCGGGAGTTTAACCCAAGTACTACATACTTCAACTCTTTTGAAAATGACTCTTCTTTATACATAAAAACCTTTGGGCAATTGATACCTTAAAATCAATTTGCCTCTCCATATACTTATCTTATTTAGAGTAAATCTCTTCTCATTAACCTTTTATGAAGCTAATAAACCAACTTCCCATAAAGTTGTTATATTAACTCTACACTTTAGTAAAATCATACTTTTCCCCTAACTAAGGGAATTATACATTCTTAAAATGAAACAAGTTATTAATATACTTAAAACAAGTAAGAATACCAAATCTTGTCGTCTATCAGACTACATAGTTTCATCTAGTCATGCTCAAGAGATAGGGAAGCTTCACATACCTCTTTGGTCAATCCACTTGCCAAGTCCAAACTACCGCAAGTAATATTTCAACCTATAATAGTCATGATACGTTTATTAACCTCTAATCTTAATGTAGAACAATCCAAGTTCAAAGTTACTAAATTCTATGGAAATTTGGGCAGCATTTCCTTTGTTTCTACTCATTTTGCCACCTTTCTCAAGGCCGAATTTATCATCCAAACACCACATTTAAGGTTCAATCAATCCAACAATTCAAAGGGGATTACACACCCAAAATTCTGCCCCATAAGTTTACAACAATTCACTTAACAATTCTAAGGTAGTTTTTAGGCTACAACATGCTCATAACCTCTTCTTAACCCATTCTTCATATCCAAACCACATTTTCTAGCATGCAATGACTCTAAGAGCATTATTTTAATACCACAAGTTCATTCTTCTAAGCATGCAACACTTAGAACTAATTCTAAAGGAAGAAATGTTACCTTAAAGTTTTAGCCAAACTTATTCCAAAGACTTTGCTAGCTTTCTTGCCAAGAACACCACCACAAGCTAGCCACAAGCTTCCTTCTTGTGTTCTTAATTTTTCAGATTTCCTTAGGCTAGAATCTTCTTGGAGTTTTAGAGAGAAGGAGGAGCTTTGGAATATTTTAAGAGAGAAGGAAGAGGTTTTTCAAAGAGAGAGATGACAAATGACCAAGTCTTTAAGACTTGGTCAATATATTGCATGTAAAAAATCATATGGGGGGGGACACTTGTCCCCCACCCAGGCCCTTCCAAAAGAAAAATCTGACTTTTTCTAAGTTTTTCCGCCTGATTTCGCCTCGGCCAGCTTCGCTCCGGCACCGCGGCGCCGCAACTCCTGCGGACCCTCGGATCTTCCGGAGCCGCGGCCACGCTTCTGGCCGCGCTGAAACTTCAGCGACCTACAAGATTTTCGGCGCCATGTCTCGCCCGGCGCGCCCTGCCGCCTTGTCCGAAACACATTTCTGTCCGACTGCGCACTGAACTTGTAATTCTCATATCTTTCTACTCCGATGTCCTATCGACGAACGGTTGGTTGCGTTGGAATCTAGACTCAACAAACTACGCCCTAGGCCTTTGAAACACCTAGGAAATCTCAATGAACCGGGTCATAACCCGCCTTAAAGTTGACTAAAACCCGTCCGGAATAATCCGTCAACCTATCCTTTGAAAATTTTAAGTCTTACATGATTTCGTACGCTCTCATACGTAGGGTCAGAACTACGGGGTATAACATTCTCCCCTCCTTAGAAACATTCGTCCCGAATGTTCCTTCTAGGCTTATTCGAAACACAACATCGACATAGACCCTCTTACTATCATTTTGCAAATAAGGAAGCTCCACGAGCCACAACATACTGAAGCGTAAATGTCAAGTCAAAACTAACAAGCAGGAAAGTGGGTTACCTGGAGGTATAGGAAATAGGTGAGGGTACTTCTTCATCACGTCATCCTCTGCTTCCCACGTCATTTCCTCCCTGTTCTCGTTCCGCCATAGAACCTTGACGGAAGCCACGTCTTTCGTCCGAAGTCGTCTAACCTGACGATCGAGTATCGCTATGGGACTCTCCTCATACGATAACTCCTCTGTCACTTGGACATCATGAACCGGGTGCACTCTAGAAGGATCTCCAATACATTTCCGCAACATGGACACATGGAAGACTGGATGTACCGCCTCCAAATCGGCAGATCTAACTCATAGGCAACCTTGCCTATCCTACGGACAATCTGATAAGGCCCAATGTACCTTGGGCTGAGTTTCCCTTTCTTCCCAAATCTCATCACGCCCTTCATGGGTGACACCTTCAGGAAGACCCAATCATCTACCTCAAACTCCAAGTGTCGACGCCGATGATCTGCATACGACTTCTGTCGACTCTGAGCTGACAATAGCCGCTCCTGGATAAGCTTCACCTTATCCACTGCCTGCTGAATCAAGTCTGGCCCGACTAACTGCACTTCTCCTACCTCGAACCAGCCTATCGGTGACCTGCACTTCCTCCCGTATAAGGCCTCATAAGGCGCCATCTGAATACTAGAATGGTAGCTGTTATTATAAGCAAACTCCACCAGCGGTAAATGATCCTCCCAGCTACCCCTGAAATCAATAACACAAGCCCGCAACATATCCTCAAGTGTCTGGATAGTACGCTCGGCCTGTCCGTCGGTCTGAGGATGAAACGCAGTACTGAGTCTCACTTGGGTCCCTAACCCCTTCTGGAAAGACCTTCAGAAGTTAGCTGAGAACTGAGCTCCCCAATCTGAAATGATCGATATAGGCACTCCGTGCAGTCTCACAATCTCTCTGATATACAGTCTAGCATAATCCTCGGCCAAAAACGTCGTCCTGACTGGAAGAAAATGAGCTGATTTCGTCAGCCTGTCGATAATAACCCAGATGGAATCATGCTTCCTCTGAGTGTGAGGTAACCCTATAATAAAATCCATATTGATCACCTCCCACTTCCACATCGGAATATCAATAGCCTGCAATAGCCCACCGGGCTTCTGGTGCTCAACCTTGACCTGCTGACAGTTAGGACACTGTGCCACGAACTCCGCAACGTCTCTCTTTAGGCCATCCCACCAATACACGCATCTGAGGTCATGATACATCTTAGTCGACCTCGGATGAATAGAATAACGAGCACTGTGTGCCTCCCCCAGAATCTGCTGACGAAGTCCTGTCACCTCGGAAACACACAACCGGCCCTCGAATCTTAGCACCCCATCAGGCGCTACCTCAAATAGACTCCTCTCTTTCTGAACAGCGGCATCTCGGTACCATACCAAAATCGGATCCTCATACTGTCGCCTCTTCACCTCCTCGACGATAGAAGATTCGGCAACCTCTCGAATCCGAACTCTATCACTATCAGAATCAACCAAACGAACCCCAAGGCTCGCTAGTTGATGCAACTCTCGGACCATATCCCTCTTTTCTGGCTGAACATCAGACAGACTACCCATCGATCTGCGACTAAGGGCATCTGCAACTACATTGGCCTTCCCTGGGTGGTATAGAATATCAACATCGTAATCCTTAAGTAGCTCCAACCACCGTCTCTGACGCAAGTTCACTCCTTTGGTGAAGATGTCGGAGACTCTTGTGATCTGTGTAAATGTCCACATGAACTCCATATAAATAATGCCTCCAGATCTTTAAAGCATGAATCACCGCTGCCAACTCCAAGTCATGCGTGGGATAGTTCTTCTCATGCTTCCTAAGTTGTCGAGATGCATAAGCTATAACTCTGCCGTGCTGCATCAGCACGCACCCAAGCCCGACACCTGATGCGTCACAATAAACCACATATCCATCTAAGCCCTCTGGAAGAGTAAGAACTGGGGCGGTCGTCAACTTCTCCTTTAGCAACTGGAACTTTCCTCACAAGTATACGTCCACCGGAACATGGTTGTCTTCTGAGTCAGCTTAGTCAAAGGTGCTGAAATAGAAGCAAATTTCTCTACAAACCTCCGATAATATCCCGCAAGGCCCAAAAGTCAAGACTGCTTGCGGTATGGTGGTCTAGGCCAAGTCTTGATCGCCTCAATCTTAGTCAGATCAACCCAAATACCGCTTACCCGATGACATGCCCTAAGAAAGTCACTGAAGCTAACCAGAACTCGCACTTCGAGAACTTGGCATACAACTGCTGGTCTCGGAGGACTCCCAAAACCGTCCTCAAATGATCTGTATGCTCCTGCTCTGTGCGCGAATACACCAAGATATCATCGATAAACACTATAACGAACATATCCAAGAATGTCCTGAACACCCTATTCATCAGATCCATGAATACTGCTGGGGCGTTGGTCAACCCGAAAGACATCACCCTGAACTCATAGTGCCCATACCGGGTCCTGAATGCAGTCAACGAGACATCGCTCTCAGTTCTTTTATACTTTGTATTTTTATTCATATTTGCAAACTCAATTGATATGTTTAGCGTTAATTACATAGTTTTCGCATATCATGCATTTTACATCATAATTATTCCGAACTACGCGTGTCTGATTCTCACCACACGGTGTGATACGTAGGCAACTCATTTTGGGTTCGACACCATAAAAAATAAAAACAAAAAAAATAAACATATTTTTCTCACTCATGCATTCCATTTATCATGTTTTCCGGCATTCATTTTACTTTGCATTCGTCCACAGTGGACAATCATTTATTTTGCACAGCTTTATATTGCTATCCTTTTGATAAATTTTTCCAAGCATACATTTTATAACATATTTGAACGAACTACGCGCACCTGATTCCCTCGGCGGGATACGTAGGCAGCCCTATTCGGGTTCGGTACCATTTATTCAAAAAAAAACAAAAAAAATTATTCGAAAAATACAAAAAAAGAAGAAATACTTTATTCAAAAAATATAAAATAAAAAAAAAAACATTTTTTTAGTATTATTGTTTAACTTTGTTGATACCAATACAGTTAGAGTTGTGCATTAAAAAAAAAAAAAGTGATAATCAGTATGGGTTGACTTTGTGGTAAACCATATATTCTTTTGGTACCTCTTATTCATACTCGCAGATAACATTGTCTTGCATGTTTCCAAGATAAGAATGAAGCCGACCTCATCGTTTCATATGCATTGTGTGGTGAGTTATTTGAATAAGTTCAATTGTATTGCATTGTGATCTAGAACTTGGCCTGAATGTGTTGAGGCGAAATCTTGAGTAACACTCTGTGTAGGAAATGATCGTAGGCTTTCTTTGACCCGTTTGAGCCTTTTCAGCCTACCAAATAACATTATCCCTAGTACACCCCTTTGAGCCTAAAACCTATTTTTTGACAACCGCATATTACACCAATACCTTTCTACGAGTGCGTCGCACTATCCTCTCTTGGCCCGACTCTCTCGAGTGCTTTAGAAATGTGTAAATGGCTGACAAAATCCTGCGCTGAAGTTTGCAAAGACAAAAATTGTCAAAGTCTCAAAGAATGAAAGCAGAGACGACTTCACATAAAGAAGAAATCAAAAGCCCCGATAAAAAAATAAAAAAAATAAAAAAAAAAGGGAATACATAACCCCGGAAAAAAAAAAAGGGGGCTCCAAATGAAAGATTCAAAAGAAGTCAATACAGAAAAACTGGGACAAAAAGAAAGCAAGTCAGCATTAAAACACACAAATATCAAGCATGGACGGAGGAATGATTAGTCACTTTTACCCAAATGATATCCATTCCTTTCACCAAGCCTACATTACAAGCCCGTGACAAGCCCTACATGATCTTATACTGAGGGTTCTCACATTAGTGGATACTTACATGACGGCCAAGCCTATGGTATCACAATTGCATGCATTGAACATCTTTTTGAGTGTGAGCGCAATTCTCTCAACGTCCCAAAATTCAAAATACTGGAATATATGTGTGAGATGGGACCTTCTTTCAGTGAGGCATTTGAAACGTGAAATTACGTTTAGTTCGAAACCTTGGATGCAAGCAAGTGTGTCGACACTCAGGTATGTTTGAGGTACTATCTGAAACTGTGTGAATTACACCAGAGTCAATCTCGGTTAGACTGAAAACAATAAAAGAACATCCTTATGCACAATACTAATTGTTGGTATCAACGGGAGTCAGAACGTAAGGTCGTCTTCCATTTTTTCAGAAAAAACAACAAAATGCATATTACATAAAATTATTTTGCATCACGAACTACGTCTTGACCTGATTCCTCTGGGATACGTGGCGCCACATCGGCTTCGGTCCCGCATCATTTTAAAATCATAAAAATTCTTTTTTTTTTTTGCAGCATGAACTACGTCTTGACCTGACTCCCTCGGCGGGATACGTAGGCGGCCACGTCGGCTTCGGTCACACCGTTAGAAACATTTCTTCCTTGTTTTGCACATGACTCGATTTTGTGCATTGGAGAATTTAGCATCCTCATATATTTTGCACCCATTACTACCTACATATTTTTGGGGGGGTTGCATTCTCATCTACTCAATTGTACATTGTCCATATTCTCGCATTAACTTTTCATTCATTATAAAAAAAAAAAAAAAAAAAAAAATGCTTACCTGATCGCCTTGATAGCGTCAAGATGTAACCTTACCCAGTTCAACATCTTCATTACCAGAAACTGGGACATTTTAAGGAATTCAGTGCAAGAAAATGGCAATAAATAGGAAAAAGCAGGCCAACTAGGTCTTCAGTGCAAACCAAGAATGCAAGCGTCAAGAGCCAAAGCTACAGAGTCGACGCTAATCAACCACTCATTTCCTAAAAAACACACAAGTTTTCTTTGAGTGCAGGATCTTCATATCAGCAAAGGCAGAAACACAACAATAAACCCATGCGGGTCACAAATGCACAACGTCTACGCAATGACGCTATCTCAACCCAGACGGGTCACAAAGCAGGTACGCCCCTAAACCAACGCCATTTCATTTTAAGCCTATGCAACGGCTTCATTCATGTTTCGTCTATGCAACGACGAGCATCTGCATCGCGTCCATGCAACGACGTCATTTTATTTTAAGCCTATGCAACAGCTTCATTCATGTTTCGTCCATGCAACGACGAGCATCTGCATTGCGTCCATGCAACGACGCCATTTTATTTTAAGCCTATGCAACGGCTTCATTCATGTTTCGTCCATGCAACGACGAGCATCTGCATTGCGTCCATGTAACGACGCCATTTTATTTTAAGCCTATGCAACGGCTTCATTCATGTTTCGTCTATGCAACGACGAGCATCTGCATCGCGTCCATGCAACGACGCCCTTTCATTTTTAGCCTATGCAACGGCTTCATTCATGTTTCGTCCATGCAACGACGAGCATCTGCATCGCGTCCATGCAACGACGCCCTTTCATTTTAAGCCTATGCAACGGCTTCATTCATGTTTCGTCCATGCAACGACGAGCATCTGCATTGCGTCCATGCAACGACGCCTTTTCATTTAAGCCTATGCAACGGCTTCATTTATGTTTCGTTCATGCAACGACGAGCATCGGCGTCTACGCAACGACGCTTTTCATTTTAAGCCTATGCAACGGCTTCATTCATGTTTCGTCCATGCAACGACGAGCATCTGCATTGCGTCCATGCAACGACGCCATTTTATTTTAAGCCTATGCAACGACTTCATTCATGTTTCGTCCATGCAACGACGAGCATCTGCATTGCGTCTATGCAACGACGCCATTTTATTTTAAGCCTATGCAACGGCTTCATTCATGTTTCGTCCATGCAACGACGAGCATCTGCATTGCGTCCATGCAACGACGCCTTTTCATTTAAGCCTATGCAACGGCTTCATTTATGTTTCGTCCATGCAACGACGAGCATCTGCATCGCGTCCGAAAACGACGTCATTTCTTTTAAGCCTATGCAACGGCTTCATTTATGTTTCGTCCATGCAACGACGAACATTTGCATTGCGTCCGAAAACGACGTCATTTCATCTACAATAACCTTGTCTTTTTCAGCACCACATCACCTGCAACCCAGTGTCAATCATACTTCGACACTGGGACATTTTTAAATCAGCGTCAGCTTTGCTTTTTGATTTTTGCATCACAACGACCCAGTGTCATCATGATTTGACACTGGGACATTTTGAGTCTGCATCATACCTATTTTTGATTTCTAGTTTATAAACAGACAAAATTGGCTACAAGTCAACATCTTTGTCCGAAGACTCTTCCATCATCTCCGTACAAAGAGGGACATGCTGTTGACAGTCAATTTTGACCCGTTTTTGTATATTTTCGTGCAATTTTAAGTATTTTAGCACACCTCATTTTAATCGTTATTTTGCATATTTTTACATAATATTCTATGTTTATTTCTTCACAAAAATGGCATTGCATCTTTTATTTTTAAATTAAGCATTATGTCGTTGTTAATATTATGTTTTTATTATTGTTATACCGTCGTTTTTATTTTAATAATATTCGCATCTTTTTAAGTAATTAATCGGCACCGCATTTTTACTTTTAATCAGGCATTAAACATGTCTTTAAAATTGCATTTTAGTATTATTGCGCCGGCATTTGCATTTTAATAATTTGACATCTTTTAAATAATTTTTTCTTTTAAATAATTAACCCGCCATGCATTTTTGTCAAACCAGTCCAGTCCAAGACACAATTTGAATCAGTCCAAGCCAACACTATTTTTAATATCATCCAAACACCTTCTTTTATTTTTCCCCCCTAAAATCAAATACCACTTTTCATTTTTCCCCCCAAAACAATACCCCACTTTTCATTTTTCCCCCCCAAATACCTAACCCTAATCCTACCCTATAAAAACAAAACATTCTCCCCCCCATTAAAAGACCTCAGCCGCACAAGCCTTCACCCTCTCTCACCTCACCCTCTCACCCTCACCCCTGCCCTCTCCCGTCGTCGCCGCCGCCGCCACTCTTCGCCGGAGTTGAACTCCGGCGATCTTCCCACGTCACCAGCAACCCTCACCCTTCCCCCGTCGCCTCACATCAGCCCTCACCCTCTCCACACCACTGTTCCCGTCACCGCCGCCTCCTTCGCCGGAGCTCCAAGCTCCGGCGAAGCCCTCTTTTAACACCCACATCATCTCCCTCACCCTCTCAGCCCTAACTCCGGCGAACACACCTCTGCCCTTTGTCTCCATCACCCTCGCTCCCCTATTACTCCCGTCAGCTCCTTTGCCTCGCCGGAACTGACCACCGACGACTGGTGGAGGGACTGTCGGTATGGAACCACCCCTTTTATTTTGTATTATGACATATTATGTTGTCTTGTCCGATTTAGAACTAACCCGCCGGAGTTCCAACTCCGGCGACTTCTGTCTCGGTCATATTTGCCCCCATGTCGATTGTTGTCATTTTGGGTATTCTTGTTTGGCTAAGTTTCTATATTTTCGGTGATAGTGTAATATTTCCAGCGACTTTCCCGGATCCGTCACTGTTTTTGCCTAGTTCCGTCCGATTCGCTGGGTTCATTTTTATGTTCATATTGTTCTGGAAATTGTTGGTGTTTGTGGGTGCGTTCTAAAACTAATTTTGTTGACTGGGTTGGCTGTGTTGCTACTGTTTGACATTTCCATACTAATTTTGGTTATTTGTTCGGCTGGTTTTAGCCATGGTGCTGGACTGATTTTTAGGCTATTTGCTACTAATTTTCGGCATTGTTACTACTATTTTGGCCATTTTATTGAACTGGTTCTGGCCATATTGATATTGATTTTGGGCATTTTTTGCTGGTTTACTGATTTGAACAAGATGCTACACTTGTTTGGCCGATGAAGGAATCTCCGTCTGATTTCCAAGGCCTCCCCTGTGCAAAAGACGGATTTATTTTTTGCTTTATTTATTAATTATTGCAATTACTTTGAAAATTGTTTATTTTATTACTAACACTTTTACTAAGTGTCTATGCAGGTACCCGGAGATCATCTTGTGCAGAAGGCCTAAAAAAGGCTAAAGATGTCCCGGATTCTTATCTCATGTCGCATTTAATTTTAGTTTTATTATTTCGTATTGCATTTTATTTTAATTGTAAAAATGCTTAGGATAGATAGAATAAAAGCCAATATATAATTAACCTAAGTTTGAACGGACAACCGCAAGTTAGCGGATCCTTTAGGATGCCTAACCCCTTCCCTTTAGGATAATAAAGAATCCTTACCTAGAATCTCACATAGCTTTCGCAGACCTTAAAAATGGAGATCATCCGTAGTATTTTATGCTACATTTTCAGTGTCCTAATTCACTATAATAATTAGGTGGCGACTCCTTTAAAATACATTCTAGGAATCAACCAATACGTAGTACTCCCGTTTTCGACTCCGGTTTAAATGGGGTGTTACAGGTGCGCTAACAAATCAAGCCTTGGTGATCACCTTGCTCTTCGCGATAGTCAAATTCTATCCACGTACATATTATTCGTTAATATAACGCTTTACGCAACATAAAAGGACATAAATCTTACAAACAATACTTTAAAATACCAACCCGGGCCCACTCACCAAGACTCAAACTTTAATACCCAAAAATTATGAATACATACTAAGTAGTTATATCCTTATGTTAATTTAGAAACTACATATATGTCACGACCCCACCCAGGGCCCGCGACTGGTGTCCTACCTAGGCACCCCTTTTAGGTATACATCAGAGAATAGCAGCGGAACATACACAACACATAAAAATACTTAGAGAATAAACAACAACAGGCTAGCCGATAAGGCCACCATTCCGTAAAACATACATAATCCAAAAATAAGTCAGTACATCTCTGTTCTTAAAACTCAATCCACAAATATGACTACGCACTTAAGAATAACAAGCGTGACGGACAGGGCCCCGCCATACCCCTGAATGTACATAAATCTACAACATCAGGGAAACCGTACCAAAAGACAAGCCTCCGGAGAAATGGAGCTTCTGACACCTGATCAGTGATCCTAAGAATGAGGATCCACCACCTGCTTACCCCTACATGCGGCATGAACGCAGCCCCCGAGGAAAGGGGGTCAGTACAACAGATGTACCAAGTATGTAAAACTGGAAAATACTGCAATTTACATCATAAGTCTAAAATAAAGCTGGAGACATGTATGATAATCAAATTACAGTACCCTGTGCCTTACTAACAATGAGAGTGATCATGTGTATACTTTACTGCATAAAAATAGGAGGCTCATGATCAAAGTAGGGTCACCCGCCCGTAGTATCATTAAACAATCCTACTCCTGGGACTATTTCACCCGCATAGGTCCTACGGACCCGCAATGGAGCGATGCGCTCCGCATGAGACTATTTCACCCGCATAGGTCCTACGGACCCGCAATGGAGCGATGCGCTCCGCATGAGACTATTTCACCCGCACAGGACTATTTCACTTGCTTAGGCCCGTTGGGCCCGCAATGAGTACAAATGCCGCACTCGCATCATGGGTAGCAAATCCATGGAATTAGTAGTAACCCGGGGCTTTACCCCGTAAGAATAACTTAAACTAGCACAACCGGCTATCATACATAACATAAGCACTACCGGCTTATCATAATATAAGCAAGTTAAGAAATCCCCTAACTTCTTATTAACCTTATTTATATACCCTCTCATTTTAGTTTACTTAAGGCACTAACATGTCATTCTAAAAATCCGGGAATTTAACCCAAAGTACTACTGTCACGACCCGACCCCGGGCCGCGACTGGTGCCCTACTTGGGCACCCTTCCAAACATACAACACCAAAACAACTGCGGAAAATAAGTAACACATTTTTTTAAAAAACCAAGGCAAAGCCGATAAGGCTGCCATAATATAAATCACCCAAAAAGAGCTTACACTATCCAAAAATGTAATTACAACTCTAACCAGTCCAGCCCACATGTTAATACAGACCTCTAAGATTTGAACACATACTATGACGGGACAAGGCCCCGCCGTACCCCTGAATATACATAGTCATGACAACTCAGGAACATTGGAGCCATCTCAAAATGCTGAACCAGGATCCTAAGCTCGCGGATCCACAACTGTGTACCTAAACCTGCGGACATTTAACGCACTTCGGCGGGGTCGATAACAAAAATTTAATATGGAATGTAAATAAAGTACAAGAAATGATCATAATCTGCATAAAAGAATGACAGTGGCAAGTATAAAAGTACATACCGGATCATGTCGTGTCATTACCACTTATGAACGTAAGTGCACATCATTATCTTTTCCATTCCATTAAGAGTTATAGCCATATCTTACGTACATACTTAGGAGAAGTCATTAAGTTCATTACCATATAACTTACTTATCTTTCATAACATAATCCGGCCCTTTATGGAGGGACGCATATACTACCCTACCAACTGGGACGCGATCAAATCACACAAATATCAAAGCGTGCGTGGAATCCCCATCACCGCCGACTATAAGTGTAAAATATAACCATGTGACGCGCCGTGGCATCCCACCTCACGACGCGTACATACACAATACATATATATATCTCCTGCCCGTGGAATCCCACATCACTGCCGACAGCCGTAGGTGTAACATATACAACATATATATATATATATATATATATATATTTATATATATATATATATATATATATAACGTGGCGCGTGCCGGAATCCTCATCGTATAAGAATGGCCATAACATGCCCTCGGCATCCCTCATCGTAGGTGCAGGTCTTCATGGGGAGCTAGCCCATGGAGTAATAATATAACATGCCCCCGGAATCCCTCATCGTGGGTACATGTCTTCATGGGGAGCTAGCCCATGGAGTAATAATCGTACATAGCATGGTCGCGTGCCGGAATCCTCATCGTATAAGCATGGCCATGGGTAATAAAACAAATCCGGGAATCTAACCCGCCTCCTGGTCACATGCCCCGGAATCCCACATCGTATAAGCATGTCCAAGGATCAATCATAATGGAAGCATACCCGTGGAATCCCACATCACTGTTGGTACATCCAAGCAAACTTACAACAAGACAGTCGGCCCTCCAACTGAGAGTCACGACAACGTAAACATATAATACTTGCACTCAAAGCTATCACAAGCAAACATAGGCAAGTTCATTAAACCTTTAGACCTCCATTTTTATACTCATGGAAATTTCGTTTCACACATAAAAATCCGGGAATTTAACCCGAAGTACTACGCACCTCTACTCCTTTAAAATGACTCTTTTCCAAATAAAACTTCCAAGATACTAATAACCGTAGTATCAAGTCATACTTACTTTTCAAGACAAGTCACAATACCTTTTTAGAAATACAATTATAGGCTTCTAAATCACGTGACTTCTTTCTTTAAAACCTTAAGCAATTGGTACCTTTAAAACAATTTGCCCTTCTTTATTTCAAGTCATTTCTTTGCTTACATTACTGAAGAAAACCATTCTTTTAATCTTCCATAAAGTTGTTATAACCAACTTCCCATAAAGCCGTTATAACTCTTTATGTTTTAGACAAATTCATTCCTTTTATAACCAAGAGACTTATACTTTCAAATCAAATCACATAGCTTTCAAAATACTTCAAGTCTCTTAACTTTTAAGAAAACAAGTTTCTTAACTTTAGAAATCAAGTCTTTCCAAATCAAGTATTCTATACTTGTAAATCAATTCATTTCTTCCTTTAAGAATCAAGTCTCATAACTTGAAAAATAAAGTCCCTTAACTTTTAAGAATTTGAGATCCATAGTCTTAAAACTTCATACGTAAATTCTTATAAGTTAAGTAACATATACATTGGTGCGTTGTGAATAAGTTATACTTATTTATAACGATCTCATTCAAGTAGCCATGATCTAGAAAATGTAATACAATTTTGTCTTATCTTAGTTTCTATGCAGATGGAGAATTCTACTCATTTTAACATAATTGATTGTCATTACATTTTCCTTTATTAACGCTGCAGTGGCTTGTTCGATACTTATTCTCATTTGTGCCGTAACTTAGCCAAGTCAACTTGGCTCCAAATACCTCCTAACGACTCTTACCAACATCCCCCATAAGACTTGGTAAGAACTTAGGATAACTTAGACGTAACCCTACGTGAGTAAATCAACATACATATTTCTTAACTTCTAAGAGTAGAAGGAATCATGAAATAATACCACATGTATATTCCATACATAAAATCATGTCAAAAGAAGGAAGAGGTTCACATACCTCGCGACGATTATCGACAAATAGCAAAATGCTCCAAAGTACTTCAACCTTGATAGCTATTCCATCATTCAAGTAGAATACGCTATACTTAGTACTTCAACCTAAAATGGTCATAATACGTCCATTAAACCTCTAGCTTCAAACGTAGAATATTCTAAGTACAAGGTCACTAAATTCTACGGAAAATCGGGCAGCACTTCCTTTGTTTCTACATACTTTGCCACCTTTTTCAAGGCCGAATACAATAACCAAACACGCCACATTTAAGGCCCAACAATTCAGCTAACCAAAGGGGATTACACGCCTTAACAGGACGTGTAAAATTCTGCCCCACAAATTAATACGAAACTAGTTTCATAATTAAAGCCATTCTCGGCTAGCATAAACAACAACTCAAAGTCTTTTCCAATTCTTTTAATCCAAATTCTTAGGTCAACATGTTATATAGTCAAGAACAACTTCAAAAACTACAATTTCCTTCTTTATATAACATATGACAACTTAACTAGTAACCAACTTGAATTAAAATCTTAAGGGCTAACATACTAGTTTTCGGATTAGGGTTCCAACAATCAATACACTTATCAAACTTCATACTAAATACCTCATGCTTGCTAATATCCATAGCTACAACAATAAGTAATCTTAATTACTAAAACGACAAGAATTATACCTTTACAAGCCCTTAATCTTTCCAAGATTCAAAGTCGCTCCTTAGCAATTCTTAGCTCCTTTCCTTATGTTCAAATCTGCTCCAAGCACTCCTTAGAAGCCTATGAAGAACCCATCTTCAAGTCCCAACTTCAAAGTTGAAGAGCCCCTTAAGTTCCCGCCTTGCGACTAACGTGAAAACGCCGTTTTGTCGAAATCTTTCTATTGAGATATCCTTACAATACCCTTAGGGACCTTGGGTTAAAGTCTTGTGAATAAAGAACCAAAATTGCAAAATTTTGTCTTCCAAAAACCACAAAGCCGAGAGCAATAAAATGGGTACAAAGCTTTCTCATTTTTTCTCTAAGTGTTGAAGACAAGTCTTGCTACTAGTTATGTATATATAATACAATGAAGGGCCAAGATTATAACAAATGTGTGGCTTGGATGAAGATCATTAATTAAATAGCCAAGTGGACAAGTTGACCTTGGTCAATAATATCATGCTAGCAAGACTAATCTTTTACCTTGGTCAATGACCATCTTACCCTTGCTCCAATTCGTCCAAGACCAATGTGGGAGGGGGTGCCACGTGTCGCCCTCCCATTCGTCCATAAAATTCTCAGAACCTCGTGGGTCCCACAAACGTAAAATTCCTCGGTGGGCCCACGTGACCAAATCAAGAAATTAAATTTCCATAATGCTAATACATTCCATAATCCTCAATTAATGCATTTTGAGAATCCAATTCTCCTCAACGAACATTTTTCCTTTCCGACGTTCGAAAGATTTTTCGTCGGAAAAACAATTCTTCATTTCGTACCAATTTCAAGTTTTGAGTTCCTTACGTACATTATCTTAAACATGTCCTGGAGTTACGGGGTGTAACATTCTTCCCCCCTTAGAAACATTCGTCCTCGAATGTTCTTTCGGAGTCCAATCTAATTAGATAGCGACATAGTCTCCTTTTTCTGCACCCTTCATACTACATATGCCACCCATGGCCACATAACAATACTTATACTAAGATGTCAACCTTGGCACTCACGAAGCCAACTAGTCCATACTCAAACTAGCATACATACATAACTTCCATACCGATTTTGGCCTCTAATCTTTGGAGTCACTCTATAAAATAATATAAGGCCATTTCCGGCTTTCACGACCTGGTTCCGGTGGA
Source organism: Przewalskia tangutica (assembly GCA_029844215.1). Taxonomy (NCBI): domain Eukaryota; kingdom Viridiplantae; phylum Streptophyta; class Magnoliopsida; order Solanales; family Solanaceae; genus Przewalskia; species Przewalskia tangutica. The sequence goes on from CM056724.1 coordinate 53,886,431, forward strand.
ACGTGTCCACGAACCCGTAAAATAATTAACTAGAATTGGGCCTTGCACCCTCGTGACCCTGTCACGTAGCGGAACTACTACCAACTGATCCCACTCCATTTTAGGCTATGGGGCGACCCGCAATAGGTCCTCACCCCGCCCCACCGTCGCACTTAACTCTTATCCTTGGTCTGACTTAAAATCTTATGGCCCGAGAGAGCCTTATATATCTAAGGTCTCGGCAGTTATCAATATTCTTAGGCTCGCAATTTCCATGCTCCAAGCCTACCTTACCAGTCCCCCAGTAAACGGGTACAAAAACTTCTCATAATACCATAATCGTGTCGTCTTGATCACAACAACCATTACTTACTCTATACGGACCTCATCCGTACAATTCTCTTAAGCCTACCACGTAGCTTAATATATTAACATGGTATTCCATTAAGTTCCTTAACATGGCTTCTTAAGGGTTCACTACCCTATCAGACAGCTCATCCTTTCCCAATTATCTCAAAATAAAACATAAGACCTTGGCGAGAATTCATTAACTGTTCCATACCTTCCCGGTATCTAGTTAGTCTTTACCAACTCCTGGTAATCTAAAATCGTTCTAGGCAACACGCGTCTGACCCTCATACATAACTCCGTATAGATGTATGTCACAATACCAACTATACTATAATCATTACCAACCTGGATACGCAATCCACATAGTCCTTCCCGGTCATCACGCTTTCTCGTAGTGCAATCAACGTAACTCGTTAGGAGAGACGACCTAACAACACAAACTCTATCGCACGATCTCATAGTGAGAAGAATGGAAACCAATCCTAAATGTCCTGCGACCTCCCGATTATAGATGTGGTGCACAACACACCGATAATCAAGACTCTACTAGACACGGCTCAGACACTTTACGAGGACTAAGCGCTTCGATACCACTTTTGTCACGACCCGACCCGGCCATGATGCCCTACCCAGGCACCGCTTCTAATCATACAATACCACAACAACTGCTGAAAATAATTAACACATTTTTTTTTTAAACCAAGGAAAAGACGATAATGCTGCTTTAATATAAATCACCCAAAAAGGGCTTTCACTATCCAAAAATGTAATTACAACTCTAACCAGTCCAAATTTACACGTGAATACAGACCTCAAGATTTGAACACATACTATGACGACAAGGCCCCGCTGCACTGAATATACATAGCCATGACAACTCGGAACATTGGAGCCATCTCAAAATCTTGAACCGGGATCCTAAGCTCGCGGATCCACAATCAGTACCTAAACTGCGGACATTTAACGCAGCCCGGCGGGTCGATAACAAAAAATTTAATATGGAATGTAAATAAAGTACAGTAAACAGATCATAACTGTACAAAAGAATGACAGGGGCAAGTATAAAAAGTACATACCAGATCATGTCGTGTCATTACCACTTATGAACTTAATTGCACATCATTATCTTTTCCATTCCATTAAGAGTTATAGCCATATCTTACGTACATACTTAGGAGAAGTCATTAAGTTCATTACCATATAACTTACTTATCTTTCATAACATAATCCGACCCTTTATGGAGGGACGCATATACTACCCGGCCCAATCTGGGATGCGATCAAGTCACACAAATATCAAAGTGTGCCCGTGGAATCCCCCATCACTGCCGACAGCTATAAGTGTAAAATATAACCATGTGACGCGCCCGTGGCATCCCACCTCACTGTCGGCGTACACATACACAATACATATATATATCTCCTGCCCGTGGAATCCCACATCACTGCCGACAGCCGTAGGTGTAACATATACAATATATATATATATATAACGTGGCCGCATGCCCCGGAATTCCTCATCGTATAAGCATGGCCATAACGTGCCCTCGGCATCCTTCATCGTAGGTGCATGTCTTCATGGGGAGCTAGCCCATGGAGTAATAATATAATATGCCCCCGGAATCCCTCATCGTGGGTACATGTCTTCATGGGGAGCTAGCCCATGGAGTAATAATCGTACATAGCATGGTCGCATGCCCCGGAATCCCTCATCGTATAAGCATGGCCATGGATAATAATACAAATCCGGGAATCTAACCCGCCTCCTGGTCACATGCCCCGGAATCCCATATCGTATAAGCATGTCCAAGGATCAATCATAATGGAAGCATACCCGTGGAATCCCACATCACCGCTTGCGACGTCCAAGCAAACTTACAACAAGACAGCCGGCCCTCCAACTGAGAGTCACGACAACGTAAACATATAATACTTGCACTCAAAGCTATCACAAGCAAACATAGGCAAGTTCATTAAACCTTTAGACCTCCATTTTTATAAACTCATGGCACTTTCGTTTCACACATAAAAATCCGGGAATTTAACCCAAAGTACTACGCACCTCTACTCCTTTAAAATGACTCTTTTCCAAATAAAACTTCCAAGATAGCTAATAATCGTAGTATCAAGTCATACTTACTTTTCAAGACAAGTCACAATACCTTTTTAGAAATACAATTATAGGCTTCTAAATCACGTGACTTCTTTCTTTAAAACCTTAAGCAATTGGTACCTTTAAAACAATTTGCCCTTCTTTATTTCAAGTCATTTCTTTGCTTACATTACTGAAGAAAACCATTCTTTTAATCTTCCATAAAGTTGTTATAACCAACTTCCCATAAAGCCATTATAACTCTTTATGTTTTAGACAAATTCATTCCTTTTATAACCAAGAGACTTATACTTTCAAATCAAATCACATAGCTTTCAAAATACTTCAAGTCTCTTAACTTTTAAGAAAACAAGTTTCTTAACTTTAGAAATCAAGTCTTTCCAAATCAAGTATTCTATACTTATAAATCAATTCATTTCTTCCTTTAAGAATCAAGTCCCATAACTTGAAAAATAAAGTCCCTTAACTTTTAAGAATTTGAGATCCATAGTCTTAAAACTTCATACGTAAATTCTTATAAGTTAAGTAACATATACATTGGTGCGTTCTGAATAAGTTATACTTATTTATAACGATCTCATTCAAGTAGCCATGATCTAGAAAATATAATACAATTTTGTCTTATCTTAGTTTCTATGCAGATGGAGAATTCTACTCATTTTAACATAATTGATTGTCATTACATTTTCCTTTATTAACGCTGCAGTGGCTTGTTCGATACTTATTCTCATTTGTGCCGTAACTTAGCCAAGTCAACTTGGCTCCAAATACCTCCTAACGACTCTTACCAACATCCCTCATAAGACTTGGTAAGAACTTAGGATAACTTAGACGTAACCCTTACGTAGAGTAAATCAACATACATATTTCTTAACTTCTAAGAGTAGAAGGAATCATGAAATAATACCACATGTATATTCCATACATAAAATCATGTCAAAAGAAGGAAGAGGTTCACATACCTCGCGACGATTATCGACAAATAGCAAAATGCTCCAAAGTACTTCAACCTTGATAGTTATTCCATCCTTCAAGTAGAATACGCTATACTTAGTACTTCAACCTAAAATGGTCATAATACGTCCATTAAACCTCTAGCTTCAAACATAGAATATTCTAAGTACAAGGTCACTAAATTCTACGGAAAATCGGGCAGCACTTCCTTTGTTTCTACATACGTTGCCACCTTTTTCAAGGCCGAATACAATAACCAAACACGCCACATTTAAGGCCCAACAATTCAGCTAACCAAAGGGGATTACACGCCTTAACAGGACGTGTAAAATTCTGCCCCACAAATTAATACGAAACTAGTTTCATAATTAAAGCCATTCTCGGCTAGCATAAACAACAACTCAAAGTCTTTTCCAATTCTTTTAATCCAAACTCTTAGGTCAACATGTTATATAGTCAAGAACAACTTCAACAACTACAATTTCCTTCTTTATATAACATATGACAACTTAACTAGTAACCAACTTGAATTAAAATCTTAAGGGCTAACATACTAGTTTTCGGATTAGGGTTCCAACAATCAATACACTTATCAAACTTCATACTAAATACCTCATGCTTGCTAATATCCATAGCTACAACAATAAGTAATCTTAATTACTAAAACGACAAGAATTATACCTTTACAAGCCCTTAATCTTTCCAAGATTCAAAGTCGCTCCTTAGCAATTTTTAGATCCTTTCCTTATGTTCCAATCCGCTCCAAGCACTCCTTAGAAGCCTATGAAGAACCCATCTTCAAGTCCCAACTTCAAAGTTGAAGAGCCCCTTAAGTTCCCGCCTTGCGACTAACGTGAAAACGCCGTTTTTTCGAAATCTTTCTATTGAGATATCCTTACAATACCCTTAGGGACCTTGTGTTAAAGTCTTGTGAATAAAGAACCAAAATTGCAAAATTTTGTCTTCCAAAAACCACAAAGCCGAGAGCAATAAAATGGGTACAAAGCTTTCTCATTTTTTCTCTAAGTGTTGAAGACAAGTCTTACTACTAGTTATGTATATATAATACAATGAAGGGCCAAGACTATAACAAATGTGTGGCTTGGATGAAGATCATTAATTAAATAGCCAAGTGGACAAGTTGACCTTGGTCAATAATATCATGCTAGCAAGACTAATCTTTTACCTTGGTCAATGACCATCTTACCCTTGCTCCAATTCGTCCAAGACCAATGTGGGAGGGGGGTGCCACGTGTCGCCCTCCCATTCGTCCATAAAATTCTGTAACCCTCGTGGGTCCCACAAAACATAAAATTCCTCGGGTGGGCCCCACGTGACCAAATCCGTAAAATTAAATTTCCATAATGCTAATACATTCCATAATCCTCAATTAATGCATTTTGAGAATCCAATTCTCCTCAACGAACATTTTTCCTTTCCGACGTTCGAAAGATTTTTCGTCGGAAAAACAATTCTTCCTTTCGTACCAATTTCAAGTCTTGAGTTCCTTACGTACATTCTCTTAAACATGTCCTGGAGTTACGGGGTGTAACAACTACGTACTTCTACTTTTTAAAATGACCATTTTTCATATAAAACTTCCAAGATACTAAAAACCGTAGTATCAAGTCATATCTACTTTTCAAGACAAGTCACAATACCTTTTAGAAATACATTTATAGGTTTCTAAATCAAGTGACTTCTTTATTTTAAAACCTTAAGCAATTGATGCCTCCAAATCAATTTGTCTTTCATTAATTCAAGTCATTTATCATTACTTACATTACTTAGAGTAAACCACTCTTTTTAACTTTCCATAAAGCTATTATAACCAACATCCCATAAAGTCGTTATACTAGCTTTATACCTTAGATACTTACATTTTTCTTTGTAACCAAGAGACTTAAACTTTCCAAACAAAACAAGTATCATATACTTTCAAAATACTTTAAGTCTCTTAACTTTTAGAAACTAAGATATCCTTAATATTTTTAAACAAGCGAGTTAATTCCCTAACTCAACTAACTTGGTCATTCTTAAAATAAGCCAAGGATATCAAATGGACTAGATTGTCAAAATTTCGTACGTCTACCATACTATATATTTACAATTATTTATGCTCAAGAGATAAGAAGGTTCCACATACCTCTTCGGTTCAATCCACTTGCTAAGTCCAATATGTCGTACGTAGTATGTCAACCTATAATGACCATAATACGTCTATTAACTTCTTACTTAAAACGTAGAATATTCTAAGTGCAAAGTCACTAAATTCTACGGAAAATCGGACATCACTTCCTTTGTTTCTACATACTTTTCCACCTTTTTCAAGGCCCGAATTCAATAACCAACACGCCACATTTAAGGCTCAACAATGTAGCTAACAATAGGGGATTACACACCTAACAAGACGTGTAAAATTCCGCCCCACAATTGATATCAAACTAGTCCAACTTACAAAGTCATTTCGGCAATTTGAGGGACAACAATACAAATTCCTTTCCAATTCCTTTTTAATCCAAGTTGTTTAGTATAACATGTTATCAAGCCGCAATTGATTATAACTACTACAATCCTCAAGTAGGTAAACATGCGGCGATTCTAATTATCGACCAAATTGTATTTCAATTTCAAATGACTAGCCATGTCACTTCGAATTTTAGGCTTCCACTATCCAAACCACTTATCAATCTTTAATACATATACTTCATGCTAGTTAAAATGTAAGGCTACAACAATATGTAATCTTATAACACTTAAGAGAACAAGATTGTTACCTTAACGAGCCTTAATCCAACTTCAAGATCCGAAGTCGCTCCCTAGCAACTTAGAGCCTCTCCTTGACACTCCAATCTGCCACTTGAAGCCCTTAGAAGATCACAAACAACTTTCCTTTAATCTTCCAATCCAAACCTATGAAAGCGACTAGGTTTTCACCTTGCGACTAATACAAAAACGACACTTTTCCGGGATCTTTCTATTGAGATACCCTTACAATACCCTTAGGAACCTTGGTTTAAAGTGTGGAGATTATTGGACAACAAACGAAAATTTTGTTCTTCAATTGGAACCCTAACCCGAGAGCACCTCAAGTGTTCTTCAAATTTTCTTGAAATTTTTCTAAGTGTAGAAGCTTGTCTTGCTACTAGTATACATATATAACACTATGGAGGGTCAATATTAGAACAAATGGGTGGTTTAGATACAATTCAATAAAGCTCAAGCCAAGTGGCCCTTTGACTAAGTCAATTATATCAAGCTCTTAGACTTAGCAAGACTTGGTCATCTTATTTATGGTCAAATGACCCTTTAGCTCATGGTTCAATCGACTATGTCCAACCAAGGGGGGTGACACGTGTCGCCCTCCCATTCATCGCATTATTTCGTTTTCCGACAATTCCATAATTCCGATAAATTTTTACTAAGTCTCAAATCTTAACATTTTGAGTTCTTACGTATGTTCTTATAAACATGTCCTGTAATAACGGGGTGTAACAATATATTTGAACCCCAATAGAACAACATTCAAAAGCCACAAATTTAAACCCTAGAATTTCCCTCCTTTTGAAAATAAGCTTCTATAATCAAATTAAGCCTTAAAGCATGATAATCTAACATAACGCAATCCTAATTCAAAATAATAACACCATTTAATCCATAAACCTACGTTAAAATCAACAACATAACTCTCTTATTCTCATAGAGACTAGAAATTAATTTTCCCCAACTTAATATCACACTATATCACCATTAATGAACTTAGAAACATAAACTTAAGACCTAAAAGGGAAGAATCTATTACCTCAAAGATGAAATTGCTACTAGGATTCTGAAAATACTAAGTGGTGGCTCTGGTCTCGAGGTTTTCTAATTTGGGAAAGAAAATTCTAACCTAAAGAATTTATAGAACACCTGATATAGTACTTCTACCCCAACGGAATCGACTCCGCTAGAGCAGACCCACTGCGGTGAACAGAACCTCCGCTGAGGCGGTGTCACTTAACACCTCGCCTCAGCGCCACGGCGAGCACGAATTTGTAGGAATAGACTCGCCCATATTAATAAACCCTCTGCCATAGTGAAAATCCATAATATACCAACTCTCACTTAAATGACCCAACCTCCCACCGAGTTAGAAACACCAGAGCGGACACTGGTGTCGCCGAGGTGGACACCAGACACCAAAAAATGAAAAACAACTCAAACTTCTACCAAATACTCGAAACACTCCTGAGACCCCGAACACAAATCAGACATGCTTGTCTATGGTAAATAGTGCTACGAACTCACTCGTACCCTTGAATTTCATAATTAACTGAGCTAAGTCATACTTTTCAAAAAAACAATTGTCCGAGAAAACCAAATTTCCAAACTTACAAATAAGGCCACCAAATACATATGATTGCCTCAGAAAGCAAACCAATGAATCGACTAAGTCATAAATGACCGTCCGGAACTGCCGGAAGTGATGGAACTAAGAAATAAACCCATCTATCCCAAAGTCAACTTTGAGTAAAACTAACCAATTCAAAGTTTCTAGTTTTGGATTTTTCATCCGAAACTCATATATATGGATTTCAGGATCCATGTCATCCATCCTTGCTCATCATAACCCAACATAGAGTCTACAGGAGGTCAAACAAGAAAATAAGAGTCTTTAGCTAAAACGGTCGGTCATTACAAGGGGAGTATCCTTACCTTTTATCTTTTAATTAAGTGTTATGAGGACATGACACAACTTAAAGTGAGGTGAAAACTGTACATATATATTTGTTTTTATTATTTATTTATTTATGTAACTTAATTTGGGTCTTATTTTTAGGTAATAAACCCTTGATTTTTATTTGTGTCGCGGTTCTCTTCTTAGGGTTGATTTTCTTTGAATCAGGTGTAGTTAGTTTTTTTGGAGTAGATAATTCAATGTTTTTTTTAAGAATAGAGAGTTATAACCAAATTTTATCTATGCCTTGAGAATAATGAGTGTCTTTTTTTGTGACGCTTAGGCTCACGTTTCAACTCATGTACAACAACAAGAACATACCCAGTATAATCCAAAAAAGTGGGGTCTGTGGAGGCTAGGATGTACGCAGACTTTACCTCAACTTTTACATTTCAACTCATCTATAAGTAGTAAAAATATTTATTTTCTACATTTTTCATAGGAAAACGTCAAGAAATTCAGTCCCGAGTGAGTCGTGTGTCAATTAGTGGGTGAGCATTTTTGCTATGTTATGTGCATGTGATTGATGTCTAGAAATTTCCCTAAATGTATGCAAAGTGAAATAGTAAGTCTTGATCAGTCTAGGAAGTGATATAGACACTTCTTTGTTGAGCCAGATATTCCTTTTGACCCCCCTAATTGCTTGTGTCATAGTCAGCCTTGCTAAACCTGTAATCTTATTTCTTTGGTTACCACACTACAAGCCTAAGACTTTTCATTTGATTTGCCTATCTTTTTGAATATTTTAACCTCCCGTGAACGGAAAAAAAAAAAAAAGTTATATTGTTTAAAAATAAAATAGAGATCCTCTAGTAAGGACTTAAAAAAAGAAAACAAATGTGTTCTTGAAAGAAAAAATGTATTTCTTACTAGTGGTGATTCTTGTTTTATTTGCGCTTAAAGAAAAAGGGAATTTGGTGATGGTACTTTAAAGATCGGGAACATTTGTTCAACACAAGTGTGAGATTTGAATTGCGAAATTCTATGTATTAAAATTCATAGGGAGATGTAATCACTACTATCTATACGTATCCTACCCCTCCCCCAGCTTACATTGCAACTAAATTAAGTTCTACTTGATATTAGACGGAACGAGCTTGAATTAGTGGAGTATTACACCCATGGAAAGTTTATGGTACATCTTTTGTGTCATATGAACTTTGTTTCTGAGAGAGAATGAAAATCCTTTCTAATTTGAGTCCCTGATTTTTCTTGAATTGTATGTGTGCGGGTCTATTCTCTGTTATTTGTATGAGGGGCACATGATTTGCGAAGGGTAAGTATTAGTGTCATGACCCGAACTTACGGGCCGCGACTGGTGCCCTACCTGGGCACCCTTACACCCACACATCATATATAATCAACGGAAGCTAAGGAAAACTCATAATCACATCACAAAAGGGATCCTGTCCCCTGAATTGTAATAGCAAACTCGTATAATAAAACAGGCAAGCCGACAAGGCCGCCACTGTACATATGGATTTGACCTAAAGTTTCAGGGTATGTCCGACCAAAGATTTTACCTACCCAATAGTGAAATCCTGCAAATAAAGCAAAAACGGCTCCCATAGAAAGTACATAATGGAAATGGGCATCCCGAAAACGTCCGGGTCGAAATATGGTTTTCAAATTAAGTTTCGAATTAGTGGATGCTGCCAAAGGGAGTGGCGATGTCATACGCAAAAAGGAAGAGAATCATAGAATGGCAGAGGCAAATAGAGCTTTTGCATATTTTCGTTAATCCATGAACAGGATATATACATCTCGATCGGGATATCCAAACGAACTACAATTGTACATATGTTCAACTCACACATGACTACAGACCTCTAAGAGTATAACAGTAACTATGACGGGACAATGCCCCGCCGTACCTCTGAATATACATAAGTCTGTACCAAAATGACCAGCCCCGAAATAATGGAGCTATCCCAAAAGCTGAGCAAAGATCCTAAGCTCGCGGATCACCAAACTGAGTACCTATACCCGCGGGCATGAACGCAGCCCCCCGGAGAAGGGGGTCAGTACAACAATGTACTAAGTATGTAAACATAAAGTACTGTAAATAAGATCATAACTGGCCAAAGATGACAGGGACAAGTATGATAATTGAAATAGCAGATCCAACTGTGCCATATAAAATAGAGAGTCAACCGTTCCTTATAAAAATGAGAATCAACTGTGCCTTTTAAAAAGTGAGAGTCATATACTGTCATGGGTACCTATACCCGCATCATGGAAGCATGTCCATGAAATCATATACTGTCATGAGTATCTATACTCGCATCATGCATACATGTCCATGGAATCATATACATATAAACATTGTCGGCCCTCTAGCGAGGGACTCGGTGAACAAGTTCTAGGATCTGCGCACGACTGTCATGAGTATCTATACTCGCATCATGGATACATGTCCATGGAATCATAATACATATAACATTGTCGGCCCTCTAGTGAGGGACTCGGTGAATGGAATAATAACACTTGCACGAATAGCTTTCATGAGCAACCATGTGCAATTTAAATCATCTTTTGACTCTCAATAAAATCTTTAAAGTGAACTTTCATTTTAGAAAAACCAAGGCACTATCATATCATGTATCATTAAGGATTAGGATCCAATAGAACTATGTACGTCCGTCGTACACTTACTTCATATAAATCATGCCAAAAGAAGAAATGATAGTTTCACATACCTTATCGGCTATACCAACACGATAAGTAGAACACGTCTCAATTAGAACTTCAACCTATAATAACAATAACACGTCTATCAACTTCATGATTACTAGTGTAAGTCATATACCACAAGATGGTTCTCTTTTCATATAAAAATTCGGGCAGCACTTCCCCAATTTATACATACATCCACGACTTACAATAACACACACGTATCCTCTACAAGCTTGTAACCATCTTGTTTTCATGTTTCCTTCCATAAAGTTCATCTCCAAGCTTAGGGTTTCAAGGCAGTTTTGAAGCCAAAAACCGTGACCCACTATTTTGGAGAGTTAACTTGGCTTAGAACTTAGTTAAGGAGCTTAATCTTGGAAAATAAGTTAACTTGTATTTTCTTGGCTATGGATTTCGAATCTTGTAGGTGAAGGAAGAGATAAAAGAGGTTTGAAGGAGAAAGATATTTGTGAGCTAAGGCAAAGAAGTCTTGCAAGCCTTGTATATAATTGGTGCTTGTAGGACAAGTGGAGGGGGGGCCCATGAACCCTACTTGTCCACTAGTCTTTCTCTTCACAAAATATCTCCCACACTTAGCCAAAAATTATGAAATTTTCGATAGACCTTATGTCACGACCCACTTGACCCAGTGCCACTACACAGGCACTGCCTGTATACGTCAGAGAATAGCAACGGAACATACATGAAACTTATAAAATAAAATAATGAGAAATTAAACCACAGGTTAGCCGATAAGGCTACCTTCCTGGACACATATACATATACATAACAACAGCAGTTACATCCCTTTCTTTTTACAAACCGACCCACAACATGTGACTACAGAACTCTAAGAATTACAACTGTGGCGGGACAGGGCCCCGCCATACCCCTGAATGTACATAAGTCTACCACATCAGGGAAACCGTACCAAAAGATAAGCCCCCGGTGTGAAAGGAGCTTCTTTCCAAAAGCAGCGAGAGATCCTAAAGCAAGGATCACCAACCTGTGTACCTATCACTGCGGGCATGAGCGCACCCGAAGAAGTCGATAACAGTAATGCAGTATGGAAATGTAAATAAAGCGCAATAACCAAATCATATATGTATAAAAGAATGTCCTTTTACTCACGAAATCAATCATATATTAACCGTTCTTTCCTCTTTTCAATAAGATTTAACAACATATTCTTACATACATACTTAAGAGTTTAATCCGATTTTTCACATAACTTACATATCTTACATAACATAATCCGCCCGTGGGGCTCGGTGTCTTGTGGAATCATATAACATAATCCGCCCGCTGTGGGGCTCGGTGTCTTGTGGAATCATATAACATAATTCGCCCGCCTGTGGGATCGGTAAGATGACGTAACGGCCTATGTGAAGGCTCGGGGTAATATGGCGTAATCCGGCCTATGTGTAGGCTCGGTGTATCTCATAACGTAATCCGGCCTATTTGTAGGCTCGGTGTATTTCATAACGTAATCCGGCCTATTTGTAGGCTCGGTGTACTTCATAACGTAATCCGGCCTATTTGTAGGCTCGGTGTACTTCATAACGTAATTCGGCCTATTTGTAGGCTCGGTGTGATTTTCCTTACATAACATTTTCAAACCATCTTTTCACTTCTTCTTAAGTCGTCATAACAACTTCTCATAAAGCTATTATAACAACCTTTCACTTTAGAGAATTAAGACACTTTTATTCTTACAACATTAGGAAAACTAGATCCAAAAATACTACGTACATACATACTTAAAAAGAATCATAGAACTCCTTTCTTTTTAAAGCTCAAGTCACATACTCTTTTGGAAGCCATCTTCTTATCTTTTGAAATAAATTAAGAAGCCATACTTTGTAAAATTAAGTCATTTCTACTTATAAAATCAAGGCTTATAGCCTTAACACCTCGTAGCATACACTCTTTCAAATCATGTCACTTATACTTTAGAAATCAAGTCTCATAATCTTGAAAAATAAAGTTTCATAATCCTTTAAAGAAAATCAAAGTTCATAGTCTTAAAACTTCATAACATACATTCTTTAAAGTCCATTTACTTATACTTGTAAAAATCATGTCACCTACACTTTTAAAACCAATCCCCTTTTCACATATAAATTCAAGTCATTTTCAAACATAAAAATCAACTTACATACTTACTTTAAATAAATCAAGATACATAGCCCTTAAATCAAATCTCATAATTTCCTAACCATCCTTACCAACGCCTCCCATAAGACCTAGTAAAGACTTAGGACAATCTAAACATACTCTTAACTTAGATTCCACAATGTAAATACTTCTTAACTTCTAAGAGTAGAAGAAATCTTAAAATGTTATCACATGGATATTTCATACGTAGGATCATGCCAACGAAAGAAGAGGTTCACATACCTCGCGACGATTGTCGACAAGTAGTAAAATGCTCCAAAGTACTTCAACCTTGAGTTATTCCATGCTTCAAGTAGGATACGCTATACTTAGTTCTTGACCTATCATGATCACAATCGTCCATTAACCTCTTACTTCAAACATAGAATATTCTAAGTGCTAAGTCGCCAAATTCTACGTAAAATCGGACAAAGACCTCCTTTGTTTTTACTTACCTTGCCACCTTTTTCAAGGCGAAATACAATAACCAAACAGCCCCATTGGCTCACAACAATATTAGAAGGTAGTCAATACAAATGAATAACTAAACAGCCCCGATTGGCTCACAATTTAGAAAGTAGTCCAATACAAATGAATAACTAAACAAATTTGATTGGCTCGCGATTTAGAAAGTAGTCCAATACAATTGAATAACAAACTAAAAGTCCAAATTCGACCACCTAGAGTTCAACCATACCAATTCTTATCAAATTTCCATTTCAATCCAAATTGTTAACATAACATGATATCAAGTCGCATTTGATTAAAACTACAAAAATCTTAGAATCCATAACATGCGACGATTCTAATAACGACTAAATTGAAATCCAACTTAACATGGCTTACATTACATTCCGGATTTCCAAGGCTACAATCAATCCACAATCCTTATAAACTTCTACATATCAACTTCATGCTAGCAACACGTAAAGCTAACAACAACAATAATAATATATAATCTTGTAACGCATTAAAGGACAAGATTATACCTCAACGAATCTTAATCCAATTCCAATCCGAAGTCGCTCCTTAGTAGTTTAGAACCTCTCCAAGACACTTCAATCCGCTTGTTGAGACCCTTAGAACAATACCAACAATTATCCTTCAAAACTCCAAACAAAACCTAGAAAGACCCTTAGGTTTTCATTTTGCGACAAACCCGTAAACTACCTTTTCCCAAGACTTTTCTATTGAGATGTGTTTACAATACACCTAAGAGCCTTGGTTTAAAGTGGGGAGTTGAATGAACAAGAAACAAATTTTCTCTCCTTCTGTAACGACCCGAACCCGGGCCCATGACTGGTGCCTTACCCCGGGCACCCAAGTAGCCATACATCAGAGTAATCAGCGGAATATAAAACAAGACATGAAATAAAATGAAGTATAAAACAGTTATCTGAGAAAAGTTGCCTTTCGGCATATATATATAACAACTAGAACAGTTACATCCCTTTTTACAATTCTGCCCACAACGATTACTGCACCTCTAAGAGTTTTATCAACAATGACGGACAGGCCCCGCCATACCCACGAATGTAAGTACCTACAACGATAGGGACTATACCATTGATAAGCCTCCGAGAAACGGAGCTTCCCAAACGCCGAATCGTGACCCTATGGCGAGGATCAACGATCGGTGTACCTCTACCGCGGCATGAGCGCCCAGGAGGTCGATAACAGTACCAAGTATGTGAATCAAAATATCGTAAATGAAATCATAGTAGTCTATAAAAAGCGGGAGACATGTATGATAACCAAACTACGATTCCTGATAAATAGCGATCATGTCAAGTCGGGGACTCGCGCCTCAAAGTCATCATTCAAATACAACTATGGGTCTCACGCCACAACATCAATCATGCGCGTGGAATACCTTCCTCACCGCCGCGCCTATGATATAAAAGCACCAAGGAATACATGAACACCGGGTCCCACTGTGTCATAATAAAACCGTCTGAGGTAAGTGCGAAGGCATAGCCGACTACTAAAACCCACAGTACCAACAAGGTCATAAAGCGTATCATGAAAGCGCCTGACCGTCACATGATCAAAGCGGCCACTCGCGCGCAGATCTAATGTGCGCGTCTAGTCCCGAACTTCCGCGACTCGCGTAGGCCACTTGATGGCCCGCGTGAGGTATTCCCGCGTCGGTAGCTACTCCCGGCGTCGTCCTGGACTCGCGATCCGCGTGGCCACATAGACCGCGTGACCACAAGCGGCCGCACACTAACTCGAACTCGTAGCTCGCATAGGTCCTGGACCCGCGTGAGGTATCCTCGAATCATAGTCACACATCGCTCGAGTATTACCCCGCGTGGAGGCGCTTAACCCGGGATCATGTCGGGTGAGTGGTACAATACCAACATAACGGTGATCGTTAAACAACATAAGCGCAATCGAGGAAACCCTTTACACAAACATCACAAGATACTAACACACGTAGCATCCTAGCATGTTTACTTATCAAATCAACAAGAAAGTATTACAAGGCTATCACAAACCAACAATCAAGTTATTCACACAAGTTACTTTTTACTTTAAGTTAACAAGTTCGGTGTTTATCCCCAAAGTACTTCCTTTGTAAAATCAAGTAACAACATTAGTTTCCAAGCGTTCAAGTTTACCTAATTTCAAATGCTCAAGTTTCTCATTTTCGAAGGTTTCGTAGTTCATAGTTTCTAATCACTCAATGATTATAATTCTCTTTTAAAACCATTTGAGAAACATATGCCTTATGTGTGAGTAGGTTACTCTTGTTCATAACAATCTTATTAATGCAGCCATGATCTAGGAAATGTAATATCATTTTGTCTCATCTTAGCTTCTATGCAGATGGAGGTTTCTACTGGTTTTAATAATACTTAATTAGTCAAAACATTTCCCTTTATTAACGCTGCAGTGGTTTGTTCGATACTTGTTCTGATTTCCGAAATCAGTAAAACATTATTCCTTTCAAAAAAACCAAGTACTCATTACTCACGAATGAGGTTTCACAAAATTCATATTAATTTATTTAAGTCAAGTCTCTTATCTTTTAAGATCAAGTCTCTTAACTTCTAAAATTAATAAACCATTCTTTTTATCTCTCTTAAGTCGTTATACCTAACTTCCCATAAAGCTAGTATAACTCTTAAGCTTTTAAAACCAAGCATTACTCTTCTTTCAAAAAGGTTTCTTAATTCTTTTGAAATACTTCAAGATTCTTATTATTCAGGCTTAAGTCAAAATACATTGCCATAAAACTACGTTCCGTTAACACACGTACGTCTACCGTACTATATATATATTCTTTTAAAATATCATGCTCAAGAGGATAGGAAGAATCACATACCTCGCGACGATTATCGACTATTAGCAAAACGCTCCACGGCTATAACCCGGCTAGCCTTGTCCACCTTTCAAGTAGTACATGCTACTCGCAGAACATTCAACCTCGGTAAGCCCAAAATTATCCAAGTTTTTAAAGTCGTTCCAAAGCAAGTCTTAGCTCCAAACCTTTGTGCTTTAGCTCCAATTTCTTGTGTTCCAAATAACCATATTCTTTGTCTTTTCAGTTCCAACAGTGGAACTGCTCATTCATTGAAAAATATCCCCAAGGATTCGAACAACCTTTCTCGTTATCAATTTTTTTAACCCCAAAACTAAAATATACCGCCTTTGTTTTACACAAAATAAGAAAGGTTGGAGGATTTTTTATAAAGAAATGGATCTATTTTAATCCCTACCTTACTCATAGGATATCCACAAGATGTGTTGTTTTCGTTGTAGATTACACCCGAAATAATGAACCATATAAACTACTTCGTCAAGGAAAATGGACAAAGTACTAAATGGCCAAACTAAGAATGCTTTCTTACTGATATGAATTATCTAATTGATTCATCACTAGTTGGCTTCCTCTTATACACGTGTAACCCCTTAGTTACATAATAATGACTTATTAATAATGTTGTCACCTTAGGATCACTTTGCACATTACACGTTCAAGAAATAAACAATTGTGCTCCTTTGCAAATGTTAGGCCTTTATCTCTTAGCCACGTGTGAAAAAATATGATGCCTTTCATTAAGTCTAATCACTTAGCCATTTAGAGAATGGCCTCTTAAGGCCACACGTAAAAATTGAAATTGCCTCTTATCTACTTGCCCCACAACTATCTTGCAAGACTTTAAACACTTGCCTTGTCCACTTGCCTTTTAGAAAACGTCCACCTTGTCCTTTCTAGGGGTGACAGGGTTCGGCCTCCTATTGGTCAAAATGATTTCATCCTTAACCTAATTAGGGCTTATACATTTATACGTACGTCCTCACATACATATTCTGAAATTACGGGGTATAACATTCTCCCCTCCTTAGAAACATTCGTCCCGAATGTTCCTTCTCAAGATAGATAACGATCAAGTTCCTCATAGCTTAACCGGTTGCAAATGCCACACATGGCCACGTAAAACACCAGCGCAAATACTTACATCCAAGTCCACGAGGAATCACCTCTAACATCACAAAACTCCCACCCAAGGGCTAAAAGATACTCCTTCGCGACCTTCACTTTACAAAAGAAAAGATTACATCTATGTTCTTAACACATGCTCGCTTCTTCCCTTACTCGTCGTACCCTTCTCGTACACTCGAACTCTTTCTCATAACTTACCATATTCCTCATCGCTTGGTTCCAAAACTACGGGTTACTACTCCAACTTGGTCATCATTAAGCGAGAATACTCGATGGATCTCGATACTCTTCCGAACATAGCAACATGAAAGATCGGACGTCGCTCCTACGCCGACGGCAATGCTAACTATATGCAACCCGGACTACTCTACAAACAATCTGCAAATGCCCAAAAGTAACTCGGGCTAAGTTTCCTCTGTTTTCCAAAACTCGTCACACCCTTTCCGGGGTGGTACCTTCAAGAAGACCCACCGTCAACCTGAACTCTAAGTGTCGCCGATCATCCGCATCGACTTCGCTGACTCGAGCTGCCAATAATCTCTTCTGGATAAGCTTCACCCTATCCACATCCTGCCGAAACAAGTATGAACCAACTATCTGAACTTTGCCAACATCGAACCAATCGACCGGCAACTTACACTTCCGCCCCTACAAGGCTTCGTAAGGCGATATCCGAATAATGAAACGGTAGTTATAAAAACACTCCCTCAACAGGAGGCAACAATCCTCACAACTACCCCTGAAATCCAAACACTGGCCCGAGGGCGAATGCGCTACTGAGACTCACCTGAGTTCCTAACCCTGCCTGGTAAAACCTCCAGAAAAAGAAATAGCCTTAACCTGGGCTTCCCTGCCTGTCATAAGGTGAAAGTAGGCACCTCGTGCAGCCTTACAACCTTCCTGATAAAACCTCTCGCATAACCCTCTGCCGAGTAAACGGTCCTGACTGAAAGACAAGATGGGCTGACCTCATCGGCCCGACTACTGGTCGAACGCATCCACGAACTCGTACGCTGGTTTACTAAACTTGGGCCTAACACCCCCGTGATCCTATCACAAAGCGGGACCACCACAAACTGACCCCACCACAATACAGGTCGCGGGTTGACCCGCGATAGGTCCTCAACCCGACCCGCTATCGCGCAAAAACTCTTGTTCCCCGATCCGGAATAATCTCACTAATCAAGTCACGAAAACCTAGTGGTCTTCTTGGCTTAACTACCCTCTTTCATTTCATACCACTCAGGAATTTATCACACAAACATATCTCACGTGCACTATGCACTCCGATAAGGGTCAAACATAAAAATACATCTTTTATTCGAGATGGCCTTACCTCTAAGGTCTCTACGTATAAAACTCTAAGGCTCACACTTTCCTTATCCCCAATCTTACCCTTATTACTAACCATGATTTCTAATCACAATTAACACTTATGTTACCTGAACATAACACTTAAGATATACTCATCTTATCACATATACTAATCTCTAGAGGGTTAAAGATATGTCTGTATCTACTGCTGAGAAGGTCCGCCTTGAAAGTTACCAAAGGACCCTGCTGTTCTGGCCCTCTTCTGCCTATCTTGGTTAACCCGTCGATCCCTACGTTTCTCGGCCTACTGTGCATAAGCCTGTACGCAGGCCATGCTCATGCCTGACTGAAGAGCTACTCTTGCACAACCCTTTCTTAGATATTCATCAAGGCCCGCGATAAATCGATACATAAAATACTCTCTGGTTGCCAAATCCATAGCTAGAAACAGGGTCGTTTCTTTGCAATCTATATTCTCTGTTCCCGGTCGTGGAACTGAAGGCGTAAATGTCATGGCCGCGAGGAACCGCCGCCGCCAAAGCAACTCTGGGGCTAGCGACGAGCGTAACTCCCGAATGGCACCACCCCAGGTGATGATTGGTGCGTGCTCCTAGTAACCCTCTCAGATTTACTCGTAGCTCCTCGCCGCCTTGCCCTTCGCCGGGTTGCCTTACGCGGAGGCATAGCGGTGAGGGACAAAAATACGTTAGAGGTCCAACTTATAACACTCTAAGCACGATCTCGAGTGAGAAGAATGGAAACAATCCTAAATATCCTATAGCCTCCTGATTATTGGTGTGGTGCACAACACACCGATAATCAAGACTCTACTAGATACGGTCTGTAGACACTTTCCGAGGATTAACTGCTCTGATACCACTTTTGTCACGACCCGAACCCGGGCCCATGACTGGTGCCTTACCCCGGGCACCCAAGTAGCCATACATCAGAGTAATCAGCGGAATATAAAACAAGACATGAAATAAAATGAAGTATAAAACAGTTATCTGAGAAAAGTTGCCTTTCGGCATATATATATAACAACT
The DNA here is from genome assembly GCA_029844215.1 of Przewalskia tangutica. Lineage (NCBI taxonomy): Eukaryota > Viridiplantae > Streptophyta > Magnoliopsida > Solanales > Solanaceae > Przewalskia > Przewalskia tangutica. Next base: position 53,906,194 of record CM056724.1, read on the forward strand.
AGAACAGTTACATCCCTTTTTACAATTCTGCCCACAACAGTACTACAGACCTCTAAGAGTTTTATCAACAATGACGGGACAGGGCCCCGCCATACCCCTGAATGTAAGTACCTACAACGACAGGGGACTATACCACTGATAAGCCTCCGGAGAAACGGAGCTTCCCAAACGCCGAATGACTCCTATGGCGAGGATCAACGATCGTGTACCTCTACTGCGGCATGAACGCAGCCCGGCGAGGTCGATAACAGTACCAAGTATGTGAAATCAAAATATCGTAAATGAAATCATAGTAGTCTATAAAAAGCGAGAGACATGTATGATAACCAAACTACGATTCACAATAAATAAGCGAATATGTCAAGTCGTGACTCACGCCTCAAAGTCATCATTCAAATACAACTATGGGTCTCACGCCCACAACATCAATCATGCCCGTGGAATACCTTCCTCACCGCCGCGCCTATGATATAAAAGCACCAAGGAATACACATGAACACGGGTCCCACCTGTGTCATAATAAAACCGTCACGGGTAAGTGCGAAGGCATAGCCGACTACTAAAACCCACGCACCAACAAGGTCATAAATCGTATCATGAAAACCGCCACTGGCCACATGATCAAAGCCGCCACTCGCGCGCAGATCTAATGCGCGTCTAGTCCCGAACTTCCCGCACTCGCATAGGCCACTCGATGGCCCGCATGAGGTATTCCCGCATCGAGGGTAGCTACTCCCGCATCGCCCCGACTCGCACCGCATGGCCACATGCATCGCGTGACCACGCGGCCGCACACTAACACGAACTCGTAGCTCGCATAGATCCTGGACCCGCATGAGGTATCCTCGAATCATAGTCACGCATCGCACGAGTATTACCGCGTCGGAGGCGACAACCCCGGATCATGTCGGGTGAGTGGTACAATACCAACATAACGGCTGATCGTTAAACAACATAAGCGCAATCAAGGGAAACCCCTTTACACAAACATCACAAGATACTAACACACGTAGCATCCTAGCATGTTTACTTATCAAATCAACAAGAAAGTATTACAAGGCTATCACAAACCAACAATCAAGTTATTCACACAAGGTACTTTTTACTTTAAGTTAACAAGTTCGGGTGTTTATCCCCAAAGTACTTCCCTTTGTAAAATCAAGTAACAACATTAGTTTCCAAACGTTCAAGTTTACCTAATTTCAAATGCTCAAGTTTCTCATTTTCGAAAGGTTTCGTAGTTCATAGTTTTTAATCACTCAATGATTATAATTCTCTTTTAAAACCATTTGAGAAACATATGCCTTATGTGTGAGTAGGTTACTCTTGTTCATAACAATCTTATTAATGCAGCCATGATCTAGGAAATGTAATATCATTTTGTCTCATCTTAGCTTCTATGCAGATGGAGGTTTCTACTGGTTTTAATAATACTTAATTAGTCAAAACATTTCCCTTTATTAACGCTGCAGTGGTTTGTTCGATACTTGTTCTGATTTCCGAAATCAGTAAAACATTATTCCTTTCAAAAAAACCAAGTACTCATTACTCACGAATGAGGTTTCACACAAAATTCATATTAATTTATTTAAGTCAAGTCTCTTATCTTTTAAGATCAAGTCTCTTAACTTCTAAAATTAATAAACCATTCTTTTTATCTCTCTTAAGTCGTTATACCTAACTTCCCATAAAGCTAGTATAACTCTTAAGCTTTTAAAACCAAGCATTACTCTTCTTTCAAAAAGGTTTCTTAATTCTTTTGAAATACTTCAAGATTCTTATTATTCAGGCTTAAGTCAAAATACATTGCCATAAAACTACGTTCCGTTAACACACGTACGTCTACCGTACTATATATATATTCTTTTAAAATATCATGCTCAAGAGGATAGGAAGAATCACATACCTCGCGACGATTATCGACTATTAGCAAAACGCTCCACGGCTATAACCCGGCTAGCCTTGTCCACCTTTCAAGTAGTACATGCTACTCGCAGAACATTCAACCTCGGTAAGCCCAAAATTATCCAAGTTTTTAAAGTCGTTCCAAAGCAAGTCTTAGCTCCAAACCTTTGTGCTTTAGCTCCAATTTCTTGTGTTCCAAATAACCATATTCTTTGTCTTTTCAGTTCCAACAGTGGAACTGCTCATTCATTGAAAAATATCCCCAAGGATTGAACAACCTTTCGTTATCAATTTTTTAACCCCAAAACTAAAATATACCGCTTTGTTTTACACAAAATAAGAAAGGTTGGAGGATTTTTTATAAAGAAATGGATCTATTTTAATCCCTACCTTACTCATAGGATATCCACAAGATGTGTTGTTTTCGTTGTAGATTACACCCGAAATAATGAACCATATAAACTACTTCGTCAAGGAAAATGGACAAAGTACTAAATGGCCAAACTAAGAATGCTTTCTTACTGATATGAATTATCTAATTGGTTCATCACTAGTTGGCTTCCTCTTATACACGTGTAACCCCTTAGTTACATAATAATGACTTATTAATAATGTTGTCACCTTAGGATCACTTTGCACATTACACGTTCAAGAAATAAACAATTGTGCTCCTTTGCAAATGTTAGGCCTTTATCTCTTAGCCACGTGTGAAAAAATATGATGCCTTTCATTAAGTCTAATCACTTAGCCATTTAGAGAATGGCCTCTTAAGGCCACACGTAAAAATTGAAATTGCCTCTTATCTACTTGCCCCACAACTATCTTGCAAGACTTTGAACACTTGCCTTGTCCACTTGCCTTTTAGAAAACGTCCACCTTGTCCTTTCTAGGGGTGACACCTGTCGCCCTCCTATTGGTCCAAAGGATTTCATCCTTAACCTAATTAGGGCTTATACATTTATACGTACGTCCTCACATACATATTCTGAAATTACGGGGTATAACACCTTCCTCCTTGTGAAACCCGAGACCTCACCCAAAGAGTTCTTCAATTTGCAATTTTTTCTAAGTGTTAAACTCTCCTTCTACTAGTAGTAATATATAAAGCACCTTGGAGGGTTATGATATAAACACATGGAAGGCTTAGATGTAGTCTTACAAAAGAATCAAGACCATGTGGGACCTTTGACCTTAGTCAATAATATCAAGCCTCAAGTTGCAAGACTTGTCTTGCAACAAAGGTCAAATGACCCTTATGCCCTTGCTAAAAATCGTCCAAGGCATAGTAAGGGGTGACACGTGTCGTCCTCCCATTCGACAAACTAATACGTTTTCCGACAATTTCCATAATTCCGAAAAAAATTTACAAGTCTCAAATCTTAACACTTGTGAGCTCTTACGTACTACCTTAAAACATGTCTTGTACATACGGGGTGTAACATTCTTCCCCCCTTAGAAACATTCATCCCCGAATGTTCTTTCGGAGCTCAATCTATCATTCCTTGGCATAGTCTCATAAACTTGCACTTAGCAAAACCTAATTATGCCACATATGGCCCTAATATACCGCACTTGCATATTTATCCATCACAAACCAAACGAGGAAACAATCCATAGTGTGCATCATCACTATATACTCACATTCAAGGCCTAAAAAGATTATCTTTTCGTACTTCCAACTTACTTCTAGCATACGTACCTAATTTCAATATTATCCGTTCTTGATACTTAAACATAAAATAACCTTATCATGCATACAAATCTGTAAAGGGCCGAAGATATACCTGAATTCATATAGGCGGTTCAAAGGACCGCTAAAACTGGGAACTTCCATCACGACCCCTGCCACGGCCTGCCGGTGTATGAACATCCTGCCTAGCTACTGAAGGCGAAGAACCCGCAACTGATCCGGTAGACTTTCCTATCCCTCCTGCAACTCTCCTACTAGGACAATCCCTCAACATATGGCCCTGACGGCCACAGGCAAAACAGGCACCAGTAGCACGACGACATTCCCCATGGTGATGCCGGCCACACTGTGAACAACGAGGAAGAGGGCCCCATCGCTTAGAACCCATGTGCGATATCGAATCCGAGCCTGAGCTCGACCGGCTCCGACTACCGGTGATCTAACCTCCCGCTGAAATCGGGAAGGAGCACTCTGTCCGCTGAATCAGACCTAGCTCTTCTTTGAGGCTCTCCGCTGAAAATCACCCGAACCCACGACATCACGGCCTCTTGGGCTGGCCTTGGTCGGTCGGTCCTCTCTCCCTCGCCCTCAATCCTCAGGCATATGTCCGCATCCCGCAATATCCATTCTGGTGAAGGGCCACTCCGTGCAAGCAGTGATCATATAACGGTCTAGTCCCATAACATAGAGATGGACTCTATCGGCCATGTTAGCCACAATAGTGTGCGCATACCTAGCCAACGAGTCAAACTCCAAGCTATACTCTCTGATAGTCCTCCCGTTCTGCCTCAAGGTCAAGAATCTGTCTGCCCGGGCTCTCCTCATCTCAGGAGGCAAAAAGTGATCCATGAAGGCCTCTGTAAACTCCTCCCAAACAGCTGGAAGAGCATCATCACCTCTTGAAAGAAACCACGACTCAAACCGGTTCAACGCGATATCGCGTAACCTGTAGGAGGCTAGCGTAATGCACTCGTCTCAAGCCCTAAGAACCTGCGTGGTCCAGTAGTCGCCGAATGAACTCCTGCGGATCCTCATCGGACCTCGAACCATAAAACTCGGTGGATGACATCCTGAAAATCCCTAATCCGCAAACCGCTTCGGCCTGGGGTGAAGCTGCTCACATCGCTTGCCGCTCGACTACTATATCGTCAATAATCGGATCTGCTCCCGTAATCTCTATACTCAACACCGGCCGCGGAATCGAGGCTCGTGCGAACCTCGGAGCTACCGCCTCGGCTCTCCAATCTCGCGGCGTGGCTGAACTCGCCGACCCGCCACTACCTCGTGCATAGTCTGTGCCCGACTCACGTAACTCTGCGCAGACTATCGGCGCCTCCGCCGCCGCTTGCCCTTCTGGGCCCCGTCGCTTCCGCGAGGCATAGCTGATTCACATACATAAGAATACGTCAGAGACGGATCAACCTATTAATACAGCTCTACTGCACGATCTCAGAGTGAGAAGAATGGAAACCAATCCTAAATGTCCTGCAGCCTCCTGATTATAGATGTGGTGCACAACACACCGATAATCAAGACTCTACTAGACACTGCTCAGACACTTTCCGAGACTAATCGCTCGATACCACTTTTGTCACGACCCACCGCCCGCGATCGTTCCTACTGGGCACCTGCCTGTATACGTCAGAGAATAGCAACGGAACATACATGAAACTTATAAAATAAAATAACGAGAAATTAAACCACAGTTTAGCCGATAAGGCTACCTTCCTGGACACATATACATATACATAACAACAGCAGTTACATCCCTTTCTTTTTACAAACCGACCCACAACATGTGACTACAGACCTCTAAGAATTACAATCACAAGGGACAGGGCCCCTCCATACCCCTGAATGTACATAAGTCTACCACATCAGGGAAACCGTACCAAAAGATAAGCCCCCGGTGTGAAAGGAGCTTCTTTCCAAAAACTGAAAAGAGATCCTAAAAGCAAGGATCACCAACCTGTGTACCTATCACCTGCGGGCATGAACGCAGCCTCAAGGGGTCGCATAACAAAATGAGTATGGAAATGTAAATAAACTGCAATAACCAAATCATATATGTATAAAAGAATGTCCTTTTACTCCCAAATCAATCATATATTAACTTCCTTTCCTCCTTTCAATAAGATTTAACAACATATTCTTACATACATACTTAAGAGTTTAATCCGATTTTTCACATAACTTACATATCTTACATAACATAATCCGGCCGCTCAGGGCTCGGTGTCTTGTGGAATCATATAACATAATCCGCCCTTTGTGGGACTCGGTGTAAGATAGCGTAACCCTACTATGTGAAGGCTCGGGGTAATATGGCGTAATCCGCCTATGTGTAGGCTCGGTGTATCTCATAACGTAATCCGCCTATTTGTAGGCTCGGTGTATTTCATAATGTAATCCGCCTATTTGTAGGCTCGGTACTTCATAACGTAATCCGCCTATTTGTAGGCTCGGTGTACTTCATAACGTAATCCGGCCTATTTGTAGGCTCGGTGTGATTTTCCTTACATAACATTTTCAAACCATCTTTTCACTTCTTCTTAAGTCGTCATAACAACTTCTCATAAAGCTATTATAACAACCTTTCATTTTAGAGAATTAAGACACTTTTATTCTTACAACATTAGGAAAACTAGATCCAAAATACTACATACATACTTAAAAAGAATCATAGAACTCCTTTCTTTTTAAAGCTCAAGTCACATACTCTTTGGAAGCCATTTTCTTATCTTTTGAAATAAATTAAGCCATACTTTGTAAAATTAAGTCATTTCTACTTATAAAATCAAGGCTTATAGCCTTAACACCTCGTAGCATACACTCTTTCAAATCATGTAAACTTATACTTTAGAAATCAAGTCCCATAATCTTGAAAAATAAAGTTTCATAATCCTTTAAAGAAAATCAAAGTTCATAGTCTTAAAACTTCATAACATACATTTTTTAAAGTCCATTTACTTATACTTGTAAAAATCATGTCACCTACACTTTTAAAACCAATCCCCTTTTCACATATAAATTCAAGTCATTTTCAAACATAAAAATCAACTTACATACTTACTTTAAATAAATCAAGATACATAGCCCTTAAATCAAATCTCATAATTTCCTAACCATCCTTACCAACGCCTCATAAGACCTAGTAAAGACTTAGGACAATCTAAACATACTCTTAACTTAGATTCCACAATGTAAATACTTCTTAACTTCTAAGAGTAGAAGAAATCTTAAAATGTTATCACATGGATATTTCATACGTAGGATCATGCCAACGAAAGAAGAGGTTCACATACCTCGCGACGATTGTCGACAAGTAGTAAAATGCTCCAAAGTACTTCAACCTTGAGCTATTCCATGCTTCAAGTAGGATACGCTATACTTAGTTCTTCAACCTATCATGGTCACAATACGTCCATTAACCTCTTACTTCAAACATAGAATATTCTAAGTGCTAAGTCGCCAAATTCTACGTAAAATCTGACAAAGACCTCCTTTGTTTTTACTTACCTTGCCACCTTTTCAAGGCCGAAATACAATAACCAAACAGCCCCAATTGGCTCACAACAATATTAGAAGGTAGTCCAATACAAATGAATAACTAAACAGCCCCAATTGGCTCACAATTTAGAAAGTAGTCCAATACAAATGAATAACTAAACAAATTTCAATTGGCTCACAATTTAGAAAGTAGTCCAATACAATTGAATAACAAACTAAAAGTCCAAATTCGACCACCTAGAGTTCAACCATACCAATTCTTATCAAATTTCCATTTCAATCCAAATTGTTAACATAACATGATATCAAGTCGCATTTGATTAAAACTACCAAAATCTTCAAATCCATAACATGCGACGATTCTAATAACGACTAAATTGAAATCCAACTTAACATGGCTTACATTACATTCCAGATTTCCAAGGCTACAATCAATCCACAATCCTTATAAACTTCTACATATCAACTTCATGCTAGCAACACGTAAAGCTAACAACAACAATAATAATATATAATCTTGTAACGCATTAAAGGACAAGATTATACCTCAACGAATCTTAATCCAATTCCAATTCGAAGTCGCTCCTTAGTAGTTTAGAACCTCTCCAAGACACTTCAATCCGCTTGTTGAGACCCTTAGAACAATACCAACAATTATCCTTCAAAACTCCAAACAAAACCTAGAAAGACCCTTAGGTTTTCGTTTATGACAAACCCGTAAACTACCTTTTTCCAAGACTTTTCTATTGAGATGTGTTTACAATACACCTAAGAGCCTTGGTTTAAAGTGGGGAGTTGAATGAACAAGAAACAAATTTTCTCTCCTTCCTCCTTGTGAAACCCGAGACCTCACCCAAAGAGTTCTTCAATTTGCAATTTTTTCTAAGTGTTAAACTCTCCTTCTACTAGTAGTAATATATAAAGCACCTTGGAGGGTTATGATATAAACACATGGAAGGCTTAGATGTAGTCTTACAAAAGAATCAAGACCATGTGGGACCTTTGACCTTAGTCAATAATATCAAGCCTCAAGTTGCAAGACTTGTCTTGCAACAAAGGTCAAATGACCCTTATGCCCTTGCTAAAAATCGTCCAAGGCATAGTAAGGGGGGTGACACGTGTCGCCCTCCCATTCGACACACTAATACGTTTTCCGACAATTTCCATAATTCCGAAAAAAAATTACAAGTCTCAAATCTTAACACTTGTGAGCTCTTACGTACTACCTTAAAACATGTCTTGTACATACGGGGTGTAACACCTTACCTCATAATGTCAAGACTTAATAATATAACACTAAGTCCATAACTCTATTGGAAAGAATTCAACTACTAGTATTACTTCTCGTCATCACATTTATTGTATCCAAAATTATAATATGTAAATATATTTTCCTTCCAACGTTCAAATCTTATTTTCCTTAGTTACGTTCTCACTTATATACCCTGGAATTTCGGGGTGTAACAATTAGTCCTTGGCTTCTCTAATGGAGTAAATAAGCATGTTTAATAACTTTATTGGTGCTTTTGTGTTGAGTAATGCGGCTAGGTAGTTACAGACGGATGCTATATTTGTTTAAAATATTCTTAGGCATGACAAGTTAGGGAGAGTCATTTGAAAATGTCATCCTTCTTTAGAGTAAGTTTTATTGATCGAGGACGAGCAAGCGTTCAAACGCATGTATTTGTTTAGATTAAATACCTAAATTTAGATCAATTGTCGATTGTAATGTCTTATAAGTATATTTATTCTATGTTCTTTTATTCGAATATGGAGTAGTTCTCTTACATAGATTTTACAAGACATGATTTATTGATTGACGTTTTTAGACTCGATTCTTGTTTTATTGCTTGAATTCGTTAATGGAGTTTTGAATCCAATTGTATAGTTATTTACTATTTTATTTGATTGAAAGAGTAATATTTTTGTGAATAACTCTGTATTTTTTTTTGTTTTAATTGGTGATTCTTCTAAGTAATCGAAAGAGCTTCTTGTATTATTGGCTGAACCAAGACAGGAAAATATTCGAGAAACATTTTCGTTGAGACTAAACCCTTAATATTTTCTTACATATGTTCACATGGCGTTTTATTAGTCTTGAACTCATGCATAGTAGTTTTATTTGATTATTGAGATATTCTTGGATGCTTTAATCAGAAGATGAAGAATTATTTGAATTATCTAAATATAAATCAGATTTAGCTCATGATTGAATGACTCTTCTAGGTAATCAAAAGTGGTTATTGAATGATTTATTTTGGGTTATAAGTTGACGATATTTGTGAGAAGTCGTCTAAAGATACATTACTATACATATTATTTGAACATTCTCGAGGCTTGAATTAGTTTAATCTGTGGAATTTATATAAATAACTGGAAGAGGTTTATTAGATTCTTGAGTAAACTAATTACTTATTAAATTCGAAAGACTCAATAAAATTAATATGAGAAGGATAAAATGAATCAGAGTTAATTGTTAAAATCTTGCATATATCTTGTTTGCTACCATTGCATCTCATATTAATAGTAACATTTGCTTATGTTGTCAATTTTCTTAATTGCATTGTATTCGATAATTGGGGTTTATAACTACGATAAACTCAAGTTTTGATCACATGAATAATACTAAGAATTTTTTTGTTTGAGTAACTATTGTATCAATCTCTTTGGATACGATCTTACCACTATACTATCTTTGACTAGCGAAGCGTTTAAATTATACTGTATTTTCCGCTCATCAATAGCCGCAACCTAAGAGAGTGCACATAGTGGTAGAGGTGGTTCTCATTTGCGAAAATGTGGTTCCCATTCTGGCCAAGGTAGTGGTTGTGGAGATATACAGTCTGAGGCCTGTCATGCAGAGTGTTATTATTTTCCAAGTATGCTAGAGGTAGAGGATTCTTATGTTGTTATCATAGGTATTATTATGGGTTTTCATCGACCGGCTACAATATTATTTAGCCTAGACTCAACATATTCTTATGTATCTACATACTTTTCTTTGAGCCTTGATATGTTATGTGAGTCACCTGATTTGCCTGTGCACATTTCTACTTCTATTTAAGATTTGTTGTAGTTGATCAGGTGTATTGTTATGGCTTAGTTACCTTGATGGGTTATGACATGGATGTATATTTGAAGGTTTTAGATATGGTAGACTTCGATACAATCCTTAGGATAAGAATTTGATGTTATCCTTGGGATGGACTGCTTATCTCTTTATCATGCGATCTTGGACTATCATGCGAAGGAAATTATGTTAGCCATGCTGGGGATTCCTAGAATTTAGTAGAGAGTTGATCTTAGTCACGCTATGAAAAAGGTGATATCTTTCTTAGGGCGCTGCGGATGGTAGATAAAGGATGTTTGGCCTACTTGACAACATATTTTGGATACTAGCGAAAACTCTTACGCTTGTGTCCATTCCGGTGGTGAGTGTGTTTTCTATGGTTTTTCTGATAGACCTACCAGTATTATACCCGATCATGATATTTATTTTTGTATTGACTTGGAGTCGAGCATTGAACTCATTCTATTTCGTCATATCGAAGGACATATGCCGAGTTGAAAGAGTTGAATAAGCAATTATAGGATTTATTGAGTAAGGGGTTCATTAGACCGACTGTATACCTTCGGGGTGCTCCAGTGCTACTTGTAAATAAGAAAGATGGATCTATGCGTATGTGTAACGACTATCGACAATTGAACAAGGTGTCCATAAAAAACAAGTATCTAGTACCTCACATTGATGACTTGTTTAATCAGCTTCAGGGTGCTTCAGTTTTCACTAAGATTGATTTGAGGTTCGATTATCATTAGTTGAAGATTAGGATGAAGAATATCCCTAATACAACTTTAAGGACGCATTATGGCCATTATGAGTTCTTTCTAATATCTCTTGGGCTGACCAATGCCCAGTAACCTTTATGGACTTGATAGTAGAAAGGATTATGAACATCATATCAGGATCATGAACATCATATCAGGATGGTGCTTGGGATTCTAAAGGAGAAGAAACTGTATGCCATGTTTTTGAAGTGGGAGTTTAGACCTAATTTAGTGGAGTTTTGGGGAATGTAGTGTCCAACGAGGGTATTGTAGTAGATCTCAAGCAGATTGAGAAAGTTCAGAATTGAGTTAGACCTGCTTTGGTTTATAAGATTCAGAGTTTCAAAGGCCTCGCATGTTATTATCGGCGATTTATGGAGAGGTGTTCATCCAATGCATGCTCATTGACTTAGAAGAAACTAGTCTTTCAGTCGTCCGATAAGTGTGAAGCGAGGTGTGCGTTACGAGGTGCTCACATATCATTGCATCATTCAGTAAATATTCAATTAGAGGGTTCTCAATTTGAGGCAGTGAAGATAGTTAAAGTTTCTCAAGGACTATGACATGACTATCCTTAATCACCGGGGAAAGGCCAATTTAGGGTGGATGCCTTGATTCGGAAGGCGGTGAGTATGAGTAGTCTATCTGTGATACCAGCAGGAGAGCATCCTTTGTCTATGGATGTTCATTCATTCGCCAACAACTTTGTAAGGCTCGATATTATTTCTGAACCCGATAGAGTTCTAGCTTGAGTGGAGGCAATTTCATCTTTATTAGAACATATTAAGGCTCAACCATTTGAGGATAGGAAATTGTGTAAGATTGGGCATACGGTGTTGCAAGGAGAGACTAAGGAGGAAATCTTAGATAATGAATGGGTTTTAAGAATCAAGAGGCGTATTTCTATTCCTAGGACATGTGACTTGTTTGTACCGATCAAGAAGGAGACCCATAGTTCGAGGTATTCTATTCACCCAGGGTCTATGAAGATATATCATGAATTGAAGCATCATTATTGGTGGTGTCGAATGAAGAAGAACATAGTAGAATTTGTATCTCGGTGCTTGAATTATCAAAAGGTGAAGTACGAACACCAAAATCCTAATGGTGTGACTCAGAAGATGTGTATACATGATTGGAAATGAGAGTGGATTGCTATAGACTTTATGATAATGTTTTCATGGATTTTGAGAAATTTTGATGCTCTTTGGCTCATCGTGAATAGATTGACCATGTCCACTCATTTCATATCGGTCCAGAATATTAGGATATGCAATAAAATATATAATTATCATGAGTCATTATCTTCATAGATTAGCTTTAAATGTATTTCAAATAGGTTTTCATGATAAGATTTCCTACTCACACTTTCTATTAATGTAGGAATCTACTTCTATTGTACAACTTCTATTTAACCTAAACATCTGTATCAATATTGATTCAATGAATACAAGACATTATTTCTTAAACTCTTATATTGTATCAGAGTTTAGTAGTGACTCCTTCCTTTATTAATGGCTAATCCCCCTATCACAAACCTTAGTTTTTCCTTCCAAATCACACTTGCAAACAATGGCCCTCTTTCCACCAAATATACCTATTCAAATCTCATAAAGGTTGACAGAAACAACTACAAACTTTGGAAATTACAGATTTTACTAACTTTGAGAGGTCATTATCTTGAGGGTTATGTTGATAGGTCTCATGGATGTCTTCCATAATTTATCCATAAGAACCCCTTAAAAAAAACCTCAACAAATGTCATTTTAAATCCAGCTTACTTGACCTATAAAAAATAGGATCAATTATTACTGAGTCGGTTGTTATCATCTCTTAGGGAGAGTGTTAAAGTCAACATTAGGGGTTACGATGTTGAATCAGAGTTCCGTTGATTTCATGAGGTCTGAAATGTGATTTATGACTTAGTTGAGATGTTGGTTTAGTGGGATTTGGGTCATTGTTTGAGAAATTAGTTATGTTAAGAATTTGGAGTTGACCACAATCAATATCTGGTAAAGAGGACCTCGTTTTAGCATTTTAAGTATGCGAGCAGGTCTGTAGCGTGTTTTATGATTTAAATGCATACTTGGTTTGTGTTCGAGAGGTTCCATATGAGTTATGGGCATTTATTTGATCTTTGGGAGACACCAGAAAATTTGGTGTCAGGTAAATGGTATCTAGTTGCCTCTTAAGCGATCGCATAGGGGACGTCACATTCGCGATAATGGGGGAGGGGGGATAGGGGTTCGTGATCATGGGCATAGTTCTCGCGACAACGGAAAAAGGAAAATGGGTCGAGGCATTTTGTGCTTCGCAAGTAGGGAGTGAGTTATGTTCGTGATTTGTGTACGTCGGGATTGACTGTTCGCGATCGTGGGGTCTTGGTTGTGACCACGATAAATATTTTTGTCCAAGGGTAGAATTAATTCAAACTTCATTGTTCATAAATCAATTTGGAGATCTTGAGAGCTCGAATTTGGGTGATTTCAAGGGCAGTCTTCACATCTTGTCTCGGGAGTAAATTTCTAACCTTATCTTTTGCATTTTCCTATGATTTTATCCTTTATTTATAATTTCTTTTCATGATTTAGTCTTAAAAATTGAGATTTTCCATGGACATGAGATTCTGAGTAAAATGTAGAATTAAAGTTCGATATATTATCGAATTTTTATAATTTTTGAGATTCTTAACCTTTAGGCTATGGGAAATAATCTAATTTGGCAACAAATGTTGATCCTCTAAAAGTGTATAGAGTCTCTCCAACAACTCTTCCCCAGTGATGGTCTTAGGATTTTCTAGAGTGCGTGCCCCACGTTGCTCCCAATCGCCCTCCTTATAGTTTTGACGTTCGGTACTCGAGATTGGTTTTTTGGGTTGACTTTTCAGACTCTAAATATTACTATATCAATATGGGTGTTTACAAACTCGTTTACTCATGAATAACACATATTTCATAAATTGGGAACTTTTTAGGCTTTACGGAAGGAAAAGACAAAATCTTGAGGTTTGTGGCACGTTTCTCGGTATTTGATATATGTTAAGACTTCCTATAATTTGTTTAGAGGCGTTTTCTCTAAGTAAAGAATAAAAATGAAATCAATAACGGGTAAGGGCGAAAGAGGGGGGGTCTCATCCCCGTGGTGTGACGTGCATTTGTACGAGTACCTATGTTATGAATGGAGAAGTATGTGATTATATAGTTACAAATTGTAATATGAGAATGACAAAGCATGTGGGTATTGACGGATGAGATTATTTGACCTGGTTGCTTATTGTATGCTCATATCAATTCATTAAACCCGCATACTTGTGTAGTTGGACTAGCTGAGTAATATTGAATAGTTCTTAGCTATGATAGCTTGGCATAAACATTCATACGTATATGACTATTCCTGCTCATTTATTATTTGGTTTGAGGTATTTGGATTTAGTTGCACACTGCAATAAGTATATGGATCTCGCGAGTCCCCATGAGTCACGAACTCCCAAAGATTACCATAGATCTTAATGTATAGACATGTTTTGGAGATAGTTTGGTATTGAGGTATGTCATTTCATTTACATTGCTATACATCCTTCATTTTTGCATGATTCTATAATAACTTAAGTATTTTCATCCATGTTGTTTTTATTAGCAAATATATTCATAGTTTCCATAAGTTATGTAGATAAGTTTATGTAATGCTTTCCTTAGTACTAATAATTTTTACTACAATGTTTACTTTATCTATATTTTCATTTAGAAGAATATATGGAAATTTCTCAAATTTCGTTTGGATCAATGATCAATGATCAATCATGAAGATATTTATGTGAGTGATAGTGGAACAACACATGTCATATTCAAAGATGAGAAATATTTTTCTTAACACACGTCATATTCAAAGATGAGAAATATTTTTCTTACTTACTTAGGAAAAGGACAAAAGTTAATACAATTTCTGGTAATTCAAAATTAATTGAAGGCTCCGAAAAAGCTATTATATTCTTGTCTAAGGGTACGATACTTGTTATAGAAGATGCATTGTTCTCTTTTAAATTCCCTCAAAACTTGTTGAGTTTCAAAGATATCTGTCGAAATAGGTATCATGTTGAGACATTAAATAAAATGAAAGATGAATTAATATCTTGGTATTACCAAGAATGTCTCCGGTGAGAAATATATTTTAAAAAAATTACCAACTTTATCTTCTGACCTGCATTATATAAAAATTAGTTCAATTGAAACACACTCTATCGTAAACCGGAAGCTTAATGATTCAAATACTTTTGTTCTTTGACATGACCGAATAGGTCATCCTAGATCAATAATGATGAGACAGATCATTGACAATTCAAATGGGCATCTACTTAAGAACTTGAAGATTCTTGAAAGTGGTGAATTTTCATATGCGGCTTGTTCTCAAGGCTTAACTAGGCCATCACCAATAAAAGTTGGCATTAAATCTGCAGTCTTTCTAGAGTGTATACATGAAGACATATGTGGACCTATTCATCCACCTTTTGGGTCATTTAGATATTTTATGGTCCTAATAGACACATCTTCAAGATGATCTCATGTATGTCTCCTATCGTCTCACAACTAGCATTTGCGAAATTATTTCCCAAAACAATATGCTTAAGAGCATAGTTTCCATATTATCCCATTAGAGTTAAACGCCTCGATAATGTTGAAGAATTTACATCTCAAGCTTTTGATGATTATTGTTTATCAGTTGGGATAAAAGTTGAATGTCACGTAGCTCATGGTCATACTCAAAATGGTTATGTTGAATCATTTATTAGGCGCTTGCAATTGATAGCAAAACCACTACTTATGAAAACACAATTGTTCACTACAGTTTGGGGTTATGCTATCTCACATGTAACATCGTTTATTCATATTAGACTGACTCGTTATAGTAAATACTCTCCATCATAATTAGTATTTGGTCATGAACCAAACATTGCTCATTTTTAGCCTTTGGTTGTGTTGTATATATGTCGGTTGCACCAGCACAACACACTAACATGGCCCCTAAAGAAGGTTATGAATATATGTTGGGTCTGAATCACCCTCTATTATTCGCTACCTTGAATCATTAATGGGAGATTTATTCACTACTCGATTTGCAGATTGTAGGTTTGATGAAACATATTTCCCACAATTATGGGAAGAGTAAAAGGAAATCAAAAGAGAAATTGCAAGGAAAATTTCATTGCGATCTCATTTTTATCCACATATCCCTATATGTCAACATGAGGCCCAGAAGATCATCCACTTTCAGAAAATAGCAAATCAAACGCCAGACGCATTTACTAATTTTAAAAGAATAACTAAGTCACATATCCCTGCAGAGAATGTGCCTATCCGAATTGATGTCCCAAAAGTGATCAAAATGTTACTAAAGAATATCATAAAGAGAATCAAGATCTAATTAATCCCGATATTCCTGAAGATATCAGTTATCTTGAGACTCAAGTGTGTAAAGAACTATCATTAAGTTCTACTGGTGGTGGATAGATTAAAATTGTTCAAAAATTCGGATAGATAATGTTTTTGCATAGAATGTTGCACTGAATATTATGAAAGACTGTGAGGATCAAAAACCACTATCTATCGAAGAATCTTAACGAAAATGTAATTGATTAAAATGGAAATAAGAAGTTCAATCAGAATTGAATTCACTTGGTAAATGCGAGGTTTTTGGACCAGTAGTTCAAACGTGTGAAAACCAATTGGTCATAAATGGATCTTTGTGCGAAAAAGAAATGAGAGAAATGAATTGTAAGATACAAGGCACGTCTTGTTTCTCAAGAATCTCTGAATGTCCTAGTGTCGACTATGAAGAAATATAATCACCCGTTATTGATGCAATAATATTTTGATATCTCTTCAGTTTAGATGTACATGAAAACCTTGAAATACATATAATAGATATGGTTACATCTTACCTTTATGGATCACTTGATAATGAAATTTATGTGAAAATTCCAAAAATATTTAAGATGCCTGATGCATATAGTTCAAAATCTCAGAAAATGTACTCAATTATATTACAAAGATCATTATATGGTCTAGAAAGATCAGAGCGCATGTGGTATAATTGCCTCAGTGAGTACTTGATAAACGAAGGTCATAAAAATGATGCCATTTGTACGTGTATTTTTATTAAGAAAACAACATCAGAGTTTGTTATACTTGTTTATGTTGATGACATAAACCTCATTGGGACTCTAGAAGAGCTTTGAAAGGCAATTGAATATTTAAATAAAGAATTTGAGATGAAGGATCTTGGAAAGACAAAATTGTCACGACCCCTTTTCATGAATCGTTGTGGTACCTACATAATCCCTCCACATAGGTGATCCGCTCCCGAATAATAAACAGGATAAGATATAAGTAAAACCGGAAGAAACACAAATACTACAAAAGGTGTCTGATGATATAATCGGAAGAAAATTGTAAGTCTGATACATCCAAATTACCCCAAGTGATCTAATATATGATTACAAGAGCTCTAATACAACAATATAGTCTGAAAATCAATGGCATCAAGTGCAAAAATAAATACATAAAGTTGAATTCTGAAGACATGTCTCTACGTCAAAATATAAACACATTAAAAGAGATAAGCAATCCAGGGCATACGGGAGAAGGCATCCTCACCCTGATAGCTTGGGATAAACCGCTCGTACTCAGCCATGTGGTCTTGAGCTAGTCAACGGGTTTGTATCTGCATCAAGGAAATATCCAAAAAGTGTAGCATGAGTACACAACATACCCCATAGACATCATAGGCCGAAAACGATGAAAGTATATAATCAGAGATAAATACCAAGTTGACACCAAGTAATCTGATACTACACAGTCTAATAATCCAAGTAAAGTCACATAATCCACATCTGGTTCACAGGGTGCACGTGTTTCCTTATTTCAAAAGAGTCTATTCCTACTCATATATTCAGTTTCCAAGAGTTCTTACAGTAACTCAAATATTAAACTGCAAGTATAATCCTTCCATGTCCAGAATTTAGTCAAGTCATCAACAATCACTTCAAATACAAGTTCATTCACAAGTAATCAATGATATGAATGCAATGTACATACATGAATGCAATGCACATGTCAGATACATTTCCATCAATCGGTATACACACTTTATAGGGGTTTGCCATAGAAAAGTGACCTATGGGGGACCCGCAAAGTCCATATACCTCTCCACTTTGGAATAACTCATTGGATCACGATGCCCAACTCTTGGTTGTAATAATATCATATTGCAGGCATGGAACTCTGATACCCTCACATCAATATCATCTCAGTGTTTCCATAATCTGAATAGTGTTCTAATCTTTTCTGGTCCCTTGAACCCATAACATAATCATACCACCCCAATATCAATATCATCATAACCATGAGTGTATAAATGTAAATGACATATATAAGGCATGAATCATGATATAATGAGATACAATAAGTGTAGAGATGAAATATCACATGCCTTCAAGAATTCAACATGCATATACAATCTAAATACAAATCAGGATTTATATCGAAAGCATGTGTGATGAGTGAACAAGTCAATAAACAATGGCGACGAGCCCAAATATGGTGACAAACCCAAATAATAAGCAATCAAAACTAGCAAAAGGTTGAGTCCCCGAATTATCCCATCATCATAGATAACAATGGTGCCCACTCAAACATTCATCACAACCTTTTGAGGGACCCAAAACACGCCCAATTCCTCTCAATATTTATAAGTAATTACACACTTCTATTGAAGTCTCGAAAACTAAATCGTAGCCTACCTCTGTGTCGAACAGGTGCGCCAACAATCAAGCCTCAGTGATAGCCTTTTCATTCCTTCGTCCTTCATGATAATCAAAGTCTATTCACACATATACTACTCATTAATATATAAGATTTACACAATGTAAGGACATAACCTTTAACAAAGCAAGACTATAAATATCGACCCTGAGCCCACTTCACCAAGAATCGAACTTTAATACCCAAAAATAAAAAATACATACTAAATAGTCATATCCTTAAATTAATTGGAAATCTATACACATTTGAACCTTCAATTGAACAATAATAAAAATGCCCCAATTTGTAATCCCATAAATTTCCCCCAATTGAAAATATCTTTCTATAACCAAAGTAAGACTTGTAACATGATAATCTAACATAATCCAATCCTATTTCATGATATTAACCCAATTTGATCCATAAACCTCAATTAAAATCAATAGCATAACTTTCTAATTCTCATAGAATATTACAATTATTTCCCCCCAAATTAACCCTCTAGATCACCATTAATGAACTAAGAATCATAAACTTAAGCCAATAAATGAAAGAATCTTTTAACCAAAGGTTGGAATTGCTCTGAGGGTTCTGAAAATACTCTAAGGAGGAACTCGGTTAAAGGTTTGCTATTTCAAAAAATAAAATTATGACCTAAAGAATATATAGGAAACCTGAACAATACTTTTGCCCCAGCAGACCCGTTGCAGCGAAGAAAACCCCCATTGACGTTGTGTCACTTGACACCTCACCTTAGCGTCACGGCGAGCTCAACTATGTAAGAGCAAACTCACCCCTGCGGACAGACCCTCCACCAAGGCGGGAATCCACAATTCCAAAACTCCCACTTTGGCAAGCCAACCTCTCGCCGAGGCGGACACCTCGGAGTGGAAATTGGTGCCACCGAGGCAGACACCAGATCATGAAAAAAAACCACAATCCTCTACGGAACACCCGAAACACTCTCCAAATCCCTGGACACAAACAAGCCATGCTTTTCTATGGTAAACAGTGCTATGAACTTGATTGTAACCTTGGATTTCACAAATAACCAAGATAAGGCATACTTTTCTAAAGAATCATCATGAATAACCAATTATCCAAATTTCACAAATAAAGCCACAAAATACATCTGATTGTCTCAACAAGTGAACCAATGACTTGCATATGTCATAAATGACCTTTCAGAACTACCAAATGTGACGGAACCCAGAAACAAACTCATCTAACTCTAAGTTTCTAGTTTTAGGGTTTTCATCTGAAATCATATAAATATACCTTGGGGTGCCTGCCACCCATCCCTGTGTATCACAAACCCTACACAGAGACCATTTGAAGGCTAAAATAGGCAAAAAGGGTCGTTAGCAAAACAATGACTGGACATGTCATTACATTAGATAAAAATTAAACAATCGTTCATCTTCAAACATAGAGAAACGAACAAAGGAAACATACTAGAAGAAGTGAACAAACTAGGATATCTACTCCACATATCAAACTCGGTGTCCCAAGTCACCTCCTCGGCATGACGATGCCTCCACTAAACCTTCACAGAAGCTATCTCCTTCGATCTCAACTTCATCACCTGCCTGTCTAAAATATCCACAGGCTCCTCCTCGAACTCCAAATTCTAGTCAAGCAATACGGAGTCCCACTAGATAATATAAGAACCATTGGCATGATACTTATTTAGCATATACAAATGGAAGACTTGATGAATGCCTGTAAGACCCGGTGGAAGATCCAACTCATATGCCACCACCCCAAATCTCTGAAGAACCTCAAATGGTTTGGTATACCTCAGACTCAACTTCTTTCTCTTGTCGAATCTCATCGCATCCTTCATGGGTAAGACTTTCAGAAGAACTTTATCATAAACCATAAATTTTAAGTCTCAGACATTCCGGTTCGCATACTCTTTCTACCTGCTCTGCACTACCAGGAACTTGTCCTGGATCATCTTCACTCTCTCCAATAAATCCCTCAACAAATCAGTACCCCAAGGGTGGACCTCAAATGCATCAAACCAACCAATGGGAGATTGATATCTTCTACCATACAAAGCCTCGAACGATGTCATATCAATACTAGAATAATAGTTGTTATTGTACGCAAACTCTACCAAGGGTAAGAACTTGTCCCAATGACCATCAAATCATTCGCATAGGCTCGTAACATGTCTTTCAATACTTGAATAGTCTGCTTAGACTGATTGTCGGTCTGAGGGTGGAATGTTGTACTGAAATCCAAGTGAGTGCCTAATTCACTATGCAAAGTCTGCTAGAAATGCAAACTAAACAGGTACCTTCATATGAAATGATAGAAATAATAACCCCATGAAGACGAACAATCTCTCAGATGTAGATCTTAGCTGACTTCTCTGCATTATAGTTGTCTGAACTAGAATGAAATGTGTGGACTTGGTCAATCTATCACCAATGACCGAAATAACATCAAACTTGCCCAAAGTCTTAGAAATCCAACAACGAAATCCATGGAAATCCTCTTCCACTTTCACTCGGGAATGGGCATTCTCTGGACACACCACCAGAATGATGTTGCTCATACTAGACCTGCTGGCAGTGCTAACACTAACACATAAAATCAACAATGTCTCTCTTCATCCTCCATCACCAGTAGTGCTGCCTCAAATTACGGTACATCTTAGTATCAATTTGATGAATATAATACATAGAGTTCTAGGTTCTTCTATAATCAATCTAGTCAAATCTCCCACACGAGGCATACACACTCTACCCTTGATCCTTAGAACACCCTCACTATAAATCATGACCTCATTGGCCTCACTACTCATTATATTATCTCAAATATTTCACAACCCCACATCATCATACTGGTATGCCCGAATCTGATCTAAAAGAGATGACATCACCTCCACATAAGCCAGAATCCTACTCGAATTTGAAATATCGAGTCTCACAAAATGGTTGGCCAGAGACAGGACCTCCAATACCAAAGGACGACCAAAAACAAACAAATATGTTAAACTCCCCATGATAACCGCCTTTCGGTTCAAGGCATCTGCCACCACATTGGCCTTGTTTGGATGGTATATAATGGTCATGTTATAATCATTCAACAACTTCATTAACTAATGTTGCCTAGAATTCAAATCCCTCTGATTAAACACATGCTGAAGATTGCGGTGGTCGGTATACACCTCACAATGGACACCATAAAGATAATAAGTCTAAATCTTTAAAGCAAACATGACAAAAACCAACTCCAAATCATGAATAGGGTAATTCTTTGCATGCACCTTCAACTGCCTCGATGCATAAGCAATCACCTTACCCTCACATCAATATGCAACCCAACCTAATCCTAGAAGCATCACAATACACAATAAAGTCCTTCATCTCCACCGTAAGGGATAAAATCAGAGATATGGTCAAAAGAACCTTGAGCTTTTAGGAGCTCTTCTCACACTCATCATACCACTGGAACAAAACCTCCTTCTGAGTCAAACAAGACAGATGAGAAGCAATAGAAGAGAATCCCTTGGTGACCCAATAATAGTAGCTAGAAAGACCCACGAAACTCCGAATAATCTATCACAGAAGTTGGTTTAAGCCAGTCTCTAATTGTCTCTATCTTCTTAGGGTCAGTTATAATCCTAGACTCAGACACCACGTGTGCCAAAAATGCCATGGAGCTCAATCAAGACTCACATTTCAAGAATTTAACATACAACTTCATCTCCTTTAATATCTCCAGAACCACTCTCAGATGACGCTCATGTTCATCCCGACTCTTCGAATATATCAGGATGCCATCAATAAACACAATAAAAAAAGAATCCAAGTACGACTTTAATATCCCATTCATCAAATCCATGAATGTTGTGGGGGCATTAGTAAGCCCAAATGACATCACTAAGAACTCATAATGCCTATAACTAGTCCGAAAAGCCATTTTGGGAACATCCTCAGCCCGGATCATCAATGGATGATACCCTAACCTCAATTCAATCTTCAAAAACACAAAACATCATGAAGATGGTAAAACAGGTCATCAATACACAAAATAGGATACTAGTTTATAATTGTGATCTTGTTTAACTATCGGTAATCAACTCACATATGCATGGTGTCATCCTTCTTCTTCACGAACAAGATAAGAGTACCCTGTGAAGGTTCACTCAGTCGAATAAATATCTTACAAAACAAATCTGGAAGCTATTCCATTAACTCTCTCAACTCTATTGGAGTTATACGGTATGAAGGAATAGAAATGGGTCAAGTACCTAACTCAAAATAAATATAGAAGTCAATGTCTCTGTCTGGCAGCATACCCGATAAATCTGAGGGAAAGACCTCTACAAACTCACTAAATACCAGAACATAATCAAGGGAAAGAGTTTTCATACTCATATATCAAATATGAGAAAGATAAGATAAATAACCCCGATCCACTAACTTCTTAGCTCAAATATAAGAGATGACCTTCCTAGGAGCAAGGCTGGGAGCGCCTCTCCACTCTAAGATCGAAAGACCAAGCATAACTAGTGTGACCATCTTGGAATAACAGTCCAGAATTGCATGATATGGTGATAATCAATCCATACCCAAAATGACACAAAATCTACCATATCTAAGATAACTAAATCTACCCAAGTGTCGTAACCCATGAAAGTAACTACACACATGAAATATACTCTATCTATAATCACAAAATCACCGAATAGTGTAGACGTGAATATGAACATCAAGCATAGCACACCATATCTCCAATTTAGTAGAAAAGTAGTCAGACACATAAGAGAACGTAGAACCTAAATCAAATAGCAGAGTAGTCTATCAATGATCAACTGAGATGATACATATGATGACTGCATCGGATGCCTCAACCTCGACCCTAACAGGGAATACATAGCAATGGGTGTGTCCTATCTTATACTGAGTACCCTGCTATCCAATTCAGCCCAAATAAGCTATATATCTCTCTGACTAAAATCCACCGCGCCTAGACTGGTGGCCACCACGACCCGAATAAGATCCTCCCAAACTACTCTGACTACTACCTCTGGTTGGCTATGCTGGAGTCTTAGGTGTACGAGATGCACTCGATGTAAGTCTGGGGTAATCATTCTTAAAATGCCCAACCTCTCCACACTCAAAATAGGTCATGGCCACTGAAGGCTAATGAATATAGATCAAAGAACCCAAACCACCATGGTCGAAATATCTAGACTGAGAACTCCTGGATGACTGTCCCTCACTATAACCATAAAAATATGTAGAGTTGCCTGAACTGGTCGACTGGGCTACGATTGCTAATATATCCCTTGATGTCTATAACCATTGGGAAATATAATCACTAAACTGACCGAATCACCTCGCTCTCTTATTGGGCTCATATCTAGACAAACTACCTCTTACGGACTCTACCATCCAAGCATGCTCTGCCACAGTCTCAAAATAAGCTCCTGAAGTCACCAACTACAAGATGGCCAATTGGAGCAAAATACACAAACCTCTAACAAAACATTTCACTCGTTCAACCTAAGTAGGTAAAAATGGTGATGTATAATGGGCTAAGGCATAGAATCGAGTATCATACTACACCACTGAAGAATTGCCTGACTAATATTCTAAAACTTATCACACTTGTGCAGTCTCAAGCTAATAGGTACATACTTCACTAAGAAGACCATGTAGCACCTAACCCATGTTAATAAAGGCATTCCTACAGGTAAGAAATTAACATACACCCCCCACCACTGCTTCATATCTCCCAGAAGCTGAAGGGCCACAAAACTAACTCTATGAGTCTCAATAATACCCAGAGTATGCAACCTCTCATAGATGATCATGATAAACTCATACGCGTACTCTTCAAGCTAACCATATAGCACTGGAGACTTTATGTTTTAGAAGTTCTCCCAAATTTTCCACTCATCGTGAGTTATAGTTGTCCCTCCAATAGGTCGGGAATCAAACTCTGGAGTATGAACCTCATCTATATGGGGCGCTGACATTGCCGCAGGCTGAATACCAGGTGTATGAAACTTGGGGGTATGACTCTACTCCCCTCTCGCATAGGTCTGAGAACTACCCGGAGTAGTAGGATGCGTGTCTGTCTGAGAAAAAACCATCTAAAAAACTAATGTGTCATGTATAATTGGAGTAGCAATAAATTCAGGGTGCTCCTAGGCTGGTTCCATCTCTTCATCTAGCATATCATCCTGGGGTTCAATATATAACTTTGGGGACTCTAATCTAGCATGATCCTGACCGGCTCTCTCTGCTTCGCCCCGAGCTGATATTGTTGTTATGGCTGTACCCTAGCCCCGAGCACATGTTCTACCACATCCATGTATGTCTGATGTTGGTTCCTGTGCCTTATCTCTCGCCACATCGACACGAGCACTCACCATCCGTGAGAGAATAGAAACAAATATCAGATACTAATTTGAATCAACTTAGCATGAAAGGAATTTTAATGACCCGATCAGTCATTTTGAGAATCGACTCTGTATTTCACATATCGTCTAATCCACAAGCTCCGTAGAAATTATTTTGACCTGCTTGCAAAATTTAAAGTCAAACGAATGTCATTTGGTTCACTTTGGGGAAATGTTTCATATGGAAATTTTGACATTCAATACTTTGGATAAATTGTTTATTTTTTAAAAAACTGCTCTGATTGGAGATCTAAAGATTCTATTACATTTAAAATATTATTTATGGCATGTAAAAATTGACTAAGCTAATTTAGAGTTTGTTTGGTTGGTTTTTGACAATTAAATAAATTTTAAAATTATATATGCCTAATTATGGCAAAAATATTTTCACATAAGAAATAATACCTAGATTCAAAATTTGTGATTCGTAGCAAGTTGAATCGTCGAATTCTGACACCGTATGAGAGAGTTATGACCATTTTAGTTTCGAGGGAAATTGTTGTTTCTGGTGAGTTCGCTGGGGTGGGCTTCTGGACCACTGGAGCAGACTATGGGTTGCTGGAGCGGGACTCTGGGCCGCTAGGGTAGAAATTTTGTGCATAAAAAATCAGATTGCGTTCCTTTCTTATTTTGAGCATATCTTGAGTTCTATAGCTTCATTTGAGGCAATTTTAATGGTGTTGTTCTCGTATCAACAAGGGGTAAGTATATAACCTTTATTTTGACATTTCTTCAAGTTTATTTTTGTTGGGTGTGGATTTTATCTAAGTTTGATTGGGGAAAATTGGGGTTTCAAATTAAAGTATAGCAATATGGGTATCGTTGGACTCGTTAAAACTCGAAGGGTGCTATTTTAACTATATTAAACCTGATTTTCAATAAAATTACAGTACCTTTGTGGCTAGGGTTTGGAAGCTTTGGGTCCATATTTGAGTTTTAGGTAAAACTATGGCGATATGGGTATCCTTAGATTCGTACTCTAACGTAGAATTGATATTTGATAGACTTTAATTATTTTGAGGCTCTCTGAAGTGGAAATTCAAGGCTAATGTTTGATTGTTCGTGGTTTCAGCTCGGCATCCAGGTATTTTAAGGCTTACTTTCTAGTTAGACTTCGATTAGCGAATCATATATATAGTTAGATTCTGTCGGAGAAAGCATGTATGCCTTCAAGTACGGAGTTGGGATGGATTACTTAGCTTGGTTGTTGTTGACTAAACATGACTTGTATTGTGGTTACTGTATTTGTAGGTGGTAACCATACCGTACTTGTGATATAACTGTCTCTCACTTATACAGATATTATATGGATAGTGGAAACAACCAATTGGATACTAATATTGTTAAATATGTCTATGTGGCACTGTTTGGGATTCATATGATACACTTGATATTGTCATTGCATTGCATTTATCCTTATTTCCATTATATATTGATATTATCTGTGATTAGCATGATGGTGATAAATAAGAAGGAAACAATAATGATTCTTGTAACATATTAATTGTGTAGCCATTCTATACTGAGTGATACAGAATGGCTAGCGAGGTGTTCGATGGAAGAGTCACTCTATGTTGTGTGATACAGAGTGACTGGTACATGGACTTCATAGATCCCCCATGGGTCATGATTATCGAGGCATAGAGATATTCTGTTTGAAGCATGTATGTATGGAGATTGCACTTGTCTAGTGCATTCCATTGCATATGCGTCCATCATCGTGATCTCATATTACATCTATGGATTGGATTTGATAAATGTACTTGTGTTTCTGATTATTCTGAGGAATCATGGGAAATTTGGCCATTGGATTTAGGTGTTTCAACATAGGCTATAATTTGGATATTGATATTTCTGTACTTGAGTGGTTATTGTTGGATTGTGCTGTGTTGTACTTGATTGCAAGAATATAGATTCTTCAGTCTCTTACATTATATATATTAGCTAACTATTTTTGACCTATAATACCTACAAGTACATAGTAATTGTACTGATACTACTCTTGCTACACTATTTTCGGGGTGTAGAGTTGTTGCAAATACATGAAAGAGGTTCGATTAGCCTTCAAGGATCTCGTGGAGTTCATCTAGACTTCTATGTTTAATTCTCATTATAAACAAAAGTTGTATTCAAGTTGTGGTTGTAATTTTTATTCCATTTATATATTTAGAAGCTCTTCTACCATTTCGAGCAGATTTCTTGGGTAGTGTTGTATTTCGCATTATCATATATCTATGTTGATAGGCTTCTATTGCTTTTATTATTTTATTTATGTTGTAAAGGTGAATCTGTAAGGGACGGGTTCGCCTACTAGGTGGGAAAAGGGTAGGAGCCCACACATTCCCTGATTTGGGACGTGACAAGTTAGTATCAGAGCCCTAGGTTACTTGGTATATAATACAAGAGTAATGTCTAGTAGAGTCTTACTTATGTGTGTGTTGCGTGCCACACTTATAATTGGGAGGCTATAGGAGATCTAGGAAATTTCTATTCTTTCATTCCTTTTGTGCTACTTCATTCAAATTGGTATCTGGTCGATTTCAATTGGTATCTGAAATATCTTCACCTTTCGGTTCTTTATACGGGTGACTGCATGATCTACATGTCTTCAACGTTTGGTTGCTCTGAAGTGGGAGAAGTGTAATTATGGCTTAACAAGAAGGATTGCTTAAGATGTACTTGGAGTGGGAAAGTTTCAGCATCATCAAGGTTTAGTATGATAGTTTTGTGGCATAAGCGTATCAATGACAAGTCAACAATTTAGCAATGAAAGGGTATATATGTCGATATCTGAAGACAAGTGTAAACTTGGGAAATATCACTTGATTTGACAAAGAGTACAGTGATTGTGCTAAGACTGCAAAGAGAAGTTCGGAATATGGACCTGAAGGGCAACCTCTTGGTGATAAGGTAAGACTTCTTAGGTCTATATGGTAGGAGTACCTATTTGTCCTATTGGATGGAGGCGTAAGGAAAAGAATTTGAATAGATCAATCTCCGTTGTAGGAATGGAACAATTGGTATATGATGTGTTTTTTAGATAAGTTGTAATGTGTATGCGGGAAGATATCATATAGGCTATGAATTGTTATGTTGGCTTCAATTTGATAGTATTGTGATAGCATAGTATAATTAGTGGGTGTGAGTTCATTCAGGAAATGGTTTTCTGATTGAAATCAGGTGGCAGTGTTACTTGTGATGAGTGGAGCTTAGTGGAATAGACAGCCGCCTTCCCTCACCTAAAAAGTGTGTTCGTGGGATCACTTAACATTTTCTATGTTAGTGATGATAGGGAATTGTTGTAACCAAAAAATAGTTGATTGGTGAATATTTTACATTTGTTTAGTGTTGAGTGAGTGTGAAAGTCATATATGCGTTGGTATGTTGGACTCATCGTAAGCTAATAGGAGTCAGTCATCGACTAATAGGAATAACTCTTGCGATGGACAAGTGTGGAGGTATATTTGAAGGATTACTGGGTGTTGCATCTAGTTTTTGGATGAGATTTATGGGCATTGGTTTTTAAATGTTATTACTTGAGAAATTCTATAATTATCGGTATAATGACTTTGGAGATAATCGAATGACAGGGAAAATTGCATGGTTAGTTGAATTTGTATGGTTTGGCAAAATAAGGCAAATGATAGTTCTTCGCGGGTGAGCATCATTTAAGGACTCTCGAATAAAGTGTTGGTCAATGGGGTTATTTACGATAAAAGATTGATGACAGTGTGACTAATACTAGGGGTGAAGTGTTTTTTTAGACATTGATGATCAGGTCAGTAAACTTATGGACCAATATAGAAGAAAAATTATTTCGCTTAGGGATTTTGGCAATGGTACTTCGACTAAACAATATGAGAATGTTAGCAGGTTTTAGCAATGATTGGTCATTCATAGCGGTTATGATTTGAATGGAAGGTGTGAATTGAGAAATTAAGATAATTTGGAATGAGTAAGGTATCCCTTCGAGAAAGGGGAGAATTTGGATTCAAAGCATCGGGAATTCTTGGGTTAGGTGTGGTTATGGTGTCTTTAGTTTCACAACTTTTAGATCAGGTAAAATTATTAGTATACTCGGAGGAGTAGTTTTATGGTAATTAACTAAGTTTTATAATGAATGTTCCACGGGGTTTGTGATTTGCGACCAGTGAGAAGTGAATTTCGGGTGACAGATGTGATAATTTTGGGTGACGAATATATAGTGGATTAATAAGAGAGAATATTGAGAATATCTTAAGTTGAATGTATTGAGAGGCTATGATCATGGTGGTAGACCGTGTTGAAGCATTATTGACTAATGGCACGGGCGAGTATTTCAAGTAGTAAAGACTTGAATGTAATTACGCAAGGTAAGGTGTGTGGATAGTATAATAGATGCGTTAGGATTTGGTAAGGCGCGAGGGTTGCTGGATTTGATGTCTTTTTTAATGTTAAAGGATAGTGAGGGCTTACTATTAGAGTCTTGATGGGTAAGGTGTAGTAAATAAGGCCACATGCTTGCATGGAAATGTTCGAAGTTGTTGGCAAGTTAAGAGAAAGTACAAAGAGGATTTGATGTATTTAGAGTTCATGGGGTCCTATCAGGCTAGCGTGTCAGGAAGAAGTTGAGAAACATAAAGGTCACAATCAAAGTTACAGATCTTCGGTACTAAGTTGATGACTTGGATGGAATTCAGCTTTTGGAGTCATAGGTGATGGAATGTGATTGATTACTCATGAGAAAAGAGATGGAATAGGTAACCACATGCATATGGAAAGCCTAACAGTGATGTATGGAATCAGTTTAGATGACTATATATGATGAAGAGATTCAACATTTTATTATGAGTCAGATTTGTTCATTTCGAGCGGGGTGGCCTATGTTATATTGTCTGAAGGACTTATAGGATTCTAGTTAACCACCGACAGGGGTTCGATGGATTTCAATTTGGAATATAGGTATGACAGTGTTACCGGTTCTCACTGGAATTTGCAAGTAGGATTCATGATATTTTTTGGATGGCAATAATTTGGACAATTTTAATAGTTTACACGGGTACTTGGCGATGTATTGAGGAGGTACATATGGTTATGAGAAGTCTATAGAGTGATCAATTTATTTTCTACGTATTTGGCATGATAATATAATCAGTAGGTATGCTTATAGTATGGTGATTTGGAGATTTGAGGAACATTGGACTTGTCATATGTGTGTATGCATTTCTAAGGGATTTTCGCAATGATCGCCTAGAATCATACTATGTTATCAGATACATGTTTGATTATGGTTTTGGCTAAAACTAAAGGATAATGGTAATTATGGTGATAATTTTGGATTCAATCGGATGCGTAAAGAGGTACTGTAGTGATCAAATCAGGGAATTCAAGTGGAGCCAGTTCAAATATATGGGAATTGTCGGTTGAAGAAGTTTTGGGTATGGAAAGGTGGAAATTTGAGTCATTGAGTTAAGTTAGAGAAAGTTTTTACTAACAATGTAAACAAATGGTACTATCAGTGTATTTGTTGCCTGTGGAGGCTTTCATGAGGCTTATAATAGAGATTCCTTGGTTGCCATCAATGTTTGTACTCTTCTTTATCATTCGCCGATGAACGATTATTTAATTAGTATCTGATGTAATGACCCGATCAGTCTTTTTGAGAACGGACTCTCTATTTTGCGTATCATCTATTCCATAAACTTCGTAGAAATTATTTTGACATGCTTGCAAAATTTGAAGTCAAACGGATGTCATTTGATTCACTTTGGGGGAAAGTTTCACCATGAAAATTTTGGCATTCAATTATTTGGATAAATTGTTTATTTTGGGAAAACATACTCTGATTGGTGATTTGAAGATTCTATTATATTTGAAATATTATTTATGGAATGTAGAAACCGACTGAGCTAATTTAGAGTTCGTTTGGTTGGTTTTTGATAATTAAATTAAGTTTAGAATTATATATACCTAACAATGTTGAAAAGATGGTCACAGAATAAATAAGACCCGAATTCGAAAGTTGTGATCTGTAGCAACTTGAATCGTCGAATTCCGACACAGAATGAGGGAGTTATGGCCATTTTAGTTTTGAGGGAAATTGTTGGTTCTGGTGAGTTCGTTGGGCATGCTTCTGGGCCGCTGGGGTGGAAATTATGTGTATAAAAATTAGACAGCGTTCCTTTTTTATTTTTATCATATCTTGAGTTCTAGAGCTCAGTTTGAGGCGATTTTAAGGTGTTGTTCTCGTATTAATAAGGGTGTAAGTATATAACCTTTATTTTGACATTTATTCAAGTTCATTTTCGTTGGGTGTCAATTTTATCCGAGTTTGATTGGGGAAAAATAGGGTTTTGAACCCAAAAGTTAAAAAGTGGAAAATCATGGTTTTGCAGATCAATATTTTTTAATGAAACCACCAAAGTTGGTAGGAGTTTATTCAAACAAAAGATTTATGTACAGAAACTAACCAACTGGTTATGAAAACAAAAACAAAATCAAAGTAGAAAGCAACTATAGTATCTAATAACAATAAGAGAAGTTGGAAATCCTAGAAACTTGACTGTATGACATCTTTCACACCTCCAATCTCTCACCAGGTGTAATGTATTCCAGTATGTGAATTTTCTTCAGTAATCTAGGTATGTAGCCTTCTTGAAAGTCATCTGTTACTAGAGCTGCATCAGTAAGTACTTCATCTTTGAGCCATATTTTGTGGATTTGTCTAGTGTATGTCTTAAACAGATCAGCATCCTCCAAATGGCGAATGAGGATGAAATCATACTGATACCACCCTACAAGAATTACACTAACCAGTTAGCCAGAACTTGAAAAGGATGTACACATGACTTATCATCAGCTGCATTTTGCTTGGGATGGTGGCCACTGTTGCCTTCTATCTCTTCGTATATCTAATTCTCAAACTGGGAACTTGAGCCTTGTCAATGTTGATCAGCTTCCGAGCCACACTAGGAAAAGCATGGAAATTATGGAACTGTTGTGTACCTGGAAAATCAAAGGCACGATTAGTTCAAAATCGGCTAACTACAAGAAAAATAAGCTACGATGACAGTTCACATGTCACAAAAATGCAAGTGCCACATCTTTTTATTAAATTTATTTTTTTTCTTGACATTCATGTGACCGTTTTTTTAAGTGTCATAAAATTATGACATTTGTGTGACGGTTTTTTAAGTGTCATAAAATTATGACATTTGTGTGACGGTTTTTTTAAGTGTCATAAAATCATGACATTTGTGTGACGGTTTTTTTAAGTGTCATAAAATTATGACATTTATGTGACGGTTTTTTTAAGTGTCATAAAATTATGACATTTGTTTGACGAATTTTTTAAATGTCATAAAATTATGACACTTGTGTGACGGTTTTTTATGTGTCATTTATTTATGACGTTTGTGTGACGAGTTTGTGAAATGTCACATAAATAAGTGACTTGTGCTTTAAATTGACCAAAAATGACGCGTTTGACAAATTAAAACGACACCATTTTTATTAATTATTTAGCACTTTTTTAATTCAAATTAATACCTACACGATTTTTATGTCTTTTTTTAAATCGTTTTTAATAAAAACAAACTAAACATTGTCGTTTTAATATTTTAAAAAGTAAAAGATAAAAAACTCTGTAAAAATACTAAGTGTCTTCACACGCTTGTTGACACCCAATTTTATCCATCTCTTCCGATTATTTATCGATAATTAAACTATTTTTTTGACACCGCAAAATAATTTTAATATATATACATATATATAATCGTGCGTTTTTATCACAATTATGATTTCGCCCTAACATTCTATATTATTGTATTGTTAAAATAACATCACATTTTACATTAAATACTAAATATTTCTTAAATATTATATTATCATATGACTATTTTTTATCTTTATAATTTATAGTTATGCACAACATCTTTTAATAATATATTATAATTGTGCACAACATCTTTATAATTTATAGTCTCCCTCCAAATATTACAATTGGTCATCCACCTTCTCTTACATCGAAAACAAAAAACAAAAATATGTCTCAAAAAGTATAGTACTAAATAAAATACAACACCCACCCCCTTTCCCCTTCCTTCTCAACAGTCACTGCCACATTTCTCCAAATTCCTAAAACCCAAAAATCGCCCTAATCAGTAACAGTTGTTCTCTATCATGTCACTGCTTCATGGTCCTTAAACTTTCTTGGTGAGTTTTTTTATAATTGTTTGGTACTACCGTTTTAGGGTTTTTTGTAATTCTTGATTTCATCGATTTTGTATTGTAGAAAAAACCCCTAAGTTTTAGCTGAAAGGAGTCGAGATGGAAGATTGTAGTACAGAGAAACATATGTTGAGTATGGTGAACAGGTGTTTGATTTTACGCCAAGGGAGATGAGGAATTTGGTTTCTTGGAATGCTATGCTTACTGGATATGTTAGACTGGACCAAGGGTTTGATGTTGCTTGGTATTTGTTTGATAAAATGCCTGAAAGAGATTTGGTTTCTTGGAATTTGATGCTTTATTGTTGTGTTAAAAGTGGAAATGCTGAAAAGGCAACTGCTTTGTTCCTTAATTCCTTAGACCCTTCTTATGATACCTTAGGCATCACTGGATATATGTCCAGTCTCCAGTGTTGTGCTTATGTTCCCTCATTTTTGTTAGGAGGTTATCTTTTTCTATGTTTGAGATGTTAACTTCAGGTCGATACTCTAATAGTCTAATGTTGCATACACCTAGAAACCTTTGAAATACATATTTCAATTGTTGCTCTTGTAAATTTTACACTGTGATATTCATTTTTGAGAATGAGGCCCTTTACATATCTAAATTATGTGTAAGGATTCTATGGAAAAATTGACCAAGGATTTTGCTGCTGAAGCTGAGGCTGGTAATGCTTCCTGGCAATTAGTGCAGGGCTGCATCTGCCACTCCTGAAGTAACATCAGTCTCAGATGAGAGTTCTCAAGTTCCAAACACCGCTTCTGAGGGTAGCGACAGTGAGTCAGTTGTCCGCCTTCGTCCTAGAGTTGTATATACTCTGCTCTGTTGTCTTTTGTTAGTTTATTTGGCAGAAGGTGAAATAACTTTTCAAATACTGCAGGTTGTAGTGTCAAGAGGACTAATTGTTGCCACTTAATTCATGCAGGGATGCTTCTTCAGACAATTTTTCAAGTCTGTCAGTAAGTCAGACTACATGGCCCTGCCAAATGGTTTTTTCAGTGTGAGTTTTCTTTGTGCTTTGTTCTGCCTTGCTAATTCATTGTTTCCCATAAAACTAAAAGTTCTCCTTGTTCAGGTTCATCTAGCTCCTGGAAGTAAATTTAACTTCCAAAAGTATATCAAGAGGTCATTAGAGGATGACTTCAAGGTAGTTGTCAGTGTCAGGTAGCTAGATGTGCTATTTTCTCTCTCAATCTTTTTCAGCATATTTATGTGTGCTTGTCTGTAATTAGCAAAAATCTACTTGCTCTCTGATTGGATTTTGCTTATTTCTTTCTGGCAGTCCGGTTTTATAGGGATCATTTGTGCTTTTCTTGCTTCTAAATGTTTACGGTAAGTCATGTTCTGTGGTGGAATCTGTTTCTACCAGTGCAGTCTGAATATATTTCATAAAATCTGAATTATTTGACCCATTGCAGGGTGGCAAGCATTGTTCTGGGCATCCTTAATTCCTCTAATTGTAAGATTCTTGTTCATTGTTCATCTTCCTGAGTTAATTTTAGGGGAATTTCTTATAATGAAATCTTCTCAGATCATTTTAGCTGTTGGAACAAAAAGCTTCAGGCAGTTTTGACTAGGATGGCCTTGACATCACAGAGAGACATGCAGTAGTTTAAGGCATCCCTCTTGTACAAGCCTCAGACAAATATTTTTGGTTTGGTCGACCACAACTGGTTCTTTTAAATGCTAATATTTTTGTGCTTATCTAATGCTAATATATCTTTTAAATTTGCAGAATGCAATCCAGATAACATATTTTCTGTGGATATGGGTAATAACTTTTCTCCCTATATCAAAGATCAAATCTTGATATTGCAAGATATTCTTTTTGTTGTTTGTGCTATAAAACTATGATAAAGATGAGGATTCTACTTTTTCTATAGTACGAGTATGGGCTGCAATCTTGCTTCCACGAGGCGTTTGAGCTGGTCATTGCAAAAATTGTTGTAGGGTATATTTTCTTGCTACAGAAACTCACTTTTCGTACATTCATTATCTTAGTTCCTAAGCTTTCCCAAATCCAGCTTGCTCTTGTTTAAATCAAATTTGTTGTATTACAGGGTGGGAGTCTTATGTGAATGTTCAATGCTTTTAACAGAATTTTATTCTTTCTTGTGATATCTCTTTTGTCTTACTGTTGGATGTGGAGTTGTTGCTATCTGTGAAATAACCAAAATATCGAATGGATAAAGCAATTGTATAAATTATATAGAGTGGAAGCTCATGAATATGGTTTTGTGGATAGGTATTTTCCTGGCGTAAATTGGTTTATGACGTATTTTGTTTATTATCTACTGTTTTTTCACTTTTTGTCAAGTATGCAGGGTAACTATTTCAAGATGAGTCCTTCTGGACCTATGTTATATCTTTACTAGCTTTTTTATTGGTCTCACCTTTGTTTTAAATAAATTGAAGAGCGAAGTTACTGTAACGCCTCATTTCAACCGGAGTCGGAAACGGGATTACTGCTACATGGTTTAATTCCTGGAATGTTATTTAAGGAGTCGCCACCTAATTATTATAGTGAATTAGGACACTGAAAATGTAGCATAAAATACTACGAATGATCTCCATTTTAAAGGTCTGTGAAACTATGTGAGATTCTAGGTAAGGGTTCTTTATTATCCTAAAGGGAAGGGGTTAGGCATCCTAAAGGATCCGCTAACTTGCGGTTATCCGTTCAAACTTAGGTTTAATATTATTGTGCTAACATGCAATCTATAATTCTAAAAGTATTCTAATTATTAAACTAATCAAGAGTTATTTAAACTAGGCATGCAAATATTTAAAAATAGATATATATTTAACAAGATAGTAATAAAAACAAATAATCATAAAAAGATGTAATGAAGAGAAATTAGCAACATTTCGCTTTTATTTTATTTTATGCGAATGTTTTAACTTTGGGGTGCGCCTCCGGGTACCTGCAAAAGACCTTTAGTAGAAGAGTTAGTAAATAATAAATAAATTACCAAACAAACGCAATATATGTATATATATACAGATATATATAGAGAAGATATTGTAAAAGATATATTTTTATATAGTGTGGGCTCAGCTAGTGTTATGCCAATGATACTAAGACATGAGAAGTCAATATCGCTACGGCGACGGTCGACTCGCCTCCCGGTGAACGATACTATGCATTCTCGTCTAATCTTTTTCACTTTCCTCCTCGCCCACATATTCCGTCTCACTTACCCCGGGGGCCTCCAGATCGACGGATAAATCCTTCGTAGGCCAGTGTAGTATCAAGTTCAAAAATCAATTTAACAAAAATAAATAAAGGGCCAAATCCGTCAAAATCAATCCTGAAATCCGACGGACATGGGAAACATCAGCAACCCAACTCGCTGGAAAATCTAAAGAACAAAGAACATCGTGAAATAAAGCGGCCAAGTCCATCAAATCGCATGAAACAAATGCAAGAGAGTAGAAGCGATGTTGATTCGCGGAATTTTCAAAACGTCGCTGGAATTCCTAAAACTCCGGCCAAAATACTAAAATGGCGCAAAATCAGCCCAACAAAACAGAAGCAAACCGACGAACATCGCAATATCACCGAACCGCCACGGTTTTTAACTCCGCCAAATTACTAAAATAAATAAAAGCGGCCCCAACAACACAAGACGCAATGATCCTCGCAATAAAACGAAACCAAGGTAAAATTGGTCAACAGATGGTCGCCGGAAATTTTAAGAACATTTCTGGAAATTTCAGAACGTCGCCGGAATTTAATGAACTCCTGCAGATACTCCAAAAATCAGAAAGTCAAGCCATTAGACAAATGAACAACAGATACCAACGTAACGCCGAAATTAACGCCACGAGTTTCAGACTCCGGCTATTTGAGTAGCACAAAAAGGAAAATGGCGGCGTCACTACCACGACTAACGCCGGAGCAACGCCGCTGTGGTGTTTGATGCAGGCAGTGATGAGGTTCGCGGCTGAAGGTGTTCGCCGAATGCTGGTTCGCCACTGGTCATGACGACGGAATGGGTGGTTCGACGTGGAGTGAGAGGCGAGTGCGCGTGGGGTGTTTCAAAGGGGTTCACGGAGTTTTAGAACTCACTGGCGGCGCGTCTGGCAAGAAGAGGGAGGCACCCTTTTTCTTTCTGAAATGAAAAAATGGGCTCAGCCCTTATTTTTGCTGAACGTGGGCTGCCCCCCTTTTAATGGGGGGTGATGTTTAATAAATAGGGGGTAGAATTAGGGTTTGGTATTTTAGGGGGGGAAATGAAAAGTGGGGTTTGAAATTTAAAAATGGGGGGGGGGGGAATAAAAGGGGGTGTTTGGATGAAATAGAAATGATGTTGAATTGAAATGATTCGGATTGGGTTCCGTACTGGACTGGTTTGACAAAATGCAAAGCGGGTTAATTATTTAAAAGAAAAAATTATTTAAAAAGATGCAAAATTAAAAAATGCAAATGCCGATGCGATAATAATAAAATACAATATTTAGACAAATGTTTAATGCCTTATTAAAAGTAAAAATGCTGGATGCCAATTAATTATTTAAAGAGATGCAAATGTTATTAAAATAAAACGACGGTGTAACAATAATAAAAACATAATATTAACAACGACATAATGCTTAATTTAAAAATAAAAGATGCAATGTCATTTTGTAAAGAAATAAACATAGAATATAATGTAAAAATATGCAAAATAACGATTAAAATGCGGTGTGCTAAAATACTTTAAAATTGCACGAAATATACAAAAAACGGGTCAAAATTGATCACAACAAGACGTCCTCTTTGTACGGAGATGATGGAAGAGTCTTCGGACAAAGATGTTGACTCGTAGCCAATTTTGTCCCGTTTTATAAACTAAAACTCAAAAGTGGGGCTGATGCAGACTCAGAATTGTCCCAGTGTCCAATTATGATGACACTGGGTCGTTGTGATGCAGAAATAAAAGAAAAGCTGACGCTGATTTAAAAATGTCCCAGTGTCGAATTACGATGACACTGGATTGTTGCGATGCTAAAGTAAAACGTAAAGCTGATGCAGATTTAAAATTGTCCCAGTGTCGAATTACGATGACACTGGATTATTGCGATGCTAAAGTAAAAAGTAAAGCTGATGCAGATTTAAAATTGTCCCAGTGTCGAATTATGGTTGACACTGGGTTCTAATGCCGAAATCTTGGGAAAGAGTAGAAAGATGTTCGAAGTAAGTCGATGACCTTTGCCGGGGGTCTAGCCTCCCAACAAATTGTCTCAGTTCGCCGCAGAAGAATTCCACGTTGTGCTCCCGCTCCTGTAAAAATTAAAGGCTCCTGCAGATTACAACTTAAAATAAAGTTAGTGCATAACTGTTAAGACAAAAGTGACAAAGCATGAATATATGAGAAATGTGATCATGAGAGTAGGAGTGTTGTCCTGTAAAAATGTGATGCTTGTTGTGTTGATGCGATGCTGCAAATGCTGTGATTTCGCCCTTGCACGGACGTGTTGCGATTGTGAATGCGGATACGTTGTCCTTGCTGCAACTGTCCATGTAGACTAAAGCTCAAGAAAGAGTTAGTGCATAACTGCTAAGACAGAATAATAAAGCATGAGTAAGAAATGCAAATTTCGAGAGTATAGAAATCGCCTCGTAGATGTGATACGCCGATGACGCCGTTTTGGGCATGGCGTCGCTTTGGACTTGTTGTGTTGATAACGCCGTCGTTCGGACGTATTGTTATCGGGCGCCGTTGCGTAGACGCAATGCCGCCGGGCGTTGCGTGGCAGCGCGACGCCGATAACGCCGCCGTCAACGTGTTGCCGGGCGTCGTTGTGTAGATGCAATGTTGATGATGTCGTTGCCTTGACATATTGCTGATAACGTCGTTGTCTGGACGTATTGCCGGGCGCCGTTGCGTGACGCCGACGCCGATGATGTCGCCGCCGACATGGCCGATAACGCCGCCGCTCGACATATTCGCCGGGCGTCGCTGCGTAGACCGACGCCGATGATGTCGCCGCCTTGACATAATGCGCATAACGCCGCTGCTGGACGTATTGTTGCCGGGCGCCGTTGCGACGCTGACGCGACGCCGTCGTTCGGACGATTACCGATAACGCCGTTGCTGGACGTATTGGCCGCGTCGTTGCGCAGACGCGACGCCGATGATGTCGTTGCCGCTTGACATAACGCCGATAACGCCGTTGCACGGACGTATTCTTGCCGGGCGTTGCTGCAGACGCTGGCGTCACGACGCCGCCGCTCGGACGTATTGCGATAATGTCGCCGAACGTATTGCCGCCGTGTCGCTGCGTGACGCCGATCACGACGCCGCCGCTGGACATATTGCCGATAATGTCGCCGCCGACGTATTGGCCGGGCGTCGTTGCTGAGACGCGATCGCGATGGCGCCGCTGTGCGGACGTATTCGCGATAACGCCGTTGCCGGACGTATTCTTCCGGCGTCGTTGCGTAGACGCGATGCTGATGACGCCGCCGCTTGACATAAGGCCGATAACGCCGTTGTGCGGACGTGTTGATCTTGATGATGTCGCCGCCTTGACATATTCGATAACGCCGTTGCTCGGACGTATTCGCTGACGCCGTCGTTGCCTTGACATAGTCGCGATAACGCCGCGTTGCACGGACGTATTCCGGCGCCGTCGTTGCACGGACGTATTCGCCGCGCCGTTGCTGACGACATTGCCTTTGCTCATGTGGAATATATGCTCATGCGAGCTAATCTTGAGAAAAATTAGTGTATAACTGTTAAAGCAAAATGATAAATATATGAAAATGCAGTTATGTGGGTAAAGATGTCGTCCCTGATATGCCAGATGACGTGAATACTGAGATGTTGTCCTTGCACGGACATGCTAAACGCTGCAACTGACGAATTGTCATGATGCCTTTGTTTTGTGCGATGCGTGGGTTAACTTTATGCCCGAGTTGATGTGCTGGACTTTGTTGCGGAATTTTGACTTTTGACTGCTGATTGTCGATGGCCCTTGCTGTTTCTGCTGTTCTAGTGCGGACTTTGAACTTTGGATTGTTGTCATATCCTCTGCCTCTGCTGCTTCTTTCTGCTTCTACGAAGAATTTTTTTTGCCGTATTTTCTGCTTCGGCTGTTGCACTTTCTGCTTCTGTTAATATGAAAAACCTGCGCTCAAAGAAAATTTGTGAGTTTTGGGGGGGGGGGGGGGTCGATTCGTATTTGACTTCGTCGCTCTGCTTCTTGACATCTGCGTGCCTGGCCTGCTTACACTTGCAACCCCTGTCTGGTTTCCTACCTGAGATGTTTAGCAGCGTTCCAAAAGCATTTTCCAGAACGAAATGTTTTCATGAAGTATGCACAAAACATTTTTTAGAAATAAACATTTATATGATATGCGTTAAAAATGTAAAAGCCTCGTCGAATTTGCCGAATATAACACGTATTTTGACCAAACTAACATCTTTGGAGTCCTCATCATGATCTCTTCGTGGCGCGTAAAATTGTCCCAGTTTCGTTATGCGGGCAGACGGGCGAGACTTAACTCTGACGAGGATTGCTCATATCTCTTTAGGAATAAACAACACATTCTGCAGCGCGCGGGCTAATGGGAAGATTTCTAATGGTGTGACCGAAGCCGATTTAGGCCGCCTACGTATCCCCATGAGGGAATCAGGTCATGACGTAGTTCATTACAAGCGGAATTGGGTAAAATTCTAAAAGTGGGACCGAAGCCGATATGGCCGCCTACGTATCCGCCAAGGGAATCAGGTCATAACGTAGTTCAGAGTGTGACAGAATTTGAGAAAACCGTTGTTTGAGATATGAGCTTTCCGTGTATCGCGCTGATAATGCAAGGGATAACACAGTCCCAGAAAACCAAGCTAATATAGCTCGTAATTAATACTTAGCGAATGCACAAAGTTGAAGTAGCAGAATATTGTACTAAAGTGCACATAGCTGAAAGCAACAAACATTACAATAGCAAGCATACTATATAGATATCAAATGCGCGTCCTAGCATGTTTGGGACCTCTTTTAATGCCAGAGGTGGGCCTAAACGCCAAATATGCGAGATTATGATAAATAGGTCCAAGCTGTTAAACTATAATGTTTTGTTGAAAATGGCGACCAAATGACGATGCACTTTTTCCAATTTCGTCATGTCATGTTTAGGCTTGGATTTGTCTACCATTGTCACGCTACACATAGTATGCTGGTTGGTCGTTGGGTTGCGAAACCCGTCGACAAGTTTTTGTATTTTCCTAATTGTGGCGTCGATACCAGGGATCGACCCACCTAAGGTGTATGCATGTATGACTTAAAATAAAGAGGGCGGTATAGCTCTATCTTAAATTCTCTAAGATTTGGCTTACTAGATGCAAGGTTCCCGAGCGGACACTCGAGTGAGAAGGCTACGCGGCTGATCAGACGAACCGATCTAACTCCGCGCAAGAGCCAACTCTCTTAAATTTTGGGTATTTGAAAGAAGTTTGCGGGTGCGCGAAGCACACCAACGCGTGAGTGTGTGATAGTGTGAATTTTCCAGAATGGAAGAAATATGAGTGGAATGCCAGTTTAATGAAAGCAGTAAAGCAAGTAGCAATTAAAAATAAATAAAACAAAATACAACACAAAAATTAAATGCAAAAAATAATTGCCAAATAATAACCCTAGGTCTGTTGTGGTTAAGAACCTTAAATCCCCAGTGGGGTCGCCATGCTGTAACGCCCCATTTCAACCGGAGTCGGAAACGGGATTACTGCTACATGGTTTGATTCCTGGAATGCTATTTAAGGAGTCGCCACCTAATTATTATAGTGAATTAGGACACTGAAAATGTAGCATAAAATACTACGAATGATCTTCATTTT
Source organism: Przewalskia tangutica (assembly GCA_029844215.1). Classification (NCBI taxonomy): domain Eukaryota; kingdom Viridiplantae; phylum Streptophyta; class Magnoliopsida; order Solanales; family Solanaceae; genus Przewalskia; species Przewalskia tangutica. The sequence goes on from CM056724.1 coordinate 53,948,380, forward strand.
AAAGGTCTGTGAAACTATGTGAGATTCTAGGTAAGGGTTCTTTATTATCCTAAAGGGAAGGGGTTAGGCATCCTAAAGGATCCGCTAACTTGCGGTTATCCGTTCAAACTTAGGTTTAATATTATTGTGCTAACATGCAATCTATAATTCTAAAAGTGTTCTAACTATTAAACTAATCAAGAGTTATTTAAACTAGGCATGCAAATATTTAAAAATAGATATATATTTAACAAGATAGTAATAAAAGCAAATAATCATAAAAAGATGTAATGAAGAGAAATTAGCAACATTTCGCTTTTATTTTATTTTATGCGAATGTTTTAACTTTGGGGTGCGCCTCCGGGTACCTGCAAAAGACCCTTAGTAGAAGAGTTAGTAAATAATAAATAAATTACCAAACAAACACAATATATGTATATATATACAGATATATATAGAGAAGATATTGTAAAAGATATATTTTTATATAGTGTGGGCTCAGCTAGTGTTATGCCAATGATACTAAGACATGAGAAACCAATATCGCTACGGCGGCGGTCGACTCGCCTCCCGGTGAACGATACTATGCATTCTCGTCTAATCTTTTCCACTTTCCTCCTCGCCCACATATTCCGTCTCACTTACCCCGGGGGCCTCCAGATCGACGGATAAATCCTTCGTAGGCCAGTGTAGTATCAAGTTCAAAAATCAGTTTAACAAAAATAAATAAAGGGCCAACCACAAAATCAATCCCAAATCCGACGGACATAGGAAACATCAGCAACCCAACTCGCTGGAAAATCTAAAACAGCCAGCAACATCAGTAAATAAAGGGCCAAGTCCATCAAATCGCATGAAACAAACCAAGAGTAGAAGCGATGCGATGATTCGGAATTTTCAAAACGTCATTGGAATTCCTAAAACTCCGCCAAAATACTAAAATGGCGCAAAATCACCAACAAAATGTATAAACCGAAACATCGCAATATCACGAATAGTCACGAGTTTTTAACTCCGCCAAATTACTAAAATAAATAAAAAGCCCCAACAACACAAGACGCAATGCATCCCGCAATAAAACGAAACCAGGGTAAAATTGGTCAACAGATGGTCGCCGGAAATTTTAAGAACATTGCTGGAAATTTCAGAACGTCGCCGGAATTTAATGAACTCCTGCAGATACTCCAAAAATCAGAAAGTCAAGCCATTAGACAAATGAACAACAGATACCAACAGAACATCGAAAACCAACGTCACGGAGTTTCGCATCTCGCTATTTTGAGTAGCACAAAAAGGAAAATGACGGCGTCACTACCACGGCTAACGCCGGAGCAACGCCGTTGTGGTGTTTGATGCAGGCAGTGATGAGGTTCGCGGCTGAAGGTGTTCGCCGAATGGGTTCGCCACTGGTTGGGCGATAGCGACGGAATGGGTGGTTCGACGAGTGGAGAGTGAGAGGGCAGGGGTGCGCGTGGGGTGTTTCAAAAAGGGGGGTTCGCCGGAGTTTTTAGAACTCCGCGTGGCGCGAGAAGCGGCGGCAAGAGAAGGGAGGCACCCTTTTCTTTCTCGAATGAAAATGGGCTCACTTTATTTTTGCCGAACATTAATGCCCCCTTTAATGGGGGTGATGTTTAATAAATAGGGGTAGAATTAGGGTTTGGTATTTTAGGGGGGGAAATGAAAAGTGGGTTTGAAATTTAAAAATGGGGAATAAAAGGGTGTTTGGATGAAATAGAAATGATGTTGAATTGAAATGATTCGGATTGGTTCCGTGATCGGTGATTTGACAAAATGCAAAGCGGGTTAATTATTTAAAAGAAAAAATTATTTAAAAAGATGCAAAATTAAAAAATGCAAATGCCGATGCGATAATAATAAAATACAATATTTAGACAAATGTTTAATGCCTGATTAAAAGTAAAAATGCGGGATGCCAATTAATTATTTAAAGAGATGCAAATATTATTAAAATAAAACGACGGTGTAACAATAATAAAAACATAATATTAACAACGACATAATGCTTAATTTAAAAATAAAAGATGCAATGTCATTTTGTAAAGAAATAAACATAGAATATAATGTAAAAATATGCAAAATAACGATTAAAATGCGGTGTGCTAAAATACTTTAAAATTGCACGAAATATACAAAAAACGGGTCAAAATTGACTGTCAACAGTTACTAGGAAATAGCACTGTGATTTGGTCTCATCAGTTACTTTAATAGGTACACAGAAAATTTATGTTCTTCAGTTGATTGATCTTTGAGACTGGTAAAAACCAAACAATGCTTATTCATCTGCTCTATTGTTCAACTCTGTATTTTTCTTGATTGTTTTGCTTTCTTCCCTTTTCTTTGTTGTATGACTACTTTTTAATAGTACCATTCTAGTAAATAGGAACATTATGTACATATTCGGAACATCCAGCAGGGCTAGTATTCATAGCTTATACGAATGAGACTATATTTTTGTTCACTGTAATAGTTTATTATTTTATTATGTTACATTATTTCTTTGATAATCTTATAGCAACCTTATGTTGCAGTTATTTAAAAGTAAGTTTATACTATCTATTAATTGTTTGTTTTTCTTGGATTTTCTTATATAAAAAAGTAACTTTATATCTATTTGAAGAGTTCGTGTTCGTATTGGAGTTTCTTGGTATTTGGAGTTTTTTTTATAGGTATCGAGAATATTTGATCGTGAACGGGTTGAAAGAGATGATGGTCATGAAAATATTTAAGAGTTCGTGTTCGTATTGCATAGGAGATGGAATGTAACAATGTTTTATTAAGCACTTTATTAACGCTTTGAATGATTCTCCATTTTGGGAATACTTTGTACAATAGATTTTAGCTATTTAATGCATATTTTTGGTGTTATTTAAATTCTTAGTCCATTTCATTGGTGCACTCAATTTGCAATATTGAAATTAAATTGCAAAAAAAAAACCCGCCAAATAAATTGTCAAAAACAAATTCAGCCAAATTTAATTTTCCCGTCATATTAAATTAATTATTAATATAGAAATTAAAAAATAATTGAATTAAAATTTAAATTTATGTGACATTTGTGTGATGGGTAAAACCGTCATCTGTTTGTGACACTTATGTGACGGGTAAAAACCGTCAAATGTCGTGTGACGGTTCCAGAACCGTCATATGTTTGTGACAGTTTTTACCCGTCACCGTAACCTGTTTTTCTTGTAGTGGCTATTGCATTGCCTTCTCTGAAAGTGTGTTGTATTTGTATTGTATGTCCCCCTCCTCATCTTGTTGATCTCATTTACAATCATAAACACACTCAAGGTATGTCCCAACTTCCTTCAAGAAACATTTTTATAGCTAGGGAGTCTGTATCCACCAAAACAGGAATGAACTGATGTATAGTCAGTATTCAATGGCTCTTTAAAGGAATATCCTCAACATAAAGGCTATTTCCATCTGCAATTCTGCTCCCCTCTCTATCAGGAAACTCCCATTTTACACTTCTGCAATTAATACATGGCTGAAACTCCTCAAGTAGTCTTAAGATGTCAGGCCATTTATGTGGTATATCCTTCCAAGCAGGGAATAAATTTCCAGTTTGAAGATAAAAATGATGGCTTTCGTAATGGGTTTTCTGGGTCTAGACTAATTAAGCTATGGGTAAACTAATTTTGGCATAAATTTCCAGTTTACCCTTGCGGGCTCGGGGTTATCTTTTTGAGTTTATTTTTGGGGTTTCGAATTAAAGTATAGTAATATGGGTATAATTGGACTCGTTTAAACTCATAGGGTACTATTTTGACAATATTGGATCTGATTTTCAATAAAATTATAGTTTTACCCTTGTGGCTCGGGTGTGGCTATTTTGGGTCCATTTTTGGGTTTTAGGTAAAACTATGGTGATATGTGTATCCTTAGATTTATATTCTAACGTATAATTTATATTTGATGGACATTAATCATTCTAGGCTCTCCGAAGTGGAAAGGCAATGCTAAGGTTTGATTATTCATGGCTTCAGCCAGCATCCTGGTAGGTTACGGCTTACCTTCTGGTTAAACTTCAGTTAGTGAAGCATATGTATAGTTATATTCTATCGGAGATAGCATGTACGCCTTCGGATACGGAGTTTGGATGAATTATTTAGGTTGGTTATTATTGACTGAATGTGACATGTTGTCTCTTTGTGGTTAATGAATTTGTACATAGTTGTCATACCGTACTTGTAATATAGTTGTCTCTCACTTATATTAATATTATTATGGATAGTAGAAAAGGACCTAACTGTTTGTGATATATGTTTATGTGTGACACAGTTGGGGATTCATATGATACACTTGATATTGTCATTACATTGCATTCATCCTCATTTTCATGATATATTGATATTATCTGTGATTGGCGTGATGGTGATAAATAAGAAGGAAACAACAATGATTCTTTTGACATATTAATTTCATAGCCATTCTATGCTGAGTGATACGGAATTGCTAGCGGGGTTGTTCAGTAAAAGAGTTACTCTTGGTTGTGTGATATAGAGTGACTGGTACATGGACTTCGCTGGTCTCCCATGGGTCATGAGTACTGAGGAATAAATATATTCCTCCCATAGAATATATGTATGGAGATTACATTTGGCTAGTGCAATGCATTTCATATGCATTCATCCTCATCATCTCATTTTACATTCATGGATCAGATTTGTTGATTGTTGTTGTGTTTGATTATTCTGATGAATCGTGGGAAACATAGACGACTTAGGTTTAGGTTCTTCACCATAGGCTATGATTCGGTTATTTATCTTTTTGTACTTAACTGGTTATTGTTAGACGGTATTGTGTTTTACTTTATTGCAAGCATGTCTATTCTTCAGTATCTTACTTTATATATGTTAGCTAAATGTTGTCAATTGTCACCCTATGATACATACCAGTACATAGTGTTTGTAATGATACTATTGTTGCTACACCCTTTTTGGGGTGTAGAGTTGTTGCAGATACATGAGCGAGATTGTCACGACCCAAGTCACGAGTCGTGATGGCACCTACCCCATTCTCCCGAGTACGCGAACCATATTCTCAATAACAAGTTAAATCAGCGAAGATAAAATAAAGAAAAGAAGTTATAAAATCTTAAATACTTATTTTCCCAAAATCTGGTAAAAAACGGGTACAAGAGCACTAACAAGTCTAAAAAAATAGAAGTCTGAAAGAATGCCCGAAGGCTACATATTATCTGTCAATAACCAACGAAAAATGGAAATAACTAAGAAGCCCTTCAGGGGCCACGGACGACCAAGTAGCTCACTGATGCGCGTAATATGCACACACTTTTAAACGCAAGTGCACGTTATCGTATCAAGTAGTATAGTCTTGGATAAGACCGAATATCCTCCTCTAGGATTAGGGTTCAAGTACCAGTTATCTATTTTCTAGTATCTATTTGGCGAATTAATAAGTGATTGGTTGTTTATGACTAAGAAGTATAAAAGCTATTTTAAAGTATAAAGATTTAATTCAGATGTGATGAGAATAGGGCTTCTATGTATCCTCACTATCCGCTTATGCTACTCATTAATGCATTACCTATGATATTCTTCTTTTGGAGAAAGCAGGTTTACGAAATCGTTTTATACTCCCGTTAGGGTTATATAAACACTCAACCCCAGTATTGTTCCTTACCTAACTTTCGCTGATAAGGGTAACTCTATAGGAGGATTAAGAACAAAAACCTAGTTGACCGTCACGCACAATGCGCAAAATTAGGGTTGTTAAGCCTCTCATCAACGCTACAAATCTAATTGAGGTATTTTCATCCCCAATTCAAGACTGTCTACCCAACTTACAACATATTCACAATCCCCCCTTTTCAGAATCTGATTAGAAATCATATAGTGATAACTAGTTGTCAATTAGCTACCAAGAATTCAACTCATTATTGGATAGATCTCTCAATAAGAACAATGACCATAAGCATGCATTAATTTATAACATAAGGTTCAAGCAATTCAACATAGAAAGTTTATAAGAGAATTAGTTCCTAGCCATGAATATGACAAGAACTAATTCAAAGTTCATCATGCAAAACTGAATTAAAGAAAAGAAAAAGGAAAGAAATTACTAATGTTTAGATCTCGATCTCCTAGCAAGAAAATCTTGAGTTGTGCAAGAAAGGGAACCCTTTAAAGCGCTTAGGTTCTCCTTTTATAGGTTTAAAACGCCTTCTTTTCTCGCAGTTGGCCCAAAAATCCGAAAAGACCTAAAATTTCAGCGTCGGCGCTGCCCGCGATGGGCGCCGCGGTGCGGAAGTTCAAATCCGTCACGGTGTTTTGCGCGCCCCGATATTCGCTGTTCGGTAGCCGCGGCCAGTATCTTCTGTAGCTCTCGGATGTTTAGCGCCGCGCTTCTTCCGTCTCTGAGGGCGCCGAGTCTTCGCCTGAATAATGGCGCCGCGACCTCGCTTTCGCAGTGAGGCCGCGCTGGTCCGGATTTTAGCCTCGTTCGCCACTTTCTCTGTTTCACCGCATCTCCTCTTTTGCCCTCTTTTTGCTCCTTTTCCGCCATTTGGCCATTTCAACCACTTTGACTCAATAGAAAGAAAAACTATCCTAATACGACACTTATATGTGCAAAATGAGACAAAAGACTAACTAAAACAGACTCAAAAGGTGTATATAAAATACACCGATCAAATACCCCCAAACTTAACCTTTGCTCGCCCTCGAGCAAAGATAGAAATAAATAAACTAAAGGACTCAAAGAACGAAAAATAAAAGACTCCCTGTCATTAATCACTTTTTCTGCATAACTGTTAACTAGAAAAACATGAAGGTTAGCAGAATAATATGCAGGAACATATAGCATGGAATTTCAACACTTTGAGCTAGATATTTCGCAAACTCATACTTATCATGCTTAAATGAAAGTTCATATACTAAATCATGCATATAAATTCAAGAATTCCTATGGCATGCTTACTTGCTATTCTCCACTAATTCTGGATATGCATAAAAGAGATCTTCAGGACTTTGAGGGTTGTAATGTTGGCTTAGGTAGGGGTTGGTAAAGATAGGCATTTAGGCTCATTGTTCTGTACCATAAGCTCTTTGGCTTTTCAATTTTTCCCTTTTTCTTTTGATTCTTTCCTTCACTTCAATTCTATCCTTCCCCTCTTTTGTTTTGGGAGAGTGAAGTGTATTATACTAATAGGCACCCCCAAACTTAGGCTTTTGCCTCTTTCTTATTACTTTTTTATTGGGGTGCAACAAACTCATTCACTCTTTTTGTCTCTTTTTTAACACAATTGATTCCACTATTTCATATTTGCACTTATGGTACAATTTGTGGGAACATAGGGTGTCAAAGAAGAAGTTTCAAATTTAGGCTCAATGGGGCTGACTAGGGATATTTTTAAAGTACAGAATAGAAAAGAATGGTAAGAATTGGCTATCAAAGAAATGCCTGAGTCATCACCCTAACATACATATCCTAACTATTTCGCCTCAAATAGCCAGCAATCATAACACATAAGCATTTATCATTTAGCATGCATAACTCAAGTAAGAAACTCCAAATAGACAGATTCTGTGAGTTTTTGGCATATCTAACCTAAGTGTTTAGATAGTTGCTTCAATTCCTTTACATTATTCCACCTTACTTCACTAGGTGTTTCTAGCAACTACAGTATATATGATCTTTGACAGGCAATTATGACTCAAAAAGAAAAAAAAAAATTGGTGACTCAAAAAAAAACAAATAAAACATAACATGACACACAAATAAAATACCCCCAAACTTAAATCACACATTGTCCCCAATGTGTGCAAGACTCAAAGACAATAAAAGAAAACGACACTTACAAACTTTGGCTAAAATGGTGGTGGTGGCGGTGGATAATGCATCGACCATTGGTTGAACAGGGAGCTCAACTCTTCATACTGCTGGTGCGGTGTTCTTTGCTCTGCCTCACTTCTTGTTGCCCTTGTCGCAACTCCTGTTGTCCTTGTCTCAACTCAGTTTGTCCTTGTAACAATGTGCCGAAGTGTTGCATCATCATCCTCTGGTTCTGGAGCACTTGCTCCATCATTGGCACTGAGGGTTCTGCTTCTGTGGTTGGCCGGTGGCTAGGTCCTGCCTCATATTGAGCCCCTATTTCAGGCTCATCTTCATCCATGGTTGCCTCTGCTGCTGTTGCTGCTGCTGCTGCGGGTTGTACTCTTCGTCTGGCTGCTGGGGGGCTAGGGTCTGGAAAAGAGTGCACTATCCCATAGGACACTGGCAGTTGGTTTCTTTCATGAGTATCTGTGGGTAGTTGTGGGACTGCACTCATGTGGCATAGACTGGTAATAAGTGAACCGTGTCCCAATCCACCTGTTGTCACCAACCTGCTGATTTCTTCGATGCTCTGCACTATCTCTTTTCCCACATCAATTGTCAGCCCCCTCATAATTCCATAAATCAACTTAATCCTGTCTTCTGGCACTCTGGTGAAGTGCGTAGATGGAATCATGCGCATCGACGAAATCTGACCAAGCCTTGGTTGCCTTGTTGAATTAGCACTGCCGGTGCTCTAGATCCATTCCTTCCGATCTCAGCGGCCCGTGGTAGCTCACTGTGTCTGCAATATTATTCCAGTCAATGTTGTTGCTGCTCCTAGACCATGTTCTAAAATGGTTCCAATCACTACTTTCTTCAACATCAACTGTTTTTAGCGTTGTATTTATTGCTTCTGCAGTCACAGGCATATAATTTCCCCTTACAAAGCACCCCCTTTCTGTCTTCTCCGGAAAGTTTGCATAAAATTCCCGCACCATTGTTGTATTCACTGGTGTTATCTTCTCCGGATTGACAAATCTCTTCCACCCCCTTAGCTCAATCATCGCCCGGATGGGCTCATAAACGTCTTCCTCCCCATAGGATCCCCTTTGGTAATCCATTCCCCTTTCTGGAATTACGGGTCTAGTATCAAGTCTTTTGTATCTTTGGTAGGCCTGGTAACTCACAAACCTATTTTCATCGTATTGGGGTGTTGGGGTGGATGTGGAGCCTCTTCTCTTCCTGGTGGCCATGGTTAAAACAGTTTCTGGAGCTTTTAACTTAGTGGCACAACGTCTCCTACACACTCAACAACTAGCAGCGAAAAACAACACCCCCAAACTTCAATCTTTCTACTCAATACCCACAACCTTCTTTTCTACTCCTTTCTCCAACTTCACAATCACTTTTCAGCCTCCGAACTACTCCAACTACAATACTTCTCCACACTACTACCTCCTATGACTTTAGTAAAAGGATTCAAGAACAAGGATAGGGATTACCTTTTGATGAGAAGATTCAAGCTTGTTCTTGTTTCAATTGGTGGGTTGAGGCTATGGAATGGAGCTTCGTTGTTTGAGATAGTTGGGGGTTTTTGGGAATTTAAGAGTTTAGGTTGTGGTTGGGTTGGATTTGTGGAGGATTTGTGGGAGAATTTCAAATTTCGTGGGTTTTGGAGAGGAAGGTTAGGTTTTGAAGTTGGAATTGGGAAAGATCGATTTTTGGGCGTTTTAAGTTACGGATTTCCCGGCCGGTGCGACCACTGCTTTTGGCGCGCGGCTAATCATCTGCGCTCGCCGGGATTTTCTGCGCGGCCTGCTCTGGTGCGCGGCGCTAAACTCGCCAACTTTGCGGAATTCTACCGCGCCCTGCTCAGCGCGCGGCTCTTAAACTTCGAGCCTGCTCGGATCTTTTCGCGCCATGTACTCGCTCTGGCGCGTAGCCTACACTTTTCGAAATCCAGCTTTCATTTGGCTTTCGTCCCCGGTTTAATTTCTGTACACATCAATCACACAAACAACAAGATCAAATACTGTGAGGTTTCTTAGACAAAATAAAATTAAACTAATGATAGAAATTAAAATAACATAATTGAAAACATTGGGTTGCCTCCCAGTAAGTATTTGTCTTTAACGTCTTTTAAGCGGACGCAGTTCCTTAGACTTAATAGCCTTGGGGTGGATTAAGTCCCCAACTAATCCATTTCGCCACATTTGGCGTTTCCTTTTCTTCTTTTCTTTTTAGCATTATCGGTAGTAGGGAGTTCGGACATTTACCTCATTTAGTGTCATTTCAAGAAACCATGCCTTTCTTGGGCTCATCACTCTTTGGTTGCCTTTGTAATGGCTCGCATGGGGTTTTGATGGTCTTGATTGCAAAGCACATACTCATTGGTGGTGGTTCGATGACATGTTTAAACACTTTAAACACCATTTCTTCATTCTCCACCCTTAATGTCAACTCTCTTTCAACATCAATCAAAGCTCTCCTGTTGCTAGGAATGGCCTCCTAATATGATAGGGATTTCTGCATCTTCTTCCATATCAAGAATTAGAAATCTGCGGGAAGAAAAATTTTCCTACCTTCACAATCACATCCTCAATCTTGCCTCGTGGATGAACTCATGTCTGTCGGCTAGTTGCGGACTCACGTTGGTTGGTTTAGCCTCTCCCAACTCCAATCTTTTGAAACCGATAAGGCGTCGATTTATACTTGCCCTAAATCGCATAAGGCTGCATTGCGAGTTACCACCTTGCTGTGCGGTAGTGTGAAGCTTCCAGATCCTTTAGCTTTGGTGGTAACTTCTTTTGTAGGATAGCACTACACTCTTACGTGAGTGCTACTATCTCATATTCCGATTTATCTTTTTCCCAAGATTTCTTTCATGAACTTGAAATAGGGCGACATTTGCTCCAAAGCCTCTATAAAGGTATGTTGATATCGCACTTCTGAATACCTCAAGAATTTGGAAAATTGTTTATCGACCGCCTTCCTTTGTAATCTCTGGGAAAGGAATCTTTTCTGTATTACTCCTTCTCGGAGTTTTCTCTATCAGGCTAGGTTCAACCACCTCTTTTTCTAACTCTGCTTCTTACCAGTGTTGGTGAGGTGGTTTGCTCAATTGTCTTCCACTTCTCAACTGCACTGCCTTACACTGCTCCCTCGGATTTACCTCTGTATTGCTCGGCAATGTCCCGTGGCTTGATGTTTATGCGCTTTGCTATATCTACTGTGTTTCCAAGTTTACGAGCGATGATCTAGCTTCATCATAAAGCTGCGTGCTGGCGTTAGCCGAGTCTTGTCATATTGCTTTAAGCTCATCTGGTTTTTCTTGCTGAACTGGTGCATTGAACTGTTGAGGCTGTGGGGCTTGAATGAAAGGCTGATTCGATTCGATGGTTCTGATCGACCCCTGTCGGATTCTGTTGCCCGTGCTGGATTCTGCTGGTTACATGCGATTCTGCTGCCACGATATTGATTTTCTTGCCCGATCTCCTTTCCATGAGAAATTTGGGTGATTCCTCCACCCTGGATTATAAGTGTTTGAGTAGGGGTTGTTTTGTTGCCTCTGGTAGTTTCCTACTGCTTGACACTCTGCCTGTTCCATTGGTATGTTGTTGGGATCATTGAAGGGCATCTACCAAATGTATGTAGGCGCTACATATCTCACGACTTTTAGGCATGCATCTGCGTTCATCGACCTTTGTATGTTCTTTGTTGTTTTGCTAGAAGGGCCACTGGGCATTCAAGGCGTGATAGCATCTATCTCGTGGACTCACCGCTCTTCTCCCACTTGTCGCCTCTCTTGATGACATGGTTGTTAGTGGTCATATCTTAATAACTCATGAGCATCGTGGGCATTTTCCTCATGAATGCTCCCATAACTGCTGCATCTATGATGGTCTGGTTGTCTTGCTTTCGACCCGTTGTAGAAGATGTGGACCAAGTTCCACAACTCACCGCAATGGTGTGGGCACGGTCTTGGTAGATCCTTGAACCTTTCCCATGCTGCATATAACGACTCGCCATCAGCTTGGTAGAAGTTGTTCAACTCCCTCTCGGTTCTTTGCTTTACAAGCGGGAAGAACTTGGCTAGGAATTTCGTGTCATTTCGTGCCATGTGAATATCGAATCGGTGGCGGGAATTCAACCATACTTTTGCTCTATCCACGAGTGAGAAGGGAAAGAGCCTCAACTGACGGCATCATCGATGGCCGTTATATCGAGCGTGTACGTGGCACATAGCTCCAAGAAATTAGCTATGTGTGTGTGATCCTCCGATGGTAGTCCTCCGATTGCACGCGGTGTCTTTGTACCATGCTCAAAATTGCTGGTTTTATCTCGAAGTTGTTGGCTCTGTGCGGGGAGCCTAATGCATCACGTGCTCCATTCACTCTTGGCGACATAATCTCCCAAACTTCTTTACGTGGATTCAGACTCTATCCTCCACATCTAGTGGCACTTGATGAGGATTTTCTGGGTTAGGGTGATTTTCACCTAACCCTTCTCTCATCCTGTTATTGTTTAGATTACCGTCCATCTCTATCAACGTTGCAACCCGTTGATTCTTTCTCGCTCGCTTGCGGTTTTCTCGATCTGGATTGAAGGGAACAAGAGTGTCTGCTCCTCTTCTCGTTCGCATAAACTGATTGCCTGAAATAGATCAAAAACAGAAAACAACTCACGGCAACCTGATTTTTCGAAAAATAGCGAAAAACGTAAAAATTAAAATAAAAATTAAAGACCAAATTAGAAATTAAAAATAGATAATTTGATATTGAACTATTGCCTAATCCCCGGCAACGGCGCCAAAAACTTGATGCGCGTAATATGCACACACTTTTAAACGCAAGTGCACGTTATCGTATCAAGTAGTATAGTCTTGGATAAGACCGAATATCGTCCTCTAGGATTAGGGTTCAAGTACCAGTTATCTATTTTCTAGTATCTATTTGGCGAATTAATAAGTGATTGGTTGTTTATGACTAAGAAGTATAAAAGCTATTTTAAAGTATAAATATTTAATTCAGATGTGATGAGAATAGGGCTTCTATGTATCCTCACTATCCGCTTATGCTACTCATTAATGCATTACCTATGGTATTCTTCTTTTGGAGAAAGCAGGTTTACGAAATCGTTTTATACTCCCGTTAGGGTTATATAAACACTCAACCCAGATTGTTCCTTACCTAACTTTCACGATAAGGGTAACTCTATAGGAGGATTAAGAACAAAAACCTAGTTGGCCACGCACAATGCGCAAAATTAGGGTTGTTAAGCCTCTCATCAACGCTACAAATCTAATTGAGGTATTTTCATCCCCAATTCAAGTATCTACCCAACTTACGGATATTCACAATCCCCTTTCGTAATCGATTAGAAATCATATAGTGATAACTAGTTGTCAATTAGCTACCAAGAATTCAACTCGGTTATTGGATAGATCTCTCAATAAGAACAATGACCATAAGCATGCATTAATTTATAACATAAGGTTCAAGCAATTCAACATAGAAAGCCTATAAGAGAATTAGTTCCTAGCCATGAATATGACAAGAACTAATTCAAAGTTCATCATGCAAAACTGAATTAAAGAAAAGAAAAAGGAAAGAAATTACTAATGTTTAGGTCTCAATCTCTAGCAAGAAAATCTTGAGTTGTGCAAGAAGGGAACCCTTTAAACCGCCTAGGGTTCTCCTTTTATAGGTTTAAAACGCCTCCTTCTTTTCCTGCAGCTGGCCCAAAATCCGTCAAAGACCTAAAATTTCAGCGTCGGCGCGCTGCCTGCGATGGCGCGCGGCCGGAAGTCTCAAATCCGTCGGGTGTTTTGGCGCGCGGCCGATATCTGGCTGCGAGGCGCGCGGCTGTATCTGTAGCTCCTCGGATGTTTAGCGCGCGGCCTGCTTCACAGTCTCGAGGCGAGTCTTCGCCTCTCGAATAATGGCGCGCGGCCTACTGCAGGCTGCGAGGCGCGCGTGCTGGTCTGGATTTTAGCCTCGTTCGCCACTTTCTGCTTTTCACTCTGGCATCTCCTCTTTTGCCCTCTTTTTGCTCCTTTTCCGCCATTTGGCCATTTCAACCACTTTGACTCAATAGAAAGAAAAACTATCCTAATACGACACTTATATGTGCAAAATGGGACAAAAGACTAACTAAAACAGACTCAAAAGGTGTATATAAAATACACCGATCACTCACCGTGAATGACTAGAAGATGTCCACCTCGCGAATCAGCCACGGGGCGTAGAACTGGAACCTGGATCGTACTCTGCACTCAACAAAAGTGTAGCAAGAGTAGTATCAGTACAACACTAGTACCGGTAAGCATCATAGGTCGGCAATGATTAGATAACGCATGGAGAGTTGAAACTAACAAGTAGCACATAGAACAAACAGGTATGGTTACGTATCCTATACAAGTCAAAATATAAGAAATTATGAAATCAACCAAGACAGATATTGTTTCACCAAATGAGCAGTTAAAACTAAGAACAGATGGAAGAAATACAATACCATAGTCACCTCTCCCTCACTCCACTCTTGTACACACATGCTAAGGCAGTGCCTTCAAGCCATGACCCATGGGGGACCCGCGAAGTCTATGTACAACTCGTGCTCTCCGGATAGAACCTCGGAGGCTATCAATCACTCGCAATCTCTGGCAAAGACCTCGGAGTTGCTCAATCACTCTCAATCTCAGGCAATGACCTTGGAGTTATCAATCACTTTCAATCTCCGGCAGAAACCTCGGAGTTTATCAATCACTCTCAACTTCCGGCAGAAACCTCGGAATTTATCAATATCCTCACAACAATGATATAGAAAAAGTAAGACAGGCATGATATCAGTCTCAACACATATCACAAATCGATAATCGGCAAGTACAAGTCATATCAAGTGATAATCACAGAAAATAACACATATGGAGACAAGCCCACATAACAGCAGACGAAACCAACGTAATTGTAATTTATCTCCACTTCATGCCCGAAGGCCTATCATGCTATCCCTGTCACTTCCTACAACTACATACGATTCTCTAATCAGAGTCTAACTAAAGTATACCATAACCTAACTCAATGTCGAGCGGGTGCCACGAACAATCAAGCCAATGCCTTTCCCTTGCGTAGAGCCTCTGAACGCTTAAAATCTAGAAAATATGCGAACTACGTTATAATACGAATCTAAGGACACCCACCTTGCTATATTTATATTAACAATATTTTTACCATTTCAATTGTATGACTAAACCCCTACACATATAAAAATATTAGCATAACTTCAGGAATTTCAAATAACATTCCTTTTTTTTTAACTTTCCATAATTTTTTGTAAAACAAGGCAGAACTTTGAACAATCATATCTTACAAACCATATGTTGGATTTATCTCCGTAAGATCTCAAACTGACGGGAACACAGAAATCTACATCTTTAATTCAGCCCATACTTTTATATTCCTTACGGATTTGTATAGTTTTCACGTTTAATATGTGTCGCCTGGATTTCGGTAAAACGAGGCAGAAACTTTAAACAGTCATAACTTTCAAATCATAAGTCGGATTTATCTCCGTAAGATATCAAACTGACGGGAACATAGTAATATACAACTTTCATGCAGCCCATATTTTCATATTCTTTACGTATTTGTACAGTTTTCACGTTTAATATGCTGTTGTAATCATTATGCCATGATACATCCCTCAAGTTTCTCTTATTCAAGTGGATTGTGGAATTTCCGTGTAATGACCTCTTTGAAATTTGATTTCATTCAATCACACATTAGTATAAGGATCATGAATAGATTAATTCAACCATACAACATAGAATCTAACATGAACTTAATTGAGAATTTCCTCCTCTTCTTCTTATAGGGTTTTCTTATTTTCTTTCCTTCCTCTCTTCCCTTTCTCGTTGCTGCTGCGTTCCCCAACCCTCTTCTTTTTCTTTTTCTCTCGCTGCTCGTTTTCCCTCCCCTTCTGGCTGCTCACATTTTCCCCCTCCCCCTTTCTTTTTCTTTTCTTTTCGTTTCTTTCTTTAGCTGCTAGGGTTTCCTCCTTTTCACATGCTCTCTTTTCTTTTCTTTTGTAAGAATAAAGTGTGCCCTACACAAGGGGAGTGGGCTTGGCCCACCAACTCACTTAATTAAAATTTCCTGCACATTTCATATACTAAAAATATGTAATTAAATACCCTATAGTCTCATATTCTTTTATCATAGTTTTAAGTTCTAAACGACCAAACGAGTCGTTACATTAGATACCAATCAAACAATCGCTCGTCCTCGAGCGACAAGGTAAAGTGGAGGAAAGAGGTACACAGGCGTCGAACAACTGAGGATATCTACTCCGCATATCCGTCTCGGTCTCCCAAGTGGCCTCCTCAACCGGATGGTGCTTCCACTGCACCTTGACTGAAGCGATTTCCCTGGACCTCAACTTTCTCACTTGCCTATCCAAGATCGCTACCGGCTCTTTCTCGAATGCTAAGGAAAGTATTAAAGTTGTCGAGCATCAAGAATCTATGTTATAAACCTCATGTAAGCCTTCGTGGCAATGATCGCGCTCATAGTTACGCTTGCTCATTGTTTCTATCAAATTTTCGATTGACTTAGCTCAAAATTAAATCTCCATTTTTTCATGGCCGAAAATTTCCCCGTAGCTAGTTCCCATAAGTTTACACTGACTCTGATCGAATTGCTTGATTTTGATTATAACCACATCTCTGAACGAAATTGATTGATTCCACAAATACCATCATCGTCACCACAATCCCTCAGTTGTAGCCGCAATCCATTATCAAACATGTACCAGTTAATTATCTTGATTCTACTTACTCTTCTTTCACACCTTCTAATATCGTCATTAGTACAAAAACAAATCCATATAAAATACGTTGTCACCCACCACAAGTTTTAATCGTGACTCCTTCTCGCCAGAAAAAATATGTGCAAATCTTTGAGCCAATTCTAAACATTGTTGACATTATCCAAGGCCTATTGCACTAATTCCAAATATGTTAGTTTCGTCGAGCTGAAGCTACTGAGTCGACACTCATCGTCCAATTCCCCTTAAACCTTCAAATGACGTACTATGTGTTGACAGTCAATTTTGACCCATTTTTTGTATATTTCGTGCAATTTTAAGTATTTTATCACATCGCATTTTAATCAGCATTTTTTGCATTTTTTATCTTTTTATGTTAAATTAACCATTATGTTTTGTTAATATTATGTTTTTATTATTGTTACACCGTCGTTTTATTTTAATAATATTTGCATCTTTTAAATAATTAATTGGTATCCGCACTTTTACTTTTAATCAGGCATTAATCATGTCTTAAATATTGCATTTTAGTATTATTGCGTCGGCATTTGTATTTTAATAATTTTGCATCTTTTTAAATAATTTTTCTTTAAATAATTAACCAGCCTTCCATTTTTGTCAAATCAGTCCAGTCCAAGACACAATTTGAATCAGTCCAATCCAATAACATTTCTTTTTAATTTCACCCAAACTTTCATCTTTTATTTTTCCCCCTAAAATCAAAACCCACTTTTCATTTTTTTCCCCCAAAACTAAACCAAACCCTAAACCTAATTACCCCCTATAAATAAAACCTTACTCACCCTAAACTAAACTCCTCACCGCAACAACATCTCAAATAGCACCCATCTCAATATACTCCCTATTTCTCATCATCTTCCATTCAAACCCAACATTCAGCCGACAACACCCTATAATCTTAACCCCTCTCATCTTTTATCATCCCCTCCATAAAAAAAAAACAGTATACACCCCCCCCCTTAACCTTCTATCATCTTCTCCATAACCTCACCACCATCATCTCTCTCCACACATACACACCACACACACAGACCTCACCCGACGAACCACACTGTCCCGCTGGTAAACACACCGTCGAACCCCAACCCCAGCACTGTCGCCCATACCCGACGAACCCACTGGCGGCCTTGTTTTGTTTCTATTTTTTGGATCTATGGCATATTCTGTTTGGACTGATTTTTATTTTGAGTGTCACCAGAGTATACCATTAACTCCGGCGACGCTTTTTATTGTTTTATTCCTCTTGTGGTTATGCTGCTGTGTGTTTGTTGGCTTGACTTTGCTATTTTCTTTTGCTATTTCTCCACTGTTGCCTCGCTGTTTCCGGCGACTTTGTTTGGGTTTTATATTTTGGGGGTTTGGTTAGCGGACTGATTTTATTGGTTATTTTGAGATCTTGCCGCAGTTCCGGCGACTGTTGTTGGTTTTAATTTTGTTGGCTATCTGTCGGCGTTGGCCTCTGCTGGACTGATTTTTGCGGCTATGACGCCCCTCCGGAGTTCTAAAAAACTCCGGTGACCTCTGAAAATTCCGGCTAAAATGGCAACTGCTTCTACTATTTTTTGATGTTGTTTCTGCACTGTTTCTGACATTTTTGCCCTTTAACGGTTTTTTTGTGCTATTTTTTGCACTCGCTCCGACAACGTTTTGGAGTTTTCCAGCGAACCACGATTGTTGTGGTTTTACCACTGCTTGGCTATTGCTTCACTACTTGTCGGGCTGATTTCGTCATTTGCCCTCTTATTTGATCTTTGCACTGTGTTTTCCGGTGGGAATATGGTTTCGGCTAACCACTGTCGTTGTGATGTTGCCATTGGATCGCCACTATATTTCACTTTCATTCGGGTTGATTTTTGACACTTTTGCCCCTTTATTTTTATTAGACTGATTGGAATATAATTTCTTAGTTCCAAGTGAACAGATACTACACTTGGCCGATGAAAAAGTTATCCGTCGATTTTTGAGGCCTCCACAGTTGCAAAGACGGAAAATAAAAATAAATGAAGCTTTCTGGGCAAGGATGATTTCTTCCACTTACACTGGATAACCAACATGCGGCGGCGAATTCATGTGCAATTGTTTAAATGGTCCCACTTTATATATTTTTCATATCCGAGCCTTCGTGTTTAAAACTATTATTGTTTTGCGCGGATATGAAGGTTTTATTTATTTTATTGCTTTTAATAATATTGGTAGATGAAGGAATCTCAAGTCGATTTCCAAGGCCTCATCTGCAAAAAGCGGATTTATTTATTTTTTGCTTTACTTATTAAATTCCTGTCATTACTTTAAAATTATTTATTCTGATACTAACACTTTTACTAAGTGTTTATGCAGGTAGCCGGAGATCATCTTGTGCAGAAAGCCTAAAAAGGGCTAAAAGATGTCCCGGAATGTTATTTTATATCGCATTTAATTTAGTTTTATTATTGTGTAGTGCACTTTATTTCTATTATAAATGCTTAGAATAGGTAGAATAAAAAGAGCAATAAATAATTAACCTAGGTTTGAACGAACAACCGCAAGTTAGCGGATCTTGAAGGATGCCTAACCCCTTCCCTTTAGGATAATAAAGAACCCTGATCCAGAATCTCACTAATTTCGCAGACCATTAAATGGAAGTCAATTGCAGTATTTTTATTGCAATAAACTAAGTGTCCTAATTCACTATAATAATTAGGTGGCGACTCCTTAAAATACATTTAGGAATCAACCATACGTGGTACTCCCGTTTCGACTCCGGTTAAAATGGGGTGTTACAGCATGGCGACTCTGCTGGGGATATCAGGTTCTTGATCATAGCAAACACAGGTTAATTAAATATTGCACTTTATTTTGCTTTTATATTTTTTGTAAATATTTTATATTGTTTGCTTTTATTTTGTAATTAACTACTTTAATTGCTACATTATTTTATTGCTTTCCTTAAACTGGCATTCCGCTCATATTTTCTCCATTCTGGAAAATTAACACTATCACACACTACACGCGAGGTGTGTTGTACGCACCCGCAAAATTTCTTTCAATTACCCAATTTTAGGAGAGTTGGCAAAGGCGCGGAGCAGCCGGACCATCCGGTGGCCGCGTAGCCTTCTCACTCGAGTAGTCCGCTCGGGAACCATTTTGTCTAGTAAGCCAAATCTTAGCAAAATTAGGATAGAGCTATACCACATTTTTTAAGTCATGCATGCATACACTCTAGGTGGGTCGAGCCTTGGTATCGTCTCCACGATTAGGAAATCCTCCAAATTGTCGTTGGGTTTCACAACCCGACGACCAATAAGCATATATGTGTAGCGTGATAATGATAGACGGATCCAAGCTTGGTCATGACACGCCGAAATTGGGAAAATTGCACCGTCATTTGGTCGCCATTTCCAACGAAACATTGCAGTTTAACGGCTTGGACTTATTTATCATAATTTCGCATATTTGGCGTTTAGGCCGACCTCTGGCATAAGAGAGGTTCCATGCATATTAGGGCGCGCACTTGATTTGAAGGTTTTTGTTTACTATGGTTTATCGCTAGCAATTCTGTACATATTATTTAAAGCAATAATTACTCTTTTAAACTCTGTACATATCATGTCATGGGCTTATAACTTCGGGCACGTGCATTTGCATTTTTTGCACTTTTGCTGTCACATTGCAATCAGGACTTCTACTGCGTAAATCACTCTTGAATAGCGCGACTTAGACTTTGTGAATCATCAACCACCAGTCCGGTCGAACCAATCAGGGGAGTCTTTGACTATATTGTCACACTTTTGCATTTTTATTATTTTGGTCATTTTCCTACTCACCTATTTCTCATATTTTTTGCATGAAGGTTGTCCTCGCAATCAGCCTAGGACGGTCCGGAAAAAAAAAATCATCGGTAGTTATGTTGACCAAAAGAAGTCAGTTTATACCAGATTCAACGAGACATCGCTCTCAATTATTCTTTACTTAGTATTTTTATTTATATTTTCAAATTCAATTAATATGTCTAGCGTTGATTGCATAGTTCTTACATATCATTCATTTTATCGTAATTATTCCGAACTACGCGTGTCTGATTCTCACCACACGGTGTGATACGTAGGCAACTCATTTTGGGTTCGACACCACAAAAATAAAAACCACAAATAATAATAATAAAGAGCGTATTTCTCACTCATGCATCTCATTCATCATGTTTTCGGGAATTCATTTTACTTTTCATTCTTCCACAGTGGACAATCATTTCTTTTGCACAGCTTTATATCGCTATCCTTTCTTTGATAAATTATTTTCAAGCATACATTTTATAACATATTTGTAATGAACTACGCGCACCTGATTCCCTCGGCGAGATACGTAGGCAGCCCTATTCGGGTTCAGTATCATTTATTCAAAAAATACAAAAAAAATAATTATTCGAAAAATACAAAAAAAAAAAGAACAAATATTTTATTCAAATAAAAAAAAAACGTTATTAAAAAAAAATAATGAAAGAAAAAACATTTTTTTTAGTATTATTGTTTGACTTTGTTGATACCAACACAATTAAGATTGTGCATAAAAAAAAAAAAAAAAAAAAAAAAAAAAAAACAAGTGATAATCAGTATGGGTTGACTTTGTGGTAAACCATAGATTCTTTTGGTACCTTTTATTCATACATGCAGATGACATTGTCTTGCATGTTTCCAAGATAAGAATGAAACCGACCTCATCGTTTCATATGCATTGTGTGGTGAGTTTTTAGAATAAGTTCAATTGCATTGCATTGTGATCTAGAACTTGGCTTGAATGTTTGTTGAGGCGAAATCCTGAGCAACACTCGGTGTGGGAAATGATCTTAGGCTTTCTTTGACCCGTTTGAGTCTTTTCAGCCTACCAAATAACATTATCCCTAGTACACCCCTTTGAGCCTAAAACCTATTTTTTTTGACAACCGCATATTACACTTATAACCTTTCTGAGTGCGTACGCACTATCCCTCTCTTGGCCCGACCTCCTTGAGTGCTTTAGAAATGTGCAAATGGCTGGCAAAATTCTGCGTTGAAGTTTGCAAAGACAAAATTGTCAAAGTTCAAAAGGAAAACAAAACAAAAGCAGAGACGACTTCACAAAAAAAAAAAAATCAAAAGCCTCGATGATATATAAAAAAAAGAAAAAAAAAAGAAATACATAACCAGAAAAAAGGGGGCTCCAAATGAAAGATTCAAAAGAAGTCAGTATTGAAAAACTGGGACAAAACGAAAGCAAATCAGCATTAAATCGCACCAATATCAAGCACGGACGCTCGATGAAGGATTAGTCACTTTTTTACTCAAATGATATCTATCCCTTCCCCAAACCTACATTACAAGCCCGTGACAAGCCCTACATGATCATATATTGAGGGTTCTCACATTAGTGGATACTTACATGACGGCCAAGCCTATGGTATCACAATTGTATGCATTGAACATCTTTTTGAGTGTGAGCGCAATTCTCTCAACGTCCCAAAATTCAAAATACTGGAATATATGTGTGAGATGGGACCTTCTTTCAGTGAGGCATTTGAAACGTGAGATTACGTTTAGTTCGAAACCTTGGATGCAAGCAAGTGTGTCGACAGTCAGGTATGTTTGAGGTACTATCTGAAACTGTGTGAATTACACCAGAGTCAAACTCGGTTAGACTGAAAACAATAAAAGAACATCCTTATGCACAATACTAATTGTTGGTATCAACTGGAGTCGAGCGTAATGTAAATCTTCCATTTTTTCAGAAAAAAAAAACAACAAAATGCATATTACATAAAAATCATTTTGCATCACGAACTACGTCTTGACCTGATTCCCTCGGCGGGATACGTAGGCGGCCATATCGGCTTCGGTCCCGCATTATTTTAAAATCATAAAAAATCTTATTTTTTGCAGCATGAACTATGTCTTGACCTGTCTCCCTCGGCGGGATACGTGAAGCGACCACATCGGCTTCGGTCACTCCATTAAAAATATTTTCCTTGTTTTACACTGGACTCGATTTTGTCCATATTCTCGCATTAGCTTTTCATTCAAGATAAAAAAAAAATTGCATACATGATCGCTTTAATAGCGTCAAGAGTCAACCGTACCCAGTTCAACATCTTCATTTATCAGAAACTGGGACATTTTAAGAATTCACTGCAGGGAAATGGCGATAAAAAAATAATAATAATAATAATAATAATAAAAAAACAGGCCAAATCAGTCTGAGCATGATCTTCATATCAACAAAGGCAGGAGCACAACAACAAAAAAAAAAAAAAAAAGATCCCATGCGGGTCACAAACGCACGACGTCTATGCAATGACGCTATCTCAACCCAGGCGGGTCACAAAGCAGGTACGCCCCTAAACCAATGCATTTCATTTTAAGCCTATGCAACGGCTTCATCTATGTTTCGTCTATGCAACGACGAGCATCTGCATTGCGTCCGAAAACGACGTCATTTCATATAAGCCTATGCAACGGCTTCATCTATGTTTCGTCTATGCAACGATGATCATCTGCATTGCGTCCGAAAACGACGTCATTTCATATAAGCCTATGCAACGGCTTCATCTATGTTCCGTTTATGCAATGATGAACATCTGTTTCGTCTATGCAACGACGAGCATCTGCATCGCGTCCATGCAACGACGCCTTTTCATTTTAAGCCTATGCAACGTCTTCATTCATGTTTCGTCTATGCAACGACGAGCATATGCATCGCGTCCATGCAACGACGCCTTTTCATTTTAAGCCTATCTGGCGGCCGTTCATGTTTCGTCTATGCAACGACGAGCATCTGCATCGCGTTCATGCAACGACGCCATTTCATTTTAAGCCTATGCAACGGCTTCATTCATGTTTCGTCTATGCAACGACAAGCATCTGCATCGCGTCCATGCAACAACGCCTTTTCATTTTAAGCCTATCTGGCTTCATTCATGTTCGTCTATCTGACGACGAGCAATCGCATCGCGTCCATGCAACGACGACATTTCATTTTAATCCTATGAAACTGCTTCATTCATGTTTCGTCTATGCAACGACGAGCATCTGCATCGCGTCCATGCAACGACGCTTTTCATTTTAAGCCTATCTGACGACGAGCATCTGCGTCGGCGTCCATGCAACGCCATTTCATTTTAAGCCTATCTGGCGGCCGTTCATGTTTCGTCTATGCAACGACGAGCATCTGCATCGCGTCCATGCAACGACGCCTTTTCATTTTAAGCCTATGCAACGACGAGCATCTGCATCGCGTCCATGCAACGACGCCTTTTCATTTTAAGCCTATGCAACGGCTTCATTCATGTTTCGTCTATGCAACGACGAGCATCTGCATCGCGTCCATGCAACGACGCCTTTTCATTTTAAGTCTATGCAACGGCTTCATCTATGTTTCGTCTATGCAAAGACGAGCATCTGCATTGCGTCCGAAAACGACGTCATTTCATTTAAGCCTATCTGGCGGCTTCATGCTTCGTCTGCAACGACGTCGAGCATTCGCGTGCGTCCAAAACGACGTCATTTCATATAAGCCTATGCAACGGCTTCATCTATGTTCCGTCTATGCAACGATGAACATCTGCTTCGTCTATGCAACGACGAGCATCTGCATCGCGTCCATGCAACGACGCCTTTTCATTTTAAGCCTATGCAACGGCTTCATTCATGTTTCGTATATGCAACGACGAGCATATGCATCGCGTCCATGCAACGACGTTTTTTCATTTTAAGCCTATGCAACGGCTTCATTCATGTTTCGTCTATGCAACGACGAGCATCTGTATCGCGTCCATGCAACGACGCCATTTCATTTAAGCCTATGCAACGGCTTCATTCATGTTTCGTCTATGCAACGACGAGCATCTGCATCGCGTCCATGCAACGACGCCTTTTCATTTTAAGCCTATGCAACGGCTTCATTCATGTTTCGTCTATGCAACGACGAGCATCTGCATCGCGTCCATGCAACGACGCCATTTCATTTTAAGCCTATCTGGCGGCCGTTCATGTTTCGTCTATGCAACGAGCATCTGCGCATCGCGTCCATGCAACGACGCTTTTCATTTTAAGCCTATCTGGCGGCCGTTCATGTTTCGTCTATGCAACGACGAGCATCTGCATCGCGTCCATGCAACGACGCCATTTCTTTTAAGCCTATGCAACGACTTCATTTATGTTTCGTCCATGCAACGACGAGCATCTGCATCGCGTCTATGCAACGACGCCATTTCTTTTAAGCCTATGCAACGGCTTCATTTATGTTTCGTCCATGCAACGACGAGCATCTGCATCGCGTCTATGCAACGACGCCATTTCTTTTAAGCCTATGCAACGGCTTCATCCATGTTTCGTCTATGCAACGACGAGCATCTGCATCGCGTCCATGCAACGACGCCTTTTCATTTTAAGCCTATGCAACGGCTTCATTCATGTTTCGTCTATGCAACGACGAGCATCTGCATCGCGTCCATGCAACGACGCCTTTTCATTTTAAGCCTATGCAGCGGCTTCATTCATGTTTCGTCTATGCAACGACGAGCATCTGCATCGCGTCCATGCAACGACGCCTTTTCATTTTAAGCCTATGCAACGGCTTCATCTATGTTTCGTCTATGCAACGACGAGCATCTGCATTGCGTCCGAAAACGACGCAATTTCATTTAAGCCTATGCAACGGCTTCATTCATGCTTCGTCTATGCAACGACGAGCATCTGCATTGCGTCCGAAAACGACGCCATTTCATTTAAGCCTATGCAACGGCATCATCCATGTTTCGTCTATGCAACGACGAGAATCTGCATCGCGTCCATGCAACGGCTTCATTTATGTTTCGTCCATGCAACGACGAACATCTGCATCGCGTCTATGCAATGACGCCATTTCTTTTAAGCCTATGCAACGGCTTCATTTATGTTTCGTCCATGCAACGACGAGCATCTGCATCGCGTCTATGCAACGACGCCATTTCTTTTAAGCCTATGCAACGACTTCATTTATGTTTCGTCCATGCAACGACGAGCATCTGCATCGCGTCCATGCAACGACGCCTTTTCATTTTAAGCCTATGCAACGGCTTCATTTATGTTTCGTCCATGCAACGACGAGCATCTGCATCGCGTCTATGCAACGACGCCATTTCTTTTAAGCCTATGCAACGGCTTCATTTATGTTTAAATCCGTCTGACGACGAGCATCTGCATCGCGTCTATGCAACGACGCCATTTCTTTTAAGCCTATGCAACGGCTTCATTTATGTTTCGTCCATGCAACGACGAACATCTGCATCGCGTCTATGCAACGACGCCATTTCATTTAAGCCTATGCAACGGCTTCATCCATGTTTCGTCTATGCAACGACGAGCATCTGCATCGCGTCCATGCAACGACGCCTTTTCATTTTAAGCCTATGCAACGGCTTTATTTATGTTTCGTCCATGCAACGACGAACATCTGCATCGCGTCTATGCAACGACGCCATTTCTTTTAAGCCTATGCAACGGCTTCATTTATGTTTCGTCCATGCAACGACGAGCATCTGCATCGCGTCTATGCAACGATGCCATTTCTTTTAAGCCTATGCAACGGCCGTTTATGTTTCGTCCATTCAACGACGAGCATCTGCATGGCGTCATGCAACGATGCCATTTCTTTTAAGCCTATCTGGCGGCTTCATCCATGTTCCGTCTGCAACGACGAGCATCTGCATCGCGTCCACGCAACGACGCCTTTTCATTTTAAGCCTATCGCGGCCATTTATGTTTCGTCCATGCAACGACGAGCATCTGCATCGCGTCTATGCAACGACGCCATTTCTTTTAAGCCTATGCAACGGCTTCATTTATGTTTCATCCATGCAACGACGAGCATCTGCATCGCGTCTATGCAACGACGCCATTTCTTTTAAGCCTATGCAACGGCTTCATTTATGTTCCGTCCATGCAACGACGAGCATCTGCATCGCGTCTATGCAACGACGCCATTTCTTTTAAGCTTATGCAACGGCTTCATCCATGTTTCGTCTATCTGGCGAACATTTGCATTGCGTCCAAAAACGGCGTCATTTCATCTACAATAACCTTATCTTTTTCAAGACCACATCACTGCAACCGGTGTCAATCATCGCCCGACCGGGACATTTTTAATCGTCGGCTTTGCTTTTATTTTTGCATCACAACGACCCAGTGTCATCATGATTTGACACTGGGACATTTTTTGGGTCTGCACCATCCCTATTTTTGAGTTTATAGTTTATAAAACAGGACAAAATTGGCTACAAGTCAACATCTTTGTCCGAAGACTCTTCCATCATCTCCGTACAAAGAGGGACATGTTGTTGACAGTCAATTTTGACCCGTTTTTTGTATATTTCGTGCAATTTTAAGTATTTTATCACATCGCATTTTAATCAGCATTTTTTGCATTTTTTTATCTTTTTATGTTAAATTAACCATTATGTTTTGTTAATATTATGTTTTTATTATTGTTACACCGTCGTTTTATTTTAATAATATTTGCATCTTTTAAATAATTAATTGGTATCCGCACTTTTACTTTTAATCAGACATTAATCATGTCTTAAATATTGCATTTTAGTATTATTGCGTCGGCATTTGCATTTTAATAATTTTGCATCTTTTTAAATAATTTTTCTTTAAATAATTAACCAGCCTTCCATTTTTGTCAAACCAGTCCAGTCCAAGACACAATTTGAATCAGTCCAATCCAATACCATTTCTTTTTAATTTCACCCAAACTTTCATCTTTTATTTTTCCCCCTAAAATCAAAACCCACTTTTCATTTTTTTCCCCCAAAACTAAACCAAACCCTAAACCTAATTACCCCCTATAAATAAAACCTTACTCACCCTAAACTAAACTCCCTCAGCCGCACAACAACATCTCAGCGCCGCACCCCATCTCAATATACTCCCTATTTCTCATCATCTTCCATTCAAACCCAACATTCAGCCGACAACACCCTATAATCTTAACCCCTCTCATCTTTTATCATCCCCTCCATAAAAAAAGCGATATACACCCCTTAACCTTCTATCATCTTCTCCATAACCTCACCACCATCATCTCTCCACACATACACACCTGTCACCGACGAACCACTGTTTCAACCATTTGGTAAACACACCGTCGAACCCCCAACTGACCTTATCGCCCATACCCAGAACCCACCGCGGCCTTGTTTTGTTTCTATTTTATGGATCTATGGCATATTCTGTTTGGACTGATTTTTATTTTGAGTGTCACCAGAGTATACCATTAACTCCGGCGACGCTTTTTATTGTTTTATTCCTCTTGTGGTTATGCTGCTGTGTGTTTGTTGGCTTGACTTTGCTATTTTCTTTTGCTATTTCTCCACTGTTGCCTCGCTGTTTCCGGCGACTTTGTTTGGGTTTTATATTTTGGGGGTTTGGTTAGCGGACTGATTTTATTGGTTATTTTGAGATCTTGCCGCAGTTCCGGCGACTGTTGTTGGTTTTAATTTTGTTGGCTATCTGTCGGCGTTGGCCTCTGCTGGACTGATTTTTGCGGCTATGACGCCCCTCCGGAGTTCTAAAAAACTCCGGTGACCTCTGAAAATTCCGGCTAAAATGGCAACTGCTTCTACTATTTTTTGATGTTGTTTCTGCACTGGTTCTGACATTTTTGCCCTTTAACGGTTTTTTTGTGCTATTTTTTGCACTCGCTCCGACAACGTTTTGGAGTTTTCCGGCGAACCACGATTGTTGTGGTTTTACCACATCGCTGGCTATTGCTTCACTACTTGTCGGGCTGATTTCGTCATTTGCCCTCTTATTTGATCTTTGCACTGTGTTTTCCGGTGGGAATATGGTTTCGGCTAACCACTGTCGTTGTGATGTTGCCATTGGATCGCCACTATATTTCGCTTTCATTCGGGTTGATTTTTGACACTTTTGCCCCTTTATTTTTATTAGACTGATTGAAATATATTTTCTTAGTTCCAAGTGAACAGATACTACACTTGGCCGATGAAAAAGTTATCCGTCGATTTTTGAGGCCTCCACAGTTGCAAAGACGGAAAATAAAAATAAATGAAGCTTTCTGGGCAAGGATGATTTCTTCCACTTACACTGGATAACCAACATGCTGGCGGCGAATTCTCGATGCAATTGTTTAGGCTGTCCCACTTTATATATTTTTCATATCTGAGCCCTTCGTGTTTAAAACTATTATTGTTTTGGCGCGGATATGAAGGTTTTATTTATTTTATTGCTTTTAATAATATTGGCCGATGAAGGAATCTCCGTCTGATTTCCAAGGCCTCCTCTGTGCAAAAACGATTTATTTATTTTTGCTTTACTTATTAAATTCTGTCATTACTTTAAAATTATTTATTCGATACTAACACTTTTACTAAGTGTTTATGCAGTGTAGGAGATCATCTTGTGCAGAAAGCCTAAAAAGGGCTAAAAGATGTCCCGGAATGTTATTTTATATCGCATTTAATTTAGTTTTATTATTGTGTAGTGCACTTTATTTCTATTATAAATGCTTAGAATAGGTAGAATAAAAAGAGCAATAAATAATTAACCTAGGTTTGAACGAACAACCGCAAGTTAGCGGATCTTGAAGGATGCCTAACCCCTTCCCTTTAGGATAATAAAGAACCCTGATCCAGAATCTCACTAATTTCGCAGACCATTAAATGGAAGTCAATTGCAGTATTTTTATTGCAATAAACTAAGTGTCCTAATTCACTATAATAATTAGGTGGCGACTCCTTAAAATACATTTAGGAATCAACCATACGTGGTACTCCCGTTTCGACTCCGGTTAAAATGGGGTGTTACACTATGCTTATTATCCTAGTGATCATCTTGCCATGCCAAATCTGTACAAATCAACTTATCACTTCAAATACTCCAAATATCACTAATAGTCACCCCAGCTAATTCCATACCTTTATAAAATAAGTAGTAAGTCTTCCATAAGTCCGTGTTGGTCCATCTCATCCATTTTCTCATGAATACACAATCTGGTGGTGTCACTCTAGTCTTCAAAAACTAAAATTTTCCCAAGTCGTCAATCGATCGAGTACCGATATACCTTATAACTTTAAATCTTCAGGTTTGTCAAATCGCATTATTCATCCAAATACGATAAACTTCATTGAATCTAATTACATCAAACTCTCCTCCTATTACTTTCACTAAACTCGTTCATCCCATTGAACACTCCAACATAAGGCCTATGGCCTCGTACACCACTTTTCAAAGCCAGAAAATTTTTAATGCAAAAGTATCCATGATATCCTACTTCAGAACTTCCCAACATTAAGGAGTTAGAGAGATGTTTCTCTCACTAGGCTTAAAATGCTCTCAACATTTTCCTCTAGTTGCTCTTCTACGTCTCCCTTCTTCTATGATTTTCACCAACTGAATTATACAGATTGTTCTTTGATCAATCCCATCTTACGAAGAAGTTTGTGTGTTCATTTCATGTTCACTTTAGTTGATTTATTAAAGGTAAGTTTTCATCTTCTTTAACATCCAAGATTTCATAGTTTTGTGTATTCGTTGGTACCGCCACTATCAAAAGGATTTAGTCCTAGTGTGAGTCATATTCCTTCTTGACATGAGGAAGAATATAAAGATTACGTCCAAGAGAAAGAAAGAGATTAGTTTGATGGTTCAAGGTATGAATTTGTCGAGTACATATCCGGTGGTGGCAGCTTCCGGAGGTATCCCGATAGAAACTATGAACATTGTGGGGAAATCGGGCCAGGCGGGTGAAGCCGGGTCGAAAGCAGGTCAGGATGGTGGTCATGGGTCGAGGATGCAATTCAAAGACTCTCTCAACTTTCCGGTGGCGACCTCAGGTGGTGTTCCGGCAGGAACTCTTGACACTGGGGGGAAAACGGGTCTTGCGGGGGATCTCGGGTCGAAAGCGGGTATGGAGGATGGTCTCGGGTTGCAATGGGGTCGTGATGGTGGTCATGGGTTGTGGATGAAACCCATGGGTAACCGGTCTTTGGTTTCTGAGTCCGAAGGGGGTTTTCCGGCAGACACTTTGGATGCCGAGGAGCAAGCGGGTCATGTGGATGGTCCCGGGTTGAAAGCGGGTCAGGTGGGTGGGCATGGGTCAAGGGCGAAGTCCATGGGTCACCAGACAAAGGTTGCGGAAGCCGAAAGGATTTTTATTCAAAAGATAGTTAGTAATGTGCATCATTCATTTGTTGCGGAAGCCAAAGGCACGCCTCATTCAATGGTTGTTGCTTCCAAAGTTAGGAGTCCCGGGTCGATGGCGGGTCATAATGGAGGTCACGGGTCGGAGTTGAAGTCCATGAGTCATCAGCTAAGGGTTGGAGAAGGCGATGGGTCTTCATTTCCCATGAACATTGGGAATGCAAGTTTTGCGGTTTCCGAAATGTGACCCCTTCACGAGGGGAAGACGGGTCAAATGGTTGGGTATGGGTCGAAGGCGGGACAGGATGGTGGTCACGGGTCGGTGTTGAAGTCTAGGAGTCATCAGCCAAGGGATGGAGAAGGTGAGGGATTTTCATTTCCCACGATCTTTGGGAATGTAAGTTTTGCGGTTTCCGAAATGTCACCCCTTCTCGAGGGGAAGACGGGTCACATGGGTGGGTTCGGGTTGACAGCGGGTCAGGTGGGTGACCATGGGTCAAGGATGAAGTCCAAGATCCATCAGTCATGTTACACCCCGTAATTGCAGGACATGTTTTAAGAA
Source organism: Przewalskia tangutica (assembly GCA_029844215.1). Classification (NCBI taxonomy): domain Eukaryota; kingdom Viridiplantae; phylum Streptophyta; class Magnoliopsida; order Solanales; family Solanaceae; genus Przewalskia; species Przewalskia tangutica. The sequence goes on from CM056724.1 coordinate 53,979,718, forward strand.
CGTACGTAAGAACTCGCAAGTGTTAAATTTGAGACTTGTAAAAAAATTTAACGGAATTATGGAATTGTCGGAAAACGTATTATTTTGACGAATGGGAGGGCGACACGTTTCACCCCCTTAAGTGAGCTTGGGCCGAATTGATCTTGGACATAAGGGTCATTTGACCACTTGTTAGGAAGACAAGTCTTGCACTTGAAGAGCTTGACATAATTGACTTGGTCAATGGACCCACTTAGCCTTGATATTTAATAAGAGATCATCCAAACCACCCAATTGTTTGCATCTTGACCCTCCATGTCCCTTTATAATACTAGTAGTAGCATGAGAGAGCACAACACTTAGAAAAATTTGCAAGAATTTCAAGAACCCTACAGGTTGCTCTCGGGTTCCATGCCTTTCAAAAGGAAAAAATTTGTTTCTTGTCCATTAAACTCCACACTTTAAACCAAGGTTCTTGAGGGTAGTTTAAGCTTATCTCAATAGAAAATCTCGAAAAAGTTAGTTTTGGGTTAGTCATGAAAGTGAAAACCTAGTGGCTTTCTAGGTTTTGGATTGGAGGTTTGAAGGAAAGTTGTTGGTGTGGTTCTAAGGGTCTCAAGGAGCGGATTGAGGTGTCTTGATGAGGCTCTAGGTTGCTAAGGAGCAACTTCGGTTTTGAAGATTGGATTACAATTCGTTTGAGGTATAATCTTATTCTTTGAAAGTGTTACAAGATTATTTATATTGTTGTTGTTAGCTTTACATGTTGCTAGCATAAAGTTGTTAAGTTGAAGTTTGTAAGTATTATGGATTACTTGTAGCTTAAGTTCGAAATGAAAAGTAAGTCATGTTAAGTTGGAATACAATTTGATCGTTATTAGAATCGTCGCATGTAATTGACTAGAAGATTATAGTAGTTATAATTGGTTGCGACTAGATATTATGTTATGCTACCAAGTTGGATTGAAATGGAAATTGGATAAGAATTAGTATTGTTGAACTCAAGGTGGCCGAATTTGGACTTGTAGTTTGTATTAGTTTGTTATTCATTGTATTGGACTACCTTACAAATTGTGAGCCAATTGGGGTGTTTGGTTATTCATTTGTACTAGACTACCTTCTATATTGTTGTGAGCCAATTGGGGCTGTTTGGTTATTGTATTCGGCCTTGAAAAGGTGGCAAAGTGAGTAGAAACAAAGGAGGTCTTTGTCCAGATTTTCCGTAGAATTTAGCGACTTAGCACTTAGAATATTCTACGTTTGAATTAAGAGGTTAATGGACGTATTGTGGCCATTATAGGTTGAAGTACTTTGGAGCCTTTTTGCAACTTGTCGCTAGTCGTCGCGAGGTATGTGAACCTCTTCTTTCTTTGGCATGATCCTACGTATGAAATCTCCATGTGATAGTATTTCAAGATTCCTTCTACTCTTAGAAGTTAAGAAGTATTTACATTGTTGAATCTAAGTTAAGAGTATGTTTAAATTGTCCTAAGTCCTTACTAGGTCTTATGGGAGACGTTAGTAAGAATGGTTAGGAAGTTATGAGATTTGATTTAAAGGCTATGTGTCTTGATTTGTTTAAAGTAAGTAAGTGGATTTTATGTTCGAAAATGACTTGAATTTATATGTGAAAGGGGATTGATTTTAAAAGTGGAAGTTATATGATTTTAAGGAATGAATTACATGGTTTTGGGAAGGTATGGAACTTTATATGTTTTTGTATAAGTAATTGGGCTTTAAAGGAAGTATGTTATGAAGTATGAAGACTAAGAACTTTGATTGTCTTTTAAGGATTATGAAGTTTTAAGCGTCTGATTCTTTTTAAGTATGTATGTACGTAGTATCTTTGGATCCGTTTTCCTAAATGTTGTAAGAATAAAAGTGACATAAATTCTCTAAAATGAATGGTTGTTATAATAGCTTTATGGGAAGTTGTTATGACGACTTAAGAAGAAGTGAAAAGATGGTTTAAAAATGTTATGTAAGGAAAATCACACCGAGCCTACGAATAGGCGGATTACGTTATGAAATACACAGGAGCCTACGAATAGGCGGATTACGTTATGAAATACACCGAGCCTACACATAGGCGGATTACGCCATATTACCCCGAGCCTTCACATAGGCGGGTTACGTCATTACAAGGCGGCGGGCGGATTATCTTACATGATTCCACGATGCACCGAGCCCCACAGGGGCGGATTATGCTACATGATTCCACAATGCACCGAGCCCCACAGCGGGCGGATTATGCTACATGATTCCACAAGATGCGAGCCCCACAGCGGGCGGATTATGCCACATGATTTATGAGTACCGTGTCCATGAATGGGCCGGATTACGTTATCACGTATGGATAATCAAAGTAAGCTCCCAAATAAGAAGTCCTCCATAATGGGTCGGATTATGTTATGTAAGATATGTAAGTTATGTGAAAAAGACTGAATTAAACTCTTAAGTATGTATGTATGAATATGTTGTTAATTTTATTGAAAGAAGGAAAGGAACGGTTAATATATGATTGATTTCAGGAGTTAAAAGGACATTCTTTTATCTGAATACGATTTGGTTATTGCATTTTATTTACATTCCATACTAAATTTTTGTTATCTTGACCCCGCCGGGTGCGTTCATGCCATGAGTTATAGGTACCCAGGTTGGTGATCCTTGCTCTTAGGATCTCTGTTCAGTTTTTGGAAAGAAGCTCATTTCACTCCGGAGGCTTATCTTTTGGTACGGTTTCCCTGATATGGTAGACTTATGTACATTCAGGGGTATGGCGGAGCCTGTCCCTTGTGATTGTAATTCTTAAGTGCGTAGTCACATTTTGTGGGTCAGTTTGTAAAGGAAAGGAGGCAAGCTTCGTTTATGTATGCGTTCGGGAAGGTAGCCACTGTCGGCTAACTTTGTTGTTTATTACTGTTGTTTTATTTTATAAGTTTCATGTATGTTCCGCTGATTTTCTCTGATGTATACCTGTGAGGGTGCCCAGGTAGGGCACCAGTCGCGGGCCCGGGGTCGGGTCGTGACAAGTCAAGACTCCAAGAATTCAATGGAACATCATTTCCCATAAACATTGGGCATTCAAGAGTGGCGGATCCTGAAAGGTCACACCTTCGACCGATACATGGGTACTCGACCAGTGCGGGTCTCAATGGAACCCCTTTCCCCATGAGCCTTGGAACTTCAAATGCTGATAATACCAAAGGGTCTACTCTTCAAACGAGCCTTGGAAGATCAACCATTGTGGAAACCGAAGGGTCATTTTCTCCCAAGACACCTAGGAAGTCTGTTTTTGCCTCGACCGATGGTGCATTTAATGCCGAGAGGCATGAGCCATTTATGGCAACCATTCCCAATAGTGCACAAGTCTTGACTTCCCCCACAAATGCAACTAATGCACCTACTGAGCGTGCAAATGATACTCGGGTACCACAATAAAATAATGAGTCTAATCCAACAAAGAAATCTTATGCGGGAATCTTTACAAGTTCTCGTCTAGAACAAAAGGACTTAAACTACAATTTGTCGAACAAGAAGGGGATGATGTGGAATTGGACGCAAATGACGAGGTTCCCTTTGTTGAAACTTGGGGTTATTGTCTTATTGGGTGCTTCACGGGTCCTTTCCCGGGACGTGAGGCATTAAATTCTATTGTTAAAAAATGGGGAGTTAAGTGTAGAATCATCCCATACGGACGTCGATGGACTATTTTCCGATTTATGACTGAACAAGATCGCATCACGGTATTTCATGGTGGCCCTTATACGACTTTTGGGAAAAATTTGATGTTAAAATCAGTTATAAGGACACTTTGCTCACGGATGATCTTTTCATGAACATCCCGGTTTGGGTGGTGCTTCGTGATGGTCCTTTGTCGGTATGGAGCGCATCCGGGTTAAGTAAGATCGCCTCACGTGTGGGGAAGCCCTTGTATACGGACCGATTCACGAAGGAGAGGTCCAAAATGAATTATGCACGGGTATTAATTGAAGTCAATGTTAACAAGGAGCCGGTCACGAAATTTAATGTTAAATTACCAAGCAATATCAAGTATGTTCAAAAGGTGGAATATGAGAATTATCCCGATTTTTGTTTTCATTGCAAAGTATTCGGGCATAATCATTCTAAGTGTAAGAAATTGGAGGAACATGTAACGCCTATGGAGACAATGAGCACTCATGAGCCAATGGTTGTTTCGGACAAAGGAATAGATCCGAAAATGGTTGGTGTTAATGAACATACACGCTCACTTCAAACCAACCCCCTCTTTGTTCGACTACCAGTCAGTGAGGACTAAGGGGGTTCCTAATATGCCTTTGATTCCGGATGCTTTTAGAGGTACTCCGGTGTCAAGGCAGGGATATGAGGATGGATGGCATGAGGTAACTCCAACAAAGAATTTCCAAAGAAACTGTGGTAAAGTTGCAAGTATGAAGATTGGAGAAGCATTTCATTACCCCCCCCCCCCCTCCCCCCCGATTTCCAAAGAAACGGGTTCATCTCCCGGTTGATGTTATTATGAACAAAGCCAAGCAGCAAGTTTGAGAAGTGGAAGAGTATTTATGATTTAATCCCCTCTTGTAACGTCACCTCTGAGTGAACGCCCCATCCCTCCTTCATTTCTTGTTTTGTGTTACGTTGAGGATTGAGAACCCTCAATGAGTGATTGTTGTTCCCAGTTTCTTTTTTAGTAATAATATTTTCATTTACCCGGAAAAAAAAAAAGAACTTCCCAACATTTGATGAAGAAACCCATTGTGAATCCATCTGGCCCAGAGGCTTTGTCCACTGCACATAATTTTAAATACCTCAACACTTCACTTTCGTCAAAACTTCCTTGAAGAAACTCTTTTTCCTCCTCTGACATTGTGGGACAATTTGTGTAATTGCAAGTAGGCCTTCAATGTGTAGTTTTTGTATATAACTTCTGATAAAATTCTATGACCTCTTCTTCAATTCTAGCTGGCTCCTCAATTGTTTCTCCCTGAATCACAAACTGGTCAATATTGTTATATCTTTTGTGTGCATTTGCTATTTTATGAAAGAACTTGGTGTTCTTGTCCCATTCCTTTAACCACGGAGACCTTGATTTTTGTCTCCATGATATTTCATCATTCTTGAGCAACTTTTCATACTCCATAAGTAATGTTGTCTTCTTGACTGATTCATCTTATGTTAGTACTCTTCCTTCCATTACTGCATCTAGGTCAGCCAACCGCCCAAGCAAACTTCTTTGAGATCCAAAATTTTCATTCTCACTTCTGCTCCAAGTCTTGAGCTTAGCTTTTGGGGCTTTTAGTTTACATGCTAGAACATAGTCTACTTTGCTTGTGAAATTGACAGAGTTCCACCAATACCTGATTCTGTCTACAAAACTTTCTGAGTCTAACCACCGATTTTCAAATTTAAAATAACTCTTGTTCTTATTCCAAGAACCCCTTGTAAATCAACTGGAATATGGTCTGACATCAACCTTTGAATAAGAATATGTTTTAAGTTGGTGAAGTTGTTATCAAATTCTTCTGATATTAACATCATATCAATTCTAGAGGCTATCTCTTGATTGTCTCCTTTAAACAAAGTGTAAGTTGCATCCTCAAGTTGTAGGTCAATTAGATTCATGTCTTCTATGAAATAAGAAAATTCCTTCATTTTCCTTGTTCTTCTGTTGCAATTTCTCCTCTGATAAAAATTTGGTGACATTAAAATCACCACACAGTCCATGGCCCCACACCAACCTCCTTTTCAGTATAAGAGTTAGGAGCATATACTCTCGTGATATGGCATGAAAATTTTAGTAGTTGTGCTTCAAAATTACATGTCAGAGTGTAAGCTTCCATAATCTTTTATCTCACATCAACAAAATCCCTCCTTTCCATAAAATTCTAACTCCACGGGAAAATTCTCCTACTCGACGTAAAGGCAATAGATATTTCCTTGAAGACCTTTAAACAACTTGTGCTTAACCCACACAATTCCATCTTGCCGACACTCAACTTTGTCATTCATTCTCCCGCGCAATACCAAACTAAGCACACCTCATGCTCCCATCAAAAGAATATTTTACCATTATGACTATTTTTCCACCAAAAATAAACTATTTGGATTATCGTCAGTACACCTCATCCTATAGGATAGAGAAAAAATACTTTATATGAATCACATAAAGAGTCCTACCACATGTGAGAGAACATAGAAATGAGTGTGAGATACCAATCTGAACAATCTCGCACGAAAAGAATGAACCAGATACCAATCTGATTGAACTAGAACGAAAAGAGTAAAGAAGTGAAGTGTTTCCTAAATGTTCTATATCCTCTCGAGGATGGGTACGGACGTCTACGTACCGATCCGCAAGACTCTACTAGACATTGCTCTTGTACTCATTAGACCGATTAACCTAGAAACTCTGATATCAACTTTGTCACGACCCAAGTCACGATCGTGATGGCACTTACCCCATTCCCCCGAGTAGGCGAACCATATTCTCAATAACAAGTTAAATCAGTGGAGATAAAATAAAGAAAAGAATTTATAAAATCTTAAATACTTATTTTCCTAAAATCTGGTAAAAAATGGGTACAAGAGCACTAACAAGTCTAAAAAAAATAGAAGTATGAAAGAATGCCAGAAGGCTACATATTATCTGTCAATAACCAACGAAAAATGGAAATAACTAAGAAGCCCTTCAGGGGCCACAGACGACCAAGTAGGTCACCCTGAATGACTAGAAGATGTCCACATCGCGAATCAGTCACGGGGCGTAGAACTGGAACCTGGATCGTACTCTGCAATCAACAAAAGTGCATCAAGATTAGTATCAGTACAACACTAGTACCGGTAAGCATCATAGGCCGACAGTGATTAGATAACGCATGGAGAGTGGAAACTAACAAGTAGCACATAGAACAAATAGGTATGGTTACGTATCCTATACAAGTCAAAATATAAGAAATTATGAAATCAACCAAGACATATATAGTTTCACCAAATGAGCAGTTAAAACTAATAACATATGGAAGAAATGCAATACCATAGTCACCTCTCACTCACTCCACTCTCGTACACACATGCTAAGGCAGTGCCTTCATGCCATGACCCATGGGGGACCCGCGAAGTCCATGTACCACTCGTGCTCTCCGGATAGAACCTCGGAGACTATCAATCACTCGCAATCTCCGGCAAAGACCTCAGAGTTGGTCAATCACTCTCAATCTCAGGCAAAGACCTCGGAGTTATCAATCACTTTCAATCTCCGGCAGAAACATCGGAGTTTATCAATCACTCTCAACTTCCGACAGAAACCTCAGAATTTATCAATATCCTCACAACAATAATATAGAAATAGTATGACATGCATGATATCAGTCTCAACACATATCACAAATCGATAATCGACAAGTACAAATCATATCAAGTGATAATCACAGAAAATAACACATATGGATACAAGCCCACATAACAGCTGACAAAACCAACGTAATTGTAATTTATCTCCACTTCATGCCCGAAGGCCTATCATGATATCCCTGTCACTTCCTACAACTACATATGATTCTCTAATCAGAGTCTAACTAAAGTAAACCATAACCTACCTCAATGTCGAGCGGGTGCCACGAGCAATCAAGCCAATTCTTTTCCCTTGCGTAGAGCCTCTGAATTCTTAAAATCTAGAAAATATGTGAACTATGTTATAATACAAATCTAAGGACACCCACCTTGCTATATTTATATTAACAATATTTTTACCATTTCAATTGTATGACTAAACCCCTACACATATAAAAATATTAGCATAACTTCAGGAATTTCAAATAACATTCCTTTTTTTTTTCAACTTTCCAGAATTTTTTGTAAAACAAGGCAGAACTTTGAACAGTCATATCTTTCAACCAATAAGTCAGATTTATCTCTGTAAGATCTCAAACTGACGGGAACACAGAAATCTACATCTTTCATTCAGCCCATACTTTTATATTCCTTACGGATTTGTACAGTTTTCACATTTAATATGATGTGTCACCTGGATTTTGGTAAAAAGGCAGAAACTTTAAACAGTCATAACTTTCTAACCATAAGTCAGATTTATCTCGGTAAGATATAAAACTGATGGGAACAAAGTAATCTACAACTTTCATTCAGCCCATATTTTCATATTCTTTACAGGTTTGTACAGTTTTCACGTTTAATATGTTGTTGTAATCATTATCCCATGATACATTCCTCAAGTTTCTCTTATTCAAGTGGATTGTGGAATTTTCGTGTAATGACCTCTTTGAAATTTGATTTCATTCAATAACACATTAGTATAAGGATCATGAATAGATTAATTCAACCATACAACATAGAATCTAACCTAAACTTAATTGAGAATTTCCTCCTCTTCTTCTAGTAGTGTTTTCTTATTTTCTTTCCTTCCTCTCTTCCCTTTCTCGTTGTTGCTGCGTTCCCCCTCCCTCTTTTTTTTTCTCTCTCGCTGCTCGTCTTCCCCTCCCCTTCTGGATGCTCACATTTCCCCCTCCCCCTTTCTTTTTCTTTTCTTTTCTTTCTTTAGCTGCTAGGGTTTCCTCATTTTCTCATGCTCTTTTTTCTTTTCTTTTGTAAAAATAAAGTGTGCCCTACACAAGGGTAGTGGGCTTGGCCCACCAACTCACTTAATTAAAATTTCCTGCACATTTCATATACTAAAAATGTGTAATTAAATACCCTATAGTCCCATATTCTTTTATTGTAGTTTTATGTTCTAAACGACCAAACGGGTCGTTACAGAGATTCGATTATTCTTCAAGGATCTCATGGTGTTCATCTACACTTATCTGTTTGATACTCATTCTAAACAGAAGTTGTATTCATGTTGTGGTTGTCATTTTTATTCCAGTTAAATACTTAGAAGCTCTTGTACTATTCAAACATGATTCTTTGGGTAGTGTTGTATTCTGCATTATCATATATCTATGTTTACAGACTTCTATTGCTCTTATTATTTTATTTATGTTGTTGGATGAATCTTTAAGGGACAGATTCGCCTACTAAGTGGGAAAAGGGTAGGAACCCGCACGTTCCCCAATTTGGGACGTGACATGAATGAAGAATATAGTTTGAAAATAAATGGCATCAAGTGCCAAAATGAATACATAAAGCTCTAATACAACAATATAGTCTGAAAATCAATGGAAATAAGTGCCAAAATGAATACATAAAGCTGAAGTCGGAAGACATGTCTCTAGGTCAAAATCTAAAGATATCAAATGAGATAAGAAATCCAAGGCATGCTGGAGAAGGTATCCTCACCCTGATATCTAGGGATCAACTGCTCAAACTCATCAACGACATCTCGAGCTAATCGTCGGGTCTATAATTGCATCAAGGATAGATGTAGAAAGTGTAGCATGAGTACACAACGTACCCCCGTAGACATCATAGGTCGACAACGATGGAAGTACATAATCAGAGATAAATACTAAGTTAACACCAAGTAATCCTATAATACATAATCTAATAATCTAAGGTAAAGTCACATAATCCACATACTAATTCACAGAGTTCACATATTTCCCTATTTCAAAAAGAGTCCATTTCTACTCACATTATTTAGTTTCCAACAGTTCTTACAGTAACTCAAATATTAAACAACAAGTATAATTCTTCCATGTCCAGAACATAGTCAAGTGATCAACAATTACTTCAAATACAAGTCCATTCACAAGTAATCAATTATATGACATATATATGTATGATATAAATGTAATGCACATGCCATGTACCTTTCTATCAACTAGTATACACACGTTACAAGGGTTGGCCATATAAAAGTAACTCATGGGGGACCCATAAAGTCCATATTCCCCTCCGCTTCAGAATAACTTGTTAGAGCACGGAGCCCGGCTCTTGGCTGTAATAATATCATATTGCAGGCGTGCAACTTAGATCCCCTCGTATCAATATCATCTCAATAGTGTTTTTACCTTTCCGGTCGCTTAGACCCACATCATAATTATACAACTCCAATATCAATATCATGAGAACCATGAGTGTATGAATGCAAATGACATATAAAAGACAAGAATCATGATATAATGAGATGCAACAAGTATAGAGATGAAGTATCACATGCCTTCAAGAATTCAACACGCATATACAATCCAAATAAAAATCAAGATTTTATATCAAAATCATGTGTGATGAGTAAACAAGTCAATAAACTATGGCGACGAGCCCACATATGGTGACAAGTCCAAATAATCAGCAATAAGAACCAACATGTCACGACCCGAACCCGGGCCTGTGACTGGTGCCTTACCCCGGGCACCCAAGTAGACATACATCAGAGTAATCAGCGGAATATAAAACAAGACATGAAATAATATGAAATGTGAAACAGTTTATCTGAGAAAAGTTGCCTTACGGCATATATATAAAAACTTGAACACGAACAGTTACATCCCTTTTTCAAACTCGCCCACAGCGATTCATGCACCTCTAAGAATGTTATAACAACAACGACGGACGGGGCCCGCCATACCCCGAATGTAAGTACTCTGACAACGAGGACTATACGAAAGATAAGCCTCGGAGAAACGGAGCTTCCCAACGCTGTGATCCTATGGCGAGGATCGATGATCGTGTACCTCACTGCGGCATGACGCGGCCCCCAAAGGAGGTCGATAACAGTACCAAGTATGTGGCGAAAATCGTAAATGAAATCATAATAGTCTATATAAAGCGAAGACATATATGATAACCAATTTACGATACCTGATATATGCGATCGTGTCAAGTCGGGGACTCACGCCTTAAAGTCATCACTCAAATATAACCATGGGTCTCATGCCCACAACATCAATCATGCGTGGAATTCCTTCCTCATCGCTGGCGATCCATGATATAAAAACACCAAGGAATACACGTGAACACCGTGTCCCACTCGTGTCATAATAAAACCGTCTGGGGGTAAGTATGAAGGCATAGCGACTACTAAAACCACGCAGTACCAACAATGCCATAAATCGTATCACGAGGTCTTTCTAGACCGCCACATGATCGGCGGCCATTCGCGCGATATCAATGTCGCGTCTAATCTGGAACTTCCGCGACTCGCATATGCCACACACATAGGCGCGTGAGGTATTCCCGCGTCGGTAGCTACTCCTCGGCATCGCCCCGACTCGTAGTCGCGTACGCCACATAGACGCGTGGCCACATAGACCGCACACTAACACGGAACTCGTAGCTCGCGTAGGTCCCTGGACCCGCGTGAGGTATTCTCGAATCATAGTCACACGCGGTGCACGAGGTGTACCTCGCATCGGGGGACAACTTAACCCCCGGTATATCATGTCAAGAGGTGAGTGATATAATACTAACATAACGGCTTATCGTTAAACAACATAAGCACAACAAGGGAAACCCCCTTACACAACCATCACAAGACACTAACACACGTAGCATCCTAACATGTTTACTTATCAAATCAACAAGAAAGTATTACAAGGCTATCACAAACCAACATAGTCAAGTTATTCACACAAGGTACTTTCTATTTTATGCCAACAAGTTCGGGTTTTTATCCCCAAAGTACTTCATACACTATCTCTTTAAAAAGATCATGTTTCTTTCACAAGAGTCACACGATACCCGTAGTATTGAAATAGAGTGACTATCTTTTTAAGTAAACCAAAACAATTTCCCTTTTAAAAGATAAGTAACAACCTTCTTTTCCAAGAGTTCAAGTTTGCCTAAGTTCAAAGACTCAAGTCTCTTATTTTCGAAAGGTTTCGTAGTTCATAGTCTTAATCACTTAATAATATAATTCTCTTTTAAAACAATTTGAGAAACATATGCCTTATGTGTGAGTAGGTTATTCTTGTTCATAACAATCTTATTAAAGCAGCCATGATTTAGGAAATGTAATATCATTTTGTCTCATCTTAGCTTCTATGCAGATGGAGGTTTCTACTGGTTTTAATAATACTTAATTAGTTAATACATTTTCCTTTATTAGCGCTGCAGTGGTTTGTTCGATACTTATTCTCATTTCCGAAATCAATACAAGGCGTTCATAAACAATTAAGTAAACCGTTCCTTTTATCTCTCTTAAGTCGTTATACCTAACTTCCCATAAAGCTAGTATAACTTCTTAAGCTTTTAAACCAAGTATTACTCTTCTTTTAAAAACGATTCTTAATTTTTTTGAAATACTTCAAGATTCTTATTATTTAGACTCAAGTCAAAAGACATTGCAGTAAAACCATGTTCAGTTAACACACGTACGTCTACCGTACTATATATATTCTTTTAAAATATCATGCTCAAGAGGATAGGAAGAATCACATACCTCGCGACGGTTATCGACAATTAGCAAAACGCTCCACCGCTATAACCCGGCTAGCCTTGTCCACCTTTCAAGTAGAACATGCTACTCGCAGAACTTTCAACCTATAAAGGCCATATATGTCTATCAACGTCTAGACTACTCTGTAGAATATTCTAAGCAGAGGGTTCTCTATTCTACGGAAAATCGGGCAGCACTTACCTACCCGTTAAACTACACAAGTCTCATAAATCAGATCTATGTAAATCTGAGTTCAATAAATGCCTTCTTTAATATTCTTCTGATGTGATTTCAATTCAATTCTCTTCTCTTATACCATCCTTCTATATATCTTATACCCATTTCTATACAACTACAGTATGTAATTTCCAATTACAATAGAAGGACAAGAGTATTTACCTCGATAAGCCCAAAATTATCCAAGATTTAATGTCGATCCCGAGCAACGTTTAGCTCCTACTGCAGGCGCTCAACCCGCTCCAAACAACCCTTAGAAGTTCTACGCAATTTCTTCTTAATACTTGACCAATTATGAAGATTTTCCTTAGGGTTTCGTTTTTGTATTGAAGGAAGTATAATAGTATTTTGGGCTTAGTATATGGGTAACCTTGGAATACTACAAGGTATTTGGGCAAGATATTTTGGAATAGTAACAATACTTGGAGAATACTTTTCTACCAAGGGGGTGTTTCACGAGAACAACACTCGAGAGGAGGGTACTTTCGGTAGGGCCTTCCGAGGGAGGGGAGCTCTTGGGCGAGAGCTACACTAAGGGGAGAGGGTTTTCAAGACTTAGAAAATGTGGAGTGGATGAAGAAGTCTTCAACTCGAGGGTATTTATAGGACTTTCAATGGCGAGATTAAGGCAAGTTGAGGGCAAGTGGAGGGTGTAGATTTGGACAAGTGTTGTGTGGGTCCCACCTTATCCATCTACCACACAAATATCTAGCAAACATTGACCAAATGTTTTAGGCAACAAAAATGGAAAAAACGTGCCAAGGAATTCGCCGCATTTCGCCAACTCGAGGGTGACACGTGTCGCCTCTCGTTGGTCCAAAATATTTCATCTCTCGGAAAAATCCGCAAAAAATATAAATGTCGCAACCGTAATTTTCCCTTCGCAAGGTCCGAAAAACGTTTCGTCGGAAAACAATTCTTTTCGCTAGTTGTGCACAAATTTCGTCCCTTATGCCTACTTAAGGCTTGAACTTTGTACGTACGCCCTCACGTACATATTCTGGAAATACGGGGTATAACACAACATAAGGTTGATTTCCCAAATCATCCCTTCAGTACAGTTCAACACTGGTACCCACTCAGATGTTCATCACAACCATTTGAGAGGGATCCCCAAACACGCTCAATACCCCCTCAATATTTATAAATAATTCTCCACTTTTATCAAAGTCTTGTAAAACTAGATCATAACCTACCTTTGTGTCGAACACGTGCACCAACAATCAAGCATCAGTGATATCCTTTCCTTCCTTTGTGTCTCGTGATAATCGAAGTCTATTCATACATATACTACTTGTTGATATATAAGATTTACACAAAGTACGAACATAACATTTAACAATGCAAGACCACAAATATTGACCCTGGGCACACTTTACCAAGTGTCAAACTTTAATACCCAAAAATCATAAATACATACTTAGTCATATCCTTAAATTAATTGGAAATCTATACACATTTAAACTTTCAATTGAACAATAATAAAAGAAATCCCCAATTTGTAACCCTAGATATTTTCCACAATTGAAAATAGGATTCTACAACCAAATTAAGACTTATAACATCATAATCTAACATAATCTAATCCTATTTCATGATGTTACCCCAATTTGATCCACAAACATTCATTAAAATCAATAACATAACTCTCTTATTCTCATAGACACTTACAATCATTTTCCCCAAATTAGTAACCCTTTACATCACCATTAATGAACATAAAATCATAAACTTAAACCAATAAGCGAAAGAAACTCCTACCCAAAGGTTGAAATTGCTTCTAGGGATCTGAAAAGCTTCTAGGGCTCTGAAAATACTCCAAGGCGTCGCTAGGTTCGAGGTTTGCTATTTAGGGAAATAAAATTCCGACTTAAAGAATATTTAGGATATCTGAACAATACTTCCACCCTAATGGAATTGACTCAACTGGAGTAGACCTGCTGCAGCCGACAAAACCCCCACTGAGGCGGTGTCACTTGACACATCGCCTTAACACCACATTGATCTCGACTCTGCATGAGTAGAATCAACCCTGCGGATGTATCTTCTGCCAAGGAAAAATCCATAATTCCAAAACTCCCGCTTCGACGAGCCAACCTCTTTTTGAGGAAGGCATGTTGGATCGGAAACTGGTGCCGCTGTGGCGGACACTAGACACCAGATAATGAAAAACAGCCACAAACCTCTACCAAACACCCGAAACACTCTCGAGACCCCCCGGAAAAAACCAAATATGCTGGTATATGGTAAACAGTGGTACAAACTCACTCGTACCCTTTGATTTTAAAAATAACCAAGCTAAGGCATACTTTTATGAAGAGTCATCATGGAAAACTAATTATCTAAATTTCACAAATAAAGCCACAAAATATATTTGATTGCCTCGGGAAGTAAACTAATGACTCAACTAGGTCATAAATGACCATACGAAACTAGCAGAAGCAACGGAACCCGAAAACAAACTCATCTAAAAGTCAACTTTGAGTCAAACTAACCAACTCTAAGTTTCTAGTTTTGGGGTTTTCATCCGAAGTTCATATAAATGGACATCAGGATCTCTGCCACCCATCCCAGCGCCATCACAAACCCCACATAGAGACTACGAGAAGGATAAAATAGGAAAATAAGGGTCCTTATCTAAAAATGATCGGATAAGTTGTTACAAAAACATTTTCTTAGCCTGCAAAATATTTATCTATCAATCTGCCTATACTAAGAAAGTTTTACAACAATTTTACATGGACAATGCACATCCTATAACAACTTCAATGATTGTTCGTTCACTTGAAGTGATTAAAGATCAATTCCAACCTCAAGAAGAAAATGAAGAGCTTCTTACTCTTGAATTACCATATCTTAGTGCCATTGGTGAACTTATGTATCTTGATAACTCTACAAGACCTGATATAGTATTTTCTGTTAATTTTCTAGAAAGATATAGTTCTTCTCCTACGCACAGGCATTGGGATAGAATTAAGCATATATTGCGATATCTAAAGGTAACTATTGATGCATGTCTGTTTTATACTAACAAAGGTAGTGCATATATTGTTGGTTATGAAAATGCGGATGATTTATCTTATCCACTTAAAGATTGATCTCAAATAAGCTACTTATTTACATGTGCAAGTAATGTTATATCATGGTGATCTATAAAAGGAGTCCATTGTTGCTACTTCTTTGAATCATGCTGAGATAATAGCTATTCTTGAAGCAAGTAGAGAATATGTGTGGTTGAGATCAGTAATACCTTTCATCAGAGAAAGATGTGGCCTAAAGTGTGTGATACTAAAATACCCACTATCTTATATGAAGAAAATGTTGCATAAATAGCCCAATTAAAGAAAAAATTCATAAAAAGAGATAGAACAAATAACATTTCACCAAAGTTATTCTTCACACATGATCTCCAGAAGAAATGTGATATTGATGTGCAGTAAATCTGTTCAAGTGAAAATAGTGTAGATTTGTTCATTAAATATTTATTGACTTCAACTTTTGAGAATATGGTAAATAAGATATGAATACAAAGACTTAGATATCTGAATTGTGGTCTTCATTAGAGGGAACAAAATATGTGCTATACTTTTTTTTCCTTAACCATGATTTTGTCCTATTGGGTTTTCCTGGTAAAGTTTTTAATGAAGCAGTTGGTAATGCATATTACTAGATGTCTAGTCTTTTTGCTTGAAGTTTTCCCATTGTATTTTTCTAGTAAGGTTTTTGTAATGACATGTCATGTCATATTTATTATTTTGCTTACTTCCTTCCCCTAGCTTATTCATGGTATATTTGACCTGCGAGTATAGGTGGCATAGTTTCAGAGACAATCGAATAAAAATGATGGAAAAATCTATGTTTTGAAGTTTTAATCTTGAAAAGTATGACTAGAAGTTGACATTTGGGTAAATGCATCCGAAATCAAATTTTGATGGTTCCATTAGCTAAGGAAAGTGATTTTAGACCTAGTCGTTCATTGGTTTGGATCCCTAGAGACTAAGAAGGTATTTTAGGTCTTTGGTTGGAAATCTAGCCTTTAAAGATAATTGGAGTTGATCGCAGTCAATATCAGGTGAAGACGGTCTCGTATGATACTTTTGAGTGTGCAAGCAAGTTCGTTGCATGTTTTAGGACTAATTAACATATTTGTTTTTTTACTAGGGGTCTCGAATGAGTTTTAGGGGTTGGATCAAAGTTTGGAACAAGATTGTGGTTTGCTGGTTTCTGTTATCTCACTTCTGCGAGTGAGAGGGTCGCACCTGCGCTAGGTAGGTTGCAGGTGCGAGAGAGGCTTAAGCCGTAGAAGAGAGTCAGCAGGTGCGAGAAATAGGGCACTCCTGCAGGAGTCACTAGGTCGCATACATTTAATTCCCCTATTTTGAAATTAAATATTTTATTCACATATTTGGAGCTTGGGACCTCAGTTTGGAGTGATTTTGGAAGGGTTTTGCAAGATTTTTCTCATGGGTATTTTTCTAATCCTCCTTTTGACATTATATCTTAGATTTAAAAAATCCATCATGGAAATCATGATTTAGGATAAGGTAACTGGGATTTATGAACCCTAGGTTGAAAATGGATATTTCTTCAGTTGGTCGTTAAATTGGTATTGGATTTAGTTTATTTTTGGTATTTAGACTCCATGGATCATGAATTTTACTAATTATTGGACTGCTTCTCTATTTTATCCTTTGGGGTTCGGGATCATATTTTGTGTGACTTTTTGGGTCCGAAACCATTATGTAGTGATATGGGTGTCTATGGAATTGTGAGCTAAAATATAATCCATATTTGAATATATTAGGATCTTTCGGAGGCTCTACGAAAGAGAAAAATTTGGTTGTGATTGTCGACCTTCAAATCACGCACATTGATACTTTCTTGACTATATTTAAAGTGTTGTGGTTGGTTGAAATGGACTAATAAAGAGGGAGTAATGTGTAAACTAAGGGGTATCGATACTTGTGAGGTGAAGATCGCTTGTATCTGGTACTGGTTTAATAATGTAGGTATTTGTGTATATTCAAATTGTATAGTCCGGTCTGAATGCCATGCTTTGGGCCTTAGCTGATAGCATGGGTTGATTGTGTGATTCATGATTGGGACATGAGATCCTTTGTTTATTTCTTCTATGCTTATTACTTGTATTATCTGTGATTAAATATTCTCATCACTCCTGAATACTCGTTTAAAAGTGGAAATGAAGCTAAAGATTAAGTCTTTAGTGCTTATCTTGGTTGCTTATTGTTGTGCATGTCATATTCATGCTCTATATGGTGTCTCATGCATATTAGACTGTGTGATCTGAGGGGACATGGTTCTGGATGGAGTAATGTGATTATATGAGCCCAATTGGCTAGAGACAAGTATTATGAACCTAAATTGGCTAAGTTGTGTAATTAAAAGCCTAATATTGGCTAGGAATCTGAAGGAAAATGATTATGGGCAGTATATTGGCCTCGCAAGTCTCCATAGGTCATGATTTCATAGTATTTGAATGGTATATACCGGTGATGGAAAGAACTTGCGTTTACATAACATTTGCATATCATATCATCTTGTTAGTTCCTTATTTTGATGACTTGCTATCATGCTTACCGTATTATTTGGACGAACTTGTGTGCTTAAAGAATTCTTAGATCTAGGCTTGAAACTTATGATTATTATCTTAATCATTACATTAGACTAATAGTAGTTAAGTATGGAAGTGGTATTTAGAAGACCAACCCTCGTATCTGTTCTAACTTGGGTCGGTTGACGATGTTGTTGAGTACATGTTATTTTCTCGTACTCACGCTACACTTGCTCCACCCTTTAATTTGCAAATTATGTTCTTAGAATGAGGGGATCTCGAGACTACGTCGGTCGTTGAGAAGTCCATCCGGAGGATTCAGGATGAGCTACTAGCGTGATACGTGGCACCTGATTATCTGCTTATCTTCATTTTTTGTCCTTCCTATTCCTAGACAGTTTATGTATTCGGGTTGTATCCCAGTCCTATATTCTTTTGGCACGTTCTTGTACTATTGACACCAAATTTTGGGAGTTGTCGTACTTATTTCGTATTTTCTACATGAGATTTATTTAAGACTTTATATTGACTTGTTTAATCATTCCGCATTGATTTCCTTAATTAATTTATTATAAATGGGTTGTGGCTGGCTTACCGACTTGATGGGAGTTACTGTCATCAAGGCCTATTAAATTGGGTTGTGACAGTTTCAACTAGGCACATTATCTATTAATAAACATCTATGGGGAGTGTTATAAATACACTGTATTATGAATGTCCATTTAAATACACAATTTTCTGGATAATCTTACAAGCAAAAAGATAACTTGCGAATAACTCAAACAGATAGGTTGAAAGTAACTCAAGTAGGCAACTTGCCAGGAGATTCCTGAAAAGTCTTGCAACAGCTTCCTCAGACTTGCAATCAAGCAAACACGTTACAAGTAGCTCAAGCAGATAACTTACAAGTAACTCAAGTAGGTAGCTTGCCAACAACTTCTGAAAAGCCTCACAACAGCTTCCTGAAAAACCTTGCAACTGCTTATTTTCCTCTATAATAGGAAGTCAATTTAGTTCATTTGTATATCAGTTCAAAATTGAATAATATATCAGTCGCACTCTATATTTATCTCTGACGTATTTACTTTATTGTTTTTATTTTGTAACACTAAGTTTATTTAGTTATCAAAAAATAATATAATATATATACATAAAAGGAAGGGAGATTGTGAAAAAGGTATATTTTTATAAGAAAGAAAAAGAAGCCCAACAACTTACTATTGCTTTATCGCATGAAAGATTGAATTTAAAGATTGTAGGGTCGGAAGTTGGTTCACTTTCCATGGCTCTTGGTATTGCAAACCGTGCGGAAGTTGAACAACCTATTCTTCAAACGAGACTTGGTAACTTGGGCAATTTAATTGCTGAGCATACCAAGGAAGGATCTCATTCAATGGGACATCGTAAATTGTTAAGGGTGGGAACCGAAGTGTCACCTCTTCTAATGAATTCAATGGTTGTGGAAATCAAAGGGGCAGCCCGTCCAAAAAAGTTTGGAAACTTGATGGCTACGGGAACCGAAGGGTCTACTCTTCAAATGAGTCTTGGAAGATCAACTTATGTGGAATTCGGCGGTCATTCTTTTCCAAGACACCAAAGAATTGTTATTTGATTTCGGCCAATGTAGCATTCAATGCCGAGGGACATAAGCCATTTATGGCAACCATTCCCAATGATGCACAAGTCTTGATATCCCCCACGAATTCAACTATTGCACCTAATAAGCGTGCAAATGATACTGATTAATTAAATGAAGATACTATCTTGGAATGCACCGGATAGTAAGAATTTAATTTTCATGATTTAATCTCCCATTGTAACGCCTCCTTCTGCAGACGCCCATCCCTCCTCTCTTTCATTTCTTGTTTATTGCTTACGTTGAGGATTGAGAACCCTCGACGAATGATTGTAGCTACCTGTTTTTTCGTCTTTCTTTTATAATATTAGCATTTACCTAAAAAAAAAAAAAAAAAATAATGAGTCCAACCAAATAAATGAAAGATGATATAGAACTAATAGAAGTCCCTTATATAGTTTATAAATAAATAATTATTTGGAAACTTGATAAAGAGATTAGTGGTTAGGCATTGTTTTTCAATATTTCAAAATATTACTTACTTCTAAAATTTTGTAAAATTTTAAATTATATGCACTAACAGTCCATAAAATACTTATCAATTAAATAATTTATGGATAATTATTAATAAATATATTTGTTAAGCACAATTAATAACTTTGTAAAAATGTCTACTCAAGCAATTCTTTGTTTTATTTGTCTGCTTAAAGTAACTCTATCGATTACTTTACGTCCAGCAAGGCCTAAGTAAATGAAAAAGAGATTCACCTAATTTTTCCATTATTAATTTGAGCCTTGACTTTTAATATTTTTGTTCCTGTTCTTCAATCGTTAAGCCACCCCTTGGTACATTATTATTAATTGCTTAAGGTGAGACTTTATACAATTCAAGATATACAAGCTACCTAAATATTTAAAAGATTTAGCTCTAGTGTTTGATTCAAAGGATTAAAAATCTTTTAGTCAAAATAAATACACTTGACCTTAAAGTAAGTGAGAATTGCTGTGAATACAAATACTTTTGGGAAATTAGTTGAAATACATTTAAGCTAATTGTCAACAAAAAAATTTATGGTTAATATAATTAATCTTAAAACTAAAATGCTATATTAATGAGTAGTAATGTTTTCCTTAAAAAGTAACATTTAGTCATGAACTGTTGCGTGCAAAAATAAAATTTGTGTTTTGAAATAATATTAAAAGTACACGACAACAAGAAATATAGCAAAGAAGCTAGGGAGAGAGATATTTTATTGCTCTTTCAATTGATGTACAAATGAAATGAATTGACTTCCTATTTAAAGAGGAAAAGAAGCAGTTGCAAGGCTTCTCAGAAGCTGCTGGTAAGTTGAGCTACTTGCAAGCAATCTACTTGAGCTACATGCAAGCTGCCTGATTGCAAGTCCAAGGAAGCTATGCAAGTTGTCTGCTTGAGCTACTTGCAAACTACTTGCTTCAGCTAATTATAAGTTGTCTGCTTGATTGTAAGCTTATTTAGATGATTGTGTATATGAATGGACATTCATAATACAGTGTATTTATACACTCCCCCTTGTATGTTCATTAATAGATAATGTGTCTCATTAAAACATTACTAGGAAAAACACAGTGGAAATTTTCTAGAAGGAAAAAGTACACATATCTAGTAATACGCATTGCTAGCTGCCTCATTAAAATTCTTAGCAGGAAAACCCAACGGGACAAGACATTGGTTAAGGGTAAAAGAGTACAACACGTATTTCACTCCCATTGATTAAAACATCACATAATTCTTGAATATGACGTACTCAGATCTTGTATACCAACTTATAATATTAGATTGATATGTCAAATTATAATTAGATAAACAGACTTATCATTTGTATCTGCATCTGCATTCTTTGATTGAGATGCATCATCGTCATATGATATTTGTTGGGATCACGTCAAGTATATTTCTGACTTGCCCCCATAAATTGTTGTTATCTTTCTATGATTTGACTGTCATGTAGAACAACATGATATGATAGTACCCTTCATGGGAATAGATAAGATGTCTCGATCGAACTCTAAAGTCGATCATATGAATGTGTTGTATATCCAAAAAAAATTGACAATAATTGTTAGAATAAACACGTTCATGTTAGGGATTTCATTTGCAATGTGCAATTGATCTTATTTAAGTATCTCTATGTAAGAGAGAAATTATATCATGCTCATAGTTATAGCAAGATAAATAAATGTCCAATTGCACAAATATATGGTACTTCAGGACCAATCTAATTTTCTCATTTCAACTTTTTTTAGTAGATAATCTATTGCTTTTGGAAGTTCTTTAAGAACACCAATAATATTCAAGTCATCAACTTGAACAACAATACACTTTTTTTTTAATTATCATAAAGTGACAAGGATAAACAGAGTCATCTTTGTACCCTTCATTAATGAATATTTATTACGGCGATTCAAATACACTATCCTTGATTCATTTAATCCATTTAGGATTATAAACAAGTTTTTCAAGAACTTGTGATGTCTAGACTGCATGTCTAATAATATTTATGTTTACCAAGATACATCATTGTCATGACCCCTTTTAGGGAATCGTGGTGCACCTACATTATTCCCACCAGTAGGCGAACTACTCCACAAATTAATAACATAATCAAGGAGAAATGTGGAAATAACAATATTAATAAAGTTGTCTCATATCTATATAAAAGAGGAAAACGTCTGGAAACAAACAATACAACCCCCATTAATCTAGTCAACAATACAAGACCTTTAATTGAATACAAGTCTGATAAAAGAATAATTTATGCCAAATGCCTAAAAACATAGTTTGAAATTTGAACATGTCTTTCGAATAAATAAAAGACGAGAATGTAAAAAAGAGTATCTAGAGTATGTTGAATGGAAGCATTCTCACCCCGAATACTAGAAGTCCCCCAACTCAGACTCAACTCAAAGTCCTTAACTAGATAAAGCGATGTATTTGCATCCGAAAAGAATGCAACAAGTATAGCATGAGTACACAACGTACCCTGTAGACATCATAGGCCGATAATAACTGAAGATACGTAACATAGGTAAATATCAAGTTGACACCAGATAGTCCTATACTAGACATTTCAACAACACATATAAGTCACGTTGTACACATAACAACTCATTGATTCATCAAGTCACTTTGTTCATATAGGTCCCAATCAGAGTCAATTTATTCATATAGGTCCCAATCAGGATCTTTGATACCCGTTCACGTGCATAATAAACTCCACACAGAGTCTACGGGAAGGGTAAAATCGTCAACTAAGGGCCTTTAGCTATAAATGGCCAGATGGGTCATTCCATCATATACCAATTAAATAAACGTTCGTCCTTGAATAGAAGAAGGAAAGTACAGAAGACGGAGAGTAACCAAGGAATTATTATCATACACTCATGAAAGATCCCACAAGAAAAAATAAGTCGATATCCCCGCCTGTTCACTTTATCAGTAAAGACTCACCTTTAACTTAGCTCGACACCCTAAATTTCTATTCCTTCATAACTGATATTTCTTTCTTAACTGATTCTCGAATGTAAGACCTGACACTTCTCAAATTTCCTAATTTGATAACAATTATACCTCTTTACGTGTTTGATTGAATCCACAAATATCACAATAACCAACATCACCCTTTAGTTGTAACCACAACCAGAGTCCAACCTGTACCGATACATAGCCTGATATTACTAGTATTTGTTCTCACTATCAATGCCATCATTGCACCAAAATCCCTTAAAACCACATAGACACACATCACAAGCCAAATTTTCCTCAAATCTCTAATCACCATACTATTAGCATACTTACTAATTACTTTGTCGTGCCCGATCCATAGAAAATAAATTGATCACTCTAAAGATTTTCCATAACCATTTGTACCTCCTCAATGCATACCGAGTACCTGCAAAAACCATGAGATCAGTCTGAATTGATGTCATCCGAAGAATATCATCAATATTGCTTGCACTTTTAATAAGAATCAGTAATACTGTCATACCTCTATTTTGAATCGAAATCAATTAAACCCTTGTCGGTGGTTTACTAGAATACCATAAGTCGTCCACATAACTCAAACATGAGCCACCCGACCCCACATTAACAAATCTTACCTGGAATAAAATGATCAATTCTAAATCATCAATAGTCGCCCACACTGATTCCAAACTAACTATTAAGCTTTCCATAAGCATGTTGTGACCTCTTCTATCTGTTTTCCTCATGAATAATCAATCATGTGTTATGACCCACAACTTTAAAAGTTAGATTCTATCTAAATCATCAATTTAGCACCGATGAACCATATCCTTGAATATAGTCCCAAGATTCCTCAACCTCTACTCGATACACAAGTCTGATAGAACCACATGTACTATAAACATATTAAAACATCCTCGTACTCTATATTAACTCGCCCATAACTATGGACACCTTGTCAAACCTCTATCTATTATATCTATCTAATTACTAGCCTTACCGATTTCTGACATATGAACCATACCTTTCATTGTTCAATTCCTTCCAAGTTCTTTCTTATATGAGATACCCATCCATGCTAGAAATCAACAATGTTTTAACACAGTTTTCCACTAGTTGCCAATCGCAAACCCCATGAAACATTTGTCATAATGGTTAGTCGATCACCGTGAACTTACTCTTTCGAGCGTTACCAAATAATCTCACTCGGTTGGGAAGATGTGAAAGTAATGCCACCACAATCCAAGAAGTTACATTCTTTCAAATCCCAATAAGTTACTATTTCGAAGAGGCACCTTACTTAGTCCAAATTAGATCCACCATGCATTTATCTAAATTTTTACATTACCATATTTAGTTTCAGTTATACTCACCACTAACATCCAATCATTACTCGAACATGTTCCATTGTGTACTGAAATACCATCGGCCTCGCAACATAACTGAACTGATCTTGGAAATAATAGGAAATCACATATTCTATAACAAAGAGCTTCCCTCGCCTCACTCGAACCTTAAACTGGATGCTCCTCCCTATCTTACACATCCCATGTACCATCCTTATAAACATAATCTGTTAGAAACAAATACCAACCTACTCTGCTTACTCTGATCAGCAATCATTTAGTACCAAATGATAACCTAACCCATCACTGAACTGATCTATAATCCGAGAGTTGATCCTAAATTACCAAACATACACTCTTGTTAATAGCCTCATGGAGTCTCATCGTATACCCTTGCCAATAATCTTCAACCGAAGTTATATTTCTTGTATATTGGCTGATAAGTTACCAACCTGATCATCGATACCCGAAGCTTTCCACAAATAGAATTAGATCAAACTGTCACCAATTTGTTACCGAATTTATCCCCATTGACCAACACCTTATTTGAGAGTCTTATACGATGATTGCCTGGACTAACCCTTACCTTGTTTTGATGAACCATAACACATCCAACTAATCATACAATTTCCATGTCTTTCACTCAACTCTAAAGTCCTTATCCAAGGTCATTATACCCTTAACTATAGAACTTCTCAAGTATTAACCTTTACATAGCATGCCCACAAAGCTTATCCAAAAACTAAATGCAACACCCGATAATATTTCACATATAACTCTACTCTGTTTCAGTGCTAGAGTCATCCCAATTAATTAATCACTGGCTCTCATTAACCTATGACATAGTACAACATACCAACTCATATATGATCTCTTACACTCACTCATTACTAAACACTGTGAAATAATTCACAAATCAAAAATATTTTTATCACTAACTTCGAAACTCCAAGTGACCTTACGAACACACCCTTTAGGTGAAGAAATGCGATTGTCTACTCCCTTAAGCTTTATACATTACAAGTAACATTTTCACCTAATCTCTAATAGAAAACAATTCCCTGAAAAAACTCACAGCCACAAATTTTACCCTGCTATCACAATTTTGTCAAATTGATGCCAACTTAACATTTTATAACATGTACGACATACACCCTCGTACATCTTGCAACATAACCTAACAAACACATTATATACCAATATTTCCTTTTCTATAGCAGAGATTAATCCATCCAATTGCTTTTTCTTGCACCTCTGAATTATCATTTCCACTTTTCTAAGGGTACCACCAAACTGAAGAGTCACAATCATAACCCTAATCAACTGAACCTTCAAATCATAGCTGAAGATTGTACTTGGTCACACATCTGAATCATTGTAACGCATCTCACACCCTACCATGCGACATCAAATTGAACCACTCACACGTGAATTTAAGAGCATGTTACCACCATCGGTCATAAAATAGAGAGAAAAAGTTCAGATACCAATTTGATTCAACTTAGCATGAAAGGAATGAAGAAAGAAGAGTTTTGTAAATGTCTCATAACCTCTCAAAGATAAGTATGAATGTCTTTGCACTGATCCACAAGATTCTACTAGACATTGCTATTTTATTTAAGATCATTTAACCTAGACGTCTGATACCAACTTTGTAACAATCCATTTTAGGGAATCATGGTGCACCTACATTATTCCTACCAGTAGGCAAACCACTCCACAAATTAACAACATAATCAAACAGAATTATGGAAATAACAATATTAATAAGTTGTCTCATCTCTATATAAAAGCAGAACAAGTCTGGAAACCAACAATACAACCCCCATGAATATTCAATAATACAAGAGCTCTAACTGAATACAAGTCTGATAAAAGAATAATATATGTCAAATGCCTAAAAAACATAGTCTGTAATTTGAACATGTCTCTCGAATAAATAAAAGACAAGAATGTAAACAAGAGTATCCAGAGTATGCTGAATGGAAGCATTCTCACCCCGAACACTAAAAGTCCCCTAACTCAGACTCAACTCAAAGTCTTGAACTGGTATAAAGAATTGTATCCACATAAAAATATAATGCAACAAATGTAGCATGATTACACAACATACCCCCGTAGACATCATAGACTGTCAATGATGGAAGATATGTAATAGAGATAAATATCAAGTTAACACCGGATAGTCATATACTAGACAGTTCAACAGTACACATAACAACTCACTGATTCATCAAATCTTTTTGTTCATATAAGGTCCTAATCACAATCAAGTACAATTAATTTATATACACGTACATGGATCTTACTATCATAATACCCACCGACTAGCATTCTCTTATTCAGGTCATATTCATGTATAATCCCACTCACCCAACTTAACACATCAAATAAGAAAGTCAACACTTAGATCACAACAACTATTTTAGGACATTTTCCTAGAGAATTATACTTAGACTAACTATAATGACATTAAATCCTTTATTATTCTTTGCCTTTAGACATAGTTAAGTCTCTATATAGCTACGGTCTGACACACATAGATTATTCAAAGTATATTTCCCATAGTGACACTTACCACAAACTCTTTATTTGTAACGACATATTTGGTCGTTATGTGCGTTTTGACTATTTTACCCCGATTGACTCGATTCCCAAAGTTATCAGGTGATCTTAGATTATGTTGATATAGTAGAACCTTTAAATGTGACTGTTTGACTAATAGTTGACTTTTGGGTTTTTAGAATTTCATCGATTCCGTGAGATCCGGATGGACGTTTATGACTTGGTGGGATCGTTTATTTGGTTCCCGAGGTATTTGGGAGTGTTTTTCACCATTGGTTTGAAAGTTATCTTAGTCCATTAGGGTTTGACCCGAAGAATTAGACCACTGATGGAAATTTCAAGACCGTGAATGAGTTTGTAGCATCTTTTTACATATTCGTGCATACCTGGTTTGTGTCGAGGAGGTCCCGAGTGATTGTCTGATTTCGGTATGGAATTATAGAATCTAGTTTTGTTGTTTGCTGATGTTATTTGCCAGGGCGGGCGTAATAGTGCCAGTACAGACGACACATATACTGTAGTGGACATCGATCCACTGCAGCAAGAGGTTTGGCTTTTAGGTTAGGATCACAGGCACATGTCCGCTACAAAAGACCAAGATCGTTGCAGCAAATGACTGGTTTTTCTAAAATCTTTAAGTGTCTATTCTTCAAGTTCATTATTTATATATATATTAGTTAACTGTTATCGGCCCATTAAACCTACCAGTACATAGAGTGGTACTGACACTACTCTTGTTACACCGTTTTCGGGGTGTAGATTTATTGCAGGAACTTAACAAGGTTCGATTAGCCTTCAAGGATCTCATGGAGTTTATCTAAATTTTATGTTTAATTCTCTTTCTAAACATAAGTGTATTCAGTTTGTAGTTGTAACTTTTATTTAAGTTGTATACTTGAAAGATCTTGTACTATTTAGACTAGATCCCTTGGGTAGTTTTTGTATTACGTATTATCATATCTATATTTTTAGACTTTTACTATTTTTCTTATTTATTTATGTTGTTATGTGAATCTTTAAGGGATAGGTTCACCTACCGAGGTAGAAAATAGTATGTTCCCACATGACTTAGTAATTTGGGTCATGACAAGTTGGTATCAGAGCCCTAAGTTACCTGGTCTATAAGTACAAAAGCATATCTAATAGAGTCTTGCAGAACGATACGAAGAGCGCTGTACTTTTTTGCGAGAGGATGTGGAACATTTAGGAAACTTCAGACTCTTCCATTCTTTCGTGCTACTTCATTCAAATTGGTATCTAGTAGAATTCAATTGGTATATGAATTTCCTTATTTTACTATCTCTCCGATGGTGGAAACTCATTTTTAAATTATTAGGGTAATTATTTGTCTATGACGTGTTGCGGTATGATACAAGAGGTGTTATTATATTCAGATGCATGACCAAGTTCATTTTTAGTGATTGATTGAGGATTCAATTGTGTGAGGTCACGGTTAGACTTATTTATTATGGGGGTTCCCTTGAGAGTTGAGAGAGATGGTACAGAAGGTCACATAATTTCTCTGTTTTCAGTGTTGGGTCGCTCGAAAGTGGAAAAGTGCAATCGTGACTTAATAAGAGTGATTTATTTGATGATATGATTGGTTTGGGAAAAGTTTCAATATCATCAAGGTATTATGATGGTTTGCATGGCACAAGTGTAGCAATGACATGTCTATGATTCATTAGTGGCAGGTTATTAGATGTTGATATGCGGGGATGAGTATAAGTTTGGTAAGGATTATCAGATTTGGCAAAAGTATAGTGACCACATGTAATAAAGAGGAGCAGTTGAGAACAAGGACATGAAAGATGACTTTGTGGAAAATGTGTAGCGAATTAAAATTTCTTAGGGTCTTTTGGTAAGAGCGTATTTTGTGTTAATGGGATGGAGAAGTAAGGAAAAGTATTCGAATAGATTAATTTTCTCTATTAGGAAAGGGAAAAATTGGTATCTGACGTGGTTGACATGATAAGGTTGCAATTGGTACAAGAGTGGATTTCGTCTTCGGTCGTGAAAAGTTAAGTTGGACTTCGACGTGACTACATGGTAGTGGTTTGTGGGTTCTTTTAGGAAATTAGTTATCAATTCTAGATCGGAGAGCAATGTTACTCGTGACTAATGGAGACTTAAGATGTTGAGCAGCTGTGGTCATGGTCCTTTAGTAAAGGTTGTGTTCACTGGGTCTTCGTGTTTAGAGGAATGATAAGGATATCATTGGATCAAGAGCTAGTTGCATTGGGAGTTCTTTTGTAGTCATACATGGTAGAGTATACATAAGGGTTCAGTGTTGAGTTGGTATATTTGGTTATGTCGTGGGCCAATGGGAGCTAGTAATTACCTAGTAAGAATGACTCTAGTATTGGACAAGTGCGAAGTTTTATTACTCAAGGAGGTATCGGGTGGTGCATATGATATGGATTAATGTTGACAGCCTTATACCTGTTATGTAATTTTTGGTTAGTTCCTACTACTACTGGTTTACTATTAAGTTGAGTTGATCGGATGAAAGGGATAATCATATGAATAGTTAGATGAGTTTTGGTTCGATAATTGGGACGTTCGAAGTGGTAAATCAATAATAAGGTTTGAATTAATTCGAGTTATAGAGAATGTTTCGGAAATTGAGTTAAGTGAATTTGAACAAAGGCACATTGGTGGAGATACATGAGGACATTAGTAGGAATGCATATGTGATACACTGGATTTAAAAAGTACTCAGTTTTATAGACGAGTGGGTTTGAGAAATGGTTATATGGTGACGATGATTGTGATTTGGTTGGAATTGGGGAATTGAATAGTCAAGAAAATTATAGTTGATCGAGAACTGGTAAAAGTAAGGTACACCTTCAAGATTACTTTGGTAATTATAGGTGTGGTGTTATTGCCTTGTGTATTTCAGAAGAGGTATGATTATTGAGTATGATTAAGAAGGGACTCTACAGAAATGTACTAAGGGATATAATGGACTAAACGATATGACAAAGTTCAATGTGGTTTCGTGATCACCAACTAGTGAGAAGCAATTTTTAGGTAACCGACATATTAAGGATACAAAAGTAGCTTGTATGGTGCACTGTTGGGAATTTTGTAACACTCTTCAGTGGATGAGTTAGTGTGGTTTGAGGGAAAATAATCTTGGAAATCCCTGTTATGTGGAGGCTAGAGTTATATTTCCAAGATGAGATTGTATTTGTGTTAGTGTCTTATGTTGCAAGTAGTATTGACTGGTGTTAGCCGATTTCCACGTGCTCACGCAAGTGTACGTATCGTTACAAGTAATATAGTCTTGTAAGACCGAGTTTATCGTCCACAAATATTGGTTTCTAATTACCAAACATCTATTCTAGGTTATCTATTTGGCAAACGATAATTGATTTGGGTTTTTATCTAACTACTAGAATAATTGCAAGAAGTAAACTAAATTATTGATGTTTAATCAGTTATGAAGGAATTAGGGCTTTCAATATCCTCGACTATCCACTCTTTTCAATCCCTAGTGCAATTAGAATGACTTCTTCTTCTACGTTAAGATAGCGATTAACTAGACGGTCTTATATTCCGGTTAGGATATATAATCGCTCAACCCCGGTGCAGAACCCTTCTATATTTCTATGATATGATTTACCACATAGGAGGATTAAGAACAATAATCTATAATGCTACACAAGTATCGGGGTACTTTCTGTTACACCCCGTAATTCCAGGACATGTTTATAAGAACGTACGTAAGAACTCAAGATGTTAAGATTTGAGACTAGTAAAAATTTATCGGAATTATGGAAATGTCGGGAAATGAAATATTGTGACGAATGGGAGGGTGACACGTGTCACCCCCCTTGGGTAGTCTTGGGCGAATTGGACCAAGGGCATGAAGGTCATTTGACCAAAGCTTGGATGAGCAAGTCTTGCAAGCTAGAGCTTGATATATTTGACTAAGTCAAATGAGCCACTTGACTAGATCTTTTAAATGAAATGCATCCAAGCCACACAATTGTTCTAATCTAGACCCTCCATTTCATTATATATTCATCCTAAGTAGCAAGACAAGGCTTTAACGCTTAGAAAAAAAATTGAAAACTTTGAGACATAGTGAGTGAGCTCTCGGGTTTGGCATCCTCAAGAAGAGAAAAAATTTCGTTTGTGGTTCAATAATCCCAACACTTTAAACCAAGGTTCCTAAGGGCATTGTAAGGATATCTCAATAGAAAGATCCCGGAAAAATGTCATTTTTGCATTAGTCGCAAGGTGAAAACCTAAGTTGCTTTCATAGGTTTTGATTAGAAATTGAAGGGAAGTTGTTTGTGAATTTCTAAGGGCTTCAAGTAGAGGATTGGAGTGTCAATGAAAGGAGCTAAGTTGCTAAGGAGCGACTTTGAATCTTGAAGTTGGATTAAGGCTTGTCAAGGTAACAATCTTGTTCTCTTAGTGTTATAAGATTACATATTGTTGTGGTTATACATTTTAACAAGCATGAGATATATGTATTGGAGATTTATAAGTGTTATGGATATTGGAAGCCTAAATCCGAAATGACCTTGTTAGCCATTTGAAATTGAAATACAATTTGGTCGATAGCTATAATCGTCGCATGTTATCTAATTGAAGATTGTAGTTGTGATAATCTATTACGGCTATATAACATGTTAGACTAAACAACTTGGATTGAAAAAGGAATTGGATAAGACTTTGCATTGTTGTACATTATGGCCGAAAATGGCATTGGTTATTGAATTACTTAGTATTAATTGTGGGGCAGAATTTTACACGTCCTGTAAGGCGTGTAATCCCCTTTGATTGGTTGATATGTTGAGCCTTAAATGTGGAATGTTTGGTTATTGAATTCGGGCCTTGAAAAAGGTGGAAACGTACGTAGAAACAAAGGAAGTGTTGTCCGATTTTCCGTAGAATTTGGTGACTTTACACTTAGAATATTCTACGTTTGAAGCTAGAGGTTAATAGATGTATTATGGTCATTATAGGTTGACATACTACGTACGACATATTGGACTTAGCAAGTGGATTGAACCGAAGAGGTATGTGGAACTTTCTTATCTCTTAAGCATGAGTAGTTGTAAGTGAATAGTACGTAGACGTACGAGATTTAAATGAATTTAGTTTCATTTGATATCCTTGACTTGTTTTAAGAATGTCCAAGTTGGTTGAGGTAGAGAATTAACTCACTTGTTTTAAAGGTTAAAGATATCTTAGTTTCTAAAGTTAAGAGACTTGAAATATTTTGAAAGTATATGATACTTGGTTTTTGAAAGTATAAGTCTCTTGGTTATAAAAATAATGTAAGTGTCTAAAGCATAAAGTTAGTATAACGGATTTATGGGAAGTTGGTTATAATAACTTTATGGAAAGTTAAAAGAATGGTTTATTCTAGTGATGTAAATAAAGATAAATGACTTGAAATGAAGAATGACAAATTGATTTAAATGCATCAATTGCTTAAAGTTTTAAAGTAAAAAGTCACTTGATTTAGAAGCCTATAAATGTATTTTTAAAAGGTATTGTGACTTGTCTTGAAAGGTAAATATGACTTGATACTACAGTTATTAGTATCTTGGAATTTTATATGAAAAAGAGTCATTTTAAAAGAATAGAAGTACATAGTACTTTGGGTTAAATTCCCGAATTTTATAATGACATGTTAGTGCCTTAAGTAAACTAAAATGAGAGTGTATATAAATAAGGCTAATAAGAAGTTAGGGGATTTCTTAACTTGCTTATGTTATGTATGATAAGTCGATGGTGCTTATGTTATGTATGATAGCCGGTTATGCTAGGTTATGTTATTCTTACGAGGTAAACCCCCGGGTTACTACTTATTCCATGGATTTGCTACCCATAATGCGAGTGCGGCGTTTGTACTCATTGCGGGTCCACCGGGCCCATGCGGGTAAAATAGTCCTATGCGGGTGAAATAGTCTCATGCGAGGCGGATGACCTCATTGCGGGTCCACAGGACCTATGCGGAATGATAATAGGGAGAAGATGACTTAGGAAGCAGAGGATGACATGTTGAGGAAGTATCCTCACTTATTCTCTACAATTTTAGGTAATTCATTTCCCTTACTTGTCAAGTTTTAATTGAAGTATTTTACTTAAGTGTTATTATGTGGCCACGTGTGGAATTATTGGTATGTAGGAGTTGAAAAAGAAGACTATGTCGCTATCTATAAGATTGACTCCGAAAGAACATTCAGGGACGAATTTTTCTAAGGGGGGGAGAATGTTACACCCCGTAATTCCAGGACATGTTTATAATAACGTACGTAAGAACTCAAGACGTTAAGATTTGAGACTAGTAAAAATTTATCGGAATTATGGAAATGTCGGGAAATGAAATATTGCGACGAATGGAAGGGTGACACATGTCACCCCCCCTTGGGTAGTCTTGGGCGAATTGGAACAAGGGCATGAAGGTCATTTGAACAAAGCTTGGATGAGCAAGTCTTGCAAGCTAGAGCTTGATATATTTGACTAAGTCAAATGAGCCACTTGACTAGATCATTTAAATGAAATGCATCCAAGCCACACAATTGTTCTAATCTAGACCCTCCATTTCATTATATATTCATCCTAAGTAGCAAGACAAGGCTTTAACGCTTAGAAAAAAAATTGAAAACTTTGAGACATAGTGAGTGAGCTCTCGGGTTTGGCATCCTCAAGAAGAGAAAAAATTTCGTTTGTGGTTCAATAATCTCAACACTTTAAACCAAGGTTCCTAATGGTATTGTAAGGATATCTCAATAGAAAGATCCCGGAAAAATGTCGTTTTTGCATTAGTCGCAAGGTGAAAACCTAAGTCGCTTTCATAGGTTTTGATTGGAAATTGAAGGGAAGTTGTTTGTGAACTTCTAAAGGCTTCAAGTAGCGGATTGGAGTGTAAAGAAAAAGGAGCTAAGTTTCTAAGGAGCGACTTTGAATCTTGAAGTTGGATTAAGGCTTGTCAAGGTAACAATCTTGTTCTCTTAGTGTTATAAGATTACATATTGTTGTGGTTATACATTTTAACAAGCATGAGATATATGTATTGGAGATTTATAAGTGTTATGGATATTGGAAGCCTAAATCTGAAATGACCTTGTTAGCCATTTGAAATTGAAATACAATTTGGTCGATAGCTATAATCGTCGCATGTTATCTAATTGAAGATTGTAGTTGAGATAATCGATTGCGGCTATATAACATGTTAGACTAAACAACTTGGATTGAAAAAGGAATTGGATAAGACTTTGCATTGTTGTACATTATGGCCGAAAATGGCATTGGTTATTGAATTACTTGGTATTAATTGTGGGGCAGAATTTTACACGCCCCGTAGGCGTGTAATCCCCTTTGATTGGTTGATGTGTTGAGCCTTAAATGTGGCATGTTTGGTTATTGAATTCGGGCCTTGAAAAAGGTGGAAAAGTACGTAGAAACAAAGGAAGTGCTGTCCGATTTTCCGTAGAATTTGGTGACTTTACACATAGAATATTCTACGTTTGAAGCTAGAGGTTAATAGACGTATTATGGTCATTATAGGTTGACATACTACGTACGACATATTGGACTTAGCAAGTGGATTGAACCGAAGAGGTATGTGGAACTTTCTTATCTCTTAAGCATGAGTAGTTGTAAATGTATAGTACGGTAGACGTACGAGATTTAAATGAATTTAGTTTCATTTGATATCCTTGACTTGTTTTAAGAATGTCCAAGTTGGTTGAGTTAGAGAATTAACTCACTTGTTTTAAAGGTTAAAGATATCTTAGTTTCTAAAGTTAAGAAACTTGATTTCTAAAGTTAAGAGACTTGAAATATTTTGAAAGTATATGATACTTGGTTTTTGAAAGTATAAGTCTCTTGGTTATAAAAAGAATGTAAGTGTCTAAAGCATAAAGTTAGTATAACGACTTTATGGGAAGTTGGTTATAATAACTTTATGGAAAGTTAAAAGAATGGTTTACTCTAGTGATGTAAATAAAGATAAATGACTTGAAATGAAGAAAGGCAAATTGATTTAAAGGCATCAATTGCTTAAAGTTTTAAAGTAAAAAGTCACTTGGTTTAGAAGCGTATAAATGTATTTCTAAAAGGTATTGTGACTTGTCTTGAAAGGTAAATATGACTTGATACTACGGTTATTAGTATCTTGGAATTTTATATGAAAAAGAGTCATTTAAAAAAAATAGAAGTACATAATACTTTGGGTTAAATTTCCGGATTTTATAATAACATGTTAGTGCCTTAAGTAAACTAAAATGAGAGTGTATATAAATAAGGCTAATAAGAAGTTAGGGGATTTCTTAACTTGCTTATGTTATGTATGATAAGTCGGTGGTGCTTATGTTATGTATGATAGTCGGTTGTGCTAGGTTATGTTATTTTTACGGGGTAAACCCCCGGGTTACTACTTATTCTATGGATTTGCTACCCATGATGCGAGTGCGGCGTTTGTACTCATTGCGGGTCCACCGGGCCCATGCGGGTGAAATAGTCCTACGCGGGTGAAATAGTCCCATGCGAGGCGGATGACCTCATTGCGGGTCCACAGGACCTATGCGGGTGAAATAGTCTCAGGAGTAGGATTGCTTAATGATACTACGGGCGGGTGGCCCTACTTTGATCTTGAGCCTCTTATTTTTATGCAGTAAAGTATACTCTTGTTTACTCTCATTGTTAGTAAGACACAGTGTACTGTTATTTGAGTTATCATACATGTCTCCAGCGTTATTTTAGACTTTATGATTTCATTACAGTACTTTCAGTTTCACATACTTGGTACATATTGTACTGACCTCCTTCGGGGGGCTGCGTTCATGCCGCAGGTAGAGTTATACAGGTGGTTGATCCTCACTCTTAGGATCACTGTTCAGCTGTTGAGAAGCTCCATTACTCCGGAGGCTTATCCTTGGTTCAGATCCCTGGTATTGTCGGTTGTTGTACATTCAGGGGTATGGCGGGGCCCTGTTCCGTCACCGTTGTTATTCTTAGAGGTCTGTAGTCATCTCTTGTGGATTGGGTTGTAAAGAAAAAAAAGATGTAACTATTGTTTTTGGGTTATGTATATTTCACGGAAGGTGGTCTTATCGGCTAGCCTGTTGATATTTTTGTCTAAGTATTTTATGAGTTTTTGTATGTTCCGCTGTTATTCTCTGATGTATACCTGTAAGGGGTGCCCAGGTAGGGAACCAGTCGCGGGCCCGGGGTCGGGTCGTGACACTTTCGTCCGCGATTTTAACCTATGTCTATTCAATTACAGCATATCCAAATCTCTCCTCTAGGTTCTTGATTCGAAATCATATAGATTATGATAATTAGTGGTCATTTAACTATCAAACATTCATACCAATATTGAATAAATATTAATCAAGTGAAGATGAAATCAAACTAATGCATTAATTCATGAAATAGAGGTTCAAGCGATTCAATAGGAAAGCCCTAATAAAGTGTTTAGCTCCTAGCCATAGTCACGCTAAGAACTAATACAAATATCAACATAAACTGAATTGAAAACTAAAGAAAGAAAAAATGCTTAGAACTAGGTCTCCAATGGTAGCCTCCAATTTGTCTTCAATTGTGTTCTGTGATAGAATGGAATCCCCCTTCAATAGAATAATCTCTAGGGCTTAAGTATGCTGAAATTTCGTCCAACCTGGACCATTCTGCCTTTGGCCAATTTAACTTCGGAATTGGATTTTTCGCCTCGGCGCCGCGGTCCTGCAGACTGGCGCTGCGGCGCCTAAACTTCTGAGAGCAGTCTGATCTTCTGGCATCGCGGTCCTGCTGTTAGGCGCCACGGTGCTGCTTTGCCTTCGTCCAAATCTCCAATTTTTAACCTTTGTGCCTCAGGACCCTCCTTTTATGCCCGTTTTTCGCTCTTTTTCGCCAGTTTGCCTTTTTGAACCGCTGTGATTCAAAAGAAAGAAAAATGACCCTAACACTACACTTATTTAAACGAAAACGGGGAAAATACTAACTAAAAATGACTCAAAAAACGTATACATAATACTCCTAACAACTGGACAGCTTGGGTGAGCACTTTTGGATAATAAGGACTTGGGAGTAGTTGCGTGAAATTTAGAGTGGTAGTTGTAAGATTTGATACTTTCGGAATTGTTATGGGCTTATTGAGGTGTTACAATAGGAGATTCAATGGTTCATATGGTATTATATGAGGATACAGGTTTCACGTTGAACAGCTCGGGGTTGTATCCGATTTCTGAATCGGGTAGAAGTTTAGAAAAATAAAGGTTGTCATCATAATTGTCACGACCCGATCCGACGGGCCGCAACTAAACGTCATTATTGACCTGTCACTTTTAATCCATCTAGTACAGAGATCTATAGAAATTTCGACAGCACAACGCTGCTTTTACAACATCTCCCTAAAATGAGCGAGCCGACAAGGCTGCCAAATCAACAACAAAACAACAATCATAATATGCTAGCCGACTAGGCTGCCATCAACCAACATTATGTACACAAAGGAATAATCAAAATAAGTAAGTCGGCAAGGCTGTCACTAGATAACAACAAGTATAACCGGGAACGCCCCAACACAGGGTATAACAACATCAAAAACCAAAACAAGATACAAACGTCCAACCCACAACTGTCTACAGACATCTAAGAGTGTAATACTGACATATGACGAGACAGGACCCCGTCGTGCCCAAAATATGCATAAGACTGAGAGATAAAGGTCTGTAGCAAAATAGTTGGCTCCGGAACAAAGGAGCTATCCAATTGCTGTACAGAAATCCTAGACGGGAGGGTCACCTATCTGAACACCTGAACCTGCGGGCATGAACGCAGCCCCCCGAGGAAAGGGGGGTCAGTACAAAATAATGTACCGAGTATGTAAGCATGAAATAATGTAAATAAGATCAACTGTGTCCTGTAAGGTAGAGAGTCAACTATATCACAAAAGAATGAGAGTCATATCAGTACTCATGCATGCTTAGTCATAAAATCATCAGATTTAAATAAATGAATCAACCGCCTACTTGGGTGAGGGCCATGGAATATATCACATGAGTATTTGTACTGCATCACGGATGCTGTCCATGGAATCATCATATATATATATATATATATATATATATATATATATATATATATATATATATATATATATATATATATATATAAACTTTCGCCTCTAGTGAGGACGCGTGAATCATCCTCGATACATGTGCACGTCAGGAACGCGGTGAAGTGGAAAAATGACTCTTAGGACGAATAGATATCATGAGCAACTGTATGCAATTTAAATCATTTCTTTGACTCTCATTAAAATCATTAAATAACTTCTTACAAGAAGATCACATGTACTTTTCAAAACTCAGATTACTATGAATAAGACTATGAAGGAGTCATGTACGTCCGTCGTACATTCCCTTGTATAATATTCATGTCGAATGAAAGAATCAATAATTCACAAAATCATGCCAAAATAAAGGAAGATAGGCTCATATACCTCTTAGGCGACTAATCAACTCAATATTAAGGTATTGATCGGTGTATTTTATATACACTTTTTGAGTCAGTTTTAGTTAATCTTTTGTCCCTTTTTACACATATAAGTGTCGTATTAGGATAATTTTTCTTTCTTTTGAGTCAAAGTGGTTAAAATGGCCAAATGGCGTAAAAGGAGCTAAAAGAGGGCTAAAGAGGAGATTCCAGAGCTAAAAACAGAGAAAGTGGCGAACGAGGTCGAACCTGCACTGCAGCGCGCTACTTGCCGAAGCGGTCGCGGCGCCACTATCCGTAGACGCCGCGAAGACCCAGCCGCGGCGCGCCACGCACAGCAGATTAGGCCGCGCGCCAAATCACCCGGCGATTGCAGATCCGGCCGCGCGCTGTCACAGAGCCGCGCCGACGCGGAAATATAAGGGTTTCAGACGGAGTTTGGGCCAGGCCTGCAGGGAAAAGTCGAGGCGGTTAGAGCCTATAAAAAGAGAACCCTAGGCGCTTTTAAGGGTTCCCTTCGCACAACACAAGGCTTTCTTGCTTGAGATTGGAGACCATAGTTTAGTAAATTTTCTTTCCTTTTCTTGTTTTTATTTCAGTTTTATGAAGAACATGGAATTAGTTCTTGTCATGTCAATGTCTAGGAACTAATTCCTCTATAGGGCTTTCCATGTTGAATCTCTAGAAACTTATGTTATGATTTAATGCATGCTTATGGTTATTCTTCTTCTTGTTGAGATCTATCCAATAATTAAATTGAATGCTTGGTAGTTAATTGACAACTAATTATCACTATATGATTTCTAATCAGACTCCGAAAGGAGGGGATTGTGAATATGTTGTAAGTTGGGTAGACATTCTTGGATTGGGGATGAAAATACCTCAATTATTTATGTAGCGTTAACGAGAGGCTTAACAACCCTAATTTTACGCATTGTGCGTGACGGTTAACTAGGTTCTTAGTCTTAATCCTCCTATAGAGTTATCCTTACCACCGAAAGGTAGGTAAGGTGCAATACTGGGGTTGAGTGTTTATATAACCCTAACAGGAGTATAAAATGATTTAGTGAACCTGCTTTCTCCAAAAGAAGAAGACCATAAGTTATTGCATTAATAAGTAACATAAGCGGATAGTGAGGAAACGTGGAAGCCCTATTCTCATCACAACTGAAGTAAAACTCATTAGTTAAATTAGTCTTTATAATTCGTAGTTATAAACCACAAAATCAAATATCAATTTACCAAATAGATACCAAAAGATAGATATTTGGTACTTGAACCCTAATCCTTGTGGACAATATTCGGTCTTGCTAAGACTATATTACTTGTCACGATAACGTGCACTTGCGTTTAAGTGTGTGCATCTTTTCGCGCATCAAGTTTTTGGCGCCGTTGTCGGGGATTAGGCATAGTTCAATATCAAATTTATCTATTTTTTAAGTTCTAATTTGGTTTTTAATTTTTACGTTTTTATTTTAAATTTTTTACGTTTTTATTTTCAGAAAATTCGAGGTACCGTGATTGGTTGTTTGTTTTTGATCTATTTCAGGAAATCAGTTTATGCGAAGGAGAAGAGGAGCATACACTCTTGTTCCCTTCAATCCAGAAATTGAGAAAACCTGTAAGCAGAACAGAAAGGATCAACGGATTGCAACTTTGATAGAGATGGACGGTGCTCAAAACAATAACATGATGAGAGAAGGGTTAGGTGAAAATCAACCTAACTCAGGAATGCTTCGGCAAGTGCCAATAGACGTGGAGGAGAGAGTCCAAATCCAGCCAGAAAGAAGTTTGGGAGACTATGTGCTGCCAAGAGTGAATGGAGCACAGACATGCATTAGGCTCCCGCACAGAGCCAACAACTTCGAGATAAAACCGCGATTCTCGAGCATGGTACAGACATACAGTGCAATTCGAGGATCGCCATCGAGGATCCACATATGCACATAGCTAATTTCTTGGAGCTATGTGCAACTTTCGATATAACGGCATCGATGATGCCGTCAGATTGAGGCTCTTTCCTTCTCACCAGTGACAGAGCAAAAGTATGGTTGAATTCCCGCCGCCGATTCGATTTTTACATGGCAGAGATGGCACGAAATTCCTAGCCAAGTTCTTTCCCCGTAAAGCAAAGAAACCGAGAGGAGTTGAACAAATTCTACCAAGCATGGAGAGTCCTTATATGAAGCTTGGGAAAGGTTCAAAGATCTACGAGAAAGTGCCCACACCATTGCATTGAGTTGTGGAACTTGGTCCACATCTTCTACAACGGATGAGCAAGACAACCGTAACCATTATAGATGCAAAGAAAGTGGAGCATTCATGAGGAAAACAACCCACGACGCTTTCATGAGTTATTAGAAGATATGGCCACTAACAACCATGTCACTAAGAGAGGTCGACAAGTGGGAGGAGAACAGTGAGTCTACGAATAGATGCTATTGCCGCTTTGAATGCCCAAGTGGCCCTTTGGCAAAACAACAAAGAACATACATTGTCATGAACGCGCAGATGCCTAAAGTCGTGAGATATGTGGTGGCCCACATACATTCGATAGGTGTCCTTCACCGATCCCAACAATATACCAATGGAGCAGCAGAGTGTCGCAAGAGGTAATTATCGAGGCAATGTAACAACCCCTACTCCAACACTTATAATCCGGTGGAGGAATCACCCAAATTTCTCATGAGAGGAGACCGTGGCGCAGAATCAATACCAGGCAGCAGAATCAATACAGGGCCGATGCGTAACCAGCAGAACCGTAATCGCACTCTTCATTCAAGCCCCACACTTCAACAGCTAATGCACCGGTTCAAGAAGAAAAGCCGACGAGCCGAAAGTACCGTGACAACACTTGCCAACGCCTGACGCAGCTTCATGACAGCTAAATCCTCGTTCAGAACTTGGAAACACAAGTGGTCAGCTAGCAAAGGTGTAAACAAGAAAGTCGCAAGGTACATTGCCAAGCAATACAGAGGTAAATCCGAGGAAGCAAAGGTCAGCAAGTTGAGAAGTGGAAGACATTGGAAGCAAATACCTCACCAAGAAGTGAGAAGAAGGCAGAGATAGAAAAGAGAAGGTGATTGAGCCTAGCCCAAGAGTAGAGAAAACCTGCAGAAGGAGTATACAGAGAAGATCCCTTTTCCCAGAGATTACAAATGAAGGCGGTGGATAAACAATTCTCCAAATTTTTGAGACATTCAGAAGATGCATATCAACATACCTTTTATAGAGGCTTTGGAGCAGATGCCTTCCTATTTCAAGTTCATGAAGGAGATCTGGGAAGAAGAAGAAGTCCGGCAGAATTTAAATAGTAGCACCGAGTAAGAGTGTGCTATCTGCGTAAAAGTTGCCACCAAAGCTAAAAGATCCAGGAGCTTTACACTACCTTGCACAAGCAAGGTGGCACATACGCAATGAGCTCAGTGTGATTTAGGGGCAAGTATAAATCTGATGCCCTTATCGCATTTAAAAGATCGAGTTGGGTGAGGCCAAACCAACCACAAGAAGCCCGCAATCGGCCGACAGATGCTGGTTCATCCAAGAGGGAAGATTGAGGACGTGATTGTGAAAGTAGGAAAATTCTTCTTTCCCGCATACTTCCTCATTCTTGATATGGAAGAAGATGCGGAAATCCCTATCATATCGGGAGACCATTCCTAGCAACGGAAGAGCTTTGATTGATGTTGAAAGAGAGAGTTAACATTAAGGGTGGAGAATGAAGAAATGGTGTTTAAAGTTTTAAACACGCCATCGAGCCACCAACCATGAGTGGGTGCTTTGCAATCAGCACCATCAAACCCCGCGAGCCAATACAAGTCAACCAAAGGAGATGAGCCCAAGAAAGCGTGCATGGTTTGCCAAATTCCACTAAAGGAGGTATGTGTTCTAAACTTCGCTGATGATAATGCTAAGAAGAAGGAGAAGAAAAAGAAACGAACAATGTGGAAAAATGGATTTGTTGTGGGGTTAATACACCTCACATTTATTAAACTAAGGAACTTGAGTCCGCTTAAAAGACGTTAAAGACAAAGCTAAGTGGGAGGCAACCCAACGTTTTCAATTATGTGATTTTAATTCTCGCTTTAGTTTATTTTATTTTATCTGTAATAGCCTCACGGTCTTGGGAAGCGTTTGTGTTGTGATTGGTGTACAAAGCCAATAAATCAAGCGGCGAAAAATCAAGAAAAGCCATGATCTCCAGAAAAAAACGGGTTAGCGCCGCGGCGCCAAAAGAACTGTAGAGGTGCTGAAGTTTAAGCGCCGCGCGCCAGAGTACGCGCGTAATTCCGTAAAATTTGCCAAGTTTAGCCGCGCGCTCAGAACAGGTCGCGCAGAAAGTCCCGGGCGAGTGCAGAGATCAGCCGCGCGCTAAAAGTGGCCGCGCCGGCGAAATCCAGAAACTTAAAACGCCCAGAAATTAGATTTTCCCCCAATTGCAATTTCAAAAACCTAACCCTTCTTTTCCAAAAACACACGAAAATCCAAAAATCTACCCACAATTCCTCCACAAATCCAACCCAACC
Organism: Przewalskia tangutica; assembly: GCA_029844215.1. NCBI lineage: Eukaryota > Viridiplantae > Streptophyta > Magnoliopsida > Solanales > Solanaceae > Przewalskia > Przewalskia tangutica. The sequence continues at coordinate 54,022,827 of CM056724.1, forward strand.
ACAACCAAAACTCTTAAATTCCTAAAAATCCTTAGCTATATCAAACAACAAAGCTCCATTTCATAGCCTCAAACCACCATTAGAAACAAGAACAGCTTGAATCTTCTCATAAAAAGGTAATCTTTTTCTGTTCTTGAGATCTTTACTGAAGTCACAGGGGGTAGTAGTTTGAAGGAGTATTGTAGTTGTGAAGTAGTTGGGTGCCAAAAATTGATTGTGAAGTTTGGAGAAGGAGTAAAAAAGGAGAGTGTGGGTATCGGGTGAGAAGAGTCAAGTGTGGGTGTTGTGTTAATGCTAGTTGTTGATTGTGTTAGGAAACATTTGCGCCACTAAGTTGTAAGCTGCAGAAACTGTTTTAACCATGGCCACCAGGAAGAGAAGAGCCTCCACATCCACCCCAGCCCCACATTACGATGATACTAGGTTTGTGAGTTACCAAGCCTTCCAGGGATATAAAAAGCTTGATACCAGACCCTTAATCCCGGAAAGGGGAATGGACTACCAGAGGGAGTCATATGGGGAAGAAGATGTTTATGAGCCCATTCGGGCAATGATTGAGTTAAGGGGGTGGAGGAGATTTGTAAATACGGAGAAAATAGCACCAATGAACACAACAATGGTGCGTGAATTCTATGCCAACTTTCCGGAGAAGGTGGAAAGGGGATGCTTTGTGAGGGGAAGATACATGCCTGTGACGGCAGACGCGATAAATATGGCTCTAAAGACGGTTGATGTTGAAGAAAGTAGTGATTGGAACCATTTTAGAACATGGTCTAGGAGCACCAACAACATCAACTGGGACACCATCGCAGACACAGTGTCTTGTTATGTTTTATTTAAATCTTTTTATTGTTTTATGTATTTTTGAGTCATAATTTTTTTTCTTTTTTTTGAGTCATAATTGTCTGTCAAAAGATCATGTATGCTGTAGTTACTAGAAACACCTAGTGAAGTAAGGTGGAATAATGTAATGAAATACAAGCAACTATCTAAACACTTAGGTTAGATATGCCAAAAACTCACGTAACTGCCTATTGGAGTTTCTTGCTTAAATTATGCATGCTAAATGATAAATACTTATGTGTTATGATTGCTTGCTATTTGAGGCGAAATAGTTAGGATGTGCATGTTAGGGAGATGACTCAGACATTTCTTTGATAGCCAATTCTTACCATTCTTTTCTATCCCGGACTTTAAAAAGTATCCCCAGTCAGCCCCATTGAGCCTAAAAATTGAAACTCTTTCTTTACCACCCTATATTCCCACAAATTGTGCCATAAGTAAAAATGTGAAGTTGTGGAATAAAATTGTGTTAAAAAAGAGACAAAAAGAGTGAATGAGCTTGTTGCACCCCAATAAAAAAGTAATAAGAAATAGGCAAAAGCCTAAGTTTGGGGGTGCTTGTCATTAGTATATACTTCACTCTCCCAAAACAAAAGAGGGGAAAGATAGAATTGAAATGAAGAAAAGAACAAAAAGAAAAAGGGAAATACAGAAAAGCTAAAGAGCTTATGGTACACGAAATGAGCCTAAATGCCTATTTTTACCTACCTATACCTAAGCCTACATTACAACCCTTAAAGTCCTGAAGATCTCTTTTATGCATATCCAGAATTAGTGGAGAATAGCAAGTAAGCATGCCATATGATTTTTTTTAAAATTTATATGCATGATTTAGTATATTGACTTCCATTAAGCATGATAAATATGAGTTTGCGAAATATCTAGCTTCATGTGTTTAGTGTGCTGAAATTTCATGCTATATGTTCCTGCATATTATTTTGCTAACCTTCATGTTTTTCTAGTTAACACTAGTGCAGCAAAAAGAATCAATGTCAGTGAGTCTTTTATTTTTCGTTTCTTTGAGTCTTTTATTTCTTTCTTTCTATCTTTGCTCGAGGGCGAGCAAAGGTTAAGTTTGGGGGTATTTGATCGGTGTATTTTATATACATTTTTTGAGTCAGTTTTAGTTAATCTTTTGTCCCTTTTTACACATATAAGTGTCGTATTAGGATAGTTTTTCTTTCTTTTGAGTCAAAGTGGTTAAAATGGCCAAATGGCGGAAAAGGAGCTAAAAGAGGGCTAAAGAGGAGATTCCAGAGCTAAAAACAGAGAAAGTGGCGAACGAGGCTGAAACCTGCACTGCAGCCGCACTCTGCAGCCGAAGGGCCGCGGCGCCCACTATCCAGAGAGCTGCGCAAGACCTAGCCGCGGGCGCCATGTCGCCAGTGCGTCGCGCGCCTAAACATCCGAGAGGCTGTGGTTGCAGCCGAGGCGCCTGACATGCAGAGATCGTGCCGCGGCGCTGTCGCAGAGCGGCGCCGACGCGGAAAATAAGGTTTTCAGACGGATTTTGGGCCAGGCCTGCGGGGAAAAGTTGAGGCGGTTAGGAGCCTATAAAAAGAGAACCCTATGCAGTTTTTAAGGGTTCCCCGTCTTGCACAACACAAGGCTTTCTTGCTTGGAGATTGGAGACCATAGTTTAGTAAATTTTCTTTCCTTTTCTTGTTTTTATTTCATTTTTATGAAGAACATGGAATTAGTTCTTGTCATGTCAATGTCTAGGAACTAATTCCTCTATAGGGCTTTCCATGTTGAATCTCTAGAAACTTATGTTATGATTTAATGCATGCTTATGGTTATTCTTCTTCTTGTTGAGATCTATCCAATAATTAAATTGAATGCTTGGTAGTTAATTGACAACTAATTATCACTATATGATTTTTTATCAGACTCCGAAAGGAGGGGATTGTGAATATGTTGTAAGTTGGGTAGACATTCTTGGATTGGGGATGAAAATACCTCAATTATTTATGTAGCGTTAACGAGAGGCTTAACAACCCTAATTTTACGCATTGTACATGACAGTTAACTAGGTTCTTAGTCTTAATCCTCCTATAGAGTTATCCTTATCACCGAAAGGTAGGTAAGGTGCACATCGAGGTTGAGTGTTTATATAACCCTAACGGGAGTATAAAACGATTTAGTGAACCTGCTTTCTCCAAAAGAAGAAGACCATAAGTTATTGCATTAATAAGTAACATAAGCGGATAGTGAGGAAACGTGGAAGCCCTATTCTCATCACAACTGAAGTAAAACTCATTAGTTAAATTAGTCTTTATAATTTGTAGTTATAAACCACAAAATCAAATATCAATTTACCAAATAGATACCAAAAGATAGATATTTGGTACTTGAACTCTAATCCTTGTGGACGATATTCGGTCTTGCTAAGACTATATTACTTGTCACGATAACGTGCACTTGCGTTTAAGTGTGTGCATCTTTTCGCGCATCAGGTATGCCTCGTCTAGTACTTCAACCTATAATAAGGAATAATACGTTCGTCAATTCTATGATTTTTAATGTAAGTTATATGAATAACGGCTTCCTATTTTACAAAAATTTGGGCAGAACTTCCCCTGTTTATATGCATATCCACAATTTACCAACAAGCCAACCAACACCAATAATCCAACATTATTCCAGGATATAATTAAGTTAAGCCCAACATACGTCATATAAGCTATCCTATAACCTTCCTTCTCTTTATATCCATGGAAGACAACAACTTCAACAATCAAGTGACTATCACACTTATTTATCATGGTTATTCAATCCTTAGTCATGTTAAAATAGTTCATAAAAGCAATCTCAAACTTCTATCAACATTTAAGAATTCAAGAAGGTTAAATTTATACTTCCCTATACTTTAATTCTTCCAAGACACGTATAGGTGATTACCACAATACATAAACCTAATTTTCAATATTAGAATCTTAACAAGTAGTCCCTAATACAACACAATCACGTTCAATAATTCCATCAACCTTTCGGCCAACCTATTATTCAATTCCAACACCTCTTTCTAATCCTTTAGAATCTAATTTCATATTCCAATACTTCTACATTACTAATTATAACTTAACTTCAAGATTTCTTTTCAATTCTCAACACTCCATTCCAATGTACATAAAATAGTCTTCAAGTATATCCAACAACATTCTTCCATAACTCATTTCTTTACTCTTTAAAATTCAACTTCATATTTCAACATTTTTATATAAACAACTACAACTTAAATCTCCATGTTTCGTCCAATTTGTAACATGCAATTAGCAACAATAACAACAATACTTGACTTCAATTTTATACCAAATCAGTCCCCACACCTACATAATCAATGTCACCACAACACATGCAATTTCACTTCCATTCCTCTTAATCTTAGTTTAATTCTCAACACAAGTTCCAACCTAACATTTACAACAACATGCAACTTAATTTATACCATGAGAAGAAGAATTTTATACCTTAAATATTGTCCAAAAACTGTCCAAAAATCGCATGAACACTGCCCAGATTTTTAACCCAGAATTTCATCAATTGCTTGTCCGATTTTTCACTTCATCAACTCCATTTCAACATGCAACCATTCTTCAATGTTAGACCAACATTCCTACACGTTTTTCTTCCTAAAATTTGCTCCAAAAATCCAAAAATTGAGGCTCAAAATCGCGGCAGCAGTAGCGAAATGCCCACTGTTTTTTGGTATAAAACTTGGCTAGAATTGTAGAAAAATTTACCTAGAATAGGAGTTGATAAGTGCTTAATTCTTGCTAAGAAAGTGGGGGAAGTAATCGGCTAGGAGATGAGAGGATTTGAGTGAGAATTGGTTTTTGAAATCAATGAAAAATGAAGGGTTTTTTTGTTAATAAGAAATCTGATTTTCTTTTTGCATTTTAGTCCCAAATCCCACTATTAATAATCTCATACCCCACTTAACTTAAATTCGGGAAATGCCACAAGCTCATTTTCATGACGTCGAAATTTATATACTACAACGCTAATCCATAACCCCATTAGTAATATAAAACTAACATCTTGAATTTCCATTGTCATACTCGTAGTATCAAAAAAATTCCCGGAATCACATCCTTGTATACTAATTTCCAATATTCGGATCTTATTATCCTAATTACATTCTTAATTATTGTCTTAAACTTACGAGGTGTAACAATAATATATAGTTCTTCGATACTAAGTGGATAACTTAGTTAAGACTCAGTTGTTGGAGTTGAGAGTGACTGATATGATTGATTACACATGAGAAATGAGATTGGAGTTGGCCACCATAGATGTGTGGTAGGACTATGATTGGTTTCGAAAAGTTGGAGTAAGTTCGAGTGACTATTGGTAGTATTCAGGGGTTGTGCATTCATTCTGGGTTAAAATTATTTGGTTAGAGCTTGATGGACTATGTTTATATTTCTAGGAGGACTTATGGGTTCCCAGTAAATCAGCTTTATGGATTCGATGAGTTTTAGTTTAGATTCGAGGTATGACAGGTTTACCGAGCTTTATCAGGCTTTGCGAGTGGACTGATGATATTTTACCAAGATCAGCTACTCGGATAGATGTAATGAGTTACATTGGTACTTGGTAATGATTTAAGGAGATACTATGGTTTCAAGAGGTCTTTAGAGTGATCAGATGGTGTCATACGGACTTGGCTTGACGGAGTATTAGTGGTATGCTTCTTGTATTGTAGTTTGAAGATTTAAGAAGACTTGCAACTAGCAATGACAGCTATGAGTAAGATCATTTTTGTGGAATTTCTTAGGGTTAAAACGATAAAGCAAATATTCTCTTCTGGTAAGAATAAGTCATGGTTTTGGGTTTGTCTTTTTGTATTTCTAAGAAATCGTGGTACGAAGAATGTCTTGAGAAGGGTGAAAAAAATTTAGGAATATCATAATATTTTATCAATTTAGAGTGAGCTATGATTGTGTATCTATCTAATGTTTGTGTTATTTTGAGGAACATTGTGGAACCTATCGATCACGTTCAGAGGAATGATTATGTCGAATCAGATAATTCTAACAAAAGCAGTTCTTATATTCAAGAATCAGTGGCGAGAGAAATAAAAAAAATTGGAAATATAGAAATTGGGTCTCTGAACTAAGTTAAATGAGGTTTTGAATGTTAAGGTGAACGAGTAATGATTTGGCATACTTCGTGCCATGGAAGCTTACATTAAAGATTCCATAGTTACAGTCAGTTTTCATACCCTCTTTCTTCATTCGAGGACAAACAATTATTTAATTGGTAATGGGTCATTATGTGTATTTTGACTATTAACCTCTGTTGACTCGATTCCCGAAGTTATCGAACAATCCTAGAGTAAGTTGAGAAATTTGAACCTTTAAGTGTGATCATTTGACTGATAGTTGACTTTTGGGTAAACGAACATTTTCAGAATTCTGTCAATTCCGTGAGATCTAAAGGGTCATTTATGACTTGATGGGATAGTTGGTTTGGTTCCTGAGGCCTTCAGGAGTGTTCTTAACCATTGGTTGGAAAGTTAGCTTAGGTCGTTGGGGTTTGACCCAAAGAATTAGACCTCAGATGGAAATTCAGAGACCGTGACTAAGTCTGTAGCATGTTTTTACATATGTGTGCATATCTGATTTGTGTCGAGGAGGTCTCGGGTGATTGTCGGATTTCGAGTTGGAATTGTATAATCTTGTTTTGCTAGTTTTCTGATGTTATTCGTTGGGCGGGCGTCACTTCTCCCTAGTGGACGACGAGGCCATTATAGCGGACGACTATCCACTAGAGCAAAAGGTTTGGCTTTTGAGCTGGAATCACGAGTGGGGGAAAATTGGCTACAGACGCGGGTCCGCTGTAGCGGACGACGAGTTTTTCCAGAATCTTTTAAGTGTCCTTAAAACCCTTCATTCCCCCATCTCGAAAATAGTTCTCCAAAAGCACTTCTAGGGAAATTTCAAGCAACTCTAAGTGGATTCTTCTTGTGGTAAGCTTCATTCTCATTGTATTACCTTCATTTACCTTTCTTGAGTGGATTTAATGGTGGGAGCAACCTAGAAATTTGTTGGAGAAGATGGGTTCTACCTATTAGGGTTTATTTGTTTATTTAGCCTAAAAGTGTTATTATTTAATAGGTTTTTTCTAATCTAAGTTTGGATTTCACTAAGTAGTAAGTATTAAGACTAAATCTTCTTTTATTGTTGATGAATTCGAATGTTTGAAAATTAGGGTTCATATCCAAATTGGGGGTTTTGTATTAATTAATGAAGTTAGCATAGTCTTGAGTTATTTTAGCGATTGATTAGTGGGATTGAACCCCTAGAACATTAAATTTCATATTTCAACTTCGAAATGACCATTTTACCCTTGTAGGCCTATTTCCCCTTTTCCCCTAGTTGTTTGGGATTCAAGGATTAGTCTAATGTTATGGCATTTGCTAGTTTTCATTTCTAACCTAGACCTTAATATCGGTTAGACTTTGAGTACTATCGCGATCCTCAGAAAGGCAAAGCCCAAGTGTGACCATTCGTGAGCTACTCGGCCTCCAGGTAGGTTACGACGTACCTTCTGATTAGACTTCGGTTAGCGAAACTTATATAGAGTTAGTTACTATCGAAGAGAGCATGTATGCCTTCGGGTATGAAGTTGGGATTGATTACTTAGGGTTGGTATTGTTGACTGAATTGTGGACTTGTCGTCTCTTCGTGATTTCTTGGCTTGCTGCCTAGTATTGATATTAGAATTGCACTTAGTTTCCATATAGTGATTGTGTTATAGTTGTCTCTCACTTATAATGTTATTATCATGGATAGAGGAAAGGACTTGACATGATACTAATATGGTGATATGTGTCTAGGTATTGCACGATTGGGATTTGATTATGATTTACACTTGAGATTGATACATGCACATCATTCAACATATTCATTGTTATGAACTGTGATTTGATGTTAATAATGATAAGAGGGTAAGCGAAACATTCGAGGCTTCCTAACAAGGTGTTTGCTATTGCTATGTGCATATTTTGTATGACCTCTCTTGCATATATAATTAGTGTTACCTATGTGGTCCGACGGAAAATTATTCTAGACATGGCATTATACATATTTGAGAATAAGTTCATATTGGTAGCTGATTTACAGATGTTGTTATAACCAAAAAGCCTCAATATTTATATGAAAACCCATTTACCAATCCATTTAGGAAACTAGTTTAAAACCTCAACATTCAACTTATTAGTTATTTCCCATCAACACTACATGATTAGAATAAAAAAAATCATCTCGAAAATCTCATCTTTAATTGATGAAATCAAGTTGTCAAAAATTAGGGTTTCAACATTTAAACCTCTTCTTCCCCCACTAAGTTACCACCAATAAAATCATTACATAAGTACTTAAATAATCTTACCCCCACGGAATCTTTGCTAAGTATCTTCAGAAACCCTACTCTACCAAGCCTTTTTTCTTAAGAAAATATTTTGAGAAAGTGTGGTGCTAACTGGGAAACTAGGGAAATAAAAAGGGTTTTCTAATTGAGCAATTTCCGCTTCTGAGGAATCCTATCTGATTTCGCGGACACGCTTCAGCGAACAAACCATCCGCTAAACACGAACCCATTAAATATCAACATCTCTGCATCGGTGGAAGATGCTCGCTTGAGCTAGTGAGCGTCTGCGGAAATAATCCCTGCAGATGTAGAGAAAGGCAATAACAGTGAGGCTCGCATCTGCGGACTAGGCCTCGCCTAGGCGGGCCCGCAGAAGAGACCAACAGTTCGCTGAAGCGGATACACCAGATATCAGAAAAATCTAATTTCTCTAAGTTTCACCCTGAAATCCAGACATTCATCCGAGACCTCTCGGATGCAGACCAAACATGAAGAAATATTAAACCAAAACACGCTAAAACTCAATTGTGCCCTTGGAATTCTCAACGGAGGTGAACCCCCAAATGGTCAAAATTAATTTTCCAACCAAGGGTATAAAAAGCTCCCTAATTACTGGGAACCGAACAAATCATGCCACTAATTCATAATCGATCCTCCAGACCTCGTGGAATAGACGGAATTCTGAAAATAATCCATTTACCCAAAATTCAACTATTGGTCAAACGATTTCAAATTAAAATCTCTACTTTCCTCATGTCCTTTCAAAACTCGCCCGATGACCTAGGGAATCGTGTCGCCCATCCCCGCGGGTCAAATGTGTGCTAACAAAGCTAAGGAAAGGGTCAACAGGGGTAAAGGGGTAAAATGCCTAAACGACCAAACGAGTCGTTATAAAAATTATGAGAATTGTATAACATGGGTAGGGGTGTTCACGATTTTGTTAAAAATCAAACCAAACCGATTAAATAAAGTTATAGTTGTTTGGGTTTGGTTTGGTTTTAAATTTTAAGAAATCGATAATATTTTATTTGATTTAATTTTATTTAAAATAAATTAAAGAAAAATCGAACCAAACTGAAAAAATAACGCACAAAATTTTGAAAATATATGTACACAATATATTAATTTTATAAATAATTTTAGATACTTTGTTTACATTTTTATCAATATTTTTAATTTTTATTAGGTTAATGAACTTTACAAATTAAGTCCATTTTCTAAAAGAAATTCATTAATCCAAACACATTTGTTCTAGTATGAAATTACCTAAAAGAATTATATTTTTTGTAAACTTTATTAAGTGATTTCTTGGCTTGCTGCCTAGTATTGATATTAGAATTGCACTTAGTTTCCATATAGTGATTGTGTTATAGTTGTCTCTCACTTATAATGTTATTATCATGGATAGAGGAAAGGACTTGACATGATACTAATATGGTGATATGTGTCTAGGTATTGCACGATTGAGATTTGATTATGATTACACTTGAGATTGATACATGCACATCATTCATACATATTCATTGTTGTGAACTGTGATTTGATGTTAATAATGATAAGAGGGAAAGCGAAACATTCGAGGCTTCCTATCAAGGTGTTTGCTATTGCTATGTGCATATTTTGTATGACCTCTCTTGCATATATAATTAGTGTAACCTATGTTGTCCGACGAAAAATTATTCTAGACATGGCATTATACATATTTGAGAATAAGTTCATATTGATAGCTGATTTACAGATGTTGTTATAACCAAAAAGCCTCAATATTTATATGAAAACCCATTTACCAATCCATTTAGGAAACTAGTTTAAAACCTCAACATTCAACTTATTAGTTATTTCCCATCAACACTACTTGATTAGAATAAAAAAAAATCATCTCGAAAATCTCATCTTTAATTGATGAAATGAAGTTGTCAAAAACTAGGGTTTCAACATTTAAACCTCTTCTTCCCCCACTAAGTTACCACCATTAAAATCATTACATAAGTACTTAAATAATCTTACCCCCACGGAATCTTTGCTAAATATCTTCAGAAACCCTCCTCTACCAAGCCTTTTTTCTTAAGAAAATATTTTGAGAAAGTGGTGCTAATTGGGAAACTAGGGAAATAAAAAGGGTTTTCTAATTCAGCAATTTCCGCTTCTGAGGAATCCCATCCGATTTCGCGGACACGCTTCAGCGAGCAAACCATCCGCTAAACACGAACCCATTAAATATCAACATCTCTCGTGATCGGGAAGATGCTCGCTGAAGCTAGTGGCGTCATGAAATAATCCCTGCAGATGTAGAGAAAGGCAATAACACTGAGGCTCGCATCTGCGGACTAGGCCTCGCCTAGGCGGGCCCGCAGAAGAGACCAACCATTCGCTGAAGCGGATACACCAGATATCAGAAAAATCTAATTTCTCTAAGTTTCACCCTGAAATCCAGACATTCATCCGAGACCTCTCGGATGCAGACCAAACATGAAGAAATATTAAACCAAAACACGCTAAAACTCAATTGTGCCCTTGGAATTCTCAACGGAGGTGAACCCCCAAATGGTCAAAATTAATTTTCCAACCAAGGGTATAAAAAGCTCCCTAATTACTGGGAACCGAACAAATCATGCCACTAATTCATAATCGATCCTCCAGACCTAGTGGAATAGAAGAAATTCTGAAAAAAAATCCATTTACCCAAAATTCAACTATTGGTCAAACGATTTCAAATTAAAATCTCTACTTTCCTCATGTCCTTTCAAAACTCGCCCGATGACCTAGGGAATCGTGTCGCCCATCCCCGCGGGTCAAATGTGTGCTAACAAAGCTATGGAAAGGGTCAACAGGGGTAAAGGGGTAAAATGCCTAAACGACCAAACGAGTCGTTATAAAAATTATGAGAATTGTATAACATGGGTAGGGGTGTTCACGATTTGGTTAAAAATCAAACCAAACCGATTAAATAAAGTTATAGTTGTTTGGGTTTGGTTTGGTTTTACATTTTAAGAAATCGATAATATTTTATTTGATTTAATTTTATTTAAAATAAATTAAAGAAAAATCGAACCAAACTGAAAAAATAACGCACAAAATTTTGTAAATATATGTACACAATATATTAATTTTATAAATAATTTTAGATACTTTGTTTACATTTTTATCAATATTTTTAATTTGTATTAGGTTAATGAACTTTACAAATTAAGTCCATTTTCTAAAAGAAATTCATTAATCCAAACACATTTGTTCTAGTATGAAATTACCTAAAAGAATTATATTTTTTGTAAACTTTATTAAGTGATTTCTTGGCTTGCTGCCTAGTATTGATATTAGAATTGCACTTAGTTTCCATATAGTGATTGTGTTATAGTTGTCTCTCACTTATAATGTTATTATCATGGATAGAGGAAAGGACTTGACATGATACTAATATGGTGATATGTGTCTAGGTATTGCACGATTGGGATTTGATTATGATTACACTTGAGATTGATACATGCACATCATTCATACATATTCATTGTTGTGAACTGTGATTTGATGTTAATAATGATAAGAGGGAAAGCGAAACATTTGAGGCTTCCTATCAAGGTGTTTGCTATTGCTATGTGCATATTTTGTATGACCTCTCTTGCATATATAATTAGTGTTACCTATGTGGTCCGACGAAAAATTATTCTAGACATGGCATTATACATATTTGAGAATAAGTTCATATTGGTAGCTGATTTACAGATGTTGTTATAACCAAAAAGCCTCAATATTTATATGAAAACCCATTTACCAATCCATTTAGAAAACTAGTTTAAAACCTCAACATTCAACTTATTAGTTATTTCCCATCAACACTACTTGATTAGAATAAAAAAAATCATCTCGAAAATCTCATCTTTAATTGATGAAATCAAGTTGTCAAAAACTAGGGTTTCAACATTTAAACCTCTTCTTCCCCCACTAAGTTACCACCATTAAAATCATTACATAAGTACTTAAATAATCTTACCCCCACAGAATCTTTGCTAAATATCTTCAGAAACCCTCCTCTACCAAGCCTTTTTTCTTAAGAAAATATTTTGAGAAAGTGTGGTGCTAACTGGGAAACTAGGGAAATAAAAAGGGTTTTCTAATTCAGCAATTTCCGCTTCTGAGGAATCCCATCCGATTTCGCGGACACGCTTCAGCGAGCAAACCATCCGCTAAACACGAACCCATTAAATATCAACATCTCTGCATCGGTGGAAGATGCTCGCTTGAGCTAGTGAGCGTCTGCGGAAATAATCCCTGCAGATGTAGAGAAAGGCAATAACACTGAGGCTCGCATCTGCGGACTAGGCCTCGCCTAGGCGGGCCCGCAGAAGAGACCAACCATTCGCTGAAGCGGATACACCAGATATCAGAAAAATCTAATTTCTCTAAGTTTCACCCTGAAATCCAGACATTCATCCGAGACCTCTCGGATGCAGACCAAACATGAAGAAATATTAAACCAAAACACGCTAAAACTCAATTGTGCCCTTGGAATTCTCAACGGAGGTGAACCCCCAAATGGTCAAAATTAATTTTCCAACCAAGGGTATAAAAAGCTCCCTAATTACTGGGAACCGAACAAATCATGCCACTAATTCATAATCGATCCTCCAGACCTCGTGGAATAGACGGAATTCTGAAAAAAATCCATTTACCCAAAATTCAACTATTGGTCAAACGATTTCAAATTAAAATCTCTACTTTCCTCATGTCCTTTCAAAACTCGCTTGATGACTGGGAATCGTGTCGCCCATCCATGGTCAAATGTGTGCTAACAAAGCTAAGGAAAGGGTCACAGGGTAAAGGGGTAAAATGCCTAAACGACCAAACGAGTCGTTATAAAAATTATGAGAATTGTATAACATGGGTAGGGGTGTTCACGATTTGGTTAAAAATCAAACCAAACCGATTAAATAAAGTTATAGTTGTTTGGGTTTGGTTTGGTTTTAAATTTTAAGAAATCGATAATATTTTATTTGATTTAATTTTATTTAAAATAAATTAAAGAAAAATCGAACCAAACTGAAAAAATAACGCACAAAATTTTGTAAATATATGTACACAATATATTAATTTTATAAATAATTTTAGATACTTTGTTTACATTTTTATCAATATTTTTAATTTTTATTAGGTTAATGAACTTTACAAATTAAGTCCATTTTCTAAAAGAAATTCATTAATCCAAACACATTTGTTCTAGTATGAAATTACCAAAAAGAATTATATTTTTTGTAAACTTTATTAAGTGATTTCTTGGCTTGCTGCCTAGTATTGATATTAGAATTGCACTTAGTTTCCATATAGTGATTGTGTTATAGTTGTCTCTCACTTATAATGTTATTATCATGGATAGAGGAAAGGACTTGACATGATACTAATATGGTGATATGTGTCTAGGTATTGCACGATTGGGATTTGATTATGATTACACTTGAGATTGATACATGCACATCATTCATACATATTCATTGTTGTGAACTGTGATTTGATGTTAATAATGATAGGACGGAAAGCGAAACATTCGAGGCTTCCTATCAAGGTGTTTGCTATTGCTATGTGCATATTTTGTATGACCTCTCTTTCATATATAATTAGTTTTACCTATGTGGTCCGACGAAAAATTATTCTAGACATGGCATTGTTTTCAAATAAATATTGAGGCTTTTTGGTTATAACAACATCTGTAAATTATTCTAGACATGGCATTATACATATTTGAGAATAAGTTCATATTGGTAGCTGATTTACAGATGTTGTTATAACCAAAAAGCCTCAATATTTATATGAAAACCCATTTACCAATCCATTTAGAAAACTAGTTTAAAACCTCAACATTCAACTTATTAGTTATTTCCCATCAACACTACTTGATTAGAATAAAAAAAAATCATCTCGAAAATCTCATCTTTAATTGATGAAATCAAGTTGTCAAAAACTAGGGTTTCAACATTTAAACCTCTTCTTCCCCCACTAAGTTACCACCATTAAAATCATTACATAAGTACTTAAATAATCTTACCCCCACAGAATCTTTGCTAAATATCTTCAGAAACCCTCCTCTACCAAGCCTTTTTTCTTAAGAAAATATTTTGAGAAAGTGTGGTGCTAACTGGGAAACTAGGGAAATAAAAAGGGTTTTCTAATTCAGCAATTTCCGCTTCTGAGGAATCCCATCCGATTTCGCGGACACGCTTCAGCGAGCAAACCATCCGCTAAACACGAACCCATTAAATATCAACATCTCTGCATCGGTGGAAGATGCTCGCTTGAGCTAGTGAGCGTCTGCGGAAATAATCCCTGCAGATGTAGAGAAAGGCAATAACACTGAGGCTCGCATCTGCGGACTAGGCCTCGCCTAGGCGGGCCCGCAGAAGAGACCAACCATTCGCTGAAGCGGATACACCAGATATCAGAAAAATCTAATTTCTCTAAGTTTCACCCTGAAATCCAGACATTCATCCGAGACCTCTCGGATGCAGACCAAACATGAAGAAATATTAAACCAAAACACGCTAAAACTCAATTGTGCCCTTGGAATTCTCAACGGAGGTGAACCCCCAAATGGTCAAAATTAATTTTCCAACCAAGGGTATAAAAAGCTCCCTAATTACTGGGAACCGAACAAATCATGCCACTAATTCATAATCGATCCTCCAGACCTCGTGGAATAGACGAAATTCTGAAAATAATCCATTTACTCAAAATTCAACTATTGGTCAAACGATTTCAAATTAAAATCTCTACTTTCCTCATGTCCTTTCAAAACTCGCCCGATGACCTAGGGAATCGTGTCGCCCATCCCCGCGGATCAAATGTGTGCTAACAAAGCTAAGTAAAGGGTCAACAGGGGTAAAGGGGTAAAATGCCTAAACGACCAAACGAGTCGTTATAAAAATTATGAGAATTGTATAACATGGGTAGGGGTGTTCACGATTTGGTTAAAAATCAAACCAAACCGATTAAATAAAGTTATGGTTGTTTGGGTTTGGTTTGGTTTTAAATTTTAAGAAATCGATAATATTTTATTTGATTTAATTTTATTTAAAATAAATTAAAGAAAAATCGAACCAAACTGAAAAAATAACGCACAAAATTTTGTAAATATATGTACACAATATATTAATTTTATAAATAATTTTAGATACTTTGTTTACATTTTTATCAATATTTTAAATTTTTATTAGGTTAATGAACTTTACGAATTAAGTCCATTTTGTAAAAGAAATTCATTAATCCAAACACATTTGTTCTAGTATGAAATTACGTAAAAGAATTATATTTTTTGTAAACTTTATTAAGTTGATTAGTCGTTTTTAAACTCAAATCGACCCATCAACACGCCAAAAGAGGGGTTAGTCGTTTTTTGGGATCAAATAGTAATCATGTTTAAAGTATTAATTAAGACGAAGAACCTGCAGGTTGGGAATTTCAGGATTCTCTGACAGACTGGGGCTGATGATAAGGATCGCCTTCGAATTAAATAAACGGCGTATCATGTCACCGTGGCTACTTGGGATTTGAATGAGCAATGGCCAAGGAGTTCAACTTTTATTTTCATCTGGAGATTACTTTTTTAAGTAATTATAGTGTTCAATTTATAAAATTTAAAGATTATAATTATGTTCAATCTTGGGACTGCTATGCAATAGTATAAAAATACAAAAGAAAAAGTAACATTATGTTATGATTCAATAATAAATTAAAGTACAAACATAATATTAATCATAGTAAACTAAATGAAGTGTGTAGAATATTAATTTTATGTTATTAAGTTTGATATAACATGAATACAAATATTATACCCTCATATCCTTTTTGGTTCCAATCTGATGATCGATATCTTCATTGAAGCACGATTAAATTTGAAGCGCGCGTTGCAGAGTCAATTTGAAGTCAGCGTTCCTAATAAAATATATTTTTTTCAATATCAAAATAAGAACCCAAAACCTCTAATTAAAAATGAATTAACCAACCATCCAACCCAACCTATGTTGGTTTATACCCTCACTTGATGCTTGAAATATAGTGTTCTCTTGTACATTGTCCTTGTGCTTCCAATGTTGCCCATGGGTTTGAAGTTTAATGATGATTTATTTTTGTTGGATGAAGTAGACTTGTATGCTTTTACCTAATCTTATCCTTATTTTCGATGATATTTTGGAATATATTCATCTACAAAGTTCTCAAATTAAATTAATTTTTGACAAAGACATGTTAGAAAACTTGGAGTAAGACTATATTAAAGAAATTGTGATTTTGCATAGGAAGTTGGAAGGCAACTCTCTCCCCCTCCCCATCCAAACCTATTAAAGAGGGAAACAACACCAACCAAGTGGGGGTTGGACTTGGGAGGGGTGGGGAATCCCTATCATTTCATCCACTAATCTGATAGAAATATTAGAGAGTATACTAAGTATAATTAGTATCCTTTGGCCTTTTTATTTTGGTCCAACTAAGTATCTTTCTACATAATTAAGAAGATATTTTTTTCACTTTTACCACTATTTAGATAAATAATTTTTTATGTGACTGACAGACTATATTAAGTACCTACCTTTAATTAAAGAAATATCTAATTTCTAAAATAAAATATTTTTTAAAAAGTGTGCTAAACATATTTTTTAAGGGTGTGCTAAGACGTTATTAGGCAGTGGAATTAATAGTTGTCATCATAACCATATACAATTACACCTCTCTATAATTGTCATTCGTTATAACATCATTTCATTATAACGGTCTCATTTTTTTCGACACCGATTTTTCATATTATATTTTTCTTCGCTATAAAAATATTCTACCTATAACAGTAATGACATTCATTATAGCGGTACACTCTTTGTAAATTACCTCTCTATAACAGTTGTTGCTCCCAAACGCACACACAAGTATACACAACCATACAAGTAATATAGTGATTTTAGAAATTGGATGTCGAACCCACATGGACTTATGATTAACTATTAGGTAAATTAAACGATTCAAATTATCTATACAAGAGAGGAAATATGCAGGTTGTAATTATAAACTAAATAAAATAAAATAAAAACAACAATGAACATCAACCAAGAAAGAGTGAGTTTTTATATTATCAATGAGATGAAATCGATCCGGGGCTATGGGCTATCTAACAATCACGTTATATTCATCAATTGATTCAATTTCTTAATTTATCTAATTTACTGATTGACATGGTTGATATTACGACTACGAATCTCTCGAGTCCTCTAGTCGCCTATTTGTATTACTTTCACGCATATATCTCCTATGGTCACGAACCTTAAAACAAATGCATTTATATTTTTTGTATTCCAACTAAGCAAGGTGATCTAGGTATATCGTTATCCTAGCCGCAAATCCCTACCCTGATATTCATGGATGAGATCCTGCTCTATTCAATCCTATTGCTATACTAATATTCCTTTCTCGAGTTCAATCTAAGAATCAAAGGAAGTATTTGATTGGTGATCAAGCAACCAAATGATTGAGTTCAAGATTAAATAAATAAACTAATATGATAAGCTAATTAATTGAAATCAATATTCGAATAACAACGTTCATGAAAGAACCATAATCCTAGAGCGAGAATGAGAAGTTTAGCTCCACGTAGACATGGAGGAAAAAAACAAATCATTCAAAAAAAAATATAAAAAACTAGTATATGGAGAAGAAGAGATAAAACCCTAATCCACTCTGGCCTCCACGGAGGCTCCAAGCTCTCCCTAGGTCCAAAGTTGTTTGAATCGTGTACAACATATATTTATAGGGTACCAAAAGGCCTGGGATTTTTAAAAAACCAAATTCCAATCAAAACAGAAAAATCACTGACATTTGTGCGATGCACCCGCGATGCACACGCATATGGTCCTTCAGTGATCCATGTTTCCACTAAGTGTTGTGCGATCTCTTCGTCGTCGTGCCCACGTATAATTTTCTTCGAAATCCATCAATATTGCTCGGGTTCAACTCATTTATTCTCATTGTATCAAAATACGTAAGAAACACCAATATAAGCTCAAATACAATAATTTCACTATAAATTACACGATTAAAGCACTAAGATTAGAGGTAAAGTGACACTAAATATTAAATATTTGTGTCAAATATCACTACCCACACTTAGACTTTGCTCGCCCTCGATCAACTCACTAGCAAATATTACACTTCACCAATCAGAACATGTCTACTCGGGCTTCGTGTAACATGGCAGTTTCAAAAATTATTTTTCAAATGAATTCGAGCAATTTCCTCCTATACTCACGCAGACATGTTTTACAGATAAAAATCACAAAAAACCCTTCTAAAAACAACTTAACCTCCAAAACTTACTCAAAGACACCACTTCAACAGAAAATACCCACAGAGAAACCAACACTTCACCTATCCTAAGTCAATTATGAGCCCTCGCCGACAGAGAGTTGTCCATATCTCACATGATTTTCACTTTTTCTAAACTTAAATGGACAAAAGCAATCAATAATTTTCGCTCACTCTCACAAAGAAACTCACGTGCAATGTATGACGAATCATAGGCTTTCCCTTAGTGTAACCGCTTCACTAATACAAGTATGCCAAATCTAGGATCAATGAGGACTTAAAAAGTTATAATGTAGGCTAAGGAATGAGTATGATATATTTTGGATGAAATAGTGACTATCCTCCCTAAGCAATTTAATACACGTAACTTGCCAATTATTCCACACACCTTTACTAACCTAACACAACTCAACCAACCAATGCTCATTTATCCCAATCACGCCCACTTTTTTTGTTTCTAACATTTAAGCACCTTTTGTTTTCATACAAGCTAGATGGAAAAATCTTTCTAATAATTTGCAAGCTTCTCTTTTTTTCAAACACTTCCATCTAGCAAGCATTTTCTTTATTAACTAGGTGCACCCATAGATTATTTTCAAGCATCAACTTAACAAATCATTTCATTTTCTTTTACTTTTGTACTCTCTTTATATCAAAGTACATTAAAGATCTCAAGGAGTAAGAAGAATCAAATTAAGATCAAATAGAATAAAATAAAATAGGCTCATCAGTAGCTATCAAAGAAAAAGGATAAAGGCCCAACGGGGCTGAGGAGGATAATCATGTACATGCAGGTAAACTGAGGCTAAATGTTGGCTCACAAGGAAAACCTCTATTTCTCCTAGATCAACTTCATTTCATTTAGCGAACACATCGGGCTAGTTTTAGACATCAATACATAACATGGAGTACATACAGATATTTTACACACATATGTCACATAATTACTCTAGATGAATCAACACCATTCCTCATTTAGGTAAATACAAGATAATTCACATTAAGCTCAAATAGATTATTTAAGAGTCATGAAAATGAGTCTAAGTGTATCAAGGAAGGTTATCTTTTTTCTTTCTTTTGTTGAACATGCTTTTGATTTTAAACACATAGGATTGCTCATATTGTCTTTTACCTAACCCGAGTACCTAGGCTTTGAAATTTTGATTCAATGGGTTCCTAAAAAAATTAATATTCGGTTCAAAGGCCCCCCGGGAAAGAACTGATATCATAAGAAAATCCAAGGGGTGGATGATATATGCCACTAATGAGGGACTTAAGAAAATAAAAGAAACAAAAATCTTTTTAAATTTTTTCATTTTTCTGTTTTTGTTTTCTAAGACTCAAAAACTACTAAAAAAAATCCTACGGCACATTTGTTATCACCCTTAACCTAATTTTTTTTACATTACACAGGGACGTATTTCTCACTTCACACTTAAGCTCAAACATGCTCCTCAGCTTCAATTTTTAGTTACTCGGACTTCCCCTAATCTGAACAACAAAAATAAAACAAAATGTAACATTAAAAAAATAAAATCTAAAACTATTACACATTGGGTTGCCTCCCAATAAGTGTCTTAACGTCGTGGCACGATGCCATCACGTTCATTACTTTTTCATCCACCTTGAGGATATGAATGTCACCCCCAATTTTGCATCAATTTTTCTATCACAATTCTGAGGCGGTGGTTTCAAAGTAAAGGACCCAAGTAGTATGTGTCGGATCTTGCACTTCTTGGCCTTAAGTGAGGAATGTCATTTTGTCTCTTTGGTATGACAAATTTTAGGATGTAAGCTCCTTGTTCCTCATGTATACACTTCTCCACAGGCTTGGAAGACTCAATTTCTATGTCGCCAACCAAACATAATGTAGAAAAATATTTAGAATGAGGTCCAACACGCCCAACTTCTCCATTGCTTTAATTTCGACATTTTCACTTTTGTACCCTTCCTCAACATCAACATCATCACAAATATTTTTGTTGAATGGTTGGAATTCCTCTTTCTTCTCCACAAGCTGACTCGTATCCATAATAATCGATGGTTAGGAATCAGATGCCTCAACATTTTTATTCATTTGAGCCTGCAGGTCCTGGATATCTGAGCCAAATTGGTTTATGTCTTGTCTTAGCTTAGTTCTGCCTTCTACCAATTGTATCTCCATGTTCGTAAGATCATCACAAAGAAACTCATATAATTTTATTTATTGAGCTTGTTCCACGATCCAAGATTGGCTCACTATCTCTACTTCCTCAAAGTTATCTTCTTGAAGGAACTCACTATCTTCTTCTATTTGAGGTTCGTCTTGGGAATTGGCTAATCTTGTAACTTGCAAATGATTACAAGTTTTGGCCTCAGCTTGTATTTCTATAAATTTGGCACTAATCCTCTCTATTGATTTCCATTATTCTGCATGATCTATAATTATTTCATTCTGCTCTCTTATTATTGCGCTCATCTCTTGCATCTATTTTAGAAAATTGTTTAATCGAGCAATATTTTCCGCATCCTCCACTTCATTACTTCTGTCAACATCAAAAACAACAGGAGAAACATAATAGGGGCTTGGGGATGGAAAATAAGATTTACGATAATCGTTCCAATGATCGTCTTGACCATCACATATACTACAAATATTTTACTCAAAGGATTGGGTAGGTGCACACAACCCATTTCCAAAAATATTGTGACAGTGTTGCCACAAATGGGATCCTCCACAAATCCCACAAGGATCACCAAAGTAAGGGCAACCAACATTCGACCACTTTCATTCCAAGATGCCATGTCAAGAAGAATAATCAAAATATAAAAAAAATAGAACTTGAATAGACAACAAGAAAAGTTTAATCTAGATAAACATTTAATTTCTAAGTCCTCGTAATGGTGTCAAAACTTGTTGCTTCCAAATGCACATACAAATATACGCGATCGTACAAGTAATATAGTAATTTTAAAAATTGAATGTTGAACCCACATGGACTTATGATTAATTGTTAACTAAATTAAACAATCCAAATTATCTGTATAAGAGAGGAAATTTGTATGTTGTAATTATAAACTAACTAAAATAAAAAGAAAACAACAATGAACTTCAACCAATAAAGAGTGGGTTTATATATAAGCAATGTGATGAAATCGTTCCAGGGTCATGAGCTATCTAACAATCACGTTATATTCTTCAAATTCTTAATTTATCTAGTTTACTGATTGACAGGGTTTATTATGACTACGAATCTCTCGAGTCCTCTAGTCGTCTATTTGTATTACTTTTATGTCTATATCTCTATGGTCATCAGCATTAATATAAATGCATTTATATTTCCTCTATTCCAACCAAGCATGGGGATCTAGGTATATCTCTATCCTAGCCGCAAATCCCGACCCTAATTTTCAGGGATGAAATCCTGCTCTAATCAACCCTATTGATATTCTAGTATTTCTCTCTCGAGTTCAATCTAAGAACCAAATGTAGTATTCGATTGGTGATCAATCAACCAAATAATTAAGCTCAAGATTAAATAAATAAACTAATATGATAAGCTAATTAATTAAAATCAATATTTGAATAACAAAGTTCATAAAGAACCATAACCCTGGAACGAGAAGTTTAGCTTCACGTAGAGATGGAGGAATGACAACAAATCATCCAAATAAAAATATAAAAAACTAGTATATGGAGAAAAAGAGCTAAAATTCTAATCAACCTGACCTCCACGACGGCTCCAAGATCTCTAGATCTAAAGTTGTGTGAACTGTGTACAATATATATATTTATAGAGTACCAAAAGACCTGACTTTTTTAAAAACTAAATCCCAAACAAAACAGGAAAATCATTGGCATTCATGTGATGTACCCGCGAAGCACACGCATCATGGGTGTGGTTGCAATTTTCAATTTCCAACTTCAGAGAAGCCTTCTGATTTCCATGTAAGTGCGGCGCATCTGCATCGCGCCTTGCTCTGTCAGGCCGATTTCACAAACTTCAGAGAGTTGTTCCTCCTGCCCGTGCAATGTAGATGCATCGCACAAGGTCCTTAAGTGATCATTTTTTCACTAAGTGTTGTGCGATCTCTCCATCGTCGTGCCCACGTACAATTTCCTTTGGAATCTATCAAAATTGCCCGATTTCAACTAATTTTTCCTCGTTGTACCTAAATACGCAAGAAACACCAACATAAGCTCAAATACAATGATTTCACTATAAATTACGTGATTAAAACACTAAGATTAGAGATAAAATGACACTAAATAATAGATATAGCAAAATATCAACAGACATATTCAAATATTGTGTAATAATATTTGTAAGAAGTATATTATGTATAAAAAATAAAAAATAAAAATATTTATGATAATCATCATTAATGTCATGCACATAGTAAATTTCAAATATAAATATCGAAAAGAAAAAAAATCCAGTGATATGATTTAGACTTGATTTTTTTTAAAATCATATATTTTCTATCTACCGATTTTGTATAAATATAATACTTATTTACTTTAATTTTAAATGCATATGTTTTTTAGATTTCTATTCTTTATCGGTATAGTATAACTAGTTATGAATTTATTTGTAAATTATCAGTATTTTAAATTTTTAATTAATGAGATTTTAAAATTAACAAGTATATTATTTTCATTTATAGCATAAAAAGTATAAAAAATAATTATTTTCATACTTTCTTTATACTAAATAAAATATAACAATTAAATGGCAGTATATATATATATATAACAATTTATTATAGCAGTCATACAATTTTTGAATAACACTGTAAATGTTTGACGGTATGTAACTTAAATCTTCCAAATATATATCAACCATTTTCTAGGGCTTTATACTTTCTTCATTTTCATTATAACACAAGCCGGCCGCCGTCCTATGAATCTCAAGATATTATAGAAGACAAACATAAAGAAAATTTGAAAGTTCACGGAGGCCAACTATGATAATAGTAATACCAAGAAGATTCTAGCCAACAATGATTACATTCCATAACATATCCATTTTCAAAAATGAAACTAAATTATTTGAAAAAAGTAATTATAGCTAAATTAGCGGTTTGAGGTTGTCGTGGACCCATGACTAGAGTGGTAACGAGCTGGCAAACCAAGTCAGAAACAGTCTGTTCCTTACCCCCACCCCACCCCCTCTACACAACATATACATATAAACTCACCATTTCCTCCACAACTTCATACCCACTTCTCAAAATCCCTTCTTAAACTTCATTTCTCAATCCCCTTTTGTATTTTTGCGTTTTGGGCTCACCGGAAAATGGCCGAAGAAACCAAGAAACCAGCTTCTGAGACTACGCCGGAGGTTGTTGTATCTGATGTCCCCATGCCGGAAAAGGAATCCACCCCTGAACCTGAACCGGTACCTGTCACTGAGACGCCGGAAAAATCTGCTGCTCCGGCGCCGGAGGAAACTGAAACTGATAAGGAAAAAGCTCCAGTTACTGAATCTGTTTCGTTTAAGGAAGAGAGCAACAAAGTTGAAGAACTCCCAAATCCTGAACAAAAAGCTTTAGAGGAGTTGAAACAATTGGTTCAAGATGCTCTCAACAAACATGAATTCACTGCTCCCCCGCCGGCCAAGGAGGAGAAGAAACCAGAGGCTGAAACAGCAGAACCTGTAGCTGCCGCTGTGGCAGAGGAGAAAAAGGAAGAACCTGTTGCTGCTGAAACCACCACCGTGTCTGAGACACCGGCAACGGCGGAGCTGGTGAAGGAAGAAACACCAGCTCCAGCGGCGGTGGAAACAAAGGAAGAAGACAAGAAAGAAACTCCGCCGGTGGTTGAAGAAAAGAAAGAAACACCACCTGTGGTGGAAGAGAAGAAAGAAACTCCACCACCAGCTCCGGTGGCGGCAGAGACATTGGAGCCGGCGGAGAAAGTGACCGAAAAGGTTGCAGCAGTGGAAGATGACGGTGCTAAAACCGTTGAAGAAATCAAGGAGACAATTGTTGAAGTGACTGCCGCCGCTGCACCACCAGCAACGGTGGAAGAGGAAGCAAAGGAAGATGGCCCACCACCACCACCAGAAGAAGTTTCCATATGGGGAATTCCCTTATTGGCTGATGAGAAAAGTGACGTCATCCTTCTCAAGTTCCTCCGAGCCAGAGATTTCAAGGTGAAGGAAGCTTTCGCCATGCTGAAGAGTGTTGTGGCATGGCGTAAGGAGTTCAATATTGATGAACTATTGGAAGAAGATGTGTCAGGACTAGGACTGGAGAAAGTTGTGTACAATCATGGAGTGGACAAGGAAGGACACCCTGTGTGTTACAATGCATTTGGGGCATTCCAGGACAATGAGTTGTACCAGAATACTTTTGCTGACAAGGAAAAGATGAACAAGTTCCTCAGATGGCGTATTCAGTTCATGGAGAAATCAATCAGGAATCTTGATTTTAGCCCTGATGGCATATGCACTTTTGTTCAGGTTATTGATCTCAAGAATTCTCCTGGCCTTTACCTTTTCAAGAAAGAGCTTCGCCATGCCACCAACCGTGCCCTTCAGTTACTCCAGGACAACTACCCTGAATTTGTTGCCAAACAGGTATTGTATTCTCCTTTTCTCCAAATTTACTGTTTCTAACCTGTTTTCATATCTATTTATTGATACTTATGCTGGGATTTTCATTCTAGTTTTGATTGTTTAGATAAAGTATAGTCTTTTGTGACATTTCTGGTAAATAGTTGTTAGAAGACGGTCCATCCTAACCCAAAAAGGGACAATCTTTAGTTTATTTTTTTCCTTTTTCAATCCTGAACCGCTATACGTTGGTATTTAACTGGACTTTTGGTGTTGATGGTAATTAAGGTGTTCATCAATGTGCCATGGTGGTATCCAGCTTACTACAGGATGATCAATGCACTTTTCACTACCAGGACTAAGAGCAAGTTTGTGTTTGCTGGAGCTTCAAGATCTGCTGAGACTCTCTTCAAGTCAGTACTCTTTACTTCTGTTTTCTTTCTATTCCCGTATTGACCTGAATTCTGCAAATATTGATTTGGGTGTTGGATGTTTTGATGAAAAAATTCAGATACATTGTCCCTGAGCAAGTTCCAGTTCAATATGGTGGACTTAGCAGGGAGGGTGAGCATGAATTCACCATTGCTGACCCTGCCACTGAGGATACCATTAAGCCTGCCGCCAAACTCACCATTGAATTTCCAGTTACTGAGGTATACTAACTTTTCTGAGTATAATTAGATTTAGATATATTGAGTTATTTGAAGATATTTAGAGATTACTTTGATTCTAAAACAAAAAGAGTTTTAAGTCAATATTCTGATTGGCAGTTGCAACTATTTTGTAACTTCTCTGTTGTTTCAATTCTGTGTATTTATGGTGACAATTTTGGAAATTGCAGAAGACTAATTTGGTCTGGGAAGCTAGAGTAGTAGGGTGGGACGTGTCGTATGGAGCTGAATTTGTTCCTAGTGCTGAAGGTGGATACACAATCATTATAGAGAAATCAAGAAAGGTTGCAGCAGCAGATGAAACAGTGATCACCAACAACTATAAGGCAGCAGAAGCAGGCAAGGTGGTGCTTACATTTGACAACCAAACATCTAAGAGGAAGAAGCTTGTCTACAGATCCAAGACCAAGCCCTCTGATTAAGACAAACATAATATTATATGAATCTGTTGGTGAGGGCTTTCAAGATCAAATCACATAGAAATTCCAGTGGAAAATAAAGAGGGTTCTTTTGTTCTTTCATAGTTTTTAAAAATTCTATTTCTCTTGTTGATATTAAAATTTTTAAATTTCGAGTGTGGGATATTTATTTAATATTTGTTGGCATTTTTTTATGGAACATTTTGGTTGTGGATTGTTTTCTGCTTATATATGTGGAGGAAATAACTAGGGGTTTGCAATGGGATGGAGAGGAAAACAATGTGGAAAATGTATACAGACTGGTTGTAATGTGTTGGTTGGAATGTGGACAGAAAATTTTGGTTACTAGCTGTTGATACATTCCTGTAATATTTGTGTAAATCTGGTGTTATTTGTCCTTACTGTTCTTTCTCTTTTTGTGCATGTTAGTGTTAATTAATGTCTCCCCACATTCCTTTGTCACTTTCCTCATAAGAATTTTGTTCCTTTTTCCGTCTTTTATGTGATGATTGTTCCATTATGTGATATTTTACTATACCATACTTGAAATGTCATACAAACTTGGAAGCTCTTAACAGTGAAATGCTCGATTTTGTAGTGTTGTTTTTAGTTGCATTTGGAATAGTGTTTTTCACTACTCGCTTCGTCAAATAAAGAATGATTTTTGAAATGTGGTCTAAAATAAATTTTAGATATTTATATGGTTATAAATAGTTTGATAAAGTTAAATTATTTTTAATTATAGAAATGAGTGAAATGTGGTCTAAAATAAATTTTAGATATTTATATGGTTATAAATAGTTTGATAAAGTTAAATTATTTTTAATTATAGAAATGAGTGAATTTTTTAGGACAAATTAATAAGAAAATTAAGTCAATCTTTTTGAGACCAAGGGAGTATTTCTTAAATAAGTTTTTTTTTTCCATAAATAAATCCAAATACACCTTTTTAAATAAGGACACTTGGTGATTGTAACAAGATATTAATCTTCGTCAGGGAGTCTTCTCATTAATATCAAAGTATATATAGAGTATAATATTCATCTCTTATATAATAGGAATCCTAAGCCTATACAAAAGAGTAATCCTAGTCTTACCATAATTATATTTACATAATATATGAAAATATTCTAATTATGGGTATGGAATATTATGTTCTCTATAGACACGTTTACATACACTCTCAGTCGGAGCGGGAGGAGGTCGGACGCTGAGACTGGATCTGAAGTTAAGAAATAACTGTCTGGAAAGTTCTTTGGTAAATATGTCTGCATACTGATAGGATGATGGAACATATAACACTCTGACATGGCCTAGCGCAACTTTCTCACGAACGAAGTGTAGGTCTATCTCAATATGCTTGGTTCGCTGATGTTGAACCGGATTATGAGAAAGATAGATGACATAGATGTTATCACAATACACAATAAATGCCTGACGCAAAGGACACTGAAGTTCTAACAATAAATTTTTGACCCAACAAATCTCAGCTACCACATTTACAACGCCTCTGTACTCAGCCTCGGCACTGGATCGAGATAGGGTAGCTTGTCGCCGCGTACTAAGAAATCAGTTATCCCTAAAAACACAAAAGCCGGAGGTGGAGCGTCGCGTGTCCGGATACTCTGCCCAATCTGCATCCGTATATGAAAGCAACTTGTTTGGTGCAGAGGGGTATAGGTGCAAACCATAATCAAGAGTGTCCTTAATGTATCGAATGATACACTTAAGAGCAATGAAATGAGACTCGCAGGCATCGTGAATAAAGACACCGAACAACATAAGTTATGTCTGGCCTGGTAAAGGTGGGATACTGGAGTGCACCTGCAAGGCTCCTATACAGAGTAGGATCAGAGACTAGAGCACCATCCATGGAACTGAGCTTAGATTTAGAATCAACTGGAGTAGGCACCTCTTTGCAGTTCACCATCTTAGCCCTGTACAAAATCTCTTCTGCATACTTACGTTGACACAAGAACATATGATTGGCAGACCTGATCACTGATATCTCCAAAAAGTAACTCAGCTTCCTCAAATCAGTCATTGCAAATTCGGACTTAAGCAAGACAATAATCTCATTTTTCAATCTGTCGGAGGAGGCAGTAAGAACAATATCATCCACGTAAAGTAATAAGTAAGCAGTGCTACTACTTCGATGAAAAATGAAGAGTGATGTATCACTCTTGCTGCATACAAACCCAATCTGCAAGATATAAAACGATCATACCACGCACAGGGGGGCCTGTTTCAGGCCATATATTGACTTACAGAGACGGCACACATAGTGAGAAACTGCTGGATGGGTGAACCCTGACAGCTGATGCATGTAGACTATCTCTCTCAAATCCCCATGTAAGAATGCATTCTTCACATCAAGCTGATGGATCGGCCAGTGTTTCCCCATGGCAATACTCAAAACTGTGCGAATGGTAGCCGGTTTGACAACTGGGCTGAAAGTCTCACCACAATCAATACCCTCCTACTGATTTGTGCCATTAGCCACAAGTCGTGCCTTATACCTCGCAAGAACTCCACTGTCTCTGAATTTGTGACAAAATAGCCACAGACAACGAATCACATTCACCCCCTCAGGTCTAGGTACTAGATCTCATGTGTGTTGTTTAGTGAAAGCATTGAATTCCTCAGACATAGCTGCATTTCAATTAAGGTATTGTTTAGCCAATATAGGGTTCTTAGGAATTGGTGAAATGGTTTGGGCAGACAAGTTAAATTAAAATTTGGATTTGAAAATTTCATGTTTTACACGAGTTTCCATTTGGTGAGTGAGGATATTGGGAGGCTCCTGTCACGACCCGACCCCGGGCCGCGACTGGTGCCCTACCTGGGCACCCTTATACTCATACAACATAATAAACTGCGGAAGATAAATAACACTTTTTTTTTAAACTAAGGCCAAGCCGATAAGGATGCCATAACATAAAAATTACCCGAAAGGGTCTACACTGTTTAACAATGTAAAAACAACTCTAGCTAGTCCAACCCACAGATGAATACAGACCTCTAAGATTTGGACAAATGCTATGACGGGACAAGGCCCCGCCGTACCCCTGAATATACATAACCATGACGACAAGCTCTGGAACATTGGAGCCATCTCAAATGCTGAACCAAGATCCTAAGCTCGCGGATCCACAACTGTGTACCTAAACCTGCGGACATGAACGCAGCCCGAAGAAATTCGATACAACAGTACCAAATATGGAACGGAAAATATGGTACAAGAAACAAATCATAATCAGACAAAGAATGACAGGGACAAGTATAAAAAAGTAAATACCAGATCCTACCGTGTCATTACCATATCGTGAACTTAATCGTACCTTATTATCTTTTCCCATTTTTACATAAAAGTTATACTCACATTCTTACGTACATGCTTAGGAAAAACCGTCAAGTTCATTACCATATAACTTACTTACCTTGCATAACATAATCCGACCCTTTATGGAGGGACGCCCATACTGCCCGGCCCATTTCTGGGACGCGATAATGTCATATAGTCTGCCCATAAAGGTATCTTTGCCGCCCATTTCTGGGACGCGATAATGTCATATAGTCTACCCATAAAGGTATACTGCCCGACCCATTTCTGGGACACGATAATGTCATTATAAAATACGGGAATTTAACCCAATGTACTACGACTTACTCCTTTAAAATGACTCTTTTTCAAATAAAACTTCCAAGATACTAATAACCGTAGTATCAAGTCATATCTACTTTTCAAGACAAGTCACAATACCTTTTAGAAATACATTTATAGGCTTCTAAATCAAGTGACTTCTTTCTTAAAAACCTTAAGCAATTGGTACCTTTAAAACAATTTGCCCTTCTTTATTTCAAATCATTTCTTTGCTTACATTACTGAAGAAAACAATTATTTTAGCCTTCCATAAAGTTGTTATAACCAACTTCCCATAAAGCCGTTATAACTCTTTATGTCTTAGACAAATTCATTCCTTTTATAACCAAGAGACTTATACTTTCAAATCAAATCACATAGCTTTCAAAATACTTCAAGTCTCTTAACTTTTGAAATCAAGTCTCTTATCTTTAAAATGGCAAGAAATCAATTCTTTCCAAATCAAGTATTCTATACTTTTAAATCAATTCATTTCTTCCTTTAAGAATCAAGTCCCATAACTTGAAAAATAAAGTCCCTTAACCCTTTAAAAATTTGATGTTCATAGTCTTAAAATTTCATACGTAAATTCTTATAAATTAAGTAACATATACTTTGGTGCGTTGTGAATACGTTATACTTATTTATAACGATCTTAATCGAGTAGCCATGATCTAGAAAATGTAATACAATTTTGTCTTATCTTAGCTTCTATGCAGATGGAGAATTCTACTCATTTTAACTTAATTGATTGTCATTACATTTTCCTTTATTAACGCCGCAGTTGGCTTGTTCGATTCTTATTCTCATTTGTCAGAATCTTAGCCAAGTCAACTTGGCTCCAAATACCTCCTAACGACTCTTACCAACATCCCCCATAAGACTTGGTAAGAACTTAGGATAACTTAGACATAACCTTTACGTAGAGTAAATCAACATACATACCTCTTAACTTCTAAGAGTAGAAGGAATCATGAAATAGTACTACATGTATATTCCATACATAGAATCATGTCAAAAGAAGGAAGAGGTTCACATACCTCGCGACGATTATCGACAAATAGCAAAATGCTCCAAAGTACTTCAACGTTTGATAGCTATTACATCCTTCAAGTAGAATACGCTATACTTAGTACTTCAACCTATAATGGCCATAATACGTCCATTAACCTTTAGCTTCGAACGTAGAATATTCTAAGTGCAAAGTCACTAAATTCTACGGAAAATCGGCAGCACTTCCTTTGTTTCTACATACTTTGCCACCTTTTTTAAGGCCGAATTCAATAACCAAACACGCCACATTTAAGGCCCAACAATTCAGCTAACCAAAGGGGATTACGCGCCTTAACAAGACGTGTAAAATTCGGCCCCAAAACCATACCAAAACAGCCCATAAAACAGCCCCTAAAACAGTCCATAGTTACTATAACGAGGGTGGAATGTGAGGCATTTCAACGCCTTTCCACACCCTTATTCCTTCAGGGTTTTCATTAGCAATCTACTACATTAAACATGAAATATAGGGGCTGATTTTCCAGCATACAACACGTCTAAAGCAGTCCCTAAAAACTGCACGACAATATCCAACAGTTTTATAGATTCTACGGCAACAACTAAAATCCGATAACTCTTTCCTTAATCCTTTTTATTCCAATTCGAGTTCCAAAACATCTACATAAGTTATAACAACTTATTAACAACAATATTAATCCATTATAACATGCAATAGGTGAAGATAACAACGACAATAACCAACGAATTCCATTAACACCAAATCTATCCCAAATCGGTTTTAGCCCCAAAAAATGGCTCAAACGCTTTTTATTCTTCATTCTTTTTAACACAAGTTCATCCATACATTATAACAATAAGTAATATCCAATTACTTTAAAAGAAGAAGGACTTTTACCTCATTTTTTGCCCAAAAACGCCCCAAAACAGTCCGGTCTTTATTGGTCCGCAGTTGCTCCACTTCTTCAAGTTCCAATCACATATATGTATCCCCTACAACCTTAGGATCAACTTCTCTTCACGTTTCGCTTCCAAAAAGTCGACGGAAAACCCCTAGGGTTTCATTCTATTTTCGGCCCAACCTAGATTTAGGGGTTAAGGGTGCTTAATCTTGGAAAGAAAATACTTTGATCTTGATCTTGTCTTTGGATATGGGGATTTCGAATTGCTCTAGGTTTTTGGAGAGATGAGGGTTTGTATGGATGAATATCTTTTGTTCTAAGTCTTCAAGACTTATCTATATAAAGGTGTGTGGAGTCTTCACAAGACAAGTGGGGAGGGCACTTGCTAACCTCCTATTGGCCAAGTATTTCTTCACAAAATATTTCATCCACACTTAGTTATTTTTCATCCCATTTCGATGGACATGTAACATTGTCACGACCCGTTCCGGGGCCCGTGACTGGTGCCTTACCCGGACACCCAAGTAGTCATACATCAGAGAAATCAGCGGAAAATAAAGCAACCAAAATATGAAACAGTATAAATAAGACACGCTGGAAAAGTTGCCTTCGGCATATATGTATATAAATACCCCAAAATGAACAAGCTATATCCCAAACTTACAATGTCTACATGCACTCTAAGAGTTTAAAACAACAATGGGACAGGCCCCGCCATACCCCTGAATACAAATATCTACAACGATAGGGGACCATACCAAAATGCTAAGCCTCCGGAGAAACGGAGCTTTCCCAACGCTGAAACGGTGATCCTAAGAACGGGGATCAACAGTAGGAGTACCTTTACCTGCGGCATGAACGCAGTCCCCCGAAGGAGGTCAAGACAACAGTACCAAGTATGTGAAATCGAAATATCAGAATGAAATCATAGTAGTCTATATAAAGCGGGAGACATGTATGATAACCAAAACTACGCTCACAATAAATAAGCGATATGCCAAGTCGTGACTCACGCCTCAAAGTCATCATAAAACCGCACGGTAAGTACGAAGGCATAGCCGACTACTAAAACCCACAAGATAAACAAGGTCAGAATCAGATTATGAGATCTCTGCACCGTCATGATCAAAGCCGCCACTCGCCCGCAGATCTAATGCGCGCTTCAGCCCTCGAACTTCCCGTAGCCCGCACGGGCCACCCAATGGCCCGCATGAGGTATTCCCGCATCGAGGGTAGCTACTCCCAGCCGCCCCGACTCGCCGTCCGCATGGCCACAAAGACCGCATGACCACAAGCGGCCGATACTAACTCGAACTCCCGTAGTTCCGATAAGCCATCTGCACTGCATAAGGTATTCTCGAATCATAGGTCACTAGACCCGCCGAAGTCTACCTCGACGGAGGCGCTTAACCCCTAATCATGAGTGATATAATATCAACATGACGGTTTATCGCTTAAACAACCTAAGCACAATAAGTGGAAAACCCCTTTACACAAACATCACAAGATACTAACTCACGTAGATCCTAACATGTTTACTTATCAAGTCAACAAGAAAGTATTACAAGACTATCACAAATCAATACAATCAAGTTATTCACACAAGGTACTTTCTACATTATGTTAACAAGTTCTGGTTTTTAGCCCCAAAGTACTTCATGTATTACTCTTTAAAAGATCCGCTTTTCACAAAAGTCACAATAATACCGTAGTATAAACATAGAGTGATTATCTTTTGAAGTAAATCGTAACACTTCTCTTTGTAAAATCAAGTAACAACATTCTTTTCCCAACGCTCAAGTTTGCCTAATTTCAATTACTCAAGTTTCTCATTTTCAAAGGTTTCGTAGTTCATAGTTTTAATCATTTAAAACAATTTGAGAAACATATACCTTATGAGTAGGTTATTATTGTTCATAACAATCTTATTACAAAGACCATGATCTAGGAAATGTAATATCATTTTGTCTCATCTTAGCTCCTATGCAGATGGAAGTTTCTACCGTTTTAATAATACTTTATTAGTCAAAACATTTCCCTTTATTAGCTACTGTTGTGGTTTGTTCGACATTCATTCTAATTCCAGAAACATCATTCCTTTTGAAAACCAAAATACTATTTACTCACGAATGAGGTTTCACACTTTTTAACAAAATTCATATTAGTATAATAAGTCAAGTCTCTTATTTCCTTAAATCAATAAATCGTTCTTTTATCACTCTTGCCGTTATACCTAACTTCCCATAAAGCTAGTATAACTCTTAAGCTTTTAAAACCAAGTGTTACTCTTCTTTCAAAAAGGTTTCTTAATTCTGTTGAACTACTTCAGATTCTTTTTATTCAGGCTTAAGTCAGAAGACATTGCCGTAATTATTATTCAGGCTTAAGTCCGAAGACATTGCCGTAATTATTATTCGTGCTTAAGTCCAAGACATTGCCGAATTATTATTCGTGCTTAAGTCCAAGACATTGCCGTAATTATTATTCGTGCTTAAGTCCAAGACATTGCCGTAATTATTATTCGCTTAACACACGACGCCTACCGTACTATATACATATTCTTTAAAATATCATGCTCAAGAGGATAGGAAGAATCACATACCTTCTCGGCGAAATCCACCTGCCAAGTTAAATATGTCGCGCGCAGAGAATCGACCTATAACAGTCAAATACGTCTATCAACGTCTAGACTGTACTGTACAAATCTCTAAACAGAGGGTTTGCTATTCTATGGACATTTGGGCAGCACTTCCCTACCCGGTGAGCTACTCAAGTTCATCGTGAAAACAAATTCTATGTAAGTAGTTCTATTATTCTTCTTTTAAACCCTTCAACTGTGATATCAGTTCAATTCTATTCTTTAATATCCTTCTAAGTATTTATACTTATTCCTATACTTCTACAGTATGTATTCTCTAATTACAAAAGAGGGTTAGGATTATTTACCTCGGTAAGCCCAATAATATCCTAGATAAAAGTCGCGCCTGAGCAAGGTTTAGCTCCTAAGTTGTATGCTCCGGTAGCTCCAAGAAAACCTTAGAAGTTCTTCACAACTTCTACTAAGGACTAAGGGGTTTGGGCTAGGGTAATTTGGGCATTATAACAATACTAGAAAGCAACATTTCTACCAAGGAAGGGGGTAAGTTTCGGCTAGGCTGGGGGCCCTCGCCAAACTCACCAAAGGGGGGAGGTGTGTTGGACTAAAAAGGCTCGAGGAGAGGAGAGGATTTTCAAGACTTGGAAAGGAATTTGTGGATGAAGAACTCTTCATCTTAAGGGGTATTTATAGTCAAGACACGCCAACCAAGGGCCAAGATGATGCCAAGTGCAAGGCAAGTGTAGGGTGAGGGTTTAGGCAAGTGTCCTGGCCAACTTGCACAAAATATCCTACCAACTACATGACAAGGATGGCCATCCATTCGGCCTTATCAGTGTAACATCCATCAACGAGTGACAAGTGTCGCCTCTCGTTGGTCCAACGTGTTGCCTCTCTAAAAATCCGCAAAAATTAGAAATGACATAGCCGAATTTATCCTCCGCGAGTTGTGTAAACGCTTCGTAAAAACGACTTAATCAAAGCGTTGCACAAAGTGAAATTCGCCAAGCCACCTGGGGTGACACGTGTCGCTCTCCTACTCGCCCAAAACATTTCATCTTCCTAAAATATCCACAATGGCCAAAATCTTGAAAACAAAGTGGGCTCCACAAAATCAGAATTTCTCCCGTGGGCCCCACGTGACCATTTCCAAAATAAAATTCCATAATTCTCTAATATTCCAAGAAGTCCGAATACCAAACTGGGAATCCAATTCCCATTAACGAACCTTTTTCCTTCACAAAATCGAAACTTTTCCGTGGAAAAAATCACCTCTTTCTTCCTTCCCAATCTCAATGTCGATTCTCGCACGCACGCCCTCGCATACATACCCCGAACTACGGTATAACATTCTCCTTCCTTAGAAACATTCGTCCGAATGTTCCTTCTAGGTCTTAAACAACAAAGCGCCAAGATAGTCCTTATCGCTATACTTACGAAACAACCACGCCACACCGCCACAACACAACAAGCGCACATACTTATCTCCAAGTCCACGAGGAATCACCTCAATCACAAAAGCTCCTACCGAGGTCTAAAAGATACTCCTTCGCACCTACTCTTTACAAACGAAATGATCACACCTATGCTCGTAATACATGTTCGCTTCTTCCTTACTGTCGCATCTTCTCGTATCCTCGAACTCTTTATCAAAACTTACCATGTTTCTGGTACTGCTTCCCACTGACTCTGAGCTGCCAATAACCTCTTCTGGATAAGCTCCACCCTATCCACGCCCTGCTGAACAAGTACGAACCAACTATCTGCACCTTGCTTACATCGAATCAATCGATCGGCAATATTACACTAGCGCTTATAAAAAGGCTCCAAACGGCGACACCCGAATACTGAAACGGTAGCTATATAATACATACTCAACAAGAGGCGAAGAGTCCTTACAGCTAATCCCGAAATCCAACCACTTGCCCGAGGTGAACGCGACACCGAGATTCACCTGAAGTTCCTAACCTTGCTCGTAACTCTTCCGTAAAAGAAACAGAGTAACCGACTCCCCTGTCACCATAAGCGTGAAGGTAGCCACCGCGCAGCCTTACAACCTTCTTGAAATAATCATCTCGCAACTTACTACCGAGTACACGCTTGACTAAAAGATAAGACTGTTGACCCCATCGCCCGACTCATCGGTCGAACACATCCACGAACTCATACAATGGTTAACTAAACTCGCCTAACACCCTCGTGATCCTAACACAAAGCGACCACCAAAAACTGACCCCATCACCAAACAGGCGTGGTCGACCCGCAACACTCTCAACCCGACCCGGCAACGCCAAGAAACACTAGTTCCCGATCCTAACAATCTCACCAATCATGTTACGAAAACCTAGCGGTCTTCTAAGCTCAACTACCCTCTTTCATTTCACATCACTCAGGGATTCATCCCACCAAATACCTCCCGTATACTATGCACCTCGATAAGGGTCAAACACGAAATAATTCTTTTACCAAAGATGGCCTCGCCTCTAAGGTCTCTACGTATAATATTCTAAGGCTCCCACTCTCTCTGTCCCCCAATCTTACCCGGTTAATTAATCAACAATTCTAATCACACTAACACCATGCTAACCGAAAACAATACTTAAGATATTTGCTACACATATAAATCTCTAAAGCGGTTAAGGATATACCAGATCTACGCCAGACTTCCCCTAGGTCGTTCTAATCAATCCCGCCCTGCTGGGCGCATAGCTGGGGAAGGTGATGAACTATCCACTGATCCCGAAGGCTGAGTCCCCACATCCCCGCCAACTCTGGTTGGACAATTTCTCGCAAAATGGCCCTGCTGGCCGCAAACATAACAAGCTGTCGGAGAAGCACGACACTCCCCCGAATGACACCGACCACAACGCCACACCGAAAGGTGTGGCCTCCGCTAACACCCTTCCTTTCCGCACCACCGAATCGAATCGATCCGTAGGCCGAGTCTTCCTACTTGCATCCTTCCTTATAGAACATTCCTCGCCATACGGCCTCGACGCCGCAAGAAAAACAAGCCCGATAAAAGACGCACTTCCCGATGACGCCGCCACATCGTGAACACCGAGGAAAATCAACTGGCGAGGACACTGCATCGCGGAGGCGCATGTCTAATTCGGCTGAGGCGGTTCGCCGAGAGTTACCAAATGATCCCGCCAATCGCCCTCTTCGCCGATCTTGTTTAACTGCCGATTCTACATCTCTCACCACGCACATAATCTCAACGCAAGCTCGACTCATTCTCGATCAAGAGCTACTTCTTCACAACCCTTCTTAGATAGTCATCAATATCCTTGGTATACCGGTACATAAAATACTCTCCGCCGCCAAGTCCTCGTAGTAACAGGCCGCCTCTTCCAATCCATATTTTCTCGCTTCCAAGTCGCGAAGCGTCCGGATGTCATGGCCGCAGAGGAATCGCTGCCATGCTAAACTCTGCCGCTGGCGACATCACGTAACTCCGCACGTAAGCATCACCTCAGTGATGATTGGGCTCGTGCCCTTCTAACTCTCTCAACTCCACTCGCAGCCTCCCTACGCTCGCTTTTCTCGGGCCCGAGTTGCGGCACGAGGCATCACCGTAAAGGAAAGGAATACGTTAGAGGTCCAACTTATAACATGCCTCTAAAGCACGATCTCAGAGTGAGAAGAATGGAAACCAATCCTAAATATCCTATAGCCTCCTCGATTATTGGTGGTGCACAACACACCGATAATCAAGACTCTACTAGATACGGTCAGACACTTTCCGAGGATTAATCGCTCGATACCACTTTGTCACGACTGCCCGGTTCGTGGATCGTGCCTTACCCGCACCCAAGTAGTCATACATCGAGAAATCAATGAAAATAAAGCAACCAAAATATGAAACAGATAAATAAGACACGCTGGAAAAAGTTGCCTTTTCGCATATATGTATATAAATACCCCAAAATGAACAGCTACATCCCAACCTTACAACAGTCTACAGCACTTCTAAGAGTTTAAAACAACAATGGCGGGACAGGGCCCCGCCATACCCTGAATACAAATATCTACAACGACAGGACCATACTAAAATGCTAAGCCTCCGAGAAACGAGCTTTCCTAACGCTAAACGGTGATCCTAAGAACGGATCAACGGAGGAGTACCTTTACCTGCGGCATGAACGCAGCCTCCGGCGAGGTCGATAACAGTACCAAGTATGTGAAATCAAAATATCAGAATGAAATCATAGTAGTCTATATAAAGCGAGAGACATGTATGATAACCAAAACTACAGCTCACAATAAATAAGCCATGCCAAGTCGTGACTCACGCCTCAAAGTCATCATAAAACCGCACGGTAAGTGCGAAGGCATAGCCGACTACTAAAACCCACAAGACAAACAAGGTCGAATCAGATTATGAGATCCGCTCTGCATCGTCACATGATCAAAGCCGCCACTCGCCCGCAGATCTAATGCGCGCCTAGCCCCCGAACTTCCCAGAGCTCGCACGGGCCACCCAATGGCCCGCATGAGGTATTCCCCGCATCGAGGGTAGCTACTCCCAGCCGTCCCGACTCGCCGTCCGCACGGCCACAAAGACCGCATGACCACAAGTGGCCGCGATACTAACTCCGAACTCCCGTAGTTCCGCATAGGCCATCTGCACTGCATAAGGTATTCTCGAATCATGTGTCACTAGACCTCCCGAAGTCTACCCCCAGACGGAGGCGCCTTAACCCCTAATCATGAGTGATATAATATCAACATGAGCTTTATCGCTTAAACAACCTAAGCACAATAAGGGAAAACCCTTTACACAAACATCACAAGATACTAACTCACGTGAAGATCCTAACATGTTTACTTATCAAGTCAACAAGAAAGTATTACAAGACTATCACAAATCAATACAATCAAGTTATTCACACAAGGTACTTTCTACATTATGTTAACAAGTTCGCTTTAGCCCCAAAGTACTTCATGTATTACTCTTTAAAAGATCCGCTTTTCACAAAAGTCACACAATACCCGTAGTATAAATATAGAGTGATTATCTTTGAAGTAAATCGTAACACTTCTCTTTGTAAAATCAAGTAACAACATTCTTTTCCCAACGCTCAAGTTTGCCTAATTTCAATTACTCAAGTTTCTCATTTTCAAAGGTTTCGTAGTTCATAGTTTTAATCATTTAAAACAATTTGAGAAACATATACCTTATGTGTGAGTAGGTTATTATTGTTCATAACAATCTTATTACAAAGACCATGATCTAGGAAATGTAATATCATTT
Organism: Przewalskia tangutica; assembly: GCA_029844215.1. Classification (NCBI taxonomy): domain Eukaryota; kingdom Viridiplantae; phylum Streptophyta; class Magnoliopsida; order Solanales; family Solanaceae; genus Przewalskia; species Przewalskia tangutica. Next base: position 54,062,414 of record CM056724.1, read on the forward strand.
TGTCTCATCTTAGCTCCTATGCAGATGGAAGTTTCTACTGGTTTTAATAATACTTTATTAGTCAAAACATTTCTTTATTAATGCTTGTGGTTTGTTCGACATTCATTCTAATCAGAAACATCATTCCTTTGAAAACCAAAATACTATTTACTCACGAATGAGGTTTCACACTTTTTAACAAAATTCATATTAGTATAATAAGTCAAGTCTCTTATTTCCTTAAATCAATAAATCGTTCTTTTATCACTCTAAGCCGTTATACCTAACTTCCCATAAAGCTAGTATAACTCTTAAGCTTTTAAAACCAAGTGTTACTCTTCTTTCAAAAAGGTTTCTTAATTCTTTTGAACTACTTGCATTCTTTTTATTCGTGCTTAAGTCAAGACATTGCGTAATTATTATTCGAGCTTAAGTCCAAGACATTGCCGTAATTATTATTCGTGCTTAAGTCCAAGACATTGCCGTAATTATTATTCAGCTTAAGTCCAAGACATTGCCGTAATTATTATTCAGCTTAAGTCCAAGACATTGTCGTAATTATTATTCGCTAACACACGACGCCTACCGTACTATATACATATTCTTTAAAATATCATGCTCAAGAGGATAGGAAGAATCACATACCTTCTCGACGAAATCCACCGCCAAGTTCAATATGTCGCGCGCAGAGAATCGACCTATAATACCAAATACGCCTATCAACGCCTGATCAGATCGCATAAAGCTCTAAGCAGGGTTTGCTATTCTATGGACATTTGGGCAGCACTTCCCTACCCTGAGCTACTCAAGTTCATCAGTGAAAATTCCTATGTAAGTACAGCTTCTATTATTCTTCTTTAAACCCTTCAACCGTGATATCACCAATTCTATTCTTTAATATCCTTCTAAGTATTTATACTTATTCCTATACTTCTACAAGATGTATTCTCTAATTACAAAAGAGGATTAGGATTATTTACTTCGGTAAGCCCAATAATATCCTAGATAAAAGTCGCGCCTGAGCAAGGTTTAGCTCCTAAGTTGTATGCTCCGGTAGCTCCAAGAAAACCTTAGAAGTTCTTCACAACTTCTACGAAGGACTAAGGTGTTTGGGCTAGGGTAATTTGGGAATTAAAACAATACTAGAAAGCAAAATTTCTACCAAGGGACTGGGGGTAGGTTTCGCTAGGCAGTGGGGGCCTCGCCAAACTCACCAAAAGGGGAGGTGTATTGACGAAAAGGCTCGAGGAGAGGAGAGGATTTTCAAGACTTGAAAGGAATTTGTGGATGAAGAACTCTTCATCTTAGCGGGTATTTATAGTCAAGACATGGCCAACCGGGCGGCCAAGATGATGCCAAGTGCAAGGCAAGTGTAGGGTGAGGGTTTAGGCAAGTGTCCTTGGCCAACTTGCACACAAAATATCCTACCAACTACATGACAAGGATGGCCATCCATTCGGCCCTATTGCCGTGTAACATCCATCAACGCAGGGTGCAAGTGTCACCTCTCGCCGTCCAACGTGTTGCGCCTCTCGGAAAAATCCGCAAAAATTAGAAATGACATAGCCGGAATTTATCCTCCGCGAGTTGTGTAAAATGTTTCGTCGAAAACGACTCTAATCGTGTCACTGACAAAGTGAAATTCGCCAAGCCACCAGTGGGGTGACACGTGTCGCTTCTCCTACTCGCCCAAAATATTTCATCTTCCTAAAATATCCACAATGGCCAAAATCTTGAAAACAAAGTGGGCTACAAAACAGAATTTCTCCCGTGGGCCCCACGTGACCATTTCCAAAATAAAATTCCATAATTCTCTAATATTCCAAGAAGTCCGAATACCAAACTGGGAATCCAATTCCCATTAACGAACCTTTTCCTTCACAAAACCTAAACTTTTCCGTGAAAAAATCACCTCTTTCTTCCTTTCCATCTCAATGTCGATTCTCGTACGTACGTCCTCGCATACATACCCTGGAACTACGGGGTATAACAAACATAGTATACCAAGACTTAATAAATCCACTAAGTCCATAATTCTAATGAAAAATAATTCCATTACTAGAATTAATTCTTGTCATCACATTAAACTCGAAAATTTTCCGTATAAGGAAATGTAAAAATCCTTTCCTTTCGACATTCCAATCTTAATTCTATAATCATGTTCTTGAATTACGGGGTGTAACATTCTTCCCCCCTTAGAAACATTATTCCCCCCTTAGAAACATTCGTCCCCGAATGTTCTTTCGGAGTCCAATCTAATTAGATAGTGACATAGTCTCCTTTTACTACACCCTTCATACAACATATGCCACTAATGGCCACATAACAATACTTATGCTAAGATGTCAACCTTGGCACTCACGAAGCCAACTAGTCCATACTCATAATGACCTCAAAGTCCGTCATAATCATCTCTACTAGGTCTACTAGTGTCCGACGATCAGATCATCACCGCAAATCTCATATACCCGCCACTATCACCCAAACACTCACTGGGTGTAGTTACTCGAAAGGTTCTTATGGATTCGTGCTCTATTCCTTTAAACTTGGTTGTTATCTTTCTTCTTGGTCGCACTCTTCCGCATTTCCAACTCATACTAGCATACATACATAACTTCCATACCGATTCTCGCCTCTAATATTTGGAGTTACTCTTTAAACAACATAAGGCCATTTCCGACTTCCCACGACTGAAACTGGTGGAACGCATCCACGAACCCAGAAACAATTAACTAGACTTGGGCCTTGCACCTCGTGACCCCATCACGTAGCGGAACTACTACCAACCGATCCCACTCCATTTCAAACTACGAGGCGACCGCAATGTACTCACCCACCCGCCGTCGCACTTAACTCTTACCCTTAGTCCGAATAAAATCTTATCGCCTCGAGAAGGCCTTATATATACCTAAGGTCTCGGGTTATCAATATTCTTAGGCTCGCAATGTCCATGCTCCAAGCCTACCTTATCAGTCCCCCCATAAATGGGTACAAAAACTTCTCATAATACCATAATTGTGTCGTCTTGATCACAACAACCATTACTTACTCTATACGGACCTCATCCGTATAATTCTCTTAAGCCTACCACGTAGCTTAATATATTAACATGGTATTCCATTAAGTTCTTAACATGACTTCTTAAGGGTTCACTGCCCTATCGCATGCTTCATCCTTTCCCAATTATCCCAAAATAAAACATAAGACTCGAGAATTCATTAACCGTTCCATACATTCCCGGTATCTAGTTAGTCTTTACCAACTCCTGGTAATCTAAAATCATTCTAGGCAACACGCGTCTGACCCTCATACATAACTCCGTATAGATGTATGTCACAATATCAACTATACTATAATCATTACCAACCTGAATACGCAATCCACATAGTCCTTCCCGGTCATCACGCTTTTCGTAATGCAATCAACATAACTCGTTAGGAGAGATGACTCTAACAACACAATTCTATCGCGATCGATACCACTTTTGTCACGACCGACCAGGGCATGATCGTGCCCTACCTGGGCACCCTTATACTCATACAACATAATAAACTGCGGAAGATAAATAACACTTTTTTTTAAACTAAGGCCAACCCAATAAGGCTGCCATAACATAAAAATTACCCGAAAGGGTCTACACTGGTTAACAATGTAAAAACAACTCTAGCTAGTCCAAATTACGGATGAACATGCACTCTAAGATTTGGATAATGCTATGACGGACAAGGCCCCGCCATACCTCAATATACATAACCATGACGACAAGCTCGAACATCGAGTCATCTCAAATCTTGAACCAGATCCTAAGCTCGCGGATCCACAATCGTACCTAAACTCGCGGACATTTAACGCAGCTCGGCGGGCCGCATAACAGGTACCAAATATGGAACGAAAAATATGGTACAGTAAACAAATCATAACTGTACAAAAGAATGACAGGGGCAAGTATAAAAAAAGTAAATACCAGATCCTACCGTGTCATTACCATCTCGTGAAATTAATCGTACCTTATTATCTTTTCCCATTTTTACATAAAAGTTATACTCACATTCTTACGTACATGCTTAGGAAAACCGTCAAGTTCATTACCATATAACTTACTTACCTTGCATAACATAATCCGCCTTTACGAGGACGCCATACCGCCTCGACCCATTTCTCGACGCGATAATGTCATATAGTCTGCCCATAAAGGTATATCGCCCGACCCATTTCTGGACGCGATAATGTCATATAGTTCCGCCCATAAAGGTATATCGCCGCCCATTTCTCGACGCGATAATGTCATATAGTTCGCCCATAAAGGTATATCGCTCGCCCATTTCTCGACGCGATAATGTCATATAGTTCCGCCATAAAGGTATATCGCCCATTTCTCGGACGCGATAATGTCATATAGTCGCCCATAAAGGTATATCGCCGGCCCATTTCTCGACGCGATAATGTCATATAGTCGCCCATAAAGGTGTATCGCCTACCATTTCTCGGGACGCGATAATGTCATTATAAAATCCGCGAATTTAACCCAATGTACTACGCACTTACTCCTTTAAAATGAGTCTTTTCAAATAAAACTTCCAAGATACTAATAACCGTAGTATCAAGTCATATCTACTTTTCAAGACAAGTCACAATACCTTTTAGAAGTACAATTATAGGCTTCTAAATCAAGTGATTTCTTTCTTAAAACCTTAAGCAATTGGTACCTTTAAAACAATTTGCCCTTCTTTATTTCAAATCATTTCTTTGCTTACATTACTGAAGAAAACAATTCTTTTAGCCTTCCATAAAGTTGTTATAACCAACTTCCCATAAAGCCGTTATAACTCTTTATGTCTTAGACAAATTCATTCCTTTTATAACCAAGAGACTTATACTTTCAAATCAAATCACATAGCTTTCAAAATACTTCAAGTCTCTTAACTTTTGAAATCAAGTCTCTTATCTTTAAAATGGCAAGAAATCAATTCTTTCCAAATCAAGTATTCTATACTTTTAAATCAATTCATTTCTTCCTTTAAGAATCAAGTCCCATAACTTGAAAAATAAAGTCCCTTAACCCTTTAAAAATTTGATGTTCATAGTCTTAAAACTTCATACGTAAATTCTTATAAATTAAGTAACATATACTTTGGTGCGTTGTGAATAAGTTATACTTATTTATAACGATCTTAATCGAGTAGCCATGATCTAGAAAATGTAATACAATTTTGTCTTATCTTAGCTTCTATGCAGATGGAGAATTCTACTCATTTTAACTTAATTGATTGTCATTACATTTTCCTTTATTAACGCTGCAGTGGCTTGTTCGATTCTTATTCTCATTTGTGCCGTAACTTAGCCAAGTCAACTTGGCTCCAAATACCTCCTAACGACTCTTACCAACATCCCCCATAAGACTTGGTAAGAACTTAGGATAACTTAGACATAACCTTTACGTAGAGTAAATCAACATACATACCTCTTAACTTCTAAGAGTAGAAGGAATCATGAAATAGTACTACATGTATATTCCATACATAGAATCATGTCAAAAGAAGGAAGAGGTTCACATACCTCGCGACGATTATCGACAAATAGCAAAATGCTCCAAAGTACTTCAACGTTTGATAGCTATTACATCCTTCAAGTAGAATACGCTATACTTAGTACTTCAACCTATAATGGCCATAATACGTCCATTAACCTTTAGCTTCGAACGTAGAATATTCTAAGTGCAAAGTCACTAAATTCTACGGAAAATCTACAAAGACTTCCTTTGTTTCTACATACTTTGCCACCTTTTTTAAGGCCGAATTCAATAACCAAACACGCCACATTTAAGGCCCAACAATTCAGCTAACCAAAGGGGATTACGCGCCTTAACAAGACGTGTAAAATTCTGCCCCAAAACCATACCAAAACAGCCCATAAAACAAATTTCAAAAATACCCATACATTATAACGGTGTGGAATGTGAGGCCTTTCAACGCCTTTCCACACCCTTATTCCTTCGGGGTTTTCATTAGCAATCTACTACATTAAACATGAAATATAGGGGCTGATTTTACAGCATACAACACGTCTAAAGCAGTCCCTAAAAATTGCACGACAATATCCAACAGTTTTATAGATTCTACGGCAACAACTAAAATCCGATAACTCTTTCCTTAATTCATTTTTATTCCAATTCGAGTTCCAAAACATCTACATAAGTTATAAAAACTTATTAACAACAATATTAATCCATTATAACATGAAATAGGTGAAGATAACAACGACAATAACCAACGAATTCCATTTACACCAAATCTGTCCCAAATCGGTTTTAGCCCCAAAAAATGGCTCAAACACTTTTTATTCTTCATTCTTTTTAACAAAAGTTCATCCATACATTATAACAATAAGTAATATCCAATTACTTTAAAAGAAGGACTTTTACCTCATTTTTTGCCCAAAAACGCCCCAAAACAGTCCGGTCTTTATTGGTCCGCAGCTGCTTTCGCTCCACTTCTTCAAGTTCCAATCACATATATGTATCCCCTACAACCTTAGGATCAACTTCTCTTCACGTTTCGCCCAAAAGTCGACGGAAAACCCTAGGGTTTCATTCTATTTTCGCCCAACCTAGATTTAGGGGTTAAGGGTGCTTAATCTTGGAAAGAAAATACTTTGATCTTGATCTTGTCTTTGGATATGGGGATTTCGAATTGCTCTAGGTTTTTGGAGAGATGAGGGTTTGTATGGATGAATATCTTTTGTTCTAAGTCTTCAAGACTTATCTATATAAAGGTGTGTGGAGTCTTCACAAGACAAGTGGGGAGGGCACTTGCTAACCTCCTATTGGCCAAGTATTTCTTCACAAAATATTTCATCCACACTTAGTTATTTTTCATCCCATTTCGATGGACATGTAACATTGTCACGACCCGTTCCGGGGCCCGTGACTGGTGCCTTACCCGGGCACCCAAGTAGTCATACATCAGAGAAATCAGCGGAAAATAAAGCAACCAAAATATGAAACAGTATAAATAAGACACAGTTTCTGGGAAAAAGTTGCCTTTCGGCATATATGTATATAAATACCCCAAAATGAACAGTTACATCCCAACCTTACAACAGTCTCATGCACTCTAAGAGTTTAAAACAACAATGGCGGGACAGGGCCCCGCCATACCCCTGAATACAAATATCTACAACGATAGGGGACCATACCAAAATGCTAAGCCTCCGGAGAAACGGAGCTTTCCCAACGCTGAAACGGTGATCCTAAGAACGGATCAACAGGAGTACCTTTACTCGCGCATGAACGCAGCCCGAAGGAGGTCAAGATAACAGTACCAAGTATGTGAAATCAAAATATCAGAATGAAATCATAGTAGTCTATATAAAGCAGAGACATGTATGATAACCAAAACTACAGCTCACAATAAATAAGCGATATGCTAAGTCGTGACTCACGCCTCAAAGTCATCATAAAACCGCACGGTAAGTACGAAGGCATAGCCGACTACTAAAACCCACAAGATAAACAAGGTCGTAAATCAGATTACATGAGATCTGCCTGCATCACATGATCAAAGCCGCCACTCGCTCGCAGATCTAATGCGCGCGCCTCAGCCCCGAACTTCCCGTAGCCCGCACGGGCCACCCAATGGCCCGCATGAGGTATTCCCCGCATCGAGGGTAGCTACTCCCGGCAGCCGCCCCGACTCGCCGTCCGCATGGCCACAAAGACCGCATGACCACAAGGGCCGTGATACTAACTGGAACTCCCGTAGTTCCAAGATAGGCCATACTGCACTGCATAAGGTATTCTCGAATCATAGTCACTAGACCCGCCGAAGTCTACCCCAGACGGAGGGCAGCTTAACCCCTAATCATGAGTGATATAATATCAACATGACGCTTTATCGCTTAAACAACCTAAGCACAATAAGTGGAAAACCCCTTTACACAAACATCACAAGATACTAACTCACGTAGATCCTAACATGTTTACTTATCAAGTCAACAAGAAAGTATTACAAGACTATCACAAATCAATACAATCAAGTTATTCACACAAGGTACTTTCTACATTATGTTAACAAGTTCTGTTTTTAGCCCCAAAGTACTTCATGTATTACTCTTTAAAAGATCCGCTTTTCACAAAAGTCACACACAATTCGTAGTATAAACATAGAGTGATTATCTTTTGAAGTAAATCGTAACACTTCTCTTTGTAAAATCAAGTAACAACATTCTTTTCCCAACGCTCAAGTTTGCCTAATTTCAATTACTCAAGTTTCTCATTTTCAAAGGTTTCGTAGTTCATAGTTTTAATCATTTAAAACAATTTGAGAAACATATACCTTATGTGTAGTAGGTTATTATTGTTCATAACAATCTTATTACAAAGAACCATGATCTAGGAAATGTAATATCATTTTGTCTCATCTTAGCTCCTATGCAGATGGAAGTTTCTACTGGTTTTAATAATACTTTATTAGTCAAAACATTTCCTTTTATTAGCGCTGCTGTGGTTTGTTCGACATTCATTCTAATCAGAAACATCATTCCTTTTGAAAACCAAAAATACTATTTACTCACGAACGAGGTTTCACACTTTTAACAAAATTCATATTAGTATAATAAGTCAAGTCTCTTATTTCCTTAAATCAATAAATCGTTTCTTTTATCACTCTTAAGCCGTTATACCTAACTTCCCATAAAGCTAGTATAACTCTTAAGCTTTTAAAACCAAGTGTTACTCTTCTTTCAAAAAGGTTTCTTAATTTCGCTGAACTACTTCGCATTCTTTTTATTCGTGCTTAAGTCAAGACATTGCCGTAATTATTATTCGTGCTTAAGTCCAAGACATTGCCGTAATTATTATTCAGCTTAAGTCCAAGACATTGCCGTAATTATTATTCGTGCTTAAGTCCAAGACATTGCCGTAATTATTATTCGCTTAACACACGACGCCTACCGTACTATATACATATTCTTTAAAATATCATGCTCAAGAGGATAGGAAGAATCACATACCTTCTCGAAATCCACCGCCAAGTTAAATATGTCGCTACAGAGAATCGACCTATAATAACAACACGCCTATCAACGTCAGATCAGATCTGCATAAATCTCTAAACAGAGGGTTTGCTATTCTATGGACATTTGGGCAGCACTTCCTACCCGTGAGCTACTCAAGTCTCATCGTGAAAACAATCCTATGTAAGTAGCTTCTATTATTCTTCTTTTAAACGCCTAACCGTGATATCGCTCAATTCTATTCTTTAATATCCTTCTAAGTATTTATACTTATTCCTATACTTCTACAAGATGTATTCTCTAATTACAAAAGAGGGTTAGGATTATTTACCCTGTAAGCCCAATAATATCCTAGATAAAAGTCGCTACCGAGCAAGGTTTAGCTCCTAAGTTGTATGCTCAGAGTCTAAGAAAACCTTAGAAGTTCTTCACAACTTCTACTAAGGACTGGGGGTTTGGGCTGGGTAATTTGGGCATTATAACAATACTAGAAAGCAACATTTCTACCAGGAAGGGGTAAGTTTCGGCTAGGCTGTGGCCCCTACCAAACTCACCAAAGGGGAGGTGTGTTGGACGAAAAGGCTCGAGGAGAGGAGAGGATTTTCAAGACTTGAAAGGAATTTGTGGATGAAGAACTCTTCATCTTAAGGGGTATTTATAGGTCAAGACACGCCAACCAAGGCCAAGATGATGCCAAGTGCAAGGCAAGTGTAGGGTGAGGGTTTAGGCAAGTGTCCTTGGCCAACTTGCACACAAAATATCCTACCAACTACATGACAAGGATGGCCATCCATTCGCCCTATTGCCGGTAACATCCATCACCCAGGTGACAAGTGTCACCTCTCGTTGGTCCAATGTGTTGCCTCTCGGAAAAATCCGCAAAAATTAGAAATGACATAGCCGGAATTTATCCTCCGCGAGTTGTGTAAAACGCTTCATCGAAAAACGACTTAATCAAAGTTGTGCACAAAGTGAAATTCGCCAAGCCACCCAGTGGGGTTACACGTGTAGCTCTAATACTCGTCAAAAAAATTTCATCTTCCTAAAATATCCAAAATGGCCAAAATCTTGAAAACAAAGTGGGTTCTACAAAATCAGAATTTCTCCCGTGGGCCCCACGTGACCATTTCCGAAAATAAAATTCCATAATTCTCTAATATTCCAAGAAGTCCGAATACCAAATCTGGGAATCCAATTCCCATTAACGAACCTTTTTCCTTCACAAAAACCGGAAACTTTTCCGTGAAAAAAAAATCACCTCTTTCTTCCTTTCCAATCTCAATGTCGTATTCTCGTACGTACGTCCTCGCATACATACCCTGGAACTACGGGGTATAACAAACATAGTATACCAAGACTTAATAAATCCACTAAGTCCATAATTCTAATGAAAAATAATTCCATTACTAGAATTAATTCTTGTCATCACATTAAACTCGAAAATTTTCCGTATAAGGAAATGTAAAAATCCTTTCCTTTCGACATTCCAATCTTAATTCTATAATCATGTTCTTGAATTACGGGGTGTAACATTCTTCCCCCCTTAGAAACATTCTTCCCCCCTTAGAAACATTCGTCCCCGAATGTTCTTTCGGAGTCCAATCTAATTAGATAGTGACATAGTCTCCTTTTACTACACCCTTCATACAACATATGCCACTAATGGCCACATAACAATACTTATGCTAAGATGTCAACCTTGGCACTCACGAAGCCAACTAGTCCATACTCATAATGACCTCAAAGTCCGTCATAATCATCTCTACTAGGTCTACTAGGGTCTGACGACTGTATCATCACCGGGCAAATCTCATATACCCGCTCAGCTATCACCCAAACACTCACGGGTGTAGTTACCTCGAAAGGTTCTTATGGATTCAGGCTCTATTCCTTTAAACTTGGTTGTTATCTTTCTTACTGGTCGTACTCTTTCCGTACTTCCAACTCATACTAGCATACATACATAACTTCCATACCGATTCTGGCCTCTAATATTTGGAGTTACTCTTTTAAACAACATAAGGCCATTTCCGACTCCCACGACCTGGTTCCGGTGGAACGCATCCACGAACCCGTAAAACAATTAACTAGACTTGGGCCTTGCACCCTCGTGACCCTATCACGTAGCGGAACTACTACCAACCGATCCTACTCCATTTCAAACTATGAGGCGACCCGTAACAGGTACTCACCCCGACCCGCCGTCGCACTTAACTCTTACCCTTAGTCTGAATAAAATCTTATTGCCCGAGAAGGCCTTATATATACCTAAGGTCTCGGCGGTTATCAATATTCTTAGGCTCGCAATTTCCATGCTCCAAGCCTACCTTATCAGTCCCCCCATAAATGGGTACAAAAACTTCTCATAATACCATAATTGTGTCGTCTTGATCACAACAACCATTACTTACTCTATACGGACCTCATCCGTATAATTCTCTTAAGCCTACCACGTAGCTTAATATATTAACATGGTATTCCATTAAGTTCTTAACATGACTTCTTAAGGGTTCACTGCCCTATCGCATGCTTCATCCTTTCCCAATTATCCCAAAATAAAACATAAGACCTTGGCGAGAATTCATTAACCGTTCCATACATTCCCGGTATCTAGTTAGTCTTTACCAACTCCTGGTAATCTAAAATCATTCTAGGCAACACGCGTCTGACCCTCATACATAACTCCGTATAGATGTATGTCACAATATCAACTATACTATAATCATTACCAACCTGAATACGCAATCCACATAGTCCTTCCCGGTCATCGCTTTCTCGCAATCAACATAACTCGTTAGGGAGAGATGACCCTAACAACACAAATTTATCGCGATCGATACCACTTTTGTCACGACCACCGGGCATGATCGGTGCCCTACCCGCACCCTTATACTCATACAACATAATAAATCATGAAGATAAATAACACTTTTTTAAACTAAGGCCAACCCAATAAGGTCGCCATAACATAAAAATTACCCGAAAGTGGTCTACATCGTTAACAATGTAAAACAACTCTAGCTAGTCCAAATTTACGATGAATACGCACTCTAAGATTTGGATAAATGCTATGACGGGACAAGGCCCCGCCATACCCCTGAATATACATAACCATGACGACAAGCTCTGGAACATTGGAGTCATCTCAAATGCTGAACCAGGATCCTAAGCTCGCGGATCCACAATCAGGTACCTAAACTCGCGGACATTTAACGCAGCTTCCGGCGGGTCAAGACAACAGTACCAAATATGGAACGAAAATATGGTACAAGAAACAAATCATAATCAGCATAAAAGAATGACAGGCAAGTATAAAAAGTAAATACCGTGATCCTACCGTGTCATTACCATCTCGTGAAATTAATCGTACCTTATTATCTTTTCCCATTTTTACATAAAAGTTATACTCACATTCTTACGTACATGCTTAGGAAAAACCGTCAAGTTCATTACCATATAACTTACTTACCTTGCATAACATAATCCGGCCCTTTTTACGAGGACGCCATATCGCCGACCCATTTCGGGACGCGATAATGTCATATAGTTCGCCCATAAAGGTATATTGCCCGACCCATTTCGACGCGATAATGTCATATAGTTCGCCATAAAGGTATATCGCCGCCCATTTCTCGACGCGATAATGTCATATAGTCCGCCATAAAGGTATATTGCCGCCCATTTCTCGACGCGATAATGTCATATAGTTCGCCATAAAGGTATACTGCCCGGCCCATTTCTGGGACGCGATAATGTCATATAGTCTGCCCATAAAGGTATACTGCCCGGCCCATTTCTGGGACGCGATAATGTCATATAGTCTGCCCATAAAGGTGTACTGCCCGACCCATTTCTGGGACGCGATAATGTCATTATAAAATCCGCGAATTTAACCCAATGTACTACGTACCTCTACTCCTTTAAAATGACTCTTTTTCAAATAAAACTTCCAAGATACTAATAACCGTAGTATCAAGTCATATCTACTTTTCAAGACAAGTCACAATACCTTTTAGAAATACATTTATAGGCTTCTAAATCAAGTGACTTCTTTCTTAAAAACCTTAAGCAATTGGTACCTTTAAAACAATTTGCCCTTCTTTATTTCAAATCATTTCTTTGCTTACATTACTGAAGAAAACAATTCTTTTAGCCTTCCATAAAGTTGTTATAACCAACTTCCCATAAAGCCGTTATAACTCTTTATGTCTTAGACAAATTCATTCCTTTTATAACCAAGAGACTTATACTTTCAAATCAAATCACATAGCTTTCAAAATACTTCAAGTCTCTTAACTTTTGAAATCAAGTCTCTTATCTTTAAAATGACAAGAAATCAATTCTTTCCAAATCAAGTATTCTATACTTTTAAATCAATTCATTTCTTCCTTTAAGAATCAAGTCCCATAACTTGAAAAATAAAGTCCCTTAACCCTTTAAAAATTTGATGTTCATAGTCTTAAAACTTCATACGTAAATTCTTATAAATTAAGTAACATATACTTTGGTGCGTTGTGAATAAGTTATACTTATTTATAACGATCTTAATCGAGTAGCCATGATCTAGAAAATGTAATACAATTTTGTCTTATCTTAGCTTCTATGCAAATGGAGAATTCTACTCATTTTAACTTAATTGATTGTCATTACATTTTCCTTTATTAACGCTGCAGTGACTTGTTCGATTCTTATTCTCATTTGTGCCGTAACTTAGCCAAGTCAACTTGGCTCCAAATACCTCCTAACGACTCTTACCAACATCCCCCATAAGACTTGGTAATAACTTAGGATAACTTAGACATAACCTTTACGTAGAGTAAATCAACATACATACCTCTTAACTTCTAAGAGTAGAAGGAATCATGAAATAGTACTACATGTATATTCCATACATAGAATCATGTCAAAAGAAGGAAGAGATTCACATACCTCGCGACGATTATCGACAAATAGCAAAATGCTCCAAAGTACTTCAACCTTGATAGCTATTACATCCTTCAAGTAGAATACGCTATACTTAGTACTTCAACCTATAATGGCCATAATACGTCCATTAACCTTTAGCTTCGAACGTAGAATATTCTAAGTGCAAAGTCACTAAATTCTACGGAAAATCGGACATCACTTCCTTTGTTTCTACATACTTTGCCACCTTTTTTAAGGCTGATCGGTGTATTTTATATACACCTTTTGAGTCAGTTTTAGTTAGTCTTTTGTCCCGTTTTGCACATATAAGTGTCGTATTAGGATAGTTTTCTTTTCTTTTGAGTCAAAATGGTTAAAATGGCCAATTGGCGGAAAAGGAGCTAAAAGATGGCGAAAGAGGAGATTCCAGAGCTAAAAACAGAGAAAGTGGCGAACGAGGATGAAACCCAGACCAGCGCCGCGGAGCCTCCTGCAGTTAGAAGCAGTGTCGCGGCGCCCACTATCCAGAGAGGCTGCAGAAGACTCAGCGCCGCGGCCATGTCGCCGCAGTGCGCAGGCCGCGGTGCCTAAACATCCGAGAGTTACTGAAGTTGCATGGCGCCGTGCGCCCAGTAGAATCGGCCGCGGCGCCAAATCATCCGACGGATTGCAGAATTTCCGGCACTGGCGCTGTCGCAGCATGCTGGCGCACGCTGAAAAAATAAGTTTTTCAGACGAATTTTGGGCCAGGCCTGCAGGGAAAAGTTGAGGCGGTTTTCAGCCTATAAAAGGAGAACCCTAGGCAGTTTTTAAGGGTTCCCCTTCTTGCACAACACAAGGCTTTCTTGCTTGGAGATTGGAGACCATAGTTTAGTAAATTTCTTTTCATTTTCTTGTTTTTATTTCAATTTTTATGAAGAACATGGGATTAGTTCTTGTCATGTCAATGACTAGGAACTAATTCCTCTATAGTGCTTTCCATGTTGAATCTCTAGAAACTTATGTTATGATTTAATGCATGCTTATGGTTATTCTTCTTCTTGTTGAGATCTAGCCAATATTTGAATTGAATGCTTGGTAGTTAATTGACAACTAATTATCACTATATGATTTCTAATCAGACTCCGAAAGGAGGGGATTGTGAATATGCTGTAAGTTGGGTAGACATTCTTGGATTGGGGATGAAAATACCTCAATTATTTATGTAGCGTTAATGAGAGGCTTAAAAACCCTAATTTTGCGCATGGTGCGTGACGGTTAACTAGGTTTTTGTTCTTAATCCTCCTATAGAGTTATCCTTATCACCGAAAGGTAGGTAAGGTGCAATACTGGGGTTGAGTGTTTATATAACCCTAACGGGAGTATAAAACGATTTCGTAAACCTGTTTTCTCCAAAAGAAGAAGACCATAAGTTATTGCATTAATAAGTAACATAAGCGGATAGTGAGGAGACGTGGAAGCCCTATTCTCATCACCACTAAAGTAAACCCTTATAGTTAAATAACTTTTATAATTCTTAGTTATAAACAACAAATCCAAATATCAATTTATCAAATAGATACCAAAAGATAGATAGTTGATAATTGAATCCTAATCCTTGTGGACGATATTCGGTCTTACTAAGACTATATTACTTGTTACGATAACGTGCACTTGCGTTAAAGTGTGTGCATCTTTTCGCGCATCAAAGGCCGAATTCAATAACCAAACACGCCACATTTAAGGCCCAACAATTCAGCTAACCAAAGGGGATTACACGCCTTAACAAGACGTGTAAAATTTTGCCCCAAAACCATACCAAAACAGCCCATAAAACAGCCCCTAAAACAGTCCATAATTACTATAACGAGGGTGGAATGTGAGGCCTTTCAACGCCTTTCCACACCCTTATTCCTTCGGGGTTTTCATTAGCAATCTACTACATTAAACATGAAATATAGGGGCTGATTTTCCAGCATACAACACGTCTAAAGCAGTCCCTAAAAACTGCACGACAATATCCAACAGTTTTATAGATTCTACGGCAACAACTAAAATCCGATAACATGAAGTTTTTGGCGCCGTTGTCGAGGATTAGGCATAGTTCAATATCAAATTTGTCTATTTTTAATTTCTAATTTGGTTTTTAATTTTCACTGTTATTTTTAATTTTTACGTTTTTTTTAATTATTTTCAGAAAATTCGAGGTACCGTGATTGGTTGTTTATTTTTGATCTATTTCAGGAAACCAGTTTATGCGAAGGAGAAGAGGAGCAGACACTCTTGTTCCATTCAATCCAGAGATTGAGAAAACCTGCAAACAGAACAGAAAGAATCAGCGGATTGCAACTTTGATAGAGATGGACGGTGGTCAAAACAATAACATGATGAGAGAAGGGTTAGCAGAAATCAACCTAACCCAGGAGTGCCTCGGCAAGTGCCAATAGACGTGGAGGAGAGAGTCCAAATCCAGCCAGAAAGGAGTTTGGGGGACTATGGTCGCCTGAGTGAATGGAGCACGACATGCATTAGGCTCCCCGCAATAGAGCCAACAACTTCGAGATAAAACCGATTCTCGGCATGGTACAAAGACACATCGCAATTCGAGGATCGCCATCTGAGGATCACATATGCACATAGCTAATTTCTTGGAGCTATGTGCAACTTTCGATATAACGCGTTCATCGATGATGCCGTCAGATTGAGGCTCTTTCCCTTCTCACTCAGGGATAGAGCAAAAGTATGGTTGAATTCCCTGCCGGCCGATTCGATTTTTACATGGTAAGAGCTGGCACAGAAATTTCTAGCCAAGTTCTTTCCCCCGTGTAAAGCATCAAAACTGAGAGGGGAGTTGAACAACTTCTACCAAGCAGATGGAGAGTCCTTATATGAAGCTTGGGAAAGGTTCAAAGATTTACAGAGAAAGTGCCCACACCATTGCATTGAGTTGTGGAACTTGGTCCACATCTTCTACAACGGGCTGAGCAGTACAACCAGAACCATTATAGATGCAGCAGCAGGTGGAGCATTCATGAGGAAAATAGCCCACGACGCTCATGAGCTATTAGAAGATATGGCCACCAACAACCATGTCACAGAAGAGAGGTCGACAAGTGGGAGAAGAACAGTGGGAGTCCACGAAATAGATGCTATTGCTGCCTTGAATGCCCAAGTGGCCCTTCTAGCGAAACAGTTGCAGCAACATACAGTGTCAGTGAATGCGGTACAGATGCCTAAAAGCTATGAGATATGTGCGCCCACATACATTCGATAGGTGTCCTTCACCGATCCCAACAATATACCAAATGAGCAGCGTAATGTCAGCCGTAGGTAATTATCGAGGCAACAAAACAACCCTTACTCCAACACTTATAATCGGTGGAGGAATCACCCAAATTTCATGGAGAGAGAGACCAGGCGCAGAATCAATACCGGGGCAGCAAAATCAATACGAGGCGATGCAACCAAAGCAGAATCATCACCACTTCATTCAAGCCCCACACCTCAGCTCAATGCACCGGTTCAAAGAAAAGCCGACGAAGTAAGCGGATGGCGACTTGCCAACGCCTTGACGCGATTCATGAAGCTAAATCCTCGTTCAGGAACTTGGAAACACAAGTGGGTCAGCTAGCAAAGCAGGCAAACAGCAGGCCACAGGGGACATTGCCAAGCAATACAGAGGTAAATCCGAGGGAGCAGTGTGGTTGAGAAGTGGAAGACATTGGAGTAGCACCTCAACCAAAGAGAGTTGAGAAGACAGAGTTAGAAAAAGAGAAGGTGATTGAACTCAGCCCAGTAGTAGAGAAAACTCCAGAGAAGGAGTATACAAAGAAGATCCCTTTCCCCCAGAGACTACAACGAAAGACGGTTGATAAACAATTCTCCAAATTTTTGGAGACATTCAGGAAGCTGCATATCAACATACCTTTCATAGAAGCATTAGAGCAGATGCCCTCCTATTTCAAGTTTATGAAGGAAATATTGGGGAAGAAGAAGAAGTTGGCGGAGTATGAAATAGTAGCACTGACAGAGGAGTGTAGTGCTATCTTGCAGAAGAAGTTGCCACCAAAACTAAAGGATCCAGGAAGCTTTACACTACCTTGCACAGTGGGCAGGGTAACTTGCAACAGAGCTGTGTGATTTAGGGGTAAGTATAAATCTAATGCCCTTATCAGTATTTAAAAGATCGAGTTGGTGAGGCCAAACCAACCACAAGAAGCCGTGGCCGGCGACGATGCTGGTTAATCCAAGAGGCAAGATCGAGGACGTGATTGTGAAAGTAGGAAAATTCTTCTTTCCTGCAGACTTCCTCATTCTTGATATGGAAGAAGATGCGGAAATCCCTATCATATTGGGGAGGCCATTCCTAGCAACGGGGAGAGCTTTGATTGATGTTGAAAGAGGAGAGTTAACATTAAGGGTGGAGAATGAAGAAATGGTGTTTAAAGTTTTTAAACACGTCATTGACCCACCAACCATGAGTGGGAGCTTTGCAATCAGCACCATCAAACCCCTCTGCGAGCCAATACAAGTCAACCAAGAGAGATGAGCCCAAGAAAGCAGGCATGGTTTGCCGAAATTCCACTAAAAGAGGTATGTGTTCCTGAACTCCCTCTTACTGATAATGCTAAGAAGAAAAGAAGAAAAAGAAAACGCAAAATGTGGAGGAAATGGATTAGTTGGGGGCTTGATCCACCCCACGGTTATTAAAGCTAAGGAACTTGCGTCCGTCTAAAAGACGTTAAAGACAGCGCTACTTGGGAGGCAACCCAACGTTTTCAATTATGTTATTTCAATTCCTGTCTTTAGTTTATTTTGTTTTGTCTAGAACAATCTCACGATCTTCGGTTCTAGTGTTTGTGTTGTGATTAACAGGTATAGGCAAATACATTGAAGGGCGAAGAACTGAAGAAAAACGAGGATTTCCAGAAAAGCGGGTAAGCGCCGCGGCTCCCAGGAGCAGGGCCGCGGCGCCAAAAGAGCTGTAGAGGCGCTGAAGTTTAAGTGCCGCGGCGCCCAGGAGCAGAGCCGCGCGTAAATCTAAAATATGCCAAGTTTTAGCCATGCGCTACCAGAATGTGGCCGCGCAGAAAGTCCCGAAGGAGTTCAAGATCAGCCGCGGCTAGCTAACATGGCGCCTAAGTGGAAATCCAGAAACTTAAAACGCCCAGAAACCAGATCTTTCCCCAATTCCAATTTCAAAAACCTAACTCTCCCTCTCAAAAAACCCACGAAATTCCAAATATTTGCCCACAAATCCTCCACAAATCCAATCCAACCACAACCAAAACTCTTAAATTCCTAAAAACCCTTAGCTATCTCAAACAACGAAGCTCCATTCCATAGCCTCAAACCAACAATTGAAACAAGAACATCTTGAATCTTCTCATAAAAAGGTAATCTTTTTCTGTTCTTGAGTCCTTTACTGAAGTCACAGGAGGTAGTAGTTTGAAGGAGTATTGTAGTTGAAGTAGTTTGGGTACTGAAAAGTTGATTGTGAAGTTTGGAGAAAAGAGTAGAAAAGGAGTGTGAGTATTTGGTAGAAAAGTTGAAGTTTGGGGGTGTTGTGTTCGCTGCTAGTTGTTGATTGTGTAGGAAACATTTGTGCCACTAAATTGTAAGCTGTAGAACTTGTTTTAAAAATGTCCACCAGAAAGAGAAGAGCCTCAGCCTCCACCCCAATCCCACAATACGATGACACTAGGTTTGTGAGCTATCAAGCCTTCCAAAGATACAAAAAGCTTGATACCAGACCCTTAATACCGGAAAAGGGGAATGGACTATCAGAGGGAGTCATATGGGGAAGAAGATGTTTATGAGCCCATTCGGGCAATGATTGAGTTAAGGGAGTGGAGGAGATTTGTAAATCCGGGGAAGATAGCACCAATGAACACAACAATGGTGCGTGAATTCTATGCCAACTTTCCGGAAAAGGTGGAAATGGGATGCTTTGTAAGGGGAGTTCATGTGCCTGTGACAACAGAGGATGTAAATGCACAATTGAAGACGGTTGATGTTGAAGAAAGAAGTGAGTGGAATCACTTTAGAACATGGTCTAGAAGCACCGACCGCATCGACTGGAATGCCGTTGCAGACACCGTGAGCTACCATGGGGCTGTTTTTGATATTGGAAGAAATGGATCAAGAGCACTGAACAGGTGCCAATTCAACAAAGCAGCCAAAGGTTGGCTATATTTCGTTAGCGCCCGCATGATTCCATCCACGCACTTCACCAGAGTGCCAGAGGATATGATTAAACTGATATATGGAATTATGAGGGGAATGACGATTGATGTGGGGAAAGAGATAGTGCAGAGCATTGAAGAAATCAGCAGGTTGGTGACAACAGGTGGATTGGGACACGACTCACTTATCACTAGTCTATGCGCCTTCCGAGGGGTCCCAACCCTACCCACTGACATGTAACGCCCCGAACCCGGGCCCGTTACTGGTGCCTTACCCCGGGCACCCTAGTGATACAACATCAGAGAAAACCAGCGGAAAATAAAACACGAGTCATGAAACAAGAGATATAATAATTAAACAGGCCAACCAAAACAGTTGCCTTCAGTATATACATAAAAACCCGAACAGTTATCCTTTTTACAAACCCCGCCACAACAAAGCATGCACTCTAATATTTACAACAACTATGACGGACAGTGGCCCGCCATACCCCGAATGCAATGTACAAGAACCTACAACTCAGTGGAAACATACCAAAGATAAGCCTCCAAGGAACGGAGCTTTCCAACACGCTGAAATGAGATCCTAAGAGCGGATCCACGATCGATGTACCTCTACCGCGCAGATTGAACGCAGCCAAGGAGGTCAAGACAACAGTACCAAGTATGTGAAATCACAACATCGTAAATGAAATCATAATAGCCTAAAAAGGTGAGACATGTATGATAACCAAAATACAAGACGCAACATAAAAGCCAAGTCGTGACTCACGCCTCAAAGTCACCACTAAATATAACTATGGGTCTCACGCCCACAACATTCATCATGTTCGCATCATGGCCGCATGCCCCGAATCTCGTGACGGTGTAGACATGTCCATGATGCAACAATAATAAGGCCGCGTGGCCACATGCCCCCGGAATCAGACGGTGTAGACATGCCCATGTAACCTCAATAACAATATATCATGGTCAACCCGCCGCACGGCCACACGCCGGAATCTTGACGGTAGACACGCCCATGTTGCGAATAACCATATATCGGTAATCAACCCGCCGCACGGCCGCATGCCCTAATCTCAGACGTGTAGACACGCCCACGTGACATCAACAACAAGACAAGAATCAAAATGGAAACATACCCGTGGAATTCTCCATCACCGCCAAAGACGCCCAAGTAAGTTCTCAACAAGTCAACCGACTTCATCGAGAGACGCCAGAATACGTAAATACCACACTTGCACAACAAAGGCTATCATCACAAGCATAGGCAAGTTTCACAACAACAAGCATAGGCAAGTTTCACAACAACAAGCATAGGCAAGTTTCACACAACTCAAAGTACTTTCATTTTATGTCAAAGTCCGGGTTTTAACCCTAAAGTACTACGTACGTTAAATTCTTTAAAAGAGATCCATTACTTTTATCAAAGTCACCCGATAATTCGTAGTATTAGAATGACCAACCCACATTCCTTTTCAAAATCAAGTAACAACATTCTTTTCCTAAGTTCCAGTTTGCCTAGTTTCAATTACTCAAGCTTCTCATTTTCAAATGGTTTCATAGTTCCCAAACTTAATCACTTGATTCCGTTTTAGAACAATTGAGTAATATATGTCTCACGTGAGAGTAGGTTATTCTTGTTTACAACATTCTTATTACAGCAGCCATGATCTAGAAAATGTAATATCATTTTGTCTTATCTTAGTTTCTATGCAGATGGAGGTTTCATCGGTTTTAATAATACAATTCATTAGTCGAAGACGTGTTCCTTTATTTACGCCGCAGTTGGTCCTGTCGATACACATTCTCGATTTCCAAATCAAGAAACATTATCCCTTTAAAAAAACCAAGTACTCATTACTCACGAATGAGGTTTCACACAAACATTCACATTAAAACAAATAAGTTAAGTCTCTTATCTTATAAGATCAAGTCTCTTAACTTCCATGAGATCCCCCTGTTTGTTTGGAGTGCCTCAGGCCTTAGCAAAATTGCATCACGCGTAGGGAAACCCCTCTACACGGATCAATTTACCAAGGAAAGGTCTAAGATGAACTATGCAAGTGTGTTAGTGGAAGTTGATGTTAGTAAGAAACCGGTCACAGAATTTGGAGTTAAACTACCCGACAATCGAAGATACGTCCAAAAGGTCCAATATGAAAACTACCCTGATTATTGTTACCATTTTATCTCTTTTGGTCATAATCATTTGAAGTGCAAGATCCTATTGCAAAACAACTCCTCGTGAAGCCCTAATTTCGATTTGCTTTAGCCCCGACTTGCAAAGGAGCCGATTCCTCTAGCCTGGCCATTCTTTGTCATGGTCACCCTAGCCCCTTTATCTCGATCCACCAACCCTCATCTTCCCGTAGGATGTTCTATCTTAAAGGATGCTGGAATGTTGTGCAACTGCACCGCATATACCCTAAGTGTTGGGAAGCTCAATCTCATTATACCACCTACGGCCTGTCTGCTCACCGAACTTACTGTTCCCATGGATGATTTAACGGTTCAGCTACCCGACATTGCTATTACGCATCAAAAGGGGATTGAAATGAACACCATGGAATCGAGAATAACACACCTTTAAACCCGCACACTACTTCAGATGTGAGTTCTCGGAATTCTATCAAATACCCAACCCAACAACTAGTTGCATTATCTTGGAACACGGTGAACACACCAACTTTGAATCACCCGCCTTGGCTCCTAAGGATAAAATGAAGGTCGACAGAGGTTACAACAAGAAGGATTACCACCTAGCAAGAAAAGTGAAGCGCGGAGGACCCCTAAACCTCCATGGTTTCCTAATGAAAATCCTTTGTTGGAATGCCCGGCATCGCTGCCTTGCAAAACATCATTATGATTTCATCCACTCTTGTAAAATCACCTCCGAGTGATCACCCATTCCCCTCCTTCATCTCTTGTTTTTACGTTGAGGATTGAGAACCCTCAATGATTGATTGTAAGATTTCAGTTCTTTTATTATTAATATTACCATTTACCTGATCAAAAAAAAAAAGTCTCTTAACTTCTAACATCAGTAAACCATTTTCTTTACCTCTCTTAAGACATTATACCTAACTCCCCATAAAGCTAGTATAACTCTTTTTAAAACCTTTAAAACCAAGTGTTACTCTCCCTTCAAAACGATTTATAAATCTTTTGAAATACAAGAAGTTCTTTATTATAACAAGCCGCTTATAATTCACATCGCTTACCTTTTAAAACCACAAAGTATTTTTCTTACCTACATAAAGTCGTTATAACCAACTTCCCATAAAGCCGTTATAACACTTTATGTTTTAAAAACAATCAAACACGCTAACACACGTACGTCACCGTACTACATAGTTCACACATATCATGCTAGAAGAGATAGGAAGAGGTTCACATACCTCGCGACGATTATCGACAATAAGCAAAAAGCTCCAAGTACTACAACCTTGCTAGCCCTTTCCACTCCTCGAGTAGAATACGCTACTCTTAGTACTTTCACCTATAAAGGCCACAAACGTCTATTAAATTCGGCAACCTTGCTAGCCCTTCCCATCTTTCTACAGAAAATTCAAAGACTCTCCGCCACAACACAGAATCTCTCCTCTATCGAGGCCGGCTACCAAGCCAACCAGGGGTTTATACATCTAACCTGACGTGTACAATTCTACTCAAGAATACTACACAAGTCTCATCGCAATACATCCATGTAATTACAGCCTGGGCCTGTTTCTTTATTCTTCAGCTTAAGTCAAAAGACATTGCCACAATACTAAGTTCTTCTATATATAGTATACTTCAACTATATATATTCTAACATGTAATTTCCATTTACAATAGAAGGACAAGAGTGTTTACCTCGATAAGCCCAAAATTATCCAAGTATAAAGTCGATCCCGAGCAACGCTTAGCTCCTACTCCGAGCGCCCAAACAACCCTTAGAAGTTCTAACCAACTTCTACTTACAACTTCAACAACGGGTGAAGATTTCAGTGGTTTCGTTTTGTGGCTAAAGGAAGTATAATCGTATTTTCTGGGCTTTTGTATGTTGTAACTTGGGAATACTACAAGGTATTTGGGGCCAAGGTATTTGGACATTATAACAATACTAGAGAGTATTTCTATACCACAACAAGGGTATAATACGAAACAACTAGCAGTGGGTGCTCTCGCTAGCACTCACAAAGGGGTAGGGTTTCTACCACAAGGCCTCACAAGGGAAGAGGGGTGGTGGACGAACTACACAAGTGGAGGGAGGAAGAGAACTTCAAGACTTAGGCAATTTGTGGACGAAGAAAGTCTTCACAAAGGGAGCTATTTATAGCCAAGCAAAGGCCAACCAATGGCCAAGATCCATCCAAGTGTTAGGCAAGTGTAAGGCCAAGATTAAGCCACGCAACCTTATCCATCTACCCAAAATATCCTACCAACTCCTTGACCACCAATTCAACACAAAAACGTGCCACACTCCCCATTCTCGTCCGCCAACCTTCACCAATTGAGGTGACAAGTGTCGCCTCTTGTTGGTCCAAAATGTTACGCCTCTAAAAATCCGCAAAATTATAAATGACATAGCCGGAAATTCCCTACGAAAGTCGTGGAAAACGCTTCGTCGAAAAACGACTCTAACCGTGTCAGGCACAAAAGAATTCGCCAAGCCTAAAGAAGTTCGAAAATTCTACGACGCCCCCACGCATATACTCCGAAATACGGTATAACATTCTCCTCCTTAGAAACATTCGCCCGAATGTTCCTTCTAAGACTCAAAATAAACGCGGCCAAGATAGTCTTCACTACTATACTTACGAGAATCAAACATGCCACACCGCCACAAAATAACACGCCAAGAAACCCAAATCCACGCCAACGAGGAACCACCTCGCTTAGCACAAAAGTCCCCACCAAGGTCTAAAATATACTCCTTCGCACCTACATTTCACAAAAGAAACGATCACACGCTCACTTCTCCCCTATCTCGACGCACTTTCTAACACTCGAGCTCTTTCTAGTATCCGCACCACACTTCCACAACGCTTCGCTTTCCAACCCTCGAGTTACTACCTCCAAACTTGGTCATCTTACTACCCTCGATTTCTAAGGCCATTCTCGCCTTCACGAACTGATTCTCGTCGAACATATCTATGAACTCATACGATGGTCATCTAAACTGGGCCTAGCACCTCGTGACCGCCACCGCGGCGACCACCTGCAGCTGACCCTTCCTCGAACGGACGCGGGTTGGCCCGCAACATGGCCCCAACCCGACCCATCAGAGCGCCAACTTCCGCCTCGACACGGACACATCACCGCTGAAGCTACCACTTCCATCTCACACTAACCAGATTTTTAAATCACACTATAGCACAAAGCTATCCGAACATAACACTTAACACCTCATTAACATCAATACATACAAGTATCTACATGTGGTTAAGGATATACTGAAACTAGGCTTCAAGGACCGCTAAAATCGAACTTCCACCGCGACTTCTACCGTGGCCCGCAATCGCTTCTAGTAGTTCAGGTTATCCTACCGCCACACTCGGCCTGACAGTCTCGCCATATGGCCCCGCTGGCCGCAAGAATAACAAGCTCCTCGTACTACGACACTTCAAATGCGGTCTACCAGATCGACCACACCGAGGTAGGTGATCGATTCGCCAACACCCTACTCCTCAACATTCAAACTCGGGAGCCCCGACCGCCCCAATATCCTGCGGTCCCGGCGTCGCGGAGGACCACTCGCAATGGCGAGGTACATAACTAGTTCACGCCGAGGCGGTCCGCTCGAAGTCGCTAAAATATCCGCCGCCTTGGCCTTCTTCACGAAAGCGTCCACCTGCCGATCTTCGCGCCTCGCACCCAAGTGCACGAGCTCGAACGCGGCAATGTCCATGCCCACAAGAGAAACACCCGCACAAGACTCGCCATATAATCATCTAGCCCTGACGTAGCGATGCACTTATCCTCCATATTCGCAATGCGCAGGACATATCGAGCCAAAGAATCGAACTCGACATTGTACTCCCGACAAGGCGCTCTCTCTCGTCTCAAGAATAAAATGTGTCACTGCGTTCTCCTCATCTGCGAGGCAAGAAGTGCGAGAAAAGCCCCGAAAACTCATCCCATATCACTGAGGCATGCTCTCCCGAAAGCTCCCACGAATCAAACCAATCGATCGCGGATCACGCACTGATGCGAACCGGGCGTCACAGACTCGGTCTCAAGCCTTGATCACCCGTGATGATCCTTCAGAATCGACGGATGAACTCCTCGCGATCATCCTCGTGCCTCACCCATAAAACTCGGGCTACAACTCGTAAAGTCCCGTAGCCTCAAACTATTCGCTTCGTGCACCACAAAGCCGCTGAACCGAATCGCCAGATTCCACTGCTCTCATATCGCCACAACTCGCCAATAATCGCCATCTCTCGCGACCCATCTCCCGCCTGCATCGCGGACCGAGGCTCGTATCAGAGTCTCACGCCCACGGCCGCGCTCTAAACCTCGTTGTGCCGGGCGGCGCGCGAAACTCGCCGTCGGCACTGCGCTCGTATCGACCGCGCTCGCGCTCGCATTCTCAGATCCCACTAGCGCCTCCTCACGCTTTGCCCTTCGGGCACTGTCGCCGCGCGAGGCATAATCGTAAAATGAAACACATCGCAGGGTCCAACTTACAACTCACTTCTAAGGCACGATCTCGTAATGAAGAATAGAAACCAATCTACATGTCCTATAGCCTCCTCGACATAGACGTGGTGCACAACACACCGATAATCAAGACTCTACTAGACACGGTCAGAGACACTTTCCGAGGACTAATCGCTCGATACCACTTTGTAACGCCCAACCCGGCTCACATCGTGCCTTACCCGGCACCCTAGTGATACAACATCGAGAAAACCAATGGAAAATAAAACACGAGTCATGAAACAAGAGATATAATAATTAAACAAAGCAACCAAAACAAATGCTTTCAGATATACATAAAAACCCGAATAGCTTATCCTTTTTACAAACCCCGCCACAACAAAGCATGCACTTAAGATTTACAACAACTATGACGGACAGGTATTCGCCATACCCCGAATGTACAAGAACCTACAACTCAGTGGAAACATACCAAAGATAAGCCTCCAAGGAACTGAGCTTTCCAACACGCCAAATGAGATCCTAAGAGCGGATCCACGATCGATGTACTCTACTCGCGATTTAACGCAGCCTCAAGCGAGGTCAAGATAACAGTACTGGCATGTGAAATCACAACATCAGAATGAAATCATAATAGCCTAAAAAGGTGAGACATGATGATAACCAAAATACAAGACGCAACATAAAAGTAGCTAAGTCGTGACTCACGCCTCAAAGTCACCACTAAATATAACTATGGGTCTCACGCCCACAACATTCATCATGTTCGCATCATGGCCGCATGCCCTAATATCAGACGGTGTAGACATGTCCATGATGCAACAATAATAACAAGGCCGCACGCCACACGCCCGGACATCGTGACGGTAGACATGCCCATGTAACCTCAATAACAATATATCGGTGGTCAACCCCGCCGCATGGCCACATGCCCCGGAATATCAGACGGCAGACATCGCCCATGTTGCAAGCATAACCATATATCGGTAATCAACCCGGCCGCACGCCGCATGCCCTAATCAGACGGCAGATACGCCCATGTGACATCAACAACAAGACAAGAATCAAAATGGAAACATACCCGTGGAATTCTCCATCACCGCCAAAGACGCCCAAGTAAGTTCTCAATAAGTCAACCTACTATCGAGAGACGCCAGAATACGTAAATACCACACTTGCACAACAAAGGCTATCATCACAAGCATAGGCAAGTTTCACAACAACAAGCATAGGCAAGTTTCACAACAACAAGCATAGGCAAGTTTCACACAACTCAAAGTACTTTCATTTTATGCCAAAGTCCGGTTTTAACTCCTAAAGTACTACGTGACGTTAAATTCTTTAAAAGAGATCCATTACTTTTATCAAAGTCACCCGACAATTCGTAGTATTAGAATGACCAACCCACAAACCTTTTCAAAATCAAGTAACAACATTCTTTTCCTAAGTTCCAGCTTGCCTAGTTTCAATTACTCAAGCTTCTCATTTTCAAATGGTTTCATAGTTCCCAAACTTAATCACTGATTCCTTTTAGAACAATTGAGTAATATATGTCTCACGTGAGAGTAGGTTATTCTTGTTTACAACATTCTTATTACAAAGAAATTATGATCTAGAAAATGTAATATCATTTTGTCTTATCTTAGTTTCTATGCAGATGAGGTTTCTACCGGTTTTAATAATACAATTCATTAGTCAAGACGTGTTCCTTTATTTACGCCGCAGTTGGTCCTGTCGATACACATTCGATTTCCAAATCAAGAAACATTATCCCTTTAAAAACCAAGTACTCATTACTCACGAATGAGGTTTCACACAAACATTCACATTAAAACAAATAAGTTAAGTCTCTTATCTTATAAGATCAAGTCTCTTAACTTCTAACATCAGTAAACCATTTTCTTTACCTCTCTTAAGACATTATACCTAACTCCCCATAAAGCTAGTATAACTCTTTTTAAAACCTTTAAAACCAAGCTACATTTCCTTCAAAACGATTTATAAATCTTTTGAAATACAAAGAAGTTCTTTATTATAACAAGCCGCTTATAATTCACATCAGTTACCTTTTAAAACCACAAAATATTTTCTTACCTACATAAAGCTGTTATAACCAACTTCCCATATAGCCATTATAACACTTTATGTTTTAAAAACAATCAAACACAGTTAACACATGTACGTCTACCGTACTACATAGTTCACACATATCATGCTAGAAGAGATAGGAAGAGGTTCACATACCTCGCGACGATTATCGACAATAAGCAAAAAGCTCCAAGTACTACAACCTTGCTAGCCCTTTCCACTCCTCGAGTAGAATACGCTACTCTTAGTACTTTCACCTATAAAGGCCACAAACGTCTATTAAATTTTAAACACAAGTTCCCATCTTTCTACGTAAAATTCAAGAAGACTCCCCCGCCACAACAGAATCTCCTCCTCTATAGAGGCCGGCTCCCACCCCAACCCCGGGGGGGGGGGTTTATACATCTAACCGGACGTGTACAATTCTACTCGAATACTACACAAGTTCATCGCAATACACCCATGTAATTACAGCTCACTACTGTCTTTATTCTTCAGGCTTAAGTCAAAAGACATTGCCACAATACTAAGTTCAGTTCTATATATAGTATACTTCAACTATATATATTCTAACATGTAATTTCCATTTACAATAAGGACAAGAGTGTTTACCTCGATAAGCCCAAAATTATCCAAGTATAAAGTCGATCCCGAGCAACGCTTAGCTCCTACTCCGAGCGCCCAAACAACCCTTAGAAGTTCTAACCAACTTCTACTTACAACTTCAACAACGGGTGAAGATTTCCTTGTGGTTTCGCTTTTGTGGCTAAAGGAAGTATAATCGTATTTTCTCGGCTTTTGTATAAGTGTAACCTCGGGAATACTACAAGGTATTTGGGGCCAAGGTATTTGGACATTATAACAATACTAGAGAGTATTTCTATACCACAACAAGTGGTATAATACTAAAACAACTAGGCTAGTGGGTGCTCTGGCCAGCACTCACAAAGGGTAGGGTTTTCTACCACAAGGCCTCACAAGGGAAGAGGGGTGGTGGACGAACTACACAGGGAGGAGGAAGAGAACTTCAAGACTTAGGCAATTTGTGGACGAAGAAAGTCTTCACAAAGGGAGCTATTTATAGGCTGCAAAGGCCAACCAACGGCCAAGATCCATCCAAGTGTTAGGCAAGTGTAAGGCCAAGATTAAGCCATGTGCAACCTTATCCATCTACCCAAAATATCCTACCAACTCCTTGACCACCAATTCAACACAAAAAACGTGCCACACTCCCCATTCTCGTCCGCCAACCTTCACCAATTGTAGGTGACAAGTGTCGCCTCTTGTTGGTCCAAAATGTTACGCCTCTCGAAAAATCCGCAAAAATTATAAATGACATAGCCGGAAATTCCCTACGAAAGTCGTGGAAAACGCTTTCGCCGAAAAACGACTCTAACCGTGTCAGGCACAAAAAGAATTCGGCCAAGCCTAAAGAAGTTCGAAAATTCTACGTACGTCCCCCACGTACATACTCTGGAAATACGGGGTATAACATTCTCCCCTCCTTAGAAACATTCGTCCCGAATGTTCCTTCTAAGACTCAAAACAAACGCGCGCCAGTATAGTCTTCACTACTATACTTACGAGGACAAACCTGTCACACCTGGCCACAAAAATAACATGCGCAAGAAACCCAAATCCACGCCAACGAGGAACCACCTCAGTTAGCACAAAAGTCCCCACCAAGGTCTAAAATATACTCCCTTCGCACCTACATTTCACAAAAGAAACGATCACACGTTCACTTCTCCCCTATCTCGACGCACTTTCTCGAACACTCGAGCTCTTTCTAGTATCCGCACTCACACTTCACAACGCTTCGTTTCCAACCCTCGAGTTACTACCTCCAAACTTGGTCATCTTACTACCCGATTTCCTCTAAGGCCATTCTCGCCTTCACGAACTGATTCGGTCGAACATATCTATGAACTCATACGATGGTCATCTAAACTGCCTAGCACCTCGTGACCGCCACCGGAGGACCACCCAGAGCTGAACCTTCCTCGAAACGGGACGCGGGTTGGCCCGCAACATGGCCCCAACCCGACCCACTGTAGCGCCAACTTCCGCTCCTCGACACGGAACACATCATGGAAGCTACCACTTCCATCTCACACTAACCAGATTTTTAAATCACACTATAGCACAAAGCTATCCGAACATAACACTTAACACCTCATTAACATCAATACATACAAGTATCTACAGGGTTAAGGATATACCTGAAACTAGGCTGCTCAAGGACCGCTAAAATCGAACTTCCACCGCGACTTCTACCGTGGCCCGCAATCGCCTAGTAGTCATGCTATCCTACCAATACACCTCGTGGTAACGACTCCGCCCGGCCCGCATCGTGCCTTACCTCGCACCCTGGTGATACATACATCGAGAAAAATCAGCGGAACATAAAACATGAGTCATTTAACAAGAGATATCATAAATAAACAAAGCAACCAAAAAGCGGTTGCCTTCAGATATACATAAAACTCCGAATAGCTTTAATCTTTACAACCCCGCCACAACAGACTACAGACTTAAGATTTACAACGACTATGACGACAGGCCCCGCCATACCTCAATGTACAAGAACCTACAACTCAGTGGAACACATACCAAAAGATAAGCCTCCAAGAAACGGAACTTCCCAATACGCTGAATCAGGATCCTAAGAGGGGATCCACGATCGATGTACCTCTACTGCGGATTTAACGCACTCGGGCGAGGTCAAGACAACAGTACTGGTATGTGAAATCGCATAATATCAGAATGAAATCATACTAGTCTATATAAAGCAGAGACATGTATGATAACCAAACTACGCTCACAACATAAAACAATCATCACTCCAATATAACTACGGGTCTCACGCCCACAACATCAATCGTTCGTGACATGGCCGCACGCCTCTAATATCGTGACGGTGTATACGTCCATGATGCAACAATAAGACAAAGAATCCAAATGGAAGCATACCCGCGGCGCTATGATCGTGTCGGTATGTCCAAAGGGAAACAATAAGACAACTTTCCAATGGACGATACCCGCAGCGCTACGATCGTGTCGTGATGTCCAAAAGGAAATCACAAGCGCGATAATCGAACGGAAACATACCCGCAGCGCCACGATCGTGTCGAGATATCCAAAGCGATTAACCACAAGACCTTAACCAAAATGGAAGCATACCCGCGCGCTACGATCGTCGTGATGTCCAAAGCGATTAACAACAATAATACTATCAACAGAACGCATCTGGAATTTCTCCACATCGCCAAGACATCCAAGTAAGTTCTCAACTACCAACCGACCTCTATCGAGACGCCAGAACACGTAAACACAACGCTTGTACAATAAAGGCTATCATCACAAGCATAGGCAAGTTTCACAACAACAAGCATAGGCAAGTTTCACAACAACAAGCATAGGCAAGTTTCACACAACTCAAAGTACTTTCATTTTATGCCAAAGTCCGGTTTTTAACCCCAAAGTACTACATACGTTAAGTTCTTTTAAAAGAGATCCATTATCGTTATAAAAGTCACCCGATACCCGTAGTATTAGAATGACCAACCCACCTTCTTTTTCAAAATCAAGTAACAACATTCTTTTCCTAACTTCCACTTGCCTAGTTTCAATTACTCAAGCTTCTCATTTTCAAATGGTTTCATAGTTCCCAAACTTAATCACTGATTCCTTTTAGAACAATTGAGCAACATATGTCATATATGTGAGTAGTTTATTCTTGTTTATAACGATCTTATTACAAAGACCATGATCTAGAAAATGTAATATCATTTTGTCTTATCTTAGCTTCTATGCAGATGGAGGTTTCTACCGGTTTTAATACAACACATCATTATTCAATACATTTTCCTTTATTAACGCCGCAGTGGTCCTGTCGATACACATTCGATTCCCAAATCAAGAAACATTATCCCTTTAAAACCAAGTACTCATTACTCACGAATGAGGTTTCACACAAACATCCACATTAAAACAAATAAGTTAAGTCTCTTATCTTATAAGATCAAGTCTCTTAACTTCTAACATCAAGAAACCATTTTCACTTACATGGTCGTTATAACTAACTTCCCATAAAGCTATTATAACACCCTATGTTTTAAATCAACCAAATCACTTAGCACATGTACGCTCACCGTACTACATAGTTCACAACAATCATGCTAGAAAAGATAGGAAGAGGTTCACATACCTCGCGACGATTTATCGACAATAAGCAAAATGCTCCAAGTACTACAACCTTGCTAGCCCTTTCCACTCTCGAGTAGAATACGCTACTCTTAGTACTTTCACCTATAAAGGTCACAAACGCCTATTAACCCCAAAACACAAGTTTTCTATCTTTCTAAAGAAAATTCGCAAAGACTCCCCGCAACAACAGAAATCTCCTCCTCTATCGAGGCGGCTACCAAGCCAACCAGTGGGTTTACACGCCTAACCGGACGTGTACAATTCTACACAAGTCTCATCGCACATACCCCTATGTAAATACAGCTTGATTCGGTTCTTTATTCTTCAGCTTAAGTCAAAAGACATTGCGAATACCAAGTAGTTCTATATATAGTATACTTCAACTATATATTCTAACAAACATGTAATTTCCAATTACAATAGAGGACAAGATAATTACCTCGATAAGCCCAAAATTATCCAAGTTATAATGTCGATCCCGAGCAAGGTTTAGCTCACCCGCGCCCAAACCACTCCAAACAACCCTTAGAAGTTCTAACTAACTTCTACTCAAATACTTCAACCAACTACGAAGATTTCCTTGGTTTCTGTTTGAGACTAAAAGGACAAAAGGTAGTATTTCCGACTTCACGAAAGAGGTATCTTGGAATACTACAAGGTACAAGGCTAAGGTATTTTGGGCATTATAACAATACTGAGGAGTATTTCTATACCACAACAAGGGTATTATACGAAAACAACTAGGCTAGTGGGTACCCTACGCCAAGACACCACAAAGTGGAGGTAGGAGGCCCTCGGCCAAGACTCTCAAAAGAGGGGGGGGGATGAGTTGGACGAACTCAACACTAGAGGAGGGAGGGATTTTTAGGCTTGGAAGGTTTCATTTGTGGATGAAGAGTTCATCAACATAAGGGGGGTATTTATAGCAAAACCAAAGACCAACCAAGTGGCCAAGATCCTTCCAAGTGTAAAGCAAGTGTAAGGGCAAGATTAAGCCAAGTGCACCCTAAACCCTACTCCACAAAACACTCCACAAAACAATGCACCAAACAAGGCACACTTCAAGGGGCCAATCGGCCAAGGCCAACCCACCTTGACCGTCCCCTCCAAACCGTCAATGAGGGTGACAAGTGTCACCTCCCGCTGGTCCAAAAGGTTTCGCCTCTCTAAAAATCCGCAAAAATACAAAACGACATAGCCGGAATTTTCCTTCGCAAGTTACGCGAAAACGCTTCGTCAAAACGACTTAACCGTGTTGCACAAATGTTATTTCGCCAGCGGTGCCACACGGGGTGACACGTGTCGCCCGATTCGCCAGAATATTTCGTCTTCCAAAATATCCAAAATACCGAAAACTCAAAAACAAAGCGGCTACAAAATCAGAATTTCTCCCGTGGCCCCACGTGACCATTTCCGAATATAAAATCTCAAAATTCTAATATAATATATGAAGTCCAAATACCAAACTGGGAATCCAATTCCCATTAACGAACCTTTTTCTTCACAAATAACCGAAACTTTTCCGCTAAAACTCACATCTTTCTTTCTTTTCAAAATTTTCTCGCACTCGCACGCACGCCCTCACATACATACTCGCAACTACGGGTATAACACCTGATCGGACAGTCTCGTCATATGGCCCTGGCCGCAAGAATAACAAGCTCCTCGTACTACGACACTTCCCAAACGCGGCTACCACATCGACCACACCGGTGTAGGGCATCGATCCGCCAACACCCTACTCCCCGAACATTCAAACACAGGAGCCCCGACCGCTTCCCGAATATCCTGCGGGTCCTGGCGTCGCGGAGGACCACTCGCAATGGCGGAGGTACATAACTAGTTCGCTGGCCGAGGCGTCCGCTCGAAAGTCGCTAAAATATCCGCCGCCTTGGCCTTCTTCTCGCTGAAAGCGGTCCACCTGCCGATCTGCGCTCCTCGCACTCCGCGTACGAGCACGAACGCGCAATGTCCATGCCCGGCCAAGAGAAACACCCGCACAAGACTCGCCATATAATCATCTAGCCCGTGACGTAGCGATGCACCCTATCCTCCATATTCGCAATGTCGCAGGACATATCGAGCCAAAGAATCGAACTCGACATTGTACTCCCGACGCGCCTCTCTGCCTCAAGAACAAAAATGTGTCGCCCGCGTTCTCTCATCTCGCGGAGGCAAGAAGTGCGTGAGAAAAGCCCCAAAACTCATCCCATACTGGAGGCGATGCTCTCCCGAAAGCTCCCACGAATCAAACTAATCGATCGCGTATCACGCACCGATGCGAACCGGCGTCACAGACTGGTCTCAAGCCTTGATCACCCGTGATGATCCTTCAGAATCGACGGATGAACTCCTGCGGATCATCCTCGTGCCTCGACCCATAAAACTCAAGCTACAACTCGTAAAGTCCCGTAGCCTCAAACTATTCGCTTCGCGCACCATGCGCCGCTGAACCGAATCGCCAGATTCACTGCTCATATCTCGCCACAACTCGCCAATAATCGCCATCTCTCGCGACCCATCTCCCTCGCCTGCATCGCGGATCGAGGCTCGTATCAGAGTCTCATCGCCACGGCCGCGCTCTAAACCTCGGTGTTGGCGGCCGCGAAACTCGCCGCCGGCACTGCTCAGTCTTGACCGCTCGCGCTCTCGCACTTTGTATCCCACTAGCGCCTCCTGCCGCTTGCCCTTCTGGCACCGGTCGCCACGCGAGGCATAATCGTAAAATGAAACACATCGCAGGGTCCAACTTACAACTCACTCTAAGGCACGATCTCGTAATGAGAAGAATAGAAACCAATCCTACATGTCCTATAGCCTCCTCGATTATAGATGTGGTGCACAACACACCGATAATCAAGACTCTACTAGACACGGCTCAGACACTTTCCGAGGACTAATCGCTTCGATACCACTTTGTAACGCCCGAACCCGGCCCGCATCGTGCCTTACCCGCACCCTAGTGATACAACATCGAGAAAACCAAAAAAATAAAACACGAGTCATGAAACAAGAGATATAATAATTAAACAGCAACCAAAACAAAGCTTTCAAGATATACATAAAAACCCGAACAGCTTATCCTTTTACAAACCCCGCCACAACAAAGGCTGCACTTAAGATTTACAACAACTATGACGGACAGGCTCACGCCATACCCCCGAATGTACAAGAACCTACAACTCGTGGAAACATACCAAAGATAAGCCTCCAAGGAACGAGCTTTCCAACACGCTAAATGAGATCCTAAGAGCGGGATCCACGATCGATGTACTTACCGCGCAGATGAACGCACTTCGGGCGAGGTCGATGCAACAGTACCAAGTATGTGAAATCACAACATCAGAAATGAAATCATAATAGCCTAAAAAGGTGAGACATGTATGATAACCAAAATACAAGACGCAACATAAAAGTTAGCCAAGTCGTGACTCACGCCTCAAAGTCACCACTCAAATATAACTATGGGTCTCACGCCCACAACATTCATCATGTTCGCATCATGGCCGCATGCCCCCGGAATATCGTGACGGTGTAGACATGTCCATGATGCAACAATAATAACGCCGCACGCCACACGCCCCGGAATCGCAGACGGCAGACATGCCCATGTAACCTCAATAACAATATATCGGTGGTCAACCCCGCACGCCACATGCCCCCGGACATCAGACGGTAGACACGCCCATGTTGCGGTAATAACCATATATCGGTAATCAACCCGCCGCATGGCCGCATGCCCCAATCTCAGACGGTGTAGACAAGTCCATGTGACATCAACAACAAGACATTAATCAAAATGGAAACATACCCGTGGAATTCTCCATCACCGCCAAAGACGCCCAAGTAAGTTCTCAATA
The DNA here is from genome assembly GCA_029844215.1 of Przewalskia tangutica. Lineage (NCBI taxonomy): Eukaryota > Viridiplantae > Streptophyta > Magnoliopsida > Solanales > Solanaceae > Przewalskia > Przewalskia tangutica. Next base: position 54,099,282 of record CM056724.1, read on the forward strand.
AGTCAACCTACTCTATCGAGAGACGCAGAATACGTAAATACCACACTTGCACAACAAAGGCTATCATCACAAGATAGGCAAGTTTCACAACAACAAGCATAGGCAAGTTTCACAACAACAAGCATAGGCAAGTTTCACACAACTCAAAGTACTTTCATTTTATGCCAAAGTCCGGTTTTAACTCCTAAAGTACTACGACGTTAAATTCTTTAAAAGAGATCCATTACTTTTATCAAAGTCACCCGATACCGTAGTATTAGAATGACCAACCCACATTCCTTTTCAAAATCTAGTAACAACATTCTTTCCTAAGTTCCAGGTTTGTCTAGTTTCAATTACTCAAGCTTCTCATTTTCAAATGGTTTCATAGTTCCCAAACTTAATCACTTGATTCCTTTTAGAACAATTGAGTAATATATGTCTCACGAGAGTAGGTTATTCTTGTTTACAACATTCTTATTACAAAGACCATGATCTAGAAAATGTAATATCATTTTGTCTTATCTTAGTTTCTATGCGGATGGAGGTTTCTACTGGTTTTAATAATACAATTCATTAGTCAAGACGTGTTCCTTTATTTACGCCGCAGCCGTCCTGTCGATACACATTCCGATTTCAAATCAAGAAACATTATCCCTTTAAAAACCAAGTACTCATTACTCACGAATGAGGTTTCACACAAACATTCACATTAAAACAAATAAGTTAAGTCTCTTATCTTATAAGATCAAGTCTCTTAACTTCTAACATCAAGAAACCATTTTCTTTACCTCTCTTAAGACATTATACCTAACTCCCATAAAGCTAGTATAACTCTTTTTAAAACCTTTAAAACCTAGCGTTACTCCCTTCAAAACGATTTATAAATCTTTTGAAATACAAAGAAGTTCTTTATTATAACAAGCCGCTTATAATTCACATCGATTACCTTTAAAACCACAAAATATTTTCTTACCTACATAAAGTCGTTATAACCAACTTCCCATAAAGCCATTATAACACTTTATGTTTTAAAAACAATCAAACACGCTTAACACACGTACGCTCACCGTACTACATAGTTCACACATATCATGCTAGAAGAGATAGGAAGAGGTTCACATACCTCGCGACGATTATCGACAATAAGCAAAAAGCTCCAAGTACTACAACCTTGCTAGCCCTTTCCACTCTTCGAGTAGAATACGCTACTCTTAGTACTTTCACCTATAAAGGCCACAAACGCTATTAAATTTTAAACACAAGTTCCCATCTTTCTACGTAAAATTAGAAGACTCCCCGCCACAACAGAAATCTCTCCTCTATCGAGGCCGGCTACTAAGCCAACCAGGGGTTTATACATCTAACCTGACGTGTACAATTCTACTCGAATACTACACAAGTCTCATCGCAATACACCCTATGTAATTACAGCTCGATTCTGTTCTTTATTCTTCAGCTTAAGTCAAAAGACATTGCCACAATACTAAGTTCATTCTATATATAGTATACTTCAACTATATATATTCTAACATGTAATTTCCATTTACAATAGAAGGACAAAGAGTGTTTACCTCGATAAGCCCAAAATTATCCAAGTATAAAGTCGATCCCGAGCAACGCTTAGCTCCTACTCCGAGCGCCCAAACAACCCTTAGAAGTTCTAACCAACTTCTACTTACAACTTCAACAACGGGTGAAGATTTCCTTAGGGTTTCGTTTTGTGGCTAAAGGAAGTATAATCGTATTTTCGGGCTTTTGTATAAGTGTAACCTTGGGAATACTACAAGGTATTTGGGCCAAGGTATTTGGACATTATAACAATACTAGAGAGTATTTCTATACCACAACAAGGGTATAATACGAAACAACTAGGCTAGTGGGTGCTCTCGGCTAGCACTCACAAAGCGGTAGGGTTTCTCGCCACAAGGCCTCACAAGGGAAGAGGGGGTGGACGAACTACACAAGGAGGGAGGAAGAGAACTTCAAGACTTAGGCAATTTGTGGATGAAGAAAGTCTTCACAAAGGGAGCTATTTATAGGCCAAGCAAAGGCCAACCAATGGCCAAGATCCATCCAAGTGTTAGGCAAGTGTAAGGCCAAGATTACGCCATGTGCAACCTTATCCATCTACCCAAAATATCCTACCAACTCCTTGACCACCAATTCAACACAAAAACGTGCACACTCCCCATTCTCGTCCGCCAACCTTCACCAATTGTAGGTGACAAGTGTCGCCTCTTGTTGGTCCAAAATGTTACGTCTCTAAAAATCCGCAAAATTATAAATGACATAGCCGAAATTCCCTACGAAAGTCAGAAAACGTTTCGAAAAACGACTCTAACCGTGTTGTTCACAAAAAGAATTCGCCAAGCCTAAAGAAGTTCGAAAATTCTACGTCGTCCCCACGCATACTACGGAAATACGGTATAACATTCTCCTCCTTAGAAACATTCGTCCGAATGTTCCTTCTAAGACTCAAAACAAGCGTCGTCAAGATAGTCTTCACTACTATACTTACGAGAATCAAACATGCCACACCGCCACAAAAATAACATGCGCCAAGAAACCCAAATCCACGCCAACGGAACCACCTCGCTTAGCACAAAAGTCCCCACCAAGGTCTAAAATATACTCCTTCGCACCTACATTTCACAAAAGAAACGATCACACGTTCACTTCCTATCTCGACGCACTTTCTCGAACACTCGAGCTCTTTCTAGTATCCGTACCACACTCCGTCAACGTTTGTTTCCAACCTGGAGTTACTACCTCCAAACTTGGTCATCTTACTACCTCGATTTCCTCTAAGGCCATTCTCGCCTTCACGAACCGATTCTCGTCGAACATATCTATGAACTCATACGATGGTCATCTAAACTTGGGCCTAGCACCTCGTGACCACGCCACCGGAGGACCACCCAGCTGACCTTCCTCGAACGGACGCGGGTTGGCCCGCAACATGGCCCCAACCCGACCCATCAGTAGCGCCAACTTCCGCCTCCGACACGGAACACATGGAAGCTACCACTTCCATCTCACACTAACCAGATTTTTAAATCACACTATAGCACAAAGCTATCCGAACATAACACTTAACACCTCATTAACATCAATACATACAAGTATCTACAGGGTTAAGGATATACCTGAAACTAGGCGGTTCAAGGACCGCTAAAATCGAACTTCCACCGCGACCTCTACCGTGGCCCGCAATCGCTTCTAGTAGTCAGGCTATCCTACCAGCTACCCTCGTAACGACCTGCCCGGTTCGCATCGTGCCTTACCCTGGGCACCCTAGTGATACATACATCAGAGAAAAATCAGCGGAACATAAAACATGAGTCATTTAACAAGAGATATCATAAATAAACAAAGCAACCAAAGCAGCTTGCCTTCGATATACATAAAACTCAACGCTTTAATCTTTACAACCCCGCCTACAACAGACTACAGCACTTAAGATTTACAACGACTATGACGGACAGGGGCCCCGCCATACCCCGAATGTACAAGAACCTACAACTCGAGAACACATACCAAAAGATAAGCCTCAAGAAACGGAACTTCCCAATACGCTGAATCAGTGATCCTAAGAGCGGGATCCACGATCATGTACCTACACGCGGCATGAACGCACGAAGGAGAGGTCGATAACAGTACCAAGTGTGAAATCGCATAATATCAGAATGAAATCATACTAGTCTATATAAAGCGAGACATGTATGATAACCAAACTACGATTCACAACATAAAACGATCATCACTCCAATATAACTATGGGTCTCACGCCACAACATCAATCGTTCGCATTATGGCGCGTGCCCGAATATCGTGACTCGTAGACATGTCCATGATGCAACAATAAGACAGCAATCCAAATGGAAGCATACCCGTGCGCTATGCATCGTGTCAGTATGTCCAAAGGAAAACAATAAGACAACTTTCCAAATGGACGCATACCCGTGCGCTACGCATCGTGTCGATATGTCCAAAAGGAAATCACTGGCGATAATCGAAATGGAAACATACCCGCGCGCTACGATCGTGTCGATATATCCAAAGCGATTAACCACAAGACCTTAACCAAAATGGAAGCATACCCGCGCTACGATCGTGTCGGTATGTCCAAAGCGATTAACAACAATAATACTATCAGCGAACGCGTGCGTGGAATTTCTCCACACGCCAAGACATCCAAGTAAGTTCTCAACGGTCAACCGACCTCTATCGAGACGCGCAGAATACGAAACACAACGCTTGTACAATAAAGGCTATCATCACAAGCATAGGCAAGTTTCACAACAACAAGCATAGGCAAGTTTCACAACAACAAGCATAGGCAAGTTTCACACAACTCAAAGTACTTTCATTTTATGCCAAAGTCGGTTTTTAACCCCAAAGTACTACATACGTTAAGTTCTTTTAAAAGAGATCCATTCTTGTTATAAAAGTCACCCGATACGTAGTATTAGAATGACCAACCCACCTTCTTTTCAAAATCAAGTAACAACATTCTTTCCTAACTTCCGGTTGCCTAGTTTCAATTACTCAAGCTTCTCATTTTCAAATGGTTTCATAGTTCCCAAACTTAATCACTTGATTCCTTTTAGAACAATTGAGCAACATATGTCATATATGTGAGTAGTTTATTCTTGTTTATAACGATCTTATTACAAAGACCATGATCTAGAAAATGTAATATCATTTTGTCTTATCTTAGCTTCTATGCGGATGGAGGTTTCTCTGGTTTTAATACAACACATCATTATTCAATACATTTTCCTTTATTAACGCTGCGATGGTGCAGCCGATACACATTACGATTCCCAAATCAAGAAACATTATCCCTTTAAAACCAAGTACTCATTACTCACGAATGAGGTTTCACACAAACATCCACATTAAAACAAATAAGTTAAGTCTCTTATCTTATAAGATCAAGTCTCTTAACTTCTAACATCAAGAAACCATTTTCACTTACATAAGGTCGTTATAACTAACTTCCCATAAAGCTATTATAACACCCTATGTTTTAAATCAACCAAATCACTTAGCACACGTATCGTCTACCGTACTACATAGTTCACAACAATCATGCTAGAAAAGATAGGAAGAGGTTCACATACCTCGCGACGATTTATCGACAATAAGCAAAATGCTCCAAGTACTACAACCTTGCTAGCCCTTTCCACTCCTCGAGTAATACGCTACTCTTAGTACTTTCACCTATAAAGGTCACAAACGTCTATTAACCCCAAAACACAAGTTTTCTATCTTTCTAAAGAAAATTCGAAGACCTCCCCGCAACAACGTAAATCTCCTCCTCTATCGAGGCCGCTACCAAGCCAACGGGGTTTACACGCCTAACCTGACGTGTACAATTCTACACAAGTCTACTGCAATACATCCCATGTAAATACGATTCGATTCTTTATTCTTCAGCTTAAGTCAAAAGACATTGCGAATACCAAGTAGTTCTATATATAGTATACTTCAACTATATATTCTAACAAACATGTAATTTCCAATTACAATAGGACAAGATAATTACCTCGATAAGCCCAAAATTATCCAAGTTATAATGTCGATCCTGAGCAAGGTTTAGCTCCAATTCGCGCGCTCCAAACCACTCCAAACAACCCTTAGAAGTTCTAACCAACTTCTACTCAAATACTTCAACCAACTATGAAGATTTCCTTGTGGTTTTGGTTTGAGACTAAAAGGACAAAAGGTAGTATTTAGGACTCTACGTAAAGAGGTATCTTTGGAATACTACAAGGTACAAGGCTAAGGTATTTTGGGCATTATAACAATACTAGGAGTATTTCTATACCACAACAAGGGTATTATACGAAACAACTAGCAGTGGGGTACCCCACTACCAAGACACCACAGGGGAGAGAGGAGGCCCTCGGCCAAGACTCTCAAAAGAGGGGGGGGATGAGTTGGACGAACTCAACACTAGAGGAGGGAGGGATTTTTAGGCTTGGAAGGTTTCATTTGTGGATGAAGAGTTCATCAACATAAGGGGGGTATTTATAGCAAAACCAAAGGCCAACCAAGGGCCAAGATCCTTCCAAGTGTAAAGCAAGTAAGGGCAAGATTAAGCCAAGTGCACCCTAAACCCTACTCCACAAAACACTCCACAAAACAATGCACCAAACAAGGCACACTTCAAGGGGCCAATCGGCCAAGGCCAACCCACCTTGACCGTCCCCTCCAAACCGTCAATGAGGGTGACAAGTGTCACCCTCCCGTTGGTCCAAAAGGTTTCGTCTCTCGGAAAAATCCGCAAAAATACAAAACGACATAGCCGGAATTTTCCCTTCGCAAGTTACGCAAAACGTTTCGTCGAAAAACGACTCTAACCGGGTGTTGTGCACAAATGTTATTTCGGCCAAGGGTGCCACATGGGGGTGACACGTGTCGCCCCCCGATTCGCCCAGAATATTTCGTCTTCCGAAAATATCCAAAATACCGGAAAACTCAAAAACAAAGCGGGCCCCACAAAACCGTAAATTTCTCCCGTGGGCCCCACGTGACCATTTCCGAAAATAAAATCTCAAAATTCTAATATAATCTATGAAGTCCAAATACCAAATCTGGGAATCCAATTCCCATTAACGAACCTTTTTCTTCACAAATAACCGGAAACTTTTCCGTCGAAAACTCACATCTTTCTTTCTTTTCAAAATTTTCTCAGTACTGCACGTGCGTCCTCACATACATACCACGCAACTACGGGTATAACACCGTCGGACGATCTCGTCATATGGCCCTGTTGGCGCAAGAATAACAAGCTCTCGTACTACGACACTCCGAATGCGGTCTACCACATCGACCACACCGGTAGGGGCGATCGATCCGCCAACACCCCTACTCCCCGAACATCCAAACACAGGAGCCACGACCGCCTCGAATATCCCAAGGGTCCCGGCTGCGGAGGACCACTGCAATGGCGAGGTACATAACTAGTCTGCCGAGGCGTCCGCCGAAAGTCGCTAAAATATCCTACCGCCTCGCCTTCTTCTCGCCGAGCGGTCCACCTGTCGATCTGCGCGCCTCGCACCCAAGTGCATGAGCACGACGCGGCAATGTCCATGCCCTGAAGAGAAACACCCGCACAAGACTCGGCCATATAATCATCTAGCCGGTGGCGTAGCGATGCACCATCCTCCATATTCGCAATGCGCGAGGACATATCGAGCCAAAGAATCGAACTCGACATTGTACTCCTGACGGTCGCCCTCTCTGTCTCGATAACAAAATGTGTCTACCGCGTGCTCCTCATCTGCGGAGGCAAGAAGTGCGTGAGAAAAGCCCCAAAACTCATCCCATATCGCTGAGTGCATGCTCTCCCGAAAGCTCGCGAATCAAACCAATCGATTGCGGTATCACGCACCGATGCGAACCAAGGTCACGACTCGGTCTCAAGCCTTGATCACCCGCGATGATCCTTCAGAATCGACGGATGAACTCCTGCGGATCATCCTCGAGCCTCGACCCATAAAACTCGGGCGCTACAACTCGGAAAGTCCAGTAGCCTCAAACTATTCGCTCTGGTGCACCACAGCCGCTGAACCGAATCGCCAGATTCCACTGTCCTCATATCTGGCCACAACCCTGGCCAATAACTGGGCCATCTCCTTGTGACCCATCTCCCGCTTCCGCATCGTGGACCGAGGCTCGTGTATCAGAGTCTCATCGACCACGGCCGCGCCTAAACTCGGTGTTGGCGCGGCGTCGCGAAACTCGCCGTCGGAAGCTGTGTCATCGACGGCTGCGCCTGCATTTCTCTCAGTATCCCACTAGCGGCTCTCGGCCGCCTTGCCGCTTCAGGCACTCGCTTCGCGAGGCATAACTGGTAAAATGAAACACATCAGAGGGGTCCAACTTACAACTCAGCTCTAAGGCACGATCTCAGAATGAGAAGAATAGAAACCAATCCTACATGTCCTATAGCCTCCTGATTATAGATGTGGTGCACAACACACCGATAATCAAGACTCTACTAGACACGGTCTGTAGACACTTTCCGAGGACTAACTGCTCTGATACCACTTTGTAACGCCCCGAACCCGGGCCCGTTACTGGTGCCTTACCCCGGGCACCCTAGTGATACAACATCAGAGAAAACCAGCGGAAAATAAAACACGAGTCATGAAACAAGAGATATAATAATTAAACAGGCCAACCAAAACAGTTGCCTTCAGTATATACATAAAAACCCGAACAGTTATCCTTTTTACAACCACGCCACAACAAGCATGCACTCTAAGATTTACAACAACTATGACGGACAGGGCCCGCCATACCACGAATGTACAAGAACCTACAACTCAGGGAAACATACCTAAGATAAGCCTCCTAAGGAACAGAGCTTTCAAACACGCTTAAATGATATGCTAATAGCTGGGTTCCACGACCGATGTACCTCTACCTTCGGCATGAACGCAGCCCCGGGCGAGGTCGATGCAACAGTACCAAGTATGTGAAATCACAACATCAGAAATGAAATCATAATAGTCTATATAAAGCAGGAGACATGTATGATAACCCAACTACAGTTCACAACATAGAAGCAGTCAAGTCAGGGACTCACGCCCTCAAAGTCACCACTCAAATATAACTATGGGTCTCACGCCCACAACATTCATCATGTTCGCATCACGGCGCGTGCCGGAATCTGCGTCGGTGTAGACATGTCCATGATGCAACAATAACAAGGCCGCGTGCCACGTACCGGAATCAGCGGCGGTGTAGACATGCCCATGTAACCTCAATAACAATATCTTTGGGTGGTCAACCCCGCGTAACGCACGCCGGAATCTTGCGTCGGTGTAGACACGTCCATGTTGCGATAATAACCATATATCGTAATCAACCCGCCGCGTGGCCGCGTGCCCCGAATCTTGCGACGTGTAGACATGTCCATGTGACATCAACAACAAGACGATAATCAAAATGGAAACATACCCGTGGAATTCTCCATCACCGCCAAGACGCCCAAGTAAGTTCTCGACAAGTCAACCTCTATCGAGACGCCAGAATACGTAAATACCACACTTGCACAACAAAGGCTATCATCACAAGCATAGGCAAGTTTCACAACAACAAGCATAGGCAAGTTTCACAACAACAAGCATAGGCAAGTTTCACACAACTCAAAGTACTTTCATTTTATGCCAAAGTCCGGGTTTTAACCCTAAAGTACTACGTACGTTAAATTCTTTAAAAGAGATCCATTACTTTTATCAAAGTCACCCGATACCCGTAGTATTAGAATGACCAACCCACATTCCTTTTCAAAATCAAGTAACAACATTCTTTTCCTAAGTTCCAGTTTGCCTAGTTTCAATTACTCAAGCTTCTCATTTTCAAATGGTTTCATAGTTCCCAAACTTAATCACTTGATTCCTTTTTAGAACAATTGAGTAATATATGTCTCACGTGAGAGTAGGTTATTCTTGTTTACAACATTCTTATTACAGCAGCCATGATCTAGAAAATGTAATATCATTTTGTCTTATCTTAGTTTCTATGCAGATGGAGGTTTCTACTGGTTTTAATAATACAATTCATTAGTCAGTACGTGTTCCTTTATTTACGCTGCAGTGGTCTGTCGATACACATTCTGATTTCCGAAATCAGTAAAACATTATCCCTTTAAAAAAACCAAGTACTCATTACTCACGAATGAGGTTTCACACAAACATTCACATTAAAACAAATAAGTTAAGTCTCTTATCTTATAAGATCAAGTCTCTTAACTTCTAACATCAGTAAACCATTTTCTTTACCTCTCTTAAGACATTATACCTAACTCCCCATAAAGCTAGTATAACTCTTTTTAAAACCTTTAAAACCAAGCGTTACTCTCCCTTCAAAACGATTTATAAATCTTTTGAAATACAGCAAGTTCTTTATTATAACAAGCCAGTTATAATTCACATCAGTTACCTTTTAAAACCACAAAATATTTTCTTACCTACATAAAGCTGTTATAACCAACTTCCCATAAAGCCATTATAACACTTTATGTTTTAAAAACAATCAAACACAGTTAACACATGTACGTCTACCGTACTACATAGTTCACACATATCATGCTAGAAGAGATAGGAAGAGGTTCACATACCGCGGCGATTATCGACAATAAGCAAAAAGCTCCAAGTACTACAACCTTGCTAGCCCTTTCCACTCCTCGAGTAGAATACGCTACTCTTAGTACTTTCACCTATAAAGGCCACAAACGTCTATTAAATTTTAAACACAAGTTCCCATCTTTCTACGAAAATTCGAAGACTCCCCGCCACAACAGTAAATCTCTCCTCTATCGAGGCCGGCTACCAAGCCAACCGAGGGTTTATACATCTAACCTGGCGTGTACAATTCTACTCGGTAATACTACACAAGTCTCTTTGCAATACACCCTATGTAATTCTGATTGATTCGATTCTGTTCTTTATTCTTGAGCTTAAGTCAAAAGACATTGCCACAATACTAAGTTCATTCTATATATAGTATACTTCAACTATATATATTCTAACATGTAATTTCCATTTACAATAGAAGGGCATGAGTGTTTACCTCGATAAGCCCAAAATTATCCAAGTATAAAGTCGATCCTGAGCAACGCTTAGCTCCTACTCCGGCGCTCAAACAACCCTTAGAAGTTCTAACCAACTTCTACTTACAACTTCAACAACGGGTGAAGATTTCCTTAGGGTTTCGTTTTTGTGGCTAAAGGAAGTATAATCGTATTTTCTGGGCTTTTGTATAAGTGTAACCTTGGGAATACTACAAGGTATTTGGGCCAAGGTATTTGGACATTATAACAATACTAGGAGAGTATTTCTATACCACAACAAGGGTATAATACGAAAACAACTAGGCTAGGGGGTGCTCTCGCTAGCACTCACAAAGGGTAGGGTTTCTCGGCCACAAGGCCTCACAAGGGAAGAGGGGGTGGGCGAACTACACAAGGGAGGAGGAAGAGAACTTCAAGACTTAGGCAATTTGTGGATGAAGAAAGTCTTCACAAAGGGGAGCTATTTATAGGCCAAGCAAAGGCCAACCAATGGCCAAGATCCATCCAAGTGTTAGGCAAGTGTAAGGCCAAGATTAAGCCATGTGCAACCTTATCCATCTACCCAAAATATCCTACCAACTCCTTGACCACCAATTCAACACAAAAAACGTGCCACACTCCCCATTCTCGTCCGCCAACCTTCACGATTAGAGGGTGACAAGTGTCGCCATCTTGTTGGTCCAAAATGTTACGTCTCTCGGAAAAATCCGCAAAAATTATAAATGACATAGCCGGAAATTCCCCTACGAAAGCTGTGAAAACGTTTCGTCGAAAAACGACTCTAACCGGGTGTTGTGCACAAAAAGAATTCGGCCAAGCCTAAAGAAGTTCGAAAATTCTACGTACGTCCCCCATGTACATACTCTGGAAATACGGGGTATAACATGACACTTATGAGAGAAACCAACTGCCGGTGTCCTGTGGGATAGTGCACTCTTTCCCAGACCCAAGCCCCCCAGTAGCCAGACGGAGAGTACAACCAGCAGCAGCAGCAGCAGAGGCCGCAATGAACGAGGATGAGCCTGAAATAGGGGCTCAATATGAGGCAGGACCTAGCCACCGGCCAACCACAGAAGCAGAACCTTCGCCGCGATGGAGCAATTGTTTGAGAATCGGATGAGGATGATGCGAGTTTGGACACGATGATACAGACGCAAGAAACAAGGCAACAAATCAACGAGTTGAGTTCCTTGTTCAGTCAGTGGTCCATGCACTATCCCATGCCACCGCCACCACCACCATTTTAGCCAAAGTTTGTAAGTATCTTATTTCTTTTACTGTCTTTGAGTCTACACACATTGAGGACAATGTGTGATTTAAGTTTGAGGGTGTTTTATTTGTGTCTTGTTTTATTTGTGTCATGTTATGTTTTATTTAAGTCTTTTTGATTGTTTTATGTTTATTTTGAGTCACCAAATTTTTTTCTTTTTGAGTCATAATTGCCTGTCAAAGATCATGTATGATGTAGTTGCTAGAAACACCTAGTGAATCAAGGTGGAATAATGTAACAGAATAGAAGCAACTATCTAAACACTTAGGTTAGATATGTCAAAAACTCACAGAAACTGTCTATTTGGAGTTTCGTGCTTGAATTATGCATGCTAAATGATAAATACTTATGTGTTATGATTGCTTGCTATTTGAGGCGAAATAATTAGGATATGCATTTTAGGGAGATGACTCAGACATTTCTTTGATAGTCAATTCTTACCACTATTTTCTATCCCGGACTTTAAATATATCCCTAGTCAGCCCCATTGAGCCTAAAAGTTGAAACTTCTCTTTGACACCCTATATTCCCACAAATTGTGCCATAAGTAAAAATATGAAATAGTGGAATACATTGTGTTAAAAAAAGAGACAAAAAGAGTGAATGAGCTTGTTGCACCCCAATAAAAAAAAAGTAATAAGAAATAGGCAAAAGCCTAAGTTTGGGGGTGCTTGTCATTATTATATACTTCACTCTCCCAAAACAAAAGAGGGGAAAGATAGAATCGAAGTGAAGGAAAGAACAAAAAGAAAAGGGAAATACTGAAAAGCTAAAGAGCTTATGGTACACAGAATGAGCCTAAAAAGCCTATTTTTCCTACCTACACCTAAGCCTACATTACAACCCTTAAAGACCTGAAGATCTCTTTTATGCATATCCAGGATTAGTGGAGAATAGCAAGTAAGCATACCATAGGAATTCTTGAATTTATATGCATGATTTAGTATATTGACTTCCATTAAGCTTGATGAATATGAGTTTGCGAAATATCTAGCTTAATGTGCTGAAATTTCATGCTATATGTTCCTGCATATTATTCTGCTAACCTTCATGTTTTTCTAGTTAACATTTATGCAGCAAAAGTGATCAATGTCAGTGAGTCTTTCATTTTTCGTTCTTTGAGTCTTTATTTATTTCTTTCTATCTTTGCTCGAGGGCGAGGAAAGGTTAAATTTGGGGGTATTTGATCGGTGTATTTTATATACACCTTTTGAGTCAGTTTTAGTTAGTCTTTTGTCCCGTTTTGCACATATAAGTGTCGTATTAGGATAGTTTTCCTTTCTTTTGAGTCAAAGTGGTTAAAATGGCCAATTGGCGGAAAAGGAGCTAAAAGAGGGCGAAAGAGGAGATTCCAGAGCTAAAAACAGAGAAAGGGGCGAACGAGGATGAAACCCAGACAGGCGCCGCCTCCTGCGATTAAGCGGTCGCGCGCCACTATTGAAGAGGCTGCGAAGACTCGGCGCGCGCGCCATGTCGGCGAGTGCGAGGGCGCGCGCTAAACATCAGAAGCTACGAAGTTGCGCGCGCCTACCGAGCCAGAAATCAGGGCCGCGGCGCCAAATCATCCGACGGATTGCAGAATTTCCGGCGCCGCGGCGCCTGTCTGCAGCGCCGCGGCGCCGACGCGGAAAAATAAGGTTTTCAGACGGATTTTGGGCCAGGCCTGCAGGGAAAAGTTGAGGCGGTTTTCAGCCTATAAAAGGAGAACCCTAGGCAGTTTTTAAGGGTTCCCCTTCTTGCACAACACAAGGCTTTCTTGCTTGGAGATTGGAGACCATAGTTTAGTAAATTTCTTTTCCTTTTCTTGTTTTTATTTCAGTTTTTATGAAGAACATGGGATTAGTTCTTGTCATGTCAATGACTAGGAACTAATTCCTCTATAGGGCTTTCCATGTTGAATCTCTAGAAACTTATGTTATGATTTAATGCATGCTTATGGTTATTCTTCTTCTTGTTGAGATCTAGCCAATATTTGAATTGAATGCTTGGTAGTTAATTGACAACTAATTATCACTATATGATTTCTAATCAGACTCCGAAAGGAGGGGATTGTGAATATTTTGTAAGTTGGGTAGACATTCTTGGATTGAGGATGAAAATACCTCAATTATTTATGTAGCGTTAATGAGAGGATTAAAAACCCTAATTTTGCGCATGGTGCGTGACGGTTAACTAGGTTTTTGTTCTTAATCCTCCTATAGAGTTATCCTTATCACCGAAAGGTAGGTAAGGTGCAATACTGGGGTTGAGTGTTTATATAACCCTAACGAGAGTATAAAACGATTTCGTAAACCTTTTTTCTCCAAAAGAAGAAGACCATAAGTTATTGCATTAATAAGTAACATAAGCGGATAGTGAGGAGACGTGGAAGCCCTATTCTCATCACCACTAAAGTAAACCCTTATAGTTAAATAACTTTTATAATTCTTAGTTATAAACAACAAATCCAAATATCAATTTATCAAATAGATACCAAAAGATAGATAGTTGATAATTGAACCCTAATCCTTGTGGACGATATTCGGTCTTACTAAGACTATATTACTTGTTACGATAACGTGCACTTGCGTTAAAGTGTGTGCATCTTTTCGCGCATCAAAGGCCGAATTCAATAACCAAACACGCCACATTTAAGGCCCAACAATTCAGCTAACCAAAGGGGATTACACGCCTTAACAAGACGTGTAAAATTTTGCCCCAAAACCATACCAAAACAGCCCATAAAACAGCCCCTAAAACAGTCCATAATTACTATAACGAGGGTGGAATGTGAGGCCTTTCAACGCCTTTCCACACCCTTATTCCTTCGGGATTTTCATTAGCAATCTACTACATTAAACATGAAATATAGGGGCTGATTTTCCAGCATACAACACGTCTAAAGCAGTCCCTAAAAACTGCACGACAATATCCAACAGTTTTATAGATTCTACGGCAACAACTAAAATCCGATAACTCTTTCCTTAATCCTTTTAATTCCAATTCGAGTTCCAAAACATCTACATAAGTTATAACAATTTATTAACAACAATATTAATCCATTATAACATGCAATAGGTGAAGATAACAACGACAATAACCAACGAATTCCATTTACACCGAATCTATCCCAAATCAGTTTTAGCCCCAAAAAATGGCTCAAACGCTTTTTATTCTTCATTATTTTTAACACAAGTTCATCCATACATTATAACAATAAGTAATATCCAATTACTTTAAAAGAAGAAGGACTTTTACCTCATTTTTTTGCCCAAAAACGTCCCAAAATAGTCCGGTCTTTATTGGTCCGCAGTTTTCGTTTCGCTCCACTTCTTCAAGTTACAATCACATATATGAATCCCCTACAACCTTAGGATCAACTTCTCTTCACGGTTCGCTTCCAAAAAGTCGACGGAAAACCCCTAGGGTTTCATTCTATTTTCGGCCCAACCTAGATTTAGGGGTTAAGGGTGCTTAATCTTGGAAAGAAAATACTTTGATCTTGATCTTGTCTTTGGATATGGGGATTTCGAATTGCTCTAGGTTTTTGGAGAGATGAGGGTTTGTATGGATGAATATCTTTTGTTCTAAGTCTTCAAGACTTATCTATATAAAGGTGTGTGGAGTCTTCACAAGACAAGTGGGGAGGGCACTTGCTAACCTCCTATTGGCCAAGTATTTCTTCACAAAATATTTCATCCACACTTAGTTATTTTTCATCCCATTTCGATGGACATGTAACATAGTATACCAAGACTTAATAAATCCACTAAGTCCATAATTCTAATGAAAAATAATTCCATTACTAGAATTAATTCTTGTCATCACATTAAACTCGAAAATTTTCCGTATAAGGAAATGTAAAAATCCTTTCCTTTCGACATTCCAATCTTAATTCTATAATCATGTTCTTGAATTACGGGGTGTAACATTCTTCCCCCCTTAGAAACATTCGTCCCTGAATGTTCTTTCGGAGTCCAATCTAATTAGATAGTGACATAGTCTCCTTTTACTACACCCTTCATACAACATATGCCACCCATGGCCACATAACAATACTTATGCTAAGATGTCAACCTTGGCACTCACGAAGCCAACTAGTCCATACTCATAATGACCTCAAAGTCCGTCATAATCATCTCAACTAGGTCTACTAGGGTCTGACGACTGTATCATCACCGGGCAAATCTCATATACCCGCTCAGCTACCACCCAAACACTCACGGGTGTAGTTACCTCGAAAGGTTCTTATGGATTCAGGCTCTATTCCTTTACACTTGGTTGTTATCTTTCTTACTAGTCGTACTATTTCCGTACTTCCAACTCATACTAGCATACATACATAATTTCCATACCGATTCTGGCCTCTAATCTTTGGAGTCACTATTTTAAACTGTTATACCCCGTAGTTCCAGGGTATGTATGCGAGGACGTACGTACGAGAATACGACAGAAAGATTGGAAAGGAAGAAAGAGGTGAATTTTCCACGGAAAAGTTTCCGGTTTTTGTGAAGGAAAAAGGTTCGTTAATGGGAATTGGATTCCCATATTTGGTTTTTGGACTTCTTAGATTATATTAGAATTATGGAATTTTATTTTCGGAAATGGTCACGTGGGGCCCACGGGAGAAATTTACGGTTTTGTAGGGCCCGCTTTGATTTTGAGATTTTGGCCGTTATAGATATTTTCGGAAGACGAAATATTTTGGACCGAATCGAGCGACACGTGTCACCCCATGTGGCACCCTGGGCGACATATGTTTGTGCACAACACCCGGTTAGAGTCGTGTTTCGCCGAAACGTTCTACCGAGCTTAAGAAGGGTAAAATACGGCTATGTCATTTAGTATTTTTGCGGATTTTTCCGAGAGACGACACGTTTTGGAACAACGAGTGGGCAACACGGCACCCTCTCGTTGGTGGACTGAAGAAGGCGTTAGGCCGATTGAATGAGCAAGTCTTGGTTGATTTTTGTGTAGATATTTGTGAGGTTTTAAGGAGTAGGTCTGGGGGCACTTGGGTGAATCTTGGCCTTACACTTGCTATACACTTGGCTAGATCTTGGCCATTGGTTGGCCTTGGCTTGTGCTATAAATACCCCTCTCCTTTGATGAACTTCTTCATCCTAAATATTTCCTAAGTGTTAGAATCCTCCCCCTCCCTTCCTTATGGTTTCGTCCCTCCCTCTTCCTTTGTGAGGCCTTGGCCGAGGGTGCACCCTCCTGAGGCCTTGGCCGAGGTACACCCACTCCTAGTGTGGCCGGGTACCCCTGCCTAGTTGCTTTCGTATAATACCCCTTTGTGGTGTAGAAATACTCTCAAGTATTGTTATAATGCCCAAATTACCTTAGTAGTATACCTTGTAGTATTCTAAGGTTATACCTATCTGAAAAGCCCGAAATACTATTATACTTCCCGTCCACAAAACCGAAACCCTAGGAAAATCTCCATAGTCGTTGGAGTATTGTGTAGAAGTTGGTTAGAACTTCTAAGGGTGGTTTAGAGCGGGGAGCGCTCGGAGTGGAGCTAAGCGATTGCCCAGATCGACATTAAACTCGGATAATTATGGGCTTATCGAGGTAAATATCTTGTCCCTCTATTTGTAATTGGAAATTACATGTCGTTAGATTATATAGTTGAAGTATACTATATATATATAACTGAACATAGCTTGTGGCAATGTCCTTGGACTTAAGCTGAAGAATCGAATCGAATCAGTAATTACATGGGTGTATTCAGATGAGACTTGTAGTAGTACCGTGGAGTAAATTGTACCCGTTAGGGTTAGATGTATAACCCCCTGGTTGGCTTGGCGGCCTCGTTAGAGGAGGAGGTTTACGCCATGCGGGGAGGTCTTTGCCAATTTTCGGTAGAATGTTCTACGATGAGATCTAAATGTTAATAAGCGCCTTGTGGCCTTATAGGTTGATGTACTACGTGTGGCGCGATCTACGTGGCTTAAGGGGTAGCCGACGTTTGGAAGTACTTGGAGCGTTTTGCTGAGTCGATACTCGTCGCGAGGTATGTGAACCTCTTCCTATCTCTTCTAGCATGATATGTGTGAAACTATGTAGTGCGGTGACGTCATACGTGCTAAATGTGTTTGAGTGGTTTAAAACATAAAGTGTTATAACGGCTTTATGGGAAGTTGGTTATAACAGCTTTATGTTAGTAAGAAAATACATGTGGTTTTTAAAAGGTAACTGATTTGAACTATAACTGGCTTGTTATATGATAAGAAAGAACTTGAAGTATTTCAAAAGATTTTTGAATCATTTTGAAAGGAGAAGTAATACTTGGTGTTTGAAAACTTAAGAGTTATACTAGCTTTATGGGAAGTTAGGTATAGCGGCTTAAGAATGCTTTCTTGATTTGAATCGAATGTGTATCGACAAACCACTGCGAGCGTTAATAAAAGGAAATGTTTTGAATAATTAAGTATTATTAAAACCGAGAAACTTCCATCTGCATAGAAGCTAAGATGAGACAAAATGATATTTCCTAGATCATGGTCTTTGTAATAAGATTGTTATAAACAAGAATATCCTACTCACATATAAGGCTTATGTTTCTCAGTTGTTTAAAAGAGAATTATATTCTTAAATGAATAAGACTATGAACTACGAAACCTTTCTAAAATAAGAAACGTGAACATTTGAAATTAGGCAAACTTGGGCGTTTGGAAAATAATGTTGTTACTTGATTTTACAAAGGTAAGAGTTTTAGTTTTCTTAAAAGGATCACTCTATTTTATACTACGGGTATTGTGTGACTTATGTGAAAGAAATGATCTTTTTTGATTTTAATGTGTGAAGTACTTTGGGGATAGATACGAACTTGTTAGTAGAAAGTACCTTGTGTGAATAACTTGATTGTATTGGTTTGTGATAGCCTTGTAATACTTTCTTGTTGCCTTGATAAGTAAACGTGTTAGGATGCTACGTGTGTTAGTATCTTGTGATGTTTGTGTAGGGGTTTCTTGATTGTGCTTATTAACTATCGGTCGTTATGATAGTATTGTGGCATTCGTCTCTTGAGATGATTCCGGGATTGCCCTCCGATGCGGGGTAGACTCGGTGATGCAGGACCGTGATTCGAGAATACCTCATGCGGGTCCCGGGGCCTATGCGAGCTACGAGTTCCGAGTTAGTGTCGTCCTTTATGGGCATGCGGTCGCAGGCCGTGCGGACTCGAAAGTCGGGGCGATGCGGGAGTAGCTACCCTCGATGCGGGAATACCTCATGCGGGCGATGAGATTGGCCTATGCGGGTGCGGAAGTTCGAGGACTAGACGCGCATTAGATCTGCGGGCAAGTGGCGGCTTTGATCATGTGACGGTGCAGACAGATCTTATAATCTGATTTATGACCTTGTTGGTACTGCTGGGTGTTAGTAGTCGGCTAGGCCTTCGTGATTACCCTGCATTTTATTAGGACACAGTGGGACACGGTGTTCATATGTATTCCTTGGTGCTTGTATATCATAAAGCCGGCGGTGAGGAAGGTATTCCACGCACGATTGATGTTGTGGGCGTGAGACCCATTGTTAAATTGAGTGATGACTTGAGGTGTGAGTCCACGACTTGACATGACGCTTATTTATGGTGAAGCAGTAGTTTGGTTATCATACATGTCTCTGCTTTGTATAGACTACTATGATTTCATTTCTGATGTTATCTTTAGTTTCACATACTCGGTACTGTTATCGACCTCCTTCGGGCTGCGTTCATGCCGCAGTTGAGGCACATCGTTGATCCTAGCTCTCGTGGTCACGCGGCGTTGGGAAGCTCGTTTCTCGGAGGCTTATCGATGGTATAGTCCCCGTCGTCGTAAGTGTTTACATTCGGGGTTTGGCGGGCCCCGTCCGCCATTGTGGTCGTATCATTCTTAGAGTGCGTAGTAATCTTGTGTGGCGGGGTTGGTAAAAAGGATTAATTTGTTCATTTGTAAAAGAGTTGATGGTTATATATATGCCGAAAGGCAAGTTTTCCTGATTATTGTTTTATATTTACGTTATCTCATGTTGTTGTTTTATGTTCCGTGATTACTGCGATGTTGTGTCACTAGGGTGCGGGCTAAAGGCACGATCCACGCCCATTTGGTCGTGACAAAAGTGGTATCGAGCGATTAATCCTCGGAAAGTGTCTACGCACCGTATCCAAGAGTCTTGATTATCGGTGTGTTGTGCACCACACCAATAATCGGAGGCTATAGGATATTTAGGATTGGTTTCTATTCTTCTCACTCGAGATCGTGCCTTAGAAGTGTTGTAAGTTGGACCTCGGCGAAATTCATTCCTTATCGTTATGCCTCGCGTAGAGGCAACCGGCCTGGAGGCGGGCGCGGCGGAGCTGCGAGTTGAGTTCGAGAAGGTTGCGAGGCACAGCCCAATCATTACCTAGGGTAGTGCTTCATTCGGGATTTCTGCGGCGTCACTAGCCCCGAGTTTAGCAGTGGCGGCGGTTCCTACTGCGTCCACGATATTTGAACCTTCGCCCACGAGAACGATGAATATAGATTGCAAAGAGGCGACCACATTAGCTATAGATTTGGCTACGAGAGATTATACCGATGTACCACGAGTCTTGATGACTACCTAAGAGAGGTTGTGCAAGAGTAATTCTTGATTGGGCTTGGCATGGCACGTATGCGGGCTTATGTACAGCAGAAAAACGTAGAGATTGTGGGTTAACCAAGGGCGAGAAGAGGGCGAGCAAGGTCCTTGGTAACTTTCAAGGTGAGTATACCTTAAGTGCTATGTTACGATAGCGTGGTAGTTGTGATGAGAAATCATGGTGGGTTAGCAGAGTAAGATTTTGGGGAATAGAAGGTGTGAGCCTTAGAGTGTTATCGTCTGGACCTTAGAGGTAAGGCCGTCTCGAGTAAAGGTGTAGTGTTATGTTTGATCCTTATCGAGTGCATAGTGCACGTGAGCTATGTTTGGGATAGGTCCAAGTGGTATGAAATGAAAGAGGGTAGTTGAGCTAAGAAGGCGGTTAGGTTTTCGTAACGTGTTTAGTGAGATTGTTCCTTCGGAGCTAGTGTTTTGCGCAATGCCGGTCGGGTTGAGGCCGTGTTGCGGAGTCAACCAGCGGCATGTTTGGTGGTGGGTCTTTGTGGTGGTCCCGCCTTGTGTTAGGTCACGAGGGTGTTAGGCCCAAGTTTAGTTGACCAGCGTCGAGTTCGTGGATCGTTCGACCGATGGTCGATCGATGGGAGCAGCCCATCGTGTTCTTGATCGGGACCGTTCACTCGCGATGTTGATTTGTCGGAAAGGTTGTAAGGCTGCAGGTGCCTACCTTCACCTTATGGCGACAGTGGAGCCAGTGTTACGCTGTTTTTGTTTGGAAGTTTTACGAGGCGGGTTAAGGACTCGGTGAGTCTCCGATCGCGTTCGCCTCGGGCGATGTGTGGATTTGGGGAAGTTGCGAGATTGTTGTCTCCTGTGGAGGAAGCGTTTAAGCTACCATTTCGGTGTTCGGATGTCGCCTACGAAGCCTTGTTGGGGCGAAGTGTAAGTTGCGATCGATTGGTTCGATGTTGGCGGGGTTGAATAGTTGGATCGAGCTTGTTCCGGCAGGTATGGATGTGGTAAAGCTCGTCTAGAAGAAGTTACGCGGCTCGGAGAATCGTGCGGATGATCGGCGGCGGCGCTTAGAGTTGAGTTGGCGGTCGGTCTTCTTGAAAGTACCACCCGGTCGTGTGGCGAGTTTTGGAAACGAAGGAACTTAGCGAGTTACTTTTGGGCCGCAGAGTTCATGTGAAGAATAGGCGGGTTGCCTATATGTTAGCTTTTGCCGTCCGACTTAGGAGGCGGGGCGTCCGGTCTTTCGTATTATTATGTTCGAAAGTATCGAAGATCCATCCGAATGTTCCCGATTAATGATGCCCACGTAAAGAGATAGTAACCCCGAGTTTTGGAAACTAAAGCGATCGAAATGTGGTAAGGGTTCGAGTGCAGCGGCTTGATGATCGCGACGCGGCCGGTACCATTTGTTGGAGTCGTCGAGCAAGGCTCGCGACAAAGTGACAAAAGTGGTATTATTTGTGGTGATGTTAGAGGTGTTTCGTAGACTTGGATATAAGTATGTTGCGCGGTATTTACGTGGCGGTATGGCGGGATTGTTTCGTAAGTATAGTAGTGAAGACTATCTTGGCGCGCGTTTGTTTGAGACTTAGAAGGAACATTCGGACGAATGTTTCTAAGGAAGAATGTTATACCCGTAGTTCCGTGGTATGTATGCGAGGGCGTGCGTGCGAGAATACGAGAAAGATTGGAAAGGAAGAAAGAGGTGAATTTTCCACGGAAAAGTTTCGGTTTTTGTAAAGGAAAAAGGTTAGTTAATGGGAATTGGATTCCCATATTTGGTTTTGGACTTCTTAGATTATATTAGAATTATGGAATTTTATTTTCGAAATGGTCACGTGGGCCCACGGGAGAAATTCTGTTTTGTAGGCCCGCTTTGATTTTGAGATTTTGGCCGTTATAGATATTTTCGGAAGACGAAATATTTTGGACGAATCGGGGGGCGACACGTGTCACCCCCATGTGGCACCCTTGGGCCGAAATATGTTTGTGCACAACACCCGGTTAGAGTCGTGTTTCGACGAAAAGTTCTAACTAACATAAGAAGGGTAAAATAAGGGGATGTGATTTTGTATTTTTTGGGATTTTTACGAGAGACGAAAAGTTTTTGACCAACGAGGGCAACACGTGGCACCTCTCGTTGGTGGACTTGAAGAGGCGTTAGGGCGATTGAATGAGCAAGTCTTGGTTGATTTTTGTGTAGATATTTGAGGGTTTTGGGAGTAGGGTCTAGGGGGCACTTGGGTGAATCTTGGCCTTACACTTGCTATACACTTGGCTAGATCTTGGCCATTGGTTGGCCTTGGCTTGTGCTATAAATACCCCTCTCCTTTGATGAACTTCTTCATCCTAAATATTTCCTAAGTGTTAGAATCCTCCCCCTCCCTTCCTTATGGTTTCGTCCCTCCCCTCTTCCTTTGTGAGGCCTTGGCCGAGGGGTGCACCCCCCCTCCTAGAGGCCTTGGCCGAGGGGTACACCCCCCCTCCTAGTAGTGTGGCCGTGGGGTACCCCTCCCCCTAGCCTAGTTGCTTTCGTATAATACCCCCCCCCTTTGTGGTGTAGAAATACTCTCAAGTATTGTTATAATGCCCAAATTACCTTAGCCGTATACCTTGTAGTATTCTAAGGTTATACCTATACGAAAAGCCCAGAAATACTATTATACTTCCGTGATCCACAAACCGAAACCACAGGAAAATCTCCATAGTCAGTTGGAGTATTGTGTAGAAGTTGGTTAGAACTTCTAGGGTGGTTTAGAGCGGGTTGGGCGCTCGGAGGTGGAGCTAAACGATTGCCCAGGATCGACTTTATACTTGGATAATTATGGGCTTATCGAGGTAAATATCTTGTCCCTCTATTTGTAATTGGAAATTACATGTCGTTAGATTATATAGTTGAAGTATACTATATATATATAACTGAACATAGCTTGTGGCAATGTCCTTGGACTTAAGCCTGAAGAACTGAACTGAACTGTAATTACATAGGACTGTATTACAGTAGACTTGTGTAGTAGTACCGTGGAGTAGAATTGTACCCGTTAGGGTTAGATGTATAACCCCCCCTGGTTGGCTTGGTAGCCTCGTTAGAGAGGAGGTTTACGCTGTTGCGGGAGGTGCCACAATTTTGGTAGAATGTTCTACGATGAGATCTAAATGTTAATAAGCGCCTTGTGGCCTTATAGGTTGATGTACTACGTGTGGCGCGATCTACGTGGCTTAGGGGTAGCCGACGTTTGGAAGTACTTGGGGCGTTTTGCTGTGAGTCGATACTGCCGCGAGGTATGTGAACCTCTTCCTATCTCTTCTAGCATGATATGTGTGAAACTATGTAGTGCGGTGACGCGTACGTGCTAAATGTGTTTGAGTGGTTTAAAACATAAAGTGTTATTACGGCTTTTTGGGAAGTTGGTTATATCAGCTTTATGTTAGTAAGAAAATACATGTGGTTTTTAAAAGGTAATCGATTTGAACTATAAGCGGCTTGTTATATGATAAGAAAGAACTTGAAGTATTTCAAAAGATTTTGAATCATTTTGAAAGGAGAAGTAATACTTGGTGTTTGAAAACTTAAGAGTTATACTAGCTTTATGGGAAGTTAGGTATAACGGCTTAAGAATGCTTTCTTGATTTGAAATCGAATGTGTATCGACAAACCACTGCGAGCGTTAATAAAAGGAAATGTTTTGAATAATTAAGTATTATTAAAACCGAGAAACTTCCATCTGCATAGAAGCTAAGATGAGACAAAATGATATTTCCTAGATCATGGTCATTGTAATAAGATTGTTATAAACAAGAATATCCTACTCACATATAAGGCTTATGTTTCTCAGTTGTTTAAAAGAGAATTATATTCTTAAATGAATAAGACTATGAACTCTGAAACCTTTCTAAAATAAGAAACGTGAACATTTGAAATTAGGCAAACTTGGGCGTTTGGAAAATAATGTTGTTACTTGATTTTACAAAGGTAAGAGTTTTAGTTTTCTTAAAAGGACAGATCACTCTATTTTATACTACGTATTGTGTGACTTATGTGAAAGAAGCAGATCTTTTTTGATTTTAATGTGAAGTACTTTGGGGATAGATACAGAACTTGTTAGTAGAAAGTACTTGTGTGAATAACTTGATTGTATTGGTTTGTGATAGCCTTGTAATACTTTCTTGTTGCCTTGATAAGTAAGCGTGTTAGGATGCTACGTGTGTTAGTATCTTGTGATGTTTGTGTAAGGGGTTTCCTTGATTGTGCTTATTAACTATCGGTCGTTATGATAGTATTGTGGCATTCATCTCTTGAGATGATTCCGGGTTAAAACGCCCTCCGATGCGGGTAGACTCGGTGATGCAGGACCGTGATTCGAGAATACCTCATGCGGGTCTGAGGGCCTATGCGGAGCTACGAGTTCCGAGTTAGTGTCGTCCTTTATGGGCATGCGGTCCTTGTGGCCATGCGGACTCGAAAGTCGGGGCGATGCCGGAGTAGCTACCTCGATGCGGGAATACCTCATGCGGGCGATGAGATTGGCCTATCGCGAGTCGGGAAGTTCGAGGACTAGACGCGCACATTAGATCTTTGCGGGCAAGTGGCGGCTTTGATCATGTAATGGTCTAGACAGATCTTATAATCTGATTTATGACCTTGTTGGTGCTGTAGGTGTTAGTAGTCGGCTAGGCCTTCGTGCTTACCCTGCATGTTTTATTAGGACACAGGTGGGACACGGTGTTCATATGTATTCCTTGGTGCTTGTATATCATAAAGCTGGCGGTGAGGAAGGTATTCCACGCACGATTGATGTTGTGGGCGTGAGACCCATTGTTAAATTGAGTGATGACTTGAGGTGTGAGTCCACGACTTGACATGTGGCTTATTTATGGTGAATCGTAGTTTGGTTATCATACATGTCTCCTGCTTTGTATAGACTACTATGATTTCATTTACAGTATTTATCTTTAGTTTCACATACTCGGTACCTGTTGTACTGACCTCCTTCGGGGGGCTGCGTTCATGCCGCAGGTTGAGGCACATCAGTCGTTGATCCTAGCTCTCAGGGTCAAAGATAAGCGTTTGGGAAGCTCCGTTTCTCCGGAGGCTTATCGGTGGTATAGTCCCCTGTCGTCGTAAGTGTTTACATTCAGGGGTTTGGCGGGGCCCTGTCCCGCCATTGTGGTCGTATCATTCTTAGAGGTCTGTAGTACTGTTGTGGGCAGGGTTGGTAAAAAGGATTAAGCTGTTCATTTGTAAAAGAGTTGATGGTTATATATATGCCGAAAGGCAAGTTTTCACAGATTATTGTTTTATATTTCTGTTATCTCATGTTGTTGTTTTATGTTCTGCTGATTACTCTGATGTTGTGTCACTAGGGTGCCCGGGCTAAGGCACCAGTCACGGGCCCAGTTTCGGGTCGTGACATAAACAACATAAGGCCATTTCCGACTCCCATGACCTGGTTCCGGTGGAACGCGTCCACGAACCCGTAAAACAATTAACTAGACTTGGGCCTTGCACCCTCGTGACCCTATCACGTAGCGGAACTACTACCAACCAATCCCACTCCATTTCAAACTATGAGGCGACCCGTAACAGGTACTCACCCCGACCCGCCGTCGCACTTAACTCTTACCCTTAGTCTGAATAAAATCTTATTGCCCGAGAAGGCCTTATATATACCTAAGGTCTCGGCGGTTATCAATATTCTTAGGCTCGCAATTTCCATGCTCCAAGCCTACCTTATCAGTCCCCCCGTAAACGGGTACAAAAACTTCTCATAATACCATAATCGTGTCGTCTTGATCACAACAACCATTACTTACTCTATACGGACCTCATCCGTACAATTCTCTTAAGCCTACCACGTAGCTTAATATATTAACATGGTATTCCATTAAGTTCTTAACATGACTTCTTAAGGGTTCACTGCCCTATCAGACAGTTCATCCTTTCCCAATTATCCCAAAATAAAACATAAGACCTTGGCGAGAATTCATTAACCGTTCCATACCTTCCCGGTATCTAGTTAGTCTTTACCAACTCCTGGTAATCTAAAATCATTCTAGGCAACACGCGTCTGACCCTAATACATAACTCCGTATAGATGTATGTCACAATATCAACTATACTATAATCATTACCAACCTGAATACGCAATCCACATAGTCCTTCCAGGTCATCACGCTTTCTCGTAGCTGCAATCAACATAACTCGTTAGGGAGAGACGACCCTAACAACACAGCTCTATCGCACGATCTCAGAGTGAGAAGAATGGAAACCAATCCTAAATGTCCTGCAGCCTCCTGATTATAGATGTGGTGCACAACACACCGATAATCAAGACTCTACTAGACACGGTCTGTAGACACTTTCCGAGGACTAAGCGCTCACGATACCACTTTTGTCACGACCCGACCCGGGCATGGCGGTGCCCTACACAGGCACCGCATACTCATCTGACATAATAAACTGCGGAAGATGAATAACACTTTTTTTTTAAACTAAGGCCAACCCAATAAGGCTGCCATAACATAAAAATTACCCGAAAGGGTCTACACTGGTTAACAATGTAAAAACAACTCTAGCTAGTCCAGCCCACAGATGAATACAGACCTCTAAGATTTGGATAAATGCTATGACGGGACAAGGCCCCGCCGTACCCTTGAATATACATAACCATGACGACAAGCTCTGGAATATTGGAGCCATCTCAAATGCTGAACCAGGATCCTAAGCTCGCGGATCCACATCAATACCTAAACTGCGGACATGAGCGCACCCAGAAGGTCGATTACAACATGTACCAAATATGGAACGGAAAATATGGTACAGTAAACAAATCATAACTGTACAAAAGAATGACAGGGGCAAGTATAAAAAAAGTAAATACCAGATCCTACCGTGTCATTACCATATCGTGAAATTAATCGTACCTTATTATCTTTTCCCATTTTTACATAAAAGTTATACTCACATTCTTACGTACATGCTTAGGAAAAACCGTCAAGTTCATTACCATATAACTTACTTACCTTGCATAACATAATCCGACCCTTTATGGAGGGACGCCCATACTGCCCGGCCCATTTCTAGGATGCGATAATGTCATATAGTCTGCCCATAAAGGTATACTGTCCGGCCCATTTCTGGGACGCGATAATGTCATATAGTCTGCCCATAAAGGTATACTGCCCGGCCCATTTCTGGGACGCGATAATGTCATATAGTCTGCCCATAAAGGTATACTGCCCGACCCATTTCTGGGACGCGATAATGTCATATAGTCTGCCCATAAAGGTATACTGCCCGGCCCATTTCTGGGACGCGATAATGTCATATAATCTGCCCATAAAGGTATACTGCCCGGCCCATTTCTGAGACGCGATAATGTCATTATAAAATCCGGGAATTTAACCCAATGTACTACGTAGCTCTACTCCTTTAAAATGACTCTTTTTCAAATAAAACTTCCAAGATACTAATAACCGTAGTATCAAGTCATATCTACTTTTCAAGACAAGTCACAATACCTTTTAGAAATACATTTATAGGCTTCTAAATCAAGTGACTTCTTTCTTAAAAACCTTAAGCAATTGGTACCTTTAAAACAATTTGCCCTTCTTTATTTCAAATCATTTCTTTGCTTACATTACTGAAGAAAACAATTCTTTTAGCCTTCCATAAAGTTGTTATAACCAACTTCCCATAAAGCCGTTATAACTCTTTATGTCTTAGACAAATTCATTCCTTTTATAACCAAGAGACTTATACTTTCAAATCAAATCACATAGCTTTCAAAATACTTCAAGTCTCTTAACTTTTGAAATCAAGCTTCTTTAACTTTTAGAAATCAAGTCTCTTATCTTTAAAATGGCAAGAAATCAATTCTTTCCAAATCAAGTATTCTATACTTTTAAATCAATTCATTTCTTCCTTTAAGAATCAAGTCTCATAACTTGAAAAATAAAGTCCCTTAACCCTTTAAAAATTTGATGTTCATAGTCTTAAAACTTCATACGTAAATTCTTATAAATTAAGTAACATATACTTTGGTGCGTTGTGAATAAGTTATACTTATTTATAACGATCTTAATCGAGTAGCCATGATCTAGAAAATGTAATACAATTTTGTCTTATCTTAGCTTCTATGCAGATGGAGAATTCTACTCATTTTAACTTAATTGATTGTCATTACATTTTCCTTTATTAACGTTGCAGTGGCTTGTTCGATTCTTATTCTCATTTGTGATGTAACTTAGCCAAGTCAACTTGGCTCCAAATACCTTCTAACTACTCTTACCAACATCCCCCATAAGACTTGGTAAGAACTTAGGATAACTTAGACATAACCTTTACGTAGAGTAAATCAACATACATACCTCTTAACTTCTAAGAGTAGAAGGAATCATGAAATAGTACTACATGTATATTCCATACATAGAATCATGTTAAAAGAAGGAAGAGGTTCACATACCTCGCGACGATTATCGACCAATAGCAAAATGCTCCAAAGTACTTCAACCTTGATAGCTATTACATCCTTCAAGTAGAATACGCTATACTTAGTACTTCAACCTATAATGGCCATAATACGTCCATTAACCTTTAGCTTCGAACGTAGAATATTCTAAGTGCAAAGTCACTAAATTCTACGGAAAATCGGACAGCACTTCCTTTGTTACTACATACTTTGCCACCTTTTTTAAGGCTGATCGGTGTATTTTATATACACCTTTTGAGTCAGTTTTAGTTAGTATTTTGTCCCGATTTGCACATATAAGTGTCGTATTAGGATAGTTTTCCTTTCTTTTGAGTCAAAGTGGTTAAAATGGCCAATTGGCGGAAAAGGAGCTAAAAGAGGGCGAAAGAGGAGATTCCAGAGCTAAAAACAGAGAAAGTGGCGAACGAGGCTGAAACCCAGACCAGCGCCGCGGCGCCTCCTGCAGTTAGAAGCAGGGCCGCGGCGCCCACTATCCAGAGAGGCTGCAGAAGACTCAGCGCCGCGCCATGTCGGCCAGTGCGCGCGGCGCTAAACATCAGAAGCTACGAAGTTGCGGCGCCACGGCGCCTCGATCTGCAATCGGCGCGGCGCCAAATCATCCGACGGATTGCAGAATTTCCGGCGCCGCGGCGCCTGTCTGCAGCGCCGCGGCGCCGACGCGGAAAAATAAGGTTTTCAGACGGATTTTGGGCCAGGCCTGCAGGGAAAAGTTGAGGCGGTTTTCAGCCTATAAAAGGAGAACCCTAGGCAGTTTTTAAGGGTTCCCCTTTTGTACAACACAAGGCTTTCTTGCTTGGAGATTGGAGACCATAGTTTAGTAAATTTCTTTTCATTTTCTTGTTTTTATTTCAGTTTTTATGAAGAACATGGGATTAGTTCTTGTCATGTCAATGACTAGGAACTAATTCCTCTATAGGGCTTTCCATGTTGAATCTCTAGAAACTTATGTTATGATTTAATGCATGCTTATGGTTATTCTTCTTCTTGTTGAGATCTAGCCAATATTTGAATTGAATGCTTGGTAGTTAATTGACAACTAATTATCACTATATGATTTCTAATCAGACTCCGAAAGGAGGGGATTGTGAATATGCTGTAAGTTGGGTAGACATTCTTGGATTGGGGATGAAAATACCTCAATTATTTATGTAGTGTTAATGAGAGGCTTAAAACCCTAATTTTGCGCATGGTGCGTGACGGTTAACTAGGTTTTTGTTCTTAATCCTCCTATAGAGTTATCCTTATCACCGAAAGGTAGGTAAGGTGCAATACTGGGATTGAGTGTTTATATAACCTAACGGAGTATAAAGCGATTTAAGAACCTGCTTTCTCCAAAAGAAGAAGACCATAAGTTATTGCATTAATAAGTAACATAAGCGGATAGTGAGGAGACGTGGAAGCCCTATTCTCATCACCACTGAAGTAAACCCTTATAGTTAAATAGCTTTTATAATTCTTAGTTATAAACAACAAATCCAAATATCAATTTACCAAATAGATACCAAAAGATAGATAGTTGATAATTGAACCCTAATCCTTGTGAACGATATTCAGTCTTACTAAGACTATATTACTTGTTACGATAACGTGAACTTGCGTTAAAGTGTGTGCATCTTTTCGCGCATCAAGTTTTTGGCGCCGTTGCCGGGGATTAGGCATAGTTCAATATCAAATTTGTCTATTTTTAATTTCTAATTTGGTTTTTAATTTTTACTGTTATTTTTAATTTTTACGTTTTTTTTAATTATTTTCAGAAAATTCGAGGTACCGTGATTGGTTGTTTGTTTTTGATCTATTTCAGGAAACCAGTTTATGCGAAGGAGAAGAGGAGCAGACACTCTTGTTCCCTTCAATCCATAGATTGAGAAAACACGCAAGCGAGCGAAAGAATCGGATTGCAACTTTGATAGAGATGGACGGTGGTCAAAACAATAACATGATGAGAGAAGGGTTAGGAGAAAATCAACCTAACCCAGGAGTGCCTCGGCAAGTGCCAATAGACGTGGAGGAGAGAGTCCAAATCCAGCCAGAAAGGAGTTTGGGAGACGATGTCGCCCGAGTGAATGGAGCACGAGACATGCATTAGGCTCCCTGCAAGAGCCAACAACTTCGAGATAAAACCGATTACGAGCATGGTACAGACACATGCAATTCGAGGATCGCCATCGGAGGATCACATATGCACATAGCTAATTTCTTGGAGCTATGTGCAACTTTCGATATAACGTGCATTCGATGATGCCGTCAGTTGAGGCTCTTTCCTTCTCACTCGAGGATAGAGCAAAAGTATGGTTGAATTCCTGTAGGCGATTCAATTTTTACATGGCAAGAGCCGCACGAAATTTCTAGCCAAGTTCTTTCCCAGTAAAGCAAAGAAAGCGAGAGGGAGTTGAACAACTTCTACCAAGCAGATGGAGAGTCCTTATATGAAGCTTGGGAAAGGTTCAAAGATTTACAGAGAAAGTGCCCACACCATTGCATTGAGTTGTGGAACTTGGTCTACATCTTCTACAACGGGCTGAGCAGTACAACCAGAACCATTATAGATGCAGCAGCAGGTGGAGCATTCATGAGGAAAACAACCCACGACGCTCATGAGCTATTAGAATATATGGCCACCAACAACTATGTCACAGAAGAGAGGTCGACAAGTGGGAGAAGAACAGTGGGAGTCCACGAAATAGATGATATTGCTGCCTTGAATGCCCAAGTGGCCCTTCTAGCGAAACAGTTGCAGCAACATACAGTGTCAGTGAATGCGGTACAGATGCCTAAAAGCTATGAGATATGTGGTGGCCCACATACATTCGATAGGTGTCCTTCAGCTGATCCCAACAATATACCAATGGAGCAGGCAGAATGTCAGGTCGTAGGTAATTATCAGAGGCAACAAAACAACCTCATCGCAACACTTATAATCCGGTGGAGAATCTCCCAAATTTCTCATGGAGAGAGACCGGCGCAGAATCAATACCAGGCGGCGAGAATCAATACAGGGGCGATGCGAACCAAAGAAACCAGAATCAGCATCCCTTCATTCAAGCCCCACAGCCTCAACAGTTCAATGCACCGGTTCAGCAAGAAGAAAAGCGACGAAATGGCAAGTGACGACTTGCCAACGCCCAGACGCAGTTCATGACAGAAGCTAGATCCTCGTTCAGGAACTTGGAAACACAAGTGGGTCTGTTATACCCCGTATTTCCAGAGTATGTACGTGAGGGCGTACGTATAAGAATTTGAGCCTTAAGATTAGGCAAGGTTCAAAATTAGGCACAAGTGCCGAAAAGAGTCGTTTTCCGACGAAACGTTTCCACAGCTTACGTAGGGAAAATTCCGGCTATGTCATTAATAATTTTTGCGGATTTTTCCGAGAGACGAAACATTTTGGACCAACGGGAGGGTGACAAGTGTCACCCTCACATTGGAAGCAAGTGGACGGCAAGCTTGACCATTGGCACGTTTTTGGTGTTGAAATTTTGGTCAAGGGTTAGGTAGGATATTTTGTGTAGATGGATAAGGTAGCACATGGCTAAATCTTGGCCTTACACTTGCTATGCACTTGTCTTCATCTTGGCCATTGGTTGGCCTTCACTTGACCTATAAATACCCCTCTAAGTTGAAGACTTTCTTCATCCAAAACTTGAGCAATCTATCTAAGTCTCAAAATACTCCCTCCCTCTTTTTCTTTCGTCCACCACACCCCCCTCCCCCTTTGAGAAGGCTCTTTGGCCGAGAGCTTCCTCCCTCAGTGGTTAGCCGTGGGTACCCCTAACCTAGTTGTTTTCGTATAATACCCCTTGTTGTGGTATAGAAATACTCTCCTAGTATTGTTGTAATGTCCAAATACCTTGGCCCAAATACCTTGTAGTTTTCCCAAGGTTACACTTATACAAAAGCCCAGAAAATACTATTATACTTCCTTTAGCCACTAAACGAAACCCTAAGGAAATCTTCATTGATAGTTGAAGTAATTGAGTAGAAGTTGGTTAGAACTTCTAAGGGTTGTTTGGAGCGGGTTGGAGCGCACAGAGTAGGAGCTAAACCTTGCTCAGGATCGACATATAAACTCGGATAATTTTGGGCTTATCGAGGTAAACACTCTTGACCTTCTATTGTAATTGGAAATTACATGTTGTAGGAATATATAGTTGAAGTATACTTTATATAGTACTGAACATTATAATTGTGCGGCAATGTCTTTTGACTTAAGCCTGAATAATACTTACGGCAATGTTTTGTGACTTAAGCCTGAATTTAAAGAAGAGAATTGAACTGTAATTACATAGGATCAGACATGAGACTTGTGTAGCATTGCTGTGTAGTAGAATTGTACACGTCCGGTTAGACGTGCAAACCCCCCCTGGTTGGCTTGGTAGCCGGCCTCGATAGAGGAGGAGATTTACGCTGTTACGGGGGGGGGGAGGTGCTGCCGAATTTTCTGTAGAATATTCTACATTGAGATCTAAGATGTTAATAGGCGCCTTGTGGCCTCTATAGGTTGAAATACTGCGTGTGGCGTGGTCTACTTGGCTTAAGGTGTAGCCGACGGTTTGAGGTACTTGGAGCGTTTTGCTATTAGTCGATAATCGTCGCGAGGTATGTGAACCTCTCCCTATCTTTTCTAGCATGATATGTGTGTAACTATGTAGTACGGTAGACGTACATGTGCTAAATGTATTTGATTGGTTTAAAACATAAAGTGTTATAACAGATTTATGGCAAGTTGGTTATAACAGCTTTATGTAGGTAAGGAAATGTTTTGTGGTTTTAAAAAGGTAATTGATTTGACTTATAACTGACTTGTTGTGTAATAGTAAAGAATCTTGAAGTATTTCAAAAGAATGCTGAATCATCTTTAACAGAAGAGTAATACTTGGTTTTGAACACATAAGAGTTATACTAGCTTTATGGGAAGTTAGGTATAACGTCTTAAGAGAGAATGGTTTTACTGATTTCTAGAAGTTAAGAGACTTAATCTTAAAAGATAAGAGACTTAATCTTAAAAGATATGAGACTTGACTTGATATGGATGTTAGTGTGAAACCTCATTCGTGAGTAATGAGTACCTGGTTGTAAAAGGAATAATGTTTCTTGATTCGAAATCGAATAAGTATCGAACAAACCATCTAGCGCTAATAAAGGAAAATGTAATGACTAATGAAGTATTATTAAAACCAGTAGAAACCTCCATCTGCATAGAAGCTAAGATGAGACAAAATGAGATTACATTTTCTAGATCATGGCTGCTTAATAAGATTGATTATGAACAAGAATAACCTACTCGCCTAGGGCATATGTTACTCAATTGCTTTAAAAAGAGATTAAGACATTGAACTATGAAACTTTTCTAAAAAGAGATGGCGTAATTGAAATTAGGCAAAGCCGAACTTTAGGGTAAAGAAAGGCATTGTGTTGTCTTAAAATGGTTTAAAACATAAAGTGTTATAACAGCCTTATGGGAAGTGGGTTATAACGACTTTATGAAAACAAAAGAAGGGTTTTTATCACTGATTTTAATGTGGTAACTTGACTTTAAAAAGAGAAGTGTTTTGGTCTAAAAAGAAGGCATGGTATTGCCTTAATTTGGTTTTAAAAAGGATAGTATGGAAGTTGTTTTGGTTTACTTAAAAGATATAAGTCACTCTATTTTATGCTACGGGTATCGGGTGACTTTTATAAAAAGGGAATGGATCTTTAAAAAGGAATTTAACGTACGTAGTACTTTAGGATTAAAACCCGGACTTTGACATAAAATGAAAGTACCTTGAGTTGTGGATAACTTGCCTATGCTTGTTGTTGTGTAACTTGCCTATGCTTGTTGTTGTGTAACTTGCCTATGCTTGTTGTTGTGTAACTTGCCTATGCTTGTTGTGATAGCCTTTGTTATGCAAGAATTGTGTTCTATATTACCGCGTCTCGATGAGGCGGTTGACTCGTTGAGGACTTACTTGGGCGTCACCGTGTGTGACGGAAAATTCCACGTATGCTCACGATGATAGTGTTATTCCATGGACTAGCTCTCCATGAGGTTTCTTACTGTTCGGCCTTGGTACCCGGTGGTCGGCTTTCGTACTTGCCCCGTCTCGTGGCTGATTCGGCCTTGGTACCTGGTAGTTAGCCCTCGCACTTGCCCCGTTCAGTGTAGTGGCGAAGTCTCGTGATACGGCCTTGGTACCCGGTGGTCACCGTACTTGCCGGCCGCCACGTGGACCGCCTTGGTATCCGTAGTCGCCGCACTTGCCCGTGTCGACCGTGGTTTGGTTGTATTGTATTGTTATTACGGCTTTGGCATCGTAGGACTTGGTGTTCGGTGTACTTCTTGATGTTATCATATCATGCATCGCCAGCTGGCGAAGGTATTCCATGGGCATGACCGATGTTGTGGCGTGAGACCCGTAATTATATTTGAGTAAATGACCGGAGGCGTGAGACCGACTTGATATAAGCGTTATATGTGTATTGTAGTTTGGTTATCATACATGTCTCACGCTTTATATAGACTATTATGATTTCATTTCTGATTTCTGATTCACATACTGTACTATGCGACCTCCTTCGAAGTCACGTATAAAGAGGCGAGCCTACCACGAACAGACCAACCGCGGCTCTCCGTATGGCACGTCCGTGTATGGGATCGCATGCAGCCGGTACCATTTGTTGGGTCGCCGAGTGACACTAGAACCTCGCGGCAAAGTGACAAAGTGGTATCGAGCGATTAGTCCTCGGAAAGTGTCTCTGACCGTGTCTAGTAGAGTTTTGATTATCGGTGTGTTGTGCACCACATCTATAATCGGGAGGCTGCAGGACATTTAGGTTGGTTTCATTCTTCTCATTACGAGATCGTGCCTTAGAAGTGTAATAAGATTGGACCCTCCGACATACTTTGTTTTTACCGTTATGCCTCGCGTAAGGCAATCCGCCCGGGCGGCAAGGCAAAGAGAGGAGTGCGAGTAGAGCGGCGGCGAGACCACGATACTGAGCCTCGATCCGCATGCGGAGCGAGGAGATGAGTCACAAGGAGTGGCCCGATTAATGGCCGAGTTGTGGCGAACTTGAGGATAGCCGGACGCAGCGATTCGAGCACCATGGTTCACCCTAGATCGATAGTTCGAGGCTACGGGATTTTACGAGTTAGGCCGCCCGAGTTTTATGGGTCGAGGCACGAGGATGATCCGCAGAGTTCATCAAGCGATTCTGATCGTGAGAGTGATCGAGGCATCGAGACCGAGTCGGTGGTCCTAGGTTCGCATCGGCTGCGTGATCCGCATGATCGTAGTTTGATTCGTGGGAGCTGTCCCGGGGAGAGCATGCACTTCCAGCTTTATGGGACGAGTTCTCAGAGGCCTTTCTTGCACATTTCTTGCCTCCACAGATCAGGAGGGCTCAGGCCGACAGATTTTTGGTGTTGCGCGAGAAGCAGCGTGCGGTTCGGGAGTACAATGTGAGTTCGACTCATTGGCGATGCGTCCGTGTTGGTAGCTAGTATAGAGGATCGAGTGCACCGATATGTTCTGAGGCTCGATGATCACCTACCGAAGTTGTTCGTGTAGCTCTTGGCCGGGCATGGACATTGCCGCACGCAGCGTATGCACTGATATGAGGCGGATAAATCAGCGGAATGACGAGTGGTCGCAGAAGAGGTCGAACAGCAGGGTCCTTTGGTGACTTTCGAGGCGGACCGCCAAAGAAGAGCGATTATGCGCTCCACCGCTCAGTGGTCCTCCACGCCGGGACCTTTGGGATATTCATGAGCAGGTCAGGGCTCCCAGGTTTCAGATTTTCAGGGGAGTACGAGTGATCGCCGGATGAGGTTGCCCTTGTCTCAGTGAGGCCGGTGTGTAAAACTTCATAAGGAGAGTGTCGTCGACTTGGGAGGTTGTTATTCTTGCGCCAGCGGGGCCATCTGGCGAGAAGTCATCCGACCAGGGGTAGCGCTGGTAGGATAGCACAGACTACTAGAGCAGTTGCGGGTTCTACACCTTCCATAGCCAGGCAGGATGTTCGTACACCGGCAGGCCCCGGTAGAGGTCGCGGTGGGAGTTCCCAGTTTTAGCGGTCCTTTGAACCGCCTATTTTCAGGTATATCCTTAACCCTCTAGAGTTTTGTATGTATTGATGTTATGATGATGTGTTTAGTGTTATGTTCGGATAGCCTTGTGCAAAAATGTGATTTAGAAACCTGGTTGGTAAAAAGGGTAAGCTCAAAGTGAGAAAGTGATGAACCTTAGAATATTACAGTTGAGACCTTAGAGGTAATGCCATCTTGAGTACAAGATTTTTGCGGGGGATCTTTGTCAGAATGTGTAAGTATGCGTGGTGTAATTGTGGAAAAATTTCCTTGGGTGGTATAAATGGAAGTGGTAGCTTTCATGACCTGTATAGGTAAGATTGTTCCGGATCGAGAAACGAGAGAGTCGGCGTGACAGAGGCTCGGGTTGAGGACGTGTTGCGTGTCAACCCGTAGCCCGGAATGAGGTGGGGTCAGATCGAGGTGGTCCCGCCAGGTGGTAGGGTCACGAGGGTGCAAGGCTCAAGTTTAGATGACCGTCGTATGAGTTCGTGGTTATGTTCGACCAGAAGCGGATCGTGAAGGCCGGGAATGACCTTAGAGAGGAGTGAAGCTAGTAAGATGACCAAGTTTGGAGGTGGTGACTCCAAAGTTTTGGGAAGCTATGGCGATGGTGAAGTATGGTAATGATACTAGAAGAGTTCGGATGTTCGAGAAGGGCACGACGAGTAAGGAAGGAAGAGAACGTGTGTTATTTAGTGGCGGTGTGGCGTTGGCAACTGTTAGAAGAACTTCATCGTTATCCGTCTTGAGAAGAACATTCGGGACAAATGTTTCTAAGGGGAGAATGTTATACCCGTATTTCCGGAGTATGTGCGTGAGGCGTCGATAAGAATTTGAGCCTTAAGATTAGGCAAGGTTCAAAATTGGGCACAAGTGCGAAAAGAGTCGTTTCAGGCGAAGCGTTTCCACACTTACGTAGGGAAAATTCCGCTATGTCATTAATAATTTTTGCGGATTTTTCCGAGAGATGAAACATTTTGGACCAGCGGGAGGGTGACAAGTGTCACCTCACATTGGAAGCAAGTGGACGCAAGCTTGACCATTGGCACGTTTTTGGTGTTGAAATTTTGGTCAAGGGTTAGGTAGGATATTTTGTGTAGATGGATAAGGTAGCACATGGCTAAATCTTGGCCTTACACTTGCTATGCACTTGTATTCATCTTGGCCATTGGTTGGCCTTCACTTGACCTATAAATACCCCTCTAAGTTGAAGACTTTCTTCATCCAAAACTTGAGCAATCTATCTAAGTCTCAAAATACTCCCTCCCTCTTTTTCTTTCGTCCACCACACCCCCCTCCCCCTTTGAGAAGGCTCTTTGGCCGAGAGCTTCCTCCCCTTTGTAGTGGTTAGCAGTGGGTACCCACAGCCTAGTTGTTTTCGTATAATACCCCTTTGTTGTGGTATAGAAATACTCTCCTAGTATTGTTGTAATGTCCAAATACCTTGGCCCAAATACCTTGTAGTTTTCCCAAGGTTACACTTATACAAAAGCCCAGAAAATACTATTATACTTCCTTTAGCCACTAAACGAAACCCTAAGGAAATCTTCATTGATAGTTGAAGTAATTGAGTAGAAGTTGGTTAGAACTTCTAAGGGTTGTTTGGAGCGGGTTGGAGCGCACGGAGTAGGAGCTAAACCTTGCTCAGGATCGACATATAAACTCGGATAATTTTGGGCTTATCGAGGTAAACACTCTTGACCTTCTATTGTAATTGGAAATTACATGTTGTAGGAATATATAGTTGAAGTATACTTTATATAGTACTGAACATTATAATTGTGCGGCAATGTCTTTTGACTTAAGCCTGAATAATACTTACGGCAATGTCTTGCGACTTAAGCCTGAATTTAAAGAAGAGAACTGAACTGTAATTACATAGGACTGTATTACAGTAGACTTGTGTAGCATTGCTGTGTAGTAGAATTGTACACGTCCGGTTAGACGTGCAAACCCCCCCTGGTTGGCTTGGTAGCCGGCCTCGATAGAGGAGGAGATTTACGCTGTTGCGGGGAGGTGTCGCCGAATTTTACGTAATATTCTACATTGAGATCTAAGATGTTAATAGGCGCCTTGTGGCCTCTATAGGTTGAAATACTGCGTGTGGCGTGGTCTACTTGGCTTAAGGTGTAGCCGACGGTTTGAGGTACTTGGAGCGTTTTGCTATTAGTCGATAATCGTCGCGAGGTATGTGAACCTCTCCCTATCTTTTCTAGCATGATATGTGTGTAACTATGTAGTACGGTAGACGTACATGTGCTAAATGTATTTGATTGGTTTAAAACATAAAGTGTTATAACAGCTTTATGGCAAGTTGGTTATAACAGCTTTATGTAGGTAAGGAAATGCTTTGTGGTTTTAAAAGGTAACTGATTTGACTTATAACTGACTTGTTGTGTAATAGTAAAGAATCTTGAAGTATTTCAAAAGAATGCTGAATCATCTTTAACAGAAGAGTAATACTTGGTTTTGAACA
Source organism: Przewalskia tangutica (assembly GCA_029844215.1). NCBI lineage: Eukaryota > Viridiplantae > Streptophyta > Magnoliopsida > Solanales > Solanaceae > Przewalskia > Przewalskia tangutica. The sequence goes on from CM056724.1 coordinate 54,138,726, forward strand.
CATAAGAGTTATACTAGCTTTATGGGAAGTTAGGTATAACGTCTTAAGAGAGAATGGTTTTACTGATTTCTAGAAGTTAAGAGACTTAATCTTAAAAGATAAGAGACTTAATCTTAAAAGATATGAGACTTGACTTGATATGGATGTTAGTGTGAAACCTCATTCGTGAGTAATGAGTACCTGGTTGTAAAAGGAATAATGTTTTACTGATTCGGAAATCAGAATAAGTATCGAACAAACCACTGCAGCGCTAATAAAGGAAAATGTAATGACTAATGAAGTATTATTAAAACCAGTAGAAACCTCCATCTGCATAGAAGCTAAGATGAGACAAAATGAGATTACATTTTCTAGATCATGGCTGCTTAATAAGATTGATTATGAACAAGAATAACCTACTCGCCTAGGGCATATGTTACTCAATTGCTTTAAAAAGAGATTAAGACATTGAACTATGAAACTTTTCTAAAAAGAGACTGGCGTAATTGAAATTAGGCAAACTGGAACTTTAGGGTAAAGAAAGGCATTGTGTTGTCTTAAAATGGTTTAAAACATAAAGTGTTATAACAGCCTTATGGGAAGTGGGTTATAACGACTTTATGAAAACAAAAGAAGGGTTTTTATCACTGATTTTAATGTGGTAACTTGACTTTAAAAAGAGAAGTGTTTTGGTCTAAAAAGAAGGCATGGTATTGCCTTAATTTGGTTTTAAAAAGGATAGTATGGAAGTTGTTTTGGGTTACTTAAAAGATATAAGTCACTCTATTTTATGCTACGGGTATCGGGTGACTTTTATAAAAAGGGAATGGATCTTTAAAAAGGAATTTAACGTACGTAGTACTTTAGGATTAAAACCCGGACTTTGACATAAAATGAAAGTACCTTGAGTTGTGGATAACTTGCCTATGCTTGTTGTTGTGTAACTTGCCTATGCTTGTTGTTGTGTAACTTGCCTATGCTTGTTGTGATAGCCTTTGTTATGCAAGAATTGTGTTCTATATTACCGCTCTCGATGGAGGCGGTTGACTCGTTGAGGACTTACTTGGGCGCATCTGCGTGACGGAAAATTCCAGGTATGCTCACGATGATAGTGTTATTCCATGGACTAGCTCTCCGTGAGGTTTCTTCGTTCGCCTTGGTACGGTGGTCGGCTTCGTGCCCCGTCTCGTGGCTGATTCGCCTTGGTACACAGTAGTTAGCCCTCGCACTTGCCCCGTTCGGTGTAGTGGCGGTCTCGTGATACGCCTTGGTACGGTGGTCGACCGTACTTGCCCCGTCGACACGTGGCCGCCTTGGTATCTGGTAGTCGGCTCGCACTTGCCCGTGTCGCCCGTGGTTTGGTTGTATTGTATTGTTATTACGGCTTTGGCATCGGTAGGACTTGGTGTTGTGTGTACTTCGATGTTATCATATCATAAATCGGCGGTGAGGAAGGTATTCCACGGGCATGGTGATGTTGTGGCGTGAGACCCCTAATTATATTTGAGTAAATGACCCGGAGGGCGTGAGACCCTGACTTGATATAACTGTTATATGTGTGTCCTGTAGTTTGGTTATCATACATGTCTCCTGCTTTATATAGACTATTATGATTTCATTTACGATTTCTGATTTCACATACTTAGTACTGTTATCGACCTCCTTCGGCTGCGTTCATGCCACGGTAGAAGTACATCATTGTCGATCCCGCTTTAGGATCACCTTTCAGCGTATTGGAAGCTCCGTTCCTTGGAGGCTTATCTTTGGTATGTTACCACGATGTCTGTAGGTTCTTGTACATTCTGGGTATGGCGGGCCCTGTCCGTCATAGTTGTTGTAAAAATCTTAAGTGCATGCAGTAATCACAAGTGTGGTTGTAAGGATTATAGCTGTCGACGTTTATATATATATGTTGAAAGGCAACTGTTTTGGTTGCTTTGTTTATTTATAATATCTCTCATTTCATGTTCATGTTTTATTTCCGCGATTTTCTCGATGTTGTATCACTAGGGTGCCGGTAAGGCACGATCAAGGGCCCAGTTGGTCGGTGACAGTGGTCATTAGCAAAGCAGCAAACAGAGCCACAGGGGACATTGCCAAGCAATACAGAGGTAAATCCGAGGGAGCAGTGTCAGGCAGTGCAGTTGAGAAGTGGAAGACAGTTGGAGCAGCAGTCACCTCAGCCAGTAGTTGAGAAGAAGGCAGAGTTAGAAAAAGAGAAGGTGATTGAGCCCAGCCCTGTAGTAGAGAAAACTCCAGAGAAGGAGTATACAGAGAAGATCCCTTTCCCCCAGAGACTACAGCGAAAGGTGGTTGATAAACAATTCTCCAAATTTTTGGAGACATTCAGGAAGCTGCATATCAACATACCTTTCATAGAAGCATTAGAGCAGATGCCCTCCTATTTCAAGTTTATGAAGGAAATATTGGGGAAGAAGAAGAAGTTGGTGGAGTATGAAATAGTAGCACTGACAGAGGAGTGTAGTGCTATCTTGCAGAAGAAGTTGCCACCAAAACTAAAGGATCCAGGAAGCTTTACACTACCTTGCACAGTGGGCAGGGTAACTTGCAACAGAGCTCTGTGTGATTTAGGGGCAAGTATAAATCTAATGCCCTTATCAGTATTTAAAATATTGGAGTTGGGTGAGGCCAAACCAACCACAGTAAGCCTGCAACTGGCCGACAGGACAGTGGTTCATCCAAGAGGCAAGATCGAGGACGTGATTGTGAAAGTAGGAAAATTCTTCTTTCCTGCAGACTTCCTCATTCTTGATATGGAAGAAGATGCGAAAATCCCTATCATATTGGGGAGGCCATTCCTAGCAACGGGGAGATCTTTGATTGATGTTGAAAGAGGAGAGTTAACATTAAGGGTGGAGAATGAAGAAATGGTGTTTAAAGTTTTTAAACACGTCATTGAGCCACCAACCATGAGTGGGTGCTTTGCAATCAGCACCATCAAACCCCTCTGCGAGCCAATACAAGTCAACCAAAGAGAGATGAGCCCAAGAAAGCAGGCATGGTTTGCCGAAATTCCACTAAAAGAGGTATGTGTTCCTGAACTCCCTCTTACTGATAATGCTAAGAAGAAAAGAAGAACAGAAAACGCAAAATGTGGAGGAAATGGATTAGTTGGGGGCTTGATCCACCCCACGGTTATTAAAGCTAAGGAACTTGCGTCCGTCTAAAAGACGTTAAAGACAGCGCTACTTGGGAGGCAACCCAACGTTTTCAATTATGTTATTTCAATTCCTGTCTTTAGTTTATTTTGTTTTGTCTAGAACAATCTCACGGTCTTGGGTTCTAGTGTTTGTGTTGTGATTAACAGGTATAGGCAAATACATTGAAGGGCGAAGAACTGAAGAAAAACGAGGATTTCGAGCGGGTAGCGCGGCTCCGGGAAGCGCCGCGGCGCCAAAAGAGCAGAAAGGCGCTGAAGTTTAAGCGCCGCGGCGCCAGAGCGAGCCGCGGCGTGAAATCGAAAATGTGCCAAGTTTAGCCGCTACGCCAGTAACAGGTCGCGCGCGAAAGTCCCGAAGGAGTGCAGAAGATTGGGCCGCGGCCAAAAGCAGCGAACGCGGCGCTGGCGAAATCGAAACTTAAAACGCCCAGAAACCAGATCTTTCCCCAATTCCAATTTCAAAAACCTAACTCTCCCTCTCAAAAAACCCACGAAATTCCAAAAATTTGCCCACAAATCCTCCACAAATCCAACCCAACTACAACCAAAACTCTTAAATTCCTAAAAACCCTTAGTTATCTCAAACAACGAAGCTCCATTCCATAGCCTCAAACCACCAATTGAAACAAGAACAGCTTGAATCTTCTCATAAAAAGGTAATCTTTTTCTGTTCTTGAGTCCTTTACTGAAGTCACAGGAGGTAGTAGTTTGAAGGAGTATTGTAGTTGAAGTAGTTTGGGTACTGAAAATTTGATTGTGAAGTTTGGAGAAAAGAGTAGAAAAGGAGTGTGGGTATTGGGTAGAAAAGTTGAAGTTTGGGGGTGTTGTGTTCGCTGCTAGTTGTTGATTGTGTAGGAAACATTTGTGCCACTAAATTGTAAGCTGCAGAACTTGTTTTAAAAATGTCCACCAGAAAGAGAAGAGCCTCAGCCTCCACCCCAACCCCACAATACGATTACACTAGGTTTGTGAGCTATCAAGCCTTCCAAAGATACAAAAAGCTTGATACCAGACCCTTAATACCGGAAAGGGGAATGGACTACCAGAGGGAGTCATATGGGGAAGAAGATGTTTATGAGCCCATTCGGGCAATGATTGAGTTAAGGGAGTGGAGGAGATTTGTAAATCCGGAGAAGATAGCACCAATGAACACAACAATGGTGCGTGAATTCTATGCCAACTTTCCGGAAAAGGTGGAAAGGGGATGCTTTGTAAGGGGAGTTCATGTGCCTGTGACAACAGAGGATGTAAATGCACAATTGAAGACGGTTGATGTTGAAGAAAGAAGTGAGTGGAATCACTTTAGAACATGGTCTAGAAGCACCGACCGCATCGACTGGAATGCCGTTGCAGACACCGCGTCGCTACCGTGGATCGTTTTGATATTGGAAGAAATGGATCAAGAGCTTGAGCAGTGCGATTCAACAAAGCGACCAAAGGTTGGCTATATTTACGTCGGCGCCGCGTGATTCCATCCACGCACTTCACCGAGTGCCGGAGGATGGATTAAAGCGATATATGGAATTATGAGGGGAATGACGATTGATGTGGGGAAAGAGATAGTGCAGAGCATTGAAGAAATCAGCAGGTTGGTGACAACAGGTGGATTGGGACACGACTCACTTATCACTAGTCTATGCGCCTTCCGAGGGGTCTCAACCCTACCCACTGACACTTATGAGAGAAACCAACTGCCGGTGTCCTGTGGGATAGTGCACTCTTTCTCAGTCCCAAGCCCCCCAGCAGCCAGACGGAGAGTACAACCACCAGCAGCAGCAGCAGCAGAGGCCGCAATGAACGAGGATGAGCCTGAAATAGGGGCTCAATATGAGGCAGGACCTAGCCACCGGCCAACCACAGAAGCAGAACCTTTAGTGCCCAAGATGGAGCAATTGTTTCAGAATCAGATGAGGATGATGCAGAGTTTGGACACAATGATACAAGGACAGCAAGAAACAAGGCAACAAATCAACGAGTTGAGTTCCTTGTTCAGTCAGTGGTCCATGCACTATCCCATGCCACCGCCACCACCACCATTTTAGCCAAAGTTTGTAAGTGTCTTATTTCTTTTACTGTCTTTGAGTCTACACACATTGAGGACAATGTGTGATTTAAGTTTGAGGGTGTTTTATTTGTGTCTTGTTTTATTTGTGTCATGTTATGTTTTATTTAAGTCTTTTTTATTGTTTTATGTTTATTTTGAGTCACCAAATTTTTTTCTTTTTGAGTCATAATTGCCTGTCAAAGATCATGTATGTTGTAGTTGCTAGAAACACCTAGTGAATTAAGGTGGAATAATGTAACGGAATAGAAGCAACTATCTAAACACTTAGGTTAGATATGCCAAAAACTCACAGAATCTGTCTATTTGGAGTTTCGTGCTTGAATTATGCATGCTAAATGATAAATACTTATGTGTTATGATTGCTTGCTATTTGAGGCGAAATAATTAGGATATGCATGTTAGGGAGATGACTCAGGCATTTCTTTGATAGTCAATTCTTACCACTCTTTTCTATCCCGGACTTTAAATATATCCCTAGTCAGCCCCATTGAGCCTAAAAGTTGAAACTTCTTCTTTGACACCCTATATTCCCACAAATTGTGTCATAAGTAAAAATATGAAATAGTGGAATACATTGTGTTAAAAAAAGAGACAAAAAGAGTGAATGGGCTTGTTGCACCCCAATAAAAAAAAAGTAATAAGAAATAGGCAAAAGCCTAAGTTTGGGGGTGCTTGTCATTATTATATACTTCACTCTCCCAAAACAAAAGAGGGGAAAGATAGAATCGAAGTGAAGGAAAGAACAAAAAGAAAAGGGAAATACTGAAAAGCTAAAGAGCTTATGGTACACAGAATGAGCCTAAAAAGCCTATTTTTCCTACCTACACCTAAGCCTACATTACAACCCTTAAAGACCTGAAGATCTCTTTTATGCATATCCAGGATTAGTGGAGAATAGCAAGTAAGCATACTATAGGAATTCTTGAATTTATATGCATGATTTAGTATATTGACTTCCATTAAGCATGATGAATATGAGTTTGCGAAATATCTAGCTTAATGTGCTGAAATTTCATGCTATATGTTCCTGCATATTATTCTGCTAACCTTCATGTTTTTCTAGTTAACATTTATGCAGCAAAAGTGATCAATGTCAGTGAGTCTTTCATTTTTCGTTCTTTGAGTCTTTATTTATTTCTTTCTATCTTTGCTCGAGGGCGAGCAAATGTTAAGTTTGGGGGTATTTGATCGGTGTATTTTATATACACCTTTTGAGTCAGTTTTAGATAGTCTTTTGTCCCGTTTTGCACATATAAGTGTCGTATTAGGATAGTTTTCCTTTCTTTTGAGTCAAAGTGGTTAAAATGGCCAATTGGCGGAAAAGGAGCTAAAAGAGGGCGAAAGAGGAGATTCCAGAGCTAAAAACAGAGAAAGTGGTGAACGAGGATGAAACCCGGTAGCGGCGCCTCCGCAGATTAGAAGCGCGGCGCCACTATTCAGAGAGGCTGCAGAAGACTCAGCGCGCGCGCCATGTCGGCAGTGCGAGGCCACGCGCCTAAACATCCGAGAAGCTCTGAAGTTGCCGCGGCGCCTCGCATGCCAGAATCGGGGCGGCGCCAAATCATCCGATGGATTGCAGAATTCCGGGCGCGGCCCTCGCAGCCAGCGGCCGACGCGGAAAAATAAGGTTTTGAGACGGATTTTGGGCGAACTGCGAGGAAAAGTTGAGGCGGTTTTCCTATAAAGGAGAACCCTAGGCGTTTTAAGGGTTCCCCTTCTTGCACAACACAAGGCTTTCTTGCTTGGAGATTGGAGACCATAGTTTAGTAAATTTCTTTTCCTTTTCTTCTTTTTATTTCAGTTTTTATGAAGAACATGGGATTAGTTCTTGTCATGTCAATGACTAGGAACTAATTCCTCTATAGGGCTTTCCATGTTGAATCTCTAGAAACTTATGTTATGATTTAATGCATGCTTATGGTTATTCTTCTTCTTGTTGAGATCTAGCCAATATTTGAATTGAATGCTTGGTAGTTAATTGACAACTAATTATCACTATATGATTTCTAATCAGACTCCGAAAGGAGGGGATTGTGAATATTTTGTAAGTTGGGTAGACATTCTTGGATTGGGGATGAAAATACCTCAATTATTTATGTAGCGTTAATGAGAGGCTTAAAAATCCTAATTTTGCGCATGGTGCGTGCGGTTAACTAGGTTTTTGTTCTTAATCCTCCTATAGAGTTATCCTTATCACCGAAAGGTAGGTAAGGTGCAATACTGGGGTTGAGTGTTTATATAACCCTAACGAGAGTATAAAACGATTTCGTAAACCTGCTTTCTCCAAAAGAAGAAGACCATAAGTTATTGCATTAATAAGTAACATAAGCGGATAGTGAGGAGACGAGGAAGCCCTATTCTCATCACCACTAAAGTAAACCCTTATAGTTAAATAGCTTTTATAATTCTTAGTTATAAACAACAAATCCAAATATCAATTTACCAAATAGATACCAAAAGATAGATAGTTGATAATTGAACCATAATCCTTGTGGACGATATTCGGTCTTACTAAGACTATATTACTTGTTACGATAACGTGCACTTGCGTTAAAGTGTGTGCATCTTTTCGCGCATCAAAGGCCGAATTCAATAACCAAACACGCCACATTTAAGGCCCAACAATTCAGCTAACCAAAGGGGATTACATGCCTCAACAAGACGTGTAAAATTCTGCCCCAAAACCATACCAAAACAGCCCATAAAACAGCCCCTAAAACAGTCCATAATTACTATAACGAGGGTGGAATGTGAGGTCTTTCAACGCCTTTCCACACCCTTATTCCTTCGGGGTTTTCATTAGAAATCTACTACATTAAACATGAAATATAGGGGCTGATTTTCCAGCATACAACACGTCTAAAGCAGTCCCTAAAAACTGCACGACAATATCCAACAGTTTTATAGATTCTACGGCAACAACTAAAATCCGATAACTCTTTCCTTAATCCTTTTTATTCCAATTCGAGTTCCAAAACATCTACATAAGTTATAACAACTTATTAAAAACAATATTAATCCATTATAACATGCAATAGGTGAAGATAACAACGACAATAACCAACGAATTCCATTTACACCAAATCTATCCCAAATCGGTTTTAGCCCCAAAAAATGGCTCAAACGCTTTTTATTCTTCATTATTTTGAACACAAGTTCATCCATACATTATAACAATAAGTAATATCCAATTACTTTAAAATAAGAAGGATTTTTACCTCATTGTTTTGCCCAAAAATGCCCCAAAACAGTTCGGTCTTTATTGGTCCGCAGTTTTCGTTTCGCTCCACTTCTTCAAGTTCCAATCACATATATGTATCCCCTACAACCTTAGGATCAACTTCTCTTCACGTTTCGCTTCCAAAAAGTCGACGAAAAACCCCTAGGGTTTCATTCTATTTTCGGCCCAACCTAGATTTAGGGGTTAAGGGTGCTTAATCTTGAAAAGAAAATACTTTGATCTTGATCTTGTCTTTGGATATGGGGATTTCGAATTGCTCTAGGTTTTTGGAGAGATGAGGGTTTGTATGGATGAATATCTTTTGTTCTAAGTCTTCAAGACTTATCTATATAAAGGTGTGTGGAGTCTTCATAAGACAAGTGGGGAGGGCACTTGCTAACCTCCTATTGGCCAAGTATTTCTTCACAAAATATTTCATCCACACTTAGTTATTTTTCATCCCATTTCGATGGACATGTAACATAGTATACCAAGACTTAATAAATCCACTAAGTCCATAATTCTAATGAAAAATAATTTCATTACTAGAATTAATTCTTGTCATCACATTAAACTCGAAAATTTTCCGTATAAGGAAATGTAAAAATCCTTTCTTTTCGACATTCCAATCTTAATTCTATAATCATGTTCTTGAATTACGGGGTGTAACATTCTTCCCCCCTTAGAAACATTCGTCCCCGAATGTTCTTTCGGGGTCCAATCTAATTAGATAGTGACATAGTCTCCTTTTACTACACCCTTCATACAACATATGCCACTCATGGCCACATAACAATACTTATGCTAAGATGTCAACCTTGGCACTCACGAAGCCAACTAGTCCATACTCATAATGACCTCAAAGTCCGTCATAATCATCTCTACTAGGTCTACTAGGGTCTGACGACTGTATCATCACCGGGAAAATCTCATATACCCGCTCAGCTACCAACCAAACACTCACGGGTGTAGTTACCTCGAAAGGTTCTTATGGATTCAGGCTCTATTCCTTTACACTTGGTTGTTATCTTTCTTCTGGTAGTACTATTTCAGTACTTCCTACTCATACTAGCATACATACATAACTTCCATACCGATTCGCCTCTAATCTTTGGAGTCACTCTTTAAACAACATAAGGCCATTTCAGACTCCGACACAGTTACGGTGGAACGCGTCCACGAACCCGTAAAACAATTAACTAGACTTGGGCCTTGCACCCTCGTGACCTATCACGTAGCGGAACTACTACCAACCAATCCCACTCCATTTCAAACTATGAGGCGACCCGCAATTTACTCACCCGGCCACGCGCACTTAACTCTTACCCTTAGTCTGAATAAAATTTTATTGCCCGAGAAGGCCTTATATATACCTAAGGTCTCGGCGGTTATCAATATTCTTAGGCTCGCAATTTCCATGCTCCAAGCCTACCTTATCAGTCCCCCCATAAATGGGTACAAAAACTTCTCATAATACCATAATCGTGTCGTCTTGATCACAACAACCATTACTTACTCTATACGGACCTCATCCGTACAATTCTCTTAAGCCTACCACGTAGCTTAATATATTAACATGGTATTCCATTAAGTTCTTAACATGACTTCTTAAGGGTTCACCGCCTATCGCAGTTCATCATTTCCCAATTATCCCAAAATAAAACATAAGACCTTGGCGATAATTCATTAACCGTTCCATACCTTCCCGGTATCTAGTTAGTCTTTACCAACTCCTGGTAATCTAAAATCATTCTAGGCAACACGCGTCTGACCCTTATACATAACTCCGTATAGATGTATGTCACAATACCAACTATACTATAATCATTACCAACCTGAATACGCAATCCACATAGTCCTTCTTGGGTCACTGCTTTCTCGTGAATCGCAATCAATATAACTCGTTGAGAGACGACTTAACAACACATTTCTGTCGCACGATCTCGAGTGAGAATAATGGAAACCAATCCTAAATGTCCTGCACCTCTCGATTATAGATGTGGTGCACAACACACCGATAATCAAGACTCTACTAGACACGATGCAGTAGACACTTTCCGAGGACTAAGCGCTCGATACCACTTTTGTCACGACCCGACCCCGGGCCGCGACTGGTGCCCTACCTGGGCACCCTTATACTCATACAACATAATAAACTGCAGAAGATAAATAACACTTTTTTTTTTTAAACTAAGGCCAAACCGATAAGGCTGCCATAACATAAAAATTACCAGAAAGGGTCTACACTGTTTAACAATGTAAAAACAACTCTAGCTAGTCCAAATTACGGATGAATCAGACCTCTAAGATTTTGACAAATGCTATGGCGGACAAGGCCCCGCCGCACTGAATATACATAACCATGGCGACAAGCTCGGAACATTGGAGCCATCTCAAATCTTTGAACCAGATCCTAAGCTCGCGGATCCACAATCGTACCTAAACTGCGGACATGAACGCGGCCCGAAGAAGTCGAGACAACAGTACCAAATATGGAACGGAAAATATGGTACAGTAAACAAATCATAACTGTACAAAAGAATGACAGGGGCAAGTATAAAAAAAGTAAATACCAGATCCTACCGTGTCATTACCATCTCGTGAACTTAATCGTACCTTATTATCTTTTCCCATTTTTACATAAAAGTTATACTCACATTCTTACGTACATGCTTAGGAAAAACCGTCAAGTTCATTACCATATAACTTACTTACCTTGCATAACATAATCCGACCCTTTATGGAGGGACGCCCATACTGCCCGGCCCATTTCTGGGACGCGATAATGTCATATAGTCTGCCCATAAAGGTATACTGCCCGGCCCATTTCTGGGACGCGATAATGTCATATAGTCTGCCCATAAAGGTATACTGCCCGACCCATTTCTGGGACGCGATAATGTCATATATTCTGCCCATAAAGGTATACTTCCCGGCCCATTTCTGGGACGCGATAATGTCATATAGTCTGCCCATAAAGGTATACTGTCCGACCCATTTCTGGGACGCGATAATGTCATATAGTCTGCCCATAAAGGTATCTTTGCCTACCATTTCTCGACGCGATAATGTCATTATAAAATCCGGGAATTTAACCCAATGTACTACCTACCTCTACTCCTTTAAAATGACTATTTTTCAAATAAAACTTCCAAGATACTAATAACCGTAGTATCAAGTCATATCTACTTTTCAAGACAAGTCACAATACCTTTTAGAAATACATTTATAGGCTTCTAAATCAAGTGACTTCTTTCTTAAAAACCTTAAGCAATTGGTACCTTTAAAACAATTTGCCCTTCTTTATTTCAAATTATTTCTTTGCTTACATTACTGAAGAAAACAATTCTTTTAGCCTTCCATAAAGTTGTTATAACCAACTTCTCATAAAGCCGTTATAACTCTTTATGTCTTAGACAAATTCATTCCTTTTATAACCAAGAGACTTATACTTTCAAATCAAATCACATAGCTTTCAAAATACTTCAAGTCTCTTAACTTTTGAAATCAAGCTTCTTTAACTTTTAGAAATCAAGTCTCTTATCTTTAAAATGGCAAGAAATCAATTCTTTCCAAATCAAGTATTCTATACTTTTAAATCAATTCATTTCTTCCTTTAAGAATCAAGTCCCATAACTTGAAAAATAAAGTCCCTTAACCCTTTAAAAATTTGATGTTCATAGTCTTAAAACTTCATACGTAAATTCTTATAAATTAAGTAACATATACTTTGGTGCGTTGTGAATAAGTTATACTTATTTATAACGATCTTAATCGAGTAGCCATGATCTATAAAATGTAATACAATTTTGTCTTATCTTAGCTTCTATGCAGATGGAGAATTCTACTCATTTTAACTTAATTGATTGTCATTACATTTTCCTTTATTAACGCTGCAGTGGCTTGTTCGATTCTTATTCTCATTTGTGCCGTAACTTAGCCAAGTCAACTTGGCTCCAAATACCTCCTAACGACTCTTACCAACATCCCCCATAAGACTTGGTAAGAACTTAGGATAACTTAGACATAACCTTTACGTAGAGTAAATCAACATACATACCTCTTAACTTCTAAGAGTAGAAGGAATCATGAAATAGTACTACATGTATATTCCATACATAGAAGCATGTCAAAAGAAGGAAGAGGTTCACATACCTCGCGACGATTATCGACAAATAGCAAAATGCTCCAAAGTACTTCAACCTTGATAGCTATTACATCCTTCAAGTAGAATACGCTATACTTAGTACTTCAACCTATAATGGCCATAATACGTCCATTAACCTTTAGCTTCGAACGTAGAATATTCTAAGTGCAAAGTCACTAAATTCTACGGAAAATCGGACAGCACTTCCTTTGTTTCTACATACTTTGCCACTCTTTTTAAGGCCGAATTCAATAACCAAACACGCCACATTTAAGGCCCAACAATTCAGCTAACCAAAGGGGATTACACGCCTTAACAGGACGTGTAAAATTCTGCCCCAAAACCATACCAAAACAGCCCATAAAACAGCCCCTAAAACAGTTCATAATTACTATAACGAGGGTGGAATGTGAGGCCTTTCAACGCCTTTCCACACCCTTATTCCTTCGGGGTTTTCATTAGCAATCTACTACATTAAACATGAAATATAGGGGCTGATTTTCCAGCATACAACACGTCTAAAGCAGTCCCTAAAAACTGCACGACAATATCCAACAGTTTTATAGATTCTACGGCAACAACTAAAATCCGATAACTCTTTCCTTAATCCTTTTTATTCCAATTCGAGTTCCAAAACATCTACATAAGTTATAACAACTTATTAACAACAATATTAATCCATTATAACATGCAATAGGTGAAGATAACAATGACAATAACCAACGAAATCCATTTACACCAAATATATCCCAAATCGGTTTTAGCCCCAAAAAATGGCTCAAACGCTTTTTATTCTTCATTCTTTTTAACACAAGTTCATCCATACATTATAACAATAAGTAATATCCAATTACTTTAAAAGAAGAAGGACTTGTACCTCATATTTCTTGCCCAAAAACGCCCCAAAACAGTCCGGTCTTTATTGGTCTGCAGTTTTCGTTTCGCTCCACTTCTTCAAGTTCCAATCACATATATGTATCCCCTACAACCTTAGGATAAACTTCTCTTCACGTTTCGCTTCCAAAAAGTCGACGGAAAACCCCTAGGGTTTCATTCTATTTTCGGCCCAACCTAGATTTAGGGGTTAAGTGTGCTTAATCTTGGAAAGAAAATACTTTGATCTTGATCTTGTCTTTGGATATGGGGATTTCGAATTGCTCTAGGTTTTTGTAGAAATGAGGGTTTGTATGGATGAATATCTTTTGTTCTAAGTCTTCAAGACTTATCTATATAAAGGTGTGTGGAGTCTTCACAAGACAAGTGGGGAGGGCACTTGCTAACCTCCTATTGGCCAAGTATTTCTTCACAAAATATTTCATCCACACTTAGTTATTTTTCATCCCATTTCGATGGAAATGTAACATAGTATACCAAGACTTAATAAATCCACTAAGTCCATAATTCTAATGAAAAATAATTCCATTACTAGAATTAATTCTTGTCATCACATTAAACTCGAAAATTTTCCGTATAAGGAAATGTAAAAATCCTTTCCTTTCGACATTCCAATCTTAATTCTATAATCATGTTCTTGAATTACGGGGTGTAACAGCTCCAAGGCGAAGGGATTTGTTGGATATGGAGAAGGAGGGGCTGACGCAGGAGGAAGAGTCGCGGTGCCTAGATCATGGACCGCGGTGCTGGAAGGGGCCGTCGGCTGCGCCGTGACGCCGTGATCAAGGGCCGCGACGCTTGAGGACTGACAGACCTCTATGATGTTTTGGCATCGCGGCACCTCAGCACTGGACCGCGGCGCTGTTGACGGTGAATCAGGAACCTGTTCGCAGGAGTTTTGGCATCGCGACACTGATGCTGAAGAGGAACTGCTATGCTCTAGTTGACTGAGGATGATGAGAGAGATGTCAGGCTCGTAAAGAAAAAAGTAATCCGATTTTTGGAACTTTTTAAGATTCGAAAACGGAAATGTGGTCTCGTCGAATGTGACGTGACGAGAGATGTGGATCTGACGAGTGGATAAGTCATAGCATAGATAGCCCCTATGGTTCGACGGGAAGCCTAGGTAGACACATGGAGTGGACCGAGGAGCTAGTTTGTGAGAAGCAGTAGAGGCAAGGTTAGGATAGCATAGACAACCGAATATCCGAAGATGCTCATAAGATGGGACTATATGATAGAGGATTTCGGTGGGGGTCATATTGTGAAGGGTGCTAGTTGGGAGAATATTGAGAACGTATTCTGACATTTTAGCAGCATAGACCCAGAAGGAAGGAGGTAGGGAGACATGAATCAATAGGGTGTGAATCATATTGTTAATGGTGCGGATAATTCTTTCAGCTTTACCGTTTTGAGGAGAGGTGTGGGGGCATGAGAAGCGAAAGACCATGCCATTATTAGTACAAAAACGGTGAAACATAGAGTTGTTGAATTCACGATCATTATCACACTGAAAAGATTTTATGCCTTTTCCAAACTGTGTTTGAATGAATGTTCGAAACTCAAGAAATTTGGCAAACACTTCCGATTTAAATTTGAGAGAATACAACCAATCAAAGTGAGAAAAATCATCTAGTAAGATAATATAGTATTTATGACCGATAGAACTAACAACAGGTGATGTCCATAAATCGGCATATATAGTATCAAAATGTGCAAAAGTAACACTAGTAGATGATTTAAATGGAAGACGAGTATGTTTGCCTAAAGAACAAGAAACACAATTTTGGGCAAGCTTTTCATTACAAGTAATGAAATTATTGTCTCTAAGAAAATTAAAGACTGGAGCTCCTGGATGGTCAAACCTATTATGCCACGTGGATGAAGAAATTACCACTAGAGAGACGGGAGAGCTAGATCTGACAGCGGAGGTGGGAGTGAATGGATATAGATCCCCCGTGCTATTGTATCTTGTAAGAGGTGTCCCCGTATGAAGATCCTTCACAGTGAAACCAAAAGGGTCAAAATCAATAGAGACAGAATTATTACGAGTGAATTTGCGGATAGATATTAGATTCTTAATTACATGTGGGGAATATAGGGTATTTTGAAGTGAGAATGGATTATGAGGTGGTGTGTATGATGTACCGAAACCCTTTACTGGAATGCGGTGGCCACTACCAACTGTCACAAATTGAGGATGCTTTAAACCAAATAGTTTGAGAATATTATCTGCAGTCCGGGTGAGGTGAGAAGTGGCTCCAGAGTCCATGTACCAGTTGTTGTCAAGTTGTTGAATGTTGAGACTGCTGAAGGCCTGACCCAACTCAGTGGGCGTCATACTGGGCGAGGGCTGCTGGAACTAGCCGTGCATGAAGTGGGCTTGCTGGGGGGTACTGCACTTGCCGATGGGCTGGAGCAGGGCCCAACAACCTGTGGTGGGAATACTGGTTGAAGGGTTGCTGGTACTGGAATTGCGGCGGTGCCGCAGCGCAGTACGGATATTGTTGGGGCGTCGCGGCGCTGGACTGATTATGTGGGCCCTGTTGTTGTTGTTGCTGATTCTACTATCCGCGACCCCTACCACGACCACGACCTCCTCTGCCGCGACCTTTTCCACCCTTGCCACCGCGTTCCTACTGCGGTTGAGAGTTGTCTGGAGGCGTTGGATCTTGAGGGCGTGTTTGTTATACCCCGTACTTCCAGAGTATGTACGTGAGGGCGTACGTACGAAAGTTTAGCCTTAAAGTAGGCAATGGGACGTTTTTTTGGGCACAACTCATTAAAAGAATCGTTTTCCGACGAAACGTTTTACACAACTCGCGTAGGATAAATTCCGGCTATGTCATTTCTAATTTTTGCGGATTTTTCTGAGAGACGAAACACTTTGGACCAACGAGAGGGCGACACTTGTCACCCTCTCATTGGTGGATGTGTGGCGGAAGTGAGCCGAATTGGATGGCCATTTTTGTCATGGAGTTGGTAGGATATTTTGTGTGCAAGTTGGCTAGCCCAAATCTTGACCTTACACTTGCCTTGCACTTGGCATCATCTTGGCCCTTGGTTGGCCACTTCTTGACCTATAAATACCCCCCTTAAGATGAAGAGTTCTTCATCCACAAATCTTTCTCCAAGTCTTGAAAATCCTCTCCTCTCCCTTGAGCATTTTCGTCCAAGCCTCCACGCCCCCCCCCCCCCCCTTGTGAAGGCCCTTGGCCGAATACCCCCTAGCCTAGCGAAACCTACCCCCCTCCTTTGGTAGAAAAGTTGCCTTCTAGTATTGTTATAATGCCCAAAATACCCTAGCCCAAATCCCTTAGTACTTAGTTGAAGTTGTGAAGAACTTCTAAGGGTTCTTGGAGCTATCGG
The DNA here is from genome assembly GCA_029844215.1 of Przewalskia tangutica. Taxonomy (NCBI): domain Eukaryota; kingdom Viridiplantae; phylum Streptophyta; class Magnoliopsida; order Solanales; family Solanaceae; genus Przewalskia; species Przewalskia tangutica. The sequence goes on from CM056724.1 coordinate 54,155,581, forward strand.
AGCGTACAACTTAGGAGCTAAACCTTGCTCAGGATCGACGTTTTATCTAGGATATTATTGGGCTTACCGAGGTAAATAATCTTGCCCTTCTTTTGTAATTAGAAAATACATACTGTAGAAGTATAGAAATAAGTATTAAATACTTAGAAGGATATTACAGAATAGAATTGAACTGTTATCACAGTAGAAGGGTTTAAAAGAAGAATAATTGAACTATACTTACTTAGAATTTGTTTTCACGATGACTTGAGTAGTTCAGGGTAGGGAAGTCTTTGCCCGATTTTCCGTAATAAAGGACCCTGCGCTAGAAGTTTACAGAGTAGTCTAGACGTTGATAGACGTGTCTGACTATTATAGGTTGATTCTCTGCGCGCGACATATTCAACTTGGCAGGTGGTTTTCGCCGAGAAGGTATGTGATTCTTCCTAAAGCATGATATTTTAAAATATATATATATAGTACGGTAGACGTACATGTGTTAACTGAATAATAACTACGGCAATGTCTTTTGACTTAAGCCTGAATAATAACTACGGCAATGTCTCTTGACTTAAGCCTGAATAATAAAAGATCTTGAAGCATTTCAAAAGAATACTGAATCATTTTTAACAGAAGAGAAACAGTTGGTTTTTAAACAAAAGCTTAAAGAGTTATACTAGCTTTATGGGAAGTTAGGTATAACCACTTAAGAATGATAATAAGAACTGTTTACTTAATTGCTTATAAGAACCTTGTATTGATTTCTGTAAGGCATATTAAGATTGTTTGATAAATAGACATACTATGATGCTATGTGTGTTAGTGTCTTGTGATGTTGTGAAAGGGGGTCATTCTTGTTGTGCTTACGTTGCTAGACGGTAAGTCAGTTGTACTGTTATTATATCACCTACCCCCTTGACTGGTTATACCGAGGGCTTGCCACCCTTGATGCGGGTCTATACGGCCTATGCGGTCTGTGAGACTATGCGGAGCTGCGGGAGCTCCAGGATTGATCATTCCGGGTGTTTTAGCCCGATGCGGATGCCACATGCGATGCTGTGTGACTATGCGGTCTATTGAGACTATGCGGTGCGGAGTCGGAGAGGTGCAGGGGTTAGCTACCGTCGCGAGAATACCTCACGCGTGCATGTGTGACCTATGCGGACTGCGGGAAGTCCAGGACTAGGCACGCATAATGATACTATGGGCGATTGGCCTTGCTTCGATCATTCGCGGCCTAGGAAAGACCAGTTACAGTATATCTATGTTGCTCTTGCTTATGTTGTGGCACTATGTGCAATTAATGCAGTTGTATTTGCAAATGGTTTTAAATACTTGATTTTACTTGATTTTTACGATTTCACATACTTAGTACTGTAGATCGACCTCGCCGGAAGCCGTTACATCCGCAGGCGGCAAGCAGTGCTAGATCCACATCCTTAGGATCTTTTTGCTTTGGTGTCGAGAGCTCCATCTTCTCCGAGGCTCTACTTTTGGGTATGATCTCCTGTATTGTAGATAGTTTTGTACATTCGAGGTATGGCGGGCCCCTGTCGCCATAGTTGTTTACTTCCTTAGAGTGCAGTAGTGCTATTATGCATTGGGATGTAATCGCAAAACTATGTTTATGTATATATGCCGAAAGGCGACATTTTCTCATATAAAGCGTGTCTAAATTTTCATTTGATTCATGTCTTATTTTATATTACGATTTTCTCGATGTATGACTACTTGGGTGCGGGTAAGGCACGATCCACGCCCCGAACAGGTCGTGACAAAAGTGGTATCGAGCGATTAATCCTCGGAAAGTGTCTGACCGTATCTAGTAAGTCTTGATTATCGGTGTGTTGTGCACCACACCAATAATCGTGAGGCTATAGGATATTTAGGATTAGTTTCCATTCTTCTCACTCGAGATCGTGCTTTAGAGTCGTGTTATAGGTCGGACCCTCTAACGTATTCCTTTTCAGCGATTATGCCTCGCGTAGGCAACCCGCCCGAAGGGCAAGGCAGCCGAGGAGCTGCTAGTAGGACAGAGAGTTACGAGGCACAGGCCGATTCTTACCCGAGGAGATACCTCAGACGGCGAGTTCCATGACGCCGCTGGCCCCAGCAGAGACCACAGTACCCGCACCTCCTGTCCCACAGCCTGGGGCAGAGGAGTTAGGGTACAAGGAGATGGCCCAACTTTTGGCCAGGATCGTGGCCAGACATGAGGATAGGCTGGATCAGCGATTCGATTCAGCCCATGAGCACTGTGGTTCACCCGAGGCGATAGTTTGAGGTCATGGACTTCACGAGTTGTAGCCCGCCAGTTTTCTGGTCGAGGCGGAGGATGATCCGCAGGAGTTCATCCGTCGCCTCTGAGGATTATGAGAGTGATCAGGGCGTCGAGCGATCGGTGATCTTGGTTCGATCGCGGTGCGTGATACCGCGATCGATTGGTTTGATTCGTGGGAGTTATCCGGGAGAGCACGCGTCCCAGTACTTGGGATGAGTTCTGAGGCTTTCTCACTCACTTCTTGCCTCCACGGCGAGGGCGGGCCGGTAAACGATTTCTATTGCGAGACAGAGGGCGCGGTTAGGAGTACAATGTCGAGTTCGATTCTTTGGCTCGATATGTCCTGCATTGGTAGCGGATATGGAGGGCGGGTGCATCGCTCGTCAGGCTAGATGATTATATGGCCGAAGTCTTGTGCGGGTGTGTCTCTTGACCAGCATGGACATTACCCGATGCGCAGCTCATGCACTGATGCGAGCGAGCGCAGACGATGAGTCGATAGATATCAGCGTCGAGAAGAAGGCCGGGATGGCGGTTCTTTGGTAGTTCTCGTGGTGGGCGGCCGGCAGCGGCCTAGATTTGCACCCGGCCGGCTCAGTACTCCCACATCATTCTGATGCCGAGTATTGAGGCGGTCGGCCCGGACCTCAATTTCGGTATGCGGTGTTAACCGATCGAGGTCCGCTCGGTGTCCGTGGCGAGTTCCATTCGGGGTTGCGATTACTCGGGAGCTTGCTACACTGTGGCCAGCAGGTCATTTTGCGAGTCTGTCCGGCGGAGGCGCTGATGGTAGTGGGTCACTGCAGGATCGATTCTGCGGTTCTTCATCCCCGACAGTTACTCGCCCCGGAGGGCAAGGTACTCATGGGCCAGCAGGTCGCGACAGAGGTCATGGTGCGGGTCCCAGTTCTAGCGGTCCTCAGAACCGCATTTATGTCTTGTCCAGCCGGCAGGACCAGGAGGCCTCACCTGATGTCGTCACAGGTACCTTATCAGTCTCCGATATTGATGTATATGCCTTGATAGATCCGGTTCTACTGCCCTATATATCTCCCTTGTTGCTAGTAGGATAGGGATAGAGCACGAGTCCATAGACCCTTTCGAGGTAGCTACGCCAATGGGTGATTCGGTGGTAGCTCGGCGGTATATGAGCTTGTCTGTGACCATATACTGATCGTCGACTAAGCCGACTTGATAGAGTTGGTTATGACCGATTTCGGCGTGATCATGGGTATGGATTGGCTAGCTTCACTACGCCCATGTAGGCTGCAGGAGAGTAGTGCAGTTCCGGTTTCTGAGCCGGTTGTCGAGTGGGAGGAACATTGTATCGCCAGAGGTAGGTTTATTTCCTACCTCAAGGCTAGGAAGATGGTGCGAAGGGTACATCTACCATCTCGTTCGTGTTTGATCACGAGGTCGGTACCAGATTTTGATCGATTCCGAGTCGAGAGTTCCCGACGCGTGTTTCGGGCGACCTCGGGTATCCCTCACGAGAGGAGATAGAGTTTTGCATCGATGTCTTGCACACTCGGCCTATTTCCATTCCGCCATACGAATGGCACCGCCGAGTTGAGAGTTGAAGGACCGGTGAGAGATTTCTTTGGAGAAGGTTTCATCGGACCTAGTGTTTCTCTCGGGAGCGTCGGTATTGTTCGTGAAGAAGAAGGGCGGACGCTGCGCATGTGTGTTGATTACGGTGAACAAGGTGACCATTAAACGATACCCTTCCCGTGATTGATGATTTGTTCGACCGGTTGCGAGTGCGAGATGTTTCTCCAAGATTGATCTGCGATCGGGCTATCATCAGTCTGCGAGTCGAGAGGCGGATGTCCCTAGGATCGCATTCGGACCCGACGGGCATTATGAGTTCGAGTCATGTCTTTTGGGTTGACGATGCTCGTGGTATTCATGGATTTGATGAACCGAGTGTTCAAGCCATTTTGGACACGTTTGTGATAGTGTTCATCGATGATATCTTGGTTTATTCCCGCTCAGAGCGAGCATGCGAGCATTTGAGGGATCTTGCCGATTCTCCAGACCAGCGATTATACGCCATGTTTTCCAAATGTGAGTTTTGGTTAACCGGTGGCTTTTCTTGGGCATATTGTGGGTGATGGCATTCAGTGGATACGGCCAAGATCGAAGCGATCGACTTGGCCTAGACCTACTACTCCGACAGGTTCGCGATTTTGGGCCTTGCGAGTTATTATCGGGTTCGTAGAAGTTTGCTTATCTCTCGCACCATTGACTAGTGACTCGAGGCGGCTAAGTTTGATGGTGATGCGTGTGGCGAGGTTTCGATTCTTGAAGGAGAGCGACGACCGCCCCCGTTCTTACTCTTCCAGAGGGTCCAGACGGTTATGTCGGGTATTGTGATGCGTCAGGCATCGGGGTGGGATGTGTGTTGATGCGTGGCAAGGTTATAGCGTATCGTCCCGACGATTGAAGAAACACGAGAGAACTACCCACCCATGATTTGGAGTTGGCGGTGATTCACGCCTTGAAGATCTGGAGGCACTATTTGTATGGGGTTCATGTGGATATTTATACGCACCACAAGAGCCTCAGGTATATCTTCATCGAGAGAAATGAACTTACAGCGAGACGGTGGTTAGAGCTGCTCAAAGATTATGATGTTGACATCTTGTACCACCCGGGGAAGGCCAATGTTGTGGCAGATGCCCTTAGTCGTAGGTCCATGGGTAGCCTATCAGATGTGCAGCCGGAGAGGAGGGGCATGGTTCGTTATTTGCATCAGTTAGAGAGCCTTGGTGTCCGTTTGATTGATTCTGATAGCAGTGGAGTTCGAGTTCGTGAGGTTGCCGAGTCTTCCATCGTCGAGGAGGTGAAGAGGCAACAGTTCGAGGATCCAGTTTTGATTCGGTATCGTGATACAGCTCTTCGTGAGGGCAAGGGTCCTTTTGAGGTAGCACCTGATGGGGTGCTAAGGTTTGAGCGAGTTGTGTGTTCCGGATGTTTGAGGACTTGGCGAGTTCTTGGAGAAGCACACGGTAGCGTTACTCTATCCATCCGTGGTCGACCAAGATGTACCACGACCTTAGATCCGTGTATTGGTGGGATGGCTTGAAGAGGGCGTTGCGAGTTCGTAGCTCGGTGCGTGTCGGCGGTGAAGGTAGAGCACGAGGCCTGGTGGTTTGTTGCAGACGATTGAGATCCCGACCTGGAAGTGGGAGGTGATCAACATGGACTTTATCACAGGATTGCCTCGCACTCAGAGGAGACATGATTCTATATGGGTTATCGTCGACAGGCTGACGAAATCAGCCCACTTTCTTCCGTCGGGACGACTTTTCGGTGAGGATTATGCGGACTTTACATCCGAGAGATCGTCGGTCGCATGGAGTCCCTATTTCGATCATATCGCATGCAGGAGCCCGGTTCGGCTAACTTCGGAGGTCTTTCCGTAGGGTTTAGGACGCAGTGAGCACGAGTCTGCATTCCATCCACGCAGACGGACGGCCGAAGCGCACTATCCGGACTCTTGAGGATATGCTACGAGCTGTGTTATCGACTCGAGGTAGGGGAGGATCATTTACCTCTAGTTGAGTTTGCGTATAATAATAGCTACCACTCCGATTCGAGATGGCGCCTTATGAGGCCTTGTATGGGAGGAAGTGCGGTCGCCGATAGGTTGGTTTGATGTAGGCGAGTGCGATTAGTGGGACCAGATTTGGTGCGAGCGATGGATAAGGTGAAGCTTATCCAGAGAGGTTCTTGACACTCGAGTCGGCAAGTCATATGCAAATCATCGTCGTCGGCATCTGGAGTTCGAGGTTGATGATTGGGTTTTCCTGAAGGTGTCACCCATGAAGGGTGTGATGAGATTCGGGAAGAAAGGGAAACTCAACCCAAGGTACATTGGGCCCTATCAGATTGTCTGCAGGGTAGGCAAGGTTGCCTACGAGTTGGATCTGTCGTCCGATCTGGAGGCAGTGCATCCGGTTTTTCATGTTTCTATGCTGAGGAGATGTATCGGGGATCCATCTAGGTTGCATCCGATTGACGATGTCCGGTGACGAGGGTTATCGTATGAGAGATTCACATAGCGATAATCGATCGTCGGGTTAGGCGTCTGCGGACCAAGGATGTGGCTTCGTCAAAGTTACGTGGCGAACGAGCTCGAGGAGGAGATGGCGTGGGAAGGCGGAGGACATGAGGCGAAGTATCCTCACCTATTCCCACACCTCCGGGTAATTCACTTTCCTACTTGTAAATTTTCGTTATCGTTTATGCCTAAGTGTTGTTACGTGGCCGTGTGTGGCATTTGCAGTATTTAAGTTATGAAGAATCTTATCGTTAACTGTCTTGGGAAGGAACATTCGGGACGAATGTTTCTAAGGAGGGGAGAATGTTATACCCCGTATTTCCAGAGTATGTACGTGAGGGCGTACGTACGAAAGTTTAGCCTTAAAGTAGGCAATGGGACGTTTTTTTGGGCACAACTCATTAAAAGAATCGTTTTTCGACGAAACGTTTTACACAACTCGCGTAGGATAAATTCCGGCTATGTCATTTCTAATTTTTGCGGATTTTTCCGAGAGACGAAACACTTTGGACCAACGAGAGGGCGACACTTGTCACCCTCTCAGTGGTGGACGTGGCGAAGTGAGCCGAATTGGATGGCCATTTTTGTCATGGAGTTGGTAGGATATTTTGTGTGCAAGTTGGCTAGGTACACTTGCCCAAATCTTGACCTTACACTTGCCTTGCACTTGGCATCATCTTGGCCCTTGGTTGGCCACTTCTTGACCTATAAATACCCCCCTTAAGATGAAGAGTTCTTCATCCACAAATCTTTCTCCAAGTCTTGAAAATCCTCTCCTCTCCCTTGAGCATTTTCGTCCAAGCCTCCACTCCCCCCCCCCCTTGTGAAGGCCCTTGGCCGAATACCCCCCCTAGCCTAGCCGAAACCTACCCCCCCTCCCTTGGTAGAAAAGTTGCCTTCTAGTATTGTTATAATGCCCAAAATACCCTAGCCCAAATCCCTTAGTACTTAGTTGAAGTTGTGAAGAACTCTAGGGTTCTTGGAGCTATCGGAGCGTACAACTTAGGAGCTAAACCTTGCTCGGGATCGACGCTTTATCTAGGATATTATTGGGCTTACAAGTAAATAATCTTGCCCTTCTTTTGTAATTAGAAAATACATCTTGTAGAAGTATAGAAATAAGTATTAAATACTTAGAAGGATATTCTGAGAATAGAATTGAATATTATCACGGTAGAAGGGTTTAAAAGAAGAATAATTGAACTATACTTACTTAGACTGTTTTCACGAGACTTGAGTAGCTCACCGTAGGGAAGTGCTGCCCGATTTTCCGTAGAATAAAGGACCCTCGCTTAGAATCACATGAGTAGTCTAGACGTTGATAGACGTGTCTGACTATTATAGGTTGATTCTCTGCGCGCGACATATTCAACTTGGCAGGTGGTTTTCGCCGAGAAGGTATGTGATTCTTCCTAAAGCATGATATTTTAAAATATATATATATAGTACGGTAGACGCGTACGTGTTAAGCGAATAATAACTACGGCAATGTCTTTTGACTTAAGCCTGAATAATAACTACGGCAATGTCTCTTGACTTAAGCCTGAATAATAAAAGATCTTGAAGCTTTTCAAAAGAATGTTGAATCATTTTTAACAGAAGAGAAACAGTTGATTTTTAAACAAAAGCTTAAAGAGTTATACTAGCTTTATGGGAAGTTAGGTATAACCACTTAAGAATGATAATAAGAACTGTTTACTTAATTGCTTATAAGAACCTTGTATTGATTTCTGTAAGGCATATTAAGATTGTTTGATAAATAGACATACTATGATGCTATGTGTGTTAGTGTCTTGTGATGTTGTGAAAGGGGGTCATTCTTGTTGTGCTTACGTTGCTAGACGGTAAGTCAGTTGTACTGTTATTATATCACCTACCCTTGATGGTTATACAGGGCTTGCCACCCTTGATGCGGGTCTATACGGCCTATGCGGTTTGCGAGACTATGCGGAGCTGCGGGAGCTCCAGGATTGATCATTCCGGGTGTTTTAGCCCGATGCGGGGGATGCCCTATGTTGACAGTCAATTTTGACCCGTTTTTTGTATATTTTCGTGCAATTTTAAGTATTTTAGCACACCTCATTTTAATCGTTATTTTTGCATATTTTACATAATATTCTACGTTTGTTTCTTCACAAAATGGCATTGCATCTTTTATTTTTAAATTAAGCATATTGTCGTTGTTAATATTATGTTTTATTATTGTTATACCGTCGTTTTTATTTTAATAATATTCACATCTTTTTAAATAATTAATCGGCACCGCATTTTTACTTTTAATCAGGCATTAAACGTGTCTTAAATATTGCATTGTAGTATTGTTGCGTCGGCATTTTCATTTTTTATAATTTTGTATCTTTTTAAATAATTTTTCTTTAAATAATTAACCAGCCTCGCATTTTGCCAAACCAGTCCAGTCCAAGACACAATTTAAATCAGTCCAATCCAACACCATTTCTTTTTAATTTCACCCAAAACTTTCATCTTTTATTTTCCCCCCTAAAATCAAAACCCATTTTTCATTTTTCCCCCCCAAAACTAAACCAAACCCTAAACCTAAATACCCCCTATAAATAAAACCTTACCCACCCTAAACTAAACTACCCGATTTCACTTTATTATCTAACCCTCGCCTCTTAACATCAGCCCACAAGACCACCTCTCTCTCCACTCCTCACCTCTCTCCTTCTTCCTCGCCCACGCCGCGCCTTTCGCGGAGCTCCAAGCTCGGCGAACACCCTTCCCACCGTCGACCCTCACCACAACCTCACCTCACCCCTAACCTCTTCCATCATCCCCACACCACTGCTCCCGTCGCGAACCGCCGGCGAACACCCCTAGCAACACCCTCAGCCGCCCACTTCAGCCCTTACACTATAACCTAGCCGCCACCAACACCCACACTTCAGTCGCCCGGACCCGACGAACCTATCACACCCCGTCGTCGGCGAACCTCACACCACTGTTAACACAGCCCTCACCCCACTGTCGTTGACTCCGGTGAACCCCACTATTTCCATCATCATCCATCGACAACCGAACCACCGTCGAAATACCCATTCTGCGTGCCGCTCGTTTCGCCGTTGAAGTGACACCGCTACACCCCTTTTACTTGATTTTGGTATGGACTAATTTTTGTATCTTTGATATTTTGGTAGTAAGTTGCATTTTTTGGTTAATCTGTTGCTAGTAAGTTCTATGTTTTGGTAGTTAATCTGTGGTTGGCTTCGGTTAATGGACACATTTTCTTATTTTGTTTGTCTGGCCGGAATTAAAAAAATAATAAATGGCGACCCTGGTTTAGCTTCATCTTTGCTATCTGTTGTCTGAGTTTAACTTTCTGATTTTTTTGGGCATTTGACCGGAGTTCTAAAAAATTCTGGCGCTGTTATGAAGTTCGGGTGACCTTGTTGGCTACATTTTGGTTTTCTGCTGGCTGCTTTCAGTTGCTGATTTAGTGGTATTAATGGTTTGTTTTCCAATGTAGTCATTTCATCGTCGTCATGGACTGATTTTGGATGATTTTACCCTTTTGGCCATATTGCTGGACTGATTTTTAGGCTATTTTTTGCTACACTTTTTGCTGGTTTACTGATTTAGAACAAATACTACACTATTGGTATTTTACTGATTTTGAACATGATACTACACTTTGGCCGATGAAAAAGTTATCCGTCGATTTTTGAGGCCTCCACAGTTGCAAAGACGGAAAATAAAATAAATGAAGCTTTCTGGGCAAGGATGATTTCTTCCACTTACACCGGATAACCAACATGTGCTTGGCAAGGCGAATTCTCGCAGCCGCACTTGTTTAGGCTGTCCTACTTTATATTTTTACATATCTGAGCCCTCCGTGTTTAAAACTATCGTTTTGGCGCGGATCTGAAAGTTTTATTTATTTTATTGCTTTTAATAATATGGGCCGATGAAGGAATCCCCGTCTGATTTCCAAGGCCTCCCCTGTACAAAAGACGGATTTATTTGCTTTGTTTGTTAATTTTTGTTATTATTTTAAAATTTATGAATTCTATTATTAATACTTTTACTAAGTGTTTATGCAGGTATCTGGAGATGCATTTAAAAAAGAATGCCCCGGAGTTTATTTTATGCCGCATTTAATTTCAGTTTTATTATTTTGCATTGTATTTTATTTTAAATTGTAAATTATGTAAAATACTTAGAATAGGTAGAATAAAAAGAGCAATAAATAATTAACCTAGGTTTGAACGAACAACCGCAAGTTAGCGGATCTTAAAGGGTGCCTAACCCCTTCCCTTTAGGATAATAAAGAACCCTGACTCAGAATCTTACTAATTTCGCAGACCATTAAATGGAAGTCATTTGTAGTATTTTATGCTACATTTTTAGTGTCCTAATTCACTATAATAATTAGGTGGCGACTCCTTAAAATACATTTAGGAATCAACTATGTAGCAGTAATCCCGTTTCGACTCCGGTTAAAATGGGGTGTTACAGCATGGCGACTCCGCTGGGGATATCAGGTTCTTGATCATAACATACTCAGGTTAATTAAATATTGCACTTTATTTTGCTTTTATATTTGTTGTAAATATTTTATATTGTTTGCTTTTATTTTGTAATTAACTACTTTAATTGCTACATTCTTTTATTGCTTTCCTTAAATTGTCATTCCGTTCATATTTCCTCCATTCTGGAAAATTAACATTATCACACACTACACGCGAGGTGCGCTTGGTGCATCAGCAAAATTCTTTCTTCAAAACCCAAATTTAGGAGAGTTGGTAATAGACGCGGAGAATCCGGTCCAACCGGTGGCCGTGTAGCCTTCTCACTCGAGTAGTCCGCTCGGGAACATTTTGTCTAGTAAGCCAAATCTTAGCAAAATTAGGATAGAGCTATACCACATTTTTTTTAAGTCATGCATGCATAAACCTTAGGTGGGTTAATCCTTGGTATTAACGCCACAATTAGAAATCCACCAAAATTGTCGTTGGGTTTCACAACCCAACGACCCATAAGCATATATGTGTAGCGTGATAATGATAGACGGATCCAAGCCTGGTCATGACACGCCGAAATTGGAAAAAGTGCACCGTCATTTGGTCGCCATTTCCAACAAAACATTGCAGTTTAACGGCTTGGACTTATTTATCATAATCTCGCATATTTGGCGTTTAGGCTCACTCCGCATAAGGAGGTCCCAAGCATATTAAGTACGCGCTTGATTTGCATGTTTTTTGTTTATTATTGTTTGTCGCTAGCAACTCTGTACATATTATTTAATTCAATAATTGCTCTTTTGTGATTCCGGGCTCGAGCATTTGCATTTTTGCACTTTTTGCTCTCACATTGCAATCGGGACTTGAATAGCGCGACTTAGACTTTGTGAAGCATCAGCCACCAGTCCGGTCGAACCAATCAGGGGAGTCTCTGACTATATGGTCACACCCCTTCATTTTGTTATTTTGTCATTTTCCTACTCTCACCTATTTCTCATATTTTTGCAGGAAAACAGTCCTCGCAAATAGTCGAGGGCGTTCGAAAAAGAAAACAAAAAAAAAAGTCATCACAAGGAGCGAGAATTATGTTGACTAATAGAAGTCAGTTTATACCAGATTCAACGAGACATCGCTCTCAATTTTTTTTTATATACTTTGTATTTTTATTCATATTTGCAAATTAAATTAATATGTTTAGCGTTAATTACATAGTTTTCGCATATCATGCATTTTACAGCATAAGGTTCCGAACTACGCGTGTCTGATTCTCACCACACGGTGTGATACGTAGGCAACTCATTTTGGGTTCGACACCACAAAAATAAAAACAAAAAAAAAAAGAAAAAGAAAAAGAGAAGCATATTTTTCTCATTCATGCATCCCATTCATCATGTTCTCGGACGTCCATTTTCGTTACATTCATTTTTACTTTGCATTCGTCCACAGTGTACAATCATTTTCTTTTGTATAGCTTTACATTGTCATCCTTTCATTGATAACTTCTTTCCAAGCATACTTTTTATAACATATTTGAATGAACTACGCGCACCTGATTCCCTCGGCGGGATACGTAGGCAGCCCTATTCGGGTTCGGTACCATTTATTCTAAAAATACAAACAAAAAAACAATTATTCAAAAAATATAAAAAAAAAAATTATTCAAAAATACAAAAAGGGTTATTCAAAATACAAAAAAAAAATATTTTTTTTTTAGTATTATTGTTTGACTTTGTTGATACCAACACAGTTACAAGTGTGCATAAAAATAAAAATAAAAGTCTGGGTTGACTTTGTGGTAAACCATAGATTCTTTTGGTACCTCTTATTCATACCCGCAGATAACATTGTCTTGCATGTTTCCAAGATAAGAATAAAGACGACCTCATCGTTTCATATGCATTGTGTGGTGAGTTATTTGAATAAGTTCAATTGCATTGCATTGTGATCTAGAACTTGGCCTGAATGTTTGTTGAGGCGAAATCCTGAGTAACACTCGGTGTAGGAAATGATCGTAGGCTTTCTTTGACCCGTTTGAGCCCTTTCAGCCTACCGAATAACATTATCCCTAGTACACCCCTTTGAGCCTAAAACCTATTTTTTGACAACCGCATACTACACCTATAACCTTTCTGAGTGCGTACGCACTATCCCTCTCTTGGCCCGACCTCCTCGAGTGCTTTAGAAATGTGCAAGTGGCTGACAAAATTCTAGCTGAAGTTTGCAAAGACAAAAATTGTCAAAGTCTCAAAGAATGAAAGCAAAAACGACTTCACATAAAGAGGAAATCAAAAGCCCCGATATAAAAAATAAAAAATAAAAAAGGGGGGGAAATACATAACCCCGAGAAAAAAAAGGGGGCTCCAAACGAAAGATTCAAAAGAAGTCAGTACAGAAAAACTGAGACAAAACGAAAGCAAATCAGCATTAATCGCACCAATATCAAGCACGAACATAGTCCAACGCTCGAGGAAGGATTAGTCACTTTTTACCCAAATGATATCCATCCCTTCCCCAAACCTACATTACAAGCCCGTGACAAGCCCTACATGATCTTATATTGAGGGTTCTCACATTAGTGGATACTTACATGACGGCCAAGCCTATGGTATCACAATTGCATGCATTGAAAATCTTTTTGAGTGTGAGCGCAATTCTTTCAACGTCCCAAAATTCAAAATATTGAAATATATGTGTGAGAACGGGACTTTCTTTCTGTGAGGCATTTGAAACGTGAGATTACGTGTAGTTCGAAACCTTGGATGCAAGCAAGTGTGTCGACACTCAGGTATGTTTGAGGTACTATCTCAAATCGTGAATTACACCGAGTCAATCTCGTTAGATGAAAACAATAAAAGAACATCCTTATGCACAATACTAATTGTCGGTATCAATCGAGTCGAGCGTAATGTCGCTTTCCATTTTTTCATAAAAAAAAACAACAAAATGCATATTACATAAAAATTATTTTGCATCACGAACTACGTCTTGACCTGATTCCCTCAGCGGGATACGTAGGCGGCCACATCGGCTTCGGTCCCACATCATTTTAAAATCATAAAAATTCTTATTTTGCAGCATGAACAACGTCTTGACCTAACTCCTCGGGACACGTGATTACCACATCGGCTTGGCCACACCGTTAGAAATATTTCTTCCTTGTTTCTGCACATGACTCGATTTTGTCCATTGGAGAGTTTAGCATCCTCATATATTTTGCATCCATTACTACCTACATATTTTCGGGGGATTGCATTCTCATCTACTCAATTGTACATTGTCCATATTCTCACATTAGCTTTTCACTCATTATAAAAAAATAAAAAATAAATGCTTACCTGATCGCCTTGATAGCGTCAAGATGAAACCTTACCCAGTTCAACATCTTCATTACGACCGACATTTTAAGGAATTCTGCAAGAAAATGGCAATAGACAGAAAAGCAGCCAACTAGGTCTTGATTGCAAACCAAGAATGCAAGCGTCAGCCAAAGCTAATCGACCGACGCTAATTAACCACTCATTTCCTAAAAAACTCACAAGTTTTCTTTGAGTGCAGGATCTTCATATCAGCAAAGGCAGGAACACAACAATAGGCCCATGCGGGTTACAAACGCACAACGTCTATGCAATGACGTTATCTCAACCCAGGCAAGTCACAAAGCAGGTACGCTCATAAACCAATGCATTTCATTAAAGCCCATGCAACGGCTTCATTCATGTTTCGTCCATGCAACGACGAGCATCTGCATCGCGTCCATGCAACGACGCCTTTTCATTTTAAGCCTATGCAACGGCTTCATTCATGTTTCGTCTATGCAACGACGAGCATCTGCATCGCGTCCATGCAACGACGCCTTTTCATTTTAAGCCTATGCAACGCCGTTCATGTTTCGTCTGCAACGACGAGCATCTGCATCGCGTCCATGCAACGACGCCTTTTCATTTTAAGCCTATGCAACGGCTTCATTCATGTTTCGTCCATGCAACGACGAGCATCTGCATCGCGTCCATGCAACGACGCCTTTTCATTTTAAGCCTATGCAACGGCTTCATTCATGTTTCGTCCATGCAACGACGAGACCGTGATCGCGTCCATGCAACGACGCCTTTTCATTTTAAGCCTATGCAACGGCTTCATTCATGTTTCGTCCATGCAATGACGAGCATCTGCATCGCGTCTATGCAACGACGCCATTTCATTAAAAGCCTATGCAACGGCTTCATTCATGTTTCGTCTATGCAACGACGAGCATCTGCACCGCGTCCATGCAACGACGCCTTTTCATTTTAAGCCTATGCAACGGCTTCATTCATGTTTCGTCTATGCAACGACGAGCATCTGCATCGCGTCCATGCAACGACGCCTTTTCATTTTAAGCCTATGCAACGGCTTCATTCATGTTTCGTCCATGCAACGACGAGCATCTGTGCGTCCATGCAACGACGCCTTGTCATTTTAAGCCTATGCAACGGCTTCATTCATGTTTCGTCCATGCAACGACGAGCATCTGCATCGCGTCCATGCAACGACGTCTTTTCATTTTAAGCCTATGCAACGGCTTCATTCATGTTTCGTCCATGCAACGACGAGCATCTGCATCGCGTCTATGCAACGACGCCATTTCATTTAAGCCTATGCAACAGCTTCATTCATGTTTCGTCCATGCAACGACGAGCATCTGCATCGCGTCTATGCAACGACGCCATTTCATTAAAAGCCCATGCAACGGCTTCATTCATGTTTCGTCTATGCAACGACGAGCATCTGCATCGCGTCCATGCAACGACGCCTTTCCATTTTATTTTAAGCCTATGCAACGGCTTCATTCATGTTTCGTCCATGCAACGACGAGCATCTGCATTGCGTCTATGCAACGACGCCATTTTCTTTTAAGCCTATGCAACGGCTTCATTTATGTTTCGTCCATGCAACGACGAGCATCTGCATCGCGTCTAGGTAACGACGCCATTCTCTTTTAAGCCTATGCAACAGCTTTATTTGTGTTTCGTCCATGCAACGACGAACATTTGCATTGCGTCCGAAAACGACGTCATAACATCTACAATAACCTTGTCTTTTCAAAGACCATCACTGCAACCCGGTGTCAATCATACTTCAACATCGACATTTTTTAAATCGTCGACTTTGCTTTTTAATTTTTTGCACCACAACGACCCAGTGTCATCATGATTTGACACTGGGACATTTTTGGGTCTGCATCATCCCTATTTTTGAGTTCTAGTTTATAAAACAGGACAAAATTGGCTACAAGTCAACATCTTTGTCCGAAGACTCTTCCATCATCTCCGTACAAAGAGGGACATGCTGTTGACAGTCAATTTTGACCCGTTTTTGTATATTTTCGTGCAATTTTAAGTATTTTAGCACACCTCATTTTAATCGTTATTTTGCATATTTTACATAATATTCTACGTTTGTTTCTTCACAAAATGGCATTGCATCTTTTATTTTTAAATTAAGCATATTGTCGTTGTTAATATTATGTTTTATTATTGTTATACCGTCGTTTTTATTTTAATAATATTCACATCTTTTTAAATAATTAATCGGCACCGCATTTTTACTTTTAATCAGGCATTAAACGTGTCTTAAATATTGCATTGTAGTATTATTGCGTCGGCATTTTCATTTTTTATAATTTTGTATCTTTTTAAATAATTTTTCTTTAAATAATTAACCAGCCTCGCATTTTGCCAAACCAGTCCAGTCCAAGACACAATTTAAATCAGTCCAATCCAACACCATTTCTTTTTAATTTCACCCAAAACTTTCATCTTTTATTTTCCCCCCTAAAATCAAAACCCATTTTTCATTTTTCCCCCCCAAAACTAAACCAAACCCTAAACCTAAATACCCCCTATAAATAAAACCTTACCCACCCTAAACTAAACTACCCAGCCCACTTTATTATCTAACCCCTGCCCTCTTAACATCAGCCCACAAGACCAGCCCTCTCTCTCTCCACTCCCTCACCCTCTCTCCTTCTTCCTCGTCCACGTCGCCGCCGCCCTTTCGCCGGAGCTCCAAGCTCCGGCGAACACCCTTCCCACCGTCGACCCCCTCAGCCGTCAACCCTCACCCTCACCCCTAACCTCTTCCATCATCCCCACACCACTGCTCCCATCGCGAACCGCCGGCGAACACCCCTAGCAACACCCTCAGCCGCCCACTTCAGCCCTTACACTATAACCTAGCCGCCACCAACACCCACACTTCAGTCGCCCGGACCCGACGAACCTATCACACCCCGTCGTCGGCGAACCTCACACCATCATAACACAGCTCACCCCACCTGCTGTCGTTGACTCCGGTGAACCCCACTATTTCCATCATCATCCATCGACAACCGAACCACCGTCGAAATACCCATTCTGACGTTGCCGCGCTCCGGCGTTCGCCGTTGAAGTGACACCGCTACACCCCTTTTACTTGATTTTGGTATGGACTAATTTTTGTATCTTTGATATTTTGGTAGTAAGTTGCATTTTTTGGTTAATCTGTTGCTAGTAAGTTCTATGTTTTGGTAGTTAATATGTGGTTGGCTTCGGTTAATGGACACATTTTCTTATTTTGTTTGTCTGGCCGGAATTTAAAAAAAAATAATAAATGGCGACCCTGGTTTAGCTTCATCTTTGCTATCTGTTGTCTGAGTTTAACTTTCTGATTTTTTTTGGGCATTTGACCGGAGTTCTAAAAAATTCTGGCGTTGTTATGAAGTTCGGGTGACCTTGTTGGCTACATTTTGGTTTTCTGCTGGCTGCTTTCAGTTGCTGATTTAGTGGTATTAATGGTTTGTTTTCCAAATGAAGTTCATCGTTCGTCCGCGACTGATTTTGGATGATTTTACCCTTTGGCCATATTCTTTGGGTGATTTTTAGGCTATTTTTTGCTACACTTTTTGCTGGTTTACTGATTTAGAACAAATACTACACTATTGGTATTTTACTGATTTTGAACATGATACTACACTTTGGCCGATGAAAAAGTTATCCGTCGATTTTTGAGGCCTCCACAGTTGCAAAGACGGAAAATAAAATAAATGAAGCTTTCTGGGCAAGGATGATTTCTTCCACTTACACCGGATAACCAACATGTGCTTGGCAAGGCGAATTCTCGCAGCCGCACTTGTTTAGGCTGTCCTACTTTATATTTTTACATATCTGAGCCCTCCGTGTTTAAAACTATTACTGTTTTGGCGCGGATCTGAAAGTTTTATTTATTTTATTGCTTTTAATAATATGGGCCGATGAAGGAATCCCCGTCTGATTTCCAAGGCCTCCCCTGTACAAAAGACGGATTTATTTGCTTTGTTTGTTAATTTTTGCTATTATTTTAAAATTTATGAATTCTATTATTAATACTTTTACTAAGTGTTTATGCAGGTATCCGGAGATGCATTTAAAAAAGAATGCCCCGGAGTTTATTTTATGCCGCATTTAATTTCAGTTTTATTATTTTGCATTGTATTTTATTTTAAATTGTAAATTATGTAAAATACTTAGAATAGGTAGAATAAAAAGAGCAATAAATAATTAACCTAGGTTTGAACGAACAACCGCAAGTTAGCGGATCTTAAAGGGTGCCTAACCCCTTCCCTTTAGGATAATAAAGAACCCTGACTCAGAATCTTACTAATTTCGCAGACCATTAAATGGAAGTCATTTGTAGTATTTTATGCTACATTTTTAGTGTCCTAATTCACTATAATAATTAGGTGGCGACTCCTTAAAATACATTTAGGAATCAACTATGTAGCAGTAATCCCGTTTCGACTCCGGTTAAAATGGGGTGTTACACCCTATGCGGTCTGTGTGACTATGCGGTCTATTGAGACTATGCGGACTGCGGGAGTCCAGGAGGGTACCGGGGGTTAGCTACCCCGACGCGAGAATACCTCACGCGGTGCATGTGTGACTATGCGGTGCGGAAAGTCGAGACTAGGCACGCATAATGATACTATGGGCGATTGGCCTTGCCCGATCATTAGCGGCCTAGGAAAGACCGATTCATCGTATATCTATGTTGCTCTTGCTTATGTTGTGGCACTATGTGCGATTAATGCAGTTGTATTTGCAAATGGTTTTAAATACTTGATTTTACTTGATGCTTTACGATTTCACATACTTAGTACTGTTAATGACCTCGCTTGAAGTGCGTTAAATGCCGCGGTAAGAGCGGCAGTGCTAGATCCACATCCTTAGGATCTCTTTGCTTTGGTGTCAGGAGCTCCATCTTCTCCGGAGGCTCTACTTTTTGGGTATGATCTCCCTGTATTGTAGATAGTTTTTGTACATTCAGGGTATGGCGGGGCCCTGTCCCGCCATAGTTTTTTACTTCCAGAAGTGCAGTGCTATTATGCGGTTGGGATGTAACTGCAAAACTATGTTTATGTATATATGCCGAAAGACGACATTTTCTCATATAAACTGTGTCTAAATTTTCATTTGATTCATGTCTTGTTTTATATTCCGCTGATTTTCTCTGATGTATGACTACTTGGGTGCCCGGGTAAGGCACCAGTCACGGGCCCCGGAACGGGTCGTGACAGTGTTTCAACAGCTAACGCCTTCTGATTGTGCTCATCCTGCTTAGCACGGCGAGTCTCTTCGAGCAACAACTGAGAGCCAACTTTGTTAAAACTGGGAAGCGGATCCGCCTGTTGAATTATGGCTGCTAATGTGTCATAGTCGCCTTTGGGAAGAACTGCAATCAATTGCATCATCATTTTAGTGTCCGAGACGGGCGTATCAACTCTTCCGCCAGGAGTTTCAACTGTCTGCAGTACTCAGTCATGTTGGAGAAATTTTCAAAGCGTGTATTGTTAAACTGTTCCTTCAAATACACCGCACGAGTGTGCTTGTTATCTTGAAAGATTTCCTCCAAGCGGTTCCATAACTC
This sequence comes from Przewalskia tangutica, assembly GCA_029844215.1. Lineage (NCBI taxonomy): Eukaryota > Viridiplantae > Streptophyta > Magnoliopsida > Solanales > Solanaceae > Przewalskia > Przewalskia tangutica. The sequence continues at coordinate 54,175,307 of CM056724.1, forward strand.
AAGGGTTGTGGCACCAGATTTCATGATAGTAAGAAGAAGATCCTGAGAAATACTACCATAAATCCATTATTTGACGCCGGCGTCTAGACGACGCCAAGTAGACTCATCAACCTTCGGAGGGCGCGGAATAGTGTCATCGATATGATCAAGCATGTTATAGAGACATGCATGATTACAAAACAGTTCAACCCAGGGAGAATACTGACTGTTTTCTTGATCAAGAAGAATGCGAATAAAGTTCTTGATGTTTGTAACAGTTAGGGCTGGATGAAAAGAGGATGACAACGTAGTGGTGGATTTGTGGAGGTAGAAGCGTCAGAAGTATTGGAAGAATCCTGTGTATCCATTTAGAGAAGAGAGAAAAGAGGAAGAAAAGTAGAACAAAAAACCGAGAAATTGGAAGAAGGGTCGCGGCAGTGCAGTGGGGAGGGCCGACGGCGGGAGAGGGAATTTCTAGGATTTTGTGTGGTAGACTCTGATACATGTAAGATGATATTAATCCCTTAGGGAGTCTTCTCATTAATAACAAAGTATATATAGTAAGCAAGAGTCGGCTTAAATTTGGATTTAAAATTTTCAATTTTTTTAAAATAAAATTTATATATTTAGAAATTATATATTCTATATGTTTCAATTTATGTGAATCATTTACTATTTGAGGAGTCTATGATGTGGTTCTTTGACCACATTTTTCTAAATTATTTGAATTATAAATTATCATGACTTATAGTCTTTTTAATATATAATATAATTTCTAATTATATAAATTTTATTTTTACAAACTTGAAAATTTATGTCAAAATTTAAGGTCAAATATAAAATTTGACCCTCGTACTCCGAAAATATTCACATAAATTGAAATCAATAGAGTAAAAAGTATTAGTATAAATTAATAAGTCACAATAATTAGCAATTTAAAATATTTAAACTTTAATTAAAGAAAATATTTTGACTGCCCAAAAAATTGAAAAGGAGAGAGTACATATATGTATCTCGCATACACACAATGATTATTTAAATACTTTTATTTTTATTTTAATTAATAAAATTAAATTATTTGATTTGATGTATATATAGAATGTTAATATTAATAACTTGATGTGACGTAAATACTGATATATAAATAAGCATTTACCAAGATGAAAATAAGGGGTTGAGAGAGAGTTAGAATCCATTCAGAGAACTATACGTTATCGAACTTATATAATTCTTTTATACTCCTATGATTTGATGGGATATTGTATTCTAAGAAACTAATTAAATTTAAGAAAAGGAATAATGGAATCACTTCGGTGAGTGAGAAGGAAACACCCATGATATATTATAGAGCAATCATCTCTGTGCTGTGTGCGGAATGTGTTCGGTGTTGTGGAGTCATCTCTGAGCTGTGTGGAGTCATCCATGCGCTGTGTGCGGAGTGATGTTTCTCTATTGAAAAAGTAGAAATAAAAATGCTTCAGAATATGGAAAGCTGGAGAAATACTGTCAAAGTACTACTTTGTTATGCCCCCAAGGATGAAAACACATACTTTAATAAGGGAAAGTACATAAGGGATATGTGCGAATGATAACCTAGTAAGGGAGAGGATTAACGGGACACAAACTCAAGAACAATTTCAGAATATTTCAAAGAAAGATTCACCACACTGCTCAACTCACATGCTTGCCACTAACCAACTCGTCTGTGTCCTTGGAGGCAAAATGTGATAAGGTAAACTTTTTAAAATGATTGATTCCACTGTATTACGGTCTCATACCTCAAAAAATCTTACCTTCCTCCTGACCCTACGGATTAGTATGATGAAAACACATACTCTGTATGAAGATCTGTCTTTCGTTTAACAGTCATCTTTAAGATGAAACGACAACACAAAAAGTTAGGTTCCTAATCATGATCGGCTTCACCAACTTTATTTATATGAGGAAATGAGTAAATATCTCAAAGTCACCCAATTATAAAAAAATATATTTCAATTTTGTTTTATATGAGTAATAAAATTACTTAAGATTTTTTCTCTTAAAATCACTCAGCCATATTTATCATTTAAAAATAGAGAATTTACTAAACCCCTTAACCTTTGAGTTTGGAAATAATACCCTCTTCACATTTGAATGAGACAATATATCCTTTTCACCTTAAATCTAACGGTCAGGATGAATTGATAAATTTGATGTATTTTTAAGAGGTAATAAATGACCCTTAATTAGTAGGATTCTAACATGCATTTTTACGATTTATTTAACAAACTATGGAATAACATATACATACTCCATCGATTTCAATTTATGTGAATATTTTCAAAGTACGATAGTCAAACTTTATAATTTTGATTTTAAGTCATGATAATTTATAATTCAAATAATTTAGAAAAAATGTAAAAAAAAAAAGTGGTAAAAAACCCACCTCGTAGACTCCTAAATAGTAAATGATTCACATAAATTGAAACACAGTGAGTATAAATTAAAGTTCCACCTTTTACAACTATCTATTTATTATATTTACTTTTCCTCTCAATGTCCAATTTTGTTTCAGAATATTTGTAGTTTAATTTAAAATTTTAATACATTACTTGCATTATCGCTAGCATTCTAACTAGTTGTGTAAATTGTATTATATTTATGTCTTACATATTTAAATAGTTCATTTATTCTTAAAACATTTCACCCGTAAGCATAAATAGCTAAAAATCAGTAAATTATTAGAGCAAAGGGAGTTTTTATTTTACGCCAAAGGAGCATACTTGATAAAATATGTACAATATCACAATTGAAGGTCATTTATGACCTTTTAAAAATACATAAAATTTGAGCATTAGATTTAAGATCAAGGGAGGATTATTATTTATTTCAAACCAAAAAGGTTTAGTGGAATTTATTTTATGGCAAACATAGTGAGTGATTTTATAAGAGAAAATCTCCAAATCAGTGAACATAATCTTTTATGGTTTGAATAAAAAGTGTTATTTTTATGTATAAAAATAAAGATCTCAAATTTTAAGAATGAATAGATACCGTTTAAATATGGTTAGTTCTTTTCTCATTATCAATGAGTAGTTTTTAGATGTGATGAGTCATGACCCCTAATTTTCAAAGGAAAGTGAAAGAAACCCCACCAATAATGTTATTTGGAAACATCACACTACAAATTTGTTTCTCTAACGGATGTTAAAATCTTATGCCTCCAATTCTTGCTACATGTTGTATACGGTAAAAACATTTTCGTGGATCATAGTTCGTGAAAGAAACCCCACCAATAATCTTATGTTGTATACGGAAACATCACACTACAAATTAAGGAGCATAGTTCGTGGATCAGGTTCTAGTATAAATTGAGGTTCTCATTCTATTGTAATGATGGTAGTCTAAAAACACATATTTTTAGTTATAATTTACCTCTTATAAGCTACACGTTAATCGTGTTTGATCTATAATGATAGTATTTTATACTTATTACGTGCGTTTTCTTGTGCAAGACTTGTTTTTGAGAAAACACGCGTTTTTGGATCTTAAATGAAGGTTTTGATATTTTGAAGTATGAGTAGAAGTTCAATGAATAGACCAGGATCATGTTTGAGGTTCGAGTATCGAGTATGCATGTGAAAAGGGGAAGAAAATTGACGACGCAACAAGATTGGCTCAGCACGCCACGCCTGCACAGTTTACTTGCAAAACTGTCGGAATTGAAGTCTCCAAAATTTATGCCTGGCACGACGCCCTGTGCGTCGCAGTAGACAGTTTTTTGGTAGTTTTTTATTTTATGATTTTAAGGGTATTTTGGTCCTGGCACTTCTGGGGTATTTTATAAATACATGAAAAATATGTTTTTGAGGGGACGTTTGACCTAGGAGCATTAGAAGAAGTAGAATAGGATTTGACGGCCGAATTTGTTACTTTCCGTCACGATTCAATTCAATACGGAAGTTATTTCTTCTATGTTTTTTAATTTTATTATGGAGTAGTTTCCTTATTGATTTTTGACAGACATGATGTATTCATTGACGTTTTTAGATTTAATTCTTATTTTATTGCTTGAATTCATTAATGGAGCTTTGAATTGAATTTTTTTTGATAAATAAACATTTTATTTATTACCAACTGAATAATTACAGATCAAACAAAAAGAAAAAGAGAAAACTCAGCACCTCATTGGTTAACATCCCAGTGATGCTTATAGACTACTAGTGCTACATGACTTCTTCACTTCTACGCTACTGGGGTAATGGATATAAGGAGGGTGATATTGGCTAAGTGGGTCGGGTATGGAAGATGTTCTGGTTGACACGAAGATGGAAAGCAATATCGGGTTCTTGACTTCTCGGGTAAATGGGACAGTGTCGTGTTTCAGGGTAATTTCGGGAGAATCTATAAGGAAACGAGTTGAGGTGTTTTATGTGGTTGTTATAGGTACGTTAAGGGTTGATTTGATGGTCGGGCCTTGGTGATTGGATGATGTAAAGGCGACGGAATAGGACTGAACCAGTGAGGTTCTCGGCAGGGAGTGTTATGTGGACAGTTTGATGTTTTTGGGGTTAGACGGGTAGTTGTGGGTGGATTCGGCACAAGGCATTTTGTGGAGGTGTTCCAGGTATGTTGAAGGTAAGGAATATTCTCGGGACTTGGTGGTGGTAAGGTTGTAGAACTGAACTGAGGCAGTGAGGTCTCGGTTGACGATTGTAGTGGACTGTTTGTATGTTGTGGAGTTTGGAAGGGAAGATATTCTTGGCTTCGGGTATTGACCTTTATTGTGAGTGTTTAGGAGATGTTGTGGGAGGTGAGGGTGATCAATATATAATGGGTTGGGGTGTTGATTTGGTTGGTTTGGTTTAAGTATTTAGTGACTATGGTTATAAATGATGAATGGAAAATATGCCAAAGGATCGAGGAACGGAGAGTTAAATGCCCGAACCGACACCACGAAGTTGGTGATCATTGCCACAAGGTCGAGACCGGGGTTTTCTATTTGCAATGCCCATGAACAAGCCAAGTGAGGGTGATCTATGCCCTTGTTGCTCCCAAGGCTTAGACTAGGTTAGTTCACACAAGTACCAAATGTCGTTTACCACCAAAGGTGTTCTTCAAGTTTGGGTAGAGACTAGGTCACACAAGTCCTAATCTAAACTTACACTGAAGGGGTTTGGTTCACACAAGAACTGAAAGGTACTCCCGGAACACCAACTGAGAATATCAATCCCGGATTGAAACACTTAGTGAAATGAGTAAAACTCAAGTTTTTCTATTCATTTAACTCTGAATATTTACATGTCATAAGGTTCCTATTTATAGTAAACAAAAGACTATTCTAGAAGACAAAAACTACTTGAAGACTTTTGGCCAAGTGGGAAAAGGTTTGGATTTTCTTGTTGGTCAAGAGGGTTCTCGGCTTTGGTGTGTCAATGGAAAAAGGTTTGACTTTTCTTGGAGACAAAGTTCAGCTCAAACTCCTTCACACTTCTTTGTGGCGTCCAAGTAGATGAGAGGATAGATTTGTCCTTTCAAGACTTCATCTTCTTGGAACTAGTTTGGAAGCTTCCATTCATTGTATTGACAAGTCATTTCTGCCAAGCCTCTTCATCTCCCGTAGGACGATTTGGAAGACTTCCATGTAACAAGTTCACAAGTTTGTTAGCTCATAACTTCATCCCTTGAAGACTTCATCTTCTAGAAGTGTCTTATCCTTGCCATGGTGTCGACCAAGTCATCTCTTGTCCTTGTCATCTTGGCTTGGACAACCCTTTCACGATTTTGGTCTCCTTTTGGAGAACCTCTCGGCCTTGCCCATTATCTGTCACGACCCGAACCGACGGGCCGCGACTGGTGCCCTACCTGGACACCCTTATACCCACACATCACATACAACAAACGGAAGCTTAAGAAAAACTCATATAATAAAAACAGGCAAGCCGAAAAGGCTGCCACTGTATACAAAAATTTTCAAAACGAGTTACAACATATACAACCCACATGTATCCAAATACACATTTACCACTCACACCTGTCTACATACCTATAAGAGTTTGATAATGACATGTGACGGGACAAGGCCCCGTCATACCCCTGAATAAACATAAGTCTAATATCAAAGACTGTACCAAAATGACAAGCTCCGGAACAGTGGAGCTATCTCAAAAAAAGCTGGGCAGGGATCCTAAACTCGAGGATCTCCAAACTGAGTACCTATATCTGCGGGCATGAACGCAACCCCCCGAAGGGGGTCAGTACAACAAGGTACCAAGTATGTAAACATAAAGTACAGTAAATAAGATCATAACTGGCCAAAAGATGACAGAGACAAGTATGAAAATCAAATACCAGATCCAACCGTGCCATATAAAATAGAGCCAACTATACCTTTTAAAACGTGAGAGGGTCATCTCAAAATCATAGATGCCTGTCCATGTACTCTTATACTGTCTTGGGTATCTATACCCACATCATGGATACATGTCCATGGAATCATATACTGTCGTGAGTATCTATACTCGCATCATGAATACATGTCCATGGAATCATATACATATACTGCCCGGCCCTCTAGTGAAGGACGTGGTGAACATATACAACCCGACCCTTTCTGGGACGCGGTAACCACTTAGTCATCTACTTCCCGACCCTCAAGTGAAGGACGCTGTAAACATATATACATAAACTGCCGACCCTTCCTGGGACGCAGTGTAAAGTCATCTAAACATAAATTGCCCGACCCTTTCTGGGACGCGGTATACCTATACACGTATACTGTCCGACCCTTCCTGGGACGCGGTGTAAAGTCATGTACTGTCCGGCCCTTCCTGGGACGCGGTGTAAAGTCATGTACTGTCGGCCCTTTCTGGGACGCGGTAAACACATATGTTATACTGCCCGGCCCTTCTTGGGACGCGGTGTAAAGTCATATTCATCTACTGCCCGACCCTCTAGTGAAGGACGCGGTGAACATATGGGAAGATGCGCACGAATCTGCCCGACACATCATGGGATTCGGTGTTTCATGTATGGTATACTGCCCGGCCCATTCTGGTACGCGGTAAAGTCATATAGTCATATATTGTCCGACCATTTCTGGGACGCGGTAAACACTTAACCCTATACTGCCCGACCCTTCTAGGGACGCGGTGAACACCTATACTCATAGTCTGCCCGGCCTTCCCCGGGGCACAGTGAAATAGAATAATAACACTTGGATGAATAGCTATCATGAGCAACCAGGTGCAACTTAAATCATCTTTTGACTCTCAATAAAAACATCTTTAAAATGAACTTTCATTTTAGAAAAAACCACAACTTAAATCATCTTTTGACTCTCAATAAAAATATCTTTAAAATGAACTTTCATTTTCGAAAAACCAAGGCAATACCATGCCTTTCATTTTAGAAAAATCAAGGCAATACCACACCTTCCATTTTAGAAAAACCAAGGCAATACCATACCTTTCATTTTCGGAAATACCATATCATGTATCCTTTAAAATCCAGCCTTTGGAAAGTCAAGACAACTATACATCATGTATCATTTTTAAACCATCCTTTGGAAAATCAAGACACTTACACTTTTAAAATCAAGTCACTTACACTTATAACTCAAGTCACTTATATTTATAAAATCAAGTCACTTATACTTATAAAATCAAGTCCTGTATCATAAAGGACTTAATGGAATTACGTACGTCCGCCGTACACCCATTTTATATAAATCATGCCAAAGAAGAAAGGATAGTTCACATACCTTATAGGCTATACCAACTCGATAAGTAGAATACGTCTCAAGTAGTACTTCAACATATAATGACAATAACACATCTATCAATCTTCATGATACTAGTATACACTTATACCTGTTGACACCCAATTTTGACCCTATCGTCCAACCATTAACTATAAAATTACACTAATTTTCAAAATAAGTTTAACAATACTGGCACCGCATTTTACGTAGATTATTAAGCATTTTTGAGTCTCACATCCACATTTATCAATACCCAAAGCAATTTCATAATAATTATTGGCAATTTAAATCCCATTTATTTACCACTAATTGAAATCTAACATTAAAACTAATAACATACTTAAACTCTACCTAAAACTAACACCTTAGCCCAGTTCCCTTTGCACAACATTAGCCCACCCCCTTTTATTACTGACCCGCGGCCCAAAGAATACCCAGCAGCCCACTTCCTTCCATAGGACGGTGTGCTTGGACTGGGCTCTCCGCTCCTAGTCACTAAGACGTGCTATTTTGTCCTCACTTGGAACAGCCTCACCAAGAGTCTGCACAGGCCTTCTTTCCCTTACTAGTTGACAAGCTTCGTTTTCACTCTTTATTTCATCCCTAACCCTACATACACAAACAAAACCTTTAACCTAAAACCAAAGTCGTCGCCTTCCCTCTCACGCCCCCATGTTCGCCGGAATCCTCGCCGGATTTTCGGCCACAAAATCCGGCGTATTCTTCCCCTTTCACCTCAAAATCATTTAGAATCAGAATCATCCAATAAATCCCTTATAATCCTAACCTATATCACACCCAAATCTCACCAAATCACCGCGAGATCAGTCCTTACCATAACCGAAAACCTCAACCCAGTTCGTACCCTAAAACTTACCATAAAATCCTCTAAGTTTTGATAAGAATCACTAAAAATCGTTCCAAAATTGTAACAAAATCATCCCAAGATATCCGAAAATCACCATTGCAAATTACCCAAAGTCGTCTCAACAAATCGTCCAAAATAAACACCAAAATCGCAATCAAATCAACCCTAGAAGCTATCAAAACTTACCAAATCGGAACCCGAAATTGGGACTATATAAGCCTATTGATTTTCACAGAGTAAGGGAGGGGGGAAAAACAGATCGAAAACCCAATAGAAATCAGCGAAAATTGAGAAAAAAAACAACAGTAAATGGGTGCCTTGGAGACTCCGAAAATCAGTCAATAAACCAAAAAAAAAAAACTTTCAAACTTTATCTTATGGCACAAGAAATTTGTTTCTCATTAAGTTAATTATTCTAGCTTGCTTAAGTTATGATTAAACCATCTAATGACAAAGTTGAGCTCAAACTCCTTCACACTTCTTTGTGGCGTCCAAATAGATGAGAGGATGAATTTTTCCTTTCAAGACTTCATCTTCTTGGAACTAGTTTGGAAGCTTCCATTCCTTGTATTGACAAGCCATTTCGGCTAAGCCTCTGCATCTTCCCTAGGACGAAATGGAAGACTTTCATGTAACAAGTTCACGAGTTTGTTAGCTCATAACTTCAGCCCTTGAAGTCTCAATCTTTTAGAAGTCTCTTGTCCTTGCCATGGTGTTGATCAGGTCATCCCTTGTCCTTGCCATCTTGGTTTGGACAACCCTTTCATGATTTTGGTCTCCTTTTGGAGAACCTCTTGGCCTTGCCCATTATTGTGGCCCTATTAATTGAGTCCTAAGGTAATTATTACATGACAAACTATGTCCTAAGCTAAGAGTTAAAAACTGAGCTAAAAAGAAAACAAGCTAACAGAAAACTTGGTCTCGGCTAAGACCTACATACAAAACCGAATAAAATATGTAATTGCAAATTCACGTAACAAGTCAATTCCACTGTATTGACATATTTCCCATGTCAATGTTCTATTACTCAATCCCACTATTTTGCTCGTCGTATGTGTAGGCTTTGGTACCTGAACTTGGTTAATTGCTAACGATGGTGGTATTTTGAGATTCTTGCTATTACTATGCAGATCTGCCCATTGGAGCTCCTCATCTTCAAATTCCTCCTGATCCTTCATAGTTTGCTTCATTTTCCCCTTTCCAGATCTTTGGAACAGGGGTTGAACAGTCACTGCTCGTCCTCCGGTTGCTATCGATGATTTGTTTTTGATCTTTCTCGGTCGTTCCCGTGCCATCGGAGAGTGTGAAGGTTAGAGGCACTTAACATGCGCCGAGAGAGAAAAACTTTTAATTTGGAGTAGCTTTGAATTGAATTACACAATTATTTACTATTTTATTTAATTGAAAGATGAATAGTTTGTTGAATATCTTTGTATTATTTTGTTTGATTTTAATTGGTTATTCTTGTAAGTAATCGAAAGAGTTTCTTAAATTATTGGTTGAACCAAGAGAGAAATATTCGAGCGAAGTTTTTCTATAGACTAAACCCTTAATGTTTTCTTGCATATGTTTGTAGCGCTTTTCATTAGTCTTGAATTCATGGATAGTAGTTTTACTTGATTGTTGAGACATTCTCGGATGCTTTAATCGTAAGAAGTGTTTTGTGAATTATCTTAATTATTATCTTATTTAGCTCTGAATTGAATAATTCTGTTGAGTAATCAGAAGAGACTCTTCAATAATTTATCTTGGGTTATTAACTGACGATATACGTGAGAAGTCGTCTGAAGATCTAATTATATCCATAATCCTTGAACATTCTCAAGGCTTGCATCAATTAAATTTGTGAAATTTGAATAAATAATCGAAAGAGGTTTATTAGATTCTTGAGTAAACTAATTACTTATTGAATTCAAAAGACTCAATAAATATTTGAAGAGAATGATAAAATAAATCAGAGTTAATTGTTAAAATGTTGCACATGTCTTGTCTACTACCCTTACTTCTCATATTTATAGTAACCTTTGCTTTTGTTGTCAATTGTATATAATTACGATAGTCGATAATCATAGCTTATAACCACAACAAACTCAAGTTTTGATCTGAATAATACTAAGCAAGTTTTATTTGAATAATTATTTGTATCAATTCACATGGAGATGATCTAAATACTATACAATCTTTGATAACGAAGCGCTTAAATTATATTAGGTTTTGAACTCGTCAAATTTTATCGCTGTTACCGGGGATTGACAATAAATAATATTTAAATAGAATCTTGTGTATTAATTAAGGTTATTGTTTTATTTTTTCTGTGTAAATAAAACAATAAAAACAATCAATAGTTATTTCTTTTTAGAAGTCATTTTTGTTTCTTTTGTTTTTATTTATTCATTTATTTAACTTGTCTTCAAGATTTTAACATGGAGCACAATTAACCAAGAAAAATAATTACAAGTCAGCAGCTCAATCTTATAATAATTATGTTATTTGTTTTAAATATCGTGGAAATCAGTAATGGTTTGAATGTAAAACAATATCGTGGAAATCAGTAATGGTTTGAATGTCAAGAAGGTATGTATTCCTCATATGGCTCATCTTATGAAAAGTGTTACTATGTTTCTAGTGCTTATATGAATGATGTCCATATGAGCATAATTCTAACTCTAAATGGAATGAATATCCTGATTATGATTCAAATGAGAGTGAAGTGAGACAACCACCTCAAGAGGAGAAGGATAGATTAGAAGAGCTTATGTATAAGTTCATAAAAGGTTTTGAATAGAGATTTATACAAAATGATGCAGCCATTGGAACCTAAAATTGCAATTGAGTCAATTAGTAAGCATGATGTTAGAAAACGTATTGTATTGTGATGATGAATATATGGAGGGGACACCATGTGAGAATAAGCCTACACAAAAGAATAACCATTTAGAGAGAGAAGTTGCTAGTCTAGAAGAGGACTCTGATTCGATTGAAATGATTAAAAATAATTAGACTTTATTTTATTGTGAAGCAATGGAGGAAGAGTTCAAACCCCCATCCACCCTTCCATGTTTACATAAAAAAAATTGCATAATTTTAGATCTAAATTTTTTTATTTTTTATTTTTTTTAGAAAATAACTCCTTGATTATTTTTGTGTCGCGGTTCATTTCGAGGGTTGATTTTTCTTTGAACCGAGTGTTGATAATATTTTTTTAGGAGTAAAGAATTCAATACTTTTGTGCGAATTAGAGGATTCTTCTTAAATTTTATCTATGCCTTGAGAATAATGAGTGTCTTCTTTGTGACACATATATTCACGTTTCAACTCACGCATAAGAACTAAAAATAATTACTTTATCTCAATTTGTCATAGGAGAAAGTCAAAATATCCTATCCTGAATGAATCGTGTGCCAATGAGTAGGTGAAAATTTTGGCTATGTTCTGTGCACGTGATTGATGTCTAGAACTTGCCCCGACTGTCTGTAAAGTAAAATGGTAAATCTGGATCAGTCTAGAAAGTTATATAGGCATTTCTTTGTTGAGAAATATATGTTTTTTGACCCACCTAATTGCATGTATCCTAATAAGCCATGTTGAGCCTCTAATCATATTTCTTTGGCAATCACGCTACAAATCTAACCCTGTTAGTTTGATCTTCCTATCTTTTTGAACCTTTAATCTCCCATAAGCACTTGATGTTGTTAACATATTTTTAAAATCTAATGGAGGTTTGGTTTGGTTTTTGAGTGAAACTTTAGAAAAAAGGAGAAAGGTGTATTGTCTAAAACGAAATTAGTGATTCTCTAGTAAGGACTTGAAAAAGAAGAAGAAAAAAATGTGTTCTTGAAAAAGAAAGAAAAAATATTAAATCACTAGTGGTGATTCTTGTTTTGTTTGATTTTACAGAAAAGGCAAACTTGGTGCTAGTACTTTAAGGGCCGGGAAAGTTCGTTCTACACAAGTGTCGGATTTGAATTGTGAAGTTGTATATATTAAAGTGATTAGGGAGGTGTAGTCACTACTATCCATATGTATCCTGTTAGAAAATGGGCCTTCACGTCCAGCCCAGTGGCCCCTTTTTCAGATTTGTTAATATTTTTCCTATTATATATTTGGTATATTGTAGACTTAGTCTTGTACCTAAATTAGTATTGTAATATTATCATAAGTGTAGATTTAGTCTCCTTATAGAATAGGGATTTAGATGTAAAGTAGGAATATGATTCTCATATTGTAACTTGTATATATATGTCTTTCATTAATAAGAATAATCAAGAGATTAATTCTTTCATGGTATCAAGAGTTTATGTTCTCTTTACCCTACTTCCGCTCCTCAAAGCTTTCTCTCTCTTTCTCAGATTTTCTTGCCTAGCGCCGCGGCCCTCCCTCTCGGATTGTTTCCAGCGCCGCGACCCTTCTCTTCCAGAAAATCCTCTCTCACAAATTCCCTTCTCTAAAATATTGTCCAAAGTTTGTTCTATTCACCATGACTGATAAGAAAACTTTTCATCCCGCCCTCACCGTTTCTAACATCAAGAGTGTTCTTCCTATCGTTCTTGATCTAGAGAACGTCCAATATGGGACGTGTACAGAGTTATTCAAGATTCATGCTATGACACATAAAGTTCTTCACCACATCATCATTCACACTACTGCTACGGGGGGTGATACGACGTCTACGTCTACAATAATTGTGCCCACCAAAGAAGCAGATCCAGACTTATTGTTACACCTCCTAAGTTTAAGACGATACTTAAAGAACGTCATTAAGGAAGTAAGATTCGAATATTGGATAAAGTATAATTACATATATTAATACGGAAATTAGTATACAAGAGGATGTGATTCCGAATGAAAAGTTAAATATATTCCCGTTATGGATTAGTAACATATTATATAAGTTACGACAGCAAGGATACGAGGTCTTATGAGATTTTCGGGATTTAAAAGAAGTGAGTTTTATTTTAGTAGAGGGGTTAATTTAAGAAGACACTTAAGAGAATTGGACCAAAGTGTAATAATTTTTTTTTCCAGATTTTGCCCTTAAAACATTATTAACCTTTCATCTCCTAATTTCTCATTTTCATTTTTCAAATCTTCTCTCTTCTCTCCCTCTCTCCTCAATCGAACCCAACACCCTTTCCATAACAAAAAATGGAAGCTTTTCATCTCTTCTTTCTAACCTAAGTTTTTTTCCACAAATTACAAGCCAAAGAATTGCACAAAAACAGTGGGTAAATCGTGCCACTGCTGGCCGAATTTAAGCTTGGAATTTCCAGATTTTGGGTCAAGTTTGGGAAGAAAAATGAGTAAAGAATGATGGATTAACATAATAGAATTCATGCATGTCATTTTTGAGTTGAAGAAAATGATAAAAATGGCGAGAATAGGGCAGTGAAGTCGCGGGCTGCTGGGCAAATTTTTGGGACTGTTTTGGGGAAAATTTAAGGTAAGAAATTCTTCTTCTTATGGTGTAATTGAAGTTGAATGTTGTTGTAGTTTGAGAATTGAATTTGTGTTAAGATTTGAACTTAGATTAAGAGGAAATGGGAGTGAGACAATGCATGTGATTGTTGTAATGTTGTTGGACCGATTTTGGAAATAATTTTACTAATTTTGGATTTGTTGTGTTGTTAATTTCGTCACTAAAATGGAGGAATCTTGATACTTTAAGTTGTAATTGTCATATGGAAGTGTTGGAACATGAATTAGATGTTAAGGAGTTAAGGAAAGAGCTTGGATAATATGGATGTTGGCCGAAAACTTGCTTGAAATTGTTGGGTATTGTCGAGTTAGGGGCTGTTTTGTGGAATTTTAATGCTTAAAATATAAGTTATGAACTTGTAAATACGTTGTGGTAATTGTCAATACATATCTTAAAAGAAATTAAAGTGTAGTATGGTGATATGTTGCAAACTAGAAGACTTGAACTCTTGTTGTTGTTGCTAGAATTGATGGACTGCTTTACGGACTGTTTTAATATGGTTAAAGGAATTAGATTAACAAGAGAAATAGGTGTATAAATCACACTGGCTGATGTAGTTGTTGTTTTACATAAATGTAAAAGAGAAGAAACGTGTTATGATGGCGTAAATGGAATGTTTGGGATTATATTGGTTGTATCTTGAAGTTGTATCTCCTTATTGGTATTGCTGGCTTTGTTTGGAATTTATGGGTATGCACATAAATAGGGGAAGTGCTGCTCGAATTTCTATAGAGAAGAGAGTCGTCTTTCAATATAACTTACGTTAGAAATCATAGAATTGACGGACGTATTACCCTTTACTATAGGTTGAAGTATTAGACGAGACGTGTTCTAATATTGAGTTGGCTAGTTCGACAAAAAAGTATGTGAAACTCTTCCTTCTTTCTTTTGGCATGATTTATATGAAATGAACGTACGGCAGACGTACATGATTTCTACACAGTTAATTCCTAATGATATGTGTTATGAGAAGTGCTTTTGATTTTCTAGTAAAAGGTTCATTTTAATGATTTTATCGAGAGTCCAAATGATGATTTAAAATGATCATGATATGATAAGTGCCTTGATTTTTCAAGTGATGATTTAAGTTGTAGAAAGTTACTCATAATATTCTATTCGTGCTGACATGGTTATATGATTCCACCGAGTCCCTCACTGAAGGGCCGACAATGTATATAGATATGATGATTCCACCGAGTCCCGTACTACAGGGCCGACAATGTATATAGATATGATGATTCCACCGAGTCCCTTACTACAGGGCCGGTAATGTATATTGATATGATGATTCCACCGAGTCCCTTACTACAGGGCCGACAATGTATATAGATATGATGATTCCACCGAGTCTCTTACTGCAGGGCCGACAATGTATATAGATATGATGATTCCACTGAGTCCCTCACTAAAGGACCATCAATGCATATAGATATGATGATTCTAAGGACAGACATCTATGATTTTGATATGACTCTCATTTGTATAAGGTACAATTGACTCTCATTTGTCTATGACACAACGAAGGGGTAATTTGATTATTATACTTGTCTCATGATATCTTTTGGCCAGTTTTGATCTATCTTACAGTACTTCATATTTTACATACTCTAAACATTATTTCGTACTGACCTCCTTTCCTCGGGGGGTTGCGTTTCATGCCCGCAGGTACAGGTTCTCAGTTTGGTGATCCGCAGGCCTAGGACTTCTACTCAGCTGGTTGGACATCTCCATTGTTTCGGAGCTTAGTCATTTTGGTACAGAACCTTATTTTTTACTTATGTATAATTAGGGGCACGACGGGGCCCTGTCCCGTCATATTTCATCATCCTTCTCATAAAGGTCTGTAGACAGTTATGGGTTGTATATATGTAGGTTGGTCATATGAGGATTGTAGATATGTTTTGTTCAGATGTACTGTTGTATTTCATTTTAGGATGTTCCCGTATTCAGTGGCAGCCTTGTCGGCTTGCGTCCTTTGTTATATTCTCTTAGATGTGACTCCTCAGGAGACAGGGTTATTTGTGTGTAAGGCAGTCTTGCCGGCTTGCCTATTCGGATATGTATTATGATTGCGGCGTTATGCTGTCGAATTTCATATTGTCCTTAGTGTCAGTATGATTACGTGACAATATAATGGCGTCATTAGGGCACTTAGTCGCGGCCCGTCGGGTCGGGTCGTGACACTTATGGGTCATGCTTGATGCCAAGGTTCTCCAGTGGATTTAAGCCACTATCTCCTTGGATCTTTTACAGATGATTATGGAACCCAACTCCACAGCTATGGCGGCGTGGAATCAATTGCGTGACATCTTCCAAGATAACAGTCATTCTCGCATTGTTATCATTGAGCAGGAATTTTCTCAAGTTGCTATGACGAATTTTCCAAACGTTTCTTTTTATTGCAAATGCCTTAAGGACTTGGCAGACGAACTTCACAACGTGTTTTCTCCTGTTTCTAATAGTTGTCTAGTTCTTCAGATGGTGGCCGGTCTATCCGAGGCCTATACAGGGTTTGCTTTGGTTATTCATCAAAGTAACCCCCTGTCAGAGTTCTATCAAGCCCACTCCATGCTCACTTTGGAAGAAGCGGGTTTGCCTAAAAGGGCATCGATTGGAGCAAGCCCCGTCGTCATGATGACTGCTTCCAATTTCCCCCCTTCAAATACAGCCAACATGACCCAAAATCACAACAACAGGGGTGGTAAAAAGGGTCAAACTTAGACGAATAATGGCAAGAATCGCGACGGCAACAACGGGGGCAACCGTCAGTAGCAACAACGGTTCTGGGGCACACAGGGCCTCGGGCGGTGATGGGTCCCGATTCCCCTCGGTGCGCGACTTCGAGATCCGCAGCGCGCGACTCGATCACGGTCGCGGCTCAGCATTACAGTTCCGCGGTGCCTCAGTATCAGCCCGTGCAAGCACCGCGGCCTAGCTTCTTCCGAGGTCAGACTCCAGGGTTCAGACCAACTTATGGGCAGCCCTAATAGTTCGGTATACTTGGACCTCGCCCCCCTCATGCCCACCACGCAATGGGCCTCACTCAGACCGACATTGAAGCAGCGATGTACACGCTTGGCTTGACTCAACCGGGCCCTAATTTGTACATGGACACAGGTGCCACTACCCACATGACATTCGACCAAGGTAATCTCTCGTCTTATTCTAATTTGAGCAGTAATCGTGGTATAATTATTGGTAATGGCAGTTCTATTCCAATTAAGGGTTATGGTAATAAAACTTTGTCCCCTCCTCATCCACCACTTGTCCTGAAAAATACCCTTCATGCCCCAAAATTGATTAAAATTTTAGTGTCTGTCCGTAATTCACCACTGATAATTGGGTTTCTATTGATTTGATTCGTTTTGGTTTTCTGTGAAGGATTTCAAGACGGGGAGTCCTCTCATGAGGTGTGACAATAGGGGGGATCTTTATCCAATCACACCAAGTCTCAACATCTTGCGTCAAGCTATGCCATCCACTTTTGCAGCTCTTGCTCCTTCCTTGTGGCATTCTCGTCTGTGTCATCCACGGTCGTCAATTTTATCTGTTTTAGATAAGAATAAGTTTATTTCTTGTACGGGTACGCGTAGTACTCCAAATTCTCAATCATGTTCTTTAGAGAAAATTATTAAATTACGGTTTGTTAGCTTCGAATTCTCATACTTCAATGCCATTTGATATTATTCACAGTGATTTATGGACATCTCCAGTTCTCAGTTCTATGGGTCATCGATATTATGTTTTATTCTTGGATGACTATTCTAAATTTTTATGGATGTTTCCAATTGCGAATAAATCCCAAGTTTTTTCCATCTTCTTCAAATTTAGAGTTTTCATAAGGACTCAATTCGAACGGAAAATAAAGAACATCCAATGTGATAATGGTAAAGTGTATGACAATGGGGAGTTTTGTGCTCAAAATGGGATAAATTTTCATTTTTCTTGTCCTCATACGTCTTCACAAAATGGTAAAGCTGAACGAAAAAATCGTACCATTAATAACATTATCCGCACTTTATTGGTTCATTCTTCCGTCCCTCCATTGTTTTGGCATCATGCGCTACAAATGGCTACCGATCTACTTAATATTCTTCCCTCTTCAGGTTTTATACAATAAGACTCCTACGTATTCTCATCTTAGGGTCTTTGGATGCTTATATTATCTGTTGTTTCCATCCACCACAATCAACAAACTTCAGGCATGTTCTTCCTCGTGTGTGTTTTTGGGTTATCCGTCCAATCACCGTTGTTATAAATGCTTTTATTTGTCATCTAAACGAATTATCATTAGTCGTCATGTTCTATTTGATGAGTCCCAATTTCCATTTTCTAAAGTAGAAAAACCCGTGCCTAGTTCTTATGATTTTTTGGATGATGGTATCTCCCAATATGTTCTCCGTCATTTTTCAGATTTTTAAGAAAATACATCGTCAGCGCCACGGCCGCGGAGGCGCGCGATGCTGTCTTCCATGAGCGATCGAATTTGACCATGCCGTGCTGGTATTCGGGAAGCGTTGCTGCGCCAAAACTTCAGAGAAGTCTGCAGTTCATCCGACGCCGCGACCCTAGACCACGGCACCTCCGACAGACAGTTTCGAAAATTCTCAAAATTCCCAAAATTCACCCAATCCTGTCCAGAGCCATGGTACTATCACTCGCAATCAACGGGGTATTTTTAGACAAAAAAGACATTTTAATTTGAATTCTAATGTTCTTAAATTATCCTTACCCCGTAATCCTGTGTCTGCCCTAAATGACCCTAATTAGAAAATTGTCATGACCGATGAATATAATGCTCTTATTGATAATAAGACGTGGGAGTTGGTGCCTCGTCCATCTGGTGTTAATATATTATTCGGTCTATGTGGATTTTCGCTCATAAAGAGAATTCTGATGGTTCATTTGCAAGGCATAAGACTCGTCTTGTGGGTGATGGTAAGACTCAATAGGTTGGTGTGGATTGTGGTGAGATTTTTAGCTCGGTGGTCAAGTCGGCGACTATTCGTACTGTGCTCAGCTTGGCTCTTTCGAAATCATGACCCATTTATCAGCTAGATGTGAAGAATGTTTTCCTACATGGTGATATTCATAAGACAGTGTAAATGCATCAGCCCTTGGGGTTTAGGGATACTAGATATCCAAATCATGTCTATTTATTGAGGAAGTCCTTGTATGGGCTTAAGCAGTCTCCACGGGCATGGTATAAGAGGTTTGCTGACTATGTTTCGACTATGGGTTTTTCTCACAGCAGGTCTGATAACTCATTATTCATATACCGTCAGGGATCTTCCATGGCTTATATTCTATTATATGTTGATGATATTATCTTGACTGCCTCTTCTGATGCTTTGCGAAAGTCCATTATGACAATGCTCAGTTCTGAGTTTGCCATGAAGTACTTGGGCCCATTGAGTTACTTTTTGGAGATTGTTGTAACTCATCATGCAGGTGGATTATTCTTATCACAGAGAAAGTATGTAGTGAGATCATTGAGAGGGCTGAGATGTCATCCTGTAAGTCCACTTCTGCTATAGTTGATACTAAACCCAAGTTGGGTGCTGCAGCTGGCTTTCCCTATGAGGATCCGACCCGCTATCGTATTCTTGCAGGCGCCCTTCAGTATCTGCCGTTCACGCGACCTGATATTACATATGTCGTACAGCAGGTGTGTTTGTTTATGCATGATCCCAGAGTTGAACATATAAATGCACTCAAACGCATTCTTAGGTACATTCAGGGAACACTTGAGTATGACTTGCATTTGTATCCTTTGTCGACGTCTACACTAGTCTCCTATACAGATGCTGATTAGTATGACTTAGTCTTGTACCTAAATTAGTATTGTAATAGTACCATAAGTGTAGATTTAGTCTCCTTATAGAATAGAGATTTGGATGTAAAGTAGGAATATGATTCTCATATTGTACCTTGTATATATATGTCTTTCATCAATAAGAATAATCAAGGAATTAATTCTTTCATATCCTACCTGTCCCTCAGCTTACATTATAACTAAATGAGCTTGAATTAGTGGAGCATTACACCAAGGGCAAGCCTACGGTATTCATGAGAAGTCTTCCAAAGAGACTCTTCAATAGTTTACTCGGTTTATTAGCTGACGCTATTCATAAGAAGTTGTCCGAAGATCTATTTCTATCCACAGTTCTTGAACATTCTTGAGGCTTGCATTAATTTAGGGGGCTGTATTCAATTAGGATTTTAACAGACTTTTTTGGGATAAAAAAGTCATGTGGTATTCAATTAAAATTTTTAAACAATCTAAAAAA
The DNA here is from genome assembly GCA_029844215.1 of Przewalskia tangutica. Classification (NCBI taxonomy): domain Eukaryota; kingdom Viridiplantae; phylum Streptophyta; class Magnoliopsida; order Solanales; family Solanaceae; genus Przewalskia; species Przewalskia tangutica. The sequence goes on from CM056724.1 coordinate 54,195,661, forward strand.
GTCTTGTGGTATTCAATCAAGACTATTATAATTTTTTTAAACAGAGTGTTCAAATCTATTGGTATTCAATTATGATTTTAAAAGACTAACAAAAAGTCTTTTGGTATTCAAAATTTTAAGATTTCGAAAGATTTTTTTAAAATATGAATTTTGGAAGACTTTTTAGTGGTAGGTATAACTAACAAATCCAATAAACAATGTCACACCCCGAAAATCGGGCCCGTGACTGGTGCCTTACCCCGGGCACCCTAGTGATACATACATCAGAGAAAATCAGCGGAACATAAAACATGAGTCATTAAACAAGAGATATAATAAATAAACAAAGCAACCAAAAGCGATTGCCTTCGATATATCATAAAACACGAGCAGTTTAATCCTTTTACACCGCCACAACAAGATTACAGACTTAAGATTTACATGACAATGACGGACAGGCCCCGCCATACCGATCGTACAAGAACCTACAACTCGGGAACACATACAAAAGATAAGCCTCCGAGAAACGGAGCTTCCTAACGCTGTTGAATCGTGATCCTATGGCGAGGATCCACGGCCGATGTACCTACTGCGGCGTGAACGCACGGGCGAGGTCGATAACAGTACCAAGTATGTGAAACAGCATAATATCAGAAATGAAATCATAACAGTGATACAAGGCGGGAGACATGTATGATAGCCAAACTACGATACAACATATAACGATTATATCAAGTCGTGGTCTCACGCCACAACATCAATCATGCGTGGAATACCTTCTCACCGCCATGATCCATGATATGATAACAACAAGACAGAATCCAAATGGAAGCATACCCGCGCGCTACGATCGTGTCGGTATGTCCAAAGGGAAACAATAAGACAACATTCCAAATGGACGATACCCGCGGCGCTACGCGTCGTGTCGGTATGTCCAAAGGGAAACAATAGACAAGATTCCAAATGGACGATACCCGCAGCGCTACGATCGTGTCGATATGTCCAAAAGGAAATCACAAGGCGATAATCAAATGGAAACATACCCGCAGCGCTACGCATCGTGTCGATATATCCAAAGCGATTAACCACAAGACCTCAACCAAAATGGAAGCATACCCGCGCGCTACACATCGCGTCGAGATGTCCAAAACGATTAACAACAATAATACTATCAACAACGCACTGCGGAATTTCTCCACACGCTAAGACGCCCGATGAAGTTCTCAACCAGTCAACCGACCCTCCATCGAGAGACGCGGTAACACAGAAATACAACGCTTTGCACAACAAAGGCTATCACAACAAGCATAGGCAAAATATACACAACTCAAGTACATTCCTTTTATGACAAAAACCGGGTTTTAACCCTAAAGTACTACGTGCGTTAAATTCTTTAAAAGAGATCCATTACTTTTATCAAAGTCACCCGATACCCGTAGTATTAGAATGACCAACCCACATTCCTTTTCAAAACCAAGTAACAACATTCTTTTCCTAAGTTCCAGTTTGCCTAGTTTCAATTACTCAAGCTTCTCATTTTCAAATGGTTTCATAGTTCATAAACTTAATCACTTGATTCCTTTTTAGAACAATTGAGTAATATATGTCTCACGTGAGAGTAGGTTATTCTTGTTTACAACATTCTTATTACAGCAGCCACGATCTAGAAAATGTAATATCATTTTGTCTCATCTTAGTTTCTATGCAGATGGAGGTTTCTACTGGTTTTAATACGATACATCATTATTCAATACTTTTTCCTTTATTAACACTGCAGTGGTCTGTCGATACACATTCTGATTTTCGAAATCAGTAAAACATTATCCCTTTAAATAAAACCAAGTACTCATTACTCACGAATGAGGTTTCACACAAACATCCACATTAAAACAAATAAGTTAAGTCTCTTATCTTATAAGATCAAGTCTCTTAACTTCCAACTTCAGTAAACTATTTAAAACCACAAAGTATTTTCTTACCTACATAAAGCTGTTATAACCAACTTCCCATAAAGCCGTTATAACACTTTATGTTTCAAACCAATCAAATACATTAAACACATGTACGTCTACCGTACTACATAGTTACACACATAGCATGCCGAGCAGATAGGAAGAGGTTCACATACCTCGCGACAGTATCGACAATAAGCAAAATGCTCCAAGTACTACAACCTTGCTAGCCCTTTCCACTCTCCAGCGAATCGCTACTCTTAGTACTTTCACCTAAAAAGCCACAACGCCTATTAACCTCAAAACACAAGGTTCCATTTCTCTACGTAAAATTCTTCCCGCAACATGACAGCGTAAACTCCTCCTCTAACGAGGCCGCTACCAAGCCAACCAGTGGGGTTTACACGTCTAACCTGGACGTGTACAACTCTACTCGAATACAACACAAGTCTCTGCAATACACCTATGTAAATACACAGATTCTTTTCTTTATTCTTCAGCTTAAGTCAAAAGACATTGCCATGATTAAGCTTAGTTCTATATAGAGTATACTTCAACTATATATTAAACAACATGTAATTTCCAATTACAACTAGAGGACAAGATAATTACCTCGATAAGCCCATAATTATCCAAGTTAAATGTCGATCCTTAGCAACGTTTAGCTCGACTCAGGTGCTCCATCCCGCTCCAAACAACCCTTAGAAGTTCTAACCAACTTCTACCTAAATACTTCAATCAAACAACGAAGATTTCCTTAGGGTTTCGGTTTGAGACCAAAGGGACAAAAGGTAGTATTTCCGCTCTACGATAGAGGTATCTTTGGAATACTACAAGGTACAAGGCTAAGGTATTTTGGGCATTATAACAATACTTGGAAGACAACTTTCTACCAGGGGAGGGTACCTCACGAAAACACTCCAAGATAGGGGTTTCTACCAAAGGGCCTTGACAAGGAGGAACTCTCGGCTCAAGGCCTCACAGGTGGTGGGGAGTTGGACGAGCCAACAAGAGGAGGAGAGGCTTTCAAGACTTAGACAAAGTGAGGAGTGAATGAATAAGTCTTCACAAGGAGGGTATTTATAGCAAAGCCAAAGGCCAACCAATGGCCAAGATCTAGCCAAGTGCTACACAAGTGTAAGGCCAAGATCAAGCCAAGTGCACCCTAGACCCTACTCCTTAAAACCCTCACAAATATCTACACAAATATCTTGCCCAACCCTATCTCCCAATCGTCCCTACGCGCCCACCTTGCCCACCAACGAGGGTGCCGTGCGCCGCTCTCGTTGGTCCAAAATGTTCCGCCGGAAAAATCCGCAAAAATACAAAACGACATAGCCGGAATTTTCCTTCGCCAAGCTACGCAAAACGTTTCGTCAAACGACTCAACCGGTGTTGTGCACAAAGGTAAAATCGCCGGCGGTGCCACACGGGGGTGACACGTGTCGCCCCGATTCGCCTGAATATTTCGTCTTCCAAAATATCCAAAATACCGGAAATCTCAAAACAAAGCGGGCCCACAAAACCAGTAAATTTCTCCGTGGCCCCACGTGACCATTTCCAAAATAAAATTCCATAATTCTCTAATATTCCAGAAGTCCGAATACCAAACTGGGAATCCATCCCGTTAACGAACCTTTTTCCTTCACAAAACCTAAACTTTTCCGTGGAAAAATCACCTCTTTCTTCCTTTCCCGTCTTTCGCCGTATTCTCGCACGTGCGTCCTCGCATACATACCACGGAACTACGGTATAACATTCTCCCCGCCTTAGAAACATTCGTCCCGAATGTTCCTTCTCAAGACGGATATCTAAGAAGCTCTTGAAACAAAATTGCCCACGCCACATCTTGGCACCTAAATAACACACGATCTCCTCCTACCTAACTCGACGTGCCGCTTCTCGAACACTTGAACTCTTCTAGTATCGTACCACACTTCAGTCATCGCTTGGTTCCCAAAACCTTGAGTCACCACCTCCAAACTTGGTCATCTTACTAGCCGTAATATCCCCTAAGGCCATTCCGGCGTTCACGAATGATTACGGTGGACACATCCACAAACTCATACGATGGTCGCTTCAAACTCGCCTAGCACCCTCGTGACCTACCACTGGCGGGACCACCTAACCGACCACCCTTAAACCGGTTACGGGTTGACCCGCAAATGGCCCTCAACCCGACCCCCAACCGCTAAACTCTTGTTCCCGATCCTAACAATCTTACTAATTCACATCATGAAAGCTACTACTACCATCTCACACTACCCATGGACTCATCACACAGATAAATCCCACGTATACTACTCACCCTTATAAAGGTCAAACATAAAACGAATCTTATACTCAAGATGACCTTACCTCTAAGGTCTCAGTCGTGAAATAGTCTAAGGTTCACACTTACCATGCCCCCATACGTAACCTTCCAACTAACCATGTATTCTAACTCGCACATATCACAATGCTATCCGTACATAGCACACAATAATGAGATCATCATAACAAACATACCAAAACTCTAGAGGTTAAGGATATACCAAGCTACCGCTCCACTCTAATCATAGGCACCTGCAGGCGCATACCGTAGAAGGTGATGAACCACCACAAATCTGGCGTCGAAGTCGTAACATCCGCGCTTCCCTTGGTCGGACAGTTCCGCAAAATGGCCTGCTGGCCGCATGCAAAACAAACTCCCAATCTAGCACGACACTCTCCAAATGGAGTCTACCACAATGGTCACAACGAGGTAGGGGTGGCTTCACCGTTAACACCGCCTCCCGAAAATCTGAACCTCGAGCCACGACCGCTCACGAAGGCGGTGGAGGACCACTCTGCATCGCGGGGGTATATAACTAGCTCTTCTGAGGCGGTCCGCCTCGAAAGTCACCAAGGACCTGCTGTCACGGCCTCTTCGCGATCCAGTCGTTCTTCGACCCTCCGTGCCTCGCGTCCAGTGCATGAGCTGCGTGCGGGCAATGTCCATGCCCGGTGAAGAGAAACACCCGCACAAGACTCGGCCATATAATCATCTAGCCCTGGCGTGGCGATGCACCCTATCCTCCATATCTGCAACTAAGCGCAGGGACATATCGAGCCAAAGAATCGAACTCGACATTGTACTCCCTAACGGTCGCCTCTCTGTCTCGATAACAAAAATCGCGGCGTGCCCTCCTCATCTGCGGAGGCAAGAAGTGCGTGAGAAAGCCCGAAAACTCATCCCATACTGGAGGTGCGTGCTCTCCCGAAAGCTCCCATGAATCAAACCAATCGATTGCGGTATCACGCGTGATGCGAACCAAAGGTCACGGACTCGGTCTCAAGCCTTGATCACCCGTGATCGTCAGAATCGCCGGATGAACTCCTGCGGATCATCCTCGAGCCTCGACCAGTAAAACTCGCGGGCTACAACTCGTAAAGTCCGTAGCCTCAAACTATTCGCTCGGGGTGAACCATCGGTGCTCGAACTGGAATCGCTGCTGATCCAAATTATCCTCATATCGGCCACGACTTCGCCAATAATCGCCATCTCTCGCGACCCATCTCCCGCCTGCATCGGGACCGGAGGCTCGTGTATCAGTAGTCTCGGCAGCCATCGCTGCGCTTTAAACTCTCTTTGGTCTTGCGGCGTCGCGAAACTCGCCGGAAGCACTGCTCGTCTTCGACCGGACTGCGCGCTCGAACTCCTCTCAGATCTCACTAGCGCCTCCGCCGCTTGCCTTCTCGGGCTCTGGTTGCACTAGCGGAGGCATAAGCGTAAAACGAGATACGTCGGAGGGTCCAACTCACAACACGACTCTAAGGCACGATCTCGAATGAGAAGAAATGGAAACCAATCCTAAATGTCTTATAGCCTCACGATTATAGATGTGCACAACACACCGATAATCAAGACTCTACTAGACACGGTGCGTAGACACTTTCCGAGGATTAATCGCTTCGATACCACTATGTCACACCCAAAATCGGGCGTGGATCGTGCCTTACCCCGCACCCTAGTGATACATACATCGAGAAAATCAGCGAACATAAAACATGAGTCATTAAACAAGAGATATAATAAATAAATAAAGCCAACCAAAACAGTTGCCTTCGATATACATAAAACTCGAGCAGTTTAATCCTTTTACACCCTCGCCACAACAAGACATGCACTTAAGATTTACAATGACAATGACGACAGGGCCCCCGCCATACCACGATCAGACAAGAACCTACAACTCGGGGAACACATACAAAAGATAAGCCTCGAGAAACGGAGCTTCCTAACGCTGTTGAACTGATCCTATGAGGATCCACGGCCGATGTACCTCTACTGCGGCGTGAACGCGGCCGGGCGAGGTCGATAACAGTACCAAGTATGTGAAATCGCATAATATCAGAAATGAAATCATACGATCTATACAAGGCGGGAGACATGTATGATAGCCAAACTACGATACACAACATATAACGATTATATCAAGTCGTGGTCTCGCGCCACAACATCAATCATGCCTGGAATACCTTCCTCATCACGGCGATCCATGATATGATAACAACAAGACAAAGAATCCAAATGGAAGCATACCCGTGCGCTACGATCGTGTCGATATGTCCAAAGAAACAATAAGACAACATTCCAAATGGGCGATACCCGCGCGCTACGATCGTGTCGGTATGTCGAAAGGGAAACAATAGACGGATTCCAAATGGACGCATACCCGCGGCGCTACGATCGCGGTCGATGTCCAAAAGGAAATCACAAGGCGATAATCAAAATGGAAACATAACCGCGCGCTACGCATCGCGGTCGATATATCCAAAGCGATTAACCACAAGACCTCAACCAAAATGGAAGCATACGTGCGCTACGCGTCGTGTCGGTATGTCCAAAACGATTAACAACAATAATACTATCAGCGAACGCGTGCGGAATTTCTCCACACGCCAGACGCCCCGAGAAGTTCTCAATCACCAACCGACCTCCATCGAGACGCCGGTAACACAGAATACAACGCTTTGCACAACAAAGGCTATCACAACAAGCGTAGGCAAATTATACACAACTCAAGTACTTTCCTTTATGACAAAATCCGGGTTTTAACCCTAAAGTACTACGTGCGTTAAATTCTTTAAAAGAGATCCATTACTTTTATCAAAGTCACCCGATACCCGTAGTATTAGAATGAACAACCCACATTCCTTTTCAAAACCAAGTAACAACATTCTTTTCCTAAGTTCCAGGTTTGCCTAGTTTCAATTACTCAAGCTTCTCATTTTCAAATGGTTTCATAGTTCATAAACTTAATCACTGATTCCTTTTAGAACAATTGAGTAATATATGTCTCACGCGAGAGTAGGTTATTCTTGTTTACAACATTCTTATTACAGCAGCCACAATCTAGAAAATGTAATATCATTTTGTCTCATCTTAGTTTCTATGCAGATGGAGGTTTCTACTGGTTTTAATACGATACATCATTATTCAATACTTTTTCCTTTATTAACGCTGCAGTGGTGCTGTCGATACACATTCGATTTTCAAATCAAGAAACATTATCCCTTTAAATAAAACCAAGTACTCATTACTCACGAATGAGGTTTCACACAACATCCACATTAAAACAAATAAGTTAAGTCTCTTATCTTATAAGATCAAGTCTCTTAACTTCCAACTTGAAACTATTTAAAACCACAAAGTATTTTCTTACCTACATAAAGTCATTATAACCAACTTCCCATAAAGCCGTTATAACACTTTATGTTTCAAACCAATCAAATACATTAAACACACGTATGCGTCACCGTACTACATAGTTACACACATATCATGCCGAACAGATAGGAAGAGGTTCACATACCGCGGCAGTATCGACAATAAGCAAAATGCTCCAAGTACTACAACCTGCTAGCCCTTTCCACTCCTCGCAGACGCTACTCTTAGTACTTTCACCTAAAAAGCCACAACGTCTATTAACCTCAAAACACAAGGTTCCATTTCTACGTAAAATTGGCGACTCCCCGCAAAACAGAAACTCCTCCTCTAACGAGGCGGCTACCAAGCCAACCAGGGGGTTTACACGCCTAACCTGGCGTGTACAACTCTACTCGAATACAACACAAGTCTACTGCAATACACCCTATGTAAATACTGATTCGATTCTTTTCTTTATTCTTCAGCTTAAGTCAAAAGACATTGCCAAAGATTAAGCTTAGTTCTATATATAGTATACTTCAACTATATATTCAACAACATGTAATTTCCAATTACAACTAGAGGACAAGATAATTACCTCGATAAGCCCATAATTATCCAAGTTAAATGTCGATCCTTAGCAACGTTTAGCTCGACTCCGGTGCTCCATCCCGCTCCAAACAACCCTTAGAAGTTCTAACCAACTTCTACCTAAATACTTCAATCAAACAACGAAGATTTCCTTAGGTTTCGGTTTGAGACCAAAGGACAAAAGGTAGTATTTCCTGCTCTACGTATAGAGGTATCTTTGGAATACTACAAGGTACAAGGCTAAGGTATTTTGGGCATTATAACAATACTTGGAAGACAACTTTCTACCAAGGGGGGGAGGGGTACCTCACGAAAACACTCCAAGATAGGGGGGGTTTCTACCAAAGGGCCTTGACAAGGGAGGAACTCTCGGCTCGAGGCCTCACAGGTGGTGGGAGTTGGACGAGAGCCAACAAGAGGAGGAGAGGCTTTCAAGACTTAAACAAAGTGAGGAGTGAATGAATAAGTCTTCACAAGGGAGGGGTATTTATAGCAAAGCCAAAGGCCAACCAATGGCCAAGATCTAGCCAAGTGCTACACAAGTGTAAGGCCAAGATCAAGCCAAGTGCACCCTAGACCCTACTCCTTAAAACCCTCACAAATATCTACACAAATATCTTGCCCCAACCCTATCTCCCAATCGTCCCATGTGCCGCCCACCTTGCCCACCAATGAGAGGGTGCCAAGTGCCGCCCTCTCGTTGGTCCAAAATGTTCCGTCGCTCGGAAAAATCCGCAAAAATACAAAACGACATAGCCGGAATTTTCCCTTCGCAAGCTACGCAAAACGTTTCGTCGAAAAACGACTCCAACCGGGTGTTGTGCACAAAGGTAAAATCGGCCAAGGGTGCCACATGGGGTGACACGTGTCGCCTCGATTCGCCTGAATATTTCGTCTTCCAAAATATCCAAAATACCGAAATCTCAAAACAAAGCGGCCCCACAAAACCGTAAATTTCTCCCGTGGGCCCCACGTGACCATTTCCGAAAATAAAATTCCATAATTCTCTAATATTCCAGGAAGTCCGAATACCAAATCTGGGAATCCAATTCCCATTAACGAACCTTTTTCCTTCACAAAAACCGGAAACTTTTCCGTGGAAAAATCACCTCTTTCTTCCTTTCCCATCTTTCTGTCGTATTCTCGTACGTACGTCCTCGCATACATACCCTGGAACTACGGGGTATAACAAACAATCTCAGTCTAACCTATCAAACTTTTTCTCATTCTCAAATTTCTATTTCATATTTTTTTTACTTTTATAAAAATATGAATTTTTTTCTTACTCCCCTACGCCCCCACGTACCCCCGACCCCATCCTTAAATTTCTATATCATATTTTTGGTTACTTTTATAAAAAAATTGTTAAAAATATGAAATTTTATCTTACCTCCCCCTACCCCTACCCCCTCCCCCCGCCCTACCCCAATCTCATTTTTTTAATAATTTATAAAAATATGAATTTTTCTTACCCCATACCCACACCTACCCCTACCCTCCACCCTACCCACACTTACCCTCCACCCCACCCCATCCTCAAATTTCTATTTCATAATTTTTTTACTTTTATAAAAATATGGATTTTTCTTACCTCCCCTACCGCCTCTAACTCCGCCTACCACCACCCCACCCATCCTCAAATTTATATTTCATATTTTTCGTTACTTTTATAAAAGAATTATTAAAATATGAAATTTATCTTACCTCCCCTACCCCACCACGCCCTACCCTCCCCGCCTCTACCCCAAAATCTCAAATTTTTATTTTATATTTTTTTTACTTTTATAAATAATTTATAAAAATATGAATTTTTTTCTTACTCCCATACCCACACCTACCCCTACCCCCTCCCCCCAATCCACACTTACCCTCCACCCTATCCACATTTACCCCCTCCAGCCTCACCCACATCATTTAGCCCATCTTGATCCGTCCATCTTAGCCCATGTAAGTTTTGGGTGGGTTGAACATTGACCCATCTACAACTTCAACCCATCTTAACCCGCCCAACTTTCGCCCAAACGACCCATCTTCCACCCCTAGTTGTAGCCCTCAAGCCATGTGAACAATTCAACTGTAATAGGAGAAAGCAGGAGATCCTTACATTTGTTTGTGCTATTTTATTTTACTTTGGTTGAACTATTTGGTATTTTGGTTGAACTATTGCTATTGTAATTTGATTAAACTTTTTATTGTTATTTATAGAATTAAGTAATATTTTAGACAATTAATGAGAAAAAATAGTTAATGGAACTTAGAATACTATATATTGTTATTTTAGAAGTACAATAACGGCTTTTGATATATTTTACATTAAAAACTAGTGATGAAAAATTATAAAAAAGTGGTGATGATGAAAGCAAAAGGATTGGAGAAAAAATTCATGTTGTCCTTTCAAATCTTTATAAATCTTATGATCAGTCTTTTAAAATCCAAACATAAGAAATTTTGATTGTCAAAATAGTCTTTTAAAATCATAACAATCCTAAATAGTCTTTTAACATCAATAAGACTTATTTATCTCAAAAAATCTTTTAAAATCCTAATCGAAACGTACCAAGCATTGAGAATTTCTCTTCAAAAATTATATTTTAGAAATATGAGTCATATTCGAAACAAAATTTAAACTGCTGAGATCCAAGTGTATTAGTTAGATGATGATAATGTTTATGTGCAGAAAAATTAATAATCCAAAAAATAAGAAAAGCAACAAAGCAACCAAATAATGGAGAATTCAAGATTTCATACATGGAAGGTCGACTTACTCATTAATTGAGTAAGTAATGAGTAAGTCCTTGCAAGTCCAAAAAGAGAAGGAAATATTCTGAATTGATTTAAGTAAAGGTCAGCATTAAATACAAGTATCAGATTTTAAGAAAATAAATTCTTGCACGCAGATTGAGGATCTATTTGGTAAAGAATCTCAAGGTAATTAATGTGAAGAGCCCTTGAATATGAAAGACAAATATTCAATCCGGATCGTAGAGAAGTAAATAAAAAAGCTCACCTTTATTCCTGAAAAACAGGATCTCTAATTTATTTTGCCAAGGATCAAAACTTTTGGGTTGTGTTCTCGTCCGAGCCAAGAAAACAACTTTTTAAAGGCTCATCTAGAGACAAATTAAAATATAATTTCTTTTCAACTCCCCAAGTTCTATTCTCCACTTTTATAAGCATTGTAATTTTGAGTGATTTATAGTTTAAACAAAAAATAGAGGAGATATATAGTATAGTTGGTGAGACATTGTATCAAAACGATTACAAGAGTTTGAGTGTAGACGTATGAGCTCCATTCAAACAAACCAGTGTACCAATATACCTTCAAAGAGCTTAAGATAACACCTTAAAACCCAAGGGACTGGATTAGAATCTATATTAGATTTGAACCAGTATAAAATATTTTGTGTCATTTACTTTACTCAAGTTACATTCTACATTACTTAATTGTTAGTCGACTAAGTTAAGTGATAGTCGACTACCAACCAAAAAAGTTACAATTCACCCCCCCTCTTGCATTTTCAATTGGTATCAAAGTAGGTCTTACATATTTTATTGCTATCTTAACAGTAAGCGAGAAAAGATCATGTCAAATCATATCACTGTTGGAGCCCTGTCTCAAGAAGAAACCTCATAGACAAGGCCACCCTACTTCAATAGAAAATATTTTTCTCTTTGGAAGGTCAGAATGGAAACGTACATCAAGTCCTGTGATGTATAGATATGGAGAGTCATCAAGCTTGGAGAAGTTTCCATGCCAAAATCAAAATCTGATGAAAAGAAAAAGGAAGGTGCTACCTCAACTGATGAACTAGCCCACTTTGTTGATTAAACAGATGAGCAAATGAAAGTAATACAACTAAACTCAAAGGCACGAAACCTACTGTACAATGCGAAGAATATGAAAAATCTCCACATGTGAATAAGTTGAAAGTCTCATATGAAGGTACTGATAAAGTATAATAAACTATCATCCGTCTTCTTGTCTATGAGTATGAAACTTTTAAGATGAAGGAAGGAGAAACTGTGGAGGACATATTTTCAAGATGCAACAAGATTCTTGGAGAACATAAAACATCTATAAAGGTATTTCTACCATTAGATAATATAAGGAAGATTCTCATATGCTTGCCTTCTCAGTGGCATTCAAAAAGGGTGGCTCTTAAAAGCATAAATCTCAAAACTCTCACATATGATGAAGTACACGGAGATCTAATTTCTTTTGAAAAGACCTATCTAAATAAGCATGGACAGGATGATAATAAGAAACAAATGGTGAGATAGAATTTGATGATGATATTAGAGAAGATGAATTTACCATGATATCCAGATCTATGGTGGAAGCTATGTGGAGATCAAGGAACAACAAGAAAGGAGGATCAAACTTTCAAAAAAGCAAACCACCAACTGATCAACACATGAATGATGAGAAATACTACGAGAAAAATACCCTACGGTGACGGGTAAAAACCGTCATTTCACCCCTAAGATGATGGTTCCTGTAAGTGTCATCTTTTCCACTGTCACAAACAGATGACGATTCTGGAACCGTCACACAAATGTCACAAACAGATGACGATTTTTACCCGTCACACACCGTCAAATATTATGAATTGATTTAAGTCAAGGTTAGCATTAAATACAAGTATCAGATTTTAAGAAAATAATTCTTTGCACGCGGATTGAGGATCTATTTTGGTAAAGAATCTCAAGGCAATTTATATGAAAAGCCCTTGAATATGGAAGACAAATATTCAACCAGGATCGTAGAGAAGTAAATAAAAAAGTTCACCTTTATTCTTGAAAAACAGGATCTCTAATTTATTTTGCCAAGGATCAAAACTTTTGGGTTGCGTTCTCTTTCGAGCCAAGAAAACAACTTTTTAAAGGCTCATCTAGAGACAAATTAAAATATAATTTCTTTTCAATTCCTCAAGTTCTATTCTCCACTTTTTATAAGCATTGTAATTTTGAGTGATTTATAGTTTAAACAAAAAATAGAGGAGATATATAGTATAGTTGGTGAGACATTATATCAAAACGATTACAAGAGTTTGAGTGTAGACGTATGAGCTCCATTCAAACAAACCAGTGTACCAATATACCTTCAAAGAGCTTAAGATAACACCTTAAAACCCAAGGGACTGGATTAGAATCTATATTAGATTTGAACCAGTATAAAATATTTTGTGTCATTTACTTTACTCAAGTTACATTCTACATTACTTAATTGTTAGTCGACTAAGTTAAGTGATAGTCGACTACCAACCAAAAAAGTTACAATTCACCCCCCTCTTGCATTTTCAATTGGTATCAAAGTAGGTCTTACATATTTTATTGCTATCTTAACAGTAAGCGAGAAAAGATCATGTCAAATCATATCACTGTTGGAGCCCTGTCTCAAGAAGAAACCTCATAGACAAGGCCACCCTACTTCAATAGAAAATATTTTTCTCTTTGGAAGGTCAGAATGGAAACGTACATCAAGTCCTGTGATGTATAGATATGGAGAGTCATCAAGCTTGGAGAAGTTTCCATGCCAAAATCAAAATCTGATGAAAAGAAAAAGGAAGGTGCTACCTCAACTGATGAACTAGCCCACCTTGTTGATTAAACAGATGAGCAAATGAAAGTAATACAACTAAACTCAAAGGCACGAAACCTACTGTACAATGCGAAGAATATGAAAAATCTCCACATGTGAATAAGTTGAAAGTCTCATATGAAGGTACTGATAAAGTATAATAAACTATCATCCGTCTTCTTGTCTATGAGTATGAAACTTTTAAGATGAAGGAAGGAGAAACTGTGGAGGACATATTTTCAAGATGCAACAAGATTCTTGGAGAACATAAAACATCTATAAAGGTATTTCTACCATTAGATAATATAAGGAAGATTCTCATATGCTTGCCTTCTCAGTGGCATTCAAAAAGGGTGGCTCTTAAAAGCATAAATCTCAAAACTCTCACATATGATGAAGTACACGAAGATCTAATTTCTTTTGAAAAGACCTATCTAAATAAGCATGGACAGGATGATAATAAGAAACAAATGGTGAGATAGAATTTGATGATGATATTAGAGAAGATGAATTTACCATGATATCGGATCTATGGTGGAAGCTATGGGGAGATCAAGGAACAACAAGAAAGGAGGATCAAACTTTCAAAAAAGCAAACCACCAACTGATCAACACATGAATGATGAGAAATACTACGAGAAAAATACCCTACGGTGACGGGTAAAAACCGTCATTTGACCCCTAAGATGATGGTTCCTGTAAGTGTCATATTTTCCACTGTCACAAACAGATGACGATTCTGGAACCGTCACACAAATTTCACAAACAGATGACGATTTTTACCCGTCACACACCGTCAAATATTATGAATTGATTTAAGTCAAGGTTAGCATTAAATACAAGTATCAGATTTTAAGAAAATAATTCTTTGCACGCGGATTGAGGATCTATTTTGGTAAAGAATCTCAAGGAAATTTATATGAAAAGCCCTTGAATATGGAAGACAAATATTCAACCAGGATCGTAGAGAGTAAATAAAAAAGTTCACCTTTATTCTTGAAAAACAGGATCTCTAATTTATTTTGCCAAGGATCAAAACTTTTGGGTTGCGTTCTCTTTCGAGCCAAGAAAACAACTTTTTAAAGGCTCATCTAGAGACAAATTAAAATAAAATTTCTTTTCAATTCCTCAAGTTCTATTCTCCACTTTTTATAAGCATTGTAATTTTGAGTGATTTATAGTTTAAACAAAAAATAGAGGAGATATATAGTATAGTTGGTGAGACATTATATCAAAACGATTACAAGAGTTTGAGTGTAGACGTATGAACTCCATTCAAACAAACCAGTGTACCAATATACCTTCAAAGAGCTTAAGATAACACCTTAAAACCCAAGGGACTGGATTAGAATCTATATTAGATTTGAACCAGTATAAAATATTTTGTGTCATTTACTTTACTCAAGTTACATTCTACATTACTTAATTGTTAGTCGACTAAGTTAAGTGATAGTCGACTACCAACCAAAAAAGTTACAATTCACCCCCCTCTTGCATTTTCAATTGGTATCAAAGTAGGTCTTACATATTTTATTGCTATCTTAACAGTAAGCGAGAAAAGATCATGTCAAATCATATCACTGTTGGAGCCCTGTCTCAAGAAGAAACCTCATAGACAAGGCCACCCTACTTCAATAGAAAATATTTTTCTCTTTGGAAGGTCAGAATGGAAACGTACATCAAGTCCTGTGATGTATAGATATGGAGAGTCATCAAGCTTGGAGAAGTTTCCATGCCAAAATCAAAATCTGATGAAAAGAAAAAGGAAGGTGCTACCTCAACTGATGAACTAGCCCACCTTGTTGATTAAACAGATGAGCAAATGAAAGTAATACAACTAAACTCAAAGGCACGAAACCTACTGTACAATGCGAAGAATATGAAAAATCTCCACATGTGAATAAGTTGAAAGTCTCATATGAAGGTACTGATAAAGTATAATAAACTATCATCCGTCTTCTTGTCTATGAGTATGAAACTTTTAAGATGAAGGAAGGAGAAACTGTGGAGGACATATTTTCAAGATGCAACAAGATTCTTGGAGAACATAAAACATCTATAAAGGTATTTCTACCATTAGATAATATAAGGAAGATTCTCATATGCTTGCCTTCTCAGTGGCATTCAAAAAGGGTGGCTCTTAAAAGCATAAATCTCAAAACTCTCACATATGATGAAGTACACGAAGATCTAATTTCTTTTGAAAAGACCTATCTAAATAAGCATGGACAGGATGATAATAAGAAACAAATGGTGAGATAGAATTTGATGATGATATTAGAGAAGATGAATTTACCATGATATCCAGATCTATGGTGGAAGCTATGGGGAGATCAAGGAACAACAAGAAAGGAGGATCAAACTTTCAAAAAAGCAAACCACCAACTGATCAACACATGAATGATGAGAAATACTACGAGAAAAATACCCTACGGTGACGGGTAAAAACCGTCATTTGACCCCTAAGATGATGGTTCCTGTAAGTGTCATATTTTCCACTGTCACAAACAGATGACGATTCTGGAACCGTCACACAAATGTCACAAACAGATGACGATTTTTACCCGTCACACACCGTCAAATATTATGAATTGATTTAAGTCAAGGTTAGCATTAAATACAAGTATCAGATTTTAAGAAAATAATTCTTTGCACGCGGATTGAGGATCTATTTTGGTAAAGAATCTCAAGGAAATTTATATGAAAAGCCCTTGAATATGGAAGACAAATATTCAACCAGGATCGTAGAGAGTAAATAAAAAAGTTCACCTTTATTCTTGAAAAACAGGATCTCTAATTTATTTTGCCAAGGATCAAAACTTTTGGGTTGCGTTCTCTTTCGAGCCAAGAAAACAACTTTTTAAAGGCTCATCTAGAGACAAATTAAAATAAAATTTCTTTTCAATTCCTCAAGTTCTATTCTCCACTTTTTATAAGCATTGTAATTTTGAGTGATTTATAGTTTAAACAAAAAATAGAGGAGATATATAGTATAGTTGGTGAGACATTATATCAAAACGATTACAAGAGTTTGAGTGTAGACGTATGAACTCCATTCAAACAAACCAGTGTACCAATATACCTTCAAAGAGCTTAAGATAACACCTTAAAACCCAAGGGACTGGATTAGAATCTATATTAGATTTGAACCAGTATAAAATATTTTGTGTCATTTACTTTACTCAAGTTACATTCTACATTACTTAATTGTTAGTCGACTAAGTTAAGTGATAGTCGACTACCAACCAAAAAAGTTACAATTCACCCCCCTCTTGCATTTTCAATTGGTATCAAAGTAGGTCTTACATATTTTATTGCTATCTTAACAGTAAGCGAGAAAAGATCATGTCAAATCATATCACTGTTGGAGCCCTGTCTCAAGAAGAAACCTCATAGACAACATCAGAGAAAATCAGCGAAAACAAAAACTTAAACAGGAAACAAGATACAAGATAAGAAAACAGGTTAACCAAAACGGTCACCTTCATGTATATACAATATAATCGAGCAGCATAATCATTTACAAACCACGCCACAACAAGATTACAGCACTTAAGAATGTAACAACAACTATGACGGGACAGGGCCCCGCCATACCCCTGAATGTACAAGTACCTACAGTGACATGGGACTATACCAAAAGATAAGCCTCCGGAGAAACGGAGCTTCCCAAACGCTGAACTGCGATCTTATGAGCGAGGATCAACAACTGGTGTACCTCTACCTGCGACATGAACGCAGCCCGGGCGAGGTCGATAACAGTACCAAGTATGTGAAACTGAAAATCGTAATGAAATCACATTTCATCATTTTATAAAATCATTTCGCAATAAGTAAACGATTATGTCAAGTAAGGGGACGATATCCTCAAAATAATCACTCACATAACTATGGGTCTCACGCCCATAATATCAATCATGCCGTGGAACCCGTTCTCATCTGCCAGCATATGATGTAAAACAACACCCGTATGTGAACACGAACACTAGATCACGCTGCGTCATTAAACCGACGGACCAAGTAGTAGCCAACTACGGATCCGGCTAGTCATAAAACTTGATCGCCAATTACGAAGCCAACTACCAGATCCAAACCAGCCACGCAACTGGCCGAGTCAAGTATCTTAAGCTAGCGTACCAGAGCCTACCGTCTCACGAGATATGACCGTGGCAAGTATTTTAAGCTATCTACCGAGCTCACGATACACGAAATGACCAGACAAGTATCTAAAGTGTGCTCAGAACCACATGTACAAATCAAGCCCGTGATTGTTCGTCACCGCGCAAGCTTCATGGATTAGCGGTCCATGGACTAATAACATAACCCGGATTTAACCCTCACAATGACCGCGTGCCCCAAGATCTTACTCCTGATAAGCATGGCCATGAAACCATCCTACTGGACGCATACCCGTGGGCCACCCATCGTGTCAGTATGTCCAAAGGAAATAACAAGATAATACTCAAAGTGGAAGCATACCCGTGGACCATCCAACGCGTCAGTATGTCCAACAATCAATCAAATAGCCGACCCTCCACCGAGAGACACGGTAGCACAAAATCAAACACTTGCACCACAACAAAGCTATCACCACAAGCATAGGCAAGTTTAAGGTACTTTTATTTTATGTCAACAATCCGGGTTTCAACCCCAAAATACTACATACTTTCATTCTTTCAAAAAGACCTCTTTTTACGTAAAAGCCCTACGATACTATCACTCGTAGTATCAAACACATTTTCTTTTCAAACTAAATTACTACACCTTTCAGAAAATCCTTACAAGACTTTTAAAATCAAGTACTCTATACTTTTTAAACCAAGTGCTTTATAGTTTTAAGACAATATCAAGTATACTTTTAAAACCCCGTAAATTACTCTTTTCAAAACAAGTAACCCATACTTAAATCAAGTTACTTCTCCTTTTCCAAAATCAAGCCGTTTATAAGTAAAGTCTCTTATTTTAACTTCATAAAGTCGTTATAACTAACTTCTCATAAAGCTATTATAACACTTTATGTTTTAAATAAACCAAATTCATTTCACACCCGTACGTCTACCGTACTATATAGTTTACAACAAATCATGCTCAAGAGTATAGGAAGAATCACATACCTCTTCGGCTTAATCCACAAGCCAAGTCGAGTATGCCGCGTGTAGAAAATCCACATATAATAACCACAATATATCTATCAACCTCTAGTTCTCTTCGTAGCATATTCTAAGTAAATAGTTCCTTATTCTACGGAAAATTCGGCAGCACCTCCCCCCCCCGCAATCACATAAATAACCTCCCCTAACAAGGCTTGTTACCAAGACAACAACTCCAAGGGGATTACACGTCTAATCAGACGTGTGCAATTCTGCCTCATAATAATACTACACAAGTCTACTGTAAATACAGTCCAAATGTAAATACAGTTCAGTTCTTTTATAAACATCCTTCCAATATATCTTATACTCAGTTCTAAATTACTACAATATGTAATATCCAATTACAATAGGGGGACATAGATCATTACCTCGACAAACCCAAAATTATCCAAGATTATAAGTCGATCCTGAGCAACGTTTAGCTCCAATTCCTTACGTTCCAAACCGCTCCAAGCAACCCTTATACGCTCCTAACCAACTCCTCTTCAAGAACCAACCCAAACAAGTGAAGAACACTTAGGCTTTAAATGTGGCTAGTATCGGCCAAGGGTATGTTTAGAGGCTAGGGTGTGAAATCTTGTCTAACTTTTGGTTAATAATCTTCCTAATACACTAAGGAAGAACACTTAGAAGTTTAGGAATTTTTGGACAACACAAGGTTAGGAAAGGGGGGTGTTGGACGAGAACTAGAGGGAGAAGAGGGAGGGTATTTTTCAAGTCTTGAAATATAACAAGTGTGGATGAATAAGTCTTGCACACAAGGGGGGTATTTATAGAGAAATCAAGGGCTAGGATTAAAGCAAGTGTGTGGTCTAGATTGGGCCATGTGTGTGTGGGTCCCACTTATCTATCTACTCCACAAATATCTTGCAAGACTTTGACCAAATGTTTTTGGTCTTTAAAATGGAAAAAACGTGCCAATCAATTCGTCCACCAAGTGCCACCTAGGGTGACACAGGTCGCCCTCCTATTGGTACAAAATATTTCATTTTCCGAAAATATCCGTAATGCCAAAAATCCGAAAATAAAGTGGGCCTCACAAAACCGTAAATTCTCCCGTGGGCCCCACGTGACCCATTCCGGAAATTGAAATCCAAAATTCTAAAATAATCCCAGAAGTCCGAATACCAAATCCGGGAATCCAATTCCCATTAACGAACCTTTTTCCTTCACAAAGCTTTTAAACTTTTCGAAAAATCACATCTTTCTTCCTTTCCAATTTTCGTGTCGTATTTTCGTACGTACGTCCTCACATACATACCCTGGAACTACGGGGTGTAACATTCTTCCCCCCTTAGAAACATTCTTCCCGAATGTTCATTCTAAGTCTCCAAACACGCATGCGCCGGTATAGTCTCCACTACTACACTTACAAAACTGATCATGCCACAAATGGCCAGAAAATAACATGCGCGCAAAACTCAAATCCAAGCCAACGAGGAATCACCTCTAACATCACAAAAAGCTCACACCCATGGTCTAAAGGATACTCCCTTCGCATCTTCACCTCACAAGAGAAATGATCATTTCCGTCCTCTTAACACATGTTCGCTTCCTTTCTTACTCGTCGTACCCTTTTTGTACACCCGAACTCTCTATAGTATATGTTCCACACTTCAGTCATCGCTTCAGTTTCCAAAACTTTGGAGTCACTACCTCCAAACTTGGTCATTTCACTAGCTTCAATTTCCTCTAAGGCCATTCCCGGCCTTCCCGATTTGATTCTGGTCGGACACATCCGCGAACTCGTACGATGATTAACCAAACTTGGGCCTAGTACCCTCGTGACCCTATCACATAGCGGGACCACCACAAATTTTCCTTACTTCAACCCGGGCTGCGGGTTGACCCGCAATATGGCCTCAACCCGACCCATTTATCGCGCCAAGCTCTTGTTCCCCAATCCGGAACAATCTCACTAATCAAGTCACGAAAACCTAG
Source organism: Przewalskia tangutica (assembly GCA_029844215.1). Lineage (NCBI taxonomy): Eukaryota > Viridiplantae > Streptophyta > Magnoliopsida > Solanales > Solanaceae > Przewalskia > Przewalskia tangutica. Next base: position 54,216,529 of record CM056724.1, read on the forward strand.
TGGTCTTCTTAGCTCAACTACCCTCTTTCATTTCACACCACTCAGGTACTTATCACACAATTATACACCACGTATGCTATGCACTCCGACAAAGGTCAATCGTAAAAAAAAAAATCTTTTACTCAAGACAGCCTCGCATCTAAGGTCTCCACGTGCAATATTCTAAGGCTCATAATTTTCCCTGTCCCCAATCTTCCCTTTTCAACTAACCATGTTTTCTAATCACAATTAACACAATGCTATCTGAATATAACACTTAAAATATACACACCTAATCACATATACTAATCTCTAGAGGGTTAAGGATATACTTGAAATCAAATAGGCGGTTTCCAAGGACCGCTAGAACTGGGAACTTCCACCACTACCCCTGCCATGGCCTGCTGGTGTATGAACATCCTGCCTAGCTATCGAAGGTGAAGAACCCGCAACTGATCCCGAAAGCCGGGTCTCTACATCCGCGCTACCTCCGGTCGGACAAATTCTCGCAAAATGGCCCTGCTGGCCGTATGTAAAACAAGCCCTCTGAATACCGTGGCACTCCCCCGCATGGGGTTTACCACACTGGCCACACCGAGGTCGGGGTGGCTTCATCCGCCAAGACCCCAACTCCCGAAAACTCAACCTCGAGCCTGACCGCTTCCTCAATACCTGAAGCCACAAGATCAGAGGACCACTCGGCACTGGCGGAGGCGTATAACTCGTCTGCTGCTGAGGCGGTCCGCCCTGAAAGTCACCAAAGGACCCTGCTGTCCTGGCCTTCTTCTGCTGGTATTGGTCAATCCGCCGCCTCCGCTCTCACACCCGTGCATAAGCTCAGATGCGGCAATGTCCATGCCCGGTGAAGAGATACATACGAGCAAGACTCGCCAAGTAGTCATCAAGCCTCGCGACGTAGCGGTGCACTCGTCCTCCATATCTGCATTAACGCGGGACATACCGAGCCAACGAGTCGAACTCCACGTTGTACTCCAACCGCGGCGCTCTCTGTCTCGATCGTAAATTGTTACCGCGTTTCCTCATCAGCGGAGGCAAAAAGTGGATGAGAAAAGCCTCTGAGAACTCGTCCCATACTGCTGGAAGTGCATGCTCACCCCGGGACAGCTCCCATGAATCAAACCAGTCGATTGCAGTATCACGCAGCCGATGCGAACCTAGGACCACTGACTCAGTCTTCGAAGCCTTGATCACTCATGATCCGTCAGAATTATCGGATGAACTCCTGCGGATCATCCTCGTGCCTCGACCGTAGAACTCAAGGGTGCGACTCGAAAGTCCCGTAGCCTCAAACTATCCGATCTCGGGTGAACCACGGTGCTCATCGGGATCGCTGCGATCCACCTTATCCTCATGTATGGCCACGATCCTGGCTAGTAACTGGGCCATCTCCCTGTCACTCATCTCCTCTCGCTCTGTGCCGCGGATCGAGGCGCAGTCTTGTGGTCTCGTGAGCCTCTGCTGTGGCTCTAAACTCTCTGAAGTGGCGGCGTCGCAAAACTCGCCGTCAAGCACTATCTCGGTAATGGCCAGGCTCGCGCTCGTTCTCTCTCGTGTCCTACTAGCGGCTCCTCGGCCGCTTGCCATTCTTCGCCCGGGTTGCTTTGCGAGGCATAATCGGTAAAACGAAATACGTCGGAGGGTCCAACTTATAACACAGCTCTAAGGCATGATCTCAGAACGAGAAGAATGGAAACCAATCCTAAATATCCTATAGCCTCCTAATTATTGGTGTGGTGCACAACACACCGATAATCAAGACTCTACTAGATACGGTCTGTAGACACTTTCCGAGAATTAATTGCTCTGATACCACTTTTGTCACGACCCGACCTCGGGCGATCGGTGCCTTACCCTGCACACTAGTGATACAACATCGAGAAAATCAAAAAACAAAAACTTAAACAGAAACAAGATACAAGATAAGAAAACAAGTTAACCAAAACGGTCACCTTCATGTATATACAATATAATCTGAGCGATTTAATCATTTACAAACCCCGCCACAACAAGATTACTGCACCTCTAAGAATGTAACAACAACTATGACGGGACAGGGCCCCGCCATACCCCTGAATGTACAAGTACCTACAGTGACAGGGGACTATACCAAAAGATAAGCCTCCGGAGAAACGGAGCTTCCCAAACGCTGAACTGCGATCCTATGAGCGAGGATCAACAACTGGTGTACCTCTACCGCGGATGAACGCAGCCGGGCGAGGTCGATAACAGTACCAAGTATGTGAAACTGAAAATACGGTAATGAAATCACATTTCATCATTTTATAAAATCATTTCGCAATAAGTAAACAGTTATGTCAAGTAAGGGGACGCATATCCTCAAAATAATCACTCACACATAACTATGGGTCTCACGCCCATAATATCAATCATGCCCGTGGAACCCATTCCTCACTGCCGGCAGTACATGATGTAAAACAACACCCATATGTGAACCTGAACACTAGATCCTGCCTGCGTCATTAAACCGATCGGGCCAAGTAGAGTAGCCAACTACCAGATCCGAAGGCTAGTCATAAAACTTGACTGGCCAATTACGGAAGCCAACTACCAGATCCAAACCAGCCACGCAACTGGCCGAGTCAAGTATCTTAAGCTAGCGTACCAGAGCCTACCGTCTCACGAGATATGACCGTGACAAGTATCTTAAGCTATCTACCAGAGCCTGCCGATACATGATAAATGACCAGGACAAGTATCTAAAGTGCTCAGAACCACATGTACAAATCAAGCCCGTGATTGTTCGTCACCGCGGCAAGCTTCATGGATTAGCGGTCCATGGACTAATAACATAACCCGGGGATTTAACCCCTCACAATGACCGCATGCCCCGGCATCTTACCTCGGTATAAGCATGGCCATGAAACCATCCTACTGGACGCATACCCATGGGCCACCCATCGTGTAAGTATGTCCAAAGGAAATAACAAGATAATACTCAAAGTGGACGCATACCCGTGGACCATCCAACGCGTCAGTATGTCCAACAATCAATCAAATAGCCGGCCCTCCACCGAGAGACACGGTAGCACAAAATCAAACACTTGCACCACAACAAAGCTATCACCACAAGCATAGGCAAGTTTAAGGTACTTTTATTTTATGTCAACAATCCGGGTTTCAACCCCAAAATACTACATACTTTCATTCTTTCAAAAAGACATCTTTTTACGTAAAAGCCCTACGATACTATCACTCGTAGTATCAAACACATTTTCTTTTCAAACCAAATTACTACACCTTTCAGAAAATCCTTACAAGACTTTTAAAATCAAGTACTCTATACTTTTTAAACCAAGTACTTTATAGTTTTAAGACAATATCAAGTATACTTTTAAAACCCCGTAAATTACTCTTTTCAAAACAAGTAACCCATACTTAAATCAAGTTACTTCTCCTTTTCCAAAATCAAGCCGTTTATAAGTAAAGTCTCTTATTTTAACTTCATAAAGTCGTTATAACTAACTTCCCATAAAGCTATTATAACACTTTATGTTTTAAATAAACCAAATTCATTTCACACCCGTACGTCTACCGTACTATATAGTTTACAACAAATTATGCTCAAGAGTATAGGAAGAATCACATACCTCTTCGGCTTAATCCACAAGCCAAGTCGAGTATGCCGCGCGTAGAAAATCCACCTATAATAACCACAATATATTTATCAACCTCTAGTTCTCTTCGTAGCATATTCTAAGTAAATAGTTCCTTATTCTACGGAAAATTCTAAGCACCTCCCCGCAATCACATAAATAACCTCCCCTTACAAGGCTTGTTACTAAGCCAACAACTCCAAGGGGATTACACGTCTAACGGGCGTGTGCAGTCTGCCTCATAATAATACTACACAAGTCTCATCAGAATACAAATTCCAAATGTAAATACAATTCAGTTCTTTTATAAACATCCTTCCAATATATCTTATACTCGGTTCTAAATTACTACAATATGTAATATCCAATTACAATAGGGGGACATAGATCATTACCTCGACAAGCCCAAAATTATCCAAGATTATAAGTCGATCCTGAGCAACGTTTAGCTCCAATTCCTTATGTTCCAAACCGCTCCAAGCAACCCTTATACGCTCCTAACCAACTCCTCTTCAAGAACCAACCCAAACAAGTGAAGAACACTTAGGCTTTAAATGTGGCTAGTATCGGCCAAGGGTATGTTTAGAGGCTAGGGTGTGAAATCTTGTCTAACTTTTGGTTAATAATCTTCCTAATACACTAAGGAAGAACACTTAGAAGTTTAGGAATTTTTGGACAACACAAGGTTAGGAAATGGGGGTGTTGGACGAGAACTAGAGGGAGAAGAGGGAGGGTATTTTTCAAGTCTTGAAATATAACAAGTGTGGATGAATAAGTCTTGCACTCAAGGGGGGTATTTTTCTCTCAAGTGTGTGGTCTAGATTGGGCCATGTGTGTGTGGGTCCCACTTATCTATCTACTCCACAAATATCTTGCAAGACTTTGACCAAATGTTTTTGGCCTTTAAAATGGAAAAAACGTGCCAATCAATTCGTCCACCAAGTGCCACCTAGGGTGACACATGTCGCCCTCCTATTGGTCCAAAATATTTCATTTTCTGAAAATATCCGTAATGCCAAAAATCCAAAAATAAAGTGGGCCTCACAAAACCGTAAATTCTCCCGTGGGCCCCACGTGACCAATTCCGGAAATTGAAATCCAAAATTCTAAAATAATCCCAGAAGTCCGAATACCAACCGGAATCCAATTCCCATTAACGAACCTTTTTCCTTCACAAAAGCCGGAAACTTTTCCGTCGAAAAATCACATCTTTCTTCCTTTCCAATTTTCGTGTCGTATTTTCGTACGTACGTCCTCACATACATACCCTGGAACTACGGGGTGTAACAATATTTTTCTCTTTGGAAGGTCAGAATGGAAACGTACATCAAGTCCTGTGATGTATATATATGGAGAGTCATCACGCTTGGAGAAGTTTCCATGCCAAAATCAAAATCTGATGAAAAGAACAAAGAAGGTGCTACCTCAACTGATGAACTAGCCCACCTTGTTGATTAAACAGATGAGCAAATGAAAGTAATACAACTAAACTCAAAGGCACGAAACCTACTGTACAATGCGAATAATATGAAAAATCTCCACATGTGAATAAGTTGAAAGTCTTATATGAAGGTACTGATAAAGTATAATAAACTATCATCCGTCTTCTTGTCTATGAGTATGAAACTTTTAAGATGGAGGAAAGAGAAATTGTGGAGGACATATTTTCAAGATGCAATAAGATTCTTGGAGAACATAAAACATCTATAAAGGTATTTCTACCAGTAGACAATATAAGGAAGATTTTCATATGCTTGCCTTCTCAATGGCATGCAAAAAGAGTGACTCTTAAAAGCATAAATCTCAAAACTCTCACATATGATGAAGTACACAGAGATCTAATTTCTTTTGAAAAGACCTATCTAAATAAGCCTGGACAGGATGATAATAAGAAACAAATGGTAGCATTCAAACCTCAGGTTGAAGAATTTGATGATGATATTAGAGAAGATGAATTTACCATGATATCCAGATCTATGGTGGAAGCTATGGGGAGATCAAGCAACAACAAAAAATGAGGATCAAACTTTAAAAAAAGCAAACCACCAACTGATCAACACATGAATGATGAGAAATACTATGAGAAAAATATCCTACGGTGACGGGTAAAAACCGTCATCTGACCCCTAAGATAACGGTTCCTGTAAGTGTCATCTTTTCCACTGTCACAAACAGATGACGGTTCTGGAACCGTCACACGATATGTGACGGTTTTAACCATCACATAAATGTCACAAACAGATGACGGTTTTTACCCGTCACACACCGTCAAATATTATGAATTGATTTAAGTCAAGGTTAGCATTAAATACAAGTATCAGATTTTAAGAAAATATATCTTTGCACGCAGATTGAGGATCTATTTTGGTAAAGAATCTCAAGGCAATTTATGTGAAGAGCCATTGAATATGGAAGACAAATATTCAACCAGGATCGTAGAGAAGTAAATAAAAAAGCTCACATTTATTCTTGAAAAACAGGATCTCTAATTTATTTTGCCAAGGATAAAAACTTTTGGGTTGCGTTCTCTTCCGAGCCAAGACAACAACTTTTTAAAGGCTCATCTAGAGACAAATTAAAATATAATTTCTTCTCAACTTCTCCACTTCTATTCTCCACTTTTCATAAGCATTGTAATTTTGAGTGTTTTATAGTTTAAACAAAAAAATAGAGGAGATATATAGTATAGTTGGTGAGATATTGTATCAAAACGATTACAAGAGTTTGAGTGTAGACGTATGAGCTCCATTCAAACAAACCATTGTACCAATATACATTCAAAGAGCTTAGGATAACACCCTTAAAACCCAAGGGGACTGGAGTAGAATCTATATTAGATTTGAACCAGTATAAAATATTTTATGTCATTTACTTTACTCAAGTTACATTCTGCATTACTTAATTGTTAGTCGACTAAGTTAACTGATAGTCGACTACCAACCGAAAAAGTTACAATTCACCCCCCTCTTGCATTTTCAATTGGTATCAAAGTAGGTCTCACATATTTTATTGCTATCTTAACAGTAAGCGAGAAAAGATCATGTCAAATCATATCACTGTTGGAGCCCTGTCTCAAGAAGAAACCTCATAATAGACAAGGCCACCCTACTTCAATGGAAAATATTTTTCTCTTTGGAAGGTCAGAATGGAAACGTACATCAAGTCCTGTGATGTATAGATATGGAGAGTCATCAAGCTTGGAGAAGTTCCCATGCAAAAATCAAAATCTGATGAAAAGAAAAAGGAAGGTGCTACCTCAACTGATGAACTAGCCCACCTTGTTGATTAAACAGATGAGCAAATGAAAGTAATACAACTAAACTCAAAGGCATGAAACCTACTGTACAATGATGAATAATATGAAACATCTCCACATGTGAATAAGTTGAAAGTCTCATATGAAGGTACTGATAAAGTATAATAAACTATCATCCGTCTTCTTGTCTATGAGTATGAAACTTTTAAGATGAAGGAAGGAGAAACTGTGGAGGACATATTTTCAAGATGCAACAAGATTATTGGAGAACATAAAACATCTATAAAGGTATTTCTACCAGTAGACAATATAAGGAATATTCTCATATGCTTGCCTTCTCAGTGGCATGCAAAAAGGGTGGATCTTAAAAGCATAAATCTCAAAACTCTCACATATGATGAAGTACACAGAGATCTAATTTCTTTTGAAAAGACCTATCTAAATAAGCATGGACAGGATTATAATAAGAAACAAATGGTGAGATAGAATTTGATGATGATATTAGAGAAGATGAATTTCCCATGATATCCAGATCTATGGTGGAAGCTATGGGGAGATCAAGGAACAATAAGAAAGAAGGATCAAAATTTCAAAAAAGCAAACCACCAACTGATCAACACATGAATGATGAGAAATACTATGAGAAAAATATCTTACGGTGACGGGTAAAAACCGCCATCTGACCCCTAAGATGATTGTTCCTGTAAGTGTCATCTTTCCACTGTCACAAACAGATGACGGTTCTGGAACCGTCACACGATATGTGGCAGTTTTAACCGTCACACAAATATCACAAACAGATGACGGTTTTTACCCGTCACACACCGTCAAATATTATGAATTGATTTAAGTCAAGGTTAGCATTAAATACAAGTATCATATTTTAAGAAAATAAATCTTTGCACATAGATTGAGGATCTATTTTGGTAAAGAATCTCAAGGCAATTTATGTGAAGAACCCTTGAATATGGAAGACAAATATTCAACCAGGATCGTAGAGAAGTAAATAAAAAAGTTCACCTTTATTCCTGAAAAACAGGATCTCTAATTTATTTTGCCAAGGATCAAAACTTTTGGGTTGCGTTCTCTTCTGAGCCAAGACAACAACTTTTTAAAGGCTCATCTAGAGAGAAATTAAAATATAATTTCTTCTCAACTTCTCAAGTTCTATTCTCCACCTTTCATAAGCATTGTAATTTTGAGTGATTTATAGTTTAAACAAAAAAATAGAGGAGATATATAGTATAGTTGGTGAGACATTGTATCAAAAAGATTACAAGAGTTTGAGTGTAGACGTATGAGCTCCATTCAAACAAACCATTGTACATATACATTCAAAGAGCTTAAGATAACACCCTTAAAACCCAAGGGGACTGGATTAGAATCTATATTAGATTTGAACCAGTATAAAATATTTTGTGTCATTTACTTTACTCAAGTTACATTCTGCATTACTTAATTGTTAGTCGACTAAGTTAACTGATAGTCGACTACCAACCGAAAAAGTTACAATTCACCCCCCTCTTGCATTTTCAATTGGTATCAAAGTAGGTCTCACATATTTTATTGCTATCTTAACAGTAAGTGAGAAAAGATCATGTCAAATCATATCACTGTTGGAGCCCTATCTCAAGAAGAAACCTCATAGACAAGGCCACCCTACTTCAATGGAAAATATTTTTCTCTTTGGAAGGTCAGAATGGAAACGTACATCAAGTCCTGTGATGTATAGTAATGGAGAGTCATCAAGCTTAGAGAAGTTCCCATGCAAAAATCAAAATCTGATGAAAAGAAAAAGGAAGGTGCTACCTCAACTGATGAACTAGCCCACCTTGTTGATTAAACAGATGAGAAAATGAAAGTAATACAACTAAACTCAAAGGCACGAAACCTACTGTACAATGCGAATAATATGAAAAATCTCCACATGTGAATAAGTTGAAAGTCTCATATGAAGGTACTGATAAAGTATAATAAACTATCATCCGTCTTCATGTCTATGAGTATGAAACTTTTAAGATGAAGGAAAGAGAAACTGTGGAGGACATATTTTCAAGATGCAACAAGATTCTTGGAGAACATAAAACATCTATAAAGGTATTTCTACCAGTAGACAATATAAGGAAGATTCTCATATGCTTGCCTTCTCAGTGGCATGCAAAAAGAGTGGCTCTTAAAAGCATAAATCTCAAAACTCTCACATATGATGAAGTACGCGGAGATCTAATTTCTTTTGAAATGACCTATCTAAATAAGCATGGACAGGATGATAATAAGAAACAAATGGTGAGATAAAATTTGATGATGATATTAGAGAAGATGAATTTACCATGATATCCAGATCTATGGTGGAAGCTATGGGGAGATCAAGGAACAACAAGAAAGGAGGATCAAACTTTCAAAAAAGCAAACCACCAACTGGTCAACACATGAATGATGAGAAATACTATGAGAAAAATACCCTACGGTGACGGGTAAAAACCGTCATCTGACCCCTAAGATGACAGTTCCTGTAAGTGTCATCTTCTCCACTGTCACAAACAGATGACGGTTCTGGAACCGTCACACGATATGTGACGGTTTTAACCATCACACAAATGTCACAAACAGATGACGGTTTTAACCCGTCACACACCGTCAAATATTATGAATTGATTTAAGTCAAGGTTAGCTTTAAATACAAGTATCAGATTTTAAGAAAATAAATCCTTGCCCGCAGATTGATGATCTATTTTGGTAAAGAATCTCAAGGCAATTTATGTGAAGAGCCCTTGAATATGGAAGACAAATATTCAACCAGGATCGTAGAGAAGTAAATAAAAAAGCTCACCTTTATTCTTGAAAAACAGGATCTCTAATTTATTTTGCCAAGGATCAAAACTTTTGGGTTGCGTTCTATTCCGAGCCAAGACAACAACCTTTTAAAGGCTCATCTAGTGACAAATTAAAATATAATTTCTTCTCAACTTCTCAACTTCTATTCTCCACTTTTCATAAGCATTGTAATTTTGAGTGATTTATAGTTTAAACAAAAAAATAGAGGAGATATATAGTATAGTTGGTGAGACATTGTATCAAAACGATTACAAGAGCTTGAGTGTAGACGTATTAGCTCCATTCAAACAAACCATTGTACCAATATACCTTAAAATAGCTTAAGATAACACCCTTAAAACCCAAGGGGACTGGATTAGAATCTATATTAGATTTGAACCAGTATAAAATATTTTGTGTCATTTACTTTACTCAAGTTACATTTTGCATTACTTAATTGTTAGTCGACTAAGTTAACTGATAGTCGACTACCAACTGAAAAAGTTACAATTCACCCCCCTCTTGCATTTTCAATTGGTATCAAAGTAGTTCTCACATATTTTATTGCTATCTTAACAGTAAGCGAGAAAAGATCATGTCAAATCATATCACTGTTGGAGCCCTGTCTCAAGAAGAAACCTCATAATAGACAAGGCCACCCTACTTCAATGGAAAATATTTTTCTCTTTGGAAGGTCAGAATGGAAACGTACATCAAGTCCTGTGATGTATAGATATGGAGAGTCATCAAGCTTGGAGAAGTTCCCATGCAAAAATCAATGAGCTTGGAGATGTACGTTTTGAGAGGCTATAAAAGGCCATTTGGGCAGAATTTTCAAGTGGGACACAATCCCTAATTCATCACATAACATAATTTCTTGGAGGCTTCAAGATTAGAGACTTGTTCTTAAGTATTTTTCTTTCTTTACTTTATTTACTTTCAGTTTATGTTGGATAATCTTTTGGTTCTTAGCATGTCTATGGTTAGGAGTTAAACTTTATTTAGGGATTTCCTTTCGAATCGCTTGAACCTCGTCTTTATGACTTAATGCATTAATTTGGTTTCTTCTTCATATAAGATTTATTCAATAGTTGTTTTGATTGCTTGGTAATTAACTGATCACTAGTTATCATTACTTATATGATTTCGAATCGAAATCCGAAAGGGGAGATTTGAATATGCTATAGTTGAATAAACATAGGTTAAAATCGTGGATGAAAGTACCCCGCTACTTGTGTAGTTTTATAGGTTATTATTCTTAATCCTCCTATGTGGTAAAATCTGTCATAGAAATATAGAATATTTCTGCACCAGGGTTGAGTGTTTATATATCCTAACCAGAATATAAAATGGTCTAGTTAACCTGCTATCTTAACATAGAAGAAGAACATTTATTATTGCATTAAGGATTTAGGCGAGTGGATAGTTGAGGAGATTGGAAGCCCTATTTCCACCATATCTAATTTAAGTAAAGTAATTTAGTTAACTTTTACAATTGTTCAGTAGTTCATAGATAAAAACCACAACAAAATATCGACAGCCAAATAGATACCATAAGATAGATGTTTGGTAATTGAACACTAATCCCTGAGGACGATATTCGGTCTTACCTAGACTATATTACTTGTAACGATACGTACAATTGCGTTAGGCGTGTGGAAAATCGCTAACAAGTTTTTGGCGCCGTTGCAGGGGATTGACGTAGTTCAATATCAATTTATCTATTCTTAATTTCTAATTTTATTTTTATTTTATTTTCTTTTATTTTTGGAACCGTGCGCCGTGATCTGTTTGTTGATTTTGATATATTTCAGGGATCTCGTTTATGCGAAGAAAAAGAGGAGCAGACATACTTGTTCCTTTCAACCCTGAAATTGAAAAGACTTGCAAGCAGAACCGGAGAAACATGCGGATTATTAAATTGATAGCCATGGGGGATCGACATAATAATAATGAGATGAATGAAGAAATGGGTGATCATCAACCCAACCAAGGAGTACCCCCAGGGTTGCAGAATGATGTAGAGGAAAGAGTTCAGATCCAGGCAGAGAGGAGTCTGGGAGATTATGTGCTGCCAAGAGTTACTGGAGCACAGACTTGCATAAGGCTCCCAGCAATAGGAGCGAATAATTTTGAGATAAAGCCTGCGATCCTGAGCATGGTGCAAAACACAGTCCAGTTAGGAGGGTTACCATCTGAAGACCCACATTGCAAATTTCTTGGAGTTGTGTGCCACGTTCAAATATAATGGCATTACTGATGACGTCATCTGGTTGAGGCTCTTCCCTTTCTCACTTAGGGATAGAGCAAAGGTTTGGTTGAATTCGCTGTCGACAGATTCTATATTCACATGGCAGGATTTAGCACAGAAGTTTTTGACAAAGTTCTTCCCACCATCAAAGCAGCCAAGCTAAGATGAGAGCTAAATAATTTCTATCAGACTGCTGGGGAGTCACTTTATGAGGCTCGGGAAAGATTTAAGGATCTATAGAGGAAGTGCCCACATCATGGCATTGAACAGTGGAATTTGGTCCATATCTTTTACAATGGGCTAGTTGGGACCACGAGAACCATTATTGATGCAGCTGCATGGGGCACCTTTATGAGGAAGACAACACATGAGGCTCATGATTTTCTAGAGGATATGACCACCAACAATCACTTGCCAGATGAGAAGGGGATAGGTGGAAGGAAACCGATAGGAGTTCATGGGCTAGATGCCATCACAACACTCAATGCACAAGTGGCTCTCCTGACCAAACAACTCCAGTAGAACACTATGTCAGTAAACGCAGTCCAGATGCTAATGATTTGTGATATTTGTGGGGGTCCACATACTTTTGACAGGTGCCCAGCAGATGACCCCAACAATATTCCTATTGAGCAAGCACAGTGTCAAGCAGTAGAAAATTTCCAAAGGGACCAGAACTCCTATTCGAACACTTATAATCCAGGGTGGAGAAATCACCCAAATTTCTCATGGAGGGGTGACCAAGGGTAGCAGAATCAGTTCAGAGGCCAATATTAGAATCAGCCACCACTAAATCAGGCCTCATCTTCGCAGCAATTTAACTCATCTGCCCCACACGAAACCAACTTACACACTCAATTCATGGCAGAAACAAGGTCCTCCATAAGGAACTTAGAGACCCAGGTTGGACAATTGGCCAATATGGCGAATAACAGGCCACAGGGCACTCTTCCGAGCAATACAGTGGTTAACCCGAGAGAGCAGTGTCAAGCAGTAGCATTGAGAAGTGGGAGGCAGTTAGAGCAACCTACACCCCATCCTGTGATAGAACAGAGAGTTGAGAAGAAAATTGCTACAGAAAAGGAGGGGGTCACTGATGACGACCCTATTTTAGAGAAGGCTCCACCAAATCCAGTGAGGTAATACACAGAGGTATCATCGAAGACGTGCTTATTAAAGTGGGAAAGTTCTTTTTTCCAGCAGACTACCTCATCCTTGACATGGAGGAAGACGATGAAATTCCCATCATCTTGGGAAGGCCATTCCTTGCAACCGGGATAGCCCTGATAGATGTGGAAAAGGGCGAGCTAAAACTGATACTTGAGGAAGAGGAGATGATATTCAAGGTGTTTAAACCCACCATTGAATCCCAAGTCATGAGAAAATGTCTCGCAGTCAGCACGACGGACAAAGCAGCTGAGCCAACACAAGCCAAAGCCAAGGAGATCAGTGCGTCAATGCAGGTAAGCATTGCTAAACCCTCTCCTAAGAAAATGAAAAATAAAAGGCTGAGAAGAAAAATGATCCTGAAATGGATAGGCTGTGGGGTTAAATTACCCTAATATTCTTGATAAGGAATCGGCGTCCGGCTACAAGACGTTAAAGACAGCGCTACTTGGAAGGCAACCCAAGGTTTTTAAATTATGCAATTTAGTTTTAGTTAGAACAGTCTTACGTTTGGTATTGTTTGTGGTGTTGTGATGACAGGTACATGGCTGAAAAGTGGAGCACGAAATATGAGAGAAGGGAGAAAATCAGTTCAGAGCCGCGGCGCCCAGATGCAGGGCCGTGGCGCTGAAAGTTCAGAGAGCCCACAGAAGTTTGGGCGCCACGACTCCAAAATGCAGGGCCGCGACGCTGATTTATCATAAGGCACATGACTTTGGGAGCCACGACGCCAAAATGCAGGGCCGTGGCGCTGCAATGGGTTTTCAGAAAACTAAAAAGCCCTAACTCTCAAATCATTCTCCCACACAAAACCCAATTCTCTAACCCTCTCAAAAAAAAACCGCGAAACAAAACCCTCTATCACTCAAATTCTTCCATAAAACAAACCCAATTCCTTACACCCATCACCATTACAAACAACCACCTTCCATCCATGGCTTCATTATTTCACTAGGAACAAGAAATTTGTGAAGAACAACCTCCAAGGTAACCTTCATCATTTTTCTTGAAATTTCAAAGCAAATAGGGGAGACAATTCGTATGTTTGGGGGTGTAAAGGTTATTGTGGGGATAGTGCTGTTGGGTGGGATAATTTTGTTGAGTATTATCGCTGTGGGGTGTTGTACTAGTATTGTGGGTACTGTGTGTATGTTTGGTGTAGTGTGGGGTTGAATTCTTGTATTGTGCATTGCTGTGTTGGGCTGTTGGGTTGATTGTTGTGATTGATAGTTGTTGGGAAACCTCACAAAAACAAAGGAGACGCTGCCAAAATTTCTCCAATGGCTGCTCGAAAAAGAACTTCCAGAGCTTCTTCATCCACCTCAGCTCCAGAATATGATATCACTAGGTTTGCTAGTAAAGAAGCAGAAGACAGATATAACCGGCTCAGTACCAGGACCTTGATACCTGAGAGAGGCATGCAGTACAAAATGGAGCTATTTGAGGATGATGATGCTTATGAGCCAATTCGGGCTACGATCGAGGCAACTGGGTGGAGAAGATTCGTGAATCCGGAGAGGATTGCACCGCAGAATACTAACATGGTGAGATAATTTTATGCTAACTATCCAGAGCAGACAGATGGTAGATGTTTTATAAGAGGGCGGTATGTGCCTATAAACTCTGAGGTGGTGAATTCAATGTTGGGGACATCGGGTGTTGAGGAACGAGGCTATAACCCATACCATTTCAAGAGTTGGTCTAGAGATGCCAGCCACATCAATTGGGACACCGTCGCAGCAACATTATGTTACCCAGGGGCCGAGTATGAGGTTGCTCACAATGGAGCCAGGGGACTGGCCAGGTGTCAATTCAATAGAACAACCAAGGGTTGGCTGTATTTTGTAAGTGCTCGCCTGATTCCATCTACACACTTCACCAGAGTGCCTGCAGATAAAATCAAGATGGTATATGAAATCATGGCGGGGAAGACAATTGACATTGGGCAGGAAATAATGCAGAGCATTAGAGAAATCAGCAGGTTGGCCACCACTGGTGGGTTGGGACATGGATAACTTATTTGCACCTTATTTCTAGGCATGGAGTCCCAACCTTAGTTGCTGATACATATGAGAAGGGTCAGCCCACTGTGATGTATGGTATAGTGCACTCTTTCCCAGAACCAGTCCCTCCAGCAGCAACAAGAAGGAGAGGAGCCCCGGCACCAGCAACAGCAGAGGCTGCCATGGAAGAAGATGAGCCTGAGACAGAGGCTCAGTATGAGGTAGGCAGCAACCACCAACCACCCTTAGACTTGGAACCTCCAGTGCCAATGATGGAGCATATGCTCATGAACCAGCAGAGGATAATACAGAGGCTGGACACCATGGCACAGGGTCAACAACATTTGACACAACGTGTTGATGACTTGAGCACCAGATTCGATCAATGGTCCATGCACTATCAGCCGCCGCCACCGCCACCATTTTAAAGCACTAGTCTGTAAGTAGTCCCATTTTTTTTTTAGTCTTGTACACATTGGAGACAATGTGTTATACCCCGTAGTTCCAGGGTATGTATGCGAGGACGTACGTACGAGAATACGACAGAAAGATTGGAAAGGAAGAAAGAGGCGATTTTTTTCCACGGAAAAGTTTCCGGTTTTTGTGAAGGAAAAAGGTTCGTTAATGGGAATTGGATTCCCAGATTTGGTATTCGGACTTCCTGGAATATTAGAGAATTATGGAATTTTATTTTCGGAAGTGGTCACGTGGGGCCCACGGGAGAAATTTACGGTTTTGTGGGGCCCGCTTTGATTTTGAGATTTTGGCCGTTTTGGATATTTTCGGAAGACGAAATATTTTGGACGAATCGGGGGGCGACACGTGTCACCCCCATGTGGCACCTTTGGGCCGAAATATGTTTGTGCACAACACGGTTAGAGTCGTTTTTAAAACGTTTTCCACGACTTTCGTAGGGAATTTCCGCTATGTCATTTAGTATTTTTGCGGATTTTTCCGAGAGGCGAAACATTTTGGACCAGCGGAGGGCAACACTTGTCACCCTCCAGTGATGGACTTGAAAGCGGCAATATGGCCGATTGGGTTGCTAACTTGGTCAAGTTGTTGGTAAGATATTTTGTGTGCAAGTTGGCGAGGACACTTGCCCAAATCCTCACCCTACACTTGCCTTGCACTTGTCTTCATCTTGGCCATTGGTTGGCCAAGGCTTGACCTATACATACCCCTCCCAAACAAGACTAATGCATTCACAAAATTGCCTAAGTCTTGAGAGCCTTCCTCCTTTTCGTGAGGCCCTCGGCGAGAGTCCCCCACAGTGGGGTAGGCGAGGTAGGCACCCCCTCGCTTTGTGGTGTGGCCGTGGTACCCACTAGCCTAGTTGCTTCGTATAATACCCCCCTTTGTGGTATAGAAATACTCTCCAAGTATTGTTATAATGCCCAAATTACCTTAGCCTTATACCTTGTTGTATCCTAAGGTTATACCTTTACGAAAAGCCCAGAAATACTATTATACTTCCCGTCTGTCACAAAACCGAAACCCTAGGAAAATCTCCATAGTCCGTTGGAGTATTGTGTAGAAGTTGGTTAGAACTTCTAAGGGTGGTTTAGAGCGGGTTGGGCGCTTCGGAGTCGAGCTAAACGATTGCCCAGGATCGACTTTATGCTTGGATAATTATGGGCTTATCGAGGTAATTATCTTGTCCCCCTATTGTAATTGGATATTACATGTTGTAGGAGTATATAGTTGAAGTATACTATATATAGTGCTGAACTGTAATTACATCGGACGGTCTGATGAACTTGTGTAGTAGTACCGCGTGGATTAGAATTGTACCGCAGGGTTAGGACGTATAACCCCTCGGTTGGCTTGATAGCCGGCCCCGATAGAGGAGGAGATTTACGCGGTTGCGGGGGGGGGAGGTGCTGCCGAATTTTCTGTAGAATGTTCTACGATGTTAATAAGCGCCTTGTGGCCTTATAGGTTGAAGTACTACGTGTGGCGCGTTCTACTTGGCTTAAGGAGTAGCCGACGGCTTGAGGTACTCGGAGCATTTTGCTATTAGTCGATAATCGTCGCGAGGTATGTGAACCTCTTCCTATCTCCTCTAGCATGATATGTGTGAACTATGTAGTACGGTAGACGTACATGTGCTAAATGTATTCGATTGGTTTAAAACATAAAGTGTTATAACGGCTTTATGGGAAGTTGGTTATAACAGCTTTATGTAGATAAGAAAACACTTTGTGGTTTTTAAAAGGTAAATGATTTGTTTATAACTGGCTTGATGTGTGATCATAAAGAACTTGAAGTATTTCAAAAGATTTCTGAAATCGTTTTGAAAGAGAAGTAATACTTGGTTTTTGAGAACTTAAGAGTTATACTAGCTTTATGGGAAGTTAGGTATAACGGCTTAAGAACGTTTCTTGATTTTGGAAATCGGGATGTGTATCGACAAACCATCGGCGTTAATAAAAGGAAATGTTTTGAATAATTAAGTATTATTAAAACCGGTAGAAACTTCCATCTGCATAGAAGCTAAGATGAGACAAAATGATATTTCCTAGATCATGGTCATGTAATAAGATTGTTATAAACAAGAATATCCTACTCACGATAAGGCTTATGTTTCTCCGATTGTTTAAAAGAGAATTATATTCTTAATTGAATAAAGCTATGAACTACTAAACCTTTCTAAAGTAAGAAACGTGAACATTTGTAATTAGGCAAACTTGGACGTTTGGAAAATAATGTTGTTACTTGATTTTACAAAGGTAAGAGTTTTGGTTTTCTTAAAAGGATAGTCACTCTATTTTTATACTACGGGTATTGTGTGACTTATGTGAACGAAACGGTTCTTTTAAAGATTTAATGTGAAGTACTTTGGGGTTAGATACGAACTTGTTAGTAGAAAGTACCTTGTGTGAATACTTTATTGTATTGGTTGTGTTGGTTGGTGATAGCCTTGTAAGACTTTCTTGTTGCTTTGATAAGTAAACGTGTTAGGATCTACGTGTGTTAGTATCTTGTGATGTTTGTGTGAAGGGTTTCCTTGATTGTGCTTATTAACTATCGGTCGTTATGATAGTATTGTGGCATTCATCTCTTGAGATGATTCCGGTTAAGTTGCCCTCCGACGCGGGGTAGACTCAGCGGTCGATGGACCTATGATTCGAGAATACCTCACGCAGTCCCGGCCTATGCGGAACTACGAGTTCCGTGTTAGTGTCGTCCTTTACGGGCATGCGGTCCTTGCGGGCCATGCGATCGCAAGTCCGGGGCGATGCCGGGAGTAGCTACCGATGCGGGGATGCCTCATGCGGGCCGATGAGATTGGCCTACGCGAGCTGCGGAAGTTCCGAGACTAGACGCGCGCATTAGATCTGCGGGCAAGTGGCGGCTTTGATCATGTAACGATGCAGACAGATCTTATAATCTGATTCATGACCTTGTTGGTACCGCTGGTGTTAGTAATCGGCTATGCCTTCGCATTTACCCCGCGGTGTTATTATGGCACGTGGGACACGGTGTTCATGTGTGTTCCTTGGAACTTTTATATCATAAACCGCCAAGGTGAGGAATGTGTCCCACGCACGATTGATGTTAATGGCGTGAGACCAGCTGTTATATTCTTTGGTGATAACTTGAGGCGTGAGTCCACGACTTGATATATCGCTTAGTTATTGTAAAGCGTAGTTTGGTTATCATACATGTCTCCTGCTTTATAGACTATTATGATTTCATTTGCAGGATTTTTAGTTTCACATACTCGGTACTGGTCATCGACCTCCTTCGAGGCCGTTACGCCGCAGTTGAGGTACACACCGCCGTTAGTCCTAGCTCTCGTGGTCACGTCAGCGTTTGGGAAGCTCCGTTTCTCGAGGCTTATCATGGTGTAGTCCCCGTCGTAGTGTTTACATTCGTGGGTTTGGCGGGCCCTGTCCCGCCATTGTTGTCATATCATTTCTTAGAGGTCCAGAGTAATCTTTTGTTGTGTGGTTTGTAAAAGGATTAAACCGTTTCTTTTGTAAAAGAGGTTATTTATATACGCCAAGGCAAGTTTTCCTGATTATTGTTTTATATTTCGTTATCTCGTATGTTGTTGTTTTATGTTCCACGATTACTGATGTTGTGTCACTAGGGTGCCCGGTAAGGCACGATCACGCCCGCTGGTCGTGACAAAAGTGGTATCGAGCGATTAATCCTCGGAAAGTGTCTACGCATCGTATCCAGAAGTCTTGATTATCGGTGTGTTGTGCACCACATCAATAATCAGGAGGCTATAGGATATTTAGGATTGGTTTCTATTCTTCTCACTCTGAGATCGTGCCTTAGAGCTGTGTTGTAAGTTGAACCCTCTGACGAAATCCTTTCCCTTATCGTTATGCCTCCGCGTAGGGCAACCCGGGCCCAGGAGGGCAAGGCAGCCGAGGGAGCTGCGAGTAGAGTTCAGAGGGTGGCGAGGGCACAGGCCAAATCATTACCTAGGGTAGTGCTTCATTCGGGGATTTCTGCGACGTCACTAGCCCCAGCAGAGTTTAAGCACGGCGACGGCAGTTCCTACTGCGGCCATGATATGTGAACCTTCAGTTCCACGACCGGGAACCGAGAGTATAGATTGCAAGAGACAACCTTGTTACTAGCTATGGATTTGGCTACCAGAGAGTACCGATGTATCGCGAGTCTTGATGACTACCTAAGAAAGGGATGTGCAAGAGTAATTCTTCAGTTGGGCTTGAGCATGGCCTGTGTACGGGCTTATGCGCAGCAGGCCGAGAAACGTAGAGATCGACGGGTTAACCAGGGACAGTAGAGGCCGAGCAAGGCGTCCTTCGGTAACTTTCAAGGTGAGTATGCCTTAAGTGCTATGTTCTGATAGCAGTGTGTTAGTTGTGATTAGAAATCATGGTGGGTTAACCGAGTAAGATTTTGGGGGATAGAGAAGGTGTGAGCCTTAGAGTGTTATACGTAAAGACCTTAGAGGTAAGGCCATCTCGAGAAAGGTGTAGTGTTATGTTTGACCCTTATAGGAGTGCATAGTGCACGTGAGCTATGTTCGTGGGATAAGTCCCTGAGTAGCATGATTTGAAAGAAGGTAGTCGAGCTAAAGACCGCGGGTTTTCGTAACGTGTTTAGTAAGATTGTTCCTTCGGAGATGGTATTTTGCGCCTTGCACGTCGGGGTTGAGGCTACGTGACGTCAACCCGCGGTAGGTTTGGTGGTGGGGTCAGTTTGTGGTGGTCCTCTTTGTGTTAGGGTCATGAGGTGTTAGGCCCATGTTTAGTTAGCCGTGCAAGTTCGTGGATGCGTTCGACCGGTGGTCGGGCCGATGAAGCGACCTATCGTGTTCTTCTGGTCGGTCGCTCTCAGCGATGTTGATGTTATCGAAAAGGTTGTGAGGTTGCAGGGTGCCTACCTTCACCTTATGCCGACAGTGGAGCCCAGTGCACTGTTTCTCTTCTCGGGAGTTTGTACGAGCGGGGCTAGGAACTCGGTGAGTCTCCTCAGACGCATTCGCCTCGGGCGATGTTTTGATTTCGCGGTAGCTGTGAGGATCGTTGTCTCCGGTTGAAGTGTTTAAGCTACCATTTCGGTGTTCGGATGTCGCTGCGCGCCTTGTAGCGAAATGCAAGTCTTGGTCGATTGGTTCGATGTTGGCGGGTGGTTCGATAGTTGGTTCAGCTTGTTCCGGCATTTGTGGATAGTGTGAAGCTTGTCTAGAAGAAGTTCGGCACTCGGAGGAATCGTATGCGGATAATCGGCGACGACGCTTAGAGTTCGAGTTGACGGTCGGTCTTCTTGAAAGTACCACCGGACGGTGTGACGAGTTTTGGAAACGAAGGAACTTAGCCCGAGTTACTTTGGGCCCGCAGTGAGTTCATGTGAAGAATAGGCGGATTGCCTATATGTTAGCATTTGCCGTCCGACTTAGGAGGAAGGGCGTCCGATCTTTCGTATTGTTATGTTCGGAAAGTATCGAAGATCCATCCGAATGTTCCCGATTAATGATGACCACGTTAGAGATAGTAACCCCGAGTTTTGGATACTAAAGCGATCGTAAATGTGGTAAATTGAGTGTCACGGCGATCGATGATCGCATGCGGCCGGTACCATTTGTTGGGTCGTCGGAGCAAGGCTCGCGACAAAGTGACAAAGTAGTATTATTTGTGGTGATGTTAGAGGTGTTTCTCGTGGACTTAGATGTAAGTTTTGCGCAGTGTTTCCATGGCGGTATGGCGGGATTGTTTCGTAAGTATAGTAGTGAAGACTATCTTGGCGCACGTTTGTTTGAGACTTAGAAGGAACATTCGACGAATGTTTCTAAGGAAGAATGTTATACCCCGTAGTTCCGTGGTATGTATGCGAGGGCGTGCGCACGAGAATACGGCGAAAGATCGAAAGGAAGAAAGAGGCGATTTTTTCCACGGAAAAGTTTCCGGTTTGTGAAGGAAAAAGGTTCGTTAATGGGAATTGGATTCCCAGATTTGGTATTCGGACTTCCGAATATTAGAGAATTATGGAATTTTATTTTCTGGAAGTGGTCACGTGGGGCCCACGGAGAAATTTACTGATTTGTGGGGCCCGCTTTGATTTTGAGATTTTGGCCGTTTTGGATATTTTCTAAGACGAAATATTTTGATCGAATCGGGGCGACACGTGTCACCCCATGTGGCACCTTCAGTAGAAATATGTTTGTGCACAACACCCTGTTAGAGTCGTTTTTGACGAAACGTTTTCACGACTTCGTAGGGAATTTCCGCTATGTCATTTAGTATTTTTGCGGATTTTTCCGAGAGACGAAACATTTTGGACCAGCGGGAGGGCAACACTTGTCACCTCCAGTGATGGACTTGAAACGGCAATATGGCCGATTGGAGTTGCCAACTTGGTCAAGTTGTTGGTAAGATATTTTGTGTGCAAGTTGGCCAGGACACTTGCCCAAATCCTCACCCTACACTTGCCTTGCACTTGTCTTCATCTTGGCCGTTGGTTGGCCAAGGCTTGACCTATAAATACCCTCCCTTTGAAGACTAATGCATTCACAAAATTGCCTAAGTCTTGAGCCTTCCCCTCCCCTTTTCGTGAGCCCTCGCCGAGAGTCCCCTAGTGGGGTAGGCCGAGTGGCAGGCACCCCTCCTTTGGTGTGGCCGTGGGGTACCCCACTGCTAGTTGCTTTCGTATAATACCCCTGTGGTATAGAAATACTCTCCAAGTATTGTTATAATGCCCAAATTACCTTAGCCTTATACCTTGTTGTATCCTAAGGTTATACCTTTCTGAAAAGCCCGTAAATACTATTATACTTCCGTCTGTCACAAAACCGAAACCCTAGGAAAATCTCCATAGTCAGTTGGAGTATTGTGTAGAAGTTGGTTAGAACTTCTAAGGGTGGTTTAGAGCGGGTTGAGCGCTCGAGTTGGAGCTAAACGATTGCCCAGGATCGACTTTATGCTTGGATAATTATGGGCTTATCGAGGTAATTATCTTGTCCCCCTATTGTAATTGGATATTACATGTTGTTAGAATATATAGTTGAAGTATACTATATATAGTGCTGAATCAGAATTACATGGAGTATTCTGATGACTTGTGTAGTAGAGTGGATTAGAATTGTGCGTTAGGGTTAGGCGTATAACCCCCGGTTGGCTTGATGGCAGGCCCGATAGAGAGGAGATTTACGCGGTTGCGGGAGGTGCCAATTTTCGTAGAATGTTCTACGATGTTAATAAGCGCCTTGTGGCCTTATAGGTCAAGTACTACGTGTGGCGCTCTACTTGGCTTAAGGAGTAGCCGACGGCGAGGTACTCGAGCATTTTGCTATTAGTCGATAATCGCCGCGAGGTATGTGAACCTCTTCCTATCTCCTCTGGCATGATATGTGTGAACTATGTAGTACGGTGACGCATACGTGTGCTAAATGTATTCGATTGGTTTAAAACATAAAGTGTTATAACGGCTTTATGGGAAGTTGGTTATAATGACTTTATGTAGATAAGAAAACACTTTGTGGTTTTTAAAAGGTAAATGATTTGTTTATAAGCGGCTTGATGTGTGATCATAAAGAACTTGAAGTATTTCAAAAGATTTCAAATCGTTTTGAAAGAGAAGTAATACTTGGTTTTGAGAACTTAAGAGTTATACTAGCTTTATGGGAAGTTAGGTATAACGGCTTAAGAACGCTTTCTTGATTTTGGAAATCGGGATGTGTATCGACAAACCATCGCAGTTAATAAAAGGAAATGTTTTGAATAATTAAGTATTATTAAAACCAGAGAAACTTCCATCTGCATAGAAGCTAAGATGAGACAAAATGATATTTCCTAGATCATGGTCAGTAATAAGATTGTTATAAACAAGAATATCCTACTCACGATAAGGCTTATGTTTCTCCGATTGTTTAAAAGAGAATTATATTCTTAAATGAATAAAGCTATGAACTACGAAACCTTTCTAAAGTAAGAAACGTGAACATTTGAAATTAGGCAAACTTGGACGTTTGGAAAATAATGTTGTTACTTGATTTTACAAAGGTAAGAGTTTTGGTTTTCTTAAAAGGATAGTCACTCTATTTTTATACTACGGGTATCAGGTGACTTATGTGAAAGAAACCGATCTTTTAAAGATTTAATGTGTGAAGTACTTTGGGGTTAGATACGAACTTGTTAGTAGAAAGTACCTTGTGTGAATACTTTATTGTATTGGTTGTGTTGGTTGGTGATAGCCTTGTAAGACTTTCTTGTTGCTTTGATAAGTAAACGTGTTAGGATGCTACGTGTGTTAGTATCTTGTGATGTTTGTGTGAAGGTTTCTGATTGTGCTTATTAACTATCGTTATGATAGTATTGTGGCATTCATCTCGAGATGATTCCGGTTAAGCCGCTCCACGCGGGTAGACTCAAAGCGGTCGATGGACCTATGATTCGAGAATACCTCATGCAGTCCCGGCCTATGCGGAACTACGAGTTCCGTGTTAGTGACGTCCTTTATGGGCATGCGGTCCTGGCTATGCGATCGCGAAGTCGGGGCGATGCGGAGTAGCTACCCTCGATGCGGGGATGCCATGCGGGCCGATGAGATTGGCCTACGCGAGTGCGGGAAGTTCGAGACTAGACGCGCGCATTAGATCTGCGGGCAAGTGGCGGCTTTGATCATGTGACGGCAGACAGATCTTATGATACGATTCATGACCTTGTTGGTACTGGTGTTAGTAGTCGGCTATGCCTTCGCATTTACCGTCACGGTGTTATTATGGCAGGTGGGACTGGTGTTCATGTGTGTTCCTTGGAACTTTTATATCATAAATGCTAGCGGTGAGGAATGTGTCCCACGCACGATTGATGTTAATGGCGTGAGACCCATCGTTATGTTCTTTGGTGATAACTTGAGGCGTGAGTCCACGACTTGATATGATCGCTTAGTTATTGTAAAAGCGTAGTTTGGTTATCATACATGTCTCTCGCTTTATAGACTATTATGATTTCATTTGCGTATTTTTAGTTTCATACTGCACTGTGTTATCGACCTCCTCGGGGCCGCGTCACGCCGCAGTTGAGGTACACCGCCGCCGGGTCCTAGCTCGTGGTCATTCGGCGTTTGGGAAGCTCCGTTTCTCGGAGGCTTATCGATGGTGTAGTCCCCGTCGTAGTAAGTGTTTACATTCGTGGGTTTGGCGGCCCCGTCCCGCCATTGTTGTCATATCATTTCTTAGGTCCGTAGTAATCTTGCTGTGGGCGGGTTTGTAAAAGGATTAAAGCGTTTCTTTTGTAAAAGAGGTTATTTATATATGCCGGAAGGCAAGTTTTCACAGATTATTGTTTTATATTTCTGTTATCTCATGTTGTTGTTTTATGTTCCGCTGATTACTCTGATGTTGTGTCACTAGGGTGCCCGGGGTAAGGCACCAGTCACGGGCCCAGTTTCGGGTCGTGACACAATGTGTGATTTAAGTTTGGGGGGTTCTTAGTTTATTTTTGAGTCTTTTTGTTTTTTTTATGTTTTATATGAGTCTAATTTTTTTTATGATCATGCGTGTTGTAGTTACTTGAAACGCCTAGTGAATTAAAGTGGGATAATGTAATGGAATTAGAAGCAGAAAAATCTGAACGCTTAAGTTAGGTATGCCAAGGACTCATGAAATCAAAGTATTTGGGGTATCTGTGCTTGATTTATGCATTGTTAATGATAAAGCCTATGTGTCTGCTTGCTTGTTATTTGAGGTGAAATAGTTAGGATGTACATGTTAGGGAGATGACTCAAGCATTTTTTTTGTTAGCCCTTCTTACCATTCACTGCCTATCCCTGACAATAAATTGTATCCCTAGTCAGCCCCTTTTAGCCTAAAATAAGATCTTTTCTTTGACACCCTATAATTCCATGTTTGTGCCATAAGTGAAAAATTGAAGTCGTTTTGAATGAAAAGTGTTGAAAAAGAGACAAAAAGAGAGTGAATAAATTTATGCACCTCAACGAAAATAAATAGGCAAAAGCCTAAGTTTGGGGGTGCTTGTTATTCATAATGCACATCATTCTCTCAAAACAAGAGAGGGAAAAGATAGGTATGAAGTTAGAAAAAGAAAATCAAAAGGAAGGAAAAAAGTTGAAAGAAAAAGAGCTTATGGTACGTAATTTGAGCCTAAATGCCTATTTTTACCTACCATTTCCTAAGCCTACATTACAACCCTGAAAAGTCCTGAAGATCTCTAGTATGTGTATCTATGATTAGTGGAGAATAACAAGTGAACATGCCATAAAATTTTGAATTTGACATGCATAGGTTAATTAGTCCTACTTCCATTGAGCATGATTGAACTGAGTTTGCGAAATATCTGACTTGAGAGTTAAGAATGCTAAATATTCATGCTATACATGTTCCTGCATATTATCCTACTAACCTTCATGCTTTTCTAGTGACATTTGTGCAGCAGGTTGACCAGTGTCGTTAAGTCTGTTATTTTCTTTTCTTTCGTGTCTTTGTTTCTATTTTTGATCTTTACTCGAGGGCGAGCAAAAGTTAAGTTTGGGGTGTTTGTTAGGCATATTTTATATACGCTTTTTGAGTCATTTTTAGTTAGTATTTTACCCATTTTTGTCCAATTATGTCTCGTGTTAGGATAGTTTTTCTTTCTTTTGAGTCACAGTGGTTTAAAAAGGCAACGTGGAGAAAAGAAGCAAAAAGAGGGCAGAAAAGGAGGTTCCCGAGCCAAAAGAGATGAAAGTTGGCATCCCAGACGAGAACAGGGCGGCGCCGTGGCGCCAATCCATCAGAGACTGCAGGGCCACGACGCCCAATGTACTGAGAAGCTGCAGGAGTTTCGGCGCCACGACGCCAGTCTGCAGGGCCGTGGCGCCAACGCGAGAATTTTGCCAAATCCGAGAAGGAATGGGCCAAAGCATAGAAGGAAAAGTGGGACACGTTTTGAGAGGCTATAAAAGTCCCTTTGGGCAGATTTTTCAAGGGGGACACAATCTCTAATTCATCACATAACATAATTTCTTGGAGGCTTCAAGATTAGAGACTTGTTCTTAAGTATTTTTCTTTCTTTACTTTATTTACTTTCAGTTTATGTTGGATAATTTTTTGGTTCTTAGCATGTCTATGGCTAGGAGCTAAACTTTATTCAGGGCTTTCCTTTCGAATCGCTTGAACCTCGTCTTTATGACTTAATGCATTAATTTGGTTTCTTCTTCATATAAGATTTATTCAATAGTTGTTTTGATTGCTTGGTAATTAACTGATCACTAGTTATCATCACTTATATGATTTCGAATCGAAATCCGAAAGGGGAGATTTGAATATGCTATAGTTGAATAAACATAGGTTAAAATCGTGGACGAAAGTATCCCGATACTTGTGTAGTTTTATAGGTTATTGTTCTTAATCCTCCTATGTGGTAAAATCTGTCATAGAAATATAGAAGATTTCTGCACCAGGGTTGAGTGTTTATATATCCTAAACAGAATATAAAACGGTCTAGTTAACCTGCTATCTTAACATAGAAGAAGAACCTTTATTGTTGCATTAAGGATTAAGGCGAGTGGATAGTTGAGGAGATTGGAAGCCCTATTTCCACCATATCTGATTTAAGTAAAGTAATTTAGTTAACTTTTACAATTGTTCAGTAGTTCATAGATAAAAACCACAACAAAATATCGACAGCAAAATAGATACCATATGATAGATGTTTGGTAATTGAACACTAATCCCTGAGGACGATATTCGGTCTTACCTAGACTATATTACTTGTAACGATACGTACACGTGCATTAAGCGTGT
This sequence comes from Przewalskia tangutica, assembly GCA_029844215.1. Taxonomy (NCBI): domain Eukaryota; kingdom Viridiplantae; phylum Streptophyta; class Magnoliopsida; order Solanales; family Solanaceae; genus Przewalskia; species Przewalskia tangutica. The sequence continues at coordinate 54,243,866 of CM056724.1, forward strand.
GGAAAATCGCTAACACTTCACCTCCAAGAGTTCTCCACAAATCAACATAGCAAAGAGAAAGACGATATAGCAATGATCACGGGATTCCTTACTGTCACGACCCGACCCCGGAGCCGCGACTGGTGCCCTACTTGGGCACCTTTACAGGTATACATCAGAGATAATCAGCGGAACATACATAAACTTAACAGGAAAATAAATAACAGGTTAGCCGGTAAGGCTACCTTCCTGGATACATAAACTACGTAACACCAAAAGCAGTTACCTCTTTTTTTTCTTTACACAACCCAATCCACAAGATATGACTACAGACCTCTAAGAATTTTTGACATAACAACTGTGACGGGACAGGGCCCCGCCATACCCCTGAATGTACATAAACCTACAACCTCAGGGAACCGTATCAAAAGACAAAGCCTCCAGAGAAATGGAGCTTTCCAAGAACTGAACAGTGATCCTAAGAGTGCGGTCGCCAGTTATGTACCTCCACCGCTGCGATGAACGCAGCCTCGGGAGGTCAAGACGAAATATGTACCAAGTATGTGAAATCAAAATATCAGAATGAAATCATAACAGTCTATATAAAGTTGGAGACATGTATGATAACCAAAATAACAGTACATTGTGCCTTGCCAAAGTGAAAGTAATGAAAATCAGTTTTACCTTTTAAAGACTATTTCAACACATGAACAATAGTCACACAGGGCTACGGACGCATGCCCTCAAATATCATAGCGTGCCCGTGGAATCCCCCATCACTGCCGATAGCCATAAGTGTAAAATATAACCATGTGACGCACCCGTGGCATCCCATCTCACTGTCGGCGTATACACATACAATACATCTATATATATATATATATATATATATATATATATATATATATATATATATATATATATATATATATATCTCATTCAGTGGAATCCTCATCTCTGTACATGACTTCATGGAGAGCTAATTCATGGGGTAATAATCGTATATAACATGCCCGTGGAATCCCTCATCTCGGGTACATGTCTTCATGGAGAGCTAATCCATGGAGTAATAATACATAACATGGTTGCATGCCCCGGAATCCCTCATCGTATAAGCATGGCCATGGGGTAATAATCATATATAACATGCCCGTGGAATCCCTCATCTCGGGTACATGTCTTCATGGGGAGCTAGTCCATGGAATAATAATCGTACATAACATGGTCGCATGCCCCGCAATCCCTCATCGTATAAGCATGGCCATGGGGTAATAAAATAAATCCGGGAATCTAACCCGCCTCCTGGTTGCATGCCCCGAAATCCCACATCGTATAAGCATGTCCAAGGAGTAATATAAATGGAAGCATACCCGTGGAATCCCACATCACCGTTGGTACGTCCAAGTAAACTTACAACAAGACAGCCGACCCTCCAACCGAGAGTCGCGACATCGTAAAAATATAATACTTGCACTCAAAGACTATCACCAACACACATAGGCAAGTTCATAAAATCTTTAGACTTTCATTTTATATACTCAAGGCACTTTCTTATTACATAAAAAAAATCCGGGAATTTAACCCAAAGTACTACGTACTTCCATTCTTTTCAAAAGACTCATTTTTATATAAAATCCCAAGATACTAACACCCGTAGTATCAAGGCTTGTTTACATTTCACATAAGTCACTACACTTTTAGAAATACATTTCTCGGCTTCTAAATCAAGTGACCCTTACTTTAAAACTTAAGCATGTGATACCTTTAAATCAAATTGCCCTTCCTTATTTCAAGTCATTCTTTGTTTACATTACTAGAGAAAACCATTCTCTTAACCTTTCATAAAGTTATTATAACCAACTTTCCATAAAGCCGTTATACTAACTTTATGCTTTAGACTAGTTCATTCTTTTTATAACCAAGAGACTTATACTTTCAAATCAAGTTACATAACTTTTAAAATACTTCAAGTCTCTTAACTTTAGAAATCAAGTTTCTTAACTTAGAATTTCAAGTCTCTTATCTTAAGAATATCAAGAAATCCATACTTTCCAAATCAAGTATTCTATACTTTTAAATCAAGTCATTTCTTCCTTTAAGAATCAAGTCCCATAACTTGACTCCAAATACCTACTAACGACTCTTACCTACTAACGACTCTTACCAATATCCCCCATAAGACTTGGTAAGAACTTAGGATAACTTAGACATAACTTTCACATAGAGTAAATCAACATACATACCTCTTAACTTCTAAGAGTAGAAGGAATCATGAAATAACACCACATGTATATTTCATACATAGAATCATGCCAAAAGGAGGAAGAGGTTCACATACCTCGCGACGATTATCGACAAGTAGCAAAATGCTCCAAAGTACTTCAACCTTGCTAGATATTTCATCCTTTTTGTGGAATACGCTATACGTAGTACTTCAACCTATAATGACCATAATACGTCTATTAACCTCTAGCTTCAAACGTAGAATATTCTAAGTGAAAAGTCACCAAATTCTACGGAATATCGGGCAGCACTTCCTTTGTTTCTACATACTTTTCCACCTTTTTCAAGGCCCGAATTTCAATAACCAAATGCCACATTTAAGGCCCAACAATTCAGCAATACAAAGGGGATTACACGCCTAATAGGACGTGTAAAATTCTGCCCCACAATCAATATAAAACTGTCCATTCCTTAAGGCACATTTTCGGCAAAACACTATCCATAACAATATCAATTTCCTTACAATTACTTTTCAATCCAAGTTGTTATTCCAATATGTTATATACATAATAACAATTACAACAACTATAAATACTTTCTTCCATAACATGCGACGATTGTAACTATCAACCAAATTAATTACAACATTAATGGCTAACTTGTCCATTTTCGGTTTTAACACGTCGACATGATCCAAATCTTTTCAAACTTCATTCTATATACCACATGCTCATTTATTAACTACTATAACATGTAATCTTCAATTACATTAAGAAGATAAAGATTTTACCTCAATAAGCCCTAATAATGTCCAAGCGTAAAAGACGATCCTTAGCAACTTTTAGCTCATCTTCTTATGTTCCAATCCGCTCCAAGCACTCCTTAGAAGCTCATGAAGAACTCCTCTTCAAGTTCCATCTTCAAAGTTGAAGAACACCTTAGGGTTTCGCTTTGCGACTAACGTAAAAACGTCGTTTTTCCGAGATCTTTCTATTGAGATATCCTTGCAATACCCCTAGGAACCTTGGGTTAAAGTCTTGTGAATTATGGACAACAATTGGAAAATTTTTGTGTGGGAAAGGCCTTAAAGCCGAGAGCAACATTAAGAGCACAAGGTTTTCTCAATTTTTTTCTAAGTGTTGGAAGACTTGTCTTGTTACTAGTGTGCTTATATAACACATTGGAGGGTCTATATTATAACACTTGTTAGGTTGGGATGAAAGAGATCAAGCCAAGTGGCTCTTTGACTTAGTCAATTATCTCAAGCTCTTAGCTTGCAAGACTTGATCTTCTACATAGGTAAATGACCATAATACCCTTGGTCAATTTCTTCCAAGACCATGTGGGGGTGCCACGTGTCGCTCTCTCATTCGTCCATAAAATTTTGTAACCCTCGTGGGCCCTACAAAACGTAAAATTTCTCGGGTGGGCCCCACTTGACCAAATCCGTAAAAATAAATTTCCATAATGATAATACATTCAATAATCCTCAAATAATGCATTTTGAGAATCAAATTCTCATCAACGAACATTTTTCCTTTCCGACGTTCGGAAGATTTTCCTTCGGAAAAACAATTCTTTCTTTCGTACAATTTTTCAAGTCTTGATTCCTCACGTCCATTCTCTTATACATGTCCTGGAATTACGGGGTGTAACATTCTTCCCCCCTTAGAAACATTCGTCCCCGAATGTTCTTTCGGAGTCCAATCTAATTAGATAGCGACATAGTCTCCTTTTACTACACCCTTCATACAACATATGCCACCCACGACCACATAACAATACTCATACTAAAACGTCAACCTGAACTCCAAGTGTCGACGTCGTTCATCTGCATAAAGTGTCTGCTGACTCCGAGCTTACTAAAAATCTTTCCTGTATAAGCTTCGCCTTATCCACATCCCGCTGAATCAAGTCTGGGCCAATTATCTGACCCTCGCCTACGTGGAACCAACCAAACGGCGATTCTACACTTTCTTACTGGTTGTATTCTTTCCGTACCTCCAACTTATACTAGCAAACTTACATAACCTCCATACCAATTCTGGCCTCCAATCTTTGGAGTCACTCTATTAAACAATATAAGGCCATTTCCGACTCTCACGACCTGGTTCCGGTGGAACGCGTCCACGAACCCGTAAAACAATTAACTAGACTTGGGCCTTGCACCCTCATGACCCTGTCACGTAGTGAAACTACTACCAACTGATCCCACTCCATTTCAAGCTATGGGGCGACCCGTAATAGGTCCTCACCCCAACCCACCGTCGCACTTAACTCTTACTCTTAGTCTGAATAAAATCCTATTTCCCGAGAAGGCCTTATATACCTAAGGTCTCGGCGGTTATCAATATTCTTTAGGCTTACGATTTCCATGCTCCCAGCCTACCTTATCAGTCCCCCCGTAAACGGGTACAATAACTTCTCATAATACCATAACCATGTTGTCTTGATCACAACAACCATTACTTACTCCATACGGATCTCATCCGTACAATTCTCTTAAGCCTACCACGTAGCTTAATCTATTAACATGGCATTCCGTTAAGTTCCCTAACATGACTTCTTAAGGGTTCAATACCTTCTGAAGCATCTCATCATTTCTCATTTATCTCAAAATAATATGTAAAACCTCGATGAGAATTCATTAACTGTTTCATACCTACCCGGTATCTAGTTAGCCCTTACCAACTCTTGGTAATCTAAAATCATTCTAGGCAACCCATAAATGAACCTCATACATAACTCCGTATAGTTGTATGTCATAATACCAACTATACTACAATCATTACCAACCTGGATACGCAATCCACATAGCCCTTCCTGGGTCATCACGCTTTCTCATACCGCAATCAACATAACTCGTTAGAGAGAGACGACCCTAACAACACAGCTCTATCGCACGATCTCAGAGTGAGAAGAATGGAAACCACTCCTAAATGTCCTGCAGCCTCCTGATTATAGATGTGGTGCACAACACACCGATAATCAAGATTCTACTAGACACGGTCTGTAGACACTTTCCGAGGACTAACTGCTCTGATACCACTTTTGTCACGACCAGACCCCGAAGCCGCGACTGGTGCCCTACCTGGGCACCTTTATAGGTATACATCAGAGATAATCAACGGAACATACATAAACTTAACAGGTAAATAAATAACAGGTTAGCCGATAAGGCTACCTTCCTGGATACATAAACTACGTAACACCAAAAACAGTTACCTCTTTTTTTTCTTTACACAACCCAATCCACAAGATATGACTACAGACCTCTAAGAATTTTTGACATAATAACTGTGACGGGACAGGGCCCCGCCAAACCCCTGAATGTACATAAACCTACAACCTCAGGGAACCGTACCAAAAGACAAAGCCTCCGGAGAAATGGAGCTTTCCAAGAACTGAACAGTGATCCTAAGAGTCCGGATCAGCAAGCTATGTACCTCCACCTGCGGCATGAATGCTGTCACGACCTGACTTCGGACCCGTGACTGGTGCCTTACCCCGGGTACCCTTGTGATACAACATCAGAGAAAACCAGCGGAAATAAACTCACAAACAAGAAACCATATACAATATGAAACAGGCTAACCCAAAATGGCTACCTTTCCGTAAACACAAATATAACAAAAACTGAACAGTTACATCCTTAACAACCCAATTTATAACAGGACTACAGGCCTCTAAGAATGTGTAACCACTATGACGGGACAGGGCCCCGTCATACCCCTGAATGTACATAATATCTACAACATCAGGGAGAACCGTACCAAAAGTCAAGCCTCCGGAGAAATGGAGCTTCTGACACCTGAGCAAAGATCCTAAGAATGAGGATCCACCACCGCTACCCCTACTGCGGATGAACGCAGCCCCGGCGAAGGTCAAGACACAATATGTACCAAGTATGTAAAACTGGAAAATACTGTAATAATATCATAAGTCTAAAATAAGCTGGAGTCATGGATGAAAATCAAATTACATTGCACTGTGCCTTACTAACAATGAGAATAACCAGTATAAACTTTACTGCATAAAAAAAATAGAAGGCTCATGATCAAAACAGGGTCTCTCGCCCGTAGTATCCTTAAGCAATCCTATTCCTGGGACTATTTCACCCGCATAGGTCCTGTGGACCCGCATGAGGTCATCCGCCTCGCATGGGACTATTTCACCCGCATGAGACTATTTCACCCGCATGGACCCGGTGGGCCCACATGAGTACAAGCGCCGCACTCGCATCATGGGTAGAAAATCCATGGAATACGTAGTAATCATCCTAATGGACGCATACCCGTGGACCATCCATCGTGTCAGTAAGTCCAAAGGAAATAACAAGAATAACCCGGGGTCTACCCCGTAAGAATACATAACTAGCACAACCGGCTATCATACATAACATAAGCGCTACCGGCTTATCATAACATAAGCAAGTTAAGAAATCCCCTAACTTCTTATTAACATTATTAATCTATCCTCTCATTTTAGTTTACTGAAGGCACTAACATGTCATTTAAGAGAAAATCCGGGAATTCAACCAAGTACCACGTACCTCTAACCTTTTAAGAAATGACTCATTTTTATGTAAAACTTCCAAGATACTAATAACCGTAGTATCAAGTCACGACTACTTTTCATGACAAGTCACATTTCCTTTTAGAAATATCAAGGCTTCTAAATCAAGTGACTTCATTTCCTTTAAAACCTTAGGCAATTAATGCCTTAAAATCAATTTGCCTTTCACAAATTCAAATCATTTATTCGTACTTATTTTACTTAGAGTAAATCTTTCTTCTGTTAACCTTCCATAAAGCTAATATAACCAACTTCCCATAAAGTCGTTATATTAACTTTATACATTAGTCAAATACATTTCCCTAAATCCAAGGGACTTATACTTTTAAAACGAAACAAGTATCGTATACTTAAAACACTTCAAGTCCCTTAACTTTGAAAACTTAGGACATACTTAATACTTTTTAAAGAAGTGAGTTAATCCCCTTACTCACCCAACTTGGCAATTCTTAAAAACAAGTAAGGGATATCAAAGTCTTGTACGTCTACCGTACTATATAAGTGCAATTATTCATGCTCAAGAGATAGGAAAGTTCCACATACCTCTTCGGGTCAATCCACCTTGCAAGTCCAATATGCCGCACGTAGTATGTTTAACCTATAATGACCATCATACGTCCATTAGCCTCTATCTTCAACGTAGAACATTCTAATTGAAAAGTCCTTATTCATACGGAAAATTGGACAGCACTTCCTTTGTTTCTACATACTTTGCCACCTTTTTCAAGGCCGAATTCAATAACCAAACACGCCACCTTTAAGGCTCAACAACCCAATCAACACAAAGGGGATTATACGCCTAACGTGGACGTGTAAAATTCTGCCCCACAATACATAACAACTAATACAAACTACAAGGTCCAATTTGGCAATTTTGAGGTATAACCACATAAATTCTTATCCAATTCCTTTTTAATCCAAATTCTTATCCAATTTCTACATGCAATACATCTAAAGGAAATATTGACAACTATAAGTCCTTTCTTCCACACATGCAACACAATTTACTAGCACAAGAGAAATGATTGTTACCTTAGATCTTACCCCAAATTAGTCCAACAAAATCAACTTGTCTTCTTTCCACAATCACCTCCACAAACCTCCTACAAGCTTGTCAACATGTTTCCTTCTTGCCACCTTTTCAGAATTTCTCTAGGCTTAGGTTTCTTCTTGAATTTCGAGAGAGAAGGGAGAGGGATTTTAGAGAGAAGGAAGAACCTTTTTAGAGAGAAGATGGAGCTTTGAATAATGACCAAGTCTTCAAGACTTGGTCAATAAATAGGACATGCAAAAATCAGATGGGGGGGGGGGGGGATACACTTGTCACCCACCCCTGGCCTCTTTTAAAACAAAACAGCCTGATTTTCTCCCCGCCTTCAGCGCGCCTGCCATGCTTCGTCACGGCCATGGCGCAAAACATCCGAGACTCTCGCATTTCCGGCTGCAACTTCGCCTCGGCCAGCCCTGCCTCCATGCGCGCTGTGGCCCCGAGCAAAAATGCTTTCAAGGCATCGCGCCCTGAACTTGTAACTCCCATAACTTTCTACTCCGATGTCCTATCGACGAACGGTTGGTTGCGTTGGAAACTAGGCTCAACGAACTATGTACTAAGCCTTTGAAACACCTAGGAACTCTTAATGCAACTGGACACAAACCGCCTCAAAGTTGACTAAAGACCCGTCCGAAACATTCTGTCGACCTATCTTTCAAAAATTTAAAACTTAACTCCTTTCGTACGTCCCCCTAAGCATGACCCGAACTACGGGGTGTAACAAACGCAGCCCCCCGAAGGAGGTCAGTACGAAATATGTACCAAGTATGTGAAACTGAAAATATCAGAATGAAATCATACTTCATATAAAGTCGAGACATGTATGATAACCAAAATAACAGTACACTGTGCCTTGCCAAAGTGAAAATAATAAAAGTTAGTTTTACCTTTTAAAGACTATTTCAACACATGAACAATAGTCACACAGGGCTACGGACGCAAGCCCTCAAATATCATAGCGTGCCCGTGGAATCCCCCATCATTGTCGACAACCATAAGTGTAAAATATAACCATGTGACGCGCCCGTGGCATCCACCTCACTGTCGGCGTATACACATACAATACATATATATATATATATATATATATATATCTCATGCCCGTGGAATCCCTCATCTCGGGTACATGACTTCATGAAGAGCTAATCCATGGGGTAATAATCGTATATAACATGCCCGTGGAATCCCTCATCTCGGGTACATGTCTTCATGGAGAGCTAATCCATGGAGTAATAATACATAACATGATCGCATGCCCCGGAATCCCTCATCGTATAAGCATGGCCATGGGGTAATAATCATATATAACATGCCCGTGGAATCCCTCATCTCCGGTACATGTCTTCATGGGGAGCTAGTCCATGGAGTAATAATTGTACATAACATGGTCGCATGCCCCGGAATCCCTAATCGTATAAGCATGACCATGGGGTAATAAAATAAATCTGGGAATCTAACCCATCTCCTGGTTGCATGCCCCGAAATCCCACATCGTATAAGCATGTCCAAGGAGTAATAAAAATGGAAGCATACCTGTGGAATCCCACATCACCGTCGGTACATCCAAGTAAACTTACAACAAGACAACCGACCCTTCAACCGAGAGTCGCGACAGCGTAAAAATATAATACTTGCACTCAAAGGCTATCACCAGCACACATAGGCAAGTTCATAAAATCTTTAGACTTTCATTTTATATACTCAAGGCACTTTCTTATTACATAAAAAAAAATCCGGGAATTTAACCCAAAGTACTACAAACTTTCATTCTTTTTAAAAGACTCCTTTTCATATAAAATCCCAAGATACTAACACCCGTAGTATCAAGGCTTGTTTACATTTCACATAAGTCACTACACTTTTAGAAATACATTTCTCGGCTTCTAAATCAAGTGACCCTTACTTTAAAACTTAAGCAAGTGATACCTTTAAATCAAATTGCCCTTCCTTATTTCAAGTCATTCTTTGTTTACATTACTAGAGAAAACCATTCTCTTAACCTTTCATAAAGTTATTATAACCAACTTTCCATAAAGCCGTTATACTAACTTTATGCTTTAGACTAATTCATTCTTAAGCCGTTATACTAACTTTATGCTTTAGACTAATTCATTCTTTTTATAACCAAGAGACTTATACTTTCAAATCAAGTTACATAACTTTTAAAATACTTCAAGTCTCTTAACTTTAGAAATCAAGTTTCTTAACTTAGAATTTCAAGTCTCTTATCTTAAGAATATCAAGAAATCCATACTTTCCAAATCAAGTATTCTATACTTTTAAATCAAGTCATTTCTTCCTTTAAGAATTAAGTCCCATAACTTGAAAAAAATAAAGTTTCTTAACCTTTTAAGAATTCAAGGTTCATAGTCTTAAAACTTCGTACGTAAACTCTTTAAGTTAAGTAACATATACTTTCATGCGTTGTAAATAGGTTATACTTGTTTATAACGATCTTATTAAAACAGCCATGATCTAAAAAATGTAATACAATTTTGTCTTATCTTAGTTTCTATGCAGATGGAGGATTCTACTCATTTTAGTTTAATTGATTGTCGATACATTTTATTTTATTAGCGTTGCAGTGGCTTGTTTGATACTTATTCTCATTCATGCAGTAACTTAGCAAAGTCAAATTGACTCCAAATACCTACTAACGACTCTTACCAATATCCCCCATAAGACTTGGTAAGAACTTAGGATAACTTAGACATAACTTTCACATAGAGTAAATCAACATACATACCTCTTAACTTCTAAGAGTAGAAGGAATCATGAAATAACACCACATGTATATTTCATACATAGAATCATGCCAAAAGGAGGAAGAAGTTCACATACCTCGCGACGATTATCGACAAGTAGCAAAATGCTCCAAAGTACTTCAACCTTGCTAGCTATTTCATCCTTTTTGTGGAATACGCTATACGTAGTACTTCAACCTATAATGACCATAATACGTCTATTAACCTCTAGCTTCAAACGTTGAATATTCTAAGTGAAAAGTCACCAAATTCTACGGAAAATCGGGCAGCACTTCCTTTGTTTCTACATACTTTTCCACCTTTTTCAAGGCCCGAATTTCAATAACCAAATGCCACATTTAAGGCCCAACAATTCAGCAATACAAATGGGATTACACGCCTAATAGGACGTGTAAAATTCTGCCCCAAAATCAATATAAAACTGTCCATTCCTTAAGGCACATTTTCGGCAAAACACTATCCATAACAATATCAATTTCCTTACAATTACTTTTTCAATCCAAGTTGTTATTCCAATATGTTATATACATAATAACAATTACAACAACTATAAATCCTTTCTTCCATAACATGCGACGATTGTAACTATCAACCAAATTAATTACAACATTAATGGCTAACTTGTCCATTTTCGGTTTTAACATGTCGACATGATCCAAATCTTTTCAAACTTCATTCTATATACCACATGCTCATTTCTTAACTACTATAACATGTAACCTTCAATTACATTAAGAAGATAAAGATTTTACCTCAATAAGCCCTAATAATGTCCAAGCGTAAAAGTCGATCCTTAGAAACTTTTAGCTACTCTTCTTATGTTCCAATCCGCTCCAAGCACTCGTTAGAAGCTCATGAAGAACTCATCTTCAAGTTCCATCTTCAAAGTTGAAGAACACCTTAGGGTTTCGCCTTGCGACTAACGTAAAAACGTCGTTTTTCCGAGATCTTTCTATTGAGATATCCTTGCAATAGCCCTAGGAACCTTGGGTTAAAGTCTTGTGAATTATGGACAACAATTGGAAAATTTTTGTGTGGGAAAGGCCTTAAAGCTGAGAGCAACATTAAGAGCACAAGGTTTTCTCAAATTTTTTCTAAGTGTTGGAAGACTTGTCTTGCTACTAGTGTGATTATATAACACATTGGAGGGTCTAGATTATAACACTTGTTAGGTTGGGATGAAAGAGATCAAGCCAAGTGGCTCTTTGACTTAGTCAATTATCTCAAGCTCTTAGCTTGCAAGACTTGATCTTCTACATAGGTCAATGACCATAATACCCTTGGTCAATTTCGTCCAAGACCATGTGGGGGTGCCACGTGTCGCTCTCCCATTTGTCCATAAAATTTTGTAACCCTCGTGGGCCCCACAAAACGTAAAATTTTTTGGGTGGGCCCCACTTGACCAAATCCGTAAAAATAAATTTCTATAACGATAATACATTCCATAATCCTCAAATAATGCATTTTGAGAATCAAATTCTCATCAACGAACATTTTTCCTTTCCGACGTTCGGAAGATTTTCCTTCGGAAAACAATTCTTTCTTTCGTACAATTTTTCAAGTCTTGATTCCTCGCGTCCATTCTCTTATACATGTCCTGGAATTACGGGGTGTAACACTTACGTTGGATTTGTGTAGTTTGTATTTGATTATACATTGGATGATAAGATACATTAAAGAGAGGGTTTAGGAGTTGTTAAGGTTGGTAAAATGAGATAAAATGATTTATGTTCGAAGTTAGTCTAAATATAGGAAAATAGATATGTTTCCAGACCATGACCTAGGATGTAGCTTGTGAATCAAAGGTCATGTGGCAAACCTTGCCAATTTTTGGCAAAATTCATGTCACACTTTTCGTCACTATCTGCATTTTACAGACATGGTTTACAATTCGAAGATAACTACGGGGCGATGATATTTGTCGAGCTTTTGTCGAAACTTATTCAACACATCTGTAAATCTTGATTAGTCTCTGGTAGGGGCCTATCATATCTGAGCCTACACTGACTGACATTATAGTAATGACTATGCACGAACACACGAGGTGTAACATTTAAGTCAAGGCAAGCATTAAATACAAGTAGTAGAGTTTAAGGAAAGAAATCCTTTCGCTCAGATCGGTGAGCTATTTTGTAAATCTAAAGGCAATTAATGTGAAGAGCCTTTGAATATGGAAGACAAATATTCAACCAGGATCACAAAGAAGTAAATCAAAAAGCTCACCTTTATTCTTGGAAAATAGGATCCCTAATTTCTTTTGCAAAGGATCAATATTCTCGGGTTGCATTCTATTCTGAGCAAAGACAACAACTATTTAAAGGCTCATCTAGAGACAAAGTAAAATATATGTTCGTCTCAAGTTCTCTACTCTACTTCTTATAAGAATTGTAATTCTGAGTGATATATAGTGTAAATAAAAAAGAGAGGAGAGATATAGTATAGTTGGTGATGCATTGTATCAAAAATATTATGAGAGTTTGAGTGTAGAGGTAAGAGCTCCATTTAAACAAAACATTATACCAATACACCTTCAAAGATCTTAAGAGAACACCCTTGCAAACCAAAGGGACTGGACTAGGATCTACATTGGATCAGAACTAGTATAAAATATTATGAGTCATTTACTTTGCGCAAGTTACATTCTGCATTACTTAATTGTCAGTCGACTGAGTTACCGGATAGTCGACAACCAATCGAAAAAATTACAATTCACTCCTCTCTTGCACTTTCAAAGTAGGCCTTTATTATTTATCTATCATGTAGAGAAATGTTTAGCCTAAGCCCCACAATTTTATTTTTAGTGATATTTGTTTTAAAAATAAAAATAAATTTTAATTTAAAATATATGTGTTGAAAAATAAAAAGACTATATGAAAATTGAATTAGGTATCTAAGTGATATATTCTATACTTGGTTGACTTAAATTGGTATCTAGGCGATTCCAATTGGTATCTGGTCGTATGTGTAATTACATCAGAAGGGTAACACAAAGTATATAAGTTGTAATTTTGATTTCCTGTTCTGGTTCAAGGGTTTCGCCTCATCAAACTTAATTCCGCACCAGTGAATGGTGGGCCACAGGAGTGATTCCCTGCTATGATAATGAACCCGCCCCGGTGAAGAATTTCCCGCCATGGCAAACCCGTTCTTGCATAACATCTTCTGCCATTTCGGAAATCTATGTCATGTTTGAAAACCCGCCCCCGTGAGATATATCCTTCCAAAGTGAGTCCACCTCAGCGGAAACCTTCTCCATCCCAGCGGAATCATTGGGCAGAAAACAGAGAGTTTTGCCTCTGTTTTGAAACTTTTTGCATATGCTATAACTATATGTACCATAACCAATTATACCAAGCAAAAACCTACCAAGAAATTTCAAATAGCCAAATACTTAATATCCGATAATATCTACCAGAGAAATAAATAATTTATTTGAAACAAGACCAACACGGGCTAACCACAAGTACCAAATCATAGGCTCAATTTTGTCTCCTTGAGTTGGCCACATCCTCACCTCCCTCGGTGCTATTTCTATTATCATCTGCCCTATGCAGGAAGGAGTAGTCTTCATCATTGTGCTCATCCTCTACGGCTAAGGGTCCTTGAAATCCAAGTGTTTGAACAAACCCTTAATGCCTCTTCACACTTTCACAAAAAGCTTGCCCTAGGATTTATTTCTTTTCTTCTCTTTCTTGAATTTCATGCATAGGTTATCATGGTCCATGGCCAAACCCTTGTATGTCGACTCTAGTGCACCAACCGAGGGTTGAACAACCTTATGCGACTCAAGATATTTTTTCATTTCCTTGCGGGATAAGTAGTCAACATGAGCACTCAAAGAAATATCCTCGATAGAAGGTCTAGGGAGTCCAGCAACCAACTCCCTATCTTTTGTAACTGCGAACCCATATCACCAAGTGGCCCCTGTGGTCGCGGCTGTGAATGTGACTGCGACCCATCATCGATACTCTCACCACTCACATTCAGGTCTATCCTCCTCTTCTTGATTTTCACCAGTGTGCCCACCCCTGACACTTTCAGAGGGTGGAATACCCCCTCAAGACTTCTCCAACCATCATAAGTCTAGAATGTCGCACCCTCCTTTCGGGATAGCTCAGTAATCAGAGAAGGGAATTTCAGAATTAACCCTTCCTTAGCCAAATAATCCTTCCACTCTTAAATGATGTGATAGCCTACATTCACCGGAACCCCATTAATAATGCATTCCACCATAAGAGCGCGGATGTAAGAGTAGTCAGACTTGTTGCTATAAGGTCTCACCCTGCTAACGATGATACTCTGCCATCTTTTTGCATCAGCTGAGAAGTACTCATTTGTGATTCGTGATTTCTTATTGGTCCAAGTAATCTTGTTTTTGTCCTCCTCCACCACCAGTTGTGCCACTAGCCACTATCCATTTACATAGTCTTCTTTAGCCCTCGTGAGCACGGGTGGGTAGTTAGGAAATCCCATAAAGATCAATAATCACTTCGGCCCCTATTGGTACCATTGTGCCCTAAATCTTTATAACTGAATTTGGATCAAACAATCTCACCTTCTTCAATTTTGCATAAAACTCTCTTACCTAGTCCTCGTTGGCTTTGCAAGGTACTACAGCAAAGCACATCAAACATATTTGAATTAGTCGGGTGTAGAAATTGGGAAGGAACTCTTCCACACTGGTCAAATCTAAGCTTCTTTCCTTTAGAAACTTTTTGTTGTATAAATCTTGAAAGTAACAGTTCTGGCAGTCCCGAGACATGAACCGGAATGCATCGTAGTCACCCGCTGGCTTCTCATTGATGAGTCCGTGTTGCTGAGTAAAATTTTCCATTATTTTGATCTGTTACACTTGTAATTACCAAGTTTATGTTAGTTCAACGATGAAGTATATGTACCATGATATTACATGTCTAATGAGCCAAAGAAACTGATAAAATTCGACCCGAGTAGGTCTGTGCATAACTACTATTTTGAATCTGCTACTATGTTGTTTTTGCTTCAGTAGAAAGGCTTCTGCTAGAGAGAATCCGCCCCAGCTAGCCCTTTTTTGCCACAGCGGATCCGCCCCATCGAAAGAAGCATTTGTTGAAGCGAGATTATCGTCCCAAACAACCCATCAGAAAAAAAAATGTGTTTTTCACCTATTTTTGGTCAGAAAAGACCTTTTTTAATTAATGAGTGTGTGCACGTGCTGCGTAAAGTCCTTTAATGATTGTATTTAACCCGATCTGTAGGTGTATTATCATAACCGACCCCAACCCCAAAATTTATATGTTTTATCTAATATCTCCACCACCACCATACTTCTACCTTAGTGTTTCAAGCTATAAGTATGTAGTACAAGGTTTTGAACAATTACAGAAGAGAGTTGAGTGGTGAGAGTCAAAAGCGAGCTCTGATGGTCTTGGAGTGTGCTGCCATCGGGTTAGCATGGACGAGTCAGTGGAAGAGCGAGGAATGAGGTATGGAAAGAGGTGATGGATGTGAGTGAGAGAGTGATTTATGTAGGTAGGGCTTGTGGGATTGTTTTTCAAGATAGTGGGGGAGAGGGAGTTTAAGTGGGTGTTAGAATATTGGGGAGTTGGATAAGTGAAGGGGAAGTGGGGGACCGATCACCTTTGAGGGTAGGACCAGATGTCCGCCGTAGTGAAGTCCCTGTTTTGAATTAAGCGTATGAGATGTTATTCGAAAGCAATAATTTTCTTGGAAAGTGTTGGTCCTATATGTTTGTATAATAATTCCCCTCTTAGAACTTATATAACTCTTATGAAGTGTCAGATACCACTATTACTTATGTCATGCATTCCTTTAACGATATTAATTAACGAGTCTATGGGGACAGACGCTGTTACGAATTCGGTATTTATAAATTCAATGATGTATGGTGAAGTGCGGTAATGTGACCAAGGGCATCGTGCTATACCATGAATATTTGAAGTCAAAATTTGTAATGCAATTATTCTTCCTATAATGCAAGTAATATTAGTGTTTCCCAATCGGTCACTTTGATTTGTCGATATCATAGGCTTGGTGTTGCATGACGAGGTTTACCTTCTGCGTTGTGCGAATTTGACAAAAGTACTAGTAAAACCAGGTTTCGAGCCCCATATATTATTCCATTACTTTTTCATTATCTCTGTTTGAGGACAAATATTCATTTAATTGGTATCTGATATAACAATCCGTCTGGTTGTTATGATTTTCCTGCCTAATTTCTTGTTATAACTCTTCTCCTGGCATTCACCGATGACATTTCTAATATAAATCATGAGTCAAAAAAATTTCATGGATGAAAAGAAGACTATTTGAAATGAGAAATTATGAAAATAGTCATTTCCGCTTCACTGAACTTGTTTCCTCCCCAGTGAAGTCCGCTCCAGCGTGAATTTATCCGCCCCAGCACAGGGGCGATATGTCAAGTAACTCTGCTTCAGTGGACCCTTCCTCCGCCACAACACATCTTCCCCAGCGGAATCGAATCTGCCGCGGCAGAAACACTGGCAGTGATGTGTATATAAATACTTAATGATAAGCAAACTTTCCTAAATCAGTATTTATCGAGATGGTGGCTAACCTAATTAGTTTTTATGCATTCTTGACCTAATGTTCCTCTATTAAAGGTAATATATTTTTCCCTTGTTTGTTGCCTTAATGTTTTAATTATTGGTGGAAATGATTTAGAATGAAGGGTTAGTGGCAAGAACTCCTTAATAAGTGGAAACCTTCTAAAATGATGTTTTGTTGGGAAATTGAATGGGTAAATAATGATTTCTTAAAAATAAGCTATATTGAGGGTAAACAATCTTGTTGTATGATTGAATTGATTATATGAAAGCTTTTCTTAAATTAGGGAAGAGCCTATGGTTGCAAAATGGCTTTTCTATGGTAACATAAAATTGAAGGACTATATGAAGTTGTTTTCCAAATTAACTTTGGGTTATACCTAGTAATCACGTTTAAAGTCTTTTTGAATAATAAAGTGTGGATCTTGATACTGTGGACCTGTCATGGAGGTATTAGTGTCTTATGTGGTTGAGGAATAATTCCTTGTGTGATTGTTGTGGTTTTAATATGTAGAACTTATGTGTGCTACTGGGAGTTCCAATGAGCCAAAGATATGCATTAAGGATCGACCGTTGTGGCTTCCGCACAGCATTAAGGTAGCTTATGGTTTATATTTTTGAGACTCCGATAGAAGTACGTAATTAGTTATAAATATTAAGGGGTATTGGGCGTGATTGGGGGTTCCACTCAGCCGGTTGTGATGAACGATTGAGTGGGTACCAGTTTTGAACTGTGATGATTTGGAGAATCAGCCTTATGCTGGTTCCGATTGCTAATTATTTAGGTTTGTCTCCATATGTAGTCTTGTCTACATATGTGGGCTTGTCCAGAAATCTAGCCAAGTGATCAACGATCAATCAACAACCAATCCATCCACAGATAATCAATGAAATTATATATGTATGATATGAATATAATGCATATTTCAGGTACCTTTATCCTCTAGTATACAAACATTCAAATTTTATGAACTGCACATCTATGGGGACCCGTGAAGTCCATATACTTATCCGAAATTTCTCAATGGACCCCAGCCCTTAGCTGTAATAACTATTGCAGGCATGCAACCCGCACCTCGTGTATCATTATAATCTCAATGTTGCTATAATCTCATAGTGTTCTTACCTTTCTGGTCATTTGGAGCCACAACATATATCATACCATTCCAAAATCAATATCATCAGAATAATGAGGGTATGAATGCAAATGACAATATATGGAAAGAATCATAATGTCATGAGATCCAATCAAGTATAGAGATGAATATCACATGATTTAAATAATACAACAACATATAATCCAAGTACTGTTAAGACCCGACCCGACGGGCCGCGACCCAGTGCCCTACCTGGGAACCCTTATACCCACCTATCACATCTAATCATACGGATACCAAGGATAATGTAAACATAGATACTAAACTTGTATCCTGAGGAGTCACATCTAAACCAGATAACAAAATAAGCAAGCTGACGAGACCGCCACTGTACATAAAGATATCCAACGGCTCACAATTATACACATATACAAAATACATCTACCACCCACAACTGTCTACAGACCTCTAAGAATACGGATGACGGGACAGGGCCCCGTCGTGCCCCTAAATATGCATAAGTCCAAAAATAAGGTTCTATACCAAAATGACTAAGCTCCGAATCAATGAAACTCTCCAACAGCTGAACAAGAATCCTAGACTGGAGGATCACCAAGCTGAGCACCTGTACCTGCGGGCATGAATGCAGCCCCCCGAGGAAAGGGGGTCAGTATGAAATAATGTATTGAGTATGTAAACATGAAGTACTGTAAGAAAGATCATAACTGGCCAAAAGATATCATGAGACAAGTATAATAATCAAATTACCATTTCAACTGTGTCATATACAACTAAGAGTCAATTGTGTCTTATAAAAATGAGAATCACTGTGCCTCATAAATAAGAATCATATTAAAATCATGGATGCCTGTTCATAGAATCATCATGTACATATACATACCATACCCGACCCCCTAGTGAGGGTCTCAGTGAAATCATATCATATGTCGTACCTGGCCCATTATGGGACTCGGTGAATGAAGTCATATATATGGATACCTGTCCATAAACTGTGGGTACCTGTCCATAAACCGTGGATGCCTATCCACTTATATCGTACCCGGTCCATTCTGAGACTCAGTGAAATCGTCATATTTATATACATACCCGGCCCGAGACTCGGTGAAATCATATAGTCATATCTGCACGAATAGAGTATCATGAGTAACTTTATACAAATTAAATCATCATTTGACTCTCAATGGAATAAATAGAATAATTATTACTTTAGAAAATCAAGGCACTATCATATCATGTATCATTAAGAATTGGGATTCAATAGAATTATGTACGTCCGTCGTACACTCATTTATATAAATCATGCCAAAAGAAAGAAAAGATAGTTTCACATACCTTTTAGTCGAACTAACCAACTCAATATTAGAATACATCTCGTCTAGTACTTCAACCTATAATAATGGTAATACATCCGTCAATTTTATGATTACTAGCACACTTTATATCGAATGACAACTCTCTTTTCTATAAAAATTTGGGCATCACTTCCCCTGTTTATATGCACATCCACAACTCACAAACAAAGCCAACAATACCAATTACAAGATGCAACTTAAATATATAACCAAAACAATCCCAAATACTCCATATACGCCATCATAATACATTCCTTTTCTTTTCGTTCATGAAAGACAACTACTACAACAACCAAGGGAATTTATACACTTATTTTCTCATGTTAATCCATCCTCTTAATCCATATCAAATCAGCCCCTAAAACAGTCCATATACCAACAATAACAAGAATATAAAATAACACATTTCTACACTTTAATTCCTTTAAGACATGTATTAGTAATTGCCACAACATATATACATGTTTATAACTTAATTTCCAGCATTATAATCTTAACAAAATAGCCCCTAATACCTCACAACAATGTCCAATAATTTCATGAAGTTCTCGGCCACAACATGTCATAATTCCATATCTCTTCTCTTGATTCCTAAAATCCAATTTCATATTTCAATACTTCCATATAGCTAATTACAACTTAAATATCCAGATTTCTTTTCAATTCCAACATACAATTAGTGGCAATAATAACAACAACAATCAAAGCCAATGTATATCAAAACAGTCCCCAAAATCGGTAATAGCCATTCCCTTCGGCTCAACAACATCAACAACAATCACATGCAATCTCTTATTTCCAATTCTTCTTTAACATGAGTTTATCTCTTAACTACAACATCATTTAATCTTTCAAATACTCCATAAAAAGAAGAATTCTTACCTTAATTGTTAGCCCAAAACAATCCCTATATGCACAGTCCAACTGCTCTAATTTACTTCATCATTTTCACCATTTCTTCAACTCAAAGTGACATGCATGTAATCTACAAGTTTAATTCTTTATTCTTACACGTTTTTCTTCCAAAAATTCATCTTCAAAACTGGAATTTTCAGGAGCAATTCTCGTTCCAGTTTATGATGTCGTGACCCACTGTTTTGGTGTCTACCTTGAATTATAATTTTGTAGAAGACTCAATCTAGGAAGAAGGAGATGAAAGCTTCCATTTTTTGCTATGGAATAAGGGGTATATCAGTTGGTTAGAGAGAAGGAGGAGAGAAGTGAGAGAGGTGTTTTTGAATTAAGGTTTGGAAGATGATTGGTCTTAAAGTGTGATAGTGTGCTTATTTTTTTTATTGCATACCTAGTCAATGTTCCCATAATTAATCAATTTTATGTCCCACTTCTTTTAATGTTGAAGATTTCATAAGACCTCGTATCCTCATTGTCATAACTTATATATAATACGATACTAGTCCATTACGGAAATATACAACTATCATAATAAGTTTCCAACGTCACACTGATTGTAGCCAAAAAATTTCCGGACTCACATCATTAGTATATTAATTTCCGGATTAGCATATATAACTATACTTTATATTCAATATTCAAATCTTACTTTCTTAATTACGTTCTCTAATTATCGCCTTAAACTTATGAGGTGTAACATCCTTTCCCCCTTAGAAACATTCGCCCTCGAATGTTCATAATAGGTCTTATGCTAAAAAAAATCGGTATAGTCTCCTTTATAACTATACCTACCAACCTATATTCAACAAACCAAAGATGCCTCATAGGGCCACAAAACAACACATATACAATTCACCAGATCAAAAATAGTCAAGTAGAGAACTGAATTACCTGCAGGCATCGGGAACAAGTGAGGATACTTCCTCTTCATCTCATCTTCTGCTTCCCAAGTCATCTTTTCTCTATTATTGTTTCTCCACAATACCTTGACGGAAGCCACATACTTTGTTATACCCCGTATTTCCAGAGTATGTACGTGAGGGCGTACGTATTTAAATTTGAGCCTTAAGATTTGGCAAGTTTCGAAATTTGTACACAAGTGCCGAAAGGAGTCGTTTTTCGACAAACGTTTTACTAAACTTGCGAAAGGAAAAATACGGCTAGGTCGTTTTTAATTTTTGCGGATTTTTCCGAAAGACGAAACATTTTGGACCAACGGGAGGGTGACATGTGTCACCCTCACATTGGAAGGAAGTGGGACGGAAAAGGGACGAAAAAGATGGCTTTAGTTGGTAGGATATTTTGTGCAAGTTGGTGTGGTAGATGGATAAGGTGCACTTGGCATAAATCTAGCCCTACACTTGCCTTACACTTGGATGGATCTTGGCCATTGGTTGGCCATTCCTTGACCTATAAATACCCCCTTAGTTGATGAACTTTCTTCATCCAAAAATCATTTTCCAAGTCTTGAATTCTCTCCTTTGTGTGTTGAAATCGTCCAAAGCCCCCTTTAGAAGCTTTGGCCGAGAGGGTCCCCCCCTCCCCCTTTGTAGTGTTTAGCCGTGGGGTACCCCCCCCCCTAGCCTAGTTGCTTTCGTATAATACCCTTTTTTTTTGTGGTATAGAAATACTCTCCAAGTATTGTTATAATGCCCAAATACTTTAGCCCAAATACCTTGTAGTACTTTCCAAAGTTACCTCTATACGTAGAGTCCGGAAATACTATTATACTTCCTTTAGCCACTAAACGAAACCCTAAGGAAATCTTCATTGATAGTTGAAGTATTTGAGTAGAAGTTGGTTAGAACTTCTGGGTTGGTTGGGTCGAGCGGGTCGAGCGCCCAAGTAGAGCTAAACCTTGCTCGGGATCGACATTTATACTTGGATAATTTTGGGCTTATCGAGGTAAACACTCTTGACCTTCTATTGTAATTGGAAATTACATGTGTAGGAATATATAGTTGAAGTATACTATATATGAATCAACATAATTGCGGCAATGTCTTTTGACTTAAGCACGAATTTTAAAGAAGAGAATCGAATCGTAATTACATAGAGTGTATCAGATGAGACTTGTGTAGCATTCTTGTGAAGTAGAATTGTACACGCCCGGTTAGGCGTGTAAACCCCACTGGTTGGCTTAGTGGCGGCCTCGATAGAGGAGAGATTTACGCCATGGGGAGGTGCGAATTTTCTGTAGAATGTACTACATTGAGATCTAGATGTTAATAGGTGCCTTGTGGCCTCTATAGGTTGAAGTACTACGTGTGGCGTGAGCTGCTTGGCAAGAGTAGCCAACGGTTTGAGGTACTTGGAGCGTTTTGCTTTTAGTCGATAATCGTCACGAGGTATGTGAACCTCTTCCTATCTTTTCTAGCATGATATGTGTATAACTATGTAGTACGGTAGACGTACATGTGCTAAATGTATTTGATTGGTTTAAAACATAAAGTGTTATAACGGCTTTATGTGAAGTTGGTTATAACAGCTTTATGTAAGTAAGAAATGCTTTGTGGCTTTTAAAAGATAACTGATTTGACTTATAACTGACTTGATGTGTGATAATAAGAATCTTGAAGTATTTCAAAAGAATTGAGAACCTTTTGAAAAGAAGAGTAATACTTGGTTTTGATAACATATGAGTTATACTAGCTTTATGGTAAGTTTGGTATAACGTGTTAAGAATTGTAATAAGAAATTGTTTACTGATTTTTAGAAGTTAAGAGACTTGATCTTAAAAGATAAGAGACTTGACTTAATTGTATTGATATGAAGTTTGTTAACAATGTGAAACCTCATTCGTGAGTAATGGGTACTTGGTTTTAAAAGGAATAATGTTTTTGATTTGAAATCGAATGAGTATCGACAAACCACTACGTTAATAAAGGAAAATGTAATGAATAATGAAGTATTATTAAAACCAGAGAAACCCCTATCTGCATAGAAACTAAGATGAGACAAAATGATATTACATTTCCTAGATCATGGTCGCTTAATAAGATTGATTATGAATAAGAATAACCTACACTCATATAAGGCATATGTTACTCAAAATGTTTTAAAAGAGATTAAGACATTGAACTATGAAACTTTTCTAAAATAAAGAGCCTTGAGCAATTGAAATTAGGCAACCGAACCTTAGGAAAAGAATGTGGTTGAAAAGGAAAGTGTTTTGGTTTACCTATAAATGTGAGTCACTCTATTTTATACTACGTATCGTGAATTTTATAAAAGGAATGGATCTCTTTAAAAAGGAATTTAACGACGTAGTACTTTAGGGTTAAAACCCGGACTTTGACATAAAATGAAAGTACCTTGAGTTGTGTAACTTGCCTATGCTTGTTGTTGTGTAACTTGCCTATGCTTGTTGTGTAACTTGCCTATGCTTGTTGTTGTGTAACTTGCCTATGCTTGTTGTGTAACTTGCCTATGCTTATTGTGATAGCCTTTGTGTGCAAGAATTGTGTTTCTATACTACCGCGTCTCGATGGAGGCGGTTGACTTGTTGAGAACTTACTTAGACGTCTGGCAAAGGACGGAAGATTCCACGCACGCTCCATTATTATTATTACATGGGCGTGTCTACACCGATGATGTGGACATGTGACCATTATGGTTATTTATGGCGAAGATCGTGACTTACGGTTGTGATCGCGCGTAGCTGTTTACTTGCCCCGTCGCCACGTGGCGTAGGTGGATCTGGTATAGGTTATTGCACCGCCACGGTCGCCTTCGCGCGCGAAGTATCGTGACTTACGGTTGTGATCGTGCCCGCCGATTCACGCCCCCGCCGCCACGTGGCGCAGTGGATCTGGCGAGGCTAGTGTACTTGCCACGTGTCGCCTTCGCGAGTCGGTATTTGGATGGAGCCGTGACTTACGGTTGTGATCCGGGCGTGCCGATTCACTTGCCCCGCCGCCTACGTGGCGCAGTGGAGCCGCGAGGCTATTGCACTTGCCACGTGTCGCTTCATGATATGGTTGTACAAGATATTGTACGGTCGGATCTCGTAGTTATACTTGCCCCGACGGTTTTATTGACACAGTAGGACACGTGTTCACATATACTCGCCGTTGTTATATCATAGATCGCCGTGAGGAAGGAATCCAGCACGAGTGATGATTTGGAGCGTGAGTCCACGACTTGATATGATGTTTATATGTGGTGCATCGTAGTTTGGTTATCATACATGTCTCCCGCTTTATATAGATCGCTATGATTTCATTTACTGATTTTACGCCACATACTTGGTACTGTCGACCTCCTTCTGGGCTGCGTTCATGCCGCAGGTAGAGGTACATCGGCTGTCGATCCCCGCTTTTAGGATCACCTTTCAGCGTATTGGGAAGCTCCGTTCCTTCGGAGGCTTATCTTTGGTATGTTACCCTGAGTCTGTTGGTCCTTGTACATTCAGGGGTATGGCGGGGCCCTGTCCCGTCATAGTTGTTGTATAAATCTTAGAGGTCTGTAGCACTGTTGTGGGCAGGGTTGTAAGGATTGTAACTGTTCAAAGGTCGATATATATATAAATGCTGAAAGGCAACCGTTTTGGTTGGCCTATTTTCTTTCATCTTGATCTATATCTATTTATATGTTTAAGTTTTCATTTCCGCTGGTTTTTCTCTGATGTTGTATCACTAGGGTGCCCGGGGTAAGGCACCAGTCACGGGCCCGGGTTCGGGTCGTGACAAAAGTGGTATCAGAGCAGTTAGTCCTCGGAAAGTGTCTACAGACCGTGTCTAGTAGAGTCTTGATTATCGATGTGTTGTGCACCACATCTATAATCGTGAGGTCAAGGACATTTAGGATTGGTTTCCATTCTTCTCATTCTGAGATCGTGCCTTAGAGCTGTGTTGTAAGTCGGACCCCTCTGACGTATTTTCGTTTTTACCAGTTATGCCTCCGCGCAAGGCAACCCGGCCCGTGGCGGGCAAGGCAGAGGCGAGTCGCGAGTAGAGCGGCGGCCTCTACGAGACCACAAGATCCGAGCCTCGATCCCGCACCGGAGCAGAGAGATGGGGTTACAAGTGGGCCCGATTATTGGCGTGGTCAGGCGAGATATGAGGATAGGCTGGACGCAGCAGTTCCAGTAGCACCAGTGGTTCACCCTAGATCAGGTAGTTTGAGGCTACGGGATTTTCTGAGATGTAACCCGCCAGAGTTTTATGGTTCGAGGCCTGAGGATGATCCGCAGGAGTTCATCCGGCAGTTACAGCGGATCATGAGAGTGATCAAGGCATCGGAGACCGAGTCAGTGGTCTTAAGTTCGCATCAGCTGCGTGATACCGCAGTTGACTGGTTTGATTCGTGGGAGCTGTCCCGGGGAGAGAATGCACTTCCAGCTTTATGGGACGAGTTCTCAGAGGTATTTCTTGCACTTCTTGCCTCCGGATGAGAGGGCTCGGCCAGATTTTTGGTGTTGCGCAGAATCCGCGCGTTTATCGGAGTACAATGTGAGTTCGACTCATTGGCCCGGTACGTCCCCGCGTTAGTAGCTTGTATGGAGGATCGAGTGCACCGATATGTTACAGGGCTCGATGATTAATTAGCAGAGAGTTGTTCGGGTGTAGCCCTTCAGCCGGGCATGGACATTACCCGCATGCAGGCTTATGCACTTGGATGCGAGGAGCGGAGGAATCGACGGAATGGCCGAGATCGTGAAGAGGCGAGCAGCGAGGTCCTTTGGTGACTTTCGAGGCGGACCGCCTCAAGAACAGACTATGTACCTCCGCCAAGATCTGAGTGGTCCTCCACAGCCGGGACCTTCGGATATTCGGGAGCGGTCGGGGCTCCTGTGGTTCAGATTTTCGGGAGTAAGTGCTCGCCGGATGAGGCCACCCGTATCTCAGTGTGACCATTGTGGTAAAGCCCATAGAGGGGAATGTCGTATTGGTTTGGGAGATTGCGATACTTGCTGCCGGCAGGGCCATTTGTCGAGAGACTGTCCGACCATGGGTAGCACTGGTGGGATAGCACAGACTACTAGAGCAGTTGCGGGTTCTTCACCTTCCATAGCTAGGCAGGATGTTCATACACCGGCAGGCCACGGTAGAGGTCGCGGAAGTTCCCGATTTAGCGGTCCTCTGAACCGCCTATTTTTCAGGTATATCCTTAACCCTCTAGAGTTTTGTATGTAATGATGTTGTGATGATGTGTTTAGTGTTATGTTCGGATAACTTTGTGCAAAAATGTGATTAAGAAACCTGGTTAGTGAAAAAGGGTAAGCCTGGGGGTGAGAAATGATGAACCTTAGAATATTACAGTTGAGACCTTAGATGTAAGGCCGTCTTGAGTACCAGATTTTGCAAGTGATCCTTGTCGGAGTGCATTGTATGCCTAGAATGTATTGTGGGAAAATTCCTTGGGTAGTGAAAAATGGAAGTGGTAGCTTTCATGATGTGAATTAGTAAGATTTTTCCGTATCGAGGAGCAAGAGTTAGCGCGACAAATGGGTCGGGTTGGGGCCATGTTGCGGGCCAACCCGCGGCCTGTTTCGAGGAGGGTTCAGCTCTGGGTGGTCCCGCCAGGTGGTAGGGTCACAAGGGTGCTAGGCCCAAGTTTAGATGACCATCGTATGAGTTCGTGGATATGTTCGACCAGAAGCGGATCGTGAAGGCCGGGAATGGCCTTAAGGAAGATTGAGGCTAGTAAGATGACCAAGTTTGGAGGTGGTGATTCCAAAGTTTTGGCAATGGCGTTGATGAAGTGTGGTACGTATACTAGAAGAGTTCAAGTGTTCGAGAAGGGCACGACGAGTAAGGAAGGAAGAGAACGTGTGTTATTACGTGGCCAGGTGTGGCGTTGACAACTTGTTAGAAGGAACTTCTTCGTTATCTGTTTCGAGAAGGAACATTCGGGACGAATGTTTCTAAGGAGGGGAGAATGTTATACCCCGTATTTCCAGAGTATGTACGTGAGGGCGTACGTATTTAAATTTGAGCCTTAAGATTTGGCAAGTTTCGAAATTTGTACACAAGTGCCGAAAGGAGTCGTTTTTCGACAAACGTTTTACTAAACTTGCGAAAGGAAAAATACGGCTAGGTCATTTTTAATTTTTGCGGATTTATCCGAAAGACGAAACATTTTGGACCAACGGGAGGGTGACATGTGTCACCCTCACATTGGAAGGAAGTGGGACGGCAAAGGGACGAAAAAGATGGCTTTAGTTGGTAGGATATTTTGTGCAAGTTGGTGTGGTAGATGGATAAGGTGCACTTGGCATAAATCTAGCCCTACACTTGCCTTACACTTGAATGGATCTTGGCCATTGGTTGGCCATTCCTTGACCTATAAA
Organism: Przewalskia tangutica; assembly: GCA_029844215.1. NCBI lineage: Eukaryota > Viridiplantae > Streptophyta > Magnoliopsida > Solanales > Solanaceae > Przewalskia > Przewalskia tangutica. The sequence continues at coordinate 54,271,701 of CM056724.1, forward strand.
TACCCCCTTAGTTGATGAACTTTCTTCATCCAAAAATCATTTTCCAAGTCTTGAAATCTCTCCCCCTTTGTGTGTTGAACTCGTCCCAAGCCCCCCCCCCTTTAGAAGCTTTGGCGAGAGGTCCCCTCCCCTTTAGTGTTTAGTGGGGTACCCAGCCTAGTTGCTTTCGTATAATACCCCTCTTTTTTTTGTGGTATAGAAATACTCTCCAAGTATTGTTATAATGCCCAAATACTTTAGCCCAAATACCTTGTAGTACTTTCCAAAGTTACCTCTATACGTAGAGTCCGGAAATACTATTATACTTTCTTTAGCCACTAAACGAAACCCTAAGGAAATCTTCATTGATAGTTGAAGTATTTGAGTAGAGTTGGTTAGAACTTCTAAGGGTTGGTTGGAGCGGGTTGGAGCGCCGGAGTAGAGCTAAACCTTGCTCGGGATCGACATTTATACTTGGATAATTTTGGGCTTATCGAGGTAAACACTCTTGACCTTCTATTGTAATTGGAAATTACATGTAGGAATATATAGTTGAAGTATACTATATATGTAATCGAACATAATTGTGCGGCAATGTCTTTTGACTTAAGCTGAATTTTAAAGAAGAGAATCGAATCAGAATTACATAGGTGTATTAGAGACTTGTGTAGCATTCTTGTGAAGTAGAATTGTACACGCCCAGGTTAGGCGTGTAAACCCCTGGTTGGCTTGGTAGCGGCCTCGATAGAGGAGGAGATTTACGCTGCCATGCGGGGCGCCGAATTTTACGTAGAATGTACTACATTGAGATCTAGATGTTAATAGGCGCCTTGTGGCCTCTATAGGTTGAAGTACTACGTGTGGCGTGAGCCGGCAAGGTGTAGCCAACGGTTTGAGGTACTTGGAGCGTTTTGCTTTTAGTCGATAATCGTCACGAGGTATGTGAACCTCTTCCTATCTTTTCTAGCATGATATGTGTATAACTATGTAGTACGATAGACGTACATGTGTTAAATGTATTTGATTGGTTTAAAACATAAAGTGTTATAACGGCTTTATGGGAAGTTGGTTATAACAGCTTTATGTAAGTAAGAAATGCTTTGTGGCTTTTAAAAGATAACTAATTTGACTTATAACTGATTTGATGTGTGATAATAAGAATCTTGAAGTATTTCAAAAGAATTGAGAACCTTTTTGAAAAGAAGAGTAATACTTGGTTTTGAAAACATAAGAGTTATACTAGCTTTATGGGAAGTTAGGTATAACCTCTTAAGAATGGTAAAAAGAAATGGTTTACTGATTTTTAGAAGTTAAGAGACTTGATCTTAAAAGATAAGAGACTTGACTTAATTGTATTGATATGAAGTTTGTTAACAATGTGAAACCTCATTCGTGAGTAATGGGTACTTGGTTTTAAAAGGAATAATGTTTCTTGATTTGAAATCGAATGAGTATCGACAAACCACGGCGCGTTAATAAAGGAAAATGTAATGAATAATGAAGTATTATTAAAACCAAGAAACCCCCATCCGCATAGAAACTAAGATGAGACAAAATGATATTACATTTCCTAGATCATGGTCGCTTAATAAGATTGATTATGAATAAGAATAACCTACACTCATATAAGGCATATGTTACTCAAAATGTTTTAAAAGAGATTAAGACATTGAACTATGAAACTTTTCTAAAATAAAGAGCCTTGAGCAATTGAAATTAGGCAAACTGGAACCTTAGGGAAAAGAATGTGGTTGAAAAGGAAAGTGTTTTGGTTTACCTATAAATGTGAGTCACTCTATTTTATACTACGGGTATCGGGTGAATTTTATAAAAGGAATGGATCTCTTTAAAAAAGGAATTTAACGTACGTAGTACTTTAGGGTTAACACCCGGATTTTGACTTAAAATGAAAGTACTTTGAGTTGTGTATAACTTGCCTATGCTTGTTGTTGTGTAACTTGCCTATGCTTGTTGTTGTGTAACTTGCCTATGCTTGTTGTTGTGTAACTTGCCTATGCTTGTTGTTGGGTAACTTACCTATGCTTATTGAGATAGTCTTTGTTGTGCAAGAATTGTATTTCTATTCTACCGCGTCTCTCGATGGAGGGCCGGTTGACTTGTTGAGAACTTACTTAGACGTACCGGCGACGGAAGATTCCACGCACACTTCCATTATTATTATTACACGGGCGTGTCTACACCGATGTGGACACGTGACCATTATGGTTATTTATGGCGAAGATCGTGACTTACGGTTGTGATCGCGTAGCTGCTTACTTGCCCGTCGCCTACGTGGCGTGGTGGATCTGGTATAGGTTATTGCACCTGCCACGTGTCAGCTTCGCGGCGAAGTATCGTGACTTACGGTTGTGATCGGGTGCCTGGCCGATTCACTTGCCCCCGTCAGCTACGTGACGCAGGTGGATCTGGTGGAGGCTAGTGTACTTGCCACGCGTCAGCTTCGCGAGTCAGTATTTGGATGGAGCTTCGTGACTTACGGTTGTGATCTGGGGCGTAGCCGATTCACTTGCCCCCGCCGCCACGTGGCGCAGCGGAGTGGAGGCTATTGCACTTGCCACACGCTTCGGCCGTGATATGGTTGTGCGAGATTATTGGTACGGTCGGATCTGGTAGTTATACTTGCCGTCACGGTTTTATTGACACGTAGGACACGTGTTCACATATACTCGCCGTTGTTATATCATAGACCGCCGGTGAAGAAGGAATCCACGCACGAGTGATGATTTGGAGGCGTGAGTCCACGACTTGATATATTTGTTTATATGTGGTGTCTTGTAGTTTGGTTATCATACATGTCTCGCTTTATATAGATCGCTATGATTTCATTTACTGATTTTACGCTTTCACATACTTGGTACTGTTATCGACCTCCTTCGGGCTGCGTTCATGCCGCAGTAGGTACATCGGCCGCCGATCCCCGCTTTTAGGATCACCTTCGGCGTATTGGGAAGCTCCGTTCCTTCGAGGCTTATCTTTGGTATGTTACCCGAGTCCGCTTGGTCCTTGTACATTCGGGGTATGGCGGGCCCCGTCCCGCGTCATAGTTGTCAGATAAATCTTAAGTGCAGCACAAGTTGTGGCGGGGTTGTAAGGATTGTAATCGCTCAAAGGTCGTTATATATATAAATCTTTGAAAGGCAACCGTGTTGGTTGGCCTTTTTTCTTTCCTCGTGATTGCTATCTATTTATATGTTTAAGTTTTCATTTCCGCTGGTTTTTCTCTGATGTTGTATCACTAGGGTGCCCGGGGTAAGGCACCAGTCACGGGCCCGGGTTCGGGTCGTGACATACTTAGTCCGTAATCTTCTAACCTGGCAATCAAGTATCGCTCTGGGACTCTCCCATTAAGTCAATTTCTCGGTTACCAAGACATCATCTATGGGGAATACTCTGAAAGGATCACTAATACACTTACGAAACATCGATACATGAAAGACTGGATGTACCGCTTCCAAATCAGATGGAAGATCCAACTCATAGGCAACCTTGCCTACCTTACGGATAATCTGATAAGGCCCAATGTATCTCGGGCTAAGCTTCCCCTTCTTGCCGAACCTCATCACACCCTTCATGGGTGACACCTTCAGTAATACCCAATCGCCTACCTGAAACTCTAAGTGTCGACGTCGATTATCTGCATATGACTTCTGTCGACTCTGGGATGCTAATAATCTCTCTTGAATAAGCTTCACCTTATCAACAGCTTGCTGAACCATATCTGGGCCGATCAGTTTAGTCTCTCCTACATCAAACCAACTAATAGGGACCTACACTTCCTCCCATATAAGGCCTCATACGGTGCCATCTGGATACTGGAATGGTAGTTATTATTATACGCAAACTCAACAAGTGGTAAATGATCATCCCAGCTACTTCTGAAGTCAATAATACAGGCTCTCAACATAACCTCTAGCATCTGAATAGTACGCTCAGCCTGCCCATCAGTTTGAGGATGAAACACATGTGTCCCCAATCTCTTCTGGAATGATCTCCAAAAGTTGGCTGTAAACTGAGCTCCTCTGTCCGATATGATAGGTGTGGGAACCCCATGAAGTCTCACTATCTCCCTGATAAACAGTCTTGCATAATCTTCGGCTGAATAAGTAGTCCAGACTGGAAGAAAATAGGTTGATTTCGTCAGCCTATCTACAATAACCCATATGGAGTCACAATTCCGCTGAGTGCGAGGTAAGCCTGTAATAAAGTCCAGATTAATCACTTCCCATTTCAAAGTTGGGATCTCCATCTCCTGCAATAAACCACCAGGCTTCTGATGCTCGACCTTAACCTGTTGACAAATCGGGCACTGAGCAACAAACTCCGCTATGTCTCTTTTCATGCCATCCTACCAATATAAGCATCTGAGGTCAAGATACATCTTTGTCGACCCTGGATAAACAGAACAACGGGCATATTGTGCCTCTCCAATTACCTGCCGTCGTAGCCCTGCAACATCCGGTACACATAATCTGCTGCCATACTGTAATACCCCATCAGGTGTAACCTCGAATAGGTTCTTCTCATTTCTGAGAGCTGCATCTCTATACTGTTCCAGAACAGGATCCTCATACTGGCATCTATTTACCTCTTCTATGATAGAGGGCTCGACAACTCCTCGTACAACAACTCTACTATCTCCAAAATCAGCCAAACAGACTCCAAGGCTAGCTAGCTGGTGTATCTCACGAACCATATCCTTTCTATCTGGCTGCTCATCTGCCAAGCTACCCATAGAGCTATGACTAAGAGCATCTGCTACAACATTTGCTTTCGCTGGATGGTACAAGATATCAACATCATAATCCTTTAGCAACTCTAGCCACCGTCTCTGCCATAAATTCAGCTCCTTCTGTTTAAAGATATATTGGAGACTCTTGTGATCCGTGTAAATATCAAGATGTACTCCATATAAATAGTGTCTCCATATCTTTAAAGCATGAATCATCGCTGCTAACTTCAAATCATGATTATGGTAATTCTTCTCGTGCTTCCTGAGCTGTCGGAAGACATAAGCTATAACCCTGCCATGCTGCATCAACACTGTTACACCTCGTGATTTAGGGACATTAATTGAGAACGTAATTAAGAGAATAAGATACGGATAATGGATACAAAGTGTACTTATATATGATAATAAAGAAATTAGTAAACAAAAGGATGTGATTCGGGAAAATTGTTGGTTACAACGTGTGTGACGTTGTAAATTAGTAATAATGGTTGTATATTCCCGTTATAGACTAGTGTCGTATTATAAGAATTATGACATTGAGAATACGAGGCCTTATGAAATTTTTGGGAATTAAAAGAAGTGGGATCTAAGATTTAATTATTACTTGAGGGATTAATTTAAGTAGACAATTAGAGACCAAAGTGCAAATTTTATTTTCAGCACACTATACAAAATACCCTTAAACCTTTCATCTCCCCACTTCTAATTCAAAAACACTCTCTCATCTCTCCCTCTCTCCCTTTGGCCGAAACCACCTTCCCCCATAGCCAAAAGTTTAAGCTCTTATTTCCTCTTCCTAGATTAAATTCTTCATCTAAATTCTAAGCCAATATTAGCACCAAAAACAGTGGGTAAAAAAAATGCCACTGCTGACCGAGAGTTTAAGCCCATAAATTCCAAATTTTAAGATAAAGTTTTTGGAAGAAAAACATGTAAGAATGATGTATTAAACTTGTAGAATACATGCATGTCATTTGGAGTTGAAGAAGTGATAAAAATGGGCAAGAAAAACTGGGCAGTGGACCATGCATATTAGGGACTGTTTTGGGCAAGATTAAGGTAATAAATTCTTCTTCTTATAGTGTAATTGGCATTGCATATTGTTGTAATTTAAGAAATGAACTTGTATTAAGAGAAACATAGAATTTAGACAATGCATGTGACGATTGTGGGTAAAAACCGATTGTAAGGGTTGTTTTGTATAAATTGGATTTAAGTGTTGTGTTGTTATTTTCGTCACTTCTTTGCATGTTAAAAATGGAGGAAATCTTGATGTTAAGTTGTTATTTTCGTCACTTCTTTGCATGTTAATAATGTAGGAAATCTTGATGTTAAGTTGTAGTTGTTCATATGGAATTGTTGGAATATGAATTGGAGGTTAAGAAATTAGGAAATGAGTTATGGTATTGTATTCTTGTTTCCGTGACATTCATGATATCGTTGGACTGTTTTAAGGGTTGTTTTGCTAAGTTAAGATGCTGGAATTTTCGTGTATTTAAGGGCTGATTTTGCTGAGTTAAAATGTTGGAAATTTGGTTATGAACATGCATGTACATTTTGGTAGTTGCTACTCTATTTCTTAAATGAATAAAGGTGTAGAAAAGTGTTACTTTACACTCGTATTGTTGTTGAAGTATGGGCTGTTTTGAGGGCCGTTTTAACATGATTAGAGGAGTTAGATTGACATGAGAAATTGGTGTATTAATCACCTTGGTTGCAGTTTTGGTTGTACTCCATAAATATAAAGAGAACGAATGTATAATGAAGGTGTATACCAAGTATATGGGACTGTTTTGGTTATATCTTTAAGTTGCATCTTGTAATTGGTATTGTTGGCTTCGTTTGTAAGTTGTGGATGCGCATATAAATAGGGGAAGTGCTGCCCGAATTTTTATAGAGAAGAGAGTCATCATTCGATATAAAGTATGCTAGTAATCATAGAATTAACGGACATATTACCATTATTATAGGTTGAAGTACTAGACGAGGCATATTCTAATATTGAGTTGGTTAGTTCTACTAAAAGGTATGTAAAACCATCCTTTCTTTCTTTAGGCATGATCTTTATAAATGAGTGTACGACGAACGTACATAATTCTATTGAATCCTACTCATGAAAGGAGATGGTTCAAGAGATACACCAGCTAGCTAGTCTTGGTGTTCGTTTGACTGATTCCGGAAATAGTGGAGTTGTTGTTCGATGAGTTGTCGAGTCCTCTATCATAGAAGAGGTAAAGAGATGCCAGTATGAGGATTCTGTTCTGGCATAGTATAGAGATGCAGCTCTACGAAAGTAGAAGACTCTATTCGTGGTTGCACTTGATGGGGTATTACGGTATGACATCAGATTATGTGTACCGGATGTTATAGGGCTACGACAGTAGGTTATGGGAGAGGTGCACTATGCATGTTATTCTATTCATCTAGGGTCAACAAAGATATATCATGACCTCAGGTGCTTGTATTGGTGGGATGGCATGAAAAGAGACATAGCGGAGTTTGTTGCTCAGTGCCCGAATTGTAAACAGGTTAAGATTGAGCATCAGAAGTCTGGTGGATTACTACAGGAGATAGAGATCCCAACTTAGAAATAGGAAGTGATTAATATGGACTTCATTACAGTCTTACCTCGCACTCAGCGGAAGTGTGACTCTATATGGGTGATTGTGGATAGGCTGACGAAATCAGCCCATTTTCTTCTACTCAGGACTACTTATTCAGCTGAGGACTATGCGAGATTGTACATCAGGGAGATAGTGAGACTTCATGGGGTTCCCACATCTATTATATCGTATACAGGAGCTTAGTTTACAACTAACTTTTGGAGGTCGTTCCAAAAGAGATTGGGGACGCAGGTGGGTCTTAGCACATCATTTCATCCTCAGACTGATGGACAGGCTGAGCGTACTATTCAAACTCTAGATGATATGTTGAGAGCCTGTATTATTGCCTTCAGGGGTAGCTGGGATGATCATTTTCCACTTATTAAGTTTGCTTATAATAATAGCTACCATTCCAGTATCCATATGGCACCATACGAGGCCTTATATGAGAGGAAGTGCAGGTCACCTATTGGTTGGTTCGATGTGGGCGAGACTAAGTTAATCGGCCCATACATGGTTCATCAAGCAGTTGATAAGGTAAAGCTTATCCATGAGAGATTGTTAGCAGCCCAGAGTCGACAGAAGTCATATGTAGATAATCGACGTCGACACTTAGAGTTTCATATGGGTGATTGGGTATTCTTGAATGTATCACCCCCTTCATGGGGGTGATGAGGTTCGATAAGAAGGGAAAGCTACCGAGACACATTGGGCCTAATCAGAATATTCGTAGGATAGGTAAGGTTGCCTATGAGTTGGATCTACCATCTGATTTGGAAGAGGTACATCCAGTAATTCATGTGTCGATGCTGCGTAAGTGTATCAGTGATCCTTCCAGAGTCTTCCCAGTAGATGATGTCCAGGTGACAGAGGAGTTATCTTTTGAGGAAAGTCCCATATCCATACATGATCGCCAAGTCAGAAGGTTACGGACTAAGGATGTGGCTTCCGTCAAAGTCTTATGGCGAAATAATAATAGGAAAGAGATGACTTGGGAAGCAGAAGACGAGATGAAGAAAAAGTATCCTCAATTGTTCCCTAAGCCTACATGTAATTCAATTCAACTCCTTATTTAACTATATCGATTGATGAATTGTATGTATGTTATATTGTGGCCCTGTGAGACATCTTTGAGTTTGCTGAATATAGGTGGATAGGTATAGTTATAAAGGAGATTCTGCCGAAATTTTTATAGCATAAGACCTATTATGAACATTCGAGGACGAATGTTTCAAAGGGGGAAGGATGTTACACCTCGTGATTTAGGGACATTAATTGAGAACGTAATTAAGAGAATAAGATGCGGATAATGGATACAAAGTGTACTTATATATGATAATAAAGAAATTAATATACAAAAGGATGTGATTCCGGAAAAATGTTGGTTACAACGCGTGTGACGTTGGAAATTAGTAATAATGGTTGTATATTCCCGTTATGGACTAGTGTCGTATTATAAGAATTATGACATTGAGAATACGAGGCCTTATGAAATTTTCGGGAATTAAAAGAAGTGAGATCTATTTAATTATTACTTGAGAGATTAATTTAAGTAGACAATTAGGGACCAAAGTGCAAATTTAATTTTCAGCACACTACACAAAATACCCTTAAACCTTTCATCTTCCCACTTCTAATTCAAAAACACTCTCTCATCTCTCCCTCTCTCCCTTTGGCCGAAACCACCTTCCCCCATAGCCAAAAATTTAAGCTCTTATTTTCTATTCCTAGATTAAATTCTTCATCTAAATTCTAAGCCAAGATTAGCACCAAAACAGTGGGTAAAAAAAATGCCACTGCTGACCGAGAGTTTAATCCCAGAAATTCCAAATTTTAAGATGAAGTTTTTGGAAGAAAAACATGTAAGAATGATGGACTAAACTTGTAGAATACATGCATGTAATTCGGAGTTGAAGAAGTGATAAAAATGGGCAAGAAAAACTGGGCAGTGGACCGTGCATATTAGGGACTGTTTTGGGCAAGATGAAGGTAAGAAATTATTCTTGTTATGGTGTAATTGGAGTTGCATATTGTTGTAGTTTAAGAAATGAACTTGTATTAAGAGAAACTTGGAATTTAGATGCATGTGACGATTGTGGGTAAAAACCGATTGTAAGGGCTATTTTGTATAAATTGGATTTAAGTGTTGTGTTGTTATTTTCGTCATTGCTTTGCATGTTAAAAATGGAGGAAATATTGATGTTAAGTTGTAGTTGTTCATATAGAATTGTTGGAATATGAATTGGAGGTTAAGAAATTAGGAAATGAGTTATGGTATTGTATTCTTGTTTCCGTGACATTCATGAAATCGTTGGACTGTTTTAAGGGTTGTTTTGCTAATTTAAGATGCTGGAATTTTCGTGTATTTAAGGGCTGATTTTGCTGAGTTAAAATGTTGGAAATTTGGTTATGAACATGCATGTACATTGTGGTAGTTGCTACTCTATGTCCTAAAGGAATAAAGCTGTAGAAAAGTGTTACTTTACACTCTTATTGTTGTTGAAGTATGGGCTATTTTGAGGGCTGCTTTCACATGATTAGAGGAGTTAGATTGACATAAGAAATTGGTGTATTAATTACCTTGGTTGCTGTTTTGGTTGTACTCCATAAATATAAAGAGAACGAATGTATAATGAAGGTGTATACCAAGTATATGGGACTGTTTTGGTTATATCTTTACGTTGCATCTTGTAATTGGTATTGTTGGCTTCGTTTGTAAGTTGTGGATGCGCATATAAATAGGGGAAGTGCTGCCCGAATTTTTATAGAGAAGAGAGTCATCATTCGATATAAAGTATGCTAGTAATCATAGAATTAACGGACATATTACCATTATTATAGGTTGAAGTACTAGACGAGGCATATTCTAATATTGAGTTGGTTAGTTCTACTAAAAGGTATGTAAAACCATCCTTTCTTTCTTTTGGCATGATATTTATAAATGAGTGTACGACAGACGTGCATAATTCTATTGAATCCTAATTCTTAATGATACATTTTTTTTAGGTAAATGCAAATATTATTACTAATAACGAAAAGGAAGTGGCTACAATCAGTCGTTGAGGTATCTCAAGCCTCAACGTAATGCAAACAAGAAGAGATAGAGGGGAGGGGTGGTCACTCAAAAGGTGCCACTACAAGAGGGGATAAAATCATAGAGAACTCTATAAGATGTTGTTTTGATTCTTGCAATGACCTCTTCTGCCGGCAAGCTTGTGCCTTCAAAGAGCATTGTGTTTCTTGCCCTCCAAATCTCATAGACCATTATGCAAAAAGTAAGCAAAATAGCTTTGGCTCGGATGCTTGTCCCGCGGTGTTCTTTCTTAATCCATTTAAGGGAGCTTTCAACAGTTGTCATCTCTCTTCTAATACCCAACCAATCTTTTATGCTCTTCCAAATCATGTGTGTAAAGGGGCATTCAAAGAAGAGGTGTTCCCTTGTTTCATTAGCTTGCAGAATCCGCAAGATTTATCCTCCAAGTTGAGAAATGATATAGTATCCTTTGTAGCTAACCGCTTCCTGCAATTTAGCCACATAGTAAAAGAGAATTTAGGAGGAATGAATCCTTTCCAAATTTGTGACATCCAAGGCTTTTTAGCTTATGAGTGCGCAAGATATCATATATGAGGCTTGAATCAAATATACCGTTGGCACAACATTTTGTAAAGCCGTCAATAGCATCACCATGGCTACCAAAGATAGAAACAAATTTGTCGCGAATCCCACCAATCTTTTTGAATAAAGGGAGTCCTAGGGCGTACCTCATAGTCCCAAATTGTAATATCTCTCAAATAGTGGCTATTGATCCATTGGACCCATGAGAATCACCTGTGTGAGTTTGCCAAATCGTCTGGATAGCAGGCATTATTCCATTCCTTGATGTTCATAAGACCCAAGCCACCTTCGGTTGAGGCGTGCAAATGATATCCCAAGAAACTCTTGGTGGTTTCTCCCCATAAGAATTGAATACAAGCGGACCTTACCTTGTTGATAATAGTGGCGGGATAGGAAGTGCGGAACCAAAAGCTCTCAACCCTCGACGACCGACTGATTAGTTCCACACCAAAGATAAGAAAGTGTGGTGCCCCCATTTCTGAATGTAAGTCGAAATAGCACTCGTGATTGGGGCAAATTGAGCCACCGAGACTGAAATTGGGGAAAAAGGGATCCCCAGTATCGCATCGAAAGCTACCAATGGCGAAACCCACTCTGGTCAATATCAAGTCCCGAACTGTCGAATGCATTCCCGCTAAGTAGACAGAGGATTTAGCGGGGTTAAGAGTTAATCCTGAGGCAGCCTCCAACTCTTCCAGACAATCCATAAGAATCCCAATGAAGATATATCTCCTTTGGCAAAAGCATGAGGTCATCCGCGAATGCAAGATGAGTAATGCCCAATTTCTTACACTTTGGAAAATATGAGAAAGCTCTTGCCTCAGCCTTCATTTTAAGCAGCCTTGAGAGGTATTCCATACACAAGATAAAGAGAGTAGGGGACATAGGATCACCTTGTCTTAGGCCGCGCTTTCCTTTGAAGTATCCATGTAGCTCACCATTGATAGAAAGGGAGAAGGAGGTTGAGCTAACACATTCCATGATCCATCTTGTAAATGTGCAGGAATTTAAGACTTCTTAGTACCAATTCGAGGAAGCTCCAAGAGATCAGACGAATGCTTTACGAAGGTCCACCATAAGCATACATCTTGGTGAGACTCTGGCTCTATTAAATCCTCTCACAAGCTCTTGTGCCACATATACGTTGTCCATCATGTTTCTTCCTTTCACAAAAGCCCCTTGGGATTTGTCAATGAGAGAAGGAAGGATCAATGCCATTCTGTTAGCTAGAATCTTTGTGATGATATTATAGATCACATTAGTCAATCCGATGGGCACAAATCATTTACCTTGGGATCATGGTCAGTTTTTGGTAGCAGGGTAATGATGGTATAATTAACCTGCTTCAAAAGAACTCCAGTAGAGAAGAACTCTTGGACACATCTTACAACATCATGGCCCACATCTTTCCATCTATTCTTGAAGAAAGGCAATGATAACCATCCGGTCCAGTGCCTTGTCATTGCCTATATCGAGTGCTTCCCAAATCTCCTTTGGGGTGATGAAATGCAAAAGTCGTAATCTCTCTTCTTCACTCACTTTGGGCCATAGTTGAACACATCAGATCAAAGTTGGTAGTGGGTCGGAAGTACCTAATAGATCTTTGTAAAATTCAACAAGCAACTTCCGACTTCTTACGGTGATGTAGTGATAGTACCATTAGCTTTAACAAGAAAGTTAATGGAATTCGACATTACTCCTTTGATCAAACTATGAAAGTATTTGGAACATCTATCACTTCCAATCAAGTGCTTACATCTTGACTTACGCCTTATGAAGTGTCTTTCACTTCCGATGGAGTGTTTGCTCTAGCTCTTGAGGACTTAACCTTGGCTTTAAGCTCCTCATCAAAGGGATTTTCCATGTGTGCATTGATAGCCTCCTTGAACTCTATGTTTGCCCTTTTGCTCTTTGTTCGATACCTCCAAAGTCACTTATGTTCAAAGCCCTTAAAGGTTGCTTCAAGGCTTTCAATTTGGAGGCAAGGGCGAATTGAGCGAGACCATATTTCTTGTCTCCAACATGAAGTCATAATGTTCTCAAAGGCTGGGTGAGATAGCCACATATTCATGAACTTGAAAGGGCGTTTCCCAACATTATAGGATGCAATAATCGTGGCTATCACAGGACAGTGGTCCGAGACAGGCTCCATAGGCATGAAATTGGCCTTGCATTCTAAGGTCAAATCACTCCAATTTTGATTCATCAACACTCTATCAAGCTTAGACCAAATCGAACCATTCGTCCAAGTGTAGAAGGCAGGATGAAGGGCGTCTTCTAGTCCATGAGAATTCTGAAATCTCCAAGATCCCTAAGTGCATAAGGCGTGAGAGGAGGACCCCCACCTTATCATTAGGGTTGCGATGAAGTGTTGAAATCTCCCATAATCATCCAAGGCTTATTGATGCCAACGCCCAAGTGAGAAAGGTGATGCCAAAGCATCCTTCTATCCGAGATGCTATAAACAGGGTACACAAATGTGGCAAGGAAGGACACTTGTGTTATATTGCAACTTGCCTGGACATGGATATGCTGAGAGTCCATACCAAGCACTTCGCAACAAACCCTGGATGGATCCCAAAGTAATAGCATTCTACCGCCTCCAATGAATTCCAAATTTGAGCAAAACTTCCATGCTTTGAATCTTTGAGTAGAGAAAGACTGGCCCTTGGTTGAGATAGCTTAGTTTCCAATAGACAAATCATAGCCGCATCATGTCGCTTTTGTGATACTACACACTAGAGCTTGCGTGGCAGCCCTATCCCTTTGTCCGCAAAGACCACGGACATTCCAACAAAGTATTTTCATAAGGAAACAAAGGAGGTTTTATTAGCACCTCCGCGCTTTACGCCGCTTTCCCAGCGCTTTTGGCCCATTCTTTTGGACAAAACCTCTTGCCATCCATCATCTTTGTTGCTGGAAGCCATAACTTGTGTACCAAGCTATGTTCCCCACGTTCAAAGTTAACGTTACTTGACACTGGTCGAGCCTTTTCCGTAGCACCGTTGAATGTAACTTCATCCAATGAAGGTGGCGGGTTCATAGGCATCTCGTAATCAGAATGTTTTGACTCACCCTCATCCTAACATGTTGTGTAACGCCATTGTGAGAATTAGGCGGTGAGGACTTTGCTAGAGAATCCCGCAAACATGGTGGGCGAATGACCAAACCGGAGGACCGCGGCGTGTGATACTTCTCCCAAGCTTCCGGTGCGAGGTGTTGTGTGCACGGTTTCTTCAATGTCCATCAAGTTATCGGCATCTACGGGATGTTGAGAAGTTGGTGGACGGCGAGGAGGGTTGGTTCCACCCGCACTGTTGACCTTCAAATGAATAGAATCATCCCCGCTGTTAGGGGACCTCGATTGCATGTTATCGAGCTTCTTCAATGTTGACATCATCCTCGCCTTCCTACACTTCAAGTGGTTGTGTCCAAAAGCCGCACAATGATAGCAAAAGTCCGTAATTCTCATAGTTTACCCTTTGAGTATACTTTCTGTTATCGGGAGATTGACGACAAAATCCATTATCGCTCCTCGCTAACATCCACTTCCACTAGAACTCTTGCATAGTTCATTTTATACCTTTCCTTAGTATATAGATCATTGTAAAGAGGTTTTCCTACACGTGAAGCAATCTTACTAAGGCCCGTTGCACTCCAAATAGAAAGGGGAATGTCCGGGAAAGTGACCCAAATAGGAATGTCCATAAACAAATCATCCGTTATAAGAACTCCTTTATTGATAGCCTTGAGCATCATGGTTTTCCCGTAGACCATATAAGGGCCTCCGTGAAGTACATTAGTGCGCTCTTCCTCCGTCATGAATTTGAACATCGCCCACCTTTGCCATATGGTATAATACGGCATTTAACTCCCCATCCTTTCACAATCGTATTCACGCTTCTCTTCCCGGGAAAGGACCCGTGAAGCAACATATTAGGCAATAGCCCCAAGTTTCTATGAAAGGAACTTCATCCTCAGCATCTATATTTACTTCCTCCCCTTGTTGTTCAATAAATTGTAACTTCATACCTTTTGCCTCAATCCTAGTTCCCGCAAAGACTCCAGCATAAGTCTTTTTAGGAGGGAAGGGACCTTTGCCATGGTTTGGGGGAAGATTGTTGTGAGTTGTGGCCGTGGTAGGGAAATGATGTGGTTTAGAATGTTCATTAGTGTGTAAATCATTGGGAGGTATATCCGGAGGTATAGGCAGAGGGGAAGGGTAGAAGGAGTGAGCTTGGGCATGATAGAAGAGATGATTTGCGTGCCATTTGGGAGGGTAGGGAATTTGTGTTGGTTTTCAGAAGGAATAGAAGGAAGAGGAGATAGAAGGGGTGTGGTGTTGTGAAATTCAGGAAGTAGTGAAGTGGTATTAGATGAGAGAGGGGGGAAGTTTAGGACTCTACTCGAATCAGGAAGTGTTAAAGGCGAAAGGAGTGTTGTGATTCTTGAGATTGGCTCCACTTAGCAAACTAGCTAAAGTAGGGAAGGCTTCATTGGTGACACTTAAAGAAATCAGGGTTGTTGACTTGAATCACGAGAAGGCACTTTGAATGCCGTCTCATTCAATGTCAATTTCGCTCTTGCATCATTGATGGTTATGGAGTTCCTAGGCTCTCGACATAGAAATAGCTTTGTTTCTCACAATTGACTTGGCTCTTCGTGTAACGTGAGTAGTCAATGCCCCTAGATTGTCCCTCGATTCGTCTTGGAACCAAGACCATCATAAAGTACCGAGTTATTAGAGAGTCATTGATACCCGCCACATTCAATGCCGACCCTTCCGGCTCGTGGAGTTCCTAGGCCTCGACAAAGAAATAGCTTTGTTTCTCACAATTGACTTGGCTCTTCGTAACGTGAGTAGTCAATGCCCCTAGATTGTCCCCCTGATTCGTCTTGGAACTAATACCATCATAAAGAACCGGAGTAATGAGAGATTCGTTGGTACCCGCCTCATAAATGTGCGACGCCTCGGCACCCTCAATCAAAACGTTGGAACCCACCATTGACTTAGCTCCTTGTAAAACGGGGTAGTTAATGTCCCTAGGTTATCCCCGCCCGCCTTGGAAATCAGACCATCATTAAGGCCCAAGTTGGGAGTGTAAACTTGATACCCGGCGTTAAAGTTTGACGCCTCGCTCCTTCAATTGTGACGTTCAAACTCGGGGCTAGAAACCCTTCGTATTCCACATCTGATCTTGATCCTTGCATAAAGTGCATATTCCTAGTATCATTGTTATCCTCGTGACCCGCCTTAGCCTTCTGACCCAAGACCCGACCCGTAATTGGAGTAGTCCCATCGTTTCCCGGGGCATTGAAGTTTGCTCTCTTGACATCCGCGTTGAACTTCTTGGGGAAAGAAGTACCATCAATGCTTTCAACTGACTTCGAATCAAACAAGACATGATTACTCTTGGACCCATGAACCCCTGCACGACCCGCCAAGAACCTTTGACCCACGCCCTGACCCGGTTTAGACCCGAGAATGCCATCGTGTCTTGCTTCACCAATTGCAATGTCTGGCCCAGATTTCAACCCTTTTCCAAAGAAACCCGAGAGAATTTCGTGTAGTGTCGGGTACTAATCTTTGGAGTGACTGTCTAGTTCTTCCGAAATGAACCCTTTACCAACAAATTGGCCCGTGGAATGATCGACCACCATAGTAGCATTAGGGGCGTCAATGGTCCTGCCGGAAGTTTTGCCTTCAAACTCACTAATATCCAAGCTTTCAATTTCGATATTTTTGCCCCATTCATGTATCCTTTGTAGCATAGAATCATCTACTACATTTTCTAAAGGAAAGCGCGAGTCTGGAGTAACATGTCACGACCCGATTCCGGGCCCGTGACTGGTGCCTTACCCCGAGCACCCTAGTGATACAACATCAGAGTAATCAGCGGAACATAAAACGATACAAGACATATTATGAAATATGAAACAATAATCTGAGAAAAACTTGCCTTTCGGCATATATATAAATGACAACTTTTTCAACATGAACAGTTTAATCCTTTTACAAACCACGCCACAACAAGATTACTGCACTTCTAAGAATGATATGACAACAATGGCGGACAGGCCCCGCCAAACCCCGAATGCAAACACTTACTACGACAGGACTATACCATCGATAAGCCTCCGAGAAACGGAGCTTCCCAAACGTCAAACCGTGACCACGAGAGCTAGGATCAACGATCGTGTACCTCAACTGCGGCATGAACGCAGCCCCGGGCGAGGTCAAGATAACAGTGCAAGTATGTGAAACAAAAAAATATCGTAAATGAAATCATAATGATATAAAGCAGAGACATGTATGTTAAGCAAACTACGATTCACAACAAATAAGCGATCATGTCAAGTCGTGACTCACGCCTCAAAGTTATCACAATAAAACCGTGACGGCAAGCACGAAGGCATAGCCGACTACTAAGACCCACAGCACTAAAATACCACAGTGTATCCCGAGGTCTTTCTAGACCGCACCATGATCGGCGGCCACTCGCCCGCAATATCAATGTGCGTGTCTATCCCTGGAACTCTCGCAGCTCTGCATAGGTCACACACGGACCCGCATGAGGTATTCCTCGAATCATGGTCCTGCATCACCGAGGTATACCCCGCGTCGGCGGTAACCCTCGGTATCCGCCTAGGCTCCCGCAACCCGCATAGTCTCAAAAGACCGCATAGTCTCAGCGGACCGCATGTGGAATCCCCGCGTCGGGCTAAACACCCGAATGATCAATCCCGAGCTACCGCACTCGCGTAGTCACGAGGACCGCATAGCCGTAAAGACCGCATCGGGTGGCAAGCCCTCGGTATAATAAGTCAAAGGGTATGTGATACAATAATAGTACAACGGGCTTAACGCTTAACAACGTAAGCACAACAAGAATGACCCCTTACATCACGATCACACAAGATACTAACACACGTAGCATCCTAACATTTTCACTTATCACATCAACAAGAAAGTATTTACAAGGCTATCTCAAACCAACACAATCAAGTTATTCACACAAGGTACTTTAAGCTAACAAGTTCGTATCTTCCCTAAAGTACTTCATACATTAAATCTTTTAAAAGATCCGTTGCTTTCACATAAGTCACCCAATACGTAGTATAAAATAGAGTGACTATCTTTTAAATAAACCAAAACACTTACCTTTGTAAAATCAAGTAACAACATTATTTTCCAAACGCCCAAGTTTGCCTAATTTCAAATGTTCACGTTTCTTATTCTAGAAAGGTTTCGTAGTTCATAGTCTTATTCATTTAAGAATATAATTCTCTTTTAAACAATCAGAAACATAAGTCTTATATGTGAGTAGGATATTCTTGTTTATAACAATCTTATTACAAAGTAGTGATCTAGGAAATATCATTTTGTCTCATCTTAGCTTCTATGCGGATGGAAGTTTCTCTTGGTTTTAATAATACTTAATTAGTCAAAACATTTCCTTTCATTAATGCCGCATGGTTTGTCGATACACATTCGATTTCAAATCAAGAAACATTCTTAAGCCGTTATACCTAACTTCTCATAAAGCTAGTATAACTCTTAAGTTTTTCAAAAACCAAGTATTACTTCTTCTTTCAAAATGATTCAAAAATCTTTTGAAATACTTCAAGTTCTTTATTAACACATAACAAGCCAGTTATAGTTCAAATAAGTTACCTTTTAAAGACCACAAGTATTTTCTTACCAACATAAAGCTGTTATAACTAACTTCCCATAAAGTCGTTATAACACTTTATGTTTTAAATCAATCAAATACGTTTAGCACATGTACGTCTAACGTACTACATAGTTCACACATATCATCTTTGGAAGAGATAGGAAGAGGTTCACATACCTCGCGGCGAGTATCGACTAATAGCAAAACGCCCAAGTACTTCCAACCGCCGGCTACTCCTAAGCCAAGTAGAACGCGCCACACGTAGTACTTCAACCTATAAGGCCACGCGCGCTTATTAACATCAAGATCTTATCGTAGAACATTCTACGTAAAATTCGCAAAGACCTCCCCGCAATGACAGCGTAAATCTCCTCCTCTAACGGGCCGCTACCAAGCCAACCGGGGTTATACATCTAACCCGAACGGTACAATTCTACTCCACAAGATTACTACACAAGTCTCATCGAATACTGATTCGATTCGATTCTTGAGCTTAAGTCAAAAGACATTGCCAACTAACCACGTTCATTCTATATATAGTATACTTCAACTATATATTCTAACAACATGTAATTTCCAATTACAATAGAGGACAAGATATTTACCTAGATAAGCCCATAATTATCCGAGTTTAATGTCGATCCTTAGCAAAGTTTCGCTCCTACTCCGGGTGCTCCAACCCGCTCCAAACAACCCTTAGAAGTTCTAACCAACTTCTACATAGTACTCCAACTAACTATGGAGGTTTTCCTTAGGGTTTCGGTTTTGTGGCTAAAGGAAGTATAATCGTATTTTCTGGGCTTTTGTATAAGTGTAACCTTGGGAATACTACAAGGTATTTGGACATTATAACAATACTAGAGAGTATTTCTATACCACAACAAGGGTATTATACGAAACAACTAGGCTAGGGGTACCCCACGCCAAGGCACCACAAAGGGAGGGAGGCTCTCGCCACAAGGCCACTCAAAGGGGGAGGGGGGTGTTGGACGAACACAACACAAGAGGAGGGAGGGATTTTAGGCTTGGAAGGTTTCATTTGTGGATGAAGAGTTCATCAACATAAGGGGGGTATTTATAGCAAAACCAAAGGCCAACCAATGGCCAAGATCTAGCCAAGTGCAAGGCAAGTGTAAGGCCAAGATCAAGCCAAGTGCACCCTAACCCCTACTCCACAAAACATGGCACAAAACAAGCCACAAAACAAGGCCAAAACAAGGCACAAAACCATGAACCAATCGCCAAGGCCAAGCCTCCTCTTATCACCCAACGAGGGTGACAAGTGCCACCCTCCCGTTGGTCCAAAATGTTTCGCCTCTCGGAAAAATCCGCAAAATTAAAAATGACATAGCGGAAATTCCCTACGAAAGGTGGAAAACGCTTTACTAAAAACGACTCTAATCGGGTGTTGTGTACAAAAATAATTCGCCAAGCCTATTCTCAAGTTCGAATTTCCTACGCACGCCCCTCGCATACTCTGGAAATACGGTATAACATTCTCCTCCTTAGAAACATTCGTCCGAATGTTCCTTCTAAGTCTCAAAACAAACGCGCCAAAGATAGTCTTCACTACTATACTTACGAGAATCAATCCCGCCACACCGCCACGAAACAACTTGCGCAAAAATGCTTACATACAAGTCCACGAGGAAACACTCTAATCATCACGACAAAACACTTCTCACCGGGTCTAAAATATACTTCCTTCGACCTTCTCTTTACAAAAGAAATGATCACATCTATGCTGCGCCATACATGCTCGCTTCTCTCTTTACTCGTCGTAGATACCGCTTTGTCACTTTGCTCGAGGCATTAACCTTCTCAGCGACCCAACAAATGGTACCACTTTTGTCACTTTGTCGTGAGCCTTGCTCGACGACCAACAAATGGTACCGCCGCTGCGATCCCCGAGGATGTCGACACTCGAACTCTTACCACATTCTCGACATCGCCGGTTCCAAAACTGGGGTTACTATCTCTAACGTGGTCATCATTAACTGGGAACACTCTGGATGGATTAATGATACTTTCACGAAAATAACAATACGAAAGACCGGACGAACTGCCACCTAAGTCGGAAGGCAAATGATAACATGAAGGCAACCTCGCCTATTCTTCACATCAACTCAAAAAGCCCAAAGTAACTCGGGCTAAGTTTCTGTTTTCCAAAACTCGTCACACCCTAACCGGTGGTACTTTCAAGAAGACCGACCGTCAACCTGAACTCTAAGCGTCGTCGCCGATTATCCGTACGATTCCTCTGAGCTGCCAGAACTTCTTCTAGACAAGCTTTTCACTACCCATAGTCTGTTGGAACAAGCCTGAACCAATCGTTCAACGCGCCAACATCGAACCAATCGATCGCAACTTTACACTTCCGCCTACAAGGCTTCAAAATGTGACATCCGAACACGAAATGGTAGCTTAAACACTACCTCCACAGAGACAACAATCCCACAACTATCCTCGAAATCCAAACATCGCCCGAGGCGAATGCGATTCTCGAGACTCACCGAGTTCTTAACACATGCTTGGTAAAACTTCCAGAACAAAATAGCGTAAACTGGCTCCACTGTCATAAGGTGAAGGTAGGCACCGTGCAGCCTTACAACCTTTCGGATAACTCAACACAACGAGTAAACGGTCCCGATCAAGAACACGATGGGCTGCCCCATCGCCCGACCATCGGTCGAACGCATCCACGAACTCGTCTGTTTGGTTAACTAAACTTGGGCCTAACACCCTCACAACCCTAACACAAGGCGGGACCACCAAAACCTGACCCCACCGCCATACATGCCGCGGGTTGACCCGCAATTGTGGCCTCAACCCGACCCGGCAACGCGCACAATACTAGCTCCCCGATCCGAAACAATCTCACCAATCACGTTTCGAAAACCTAGCGGTCTTCTTAGCTCAACTACCCCCTTTCATTTCACACTACTTAGGGACCTATCCCAAACATAGCTCACGTGCACTATGCACTCCGATAAGGATCAACATAACACTACACCTTTACTCGAGATGGCCTTACCTCTAAGGTCTCTACGTATAAAACTCTAAGGCTCACACCTTCTCTATCCCCCAAATCTTACTTGGTTAACTAACCAAGATTTCTAATCACAATATTAACATACTGCTATCAAAACATAGCACTTATGATATACCCTTCTTATTACACATACTGAACTCTAGAGGGTTAGAGATATATCTATATCTACTGCTTCACTCCCCTTAGTCGTTCTAATCAAACCTGCCCCGTAGGGCGCATAGCTGAGGGAGATGACACACTACCCACCGATCCTGAAGGCTAAGTCCTCCTACAAGGACACTTTTCGACACCAGACCCTGACGGTCATAGGTACAACAAGTACCAACAAAAAAAAAACGACATTCCCCGGGACGACGCGTGCATCGCTGTGAACGGAAGTCACGGAGTTCGACTAACTCCTGCATACCGAACGTCACGAACTCCGTGGAAGACCACTCGCATCGCGAGGTGCATAATCTAATCACTTGCGAGGCGACTCGCCTAAAGTTACCAAAGGACTCGCCGCTCGCCTCTTCTCGCCCTTGTTAACCCGTCGATCTCTATGTTTCTACCGATGTGCATAAGCCCGCATACGTGCCATGCTCGCCTAATCAAGAACTTACTTGCACAACCTTCTCGTTGATATTCATCAAGACTCGCGATACATCGGTATACTCTCCGTAGCCAAATCCATAGCTAGTAATAGGTCGCCTCTTTGCAATCCATATTCTCTGCTCTGGTCGCGAACCGGCGTTCAAATATCATGGCCGCAGTAGGAACCGCCGCCGTGCTAAACTTTATCAGGCTAGTGACGTCGCAGAATCCTCGAATGAAGCATTACCTAGGTAATGATTGGGCTGTGCCACGTAACCCTCTCGAACTCTACTCAGCCTCCTCGCCGCCTTGCCCTCCCGGGCGGGTTTGCCTACGCGAGGCATAACGATAAGTGGAAAGAAATACGCCGAGGGTCTAACTTACAACACGACTCTAAGGCACAATCTCGAGTGAGAAGAATAGAAACCAATCCTAAATATCCTATAGCCTCGATTATTGATGTGGTGCACAACACACCGATAATCAAGACTCTATCGATACGGCTCGTAGACACTTTCCGAGGATTAATCGCTCGATACCACTTTTGTCACGACCCGATTCCGCCCGTGGATCGTGCCTTACCCCGCACCCTAGTGATACAACATCGAGTAATCAGAACATAAACGATACAAGACATATTATGAAATATGAAACAATAACTGAGAAAACTTGCCTTTTCGATATATATAAATGACAACTTTTTCAACATGAGCAGTTTAATCCTTTTACAAACCCCGCCACAACAAGATTACAGCACTTAAGAATGATATGACAACAATGGCGGGACGAGGCCCCGCCAAACCCCGAATGCAAACACTTACTACGACAGGGACTATACCATCGATAAGCCTCCGAGAAACGGAGCTTCCCAAACGCCAAATCGTGACCACGAGAGCTAGGATCAACGATCGTGTACCTCAACTGCGGCATGAACGCAGCCCCAAGGAGGTCGATAACAGTGCAGAGTATGTGAAACAAAAAATATCATAAATGAAATCATAATACTTATAAAGCAGAGACATGTATGATAAGCAAACTACGCTCACAACAAATAAGCGAATATGTCAAGTCGTGACTCACGCCTCAAAGTTATCACAATAAAACCGTGACGGCAAGTGCGAATGGCATAGCCGACTACTAAGACCCACGCACTAAAATACCACAAGTCAGATCCCGAGGTCTTTCTAAACCGCACCACATGATCGAAGCTGGCCACTCGCCCGCAATATCAATGTGCGTGTTTATCCCTGGAACTCTCGCAGCTCCGCATAGGTCACACACGGACCCGCATGAGGTATTCCTCGAATCATGGTCCTGCATCACCGAGGTATACCCCGCGTCGGGCGCGCTAACCTCGGTATCCGCCTAGGCTCCCGCAACCCGCATAGTCTCAAAAGACCGCATAGTCTCAACAGACCGCATAGGAATCCCCGCGTCGGGCTAAACACCGGAATGATCAATCCCGAGCTACCGCGCTGCGTAGTCACGAGGACCGCATAGCCGTAAAGACCGCGTCAAGGGTGGCAAGCCCTCGGTATAATAAGTCAAAGGGTATGTGATACAATAATAGTACACGGGCTTAACGTTTAACAACGTAAGCACAACAAGAATGACCCCCTTACATCACGATCACACAAGATACTAACACACGTAGCATCCTAACATTTTCACTTATCACATCAACAAGAAAGTATTTACAAGGCTATCTCAAACCAACACAATCAAGTTATTCACACAAGGTACTTTAAGCTAACAAGTTCGGGTATCTTCCCCTAAAGTACTTCATACATTAAATCTTTTAAAAGATCCGTTGCTTTCACATAAGTCACCCAATACCCGTAGTATAAAATAGAGTGACTGTCTTTTTAAATAAACCAAAACACTTACCTTTGTAAAATCAAGTAACAACATTATTTTCCAAACGTCCAAGTTTGCCTAATTTCAAATGTTCACGTTTCTTATTCTAGAAAGGTTTCGTAGTTCATAGTCTTATTCATTTAAGAATATAATTCTCTTTTAAACAATCTGAGAAACATAAGTCTTATATGTGAGTAGGATATTCTTGTTTATAACAATCTTATTACAGCAGCCGTGATCTAGGAAATATCATTTTGTCTCATCTTAGCTTCTATGCAGATGGAAGTTTCTACTAGTTTTAATAATACTTAATTAGTCAAAACATTTCCTTTCATTAATGCTGCAGTGGTTTGTCGATACACATTCTGATTTCCGAAATCAGTAAAACATTCTTAAGCCGTTATACCTAACTTCTCATAAAGCTAGTATAACTCTTAAGTTTTTCAAAAACCAAGTATTACTTCTTCTTTCAAAATGATTCAAAAATCTTTTGAAATACTTCAAGTTCTTTATTAACACATAACAAGCCAGTTATAGTTCAAATAAGTTACCTTTTAAAGACCACAAGTATTTTCTTACCAACATAAAGCTGTTATAACCAACTTCCCATAAAGTCGTTATAACACTTTATGTTTTAAATCAATCAAATACGTTTAGCATACGTATCGCCTAACGTGCTACATAGTTCACACATATCATGCTAGAAGAGATAGGAAGAGGTTCACATACCGCGACGAGTATCGACTAATAGCAAAACGCCCAAGTACTTCCAACCGCTACTCCTTAAGCCAAGTAACGCGCCACACGTAGTACTTCAACCTATAAGGCCACAGCGCGCTATTAACATCAAGATCTTATCGTAGAACATTCTACGTAAAATTCGCAAGACTTCCCGCAACAGAAATCTCCTCCTCTAACGGGCCGCTACCAAGCCAACCGGGGTTATACATCTAACCCGAACGGTACAATTCTACTCCACAAGATTACTACACAAGTCTCATCTGAATACGATTCGATTCTTGTGCTTAAGTCAAAAGACATTGCCAACTAACCACGTTCGATTCTATATATAGTATACTTCAACTATATATTCTAACAACATGTAATTTCCAATTACAATAGAGGACAAGATATTTACCTCGATAAGCCCATAATTATCCGAGTTTAATGTCGATCCTTAGCAAAGTTTCGCTCCTACTCCGGGTGCTCCAACCCGCTCCAAACAACCCTTAGAAGTTCTAACCAACTTCTACATAGTACTCCAACTAACTATGGAGGTTTTCCGTAGGGGTTCGGGTTTTGTGGCTCAAGGAAGTAGCATCGTATTTTACGGCTTTTGTATAAGTGTAACCTTGGGAATACTACAAGGTATTTGGACATTATAACAATACTAGGAGAGTATTTCTATACCACAACAAGGGTATTATACGAAACAACTAGGCTAGTGGGTACCCACGCCAAGGCACCACAAAGGGAGGAGGCTCTCGCCACAAGGCCACTCAAAGGGGAGGGCGTGTTGGACGAACACAACACAAGAGGAGGGAGGGATTTTAGGCTTGGAAGGTTTCATTTGTGGATGAAGAGTTCATCAACATAAGGGGGGTATTTATAGCAAAACCAAAGGCCAACCAATGGCCAAGATCTAGCCAAGTGCAAGGCAAGTGTAAGGCCAAGATCAAGCCAAGTGCACCCTAACCCCTACTCCACAAAACATGGCACAAAACAAGCCACAAAACAAGGCCAAAACAAGGCACAAAACCATGAACCAATCGGCCAAGGCCAAGCCTCCTCTTTATCAGTCGACGAGGGTGACAAGTGTCACCCTCCCGTTGGTCCAAAAATGTTTCGTCTCTCGGAAAAATCCGCAAAAATTAAAAATGACATAGCCGGAAATTCCCCTACGAAAGCTGTGAAAACGTTTCGCCGAAAAACGACTCTAATCGGGTGTTGTGTACAAAAATAATTCGGCCAAGCCTATTCTCAAGTTCGAAATTTCCTACGTACGTCCCTGCGTACATACTCTGTAAATACGGGGTATAACATAACATGAACCAACACAGAAGGGTCCGAGATTGCCGGAATAAGATTTTCCTCGGCCATTGTTGGACTACTGCCATTCTTTTTTTTCTTCTTTGTTCTAGCTTTAGCCGAACTGCCTGAACCTCCTGAATCATTGCTAGAACGTGTGTAACGTTTAGACTTTTTCATATTGTGGACAATAACAATCAAACCATAATGAGTCAAACGAAAAAACTAAGGGGGGGGGGGGGGGGGGAAGAAGAGGAAGAAACCTAAGGAGCAACTAAGGGAAACGTTGAGAGCGTTTTCTTAGTGAGAGAAACTTCTCTCTAACTCCTAATAGGTATGTGATTCTTCCTATAAAGTATAGAATACTTGATTTTTAGACTTGGAGATTTGTGATAATTCTTAATGATACATGATATAATAGTGTCTTGATTTTCTAAAGTAATAGTTATTCTATTTATTACATTGAGAGTCAAATGATGATTTAATTTGTATAAAGTTACTCATGATACTCTATTCGTGCGGATATGACTATATGATTTCACCGAGTCCCGGGCCAGGTATGTATAAATATATGATGATTTCACCGAGTCCCAGAATGGGTCAGGTACTATATAAGTGGACATACATCCACGATTTGTGGACATGTTTCCACTGTTTATGGACAGGTATCCATATATATGACTTTATTCACCGAGTCCCATAATGGGTCGGGTACGGTATATGATACGATTTCACCGGACCCTCACTAGGGGCCGGGTACAGTATGTATATGTATATGACTTCATTCACCGAGTCCCATAGCGGGCCGGGTCGGTATGTATATGTACATGACGATTCTATGGACATGCATCCATGATTTTGATATGACTCCCATTTTATAAGGCACAATTGACTCTCATTTGTATATGCCACAGTTGAAATGGTAATTTGATTATTATACTTGTCTCATGATATCTTTTGGCCAGTTATGATCTTTCTTACAGTAATTCATATTTTACATCTCAGTACATTATTTCGTACTGACCCCCTTTTCTCGGGGGGCTGCGTTTCATGTCCGCAGATACAGGTACTCAGTTTGGTGATCCTCCAGTATAGGATTTCCTGTTCAGCTATTTGGAGAGCTCCATTGATCCGGAGCTTAGTCGTTTTGGTATAGAGCCTTATTTTGAATTATACATACTTAGGGGCACGACGGGGCCTTGTCCCGTCATATTCCATTATCGTACACTTAGAAGTTTGTATGCAGTTGTGGGTGGTAGATGTGCTTTTGTATATGTATACGGCTGTGAGCAGTTTTGGATATCTCTATGTACATTGGCGGCCTCGTTGGCTGACCTATTTTGTTATATGAATTAGATATGACTCCTTGGGAGACAGGTTTATTTCCGATGTTTATATTATCCTTGATATCCGTGTGATTATATGTGATAGGTGGGTATAAAGGTGCCCAGGTAGGGAACCGGGTCGCGGCCCGTCGGGTCGGGTCGTGACAAACACACAACCTAATCCAACACCTGAAGCATCACAATAGATAACATAATCATCTGACCCCTCAGGAAGAGTTAGAACTGGAGCCGTAGTCAACTTGTCTTTCAACAACTGGAAGCTTTGCTCACAAGCATCCGTCCATTGGAACTTAGCTGCCTTCTGAGTTAGCCTTGTTATAGGCACTGAAATCGAGGCAAACTTTTCTACAAACCTCCTGTAATATCCTGCTAACCCTAAAATCGCACTCGCAGAGTGTCGTGAGTTCGCCAAGTATTAACCGCCTCAATCTTCTGTGTATCCACCCGAATACCATCAGCTCCGATAATATGCCCCAAGAATGCTAATGAAGTCAACCAAAATTCACACTTAGAAAACTTGGCATACAACCTCTGATGCTGGAGCACCCTAAGTACCATCCTCAAATGGTCTGCATGCTCCTCTTCTGAACGCGAATAAACCAGGATATCATCAATGAATACAATAACAAACTTATCCAGGAATGGCTTGAACACCCGGTTCATCAAATCCATAAATACTGCTGGAGCATTGGTCATCCCAAAAGACATCACTCTAAACTCATAATGTTTGTATCGGGTCCTGAATGCTGTCTTTGGAATATCTGCCTCCCTTACCCGCACCTGATGATAACCTGACAACAGGTCTATCTTGAAAAAACACTTAGCACCCTACAACTAGTCAAATAAATCATCAATCCTGGAGAGGGGATACCTGTTATTTATGGTTACCTTATTCAGTTGCCTATAATCAATACACATCCGCAGTGATCCATCTTTCTTTCTCACAAATAATACCGGCGCTCCCCAAGGTGATGTACTAGACCTAATGAAGCCTTTTTCCAACAAGTCCCTCAGCTGCTCCTTTAACTCCTTCAGCTCTGCAGGTGTCATTCTATAAGGAGTAATAAATATAGGCTGGGTACCTGGAAGTACATCAATAGTGAACTATATCTCCCGCTTTGGAGGGAGACTTGGAAGATCATCTGGGAATACGTCTGAAAATTCACTAACTACCGGAACTGACTGAAGAGCCGGTACATCTGCTTCTGTATCATGCACCCGAACTAAATGATAAATGCAACCCTTTCTGACCATCTTTCTTGCCTTAAGGTATGAAATAAACTTACCCCTCGGCGATGCTGTATTTCCTCTCAATTCTATAACTGGTTCGCCTAGGAACCGAAATCGAACCATCTTCTCTCTACAATCAACGTTAGCATAACAAGAAGCCAACCAATCCATACCCATAATAACATTAAACTCCTTCATGTCTAACTCTATCAAGTCTGCTATGGTATGATGACTACATACCACCACCGAACAATTTCTATACACCCGCTTAGCTATGACCGAATCTCCTACTGGTGTAGCTACCTCAAATGATTCTATCGACTCAGGTTCTATTCCGATACTACTAGCAACAAAGGGGGATATATATGATATGGTGGAGCCGGGATCTATCAATGTATATACGTCCTGGAAAAAG
Source organism: Przewalskia tangutica (assembly GCA_029844215.1). NCBI lineage: Eukaryota > Viridiplantae > Streptophyta > Magnoliopsida > Solanales > Solanaceae > Przewalskia > Przewalskia tangutica. The sequence goes on from CM056724.1 coordinate 54,300,826, forward strand.
ATCGATAATATACCTATAACCACATCTGGTGACGCCTCCTGATCATTCCTACTAGCAAAAGCATATATGCGGTGCGAGGGACTGCTAGAACTAGAAAATCCACCACGAACTCTACTACGACCTGCTGGCATATGAACACCCTGCCCTGCGGGGCGCATAGCTATAGAAGAAGATAAACCAACAACTGATCCAGTAGGCCGAGACATACCACCTGTACCACTTACATAAGGACATTACGTCATCATATGGCCTTGATGGCTGCAGGAAAAACAAGCACCAGTAGTAAGACGACATTCCCCAGGATGGAACCTACCACACCGAAAACACCGAGGAAAATGTGGCCTCGACTGACTAGAACCCATGTTCATCTGTGAAAATGAAGCCCTGGAGCTCTGGCCAACTCCTGAATACCCTGTACGGTCAAATCTCCTCCCTGTAGACTGTGGAGGTGCACTCTGTGCTGGCTGGGAAGAATATCTGACATGCTGTTGAGTCTGCCCGCCTCGAGACTCACCCGAATACCCAGCCGACCTGGCCCTCTTATATTGGCCTCTATCGTGATCCCTGTCCGACTGACGTCCCCTATATCTGTCTTCTACCCCCTGTGCATATGCCTGTATCCGGGCAATATCCATACCTGGCTGAAGAGCCACCGTCATACAACCGTCAATCAAATAGCGGTCTAGTCCCATTACATATCGATGCACTCTATCTACCACAATGGTAGGCGCATACCTAGCCAATGAATCAAATTCGATACTATACTCCCGAATGCTCCGGCCACCCTGCCTCAACTGTAAGAATCTATCGACTCTAGCTCTCCTCATCTCTGGAGGCAGGAAGTGACCAAGGAAAGCCTCTGTAAACTCATCCCATACCGTCGGAGGAGCACCCTCACCTCTAGATAACTCCAAAAACTCATACCAATTAATCGCTACATCCCGCATCCGATATGAAGTGTTACACCCCGTAATTCAGGTCATGCTTATGAGAACGTACGAAAGGAATTAAGACTTAAATTTTAGAAAGATAGGTTGACAGAATGTTTCGGATGGGTTTTAGTCAACTTTGAGGCGGTTTATGTCCAGTTGTATTAGGAGTTCCTAGGTGTTTCAAGGCCTAGTATGTAGTTCGTTGAGTCTAGTTCCCAACGCAACAAAGCGTTCGTCGATAGGACATCGAAGTAGAAAGTTATGGAAGTTACAAGTTCAGGCGATCAAGGTAAAAGTATTTTCGGGGGCCACAGCTTGCGACGCCGAATATATCAAAGTTCTTCTGCTTGCAGTAGCCGCGCCGAATCTGGGTCGCACTAAGTACAAGTTCTCGGAGGTTTCAGCGCCGCGGCACCGGCTGCAGGGTCGCGGCGCCGAGGCGGGTTTTTGCGAAATCTGGGGGAAAAATCAGAAGATATTTTTTAAAAAAAGGCCATGGGAGGGTGACAAGTGTCCCTCCCATCTGATTATGGGGAAGTCCTATTTATTGACCAAGTCTTGAAGACTTGGTCATTCTTCAAAAAACCCCTTCTCTCTAAATATTTCCTCTTCCTTCTCTCTAAATATTCCTCTCCATTCTCTCTAAAAATTCAAGGAGAAACCAAGGCCTAGAGAAATTTCGGAAAGGTGGCAAGAAGGAAACATGTTGACAAGCTTGTAGGAGGTTTGTGGAGGTGATTGTGGAAAGAAGACAAGTGAAATTTGTTGGACTAATTTGGGTAAACTCTAAGGTAACAATCATTCTCCCTTTTTAAGTAAATTGTGTTGCATGTGTGGAAGAAAGGACTTGTAGTTGTCAATATTGCTTTTAGATATATTGCATGTAGGAAGAACGATTTGGATTTTAAAGGATTGGATAAGGATGATATGTGAGCATGTTATAGCCAAGATACTACCTTAGACTTATTGGATTATTTACTTTGTATTGTGGGGCTTTACACGTCCAAGTTAGGCGTGTAATCCCCTTGTATTGCTGAATTGTTGGGCCTTAAATGTGGCGTTTAGTAGTTGATATCGGACCTTGAAAAGGTGGAAAAGTATGTAGAAACAAAGGAAGTGCTGTCCAATTTTCCGTAGAATAAGGAACTTTTCAATTAGAATGTTCTACGTTGAAGCTAGAAGCTAATGGACGTATTATGGTCATTATTGGTTGACATACTATGTGCGGTATATTGGACTTGCGAGTGGATTGACCCGAAGAGGTATGTGGAACTTTCCTATCTCTTGAGCATGAATAGTTGTACTTATATAGTACGGTAGACGTACAATACTTTGATATCCTTTACTTGTTTAAGAATGGCCAAGTTGGGTGAGTTAGGGAATTAACCCACTTCTTTAAAAGTATTAAGGATGTCTTAAGTTTTCAAAGTTAAGGGGCTTGAAGTGTTTTAAGTATATGATACTTGTTTCGTTTTAAAAAGTATAAGTCCCTTGGATATAGGAAAATGTAATTGACTAAGGTATAAGGTTAATATAACGACTTTATGGGAAGTTGGTTATATTAGCTTTATGGAAAGTTAAAATGAGAGATTTACTCTAAGTAAGATAAGTAAGGACAAATGACTTGATTTATGAAAGACAAATTGGTTTTAAGGCATCAATTGCCTAAAGTTTTCAAAAAAAAAGGAGTCACTTGATTTAGAAGCCAAATTATATTTCTAAAAGGTATTGTGATTTATCTTGAAAAGTAGTTGTGACTTGATGCTATGGTTATTAGTATCTTGGAAGTTTTATATGAAAATGAGTCATTTTTAAAAGAGTAGAAGTATGTAGTACTTTGGGTTAAATTCCCGGATTCTTTTTATTAAGACATGTTAGTGCCTTAAGTAAACTAAAATGAAAGTGTATATGAACAAGACCAATAAGAAGTTAGGGGATTTCTTAACTTGCTTATATATTGTATGATAAGCCGGTAGTGCTTATGTTATGTATGATAGCCGGTTTGTGCTAGTGGTATATTATTCATTACGGGGTCATTCCCCGGGTTTGTGGCATTTTCATATTCCGTGGATTTGCTACCCATGATGCGAGGAATACCTCATGCGGCTCTGTAAGGGCTTATGCGGGTGAAATAGTCCCATGCGGGGCGGACCAGTCCTATGCGAGGAATACCTCATGCGGGTCTACACGACCTATGCGGGCGGATACAGTCTATGCGAGGAATACCTCATGTGGGTCCACACGACCCTTGCGGGTGAAATAGTCCTAGGAGTAGGATTGCTTAATGATACTGCGGGCGGGTGGCACTGCTTTGATCGTGAGCCTTCTATTTTTATGTAGTAAGTATACTCTTATTTACTCTCATTGTTAGTAAGGCACAGTGTACTGTAATTTGATTATCATACATGTCTCCGGCTTTGTTTTAGGCTTATGATGTAATTACAGTATTTTCTAGTTGTACGTACTTAGTACATATTGTGTACTGACCCCCTTCCTCGGGGGCTGCGTTCATGCCGCAGGTATGGGTAAGCAGGTGGTGGATCCTCATTCTTAGGATCACTGATCAGGTGTCAGAAGCTCCATTTCTCCGGAGGCTTGTCTTTTTGGTACAGTTTTCCCTGATGTTGTAGATATTATGTACATTCAGGAGTATGGCGGGGCCCTGTCCCGCCACTGTTGTTATTCCTAGAGGTGTAGTCACATTTGTGGTTTGGGCTGTAAGAACAAAGTTGTACTGTTTTACTTTTGGTTATGTATATTTTATAGAAGGCGGCCTTATCGGCTAGCCTGTGATGTTTATTGTCTAAACATGTTTATGTGTTGTGTATGTTCCGCTGCTATTCTATGATGTATACCTGAGAGGGGTGCTCAGGTAGGGCACCAGTCGCGGCCCGGGGTCGGGTCGTGACAAAAGTGGTATCAGAGCAGTTAGTCCTCGGAAAGTATCTACAGACCGTGTCTAGTAGAGTCTTGACTATCGGTGTGTTGTGCACCACATCTATAATCAGGAGGCTACATGATATTTAGGATTGGTTTCCATTCTTTCACTCTAAGATCGTGCAATAGAGCTGTGTTATAGGTTGAACTCCCTCTGACATATTTTTATGTATCAGTTATGCCTCCATGCAAGGCAACCGTGTCCCAGAAGGGCAAGGCAGCTGAGGGAGCTGCAAGTAGGACGCAGAGGGTTACCAGGGCACAGGCCCAGTCTTTAACTGAGGTGATTCTTCGGACGGCGAGTTCCACGACGTCGCCAGCCCCAGCAGAGTTGGGAGCAGCAGCGGCCATCGAGACCGCGTACACGAGCCTCAGCCCATAGCCGTGGCCGAGTATAGAGATTACGGAGCGGTCCGCCATCGACCAAAGATAGTAGTAGGCGCGCCGACAGGAGCAGGTAGCCAACCCTAGAGCCGACAGTTTACGGATTCGGGATTTTCTGGGTTGTCATCCACCCGAGTTCTATGGTTCGAGATCCGAGGAGGATCCTCAGGAGTTTATTCGGCAGTTACAGCGGACTATGCAGGTGCTTAGGGCCTCGGAGGCAGAGTCAGTCATGCTAGCCTCTTACCGGTTACGCGATATTGCGTTGAACTGGTTTGAGTCATGGGAGCTGTCTAGAGATGAGGGTGCTCTTCCAGCTGTTTGGGAGTTCACAGAGGCCTTCCTGGATCACTTTTTGCCTCCTGAGATGAGGAGAGCCCGCGTGGATAGATTCTTGACCTTGAGGCAGAATGGGAGGACTATCAGAGAGTACAACCTGGAGTTTGACTCATTGGCCAGGTATGCGCACACCATTGTAGTTGACATGACAGACAAAGTTCATTGCTATGTGATGGGGCTAGACCGTCATATGATTATCGTGACGTGGCCCTTCACCGTGTATGGATATTGCCGGGATGCAGCGTATGCGCGAGGATAGAGGATAGAGAGGGAGGATCACTGATTTCAAAGCCCAAGAGAGCCGGGACGCAGCTCGTGGCGCTGAGGCGGACAGCCTCAGCAGCAGACTAGATCCACATTTCAGCCGGCACAGAGTGCCCCTTCCCGGTTTTCTGGCAGGAGGGTTGATCAGCCGGGGCATTCAGGGGCAGGTCAGGGCTCCAGGGCTTCGGGGTTTCAGGAAGGCAGAGACCGTCATCGATCGAGACCACCCACATCTCGGTGTGTTCGATGCGGTAGGTCTCACCCGGGCGAGTGTCGTATGGCTTCGGGAGCTTGTTACTCTTGTGGCCAGCAGGGCCATTTGAAGAGAGACTGTCCGACCAGAGGCGGCGGGAGTGTTATGGTTCAGCCGACAGGGTCAGTTGCTGGATCTTCGTCTTCGGCGGTTATGCGCCCCGGAGGGCAGGGTGTTCACGGACCAGCAGGCCGCGGCAGGGGTCGTGGTGGGGGTCCCAGTTCCAGCGGTCCTCAGAACCGCATTTATGCTATGTCCAGCCGTCAGGACCAGGAGGCGTCACCAGATGTCGTCACAGGTACATTATTGGTTTCATGTTGTGATGTATATGCTTTGATAGATCCAGGTTCTACCTTGTCCTATATATCTCCTCATATTGCTGGTAGAATAGGGATAGAGCCCGAGTCCATAAAACCTTTTGAGGTGGCTACGCCAGTAGGTGATTCGGTGGTAGCTGAGCGGGTATATAAGGCTTGTCCAGTGACTATATACAATCGTCAGACCCTAGCCGACTTGATAGAGTTGGATATGACGGACTTTGATGTGATTATGGGTATGGATTGGCTAGCGTCTTGCTATGCCAATGTAGACTGTAGAGAGAGATTGGTACGGTTCCAATTTCCTGGGGAGCCGGTTATCGATTGGAAGGGAATCTCGTCGCCGGCGGTAGGTTTATTTCTTACCTCAAGGCTAGGAAGATGGTGCGAAGGGTATATCTACTATATGGTTCGTATTCGACATCGAGGTCGAGATACCGCACCTTCATCGGCCCGTTGTTAGAGAGTTTCCGACGTATTCCCGCACGATCTCCGTATCCCTCCCGAGAGGAGATTGAGTTTTGCATTGATATGTCGCCGCACTCGCCTCTATATCTATTCCACCATACAGATGGCACCGCCGAGTTGAGGAGTGAAATACCACCGAAAGATTTGGCCGGAAAAGGCTTTATCAGCCTAGTGTTTCTCCCAGAGCGCCGATTTTATTTGTAAAGAAGAAGGATAGGGCCAGCTGCGTATGTGTGTTGATTACGAGGAAGTGAATAAGGTAACTATCAAGAAGCAGATACCCTCCCGTGATTGATGATTTGTTTGACCGATTGCGAGTGCGAGGTGTCTCTCAAGATAGACTGCGATGCAGTTATCATCAGTGCGAGTTAGAGGCGGATATCCCAAAGGTGCATTCGGGACCGGTATGGCACTATGAGTTCAGGTGATGTCTTTTGGGTTGACAACGCCTCAGATTCATGGATTTGATGAACGGGTGTTCAAGCCATTCTTGGATATGTTCGTTATAGTATTCATTGATGATATCCTGGTTTATTCGCGCAAAGCAGACCATGCGGTCATTGGAGGACGATCGAGTCCTCGGGGCCGTGATTGTATGCCAAGTTCTCGAAATGCGAGTTTTGGTTGGCTTGATGGATTTCTTAGGGCATGTTATCGGGCGATGGTATTCGGGTTGATCTGACAAAAGGTGAGCGATCAGACTTGGCCTAGACCACTACACCGGAGGTGCGCAACTTTTTGGGCCTTGCGGGTTATTATCGGAGATTTGTGGAGAAGTTTGCTTCCATTTCAGCACCTTTGACTAGGCTGACCCAGAAAACAACTATGTTCTGGTGGACGGATGCTTGTGAGAGAGCTTCCAGTGCGAAGGAGAAATTGGCGATCGCCCGATTCTTACTCTTCCAGAGGGTTTAGATGGATATGTGGTTTATTGTTATGCGTCGGGTGTCGGGCTTGGGTGCGTGCTGATGCAGCACGGTAAAGTTATAGCTTACGCATCTCGACAGCTCAGGAAGCATGAGAAGAACTACCTCACACATGATTTAGAGTTGGCGTGATGATTCACGCCAAGATCTGGAGACATTATTTATATGGAGTTCGTGGATATTTACACAGACCACAAGAGCCTCCAAGTATATCTTCACCAGGAGTGAACTTGCGGCAGAGACGGTGGTTAGAGCTACTTAAGGATTATGATGTCGATATCCTATACCACCCAGGGAAGGCCAATGTAGTTGCAGATGTCCTTAGTCGTAGATCGATGGGTAGTCTGTCGGATGTGCAGCCAGAGAAAAGGGGCATGGTCCACGAGTTACATCAGCTAGCGAGCCTTGGGGTTCGTTTGGTTGGTTCTGATAGTAATGGGGTTCGGGTTCGAGAGGTTACCGAGTCATCCATCGTCGAGGAGGTGAAGAAGCGACAGTATGAGGATCCGATTATAGTACGGTATCGAGATACGGCTCTTCAAGAGGAGAAGAGTCTATTTGAGGTAGCACCTGATGGGGTACTAAGATTTGAGGGCAGGTTATGTGTTCCCGATGTAGCAGGACTTCGTCAGCAGATTCTGGGGGAGGCACATAGTGCTCGTTACTCTATTCATCTGGGGTCGACTAAGATGTACCATGACCTCAGGTGTATGTATTGGTGGGATGGCCTGAAGAGGGACGTTGCAGAGTGTGTTGCGCAGTGTCCGAATTGTCAGCAGGTCAAGGTGGAGCACCAGAAGCCTGGTGGATTGTTGCAGATGATAGAGATTCCGACATGGAAGTGGGAGGTGATCAATATGGACTTTATTACAGGGTTACCTCACACTCAGAGGAAGCACGATTCCATCTGGGTTATTGTCGACAGGCTGACGAAATCAGCCCACTTTCTTCCAGTCAGGACGACTTTTTCAGCCGAGGATTATGCTAGATTGTATATCAGAGAGATTGTAAGACTGCACGGAGTTCCTATATCGATTATTTCAGACAGAGGAGCCCAGTTCACGGCTAACTTCTGGAGGTCTTTCCAGAAGGGATTAGGGACACAGGTGAGTCTCAGTACTGCGTTTCATCCTCAGACCGATGGACAGGCCGAACGTACTATCCAGACACTTGAGGATATGTTGTGGGCCTGTGTTATTAATTTCAGGGGTAGCTGGGAGGATCATTTACCTCTTGTGGAGTTTGCATATAACAACAACTACCATTCTAGTATCCAGATGGCGCCTTATGAGGCCTTATACGGGAGGAAGTGCAGGTCACCGATAGGCTGGTTTGATGTGGGAGAAGCTCAGTTAGTCGGGCCAGACTTGATTCAGCATGCGGTGGATAAGGTGAAGCTTATCCAGGAGCGGTTATTGTCAGCTCAGAGTCGACAGAAGTCGTATGCAAATCATCGGCGTCGACACTTGGAGTTTGAGGTGGATGATTGGGTCTTCCTGAAGGTATCACCCATGAAGGGCGTGATGAGATTTTGGAAGAAGGGGAAACTTAGCCCAAGGTACATTGGGTCTTACCAGATTGTCCGTAGGGTAGGCAAGGTTGCCTATGAGTTGGATCTGTCGTCCGATCTGGAGGCAGTACATCCAGTTTTTCATGTGTCTATGTTGCGAAAGTGTATCAGAGATCCATCTAGAGTGCACCCGATTTGTGATGTCCAGTGTGAGGGGTTATCATATGAGGAGAGTCCATAGCGATACTCGATCGTCGAGTTAGCGATCGGACAAAGGATGTGGCTTAGTCACGGTTGTCACGACCGACCGGGCCACGATCGTGCCCTACAGGTACCACGATCATACAACATAATAAACTGCGGAAGATAAATAACACTTTTTTTTTAAAACCAAGGCCAAGCCGATAAGGCTGCCATAACATAAAAATTACCCGAAGGAGTCTACACTGTTTAACAATGAAAAAAGAAAACAACTCTAGCCAGTCCAGCCCACAGATGAATACAGACCTCTAAGATTTGGACAAAAACTATGGCCAGGACAAGGCCCGTACCCCTGAATATACAGAACCATGACGACAAGCTCCGGAACATTGGAGTCATCTCAAAATGCTGAACCAGGATCCTAAGCTCGCGGATCCACAACTGTGTACCTAAACCTGCGGACATGAACGTAGCCCCAGAAATCGATTCTAACAGTGCAGAATATGGAGCGAAAATAAGGTCGATAAACAAATCATAATCGCATGAGAATGACGGGGCAAGTATATAAAGGGTAAATACGGATCCTACCGTGTCATTACCATCTCGTGAACTTAATCGTACCTTATTATCTTTTCCCATTTTTACATAAAAGTTATAGTCACATTCTTACGTACATGCTTAGGAAAAACCGTCAAGTTTATTACCCTATAACTTACTTATCTTGCATAACATAATCCGGCCCTTTATGGAGGGACGCCTATCTTGCGCCCGATGCGGGGCGATAAAGTCACATAAGTCTGCCCATAGAGGTATACTGCCCGGCCCAATCTGGGACGCGATAATGTCATATAATAGTACACTGTGCCTTACTAACAATGAGAGTAAACAAGAGTATACTTTACTGCATAAAAATAGGAGGCTCATGATCAGCGAGGCCACCGCGCGATATCATTAAGCAATCCTACTCGCAGGACTATTTCACCCGAGGTCGTATGAACCGCGTGAGGTATTCTCGCATAGGCGTATCCGCCCGCATAGGTCGTGTAGACCCGCATGAGGTATTTCTCGCATAGGACTGGTCCGCCCCGCATGGGACTATTTCACCCGCATAAGCCCTTTCGGACCCGCATGAGGTATTCCTCGCATCATGGGTAGCAAATCCACGAAATATGCAAATGCCACAAACCCGGGGAATGACCCTGTAATGCATAATATATCACTAGCACAACCGGCTATCATACATAACATAAGCACTACCGGCTTATCATACATAACATAAGCACTACCGGCTTATCATACATTACATAAGCAAGTTAAGAAATCCCCCTAACTTCTTATTAGTCTTATTCACATACACTCTCATTTTAGTTTACTTAAGGCACTAACATGTCACTATAAAATCCGGGAATTTAACCCAAAGTACTACGTACTTCTATTCTTTTAAAATGACTATTTTTCATATAAAAATTCCAAGATACTAATAACCGTAGTATCAAGTCATATCTACTTTTCAAGACAAGTCACAATACCTTTTAGAAATACATTTATAGGCTTCTAAATCAAGTGACTTCTTCCTTAAAAACCTTAAACAATTGGTACCTGATCGGTGTATTTTATATACACCTTTTGAGTCAGTTTTAGTTAGTCTTTTGTCCCGTTTTGCACATATAAGTGTCGTATTAGGATAGTTTTTCTTTCTTTTGAGTCAAAGTGATTAAAATGGCCAAATGGCGGAAAATGAGCTAAAAGAGGGCAAAGAGAATCTGGAGTAGCAGAGAAAGTGGCGAACGAGGTGAAAGTCGGACCAGCGCGCCTCCTGCGATCAGCGAGCGGCGCCAACTATTCGAGAAGGCTGCGAAGACCAGCGCGGCTCTCGAACGGCAGATGCACGCGGCGCTAAACATCAAAGCTACAGAGTTCCAGTACGCGGCTACCGAGCAGCGAATATCGGGGCGGCGCCAAAACACCGACGGATTGCGAACTTAGCGCGCCATGGCTATCGTATACGAGGCAGCGCGCGGAAAAATTAGGTTTTGGACGAAATTGCAGGCGGGCCTGAAGGAAAAGAGGGAGGCGGTTTTCAGCCTATAAAATGAGAACCCTAGGCAGTTTTTAAGGGTTCCCTTTCTTGCACAACACAAGGATTCTTGCTTAGAGATTGGAGACCATAGTCTAGTAATTTCTTTTCCTTTTCTTTACTTTATTTCAGTTTTTGTATGATGAACATGGGATTAGTTCTTGTCATGTCTATGGCTAGGAACTAATTCTCTTATAGGGCTTTCCATGTTGAATCTCTAGAAACTTTTGTTATGAGTTAATGCATGCTTATGGTTATTTTTCTTATTGTGAGATCTATCCAATATTTGAGTTGAATTCTTGGTAATTAATTGACAACTAGTTATCACTATATGATTTCTAATCAGTTAGAAAGGGGATTGTGAATATGTTGTAAGTTGGATAGACATTCTTGGATTGGGGATGAAAATACCTCAATTATTTATGTAGCGTTAATGAGAGGCTTAACAACCCTAATTTTGCGCATTGTGCGTGACGGTTAACTAGGTTTTTGTTCTTAATCCTCCTATAGAGTTATACTTATCACCGAAAGGTAGGTAAGGTGCGATACTGGGGTTGAGTGTTTATATAACCTAACGGGAGTATAAAACGATTTCGTAAACCTGCTTTCTCCAAAAGAAGAATACCATAAGTTATTGCATTAATAAGTAGCATAAGCGGATAGTGAGGATACATGGAAGCCCTATTCTCATCACAACTGAAGTAAACTCTTATAGTTAAATAGCTTTTATAATTCTTAGTTATAAACAACAAATCAAAATATCAATCTACCAAATAGATACAAAAAATTAGATAGTTGATACTTGAACCCTAATACTTGAGGACGATATTCGGTCTTATCAAGACTATACTACTTGTCACGATAACGTGCACTTGCGTTTAAAGTGTGTGCATCTTACCGCGCATCAAGTTTTTGGCGCCGTTGCCGGGGATTAGGCATAGTTCAATATCAAAGTTGTCTATTTTTAATTTCTAATTTGGTTTTTAATTTTTATTTTAATTTTTAATTTTTACGTTTTTTTTATTACTATTTTTGGAAAGTTCGAGGTGCCGTGATTCTTTGTTGGTTTTGATTTATCTCAGGAATCTTTTAGATATGAATTTTTACCGTCAATATGATAGAGGGAGGAATTACGAGAGACTATACTCAGTCTCACGAGGTACCAGAATCAGTTCATAGATGAAACGAGAATAGCCATGAAGAAGTTGGAAACGCAAATAGCAGAGCTCGCGATCATATTCAACAGCGAAACACATGAAGAGCAATGCATGCAGGGTAAGCAATGAGGAAACACAATGTCGTGCAATTGACACGAAGGATGCGAATCATGGGAGATAGAGAGTTCGCGTGGCGGCCAGCGCTGGCGATGGCGAGCGCGGCGCGAAAATTCGAGATAATGCGAGAGGCGGTCACGAAGGTTACGGCATCAGAGCAGTCTGAGAGAGTGGCGCTGGCGCCAAGATCGAACGCGACGCCCATAACCGAGCGAGACTTTGCGGAAGGCTGTCAAGCTGACCGGTGATAATACTATATCCCCAGAAGTTAAAAACATGTACTCTTGACAAACAATTCTCTAGATTCGTGGAGGTCCTCAAACAATTGCAACTCAATATCCCGTTTGCTGAAGCATTAGAGCAAATGCCGAGCTACGTCAAGTTCATGAAGGATGTGCTTAGCAAAGAGGAGGATAGAGGACTACGAAAGCAGTGATGTTGGTGAGGAATGTAGTGCCATCCTACGAGACAAGCGCCTCGTAAGTTACAAGATCACAGGAGCTTACCATCCCATGCACCATTGGAAAGTTTGAATGTCAAAAAGCATTGTGCGACTTGGGAGCAGGCATAAATCTGATGCCTTATCTAGTTTTCTGCAAACTAGAAATGGGAGAAGTCAAACCTACAAACATCACTTTGCAGTTAGCTGACCGCTCAATTGTTCACCCGAGAGGAGTCATCGAAGATGTACTAGTGAAGGTGGACAAGTTCATCTTTCCCGCCGACTTCGTTATCTTAGACATACAAGATAACGATGGAATCCCCATCATACTTGGCAGACCCTTCTTAGCCACAGGACAGGCGCTCATTGATGTTCACAAAGGGGAATTGAAGCTTCGAGTAGACGAAGAAGAGGTGATTTTCAATGTTTTTCGAGCAGCAACTTTTCCAGAGGCCAAGGATAACTGTTGACCATTGATCTTAGCGAAGAAGCGATTGTCGACCAAAGAGTTCGGATATGATGATACGCTTGAAGAAATCGACCACGTGGGATGATGATAGTAGAAACAATCCAGATCGATGGAGTATGCAAATTGGATGAATGCTTATGAAAAATGGGATACAAGGAAGTATGAAGAGCTTGGGCAGTGCAGAAAGATCATTACCATCCACAGAAAAGACTCGAGTTAGAGTTAAAACCTACCCAATCATCTACAATACCAATACCTAGGTGAAGAAAAAACCTTACGGTGATCATTTGTGCCACCTATCCACGAAGAGATTGATAAAGCGCTAAGAGTACTAAAAAATCACAAGCGGGCCATTGGATGGACATTAGCAGACATAAAAGGGATAAGTCCATCAACGGTAATGCATAAGATCCGTTTAGATGAGGAGAGCAAACCATCCATCGAAGCCCAAAGGCGACTAAACCCAAACATGAAGGAGGTAGTAAGAAAGGAAATCCTAAAATGGCTCGATGCAGGAGTAATCTACCCATATCGATGACATGAGTAAGTCGATGCAAGTGGTACAGAAAAAGGTGGAATAACGGTGGTGACCAACGAAAAGCGAACTCATTCCTCGAAACGATCAACGGATGGAGAATCTGCATTGACTATCGCAAGTTGAATAAAGCAACTAGAAAAAACCACTTTCCGTTGCCATTCCTAGATCAAATGTTGGACAGACTTGCAGGGCATAACTACTACTGCTTTCTGGATGGATACTCAGGGTATCACCAGATTGCAATAGCCCCAGAAGATTAGGAAAAGACAACATTTACTTGCCCTTTCGGTACGTTTGCATTCAGAAGGATGCCATTCGGACTCTGCAATGCACCTGCAACTTTTCAGAGGTGTATGATGGCAATTTTCTCAGATATGGTATATAGGACTATAGAGATCTTTATGGATGACTTTTCGGTCTTTGGAGCATCATTTGATGAGTGTTTAAGGCATCTAGAAGCAGTGTTAAGCCGGTGCGAAGAATCTAACCTTGTGCTAAACTGGGAGAAGTGTCACTTCATGGTAACAGAAGGAATTGTCTTGGGACACAAAATATCAAGCCAAGGTATTGAGGTGGACAAGGCAAAAATTTCAGTGATTGAAAATCTACCACCTCCAGTATCAACAAAAGGAGTCAGAAGTTTCCTTGGACATGCAGGCTTCTATAGAAGATTCATCAAGGATTTTTCAAAAGTCTCAAAGCCTCTTTCCACATTGCTAATGACGGGGGTTGCCTTCGACTTCAATAAAGAATGCTTATCCGCATTTCAAATGCTCAAGGAGAAGCTTATTTCAGCACCCATAGTCATTGCACCAAACCGAGCTCCATTTGAACTAATGTGCGATCTGGCGATTATGCGATTGGGCGGTGCTTGGACAGAGAATCGACAAGGTATTTAGATCCATTTACTATGCTAGTAAAACTCTAAATGGCCACGATTAAATTATGCAACTACCGAAAAGGAACTGCTAGCAATAGTATATGCATTTGAGAAATTCAGGCCATACTTGATTGGGAATAAGGTGATAGTATACACTGACCACTCTGCTATAAAGTACTTGATGACAAAAAAGGATGCAAAGCCTCGCCTCATTCGATGGGTCCTACTTCTACAAGAATTTGACGTGGAGATTCGTGATAAGAAAGGAACAGAGAATTCGATTCTGAACCACTTGTCAAGACGGAAAACCACGAGAGCGAGAACACGAGGATGTGCAAATAAATGATCACTTTCGCACGAACAACCGTTTGAGTAAGTATGAATTCTAATTTACCTTGATGCGACTTTGTTAACTTTCTTGCAGCTAAAGTACTACCCCCAGACTTGTCAAGACAGCAAGTGAAGAGGTTTTATTCAGAAGTAAAGCATTACTATTGGGATGAACCTATGTTATACAAACACTGTGCCGACCAAGTCATCAGGCGATGTATACCAGAGGAAGAGGTGCACCAGGTTCTCACCCATTGCCACACCCTATCATGTGGTGGACACTTTGGGGCATCAAGAACAGCGGCAAAGGTACTGCAATGCGGATTCTATTGGCCAACACTTTTTAAGGATGCTCATACCTTTGTGAAGAGATGTGATAATTGTTAGAGAACAGGGAACATCTCAAGACGAAATAAAATGCCTTCGCAAGGGATATTGGAAGTGGAACTCTTTGATGTGTGGGGAATCAATTTCATGGGGCCATTCCCACCATCCTTTGGAAATAAATATATCCTTCTGGCAGTAGACTATGTGTCCAAATGGGTGGAAGCAGTGGCCTGAAAAAATGTGATAAAGACTGTTCAAAAATTCCTTCAAAAGAATATTTTCACAAGGTTCGACACTCCAAGAGCTATCATCAGTGACGAAGGAAGTCATTTCTGCAACAGGCAGCTGAACTCATTGCTTTCCCGATATGGAGTTTACCACCGCACTACAACTGCCTACCACCCTCAAGCTAATGGGCAAGCGGAAATGTCAAATAGAAGTAAAGAGCATATTAGAAAAGACGGTGAAGCAGCTCGAGGAAAGGCCCGGTCTATCAAATTGGATGACGCATTGTGGGCATCTGGGACGATTCAAAACACCAATTGGTATGTCACCTTATAAATTAGTTTTGGTAAAGCATGTCATTTGCCGATGAGTTGGAACACAGAGCGTCTTGGGCAATGAAGAAGTTAAACATGGGCGCCACGGCGGGGAAGGAGGCTACTCTGGTGGCGAATTAGATGGTCGAGCACAATGCCTATGAGAATGCAAAGATCTACAAGGAACGAACGAAAGCATGACACGACAAGAATTTGATACCAAAAGACTTTCAAGAAGGACAACAAGTGCTTTTATTCAACTCAAGGTTGAGATTGTTTCCAGGAAATTTAAAATCACGTTGGACAGGACCATACACGGTGGTAAGAGTATTCCCATATGGAGCAATTGAAATAAAAGGAGAGGAGTGCGCTTCAGTAAACGGACAGAGATTAAAACCCTATCTGATCAATGAAATGTAATACATGAACTTGGTAATTTCTCATACCTTAGAATAATAAGGAACTTGCGTCCGGCTAAAAGACGTTAAAGACAGCGCTACTTGGGAGGCAACCCAACGTTTTCAATTATGTTATTTCAATTACTATCCTTAGTTTATTTTATTCTGTCTTGAACAGTCTCACGGTCTTGGGCTCTTGTGTTTGTGTTGTGTTGACAGTTGAAAGCCAAGGATTTGGAAGGCGAAGAAAAAGCAAAGGATCTCCAGAAAATCGCCATAGCGCCGCGGCGCCAAAAAATCAGAAGACGCTCAGAAATCTGGGCGCCGCGGCGCCCATTTGCAGGGCCGCGGCGCCACAACGGATAATATGAAATTTGGAAGACACCCTGATCCGAAGGCCCTATCGCCAAATCAAACACCAAGAGCTCTCCTCCCCTCACGGAATTCAAAGTATTATCCACTGCCATCACCACCATTTTAGCCAAAGTTGTAAGTGTCTTAATTTCTTTTAATGTCTTTGAGTCTACACACATTGGGGACAATGTGTGATTTAAGTTTGGGGGTGTTTTATTTGTGTGTCATGTTATGTTTTATTTAAGTCTTTTTGATTGTTTTATGTTTATTTTGAGTCACCAATTTTTTTTCCTTTTTTGAGTCATAATTGCCTGTCAAAGATCATAATTGTTGTAGTTGCTAGAAACACCTAGTGAAGTAAGGTGGAATAATGTAACGGAATTGAAGCAACTATCTAAACACTTAGGTTAGATATGCCAAAAACTCACAGAATCTGTCTATTTGGAGTTTCTTGCTTGAATTATGCATGCTAAATGATAAATGCTTATGTGTTATGATTGCTTGCTATTTGAGGCGAAATAGTTAGGATATGCATGTTAGGGAGATGACTCAGGCATTTCTTTGATAGCCAATTCTTACCATTCTTTTCTATCCCGTACTTTAAAAATATCCCTAGTCAGCCCCATTGAGCCTAAATTTGAAACTTCTTCTTTGACACCCTATATTCCCACAAATTGTGTCATAAGTGAAAATATGAAATAGTGGAATACATTGTGTTAAAAAAGAAGACAAAAAGAGTGAATAAGTCTGTTGCACCCCAATACAAAAGTAATAAGAAATAGGCAAAAGCCTAAGTTTGGGGGTGCTTGTCATTATTATATACTTCACTCTCCCAAAACAAAAGAGGGGAAAGATAGAATCGAAATGAAGAAAAGAACAAAAAAAAGGGAAATACTGAAAAGCTAAAGAGCTTATGGTACACAAAAATGAGCCTAAATGCCTATTTTTACCAACCCCTACCTAAGCCTACATTACAACCCTTAAAGTCCTGAAGATCTCTTTTATGCATATCCAGAATTAGTGGAGAATAACAAGTAAGCATGCCATAAGATTTTTGAATTTATATGCATGATTTAGTATATTGACTTCCATTAAAGCATGTTGAATATGAATTTGCGAAATATCTAGCTTAATGTGCTGAAATTTCATGCTATATGTTCCTGCATATTATTTTGCTAACCTTCATGTTTTTCTAGTTAACTCTAATGCAGCAAAAGTAATCAATGGCAGTGAGTCTTTTATTTTCATGCTTTGAGTCTTTTATTTTCATGCTTTGAGTCTTTTATTTTATTTCTTTCTATCTTTGCTCGAGGGCGAGCAAATGTTAAGTTTGGGGGTATTTGATCGGTGTATTTTATATACACTTTTTGAGTCAGTTTTAGTTAGTCTTTTGTCCCGTTTTGCACATATAAGTGTCGTATTAGGATAGTTTTTCTTTCTTTTGAGTCAAAGTGATTAAAATGGCCAAATGGCGGAAAAGGAGCTAAAAGAGGGCAAAAGAGGAGATGCCAGAGCAGAGAAAGTGGCGAGCAGGTGAAATCTAGACGGCCGCGGCGCTCCTGCGATCAGCGAGGCGCGCCACTATTCGAGAGTGCGAAGACCAGCGCCACGGCGCCCTCGAGCAGCCAGTCACGGGCGCGACGCCTAAACATCCGAAGCTACAGAGTTCCAGCGCGCGGCTCGAACAGCGAATATCGGGGCGGCGCCAAAACACCCGACGGATGGCAGAACTTCCGCGCGCGCCATATGCGAAGCATGGCGACGCGGAAAAATTAGGTTTTGGACGAAATTGGGCGGGCACGAAGAGGAAAGAGGAGGCGGTTTCGGCTATAACAGGAGAACCCTAGGCAGTTTTTAAGGGTTCCCTTTCTTGCACAACACAAGGATTCTTGCTTAGATATTGGAGACCATAGTCTAGTAATTTCTTTTCCTTTTCTTTACTTTATTTCAGTTTTTGTATGATGAACATGGAATTAGTTCTTGTCATGTCTATGGCTAGGAACTAATTCTCTTATAGGGCTTTCCATGTTGAATCTCTAGAAACTTTTGTTATGAGTTAATGCATGCTTATGGTTATTTTTCTTATTGTGAGATCTATCCAATATTTGAGTTGAATTCTTGGTAATTAATTGACAACTAGTTATCACTATATGATTTCTAATCAGATTCCGAAAGGGGGGGATTGTGAATATGTTGTAAGTTGGATAGACATTCTTGGATTGGGGATGAAAATACTTCAATTATTTATGTAGCGTTAATGAGAGGCTTAACAACCCTAATTTTGCGCATTGTGCGTGACGGTTAACTAGGTTTTTGTTCTTAATCCTCCTATAGAGTTATCCTTATCACCGAAAGGTAGGTAAGGTGCGATACTGGGGTTGAGTGTTTATATAACCTAACGGGAGTATAAAACGATTTCGTAAACCTGCTTTCTCCAAAAGAAGAATACCATAAGTTATTGCATTAATAAGTAGCATAAGTGGATAGTGATGATACATGGAAGCCCTATTCTCATCACAACTGAAGTAAACTCTTATAGTTAAATAGCTTTTATAATTCTTAGTTATAAACAACAAATCAAAATATCAATCTACCAAATAGATACAAAAAATTAGATAGTTGATACTTGAACCCTAATCCTTGAGGACGATATTCGGTCTTATCAAGACTATACTACTTGTCACGATAACGTGCACTTGCGTTTAAAGTGTGTGCATCTTACCGCGCATCAGTACCTTTAAAACAATTTGCCTTTCTTTATTTCAAGTCATTCTTTGTTTATATTACTGGAGAAAATCATTCTCTTAACCTTCCATAAAGTTATTATAACCAACTTCCCATAAAGCCGTTATACTAACTTTATGCCTTAGACTAATTCATTATTTTTATAACCAAGAGACTTATACTTTCAAATCAAGTTGCATAACGTTTAAAATACTTCAAGTCTCTTAACTTTAGAAATCAAGTTTCTTAACTTAGAATTTAAAATCTCTTATCTTTAGAATATCAAGAAATCCATGCTTTCCAAATCAAGTATTCTATACATTTAAATCAAGTCATTTCTTCCTTTAAGAATCAAGTCTCATAACTTGAAAAATAAAGTTCCTTAACCTTTTAAGAATTCAAGGTTCATCGTCTTAAAAACTTCATACGTAAACTCTTTTAAATTAAGTAACATATACTTCGGTGCGTTGTGAATAAGTTATATTTATTTATAACGATCTTATTCAAGTAGCCATGATCTAGAAAATGTAATACAATTTTTTCTTATCTTAGTTTCTATGCAGATGGAGAATTCTACTCATTTTAATATAATCAATTGTCATTACATTTTCCTTTATTAACGCTGCAATGACTTGTTCGATACTTATTCTCATTCGTGCCGTAAATTAGTCAAGCCAACTTGACTCCAAATACTTCCTAACGACTCTTACCAACATCCCCCATAAGACTTGGTAAGAACTTAGGATAGCTTAGACGTAGCTTTTACATAAAGTAAATCAACATACATACCTCTTAACTTCTAAGAGTAGAAGGAATCATGAAATAATACCACACGTATATTCCATACATAGAATCATGTCAAAAGAAGGAAGAGGTTCACATACCTCGCGACGACTATCGACGAGTAGCAAAATGCTCCAAGTACTTTAACCTTGCTAGATATTCCACCCTTCAAGTAGAATACGCTACACGTAGTACTCCAACCTCGCTTAAATCCTTTTGGTAATTGCTTAATATTGGGTTGGCCTTAAATGGTATAACGTTACTGCTTTATTTTTTAGAAGAAAAGTTATTGTCAAACTGTTGAACCAAAAGATTGATGCTACCTTCGAAATGAAAAAAGGTGTTTGGAAACATTTTGCTCTTTCCAGTAGTGTAACCCCAAATATGATTTGTTGAATCTAGATTCCTAAAATGAAGGCAAATAAATTAAAAGTGGAAATTGGTGACTTTGTGGAGACTTTCCATTTTTACACGTATAAAAGGGCATGCATGCCTTATCTTAGGATGACACCTCACCCACTTAGTCATTAGGAATTAATATAAAAGTCACACGTTTTATCCTCACTATGTTTTGCCTCCTCCATTAATAAATTACACACACAATTAATTCTAGATCACACTTCATTTAAATCCTAAAAATTCATAAGACCTTCATATACTCGATGTCTTAATTTGTAATATGACATTAGTCCATCACCTATTTTGAGAATATACTACCATTATTAGTAATCTCTATCGTCATATTTGTTACATCTAAAATTATTCCGGGATCACATCCTTTTATATACTAATTTTCTTATTAGCATACATAAATATAACAAAATATTTCCCAATGCTCGGGTCTATTTCCTTCGTTTTCATGCTCAAATTATTGTCCAAAATTACGAGGCGTTATAAAGGTCTTATGGCGGAATGAGAACAGAGAGGAAATGACATGGGAAGCAGAAGAGGACATGATGAAGAAGTATCCTCACTTGTTCCCTACACCTCCAGGTAGCCCACTTTCCTGCTTGTTAGTTTTTAATTTGGCAATTATGCTTAAGTATTGTTGTGGCCGTGTAGAGCGTTCTTTTTGCAAGAAGAATAGTTAAGAGGGTCTATGTAGATATTGTGATTTGAGTAAGCATAGAAGGAACATTCGGGACGAATGTTTCTAAGGGGGGGAGAATGTTACACCCCGTAATTCAGGTCATGCTTATGAGAACGTACGAAAGGAATTAAGACATAAATTTTAGAAAGATAGGTTGACAGAATGTTTCGGACGGGTTTTAATCAACTTTGAGGTAGTTTATGTCCAGTTACATTAGGAGTTCCTAGGTATTTCAAAGGCCTAGTATGTAGTTCGTTGAGTCTAGTTTCCAACGCAACAAACCGTTCGTCGATAGGACATCGGAGTAGAAAGTTATGGAAGTTACAAGTTCGGTCTTGTGATCAAGCGTAAAAGTATTTTTCGGTCGGGGCCACGCGCCGCGGATCTGAGGGCAGCGCGCGATATACTGAAAGTTCTCTGAAGTTGCAGCCATGCGCTGAATCGCGGCGCGCCGGAAGTACTGAAGTTCCCAGAGGTTTCAGCGCCGCGGCGCCGAGGCGGGTTTTTGCGAAATCTGGGGGAAAAATCAGAAGATATTTTTTAAAAAAAGGCCATGGGAGGGTGACAAGTGTCCCTCCCATCTGATTGTGGGGAAGTCCTATTTATTGACCAAGTCTTGAAGACTTGGTCATTCTTCAAAAAACCCCTTCTCTCTAAAAATTTCCTCTTCCTTCTCTCTAAAAATTCCTCTCCCTTCTCTCTAAAAATTCAAGGAGAAACCAAGGCCTAGAGAAATTTCGGAAAGGTGGCAAGAAGGAAACATGTTGACAAGTTTGTAGGAGGTTTGTGGAGGTGATTGTGGAAAGAAGGCAAGTGAAATTTGTTGGACTAATTTGGGTAAACTCTAAGGTAACAATCATTCTCCTTTTTAAGTAAATTGTGTTGCATGTGTGGAAGAAAGGACTTGTAGTTGTCAATATTGCTTTTAGATATATTGCATGTAGGAAGAACGATTTGGATTTTAAAGGATTGGATAAGGATGATATGTGAGCATGTTATAGCCAAGATACTACCTTAGACTTATTGGATTATTTACTTTGTATTGTGGGGAAGAATTTTACACGTCCAAGTTAGGCGTGTAATCCCCTTGTATTGCTGAATTTTTGGGCCTTAAATGTGGCGTTTAGTAGTTGATATCGGACCTTGAAAAGGTGGAAAAGTATGTAGAAACAAAGGAAGTGCTGTCCAATTTTCCGTAGAATAAGGAACTTTTCAATTAGAATGTTCTACGTTGAAGCTAGAAGCTAATGGACGTATTATGGTCATTATAGGTTGACATACTACGTGCGGTATATTGGACTTGCGAGTGGATTGACCCGAAGAGGTATGTGGAACTTTCCTATCTCTTGAGCATGAATAGTTGTACTTATATAGTACGGTAGACGTACAATACTTTGATATCCTTTACTTGTTTAAGAATGGCCAAGTTGGGCGAGTTAGGGAATTAACCCACTTCTTTAAAAGTATTAAGGATGTCTTAAGTTTTCAAAGTTAAGGGGCTTGAAGTGTTTTAAGTATATGATACTTGTTTCGTTTTAAAAAGTATAAGTCCCTTGGATATAGGAAAATGTAATTGACTAAGGTATAATGTTAATATAACGACTTTATGGGAAGTTGGTTATATTAGCTTTATGGAAAGTTAAAAGGAGATATTTACTCTAAGTAAGATAAGTAAGGACAAATGACTTGATTTATGAAAGACAAATTGGTTTTAAGGCATCAATTGCCTCATGTTTTCAAAAGAAAAGGAGTCACTTGATTTAGAAGCCAAATTATATTTATAAAAGGTATTGTGACTTATCTTGAAAAGGAGTTGTGACTTGATGCTATGGTTATTAGTATCTTGGAAATTTTATATGAAAAGGAGTCATTTTTAAAAGAGTAGAAGTATGTAGTACTTTGGGTTAAATTCCCGGATTCTTTTTATTAAGACATGTTAGTGCCTTAAGTAAACTAAAATGAGAGTGTATATGAACAAGACCAATAAGAAGTTAGGGGATTTCTTAACTTGTTTATATATTGTATGATAAACCGGTAGTGCTTATGTTATGTATGATAGTCGGTTTGTGCTAGTGGTATATTATTCATTACGGGGTCATTCCCCGGGTTTGTGGCATTTGCATATTCCGTGGATTTGCTACCCATGATGCGAGGAATACCTCATGCGGGTCTGTAAGGGCTTATGCGGGTGTAATAGTCCTATGCGGGGCGGACCAGTCCTATGCGAGGAATACCTCATGCGGGTCTACACGACCTATGCGGGCGGATAGAGTCTATGCGAGGAATACCTCATGCGGGTCCACACGACCCTTGCGGATGAAATAGTCCCAGGAGTAGGATTGCTTAATGATACTGCGGGCGGGTGGCCCTTCTTTGATCGTGAGCCTCCTATTTTTATGTAGTAAGTATACTCTTATTTACTCTCATTGTTAGTAAGGCACAGTGTACTGTAATTTGATTATCATACATGTCTCCGGCTTTGTTTTAGGCTTATGATGTAATTACAGTATTTTCCAGGTTATGCGTGCTTAGTACATATGTATTACAGACCCCTTCCTGCCGCTGCGTTCATGCCGCGGGTAGGGGTAAGCAGGTGGTGGATCCTCATTCTTAGGATCACTGATCAGGTGTCAGAAGCTCCATTTCTCCGGAGGCTTGTCTTTTTGGTACGGTTTTCCCTGATGTTGTAGATATTATGTACATTCAGGGGTATGGCGGGGCCCCGCCATCATTGTTATTCTAAGTGCAGTAGTCACATTTGTGGTTTGGGCTGTAAGAACAAAGTTGTACTGTTTTACTTTTGGTTATGTATATTTTATGGAAGGAGGCCTTATCGGCTAGCCTGTGATGTTTATTGTCTAAACATGTTTATGTGTTGTGTATGTTCCACGTTTTCTCTCGATGTATACGAGAGGGTGCCTGTGTAGGGCACGATCGCGGCGGTCAGTCGTGACATGAAGCCAACTCAACAGACTCAGTCTCCGAAGCCTTGATCACCCTCAATGTACGCTGCATCTGTCGGATAAACTCATGCAGGTCATCCTCGGGATTTGACCCGAAACACTCTGGAGGATTACAACTCAAGAAATCACGAATCCTCAAACTGTCAGATCTGTGGTCAACTCCAAGTACTTGTCTACGAGTCTGCCCTGCCATTAATCTGGTCAGCAGTTGTACTGTATCTCTCATGGCTCTGTCCTCTGCCACTGGCTGAGGAGCTGGAGGCTCAGGTACTGGGGCCTCAGGAGCTAGTGATGATGTTGCCCCATGAACTGGAGCCTCTGGAGGTGACGGTGTAGCGGAGCTCGCTGACTGGGGTACAGTCTCAGGCATAGACTGGGTACGGGACCTGGTAACTCTCCGGGTCTGACTAGTAGCTCCTGCTACTGATTTGCCCTTCTGGGCCGCTGTCGCCTTCTTCGGAGGCATAGCTGTAAACACAATAATTCGTCAGAGAAGGATCATCCTAATAACATAGTTCTATTGCACGATCTAGGAGATGAAAGAATAGAAACCAATCCTAAATGTCTTGCAGCCTCCTGCGTATAAGTATGGTGCACAACATACCCATACACAAGACTCTACTAGACACGGTCTGTAGGCATTCCGAGGACAACCTGGCTCTGATACCACTTTTGTCTCGACCCGAACTGACGGGCCGCGAGCCGATGCCCTACCTGGGCACCCTTATATCCACTTGTCATATCTAATCACACGAATATCAAGGATAATGTAAACTTCGATACTAAACATGTCTCCTGAGGAGTCACAACTAAACCATATAACAAAATAAGCAAGACGACGAGGTCGTCACTGTACATAAAGATATCCAAATGGCTCACAACCGTACACATATACAAAACACATCTACCACCCACAACTGTCTACAGACCTCTAAGAATACGGTAATGAAATATGACGGGACAGGGCCCCGTCGTGCCCGTAAATATACATAAGTCCGAAAATAAGGTTCTGTACCAAAATGACTACGCTCTGAATCAATGGAGCTCTCCAACAGCTGAACAGAAATCCTATACTGGAGGATCACCAAGCTGAGCACTTATACCTACGGGCATGAACGCAACCCTCCGAGGAAAGGGTGCCAGTACAAAATAATGTACTGAGTATGTAAAACATGAAGTACTGTAAGAAAGATCATAACTGGCCAAAAGATATCATGAGACAATTATAATAATCAAATTACCATTTCAACTATGTCATATACAACTGAGAGTCAAATGTGCCTTATAAAAATGAGAATCATTGTGCCTCATAAATGAGAATCATATCAAAATCATGGATGCCTGTCCATAGAATCATCATGTACGTATACATACCGTACCCGGCCCCCTAGTGAGGGTCTCGGTGAAATCATATCATATGTCGTACCCGGCCCATTATGGGACTCGGTGAATGAAGTCATATATATGGATACTTGTCCATAAACTGTGGATACCTGTCCACAAACCGTGGATGCATGTCCACTTATATCGTACCCGGCTCATTCTGAGACTCAGTGAAATCATCATATTTATATACATACCCGACCCGGGACTCGGTGAAATCATATAGTCATATCTGCACGAATAGAGTATCATGAGTAACTTTTTACAAATTAAATCATCATTTGACTCTCAATGGAATAAATAGAATAATTATTACTTTAGAAAATCAAGGCACTAGCATATCATGTATCATTAAGAATTGGGTTCAATAGAATTATGTACGTCCGTCGTACACTCATTTATAGAAATCATACCAAAAGAAAGAAAGGATAGTTTCACATACCTTTTAGTCGAACGAACCAACTCAATATTAGAATACGTCTCGTCTAGTACTTCAACCTATAATAATGGTAATACGTCCGTCAATTTTATGATTACTAGCACACTTTATATCGAATGACGACTCTCTTTTCTATAAAAATTCGGACATCACTTCCCATGTTTTTATGCACATCCACAACTCACAAACAAAGCCAACAATACCAATTACAAGATGCAACTTAAAGATATAACCAAAACAATCCCAAATACTCCATATACGTCATCATAATACATTCTTTTTTCTTTTCGTTCATGAAATACAACAACTACAACAACCAAGAGAATTTATACACTTATTTCTCATGTTAATCCATCCTCTTAATCCATTTCAAATCAGCCCCTAAAATAGTCCATATACCAACAATAACAAGAATATAAAGTAACACATTTCTACACTTTAATTCCTTTAAGACATGTATTAGTAATTACCACAACATATATACATGTTTATAACTTAATTTCCAACATTATAATCTTAACAAAACAGCCCCTAATACCTCACAACAATGTCCAATAATTTCATGAAGTTCTCGGCCACAACATGTCATAATTCCATAACTCTTCTCTTGATTCCTAAAATCCAATTTCATATTTCAATACTTCCATATAGCTAATTACAACTTAAATATCCAGATTTCTTTTCAATTCCAACATGTAATTAGTGACAATAATAACAACAACAACAATCAAAGCCAATGTATACCAAAACAGTCTCCACAATCGGTAATAGCCATTCCCTTCGGCTCAACAACATCAACAACAATCACATGCAATCTCTTATTTCCAATTCTTCTTTAACATGAGTTTTTCTCTTAACTACAACATTATTTAATCTTCCAAATACTCCATAAAAAGAAGAATTCTTACCTTAATTTTTAGCCCAAAACAATACCTATATGCACAGTCCAACTGCTCCAATTTGCTTCATCATTTTCACCATTTCTTCAACTCAAAGTGACATGCATGTAATCTACAAGTTTAATCCATCATTCTTACACGTTTTTCTTCCAAAAATTCATCTTCAAAACTGAAATTTCCAGGAGCATTTCTCAGTCCAGTTGATGATGTCGTGACCC
This sequence comes from Przewalskia tangutica, assembly GCA_029844215.1. Taxonomy (NCBI): domain Eukaryota; kingdom Viridiplantae; phylum Streptophyta; class Magnoliopsida; order Solanales; family Solanaceae; genus Przewalskia; species Przewalskia tangutica. The sequence goes on from CM056724.1 coordinate 54,327,484, forward strand.
ACTGTTTTGGTGTCTACCTTGGCTTATAATTTTGTAGAAGACTCAATCTAGGAATAAGGAGATGAAACCTTCCATTTTGGCTATGGAATAGTGGGTGTACCGGCTGGTTAGAGAGAAGGAGGAGAGAAGTGAGAGAGGTGTTTTTGAATTAAGGTTTGGAAGATGATTGGTCTTAAGGTGTGTTAGTGTGCTAATTTTTTTTATTGCATACTTAGTCCATGTTCCCATAATTAATCAACCTTATGTCCCACTTCTTTTAAATCTTAAAAATTCCATAAGATCTCGTATCCTCGTTGTCATAACTTATATATAATACGACACTAGTCCATTACGGGAATATACAACTATCATAATAAATTTCCAACGTCACACTCGTTGTAGCCAAAAAAATTCCGGACTCACATCATTTGTATATTAATTTCCGGATTAGCATATATAACTATACCTTATATCCAATATTCAAATCTTACTTCCTTAATTACGTTCTCTAATTATCGCCTTAAACTTACGAGGTGTAACAAGTACATTCAAGATAACATATCAATGCATGTGTGATGAATAAGCACAATGATAACAAGTATGGCGACGAGCCCACATAATGGCGACAAGCCCAATTAATCAGCAGTCGGAATCAGCTTGAGGTTAATTCCCCAAATTACCCATCATCATAGTTCAACACCAGTATCCACTCAACTATTCATCACAATTATTTGAGTAGGACCCTTAAATACGCTCAATACCCCTCAATATTTATAACTAATTACGTACTTCTATCGGACTATAGTAAAAGTAAACCATAGCCTACCTCTGGGTCAAAAATGAGCCTCGAACAGTCAGATTATTGCACTACCTTGTCCTTCCGTTGCGCCTTAAGGTAATCAAAGTCTAATACACATATAATATTCGTTAATATAAGGATTACACATAATACAAGGATCTAGTCCTTAAACAATCAAGACTTCAAATAACAACACCAGGCCCACATCACCAAGACTCAAACTTTATTACTCAAAAAGCATGAACACATACTAATTAATCATATCTCTAAGTTAATTAGAAACATATGCTCATTTAGACCTTAAATTGGAAAATTTAAGAAAAGCCCCAATTTGTAACCCTAGATTTTCCCCCAAATCAAAAGGTTTCTATAATCAAATCAAACTCCACAACATGAATATCCAGCATATTCCATCACTAATTCATAATAATTAAAGTAATCTAATCCATAAAATACCCTTTAATCAAGATTTGACTCTCTTAATCTCAAATGGAAGCCATAATTCATTTCCCCCAATTTACATGAACGCTATAACACCTAAAGAACCTTAAATCATGAAACCAACTCAAAAAGGATGGAAATATTTACCGCAAATATGAATTCACTCTTAAACTTCCGAATACCCCTCTCTGCGGCTCTAGGTTTGAGAAAAGCTAATTTTGGAAAAGGGACTCAGCCTAGGAATTTATCTAGGTTTCCTGATTCTGCGATTCCAACCCAGCAAAATCGATTATGTTGGGGCATAGTCACTTGACAACTCTTCCTAGATCCATAGCGAACCCGATCCCGTAGAGGCGCACTCGCCCCTGCGGAATTTCCCCCAACCGAGGAAAAAACTCAACAAATGCTCACAATCTGCTTCTACGAGACAACCTCCATAAAGGCAGACACACAAGATGAAACACAGTGTCTCCGAGGCAGACACCAGATGCCAGTAACATGTAAACTAGGCCAAACTTCCACCAAACACCTGAAGCACTCACAAGACACCCTTAACACAAATCAAACATACTTTTCTAAGGTAAAAGGCTCTACCAACTCACTTGTATCCTCGAATTTCATATTTAACTGAGCTAAGACATACTTTTCTAAAGAATCGTCTAGAATAACCAAATATCCAAAATATTACAAATAAGGCCACATAATACACCTGATTGTCTCGGAAAGTGAATCAATGACTCGACTAAGTAAAAATGACCCTCTAGAGCTACCAAAAACGACGAAACCCAGAAATGAACCCATATACTCAAAAGTATTGAGTCAACTATCCAACTCTAAGGTTCTTATTTTGGGATTTTCATCCAAAACGTATTTAACGAGTTCCATCTAGTGTAACCAACTAATTATATGCCTTTTTTGATAAAGTCGATCATATTCCTCCTTTATTTCCCATTCATAAGCATCTCTGAGATTCGTTATGTCCTAAAATATTTGTATTGAGATTCAAGAATGTATCAACAATAACGATAGTCGGATGGTAATGATGATAGGTCACTCTGAATCTGGTGTTGGTATATTTGAGGTCTTGCATTGCACTTATAAATATGTATCAATTTTCTTAGCGAGACATGCAATAGTTGGTCGAGTACGCCACTTATATGTGCACAACACTGCAATTGATTTTGATATTACCGAGTTTCATGTCTGGCCGGGTACGGTGGAGTCCTCTATGAGGTCGGGTATTTAGTATTTATGTGCTCATATGACATGTAGTTGGCTATTGGATAGAGTACATTATTACCTTAGTTGTAACAAAGTTCTTAAGCCATATTTGAGGTTGTTTTGGCCTGCTAGACTTCCTAACTACTAGGGTATTATCTGATTGGTGAATGACATTAGTGTTGGAACTTAAAGACTGTAACTCATTTGTGTTATTCTCATTAGTATTGGGAACCTAAACTGTGTTTGTTGTAGATGTAGTATCTGTATATTTATGTTGTGGTCTAGTTAGTTTGTTATGTGTAATACTGTGTGGGACAATTTGAGACTGAAAGTGATGAGTATTTCTCTGCACATCCTGAAACACATGTATACTAGATACATTGTTCTTAAAAGGATATTCTGTTTCCCTAAACTTAACATCTCTATTGACTAGGAAAACTTTAGAGTTTAGATCATATAGTATATAGCCCTTTTGTTTTTCTGAGTGGCCCATCAGCACACATCACCTTACTCTACATTGTAATTTATCAGTGACTGTTAGATCATTAGCAAAGCACAAACACCCTATAGTTCTTATATGACTTATAAAAGGCTTTTGTTGGTACAAACTTTCATAAGGTGTTACACCAGTAATGGAAGATGGTAGCCTGTTTATTAAGTACACTGCAGCATGTACACACAGACCCCAAAACTTAAGAGGAATTTTATCCTGTAGTCTTATGGCTCTAGTAATTTCTAGGATGTGCCTATGTTTTCTTTCAGCCACCCCATTTTGCTGTGGTATAGGCACAAGATTTTTGATGAATGATTTCTAACTTCTAAAATAAACTACTACAAATGTCATTTACAAATTTTGTCCCATTGTCAGTTCTAACCATTCCATATCATATTGATCCTTTGGACACTTTCCATTAACAAAGCCTACCTTTTTTCTTCACAGTAAAACAATCCTCATGGACTTGCTCTATATAACATAATTTTCAGAACCCAAGAGTTGAAAAGAAATCAGAGAAACTCCACTTACATCAGAGGCTTGTAAGTATAGAGGATGGTTATGATTAAACACAGTGGTGACAATGATAATTCCTGCACTCTCTTGGTGGAGGAGGTGGAGGACTTGTAGAAGTACTGTCATCATCAGAAGGTAGGTCTGTGGCCATTTTTTTAAAATCCTGCACTTGCTGGTAGAATCTTCTTAACTCAAGAATGGAAATCAAGAAACAAGAATAACAAGAGACAAAAAGATCTTATATTGTCTTACTGATCTGTTTCAGAAATATTTAATGTCCATGTATTTTAATGAGTATATTTCAGAGAGATTCAGACTCACTAGATCAAGAATAAAGAAGGTATATTCAGAGATATACCCAGGTTATACAGATTTAGTAAGAACAAGAAATAGAGAAAAGTGTATTCTGAAATCAGAATTTCTTACAGATTTCCTTATAAAACCAATGAGAGTCGATGTGATTTATTGACACGGCGATCGCCTACTCTGATACCATGTAGAAATTGTAGACCTTTGATATGATATACACCGAGTGTATTTCTCTGTATACACATTATACATTCGACTGTGCTCAAGAAGGAAGAAAAAGAGAAGAAGAGAAAGATGGAGGAAGAAGAAGTAAGTATAGACCTTGTATTATTAATTTCAGATTGTGTGTACATAATGTAGATAGATGTCTATTTATACATGTGGAGATACAAGGAGTTAGTTACTTTACAATAGGCTCCTATAGGCTCCTAACCATAACTAACTTCCTAACTACTTTTATAACTAACTTCTCTAACAATATTATGAATATCTCAACACTAGTACGAGTTGTAATGCTCAAGAAATGCTCCTTTGATCCTTCCGTCATTAAGAGGGATCGAAGTCTCTCTAATTGACTATTTGCAATTTTGTAAAGCAAAGAATCGTCTTTTCGGTTCATAGATGGTCTATGAAAGTTCTATCTAGTCTTAAAACTGATGGAACCTTCAACCAGGAGGGTCCATTAGAACGACTTCACTTTAAAAGAAGGAGAATTTGTTACTCCTTCTATTTGAAGTCGGCCACAGAATGTTGATCATTGAGTGTCATTCCTTTTGGTTAAGATAAATATTAATGGATAGAAAGATTCATGGGTCAAAGCGAAAGGAGCTCAGCTCAGGGGCTTGTGTGACTTTTTTTCCCCTTTTTTTCTCAACAAAATAAACCCCCTCCCCCCTCGTCTTTTTTCTTTTGATATCTCTAGACTGATTAAACCAATTTTTATCTTCATTTGTTCCATTTTGATATCCCATTGTTTTTAGTTCATGGGATTTCAATTGGGTACACATGTATGTGTTCAAACAACTATTTTAAATGACTCAGATCTTTGATTAAAATTACGGATTATTAAGGCCATTTTTTATCATTTTTACAATTAGCTAAATGTCACTATAAATTTATAGTAACATTAAGCCCGTGGGGGTGTATTCAATTAGGATTTTAAAAGACTATTTTGGGATAAATAGGTCTTGTGGTATTCAATTAAGACTTTTAAATAATCTAAATACGTCTTGTGTTATTTAATCAAGACTATTAGGATTTTTTAAAGAGGGTGTCCAAATCTAGTGGTATTCAATCAGGATTTTAAACAAGTAACAAAAGTCTTTTGGTATTCAAAAACTTGCTAAACAATCAAAATTTTGTGTGACTTTTTTAGTTGAAGGTATAAATACCAAACCTATAAAAAATCCCACCCAAACCCATTAGACTTTTTTCTCCACCGCCAGTAGGCATCACGATTATCATGACCACTTCTTTTCCCGGTTCCAGTTCGAAAAGGCGGTGGAGGAATTGATGTCTGATGGCTTCATAAACGTTGTGAATAGCGGTGTGTTCATCTTTATTGCAAAACTTTGTAACTAAAAGTAGACCCGCTAACCGCTGCTCATCCCTTTCTCCAATGAAGATTGCAGTTGAGATGATGATGATGCCCCACTACGTGAAGGTTGTATTTTTTGTTGCATTTGTATATCACTAGGTATATCAAGCCTTGAAGCAGTTAAATAAGGGTTACAGTGGTTAACTGTGCGTAATTTTGAAGAACTAGTAGTTAACATCACCGCCGACATTGGTGGCGGCGGTGGAAAAATATCTAATGGGATAGATCTAGCACAACCCCAGGTGAAGTTGGAAGCTGAAAGAAATATTCCCTTGATTATTTTCATTAATGAAAGAGAATATATACAATTTACAATTTCCATAATAGGAAAAGCATATTCCTAGTCTAATACCAAAATTATATTCTAGTAGTACAAGAATTCTATAATTATGGTAAGTGTACAATACTAATTAATACAAAATTTACATTAAAATATTTACACTAATTTGAAGACTAAACTGTGATATACACTTATGGTAAGAAATGTATATCACATATGTTCTTAACATACACCCGCAGTCGTAGCGGACGGTCTTCATACGCTGAGACTGTCCTTAAAATCTTCAAAAAGGACCGAGGGAAGACCTTTGGTAAAGATGTCTATAATTTGATACCTGGAAGGGATATGACAGACACGTACTTATCCACGAGCTATCTTTTCGCGAACAAAGTGGATATACATCTCTATATATTTTGTGCGCTGGTGCTGAACCGGATTACCAGAAAGGTAGATGAGACTAATATTATCACAATAAACAAAGGTAGCTTTCTGAATAGGACAATGAAGCTCTAAAATAAGATTACGTAACCAACAAGATTCAGAGACCGCATTGACAACCCCTCGATACTCGGTCTCTACACTAGAACGTGATAATGTCGACTGACGCTTTACAGACCATGAGACTAAGTTATTAACAAGAAACATACAATATACAGACATAGATTATTTGGTATCTGAAAAGTCACCCCAATCAGCATCTGTATATGTCAACGAAGGATATAAATGCAAGTCATAGTCAAGTGTTCCCTGGATGTAGCGAATAATGCGTTTCAGCGCATTCATGTGCTCAATCCTGGGATCATACATAAACAAACATATCTGTTGTATGACATACGTAATATCTGGTCTCATGAATGTAAGATATCGAAGGGCCCTTGTAAGACTACGATAGGGGGTCGGATCCTCGTGAGGTGAGCCAGCCACAACACCTAGCTTGGGCTTAGTATCAACCGGAGTAGAAGTGGACTTACAGGATGACATCTCAGCCCTATCAATGATCTCCGTTTCATACTTCCTCTGCGATAAGAACAACCCACATGCATGATGAGTGACAACAATCCCTAAAAATAACTTAAGGGCCCTATGTCTTTCATAGCAAACTCATAACAGAGCATTGTTATGATAGACTGGTGTAATGCATCAGAAGAGATAGTCAAGATAATATCATCCACATATAATAGTATATAAGCCAAGGAAGAACCACAGTGATATATGAACAATGAATTATCAGACCTGTTGTGAGAGAACTCAATAGTCGAAACATAGTCTACAAACCTCTTATATGAGGCATGTGGAGACATCTTAAGCCCATACAAAGACTTATTCAATAAACAGACATGATAAGAATATTTGGGATCCCTAAACCCTAAGGGCTGATGCATATAGACTGTCTCCTTGAGATCACCATGTAAGAAAGAATTCTTCACATCTAACTGATGGATGGGCCATGCTTTCGAAAGAGCCAAGCTGAGCACAATGCGAATTGTATCCAGCTTGACCACCAGACTAAATGTCTCACTACAAGTCATACCAACCTGCTGAGTCTTATCATCACCTACAAGACGAGTCTTATGTCTCGCAAACGAACCGACATAATTATCCTTATGAGCAAAAATCCACATAGACCGAATAATATTAACACCAGACGGACGTTGCACCAACTCCCACGTCTTATTATCAATAAGAGCATTATATTAGGCTGTCATAGCAATTTTCAATTCGGGTCATTTAAATTAGACACAGGATTACGAGGTAATGGTGATTTAAGAACATTAGAAGTTAAGTTAAAATATCTTTTTGGTTTAAAAATACCATGTTGACTATGCGTGACTGGTCGATGACTCAGGGGAGAATTGGGTAAATTGTGGGAAATATCAATACACGTGACGGACGCCTGCTGGCCCAGAACAGAGAAATGGAGCATTGACAGACGCTGAAATAGGCACTGGGCCGACACTGGACCTATGAAAAAAATAGAACCCGGTCCCAAAACACCCCATTATCATATTCATTGTCATTATCACATTTAGGGTTGTTAGTGGTTCAGATATACTCGAGAATCTGATCGAAACCGGACTGAAAAATTAACGGTCCGGATATGAGTATGAGAAATCTACCCAGACCGGTAAGAGATCCGATCTGGTAACCCGGTAAGTGAACCGGTTTATAATACATATATAAATAAAAATTACCTAAAGTCTTAACCCTAATTTCTAAATCCCTAAAATTCCATTCAGCTGCTCGTTGTCGTTCACTCGTTCCCATCTTCGCGAATTGCCATTGTCGTTCCCATCTGTTAGTTGTCGTTCCCATCTTCGCGAATTGCCATTGTCGTTCTCATCTGTTAGTTGTCGTTCCCATCTTCGCGACTGCGCTGCTCGACTGCTCGACTCCTCTTGGCCCTCTTCTATCTCGATTCTCTCCTGCTCGAGTCTCGACTGGTCGTTCTCGCGACACTGTTCGCGAGTCGCGACTACAAAGCCTCCGACTGGACTGTTCTTCTTCTTCGACTGGACGCCTCCAACAGCTGTCCAACTCATCACTTCATCGGTCATCACTTCCCTTGTGACTTGTATGGTCTTCAATCTTCATGCTATCATACTTCAATAATCATACATAATAATATATGCATGTTATTTATTTTTGATATGTTCAATACTTTATTCTCTGAATTTTATGTAATTCGATATCATAAATTGTTAAATTAAAGTACGATTCTCTGTTAAAACTTAATTTTTTTGGTGTCTTAATAATAATACATGCTCATGTTGGTTGTTCTATGTAATAAATCTGCAATTATTTAATGTAATAAATCTGTTCTATGTAATAAATCTGTAATTTAAGTACGATTTTATGTAATAAATCTGTAATTTAAGTACGATTCTATGTAATAAATCTGTAATTTTTTAAATAACATGTTCTAACTTGTAAATTTATGTAATAAATATTGAACTTATTGTGTATTTGTGTTATGTACTTATGTCATTTCAAGATTCTTCAGTGACTCCTATGACTTCACAAGATTCATACATAGAAGTGAATAACCATGATGATGATGAGGAGACCATAAGGGGAATTGAAATTGGGGAGCATTTGAATTTAATTGACAATGCTCAATTAATAGCTGATAGTCAAACTGATGGATCAAATGATGTCTGTCAATCAACTGGAGGTGAGGAAGATCCATTGTAGAATGCATATGGGAAGCGTGTACGTGAAAAAAAATCAATCATACACAAAGAAATGTCTATTGTCTCTCTCTCAGATGGCTCTAAAAACTGGAAATGCAAGTGGTGTGGATCTCTTTTCAAAGTTGATTCAAAATATGGTAGTACCTCAAATGTGGAAAAAAATTTGGAAAAATGTTTTAATAGAAAGATGGCAAATGAAAAAGAACCCACACAAACAAAGATACGTGGTACATTTGGTGATGCTACTAGTCCGAGTGTTGCTACTTGGCAATATAACCATGCTAAGGTTAGAGAGCTTGCTGCCCATATGGTTTTAGGGCATGAATTTCTGTTTATGATAATGGAAGGTGTTATCTTCAATCGGTTTTTGAAGGAGATATATCCATGGTACAAAAGGATAACACGACATACTGTTAGGACGGACTGTGAAAGTTACTATAAAGGTGAGAAAGCAAAGATGAAAATAGTAATGTCTAAAGTTAATAGGATTAGTTTGACTACTGATTTGTGGTGGTCCGGCGAACAAAAGATAGGTTACATGACCGTAACTTCTCATTTTATTGACTCAAAATGGCAACTTCATAAGAAAGTGTTGGCTTTTATGAATGTACCTCCACCTCATTCTGGAGAGGTACTTGCTAGGGAATTGATTAGGGTTATGGATGATTGACGCATAAAGGAGAAAGTTGTCTCTATTAGTGTGGATAATGCATCTGCCAATGATAACTGCATTGCACGTCTGAAGGCAGATTTTACTAATAAGAGGCAGCTATCATTAAATGGCCAATTATTTCACGTACGATGTTGTGCACACATCTTGAACTTGTTGGTTCAAGATGGCCTTGATGTTATTAAACCAGTGGTGAATAAAATAAGAGGGGGTGTAAAATATTTATTGAATTCTTAGACAAAATGCAAACATTTTGGAAAGATAGTTAAGGAGTTAGAACTTATGGGCAGGCTACAAGTTTTGGATACTAAAACAAGATGGAATTCGACATGGTTAATGTTGTCCACTGCTTGTTTCTATAAAACAGTTTGGCCAAGGTATGCAGAGGAGAATGTATCGTTTATCCACTATTTTCTGAATGACAGTGATTGGGAGATGGTTAATGATATTTGCAAGTTATTAGAAGTGTTCGCGGATATTACGAATATTATTAGTGGCACTTCTTATCCTACTGTAAATTTATTTTTGTCCGAGCTTTGGAGGGTAAAGGTGCTATTGGATGAAAATATTCAATTGAACTCCAAGCCTCACTTGCAAACAATGGCAATGGAAATGAAGTTGAAATGCGACAAATATTGGTCGCAATGCGATATCTTGCTATCTATTGGGGCTTTTCTTGATCCAAGGTAACCATTTCTATGATCTTCATTTGTTTCCTGTTTTAAGGTAACCACTATATAAAATTGTTACATAAAATAGTTATTCAAGATATATGAAACAATGGCATTTCTTGTTCTCTGTTTGCTATCTATTGTGTGTGGAAAATCATAGAAAAAAAGTGATTGACTTGGCAGCTATATTGGAAACTAAGATGAAACATTATGTTATCTACTGCTTAAAAATTGCAAATATATATGTTTTCAGCACCAGCAGCCTCATTGTTGCTGTCCGCTGCTTGTTTCTCAAATAAATACAAGTCTTAGCTCATCTGTGTAGCTCCTACTTAGTTGGAGAATTAACATTGTCTCTCTTTACTCTTTAGGTATAAAATGGTGTTTGTTTCATGGGTTTATCCTTACATGTATGGGCCTGATGGTGCTATAAGAAATGAGGCGTTGTTATCAAACAACATATTGTCTTTGTTTAAGGAATATGAGAAAATACACAAGAAAGAAAATGGTGTGCAAGTTCATAGTAAAGAAGGGGGAAGTAGTTCAAGTTCATGGTTGGGAAAAAGAAGTTTTGAGATGTACCTTGACAGTGTCGAGGTAGTTGATAAAACAAAGTCTGATCTTAATTATTATCTTGAAGATGATCCACTTAGAGTTCGAGGGGAGGGGAAAAAGTTTGATGTCTTACAATGGTGGATGGTTAACGAACCGAAATATCTCATTCTTAGTAAGTTGGCGAAGGATGTTCTCTTTATTCCTGTTAGAACTGTTGCTTCAGAAGCAACTTTTAGTGCGGGAAAAGAATTATTGACCCAAAGAGAGCATCAATTAAGGTAGAAACTGTTGAAATGCTAGTGTGTGGAGGTGATTGGGTTAAAGAGTTATATGGAATCAAGAAAGGTCACGGGCGCAGTATGGTATGTATTCCTTCATTTATTCTTTTCCTTTAACTTTATGAATGTATATGTTGTGTTCTTTCTAATGTTATAAAATTTGGAATGTAGCTTCAAGAAGAAGAAGAAGAAGACGAGCATTTAGAGTACAACTTTGCAAATGTAATATTCTTGCCCGATTGATTCATTTGCATTATCGTTTAATTTTATATTGTACGTTGTGAATTGTGATACTAAATTTTTTTAATATTTTGATTGTAGGATGAAATTTAACTCAACTTTTGAATCATGCGTTGTGGACTTGTGGTCTTGAGGACTTGTGGGGAAATAGATTTGGACTTGTAGTTTTTGAATTTCAATATTTTTGACCTTTGGTTGTTTGGCTTGTTTCCTTGTAAATTTTAATGTTTTAGATTTAACTCAAATGTTTTGGTTGAACTTTTGGCACGCTTGCTTCGGGCGGGTAATCGCAAAGAACATTTGCCTACTGTGTTTGGTTTTATTTGCTGTTAATTTTGATTCAAGGAATTGAAATTGGATACCACTTTACCTGTTAATTTTGTTGTATTGCCATTCTCGCTGCTCGCTTCTCGGTCCGGCATGGAATCGACCGATAACAACACATTTCTTGTTCTTTCGGTTCATGGTCCGGACCGGAATCGGACCGGTATCCAGAAGATCCAATAAAAAATTATCGGTCCGACTCGGGTACCCGACCGGTAAGGTACCGGACCGATCCCGATCCAGACAATAGGATCGATAGGCTTATCGAACCGGTCCGGATATATCCGATAAGCTTAACGGACCGGTTCCGTAATGTTGATACCCGGACCGGTCCGGACCGATAACAGCACTAATCACATTGAATATTTTTTATTTTCTGTTCGAATTGAGTTCTAATGAATGCTCTAAATTTTAAAAAAGTGGAAATTTTTTGAGATTTTCTCCCTATCGGAAAAGTCCATAAAAATTAGAATAATCATCCAGAAATAGAACATAATAAAGATGACCCAAAGAACTGAGAACAGGAGATGTCCATAAATCTCTATGAATAATATCAAATGGCATTAAAGTCTGAGAAGTAAAGTTTACAAACGGAAATCTAACAATTTTCTCTAAAGAACAAGATTGACAATTCGGAGTACTACGCATACCCTTACAAGAAATAAAATTATTTTTATCTAAGGAAGACAAAATAGATGACCCCGAATAACCTAGACGAGCATGCCACAAGGAAGGAACAAGGGCTGCAAAAGTTGATGGCAATGCTAGACTCGAGAGACCGAAATACGATGTGATAGGATAAAGATCTCCGCTACTATCACACTTCATTAGAGGAATCCCCATCTTGAAATCCTTCACAGAAAACCCAAACGGATCAAATTCAATAGAAATAGAATTATCATTGGTGAATTTACGGACAAACACCAAATTTTTAATCAATTTAGGGCGTGAAGGGTATTTTCAAAATAAGGGATGAGTGAGGGGGGGGGGGGGGGAGATAAGGTTGTATGACCAAAACCACGAATTGGAATTGAATTACCATTACATTGTTGCTCAAATTGGAATAAGACGGGAGAGTACCTGAGTCAGACGTCATGTGAATAGTGACACATGTGTCCATATACCAATTCAGGTTCGATGGATTTATTTTAAGTGTGTGCATCACGGCTTCAATGTCGGTAGGAGTAAGTCCTACTGCATGATGGACCTGGTGGAGCCAGGCCTGCCTCCCTACTGACCCGAAACCCCACTGGATCGCTGGAACTAGACTGAAACTGAATTACTAGGCCGAAAGTGTGGCTAAAACTGGGCCCAATTCGCTGGAAATTGGGTTGGCTGACCGTAGGGGTTATTGGGTCAAGAGATCCCAGCCCCATGGCCAGGGGGCCCACTACTGGAACCCATCTTCCTGGGCCCACTGTTGCCTGGGCGGGACCCACTGCCCGAATTTTGTCCACCGCGACCATTGTCGGAACCACCGCGTTTGCCCCCGCGATTTTTGCCATTATTTTTCCGAGTATTCTTGCCTCCACCGTGAGCATAGTGTTGGCCCAAATTATCAGAAAAAAACTTGGAGAATTTATGGATGATGTCATCATGACTACGATACTAGAACTGGTAGCCGCCTTCTTAGCCCTCTAAAGTAAGCATGAAGCGGACTTGATAGAACTTTGGGAGAGAGTTACTTTGACGAATGAGAGTTTCAACGCCACTATAGGCCTCGGATAGACCAGCAACCATCTGTAAAACGAGACGATCTTCACTAACGGGCGCACCAACATTGCGGAGTTGGTCCGTCAATACTTTCAACCTTTTGCAATAAGCGGAAACGTTCGGGAAATTTTCCATGGTGACGTGGGAAAAATCATGTTCAAGTGTAACCGCTCTGGAATTTTGATTATCTTGAAATATGTCACGCAGCTTATTCCAAGCATCCATCGTCGTAATGTCTGGCTCAATAATTGTCGGCAACAGGTCGGTAGAGATAGTGGAGTAAATCCAACGAAAGACGGTGGCATCAAGTATTGTCCACAACTTAGGATCATCCTCAAGTTTAGGCACCTCCGTATCCTCAGGAGCCGCGTGGATTATGTGATGGATAACTTGATGCGAGTGTGCATGAATTTTGAACAGTTCGACCCACGTCACATATTGGATGTTTTCTATTTCAAGAATAAGAGGGATGTGATTCTTGATGTTAGAAACAACAAGGGCAGGGTGAAACGTATTCTTTGATGTTGATATAACGAACAACAAAATAATGGGTGATTGGGGGATTTGGAGGAAAGAATTCGGGAGAGAATGGCTACACGGAAACTGAGGTGGGGCTCGGATTTCGATGAGAGGTTGGCCGAAAATTTGAAGGGGAAAAATTCAACCTAGACTTCTGATACCATGAAAGAAATAATCCCTTGATTATTTTCATTATTGAAAGAGAATATATACAATTTACAATTTTCATAATAGAAAAATCATATTCTTATTCTAATACCAAAATCTTATTCTAGTAGTACAAGAATTCTATAATTATGGTAATTGTACAATACTAATACAAAATTTACATTAAAATATTTACACTAATTTGAAGACTAAACCGTGATATACACTTATGATAAGAAGTGTATATCACGTCTGTTCTTAACAGAACCGAATAGAAAAGTAAAAAAATTCATGTGGTCCTTTCAAATCTTTATAAATCTTATGATAAATCTTTTAAAATCCAAACGTAAAAAATCTTGATTCTAAATTTTTTTTAAACAAGTCTTTCAAGTCATTAAATTTCTAAATAGTCTTTTAAAATCCACTGAACTTATTTATCCAAAATAATCTTTTGAAATCCTAATTGAATACACCCCTTAGACTTGGACGAATTGATAATTAGTTCTCTTGAAGAGCCTTGCTTTATGTTATACTTTAGGGTTATTTAGATTATCTTAGATTCTTTAATGCAACCTCACATGAATTTCATAATTGTTTGGTAATCCTTGTACGATTCTTGTTTCCCCCTTAAACTATTATTGTGATTGAGTATAATCTAATTATTATCAAGTTATCTTTGATTATTCTTGATTAATTGATTGTGCTCTGATCACTATGTCTTCTATGTTAAACTAGACTCGGACTTTGCATGCCCATGTTCTAAGATTATTCATTTCACATTTCTTATAACTCTTGTTCCAAACTGCTATAAGATAAATATTTTTAATTATATAATAAGTGAAAGATTTAATACGGAGAAAGGCCAAATCGACATTTATTAAAGATAATTGGGTTACACTTTCTCATTCTATTTCAGATTTCATGCCCGTTTATTCGGAAAGTCTTCAAACAACAAATGGGTATGTGTTATTGAGAAGCTTTGAGTCTCCATTTCCAAACACACCGAAAGTTGAGCCCTAGCGATGCCGATTTGGGTTTGTTTCTTTTCTTCTGTCTGTATATCATGGTCATACAAGCTTCTCTTCCTTTCTAAAATGGGATCTTCAGACGTTCCTTTTTCTCTTCCCGTACTAGGGATGACTCTGCCGTATTCTAAGACATAAGCTATCACTATCTGACTCCAGTCGAACTCCCACTCAACTAACTGATGTGTTCCCTCGGAGTATAGGTTGGCAAGTATAGTTAATGAAGACTATGCCGAAATTTGTTTAGCTTGAAACTTATTATGAACATTCGGGACGAATGTTTCTAAGGGGGGAAGGATGTTACACCCTGTAATTCCATGGCATTGATATGAGAACGTGACTAAGGAATTGAGAACAGACCTCTATGTGAGATGATAAATTCCTTTCATTCGCGACACACTCGATCAAGCTTAATATTTGCCAAGTGTCTATCCAAATGGCTTGATCACTTTATCTCATCTATATTAGGAGGTGTGAGGGCATGCAAAATGAAAGGTAAGACCATTTTTTGAGCAAACCTGTTTGAATTTTTCGTTCGGCTTTATCCTGGGAGGAGGTGTGAGGGCATGCAAAATGAAAGGTAAGATCTGAAAGAATTACTAGCTGACAAATCTTTCCAAAAATTTTCCGTATCCGAAAATGTAAATATACTTTCCTTCCAACCTTCACATCTTATTTCCTTACTTACGTCCTCACTTATATGCCCTGGAACTACGGGATGTAACATTCTTCTATAATACAATTACAAGCACAAATAAGATTACAGAATTGATTTATAAAAGACATAAATACAAAATTATCTGAAACCACCAGTTCTTATGGGTGAAGAGGTAATAAGAAGACGACAGAATATGTTAAGACAGTTGGAATATATAGCAGAAAAAAGATTAATATATAACAAAGATATAAATGAACATATAATAAGTTGTAAAATGAGTATTGATCTAATAAAAGAAAGAGACAAAACTATAGAAGAAAAGTCTAAACGAATAGCTGAACAAGAAGATGTTATGAGAAATTTAAAGTTCAGGATAACCATAAAAGAAGAGCAGCTAAGACAAAAAGATGAAGAAATTAAGAAAATAACAGAAGAAAAACTAGGGCAAATAGTTAAACAAGATTGCGAGATAAGAGACTTAAGTGATATCATAAAAGAACAATACAAGTTGATAATTCAATTAACTCATTGATAAAGGAAAAGAAATAGCAGTAGATCTATACAATACTAATTACCAAATGGATGAATATGAAGGAGGAACAACACAAACTTTAAGTTTTAAACCAGAAGTATATCAGAAAATACAAGACGAAAAGGAAGAATTATCAATAAAAAAGATATTTAAAATAAAATGGTTTGATAGAAATAAAGAAATAAGATATATAATACAGAGATATGAAAATATAATAGACACTACAAGTGTAAACGGAAAAGCTAGAATTAATTTAATAACTAACGAAATAATAAAACGAGAGTTATCAAAATTATCAACAAAAGAAGCTAAGAGATATAGAAATATATATTTTGGAGGAATATAATTTACTATAAAAGCATATTTTCAGAAAATATAGATACGCCTATACAGATATACATACTGGATGACAGAATATTAGAAAACCTACAAGATTCATTAATATCAGTAATAAAAGGAAATTTAATATATCAAAAATTGAAATTCACCATACAACCAGATTTTAGTATCTCACTAAAAGACGAACATAAAGAATTAGCATTAACACTATACTATAAATTGGATGGAATAAAAATGTCACCAGAAAGTAAAGTGATAAGTATAGTGACAAAAATGATATATGTCTTAACAGGAAATCATCATGTAAAAAGGCAATACGAAACAAATATCCTAGTACCAAAAATGTTCCAAGATATTTTAGAAACAATAGAACATAAAGAAAATTCAAAAATAACAATACCAGAAGAAATACATATGGATTTTAGCAATAGGACTACAATCATATTGAATAAGATAAAACCATGTATAGAAGGGTCTAGATTAAGTATAAAAAGAGAATCCATAACAAAACAACAAAACCTGAGACTACCAAGAACATTACACTTAATAAACATAATAACTAATAGACTAAGCATTAAAGTAATAATATTCAACGGGATTACAACAATGGATTGCATAACCGAAATTAATACAGGAGCAGTAAAAAGCTTTGTGCATATAAGTAAAGTAAATGAGAAAGACTATCTACAGATCCAACCAGAAACGTTCCATTACCTTGAAAATGACAGAGAAATAATAGTCACTAAAAGTATTAATCTAAAATTCAAGATCAAAGATTTAGAATATAAGATAAACATAGCAGTTCTAGAATACGATAGTTTCAATGAATTACTATTAGGAAGTGATTTCTTAATAAACTATAGGATCACTAATGATGGAATAGAAATTACAGACCAAGGCAAAACAAGATTTATTGAAAAAATATGAATATTCAAGATAAAATAAACAAAAAGAAACACAAACTAAGAATAATAAAACAAATATTATTAGAAGAAGTTATAGATTCACAACTGAAATACCTAAGGTATAAAGCTGAAGAAATAGAATTAGAGAATGAAATAGAACAACTAGGAAAAGTGATAGATAACGAACCCATAAAGGAATGGATAAACTTAAGAGATGGATGGGTAGAACGAATAAATAAAAGCTGAGCAGTTTTAAGGAAAAAGTAGATGAAATATGGACAGAATTAATAGTGAAGGAAAAAATTAAAAACCTTTTCAATACAATGAACGAAATAAAAGATAGTCAAACTCAAACACGGAAACTAATAAGAGAAGAATTAACAAAATTATGGAATGTATCTGAAGTACCAACACTAAAGCTAATACTTGACCAACTTAACACAATAGTGACACAAATAAACAAAGAAAAGGGAAAGGAAAAACAAATAGAAGAAGGAGAAACCAGTACTCCAGAACAAACGATAGGAGATATAGTAGAGGTAAGACTTGTACAACTCGAAATAGTAGCAATATATGCATGGAGAAGAAGTAATACACCTATAATGACAGACATAAGCAAAATAAAACCAAAAATACCAGACGAAGTGACAAAAACATTAGATGGCTTAAGTGCATTAACCAAGAAAGGACAATTTTAATGACTACAAACGAACATAGTGCAGTAACATTTATTAGAAATCATGGTAAAGATATAATAGAAAAAGAAAGATATAAATATGAACCCATGAAAAAACAGGATTCTAAGGATCCTAAAGATACATCAACTAAAAATAACGAAACTTTTAAAGATACAAACACTCATACCTTAGAGAGTACCGAAAGGTTAAAGCTTGAAAATAAAATCCAAAATTAACGGTTAATAGAATTGGAAAAAGAAAATACAAAGTTAAAATTATCTACTAATGAATAATGGTTGAAAAAATATAAGAAGTATAAAGACACAAAAAAGGAAAAGAATGAAGCCAAAGTAGAGATAAAAGAAACCAAAAAAGAATTAGAAACTGTGAGGAAAGAACTAAGTGATTTAAAAGAAGAATTCTACATTATGCAGCAACAACTAGCAAAACTAAAAGGGAAAAAGAAAGTAAAAAAGATAAATAAGTGTAGTGATGAAGAAACCAAAGAAAATAGTAATAATAGTAGTAGTATTGATAAAGAACACATAGTAGTAGAAGAAGTTGTGGTAGCAAAGATTACAGAAGAAATAGAAGATGGAAGTAATTTTGAGACAATACAAGAGAATAACCAAATATTAGAAGCCCTACATAAAATGCAAAGGGTAAATGCAATAATAAAAGAAGAACCTGAAAGTGACATAGAGGATGAGTATAATGAACCTTTACAAACAGAAATAGAATCAGACGATATAGTAAACCAAGATGCTAATGACTACCCTGAAGAAGACATGATAGATCCAACCCTAGAAATTATAACAAGAAAACCTACTAAAATACCACCTCATATACCGGTAGGACATCAAGCAGAATTTACATAATTTATGGGATCAATGGCACAAGGAATAAATATGAACGGATATTTTTTAGATTTAGACAATGTTTGTGACGAACAAGATTAAGTAGAAGAATAAATGATTGGAATGTAGGAATGTTATTAGCATTAATGAGTTCAGCACATACTGATGACTTAGATTATATATATGAGTTAATATCTAAAACAATAATAGGAAAAGTAGCATTCTGGTTCGAAACTATAGCCTATCAGATGAAGCAAGAAGTATTCCAACATGCTAAAAATTTGGAAAGGAATACTAATGTTATACGATATAATATTAAAAAGAGAATTTCTAGGAGAAAGATGGATAGTAGCTAAAGAAGTTTATTTGAAGAAAGAAAATGTGAAATAATAATGAACCTAAACAATATGAAATGTTGTAAGATTAATAAATTACCAGAATACACAATAAGCTTTACTAAGTTCTTTTATGAAGCAAGATTTTTGCCAGAAGAAGGACTAATATACCAACAACTTTATTATGATCATTTACCAGAACCATATAATACAGAGATAACTAAAGAATATGGAAAATTAGAGCCAAGAGAAAATACACTAGGTGAAAAAATATGAGTATTAAGGGCCTATTTGATGAGAAAATGTGAAGAATACAGATTACAACAAAAGGTTAAGAAAGATAAAAGCTAGGATTAAGGAAAGTATGTAGATTTACTGAAAGACGATTAGTATTTGGATGTAATGATCAAGAATAAAAGAGACGCAAATATAAGAAACACAAGAATACATTCAGTAAAGATAAGAATAAAGCGTTTAAAAGAAACACAAATAACAAGAAAAATTATCATAAAAACTATGATAACCAATACTACAAGCCCTATAGAAAAAGAAAATATAAAAGATTTAGGAGATACAAGAACACCCCTGATACAAGAAGAAAGTTGAGAAACAAAAGAAAATTTCGAAAAAGATATGTGAAACCATTAGAAACAAAAGAAGCCCCAAAAGAATGCAAATGTTGGAATTGCAATGAGAAAGGACATTATGCCAACAAATGCCCTAAATTAAAGAAGCAAGGAGTAAAATATATTAATACTACTCAATTTATTATGAGCTTAGAACAACTAAGAGAAAATGATAAGGCATGGTACAGCGATGAAGAATTCTATATTAGTCAAACAGATGAAGAAAGTGATATAGAAGTGAAAAATATGAATTATATTAATACCAACTCTAATGAGGAAGAATCCTATTCAGATAGTGAAAAACGATTCAGGATAAGATAAATCTGCAAGAAGAAATACTAAAATTAGACAGTGATAGGAATTATTGGAAAAATGTGAAAGATATTTAGCTGACAAATTTGCATTATGTACATATCCAACGGGAATTAAATACTATGGATCTAAACATAAACAAGCTATGAAAAATATTTTTAATACAAGAACAAGACAAAAGGAAATAGAACAAAGGGAACAACCATAATCAAGAATGGTAGCAATCTATATAGAAGCGCAGGTAGAATATAATCCTAATAGAATGATAAAACAAAAAATCTTTATTGACAGTGGAGCAAACATGTGTCTAGCAAGAAAAGAAATTCTAGTATCACATAGATGGAAGAGGTCTAGAGTCTATAAAATACGAGTAACATGGTTTAATGAGCAGACTAAAGAATTAGATACAGTAGCAGAAAATGTAAGGATAAAACTAAACATAACGATATTTAAGATACCAATAATATATCAAGACAATAATATGAGTCAACACGTCTTATTAGGAAACAACTTCTTAGATTATTTTAAAACCTAAGTTATCAGTAATAACACCTTAAGTTTACAAACACCCTGTAATAAATGGATTATACTAAAAAGAATATTACCAGTACAAACCTTAAGGTTATGTAACGGGATAAATCGAAATAATAATCTACAACTATTAAAAGAAAAATACCTTGGACTATTAAAAGTAAACTTTGGAGAAAATCCAACACAACTATGGAAAGTAGAAAAAATATATGCTGAGATTAAGTTAATAAACCCAAATGACATTGCTAGATGTAAATCCATTAGATATAGTCCTACAGATCAAAAGGAATTTGAAACACAATTAAAGGAACTACTAGATTTAAAGCTAATACAAGAAAGTAAGAGCTCACATAGCAGTCCGACATTTTTAGTAAGAAAACATAGTGAGCAGAAAAGAGGTAAAGCCAGAATGGTAGTAGATTATAGAGAGTTAAATAAGAAAACAATATTTGATGGATTGTTTTACCATACAAAAGGAACCTTATTAACAGACTAGGAAATAAAAAATGGTTTAGCAAATTTGATTGTAAGAGCGTATTTTGGCAGATAAAACTGACTAGAGACTCAAAACCTTTAACGGCATTATGCACCCCGCAAGGACATTATGAGTGGAATGTATTATCTTTTGGACTAATGAACGCACCACAGATATTTCAGAGAAGAATGGATCAGGTGTTCAGAAAATTAACAGACTATTGTGTAGTATATGTAGATGATATACTAATATATAGTGATACCCTAGAAGATCATATAAAACATCTTGAAGAATTCATAAGAGTAGTAAAATGACATAGAATTCTATTATCAGAAAAGAAATCTGAGATCTTTAAAAATGATATCGAATATCTAGGATACATCATCGACAAAAATGGATTACAATTACAAGAGCATATGGTAACCATAATAAGAAATTTTAAGGATAAATTAGAAACCAAAAGAGAAGTACAACAATTTTTAGGAATAATAAATTATGCCTCAGATCATATAAAGGATTTACCAGCCTTAAGAAAACCCTTACAAGATTTAATTAAGAAAAATAAAACCTTTGAATGGAAGGAAGAACATGATAAAGCTATAAAAGTTATCAAAGAAAAAGTAATAAATTTACCAAAACACAGAATACCAACAGACAAAGATCAATTGGAACTTTATACAGATGCCAGCGATATAGGATGGGGAGAAGTCCTAATAGCCTATGAAGAAAATGATAGAGACAAAGAGAAAACTTTAATATGTGGCTATGGAGGAGGAACATGGAAACCAAATGAAAAGAATTATCATATTAATGAAAAAGAATTATCAGTTGTAAAGTTCGGAATAAAACGATTCCATTACCATCTATTACCAGTAAAATTTATTGTATGAACAGATAATACACAGGTAAGCGCGTTCATTACAAACAAGATAGACCATCTACCAGAACTAAAAAAAGGAGAAAGTGGAAATCATTCTTTTATTGTTATGATTTCATTGTGAAAAATATATCTGGAAGTAAGAATCTTCTAGCTGATTTTCTAAGCAGATATCAAGATGTCAGTCTGCAGTGACAATTTTGAAGAATATATGAGCAATATGATAGAAGAAATTACTATCAATAATCATAAGAGCTAAGATGCAAGAAAATGACAAACTTTTCAGCCAGCTCAAAGAATGTTTCTCAGACTACCAAGCATACAAAAACCTAAGAAACTTTCCTAGAATAAACTCTCCAGATACAAAACAGAGTATGTCTTCCCTTATGGAACACATGCCGCCTACATCACAAATAATGACCATGGCAGAAAGACTAACATTTTCACCAGAAATTACCACTGCCTATGAAACCACCAAATACTACACCTATAAAACTAATCCCAACGTATTAAGAAGCTCTAGGTTTAGCATGTATCCGAGATACCTATGCCTGGAAAAAGCAAACCCAGCTGTTACCCAGAAACTTTCAAATACGGATTTTTAGACATTTATGACAGATGATACCCTAGCCAGCATATCCAAACTACCAAGTGCAATAATACAGTCCGTTCAGTCTATGAGAGAAACTTTTGGACCAGGAATCTATGGAATACAAATCTTTGACGCCTCGACAGACCTGACAGGGAAACCTATTGTTTTATGCCAACTCTAAGCTGGGAGAAATACTAATATCAGCGGAGATAATACAGATTCTAAGAAAGAGATGCCATGTAAGCTTGACAAATTTCAAGAATGACTGAGTAACAAGAGAGCCATTGTACTAGCAACATTAGCAGGAAGACTAGAAGATATGATCAAAGTAGGAAATGCAAGCATTATTGGAACTACTAAAGGAGGAGAAGTCGAAGAACTAATCACCATGTACTATAATCATGATATAATAGCACAAGACACATTGGAATTCACAAACATGCTAAATATGATCATTAACCTGAAGCACAAACATAACAAGTAAACTATTGATCAATATCAGATGGTAAAAAAGCAAAAGAAAAAGCCCATAACTTTCAAAGATATGAAAGTAAAATAAATAAAAGAGGAAGGATCTTCTGATCCATTCACATAAGAGCATTGGGAATAATGTAGTTCTACTACATTGAGGCCCAAAATATGAGCAGGAACATGTAATCTAACTACGTGGATCCTACATTATGAGCATAAGAACATAACAATCTGGCCCAATGTGATTTATCACAGTAAGCCCAAAATATGAGCATAACAGATAAGAGCAAGGAAAACCATCAGAAAACAAAATACTAGCAAGACAATGACATCAACTTTTCCACGACAGGATAAAAAGAGATATGACAAGAAAATACCAACAGAGCCATCAGAAGATAAAGTACCAGCAAGACAGAGAAAAAGTTTTACTATAGCATGAACAAGTAACTTTTCATTGTAGCAAGAATAGTAAAGTCGATGACTACTATAGCACCACAATAAAGGTCGCACAGTAAAGGTCGCACAATAAAGGTCGCACAGTAAGAGTCAGCACTGTAGTACACAATAAGAGTCAAGAACTGTAGAACCCCGAGATTATCTATATAAAGAGCCTCTTTGTATCAGAAAAAATAAGAGTTTTTGAAATCCAACTTCAATCTTTAAGACATTGTCTCTCAATATTCTCTCAAACATATTTTTTCTCTCTATTCATAATATCAGACAAGTTAGGAATCTCATATCAATCTGAAAATTATGAGTAGCTAACCTCCATACCAGTTTGTAATCTCGATAGAATAACATCGTAACCTAAGAAGGTCTACATAAAAGAAATCACAAGAATAAGAGATAGACTTTGAAGAACAGATATTAAAAGCATATTAGTTTGGAAACCATGACTATTGATGGACTTCAGAGAGACTGTAGAGGACTCCTAGGCACCTAGGTGAAAGTACCCGTAGCGAGGAAGCAAAAAGGGGAAGCGGCCAGGGTGAAGTTGAGACTTCCGGTAATCTGAAGATCTACAAGAGGTATGGTTTCTTCACTAAGTGTTTTTAATTATGTTTTTGATAAGTTAATCTCTATGATTATGATTTTGATTAGTAGAAGTTCTGCGGTTAAGATGTTAACAGTTCTAGAACAGATTATAGACTGACTTAAAATTAAACATGGATAAAAACTTTCATATAAAACTGTTTATACTATTTGTTAGTATATTACTTACATGTTATTACTTTATATTCCACAATAATAGTAATAATAATTAAATTACCACCAACGTTCTTCCCTCTTCAAGGTTGTTAGGTGATGAAAAGATCCACCCAGAAAATGGATATGGTTTCTTCACTAAGTGTTTTTAATTATGTTTCTGATAAGATAATCTCTATGATTATGATTCTGATTAGTAGAAGTTCTGCGGTTAAGATGTTAACAGTTCTAAAACAAATTATAGACTGACTTAAAATTAAACATGGATAAAAGCTTCCATATAAAACTGTTTATACTATTTGTTAGTATATTACTTATATGTTATTACTTTATATTCCGCAATAATAGTAATAATAATGAAAATACCACCAAAATTTCTTCCCTCTTCAAGGTTGTTAGGTGATGAAAAGATTCACACAGAAAATGGTATCAAAGCTTTAAATAGGACAAAAACCAGTAATAGGACGAGAAAAAATGTTAAAACTGCTAGAAAATACGGAAAAAATTAATTGGTATAAATACCAGAGATGCGATTCTAACAATAGATTAAACGAATATGAATATGAATCTGACAGATCTGAAAATAACTTAGAACAGTTTGATACAGAAAATTGGAATTCAGAATGAGAACAATCCGATCTTTCAGAAGGATAATAAGATATAACAAAATGATTTGGAAGTACAGAGAAATTAAACGCCTTTTAATAGAAACAAAAAGAAAAGCTGAAGAATTATTAAAATCTCAAAATGAATGGTTAGACCAGAAAAGAGCAGGTAATAATTCCTATGACGATGAAGAGTTACGAGAAATATTTAAAATATACTCTGATGCTAGAGAAATGAGAAGAAGGATACAAGATATAAATATAGAAATTAATGTACAAAAAAGTGTGATAAGAAGTTTAATAATGGATATACGTTTCTTTGAAAAAGATCAGTATTAAAAAATGAACTCATCATTTGGACCTATTAAGAAGTTAAATCAAGCAAAATGGTTATGCCAACGAGCAAAGATCTTACTAAAACAAATGAAGACACACAAGGAATTAGAAAGAAAATATAAGATAAGAATATTTGCTATAGAAAAAGGACTAGATCAAACCCAACAGACTGTAAGTTCAGAAGAACTAACAAGATTGTATATAGAGTTAATACAATTACAAGCACAAATACGATTACAGAATGGATTTATAAAAGACATAAATACAGAATTATCTGAAACCACCAATTCTTATGGGTGAAGAGGTAATAAGAAGACGACATAATATGTTAAGACAGTTGGAATATATAGCAGAAAAAAAATTAATATATAACAAAGATATAAATGAGCATATAATAAGTTGTAAAATGAGTATTGATCTAATAAAAGAAAAAGACAAAACTATAGAAGCAAAGTCTAAACGAATAGCTGAACAAGAAGATGTTATGAGAAATTTAAAGTTCAGGATAACCATAAAAGAAGAGCAGCTAAGACAAAAAGATGAAGAAATTAAGAAAATAACAGAAAAGAAAACTAGGGCAAATAGTTAAACAAGATAAGAGATAAGAGACTTAAGTGATATCATAAAAGAACAATACAAGTTGATAAATCAATTAACTCATGGATAAAGGAAAAGAAATAGCAGCAGATCTATACAATACTAATTACCAAATGGATGAATATGAAGGAGGAACAACACAAACTTTAATTTTTAAACCAAAAGTATATCTGAAAATACAAGACGAAAAGGAAGAATTATCAATAAAAAAGATATTTAAAACAAAATGGTTTGATAGAAATAAAGAAATAAGATATATAATACAGTGACATGAAAATATAATAGACACTACAAGTGTAAACGGAAAAGCTAGAATTAATTTAATAACTAACGAAATAATAAAACGAGAGTTATCAAAATTATCAACAAAAGAAGCTAAGAGATATAGAAATATATATTTTGGAGGAATAGAATTTATTATAAAAGCATATTTACAGAAAAATATAGATATACCTATACATATATACATACTGGATGACAGAATATTAGGAAACCTACAAGATTCATTAATATCAGTAATAAAAGGAAATTTAATATATCAAAAATTGAAATTCACCATACAACCAGATTTTAGCATCTCACTAAAAGACGAACATAAAGAATTAGCATTAACACTATACTATAAATTGGATGGAATAAAAATGCCACTAGGAAGTAAAGTGATAAGTATAGTGACAAAAATGATATATGCCTTAACAGGAAATCATCATGTAAAAAGGCAATACGAAACAAATATCCTAGTACCAAAAATGTACCAAGATATTATAGAAACAATAGAACATAAAGAAAATTCAAAAAAAACAATAGAAAAAATACATATGGATTTTAGCAATAGGACTACAACCATATTATATAAGATAAAACCATGTATAGAAGGGTCTAGATTAAGTATAAAAAGAGAATCCATAACAAAACAACAAAACATGAGACTACCAAAAACATTACACTTAATAAACATAATAACTAATAGACTAAGCATTAAAGTAATAATATTCAACGGGATTACAACAATGGATTGCATAACCAGATTAATACATGAGCAGTAAAAAGCTTTGTGCATATAAGTATAGTAAATGAGAAAGACTGCCAACAGATCCAACCAGAAACGTTCCATTACCCAGAAAAGGACAGAGAAATAATAGTCACTAAAAGTATTAATCTAAAATTCAAGATCAAAGATTTAGAATATAAGATAAACATAGCAGTTCTAGAATATGATAGTTTCAATGAATTACTATTAGGAAGTGATTTCTTAGCTATGATAAATTATAAGATCACTAATAATGGAATAAAAATTACAGACCAAGGCAAAACAAGATTTATTGAAAAAATATGAATATTCAAGATAAAATAAACAAAAAGAAACGCAAACTAAGAATAATAAAACAAATATTATTAGAAGAAGTTATAGATTCACAGCAGAAATACCTAAGGTATAAAGCTGAAGAATTAGAATTAGATAATGAAATAGAACAACTAGGAAAAGTGATAGATAACGAACCCATTAAGGAATGGATAAACTTAAGAGATGGATGGGTAAAACGAATAAATAAAAGCTGAGCAGTTTTAACGAAAAAGTAGATGAAATATAGACAGAATTAATAGTGAAGGAAAAATTAAAAAACCTTTTCAATACAATGAACGAAATAAAAGATAGTCAAACCCAAACACGGGAACTAATAAGAGAAAAATTAACAAAATTATGGAATGTATCTGAAGTACCAACACTAAAGCTAATACTTGACCAACTTAACACCGTAGTGACACAAATAAACAAAGAAAAGGGAAAGGAAAAACAAATAGAAGAAGGAGAAATCAGTACTCCAGAACAAACGATAGGAGATATAGTAGAGGTAAGACTTGTACAACCCGAAATAGTAGCAGTAGATGCATGGAGAAGAAGTAATACACCTATAATGATAGACATAAGCAAAATGAAATAAAAAATACCAGACGAAGTGGCAAAAACATTAGATGACTTAAGTGCGTTAACCAAGAAAGGACAATTTTAATGACTACAAACAAACATAGTGCAGTAACATTTATTAGAAATCATGGTAAAGATATAATAGAAAAAGAAAGATATAAATATGAACCCACGAAAAAACAGGATTCTAAGGATCCTAAAGATACATCAACTAAAAATAACGAAACTTTTAAAGATACAAACACTCATACCTTAGAGAGTACCGAAAGGTTAAAGCTTGAAAATAAAATCCAAAATCAACGGTTAATAGAATTGGAAAAAGAAAATACAAAGTTAAAATTATCTACTAATGAAGAATGGTTGAAAAACTATAAGAAGTATAAAACTAAGTATAAAGACACAAAAAAGGAAAAGAATGAAGCCAAAGTAGAGATAAAAGAAACCAAAAAAGAATTAGAAACAGTGAGGAAAGAACTAAGTGATTTAAAAGAAGAATTCTACATTATGCAGCAACAACTAGCAAAACTAAAAGGGAAAAAGAAAGTAAAAAAGATAAATAAGTGTAGTGATGAAGAAACCAAAGAAAATAGTAATAATAGTAGTAGTATTGATAAAGAACACATAGTAGTAGAAGAAGTTGTGGTAGCATAGATTACAGAAGAAATAGACGATAGACGATAGAAGTAATTCTGAGACAATACAAGAGAATAACCAAATATTAGAAGCCCTA
Organism: Przewalskia tangutica; assembly: GCA_029844215.1. Taxonomy (NCBI): domain Eukaryota; kingdom Viridiplantae; phylum Streptophyta; class Magnoliopsida; order Solanales; family Solanaceae; genus Przewalskia; species Przewalskia tangutica. Next base: position 54,356,040 of record CM056724.1, read on the forward strand.
CATAAAATGCAAAGGGTAAATGCAATAATAGAAGAAGAACCTGAAAGTGACATAGAGGATGAGTATAATGAACCTTTCCAAACAGAAATAGAATCAGACGATATAGTAAACCAAGATGCTAATGACTACCCTGAAGAAGACATGATAGATCCAACCCTAGAAATTATAACAAGAAAACCTACTAAAATACCACCTCATATACTGGTAGGACATCAAGCAGAATTTACATAATTTATGGGATCAATGGCACAAGAAATAAATATGAACGGATATTTTTAGATTTAGACAATGTTTATGACGAACAAGAATTAAGTAGAAGAATAAATTATTGGAATGTAGGAATGTCTTTAGCATTAATGAGTTCAGCACATACTGATGACTTAGATTATATATATGAGTTAATATCTAAAACAATGATAGGAAAAGTAGCATTCTGGTTCGAAACTATAGCCTATCAGATGAAGCAAGAAGTATTCCAACATGCTAAAAATTGGAAAGGAATACTAATGTTATACGATATAATATTAAAAAGAGAATTTCTAGGAGAAAGATGGATAGTAGCTAGAGAAGCTGTATTTGAAGAAAGAAAATGTGAAATAATAATGAACCTAAACAATATGAAATGTTGTAAGATTAATAAATTACCAGAATACACAATAAGCTTTACTAAGTTCTTTTATGAAGCAAGATTTTTGCCATAAGAAGGACTAATATACCAACAGCTTTATTATGATCATTTACCAGAATCATATAATACAGAGATAACTAAAGAATATGGAAAATTAGATCCAAGAGAAAATACACTAGGGGAAACAATACGAGTATTAAGGGCCTATTTGATGAGAAAATATGAAGAATACATATTACAACAAAAGGTTAAGAGAGATAAAAAGCTTGGATTAAGAGAAGTATGTGAATTTACCGAAAGACAATTAGTATTTGGATGTAATGATCAAGAAGAAAAGAGACGCAAATATAAGAAACACAAGAATACATTCAGTAAAGATAAGAATAAAGCGTTTAAAAGAAACACAAATAACAAGAAAAATTATCATAAAAACTATGATAACCAATACTACAAGCCCTATAGAAAAAGGAAATATAAAATATTTAGGAGATAAAAGAACACCACTGATACAAGATGAAAGTTTAGAAACAAAAGAAAATTTCGAAAAAGATATGTGAAACCATTAGAAACAAAAGAAGCCCCAAAAGAATGCAAATGTTGGAATTGCAATGGTACAACGATGAAGAATTCTATATTAGTCAAACAGAGGAAGAAAGTGATATAGAAGTGAAAAATATGAATTATATTAATACCAACTCTAATGAGAAAGAATCCTATTCAGATAATGAAAACGATTAAGGATAAGATAAATCTGCAAGAAGAAATACTAAAATTAGAAAGTGATAGGAATTATTGGGAAAAATATGAAAGATATTTCGCTGACAAATTTGCATTATGTACACATCCAACGGGAATTAAATACTATGGATCTAAACAAAGATAAACTATGAAAAATATTTTTAATACAAGAATAAGACAAAAGGAAATAGAATAAAGGGAACAACCATAATCAAGAATGGTAGCAATCTATATAGAAACGCATGTAGAATATAAGCCTAATAGAATCATAAAACAAAAAATCTTTATTGACAGTGGAGCAGACATGTGTCTAGCAAGAAAAGAAATTCTAGTATCACATAGATGGAAGAGGTCTAGAGTCCATAGAATACGAGTAACAGGGTTTAATGAGCAGACTAAAGTATTAGATATAGTAGCAGAAAATGTAAGAATAAAACTAAACTAAACGATATTTAAGATACCAATAATATATCAAGACAATAATATGAGTCAACACGTCTTGTTAGGAAATAACTTCTTAGATTATTTTAAAACCCAAGTTATCAGTAATAACACCTTAAGTTTACAAACACCCTGTAATAAATGGATTATACTAAAAATAATATTACCAGTACAAACCTTAAGGTTATGTAATAGGATAAACCGAAATAATAATCTACAACTATTAAAAGAAAAATACTTTTGACTATTAAAAGTAAACTTTGGAGAAAATCCAACACAACTATGGGAAGTAGAAAAAATATATGCTGAGATTAAGTTAATAAACTCAAATGACATTGCTAGATGTAAACCCATTAGATATAGTCCTACAGATCAAAAGGAATTTGAAACACAATTAAAGGAACTACTAGATTTAAAGCTAATACAAGAAAGTAAGAGCTCACATAGCAGTCCGACATTTTTAGTAAGAAAACATAGTGAGCAGAAAAGAGGTAAAGCCAGAATGGTAGTAGATTATAGAGAGTTAAATAAGAAAACAATATTTGGTGGATATCTTTTACCATACAAAAGAAACCTTATTAACAGACTAGGAAATAAAAAATGGTTTAGCAAATTTGATTGTAAGAGAGGATTTTGGCAGATAAAACTGACTAGAGACTCAAAACCTTTAACTGCATTTAGCACCCCGCAAGGACATTATGAGTGGAATGTATTACCTTTTGGACTAAAGAATGCACCACAGATATTTCAGATAAGAATGGACCAGGTTTTCAGAAAATTAACAGACTATTGTATAGTATATGTAGATGATATACTAATATATAGTGATACCCTAGAAGATCATATAAAACATCTTGAAGAATTCATAAGAGTACTAAAACGACATGGAATTCTATTACCAGAAAAGAAATCTGAGATCTTTAAAAATGATATCGAATATCTATGATACATCATCGACAAAAATGGATTACAATTACAAGAGCATATTGTAACCAGAATAAGAAATTTTAAGGATAAATTAGAAACTGAAAGAGAAGTACAACAATTTTTAGGAATAATAAATTATACCTCAGATCATATAAAGGATTTACCAGCCTTAAGAAAACCATTACAAGATTTAATTAAAAAAAATAAAACCTTTGAATGGAAGGAAGAACATGATAAAGATATAAAAGTTGTCAAAGAAAAAGTAATAAATTTACCAAAATACAGAATACCAACAGACAAAGATCAATTGGAACTTTATACAGATGCCAGCGATATATGATGGGGAGCAGTCCTAATAGCCTATGAAGAAAATGATACATACAAAGAGAAAACTGTAATATGTGGCTATGGAGGAGGAACATGGAAACCAAATGAAAAGAATTATCATATTAATGCAAAAGAATTATTAGCTGTAAAGTTCAGAATAAAACGATTCCAATACCATCTATTACCAGTAAAATTTATTGTACGAACAGATAATACACAGGTAAGAGCGTTCATTACAAACAAGATAGACCCTCTACCAGAACTAAAGAAGAGGAGAAAGTGGCAGTCATTCTTTTATTTTTATGATTTCATTGTGAAAAATATATCTGGAAGTAAGAATCTTCTAGCTGATTTTCTAAGCAGATATCAAGATGTCAGTCAGCAGTGACAATTTGAAAGAATATATGAGCAATATGATAGAAGAAATTACTAGCAATAACCAGATCATAAGAGCTAAGATGCAAGAAAATGACAAACTTTTCAGCCAGCTCAAAGAATGTTTCTCATACTACCAAGCATACTTCTAAGAAACTTTCCCAAAATAAACTCTCCAGATACAAAACAGGGTATGTCTTCCCTTATGGAACACATGTCGCCTACATCCCAAATACTAACATCACAAATAATGACCATGGTAGAAAGACTAACATTTTCACCAGAAATTACCACTTCCTATGAAACCATCACCAAATACTACACCTATAAAACTAATCCCAACGTATTAAGAAGCTCTAGGTTTAGCAAGTATCCGAGATACCTATGCATGGAAAAAGCAAACCCAGATGTTACCCATAAACTTTTCAAATACGGATTATCAGACAAAGTTATGAGAAATGATACCCAAGCCAGCATATCCAAACTACCAAGTGCAATAATACAGTCCGTTCAGTCTATGAGAGAAACTTTTGGACCAGGAATCTATGGAACACAAATCTTTGACGCCTCGACAGACCTGACAGGGAAACCTATTGTTTTATGACAGCTCTTCAAAGCTGGGAGAAATACTATATCAGCGGAGATAATACAGATTCTAAGAAAGAGATGTCATGTAAGCTTGACAAATTTCAAGAATGGCTGAGTAACAAGAGAGCCATTGGACTAGCAACATTAGCAGGAAGACTAGAAGATCTGATCAAAGTAGGAAATGCAAGCATTATTGGAACTACTAAAGGAGGAGAAGTCGAAAAATTAATCACCATATACTAAAATCATGATATAATAGCACAAGACACATTGGAATTCACAAACATGCTAAATAGGATCATTAACCTGAAGCACAAACATAACAAGGAAACTATTGATCAATATCAGATGGTAAAAAAGCGAAAGAGAAAGCCCATAACTTTCAAAAATATGAAAGTAAAAGAAATAAAAGAGGAAGGATCTTTTTATCAATTCACATAAGAGCATTGGGAATAATGTAGTTCTACTACATTGAGGCCCAAAATATGAGCAGGAACATATAATCTAACTATGTGTATGAGCATAAGAACATAACAATCTGGCCCAATGTGATTTATCACAGTAAGCCCAAAATATGAGCATAACAGATAAGAGCAAAGAAAACCATCAGAAGACAAGATACTAGCAAGACAATGACATCAACTTTTCCATGACAGGATAAAAAGAGATATGACAAGAAAATACCAGCAGAGCCATCAAAAGATAAAGTACCAGCAAGACAGAGAAAAAGTTTTACTATAGCATGAACAACTAACTTTTCATTATAGCAGGAATAGTAAAGCCGCCGACTACTGTAGCACCATAGTAAAGGTCGCACAGTAAAGATCGCACAGTAAGAGTCAGCACTGTAGTACACAGTAAGAGTCAAAAACTGTAGCACCCCGAGGTTATCTATATAAAGAGCCTCTTTGTATTAGAAAAAATAAGAGTTTTTGAAATCCACCTTCAATCTTTAAGATATTGTCTCTCAATATTCTCTCAAACATATTTTTTTCTCTATTCATAATATCAGACAAGTTAGTAATCTCATATCAATCTGATAATTATGAGTAGCTAACCTCCATACCAGTCTGTAATCTCGATAGAATAACATCGTAACCTAAGAAGGTCTACTTAAAAGAAATCAGAAGAATAAGAGATAGACTTTGAAGAACAGATATTAAAAGCATATTAGTTTGGAAACCTTGACTATTGATGGACTTCGGAGAGACTGTAGAGGACTCCTAGGCACCTAGGCGAAAGTACCCGTAGAGAGGAAGCAAAAAGGGGAAGCAGCCAGGGTGAAGTTGAGACTTCCGGTAATCTGAAGATCTACAAGAGGTATGGTTTCTTCACTAAGTGTTTTTAATTATGTTTCTGATAAGTTAATCTCTATGATTATGATTCTGATTAGTAAAAGTTCTGCGGTTAAGATGTTAACAGTTCTAGAACAGATTATAGATTGACTTAAAATTAAACATGGATAAAAGCTTTCATATAAAATTGTTTATACTATTTGTTAGTATATTACTTATATGTTATTACTTTATATTCCACAATAATAGTAATAATAATGAAAATACCACCAACGTTCTTCACTCTTCAAGATTGTTAGGTGATGAAAAGATCCACACAGAAAAGGGAAAAGAATGAAGCCAAAGTAGAGATAAAAGAAACCAAAAAAGAATTAGAAACGGTGAGAAAATAACTACGTGATTTAAAAGAAGAATTCTACATTATGCAGCAACAACTAGCAAAACTAAAAGGGAAAAAAAGTAAAAAAAGATAAACAAGTGTAGTGATGAAGAAACCAAAGAAAATAGTAATAATAGTAGTAGTACTGATAAAGAACACATAGTAGTAGAAGAAGTTGTGGTAGCAAAGATTACAGAAGAAATTGAAGATGGAAGTAATTCTGAGACAATACAAGAGAATAACCAATTATTAGAAGCCCTACATAAAATGCAAAGGGTAAATGCAATAATATAAGAAGAACCTGAAAGTGACATAGAGGATGAGTATAATGAACCTTTCCAAACAGAAATAGAATCAGACGATATAGTAAACCAAGTTGCTAAACCCTGAAGAAGACATGATAGATCCAACCCTAGAAATTATAACAAAAAAACCTACTAAAATACCACCTCATATACCGGTAGGACATCAAGAAGAATTTACATAATTTATGGGATCATTGGCACAAAGAATAAATATGAACGAATATTTTTTAGATTTAGACAATGTTTATGACGAACAAGAATTAAGTAGAAGAATAAATGATTGGAATGGAGGAATGTCTTTAGCATTAATGAGTTCAGCACATACTGATGACTTAGATTATATATATATGAGTTAATATCTAAAACAATGATAGGAAAAGTAGCATTCTGGTTCGAAACTATAGCCTATCAGATGAAGCAAGAAGTATTCCAACATGCTAAAAATTGGAAAGGAATACTAATGTTATACGATATAATATTAAAAAGAGAATTTCTAGGAGAAAGATGGATAGTAGCTAGAGAAGCTGTATTTGAAGAAAGAAAATGTGAAATAATAATGAACCTAAACAATATGAAATGTTGTAAGATTAATAAATTACCAGAATACACAGAAAGCTTTACTAAGTTCTTTTATAAAGCAAGATTCTTGCCAGAAGAAGGACTAATATACCAACAGCTTTATTATGATCATTTACCAGAACCATATAATACAGAGATAATTAAAGAATATGAAAAATTAGAGCTAAGAGAAAATACACTAGATGAAAAAATATGAGTATTGAGGGCCTATTTGATGAGAAAATATGAAGAATACAGATTACAACAAAAGGTTAAGAAAGATAAAAAGCTAGGATTAAGGGAAGTATGTGGATTTACTGAAAAACGATTAGTATTTGAATGTAATGATCAAGAAGAAAAGAGACGGAAATATAAGAAACACAAGAATACATTCAGTAAAGATAAGAATAAAGCGTTTAAAAGAATCACAAATAACAAGAAAAATTATCATAAAAACTATGATAACCAATACTACAAGCCCTATTATTTAGGAGATACAAGAGCACACCTGATACAAGAAGAAAGTTTAGAAACAAAAGAAAATTTCGAAAAAGATATGTGAAACCATTAGAAAGAAAAGAAGCACCAAAAGAATGCAAATGTTGTAATTGCAATGAGAAAGGACATTATGCCAACAAATGCCCTGAATTAAAGAAGCAAGGAGTAAAATATATTAATACTACTAAATTTATTATGAGCTTAGAACAACTAAGAGAAAATGATAAGGCATGGTACAGCGATGAAGAATTCTATATTAGTCAAACAGAGGAAGAAAGTGATATAGAAGTGAAAAATGTGAATTATATTAATACCAACTCTAATGAGGAAGAATACTATTCAGATAGTGAAAACGATCCAGGATAAGATAAATCTGCAAGAAGAAATACTAAAATTACAAAGTGATAGGAATTATTGGGAAACATATGAAAGATATTTAGCTGACAAATTTGCATTATGTACACATCCAATGGGAATTAAATACTATGGATCTAAACATAGACAAGCTATGAAAAATATTTTTAATACAAGAACAAGACAAAAGGAAATAGAACAAAGGGAACAACCATAATCAAGAATGGTAGCAATCTATATAGAAGCGCATGTAGAATATAAGCCTAATAGAATCATAAAACAAAAAATCTTTATTGACAGTGGAGCATACATGTGTCTAGCAAGAAAAGAAATTCTAGTATCACATAGATGGAAGAGGTCTAGAGTCTATAGAATACGAGTAACAAGGTTTAATGAGCAGACTAAAGAATTAGATACAGTAGCAGAAAATATAAGGATAAAACTAAACTAACGATATTTAAGATACCAATAATATATCAAGACAATAATATGAGTCAACACGTCTTGTTAGGAAACAACTTCTTAGATTATTTTAAAACCCAAGTTATCAGTAATAACACCTTAAGTTTACAAACACCCTGTAATAAATGGATTATACTAAAAAGAATATTACCAGTACAAACCTTAAGGTTATGTAACAGGATAAACCGAAATAATAATCTACAACTATTAAAAGAAAAATACATTGGACTATTAAAAGTAAACTGTGGAGAAAATCCAACACAGCTATGGGAAGTAGAAAAAATATATGCTGAGATTAAGTTAATAAACCCAAATGACATTGCTAGATGTAAACCCATTAGATATAGTCCTACAGATCAAAAAGAATTTGAAACACAATTAAAGGAACTACTAGATTTAAAACTAATACAAGAAAGTAAGAGCTCACATAGCAGTCCGGCATTTTTAGTAAGAAAACATAGTGAGCAGAAAAGAGGTAAATCCAGAATGGTAGTAGATTATAGAGAGTTAAATAAGAAAACAATATTTGATGGATTTTTTTTACCATACAAAAGAAACCTTATTAACAGACTAGGAAATAAAAAATGGTTTAGCAAATTTGATTGTAAGAGCGGATTTTGGCAGATAAAACTGACTAGAGACTCAAAACCTTTAACGACATTTAGCACCCCGCAAGGACATTATGAGAGGAATGTATTACCTTTTGGACTAAAGAATGCACTACAAATATTTCAGAGAAGAATGGACCAGATGTTCAGAAAATTAACAGACTATTGTATAGTATATGTAGATGATATACTAATATATAGTGATACCCTAGAAGATCATATAAAACATCTTGAAGAATTCATAAGAGTAGTAAAACGACATGGAATTCTATTATCAGAAAAGAAATCTGAGATCTTTAAAAATTATATCGAATATCTAGGATACATCATCGACAAAAATGGATTACAATTACAAGAGCATATTGTAACCAGAATAAAAAATTTAAGGATAAATTAGAAACCAAAAGAGAAGTACAACAATTTTTAGGAATAATAAATTATGCCTCATATCATATAAAGGATTTACCAGCCTTAAGAAAACCCTTACAAGATTTAATTAAGAAAATTAAACCTTTGAATGGAAGGAAGAACATGATAAAGCTATAAAAGTTATCAAAGAAAAAGTAATAAATTTACCAAAATACAGAATACCAACAGACAAAGATCAATTGGAACTTTATACAGATGCCAGCGATATAGGATGGGAAGCAGTCCTAATAGCCTATGAAGAAAATGATACAGACAAAGAGAAAACTTTAATATGTGGCTATGGAGGAGGAACATGGAAACCAAATGAAAAGAATTATCATATTAATGAAAAAGAATGATTAGTTGTAAAGTTCAGAATAAAACGATTCCATTACCATCTATCAAAGTAGGAGAACTACTAGAAAATCTGATCAAAGTAGGAGAACTACTAAAGGAGGAGAAGTCGAAGAACTAATCACCATGTACTATAATCATGATATAATAGCACATGACACAGTGGAATTCACAAACATGCTAAATAGGATCATTAACCTGAAGCACAAATCTAACAAGGAAACTATTGATTAATATCAGATGGTAATAAAGCAAAAGAGAAAGCCCATAATTTTCAAAGATATGAAAGTAAAAGAAATAAAAGAGGAAGGATCTTCTGATCCATTCACATAAGAGCATTGGGAATTATGTAGTTCTACTACATTGAGGCCCAAAATATGAGCAGGAACATGTAATCTAACTACGTGGATCCTACATTATGAGCATAAGAACATAACAATCTGGCCCAATGTGATTTATCACAGTAAGCCCAAAATATGAGCATAACATATAAGAGCAAAGAAAACCATCAGAAGACAAGATACTAGCAAGACAATGACATCAACTTTTCCACGACAGGATAAAAAGAAATATGACAAGAAAATACCAGCAGAGCCATCAGAAGATAAAGTACCAGCAATACAGAGAAAAAGTTTTACTATAGCATGAACAAGTAACTTTTCATTGTAGCAAGAATAGTAAAGCCGCCGACTACTGTAGCACCACAATAAAGGTCGCACAGTAAAGGTCGCACAGTAAGAGTCAGCACTGTAGTACACAGTAAGAGTCAAGAACTGTAGCACCCCGAGATTATCTATATAAAGAGCCTCTTTGTATCAGAAAAAATAAGAGTTTTTGAAATCCAACTTCAATCTTTAAGATAATGTCTCTCAATATTCTCTCAAACATATTTTTTCTCTCTATTCATAATATCAGACAAGTTAGGAATCTCATATCAATCTGAAAATTATGAGTAGCTAACCTCCATACCAGTCTGTAATCTCGATAGAATAACATCGTAACCTAAGAAGGTCTACTTAAAAGAAATCATAAGAATAAGAGATAGACTTTGAAGAACGGATATTAAAAGCATATTAGTTTGGAAACTTTGACTATTGATGGACTTCGGAGAGACTGTAGAGGACTCCTAGGCACCTAGGCGAAAGTACCCGTAGCGAGGAAGCAAAAAGGGGAAGCGGCTAGGGTGAAGTTGAGACTTCCGGTAATCTAAAGATCTACAAGAGGTATGGTTTCTTCACTAAGTGTTTTTAATTATGTTTCTGATAAGTTAATCTCTATGATTATGATTCTGATTAGTAGACGTTCTGCGGTTAAGATGTTAACAGTTCTAGAACAGATTATAGACTGACTTAAAATTAAACATGGATAAAAGCTTCCATATAAAACTGTTTATACTATTTGTTAGTATATTACTTACATGTTATTACTTTATATTCCACAATAATAGTAATAATAATGAAAATACCATCAACGTTCTTCCCTCTTCAAGGTTGTTAGGTGATGAAAAGATCCACCCAGAAAATGGATATGATTTCTTCACTAAGTGTTTTTAATTATGTTTCTGATAAGTTAATCTCTATGATTATGATTCTGATTAGTAGAAGTTCTGCGGTTAAGATGTTAACAGTTCTAGAACAGATTATAGACTAACTTAAAATTAAACATGGATTAAAGCTTCTATATAAAACTGTTTATACTATTTGTTAGTATATTACTTACATGTTATTACTTTATATCACACAATAATAGTAATAATAATGAAAATACCACCAACGTTCTTCCCTCTTCAAGGTTGTTAGGTGATGAAAAGATCTACACTGAAAATGGTATCAAAGCTTTAAATAGGACAGAGACCAGTAATAGGACGAGAAAAAATGTTAAAACTGCTAGAAATACAAAAAAAAATAATTGGTATAAATACCAGAGATGCGATTCTAACAATAGATTAAACGAATATGAATACGAATCTGACAGATCTGAAAATAACTTAGAACAGTTTGATACATAAAATTGGAATTCAGAATGAGAACAATCCGATCTTTAAGAAGGATAATAAGATATAACAAAATGATTTGAATGTGCAGAGAAATTAAACGCCTTTTAATAGAAACAAAAAGAAAAGCTGAATAATTATTAATATCACAAAATGAATGGTTAGACCTGAAAAGAGCAGGTAATAATTCCTATGACGATGAAGAATTACGAGAAATATTTAAAATATACTCCGATGCTGGAGAAATGAGAAGAAGAATAGAAGATATAAATATAGAAATTAATGTACAAAAAAGTGTGATAAGAAGTTTAATAATGGATATACGTTTCTTTGAAGATCAGTATTAAAAAATGAACTCATTATTTGGACCTATTAATAAGTTAAATCAAGCAAAATGGTTATGCCAACGAGCAAAGATCTTACTAAAACAAAGGAAGACACACAAGGAATTAGAAAGAAAATATAAGATAAGAATATTTGCTATAGAAAAAGGACTAGATCAAACCCAACAGACTGTTAGTTCGGAAGAACTAACAAGATTGTATATAGAGTTAATACAATTACAAGCACAAATAAGATTACATAATGGATTTATAAAAGACATAGATACAGAATTATCCGAAACCACCAGTTCTTATGGGTGAAAAGGTAATAATAAGACGACAGAATATGTTAAGATGGTTGGAATATATAGCAGAAAAAAGATTAATATATAACAAAGATATAAATGAACATATAATAAGTTGTAAAATGAGTATTGATCTAATAAAAGAAAGAGACAAAACTATAGAAGAAAAATCTAAACGAATAGTTGAACAAGAAGATGTTATGAGAAATTTAAAGTTCATGATAACCATAAAAGAAGAGCAGCTAAGACAAAAAGATGAAGAAATTAAGAAAATAACAGAAAAGAAAACTAGGGCAAATAGTTAAACAAGATTGCGAGATCAGAGACTTAAGTGATATCATAAAAGAACAATACAAGTTGATAAATCAATTAACTCATGGATAAAGGTAAAGAAATAGCAACAGATTTATACAATACTAATTACCAAATGGATGAATATGAAGGAGGAACAACATAAACTTTATGTTTTAAACCAAAAGTATATCAGAAAATACAAGACGAAAAGGAAGAATTATCAATAAAAAAGATATTTAAAACAAAATGGTTTGATAGAAATAAAGAAATAAGATATATAATACAGAGACATGAAAATATAATAGACACTACAAGTGTAAACGGAAAAGCTAGAATTAATTTAATAACTAACGAAATAATAAAACGAGAGTTATCAAAATTATCAACAACAGAAGCTAAGAGATATAGAAATATATATTTTGGAGGAATAGAATTTACTATAAAAGCATATTTTCAGAAAAATATAGATATACCTATACAAATATATATACTGGATGACAGAATATTAGAAAACCTACAAGATTCATTAATATCAATAATAAAAGGAAATTTAATATATCAAAAATTGAAATTCACCATACAACCAGATTTTAGTATCTCACTAAAAGACGAACATAAAGAATTAGCATTAACACTATACTATAAATTGGATGGAATAAAAATGCCACCAGGAAGTAAAGTGATAAGTATAGAGACAAAAATGATATATGCCTTAACAGGAAATCATCATGTAAAAAGGCAATACGAAACAAATATCCTAGTACCAAAAATGTACCAAGATATTTTAGAAACAATAGAACATAAAGAAAATTCAAAAATAACAATACCAAAAGAAATACATATAGATTTTAGCAATAGGACTACAACAATATTACATAAGATAAAACCATGTATAGAAGGGTCTAGATTAAATATAAAGAGAATCCATAACAAAACAACAAAACCTGAGACTACCAAGAACATTAGAATTAATAAACATAATAACTAATAGACTAAGCATTAAAGTAATAATATTCAACGGGATTACAACAATGGATTGCATAACCGAGATTAATACAGGAGCAGTAAAAAGCTTTGTGCATATAAGTAAATGAGAAAGACTGTCAACAGATCCAACCAGAAACGTTCCATTACCCTGAAAATGACAGAGAAATAATAGTCACTAAAAGTATTAATCTAAAATTCAAGATCAAAGATTTAGAATATAAGATAAACATAGCAGTTCTAGAATATGATAGTTTCAATGAATTACTATTAAGAAGTGATTTCTTAACTCTGATAAACTATAAGATCACTAATGATGGAATAGAAATTACAGACCAAGGAAAACCAAGATTTATTGAAAAAATATGAATATTCAAGATAAAATAAACAAAAAGAAACGCAAACTAAGAATAATAAAACAAATATTATTAGAAGAAATTATAGATTCACTGAAATACCTAAGGTATAAAGCTGAAGAAATAGAATTAGAGAATGAAATAGAACAACTAGGAAAAGTGGTAGATAACGAACCCATTAAGGAATGGATAAACTTAAGAGATGGATGGGTAAAACGAATAAATAAAAGCTGAGCAGTTTTAACGAAAAAGTAGATGAAATATGGACAGAATTAATAGTGAAGGAAAAATTAAAAAACCTTTTCAATACAATGAACGAAATAAAAGATAGTCAAACCCAAACACGGAAACTAATAAGAGAAGAATTAACAAAATTATGGAATGTATCTGAAGTACCAACACTAAAGCTAATACTTGACCAACTTAACACAATACTGACACAAATAAACAAAGAAAAGGGAAAGGAAAAACAAATAGAAGAAGGAGAAACCAGTACTCCAGAACAAACGATAGGAGATATAGTAGAGGTAAGACTTGTACAACCCGAAATAGTAGCAGTAGATGCATGGAGAAGAAGTAATACACATATAATGATAGACATAAGCAAAATGAAACCAAAAATACCAGACGAAATGGCAAAAACATTAGATGGCTTAAGTGCATTAACCAAGAAAGGACAATTTTAATGACTACAAACGAACATAGTGCAGTAACATTTATTAGAAATCATGGTAAAGATATAATAGAAAAAGAAAGATATAAATATGAACCCATGAAAAAACAGGATTCTAAGGATCCTAAAGATACATCAACTAAAAATAACGAAACTTTTAAAGATACAAACACTCATACCTTAGAGAGTACCGAAAGGTTAAAGCTTGAAAATAAAATCCAAAATCAACGGTTAATAGAATTGGAAAAAAAATACAAAGTTAAAATTATCTACTAATGAAGAATGATGAAAAAATATAAGAAGTATAAAACTAAGTATAAAGACACAAAAAAGGAAAAGAATGAAGCCAAAGTAGAGATAAAAGAAACCAAAAAAGAATTAGAAACGGTGAGGAAAGAACTAAGTGATTTAAAAGAAGAATTCTACATTATGCAGCAACAACTAGCAAAACTAAAAGGGAAAAAGAAAGTAAAAAAGATAAACAAGTGTAGTGATGAAGAAACCATACCTCTTGTAGATCTTTAGATTACCGGAAGTCTCAACTTCACCCTGGCCGCTTTCCCTTTTTGCTTCCTCGCTACGGGTACTTTCGCCTAGGTGTCTAGGAGTCCTCTACAGTCTCTCCGAAGTTCATCAATAGTCAAAGTTTCCAAACTAATATGCTTTTAATATCTATTCTTCAAAGTCTATCTCTTATTCTTATGATTTCTTTTAAGTAGACCTTCTTAGGTTACGATCTTATTCTATCGAGATTACAGACTGGTATGGAGGTTAGCTACTCATAATTTTCAGATTGATACGAGATTCCTAACTTGTATGATATTATAAATAGAGAGAAAAAATATGTTTGAGAGAATATTGAGAGACAGTATCTTAAAGATTGAAGTTGGATTCAAAAACTCTTATTTTTTCTGATACAAAGAGGCTCTTTATATATATAACCTCGGGGTGCTACATTTCTTGACTCTTACTGTGTACTACAGTGCTGACTCTTACTGTGCGACCTTTACTGTGCGACCTTTACTGTGTTGCTACAGTAGTCATCGACTTTACTATTCTTGCTACAATGAAAAGTTACTTGTTCATGCTATAGTAAAACTTTTTCTCTGTCTTACTGGTACTTTATCTTCTGATGGCTCTGCTGGTATTTTCTTGTTATATCTCTTTTTATCCTGTCGTGGAAAAGTTGATGTCATTGTCTTGCTAGTATCTTGTCTTCTGATGGTTTTCCTTGCTTTTATCTGTTATGCTCATATTTTGGGCTTACTGTGATAAATCACATTGAGCCAGATTGTTATGTTCTTATGCTCATAATGTAGGATCCACGTAGTTAGATTGCATGTTCCTACTCATATTTTGGGCCTCAATGTAGTAGAACTACATTATTCCCAATGCTCTTATGTGAATGGATCAGAAGATCCTTCCTTTTTTATTTCTTTTACTTTCATATCTTTGAAAGTTATGGGCTTTCTCTTTTGCTTTTTTACCATTTGATATTGATCAATAGTTTCCTTGTTATGTTTGTGCTTCATGTTAATGATCCTATTTAGCATGTTTGTGAATTCCACTGTGTCTTGTGTTATTATATCATGATTATAGTACATGGTGATTAGTTCTTCGACTTCTCCTCCTTTAGTAGTTCCAATAATGCTTGCATTTTCTACTTTGATCAGATCTTCTAGTCTTCCTGCTAATGTTGCTAGTCCAATGACTCTCTTGTTACTCAGCCATTCTTGAAATTTGTCAAGCTTACATGGCATCTCTTTCTTAGAATCTGTATTATCTTCGCTGATATTAGTATTTCTCCCAGCTATGAAGAGCTGGCATAAAACAATAGGTTTCCCTGTCAGGTCTGTCGAGGCGTCAAAGATTTGTATTCCATAGATTCCTGATCCAAAAGTTTCTCTCATAGACTGAACGGATTGTATTATTACACTTGGTAGTTTGGATATGCTTGCTAGGGTATCATCTGTCATAACTTTGTCTAAAAATCCGTATTTGAAAAGTTTTTGGGTAACAACTGGGTTTGCTTTTTCTAGGCATAGGTATCTCGGATACTTGCTAAACCTAGAGTTTCTTAATACGTTGGGATTAGTTTTATAGGTGTAGTATTTGGTGGTGGTTTCATAGGCAGTGGTAATTTTTGGTGAATATGTTAGTCTTTCTGCCATGGTCATTATTTGTGATGTTAGTATTTGGGATGTAGGCGACATGTGTTCCATAAGGGAAGACATACTCTGTTTTGTATCTGGAGAGTTTATTCTGGGAAAGTTTCTTAGGTTTTTGTATGCTTGGTAGTCTGAGAAACATTCTTTGAGCTGGCTGAAAAGTTTGTCTTTTTCTTGCATCTTAGCTTTTATGATCTGGTTATTGCTAGTAATTTCTTCTATCATATTGCTCATATATTCTTCAAAATTGTCACTGCTGACTGACATCTTGATATCTGCTTAGAAAATCAGCTAGAAGATTCTTACTTCCAGATATATTTTTCACAATGAAATCATAACAATAAAAGAATGACTGCCACCTTCTCCTCTTATTTAGTTCTTGTAGAGGGTCTATCTTGTTTGTAATGAACGCGCTTACCTGTGTATTATCTGTCCGTACAATAAATTTTACTGGTAATAGATGGTAATGGAATCGTTTTATTCCGAGCTTTACAACTAATAATTCTTTTTCATTAATATGATAATTATTTTCATTTGGTTTTCATGTTCCTCCTCCGTAGCCACATATTAAAGTTTTCTCTTTGTCTGTATCATTTTCTTCATAGGCTATTAGGACTGCTCCCCATCCTATATCGATGGCATCTGTATAAAGTTCCAATTGATCTTTGTCTGTTGGTATTCTGTGTTTTGGTAAATTTATTACTTTTTCTTTGATAACTTTTATAGCTTTATCATGTTCTTCCTTCCATTCAAAGGTTTTATTTTTCTTAATTAAATCTTGTAAGGGTTTTCTTAAGGCTGGTAAATCCTTTATATGATCTGTGGGCATAATTTATTATTCCTAAAAATTGTTGTACTTCTCTTTTGGTTTCTAATTTATCCTTAAAATTTCTTATTTTGGTTACAATATGCTCTTGTAATTATAATCCATTTTTGTCGATGATGTATCCTAGATATTCGATATCATTTTTAAAGATCTCAGATTTCTTTTCTGATAATAGAATTCCATGTCGTTTTACTACTCTTATGAATTCTTCAAGATGTTTTATATGATCTTCTAGGGTATCACTATATATTAGTATATCATCTACATATACTATACAATAGTCTGTTAATTTTCTGAACACCTGGTCCATTCTTCTCTGAAATATTTGTGGTGCATTCTTTAGTCCAAAAGGTAATACATTCCACTCATAATGTCCTTGTGGGGTGCTAAATGTCGTTAAAGGTTTGAGTCTCTAGTCAGTTTTATCTGCCAAAATCCGCTCTTACAATCAAATTTGCTAAACCATTTTTTATTTCCTAGTCTGTTAATAAGGTTTCTTTTGTATGGTAAAAAAATCCATCAAATATTGTTTTCTTATTTAACTCTCTATAATCTACTACCATTCTGGTTTTACCTCTTTTCTGCTCATTATGTTTTCTTACTAACAATGTCGGACTGCTATGTGAGCTCTTACTTTCTTGTATTAGCTTTAAATCTAATAGTTCCTTTAATTGTGTTTCAAATTCCTTTTGATCTGTAGGACTATATCTAATGGGTTTAAATCTAGCAATGTCATTTGGGTTTATTAACTTAATCTCAGCATATATTTTTTCTACTTTCCATAGTTGTGTTGAATTTTCTCCAAAGTTTACTTTTAATAGTCCAAGGTATTTTTCTTTTAATAGTTGTAGATTATTATTTCGGTTTATCATGTTACATAACCTTAAGGTTTGTACTGTTAATATTCTTTTTTGTATAATCCATTTATTACAGGGTGTTTGTAAACTTAAGGTGTTATTACTAAGGCTGGCCGACGGCCCACCGGATCGGGTTTGGTCAAGTGGGGCCTGGCCGAGAAAAGGCGAGGTCGAAGGGCGCTGGAGGGTGGTCGGGCGGGACCATACATGTCCCGCCCCGATCCCGCTGGGTAGAAGTGGGGGCCTGACGGCCTGACGGGACGGGTTGGCGGGTTTTTTTTTTTTTTTTTTTTTTTAATTTTTTCACTAAATTAAAAATAATAAATTACTAAGTACTAACAAAGTAACATTAACATATACTTGTCATATTATAGACTTATAGTATTATAATTTATAATTATAGTATTATAGTATTATACTCATATATATAATATATTTATAAAGTATAAAGTATAAACTATAAACTATAAAGTATAAACTATAAAGTATAAAGTATAAAGTTATAAACTAAATAATTAAACAAAGACAAGAATAGTGTAAAAAAAACATCCCAAGGCTGTTTTTGTGCCTTTTATATTATTAATTTCATTGAAATATCAAATATACAAGATTCAAAATTACATTGTAGTGTACTGTTGTTGAAAAAAATTGCAAAAGAGTGAAAGACATAGAAAAATTTAAAAATTGCAATGAAATAAATTACCAATTTGAAAATATTTTTTATAATTTCTTTATAATTTCTTGTGGTTCTACTGTTTGAATTGTTATATCATGAACAAATTATTACACGTCGCTACTCATGCCTTCAGATAAAATGTCGTTGTAGTTGTCGTCATCTTCTTCGTTAATCTCTGGTTGACCGCACCTCCTTCGCTCCGCTCGTATCCAATCTCTGAATAGTACCGCCATCTCCAAGCTGTCTCCGGCTAATGAGTGTCTGTGCTCTCCTATTTGAAATCTGCTGCGTAAAAGCGCTTCGATGACGGCTGAATGTTCAAAATATCTCGCCATCATTGAAAGTGTCGAAATGTCTTCTCATTCGCTCCAATATTTCAGCAAGTCTTCCTTCCTTCTTCATTGATAAGCTGGTAAGGTAAATTACCCTGCAAAACAAAAACATCGAACTCACTAATTTGGTTAGCACCGCTACCGCACATTTTATTTACGAGGCTTTCAATAGAATTAATATTAGGCCTAGCCACGAAGCTTGTCGTTTTTAGGTTGTGTTGAAGAAGAAGATGATACAAAAGTCGGTTGGTTACTAGCACTTTCTTCTTTGGTAATGCCGATATACTTTTGGCATTCATCTTCTACGCTATTCAACACTTCTTCTAGCGTTAGTTCAATAGGTGGTTCAACATTTAAATTTTTGGGAGTTGGAGGTGGTAGTACGTCCATACAGGTATATATATTTTCAATAAGACTTTTACAACCCTCTACTTTAATAATCGGGTTTAATACAGCACCAATAATATAAATAGGGGGAATAGGAATAAAATATTTTTTTAATTTCATAAACATTTTTTTAATAGCTACAGTATAAGCAGGTTTTTCCATATATTCTTTAAGAAGTAAAAATATTATAGCTATATAAAACAACATAGTTGAAATAGTAGGATAATATAAAGTAGAAAATTCTTTTGTTGCTCGTTGAAAATTTTCTAAAAATACAATAAGTTCTCTAATTTTCTCCCAATCAGTATCCACAATCATATCATTTGGATTTTGATTATGGGCGTTAAAAATAAAGTAATAGGTTTTCTATAGTCATAAGCAACAACTAGTTGGTCATATAAAGAATTCCACCTAGTTGGTACTTCTTCTGAATTTTTCAGAAGATAGTCCACAATCGTGGCAAGTTTTTATATTCTTTTCTTTGTTGAATTCTATTATTTTTAAAAATAAAGTTTATAGCAAATTGTATTTTTTCAAGAATATCTTGAAAAGTGAAAGACCATCCTTTACAACTAAGTTATAAATATGGCACGCACATTTGATATGAAAATGTTTTGGAAAAGACGGAGTTAAAACATTTCTTAAAATACTAATAGCGAATTTTAGAAGATGCATTATCTAATGTAATACTCATAACTTTATCGGTTATTCCGTAATAATCGCATCGAATAAATATTTTTACAAATAAACTCACCGATGTGCCTACTATCTATATATCTATATGCTAAAATACGTTTTGCATAGACCATTTATAATATATCGATGACGAGTTACTGTTAAATAATCATGGCGTTAGTACTCTTTATCACGACCGAACGGGCGTGGTCGTGCCTTACCCTGCACCCTAGTGATACAACATCGAGTAATCACGGAACATAAAACACATACATGAAACCAATGTAAGAAAAGTGAAATAAGAAAGCAAGCTAACCAAAAAGCGATTCTGTCAGTATATATAAATAACAACTCTTTCCAAATGAACAGTTTAATCCTTTTTACAAACCCTGCCCACAACAGTACTACAGACCTCTACGAATGATATGGCAACAACGACGGGACAGGGCCCCGTCATACCCCTGAATGTAAGCACCTACAACAAGGGGACTATACGAAGATAATCCTCCCAGAAGCGGAGCTTTCCCAAACGCTCGTGACCCTAAGAGCGAGGATCAACAATCGTGTACCTCAACCTGCGGCATGAACGCGGCCCCGAAGGAGGTCGATACAATTACCAAGTATGTGGCGAAAATCGTAAATGAAATCATAATAGTCTATAAAGCGGGAGACATGTATGATAACCAAACTACGATTCACAATAAATAAGCGATGTGTCTAGTCGGTGACTCACGCCTCAAAGTCATCACTCCAATATAACAATGGGTCTCACGCCCACAACATCAATCATGCCCGTGGAATACCTTCCTCACCGCCGATACCAATGATAGAAAAGCACCAAGGAATACATGAACAACAGTCCCACTGTGTCCAAATAAAACAAGATCAGGTAAATGCGAAGGCATAGCCGACTACTAACACCAGCGATTAACAAGGTCATAAATCGTATCATGATATCTGTCTGCATCACATGATCAAAGCCGGTCGCCGCCCGCAATATCAAATGTGCGCGTCTAGCCTCGAACTCCGCAGCTCCGCATAGGCCAATCTCATAGGCCCGCATGAGGTATAACCCCGCATCGAGGTAGCTACTCCGGCATCGCCCCGACTCGCGATCCGCAGCCACATGACCGCATGACCATAAAGGCCGCACACTAACTCGAACTCTCGTAGCTCGCGCAGGCCCCGGGACCCGCATGAGGTATTCTAGAATCATGGTCCTGCATCACCGAGTCTACCCCGCACGGAGGCGCTTAACCCCGGAAACACGGTGAGTGGTATAAATACCAACATAACGCTTTATCGCTTAAACAAAGATAAGCACAATCAAGGAAAATCCCTTTACACAAACATCACGTATCACTAACACACGTAGCATCCTAATATGATTACTTATCAAATCAACACGAAGGTATTACAAGGCTATCACAAACCAATACAATCAAGTTATTCACACATAAGGTACTTTCTACTATATGATTAACGAGATCGGGTTTTTATCCCCAAAGTACTTTATACAATAACTCTTTAGAGATATGTTACTTACACAAAAGTCACACAATACCCGTAGTATATGAAAATAGAGTGATTATCTTTTGAAGTAAATCAAAACACTTATCTTTGTAAAATCAAGTAACAACATTATTATCCAAACGTCCAAGTTTGCCTAATTTCAAATGTTCCCGTTTCTTATTTTAAAAAGGTTTCGTAGTTCATAGTCTTATACTTTTAAGAATATAATTCTCCTTTAAACAATCTGAGAAAGATAAGCCTTATATGTGAGTAGGATATTCTTGTTTATAACAATCTTATTACAGCAGCCATGATCTAGGAAATATCATTTTGTCTCATCTTAGCTTCTATGCAGATGGAAGTTTCTCTGGTTTTAATAATGCTTAATTATTCAAAACATTTCCTTTTATTATCGACGCAGTTGGTTTGTGGTACACATTCGATTTCCAAATCAAGAAACATTCTTAAGCCGTTATACCTAACTTCCCATAAAGCTAGTATAACTCTTAAGTTTTCAAAAACCCAAGTATTACGCTTCTTTCAAAATGATTCAAAAATCTTTTGAAATACTTCAAGTTCTTTATTATCACATAACAAGCCGCTTATAGTTCAAATCGCTACCTTTTAAAACCACAAGTATTTTCTTCCTACATAAAGTCATTATAACCAACTTCCCATAAAGTCGTTATATCACTTTATGTTTTAAACCAATCAAATACATTTAGCACATGTACGCTCACCGCACTACATAGTTCACACATATCATGCTAGAAGAGATAGGAAGAGGTTCACATACCTCGCGACAGTATCGACTAATAGCAAAACGCTCCAAGTACTTCCAAACGCCGGCTACTCCTTGCCAGTAGATCGCGCACACGTAGTACTTCAACCTATAAGGCCACAAGGCGCTTTATTAACATTTAGATCTTATCGTAGAACATTCTACGTAAAATTCGAAGATTTCCCGCGCAAACAGTAAATCTCCTCTCTTAATCGCGTGGCTACCAAGCCAACCAGTGGGGTTTACACGCCTAACCTGACGCGTACGATTCTACTACACAAAGCTACACAAGTCTCATGTCTGATCTATGTAATTACGGAAGATTCTTCTTCAAAAGGTTTCTTATTATTCAGGCTTAAGTCAAAAGACATTGCCGATAACTACGTTCAGTACTATATATATAGTATACTTCAACTATATAGTCTAACAATCATGTAATTTCCAATTACAATAGAGGGACAAGATAATTACCTCGATAAGCCCATAATTATCCAAGTACAGATGTCGATCCTGAGCAAGGTTTAGCTCCTACTCCGAGCGCTCCAACCCGCTCCAAACAACCCTTAGAAGTTCTACGCAACTTCTACTTAACACTTCAACCGACTATGAAGGTTTTTCCTTAGGGTTTCGTTTTTGCGACTGAGGGAAAGTATAATCGTATTTTCCGGGTTTTTCGTATAGAGGGTACTTTGGAAAGTACTACAAGGTAAGGCTAAGGTATTTTGGGTATAGTGACAATACTTGGAGAAGTATTTCTCAACCAAGGGGGGTAGTATTTCGACTAGCAACTAGGCTAGGGGGGGGAGAGGTACTCGGTCACAAGGCCTACTCAAGGGGGGGAGGGTTGGACGAGAACCATACATAAGGGGGAGAGGGATTTCAACACTTAGGAAATATTTGTGGATGAAGAAAGTTCATCACTTAGAGGGGTATTTATAGGACAAGCCAAGGCCAACCAATGGCCAAGATTAATCCAAGTGTTAGGCAAGTGTAGGGTGTGGATTTAGCCAAGTGTCTTGTGGGTCCCACTTTCTCATCTACCACACAAAATATCTACACAACATTGACCAAACATTTTTGGCAAGAAAAACACAAAAAACGTGCTCAACCAAAAGCCCCAAAAACCGTCCACTTGGGTGACAAGTGTCACCCTCCCGTTGGTCCAAAATATTTCATCTCTCGGAAAAATCCGTAAAAATAATAAATGACATAGCCGGAATTTTCCCTACGAAAGCTGTGAAAACGTTTCGTCGAAAAACGACTCTAACCGGGTGTTGTGCACAAATAAAAATCGGCCAAGCCTTACTTTAAAGCCCAAACTTTCTACGTACGTCCTTACGTACATACTCTGGAAATACGGGGTATAACATTCTCCCCTCCTTAGAAACATTCGTCCCGAATGTTCCTTCTAAGTCTCAAAACAAACGCGCCAGTATAGTCTTCACCACTATACTTACGAGAACAAACTCGCCACATGGCCACGGAACCAACTTGCGCAAAATACTTACATCCAAGTCCACGAGGAAACACCTCTAACATCACCACAAACACCTCTCTCCGGGGTCTAAAATATACTTCCTTCGCACCTTCTCTTTACAAAAGAAATGATCAAATCTATGCTCGCCATACATGCTCGCTTCTCCCTTTACTCGTCGTGATACCACTTTTGTCACTTTGCCGCGAGGTTCTAGTGTCACTCCGGCGACCCAACAAATGGTACCGGGCTGCATGCGATCCCTGAGGCTGTCGTACACTCGAACTCTTACCACATTCCTGATACTGCTTCAGTTTCCAAAACTCGGGGTTACTACCTCTAACGTGGTCATCATTAACTGGGAACACTCTGGATGGATCTCCGATACTTTCCCGATCATAACAATACGAAAGACCGGACGTACTGCCTCCTAGGTCGGACGGCAAATGCTAACATATAGGCAACCTGGCCTATTCTTCACATGAACTCAAAAGGCCCAAAGTAACTCGGGCTAAGTTCCCTCTGTTTTCCAAAACTCATCACACCCAACCCGGGTGGTACTTTCAAGAAGACCGACCGTCAACCTGAACTCTAAGCGTCGTCGCCGATTATCCGTATAATTTCCTCTGAGTTGCCAGAACCTCTTCTGGACAAGCTTCACCCTATCCATAGTCTGCTGGAACAAGCCTGAACCAACTATCTGAACCTTGCCAACCTCGAACCAATCGACCGGCAACTTACACTTCCGCCCCTACAAGGCTTCAAAAGGCGACATCCGAACACTGAAATGGTAGCTTAAACACTCCTTCAACAGGAGACAACAATCCTTGCAACTACCCCTGAAATCCAAACACTGGCCCGAGGGCGAATGTGATTCTGAGACTCACCTGAGTTCCTAACCCTGCTTGGTAAAACTTTCAGACACAAAAACAGCCGTACCCTGGGCTCCACTGTCTGTCATAAGGTGAAGGTAGGCACCCCGTGCAGCCTTAAAACCTTTCTGATAAAATCAATACTGCTGAGTTGTTATACCCCGTAGTTGCAGGGTATGTATGTGAGGACGTACGTACGAGAGTACGACAGAAATTTTGAAAAGAAAGAAAGATGTGAGTTTTCGACGGAAAAGTTTCCGGTTATTTATGAAGAAAAAGGTTCATTAATGGGAATTGGATTCCCAGATTTGGTATTTGGACTTCATAGATTATATTAGAATTTTGAGATTTTATTTTCGGAAATGGTCACGTGGGGCCCACGGGAGAAATTTACGGTTTTGTGGAGCCCGCTTTGTTTTTGAGATTTCCGGTATTTTGGATATTTTCGAAAGACGAAATATTCTGGGCGAATCGGGGGGCGACACGTGTCACCCCCATGTGGCACCCTTGGCCGAAATATTTATTGTGCACAACACCCGAGTAGAGTCGTTTTTCGACGAAACATTTTACTAAGCTTACGAAGGGAAAATTCCGGCTATGTCATTTAGTATTTTTGCGAATTTTTCCGAGAGACGGAACGTTTTGGACCAACGAGAGGCAACACTGGCACCCTCTCGTTGGTGGACTCGAAGGCGGCTAGGCCGAATGAACGGGCAAGTGGTGGAAGATATTTGTGTAGATATTTGTAGGGATTTGTGGAGTAGGGTTAGGGTGCACTTGGCTTGATCTTGGCCTTACACTTGTGTAGCACTTGGCTAGATCTTGGCCATTGGTCGCCTTTGGCTTTGCTATAAATACCCTCCTCGTGAAGACTTATTCATTCACCTCACTTTGTCTAAGTCTTGAAATCCTCCTCTCCCTTGTTGTTGCTCGCCCAACTCCTTCTCCTTAGAAAGAGGCCCTGGCCGAGAACACCCTCCCCTAGCCTAGTCAGGCTACGAGCCTACTCCCTGGTAGAAAGTTGTCTTCCAAGTATTGTTGTTATGCCCAAAATACCTTAGCCTTGTACCTTGTAGTATTCCAAAGATACCTCTTTACGTAGAGTCCGGAAAGACTACCTTTTGTCCTTTAGTCTCAAACCGAAACCCTAAGGAAATCTTCATAGTTGGTCAAGTATTTGAGTAGAAGTTGGTTAGAACTTCTGGGTTGTTTGGAGTGGTTTGAGCGCACTGGAGCTAAACCTTGCTCAGAGCGACATTAAAACTCGGATAATTTTGGGCTTATCGAGGTAATTATCTTGTCCTCTATTGTAATTGGAAATTACATGTTTGTTAGAGTATATAGTCAAGTATACTATATATGGAACTACTTAGTATTCGCAATGTCTTTTGACTTAAGCTGAAGAATAAAGAATCGAATCGAATCGTATTTACATAGGTCTCAGACAAAGAGACTTGTGTAGAATTGTACACGCCCGGTAGACGTGAAACCCCCTTGGTTGGCTTGGTAGCCTCGATAGAGAGGAGATTTACGCTGTCATGTGTGAGGTCACGAATTTTCTATAGAAAGATAGAAACTTGTGTTTTGGGGTTAATAGACGTTTGTGACCTTTATAGGTGAAAGTACTAAGAGTAGCGTATTCTACTCGAGGAGTGGAAAGGGCTAGCGTTGTAGTACTGGAGCATTTTGCTTATTGTCGATAAATCGTCGCGAGGTATGTGAACCTCTTCCTATCTTTTCTAGCATGATTGTGTGAACTATGTAGTACGTAGACGCATACGTGCTAAGTGATTTGGTTGGTTTAAAACATGGGTGTTATAATAGCTTTATGGGAAGTTAGTTATAACGACCTTATGTAAGTGAAAATGGTTTATCGATGTTAGAAGTTAAGAGACTTGATCTTATAAGATAAGAGACTTAACTTATTTGTTTTAATGTGGATGTTTGTGTGAAACCTCATTCATGAGTAATGAGTACTTGGTTTTAAAGGGATAATGTTTTATCGATTTCGGAATCGTAACGTGTATCGGCAGCACCACCGCAGTTAATAAAGGAAATGTATTGAATAATGATGTTGTATTAAAACCAGAGAAACCTCCATCCGCATGTAAGCTAAGATGAGACAAAATGATATTACATTTTCTAGATCACGGTCACGTAATAAGATCGTTATAAACAAGAATAAACTACTCACGATATGACATATGTTACTCAATTGTTCTAAAAAGGAATCAAGTGATTAAGTTTGGGGAACTATGAAACCATTTGAAAAATGAGAAGCTTGAGTAATCAAACTAGGCAACCGAACTTAGGAAAAGAATGTTGTTACTTGATTTTGAAAAGGAAGTGGGTTGGTCATTCTAATACTACGTATCGTGACTTTTATAAAAGTAATGGATCTCTTTAAAAGAACTTAACGATGTAGTACTGGGGTTAAAACCCGACTTTGGCATAAAATGAAAGTACTTTGAGTGGTGTGAAACTTGCTATGCTTGTTGTTGTGAAACTTGCCTACGCCAGTGATGATAGTCTTTATTGTACAAACGTTGTGTTTCGTGTTACCGCCTTTCGATAGGTCGGTTGACCGTTGAGAACTTACTTGAACGCGCTTGGCGGCGACGAGAAATTCCACCGCACGCCTCGCTGATAGTATTATTGTTGTTAACCGCTTTGGACATACCGACACGATGCGTAGCGCACGCATGCTTCCATTTTGGTTAAGGTCTTGTGGTTAATCGCTTTGGATATATCGACACGATGCGTAGCGCACGTATGTTTCATTTTGATTATCGCCAGGATTTCCCTTTCGACATACCGACACGACGCGTAGCGCACGTACGCATGCGTCCATTTGGAATGTTGTCTTATTGTTTCCTTCGACATATCGACACGATGCGTAGCGCACGTATGCTTCCATTTGGATTGCCGCCTTATTGTTTCCTTCGACATACCGACACGATGCGTAGCGCACGTATGCTTCCATTTGGATTGCCGCTTGTTGTTGAGGTCACATGGACATGCCTACACCGGCGCATTCCGGCACGTGGCCATGGACATTGGTATTATTGTTGCATCATGGACATGTCTACACCGGCGCAAGATTCCGGCACGCGCCATAATGCGAACTCGATTGATGTTGTGGGCGTGAGACCCATAGATATATCGGAGTGATGATCGCTTTATGTTGTGAATCGTAGTTTGGTTATCATACATGTCTCCGGCTTTATATAGACTAGTATGATTTCATTTACAGTTGTCATGCCACATACTTGGTACTGTTAGATCGACCTCCTGGGGCCGCTCATGCCGCAGTAGAGGTACATCGCCGTGGATCCTCGCCATGTGATCACGCCAACAGATTCAAGCTCCGCTTCCGAGGCTTATCTTTTGGCAGTGTTCCCGAGTTGTAGGTTCTTGTACATCTGTGGTATGGCGGGCCCCGTCCCGTCATAGTCATCAGATATCTTAGAGGTCCGTAGTACGCTGCAAGTGTGGTTGTAAAAGGATTAAACTGCTCGTGTTTTATGTATATACCAAGGCAACTGCTTTTGGTTGGCCTGCTTATTTATTATATCCCTTGTTAAATGTCTCATGTTTTATGTTCCGATTTTCTCGATGTATGTATCACTAGGGTGCCTGTGGTAAGGCACCGAATGTGCCCGAACGGGTCGTTACAAAAGTGGTATCGAGCGCTTAATCTCTGAAAGTGTCTACGCATCGCGTTCAGTAGAGTCTGATTATCGATGTGTTGTGCACCACATCTATAATCGAGGTCGCAGGACATTTAGGATTGGTTTCATTCTTCTCATTCCGAGATCGTGCCTTAGAGTCAGAAAGAAGTTGTACCCTCCGACGATCTCGCTTTACCGCTTATGCCCGCGCAAGGCAACCAGAGCCCGGAAGGGCAAGGCACCGAGGGTGCCGCTAGTGAGATACAGAGGAGTACGAGGGCGCAGCCCGCATAAGACTGAGGTCAGGCTTCGACGGCGGTTTCGTGGACGCCGCCAAAGACCAAAGAGAGTTTAAAGCCGCAGCAGCCGTCACGAGACTACAAGACTCGAGCCTCCACCCCACACCGAGCAGGGAGATGGGTCACGCGAGATGGCCCACTTGCCGCCGTGGTCGTGGCCGATATGAGGATAGCCGGATGCGCAGCCCAGCCTGGGCCCAGAGCACCAGCCGTTCACCCCGAGCGAATAGTTTGAGGCTACGGGACTTTCTCGAGTTAGAGCCCGCCAGAGTTTTATGGGTCGAGGCTCGAGGATGATCCGCAGGAGTTCATCCGGCAGCTACAATGATCACGCGGTGATCAAGGCTTCGTAAACCGAGTCCGTGACCTTTGGTTCGTGACGGCCGCGTGATACCGCCGATTGGTTTGATTCACGAGCTTTCCGGGAGAGCATGCACTCCAGCAGATGGGATGAGTTTTCGTGGCTTTCTCACGCACTTCTTGCCTCCGCAGATGGCGAGGGCACGCCGGCGATTTTTGTTACTAAGACAGAGAGGCGACCGTCAGTGGAGTACAATGTCGAAGTTCGATTCTTTCGCTCGATATGTCCTCGCGCTTAGTTGCAGATATGGAGGATGTGGTGCATCGCCACGCCACCGCTTGACGATTATATGGCCGAATCTTGTGCGGGTGTTTCTCTTCACCGCATGGACATTGCCCGCACGCAGCTCACGCACTAGATGCGAGGCACGGAGGGTCGACGGAACGACCGATCGCCAGAAGAGGCCGTGACTACAGGTCCTTTCGTGGCTTTCGAGGCGGACCGCCAAAGAAAGAGTTAGTTATATACCCCCACCGCATGCAGTGGTCCTCCACCGCCTTCGTGAGCGTCGTGGCTCCGGGTTCAGATTTTCGCAGAGCGGCGGGTGTTAACCACCAAGCCACCCCTACCTCGTTGTGACCATCGTGGTAGACTCCATTTTGGAGAGTGTCGTGCTAGATTGGGAGTTTGTTTTGCATGACAGCGAGGCCATTTTGCGAGGAACCGCCCTACCAAGGGAAGCGCGATGTTACGATCACCTTCAGATCTGTGGGTGGTTCATCACCTTCATACTGCATGCTGGCAGGCGTGCCTATGATTAGAGCGAGCCAGAGCTTCGTGTATATCCTTAACCTCTAGAGTTGTGGTATGCTTGTTATGATGATCTCATTATTGTGTGCTATGCGGATAGCATTGTGATATGTGTGAGTTAGAAACATGGTTAGTTGGGAGGATACGATGGCATGGTAAGTGTGAACCTTAGACTATGTCACGACCGGCACCGTAGGGTAAGGTCGCTCTTGAGTTAAAGATTTATTTTTGACCCTTATCGAGTAGTAGTATGCGTGGGATTTATTTGTGTGATAAGTCCACTGTAGTGTGAGATGGAAGTGGTAGCTTTCATGATGTGAATTAGTAAGATTGTTCCGATCGGGAACAAGAGTTTGGCGCGTGGTCGGGTTGAGGACCATTTATGGTCAACCCAGAACCCGCTTGGGGGCGCTTCGGGTGGTCCCGCCAGTGGTAGGGTCACGAGGGTGCTAGGCGAATTTAGATGATCATCGATGAGTTCGTGGACGCGTTCGACCGAAGCGGTTCGTAAAGGCCGGAATGGCCTAAGGAAGTTCGAGGTTAGTAAGATGACCAAGTTCGAGGTAGTGACTCCGCAGATTTTCGAACTAAGTAATGATCAAGTATGGTACGACTAGAAGAGTTCAAGTGTTCGGAAGCGGCACGACGAGGAAGGAAGATAACGTGTGTTATTTCGCTGCCGTGGCGTTGACAACTTGTTAGAGGAACTTCATCGATATCCGTCTGAGAAGGAACATTCGGACGAATGTTTCTAAGCGAGGGAGAATGTTATACCCCGTAGTTGCAGTGGTATGTATGTGAGGACGACGCATTTGAGTACTACAGAAATTTTGAAAAGAAAGAAAGATGTGAGTTTTCACTTAAAAGTTTCCTGTTATTTATGAAGAAAAGGTTCATTAATGGGAATTGATTCCAGATTTGGTATTTGGACTTCATAGATTATATTAGAATTTTGAGATTTTATTTTCTAAATGGTCACTGGGCCCACGGGAGAAATTTACGCTTTGTGGAGCCCGCTTTGTTTTTGAGATTTCCGGATTTTGGATATTTTCAAAGACGAAATATTCGGCGACGGGGCGACACGTGTCACCCCACGTGGCACCCGCCGAAATATTTATCAGGCACAACACCCGAGCAGAGTCGTTCGACTAAACATTTTACTAAGCTTACGGCGGAAAATTCCTATGTCATTTAGTATTTTTGCGAATTTTTCCGAGAGACGGAACGCTTTGGACCAACGAGAGGCAACACTTGGCACCCTCTCGCCAGCGATTGGCGCTAGGCCGAATGAATGGGCAAGTGGTGGAAGATATTGTGTAGATATTTGTGAGGGATTGTGGAGTAGGGTTAGGTGCACTTGGCTTGATCTCGCCTTACACTTGTGTAGCACTTGGCTAGATCTTGGCCATTGGTTGGCCTGGCTTTGCTATAAATACCACTCCTCACAAGACTTATTCATTCACTCCTCACTTTGTCTAAGTCTTGAAATCCCTCCTCTCCTTGTTGTTGCTCTCGCCCAACTCCCTTCTCCCCTTAGAAAGAGGCCCTGGCCGAGAACACCCTCCCCTAGCCTAGTTGTGCCGAGCCTACCCCCCTTGGTAGAAAGTTGTCTTCCAAGTATTGTTGTTATGCCCAAAATACCTTAGCCTTGTACCTTGTAGTATTCCAAAGATACCTCTTTACGTAGAGTCCTAAATACTACCTTTTGTCCTTTAGTCTCAAACCAAACCCTAAGGAAATCTTCATAGTTGGTTGAAGTATTTGAGTAGGTTGGTTAGAACTTCTAAGGGTTGTTTGGAGTGGTTTGAGCGCACGGTGAGCTAAACCTTGCTCAGAGCGACATTAAAACTCGGATAATTTTGGGCTTATCGAGGTAATTATCTTGTCTCTATTGTAATTGGAAATTACATGTTTGTTAGAGTATATAGTCAAGTATACTATATATGGAACTACTTAGTATTCGCAATGTCTTTTGACTTAAGCCCAAGAATAAAGAATCGAATCGTATTTACATAGGTCCATTGCAAAGACTTGTGTAGAATTGTACACGTCCGGTAGACGTAAACCCCCTCGTTGGCTTGGTAGCCTACTCGATAGAGAGAGATTTACGCTGTCATGCGGTGAGGTCTTCGAATTTTCTATGTAAAGATAGAAACTTGTGTTTGGGGTTAATAGACGTTTGTGACCTTTATAGGTGAAAGTACTAAGAGTAGCGTATTCTACTCGAGGAGTGGAAAGGGCTAGTGCGTTGTAGTACTGGAGCATTTTGCTTATTGTCGATAAATCGTCGCGAGGTATGTGAACCTCTTCCTATCTTTTCTAGCATGATTGTTGAACTATGTAGTACGTGAGACGCATACGCTAAGTGATTTGGTTGGTTTAAAACATGTGGTGTTATAATAGCTTTATGGGAAGTTAGTTATAACGACTTATGTAAGTGAAAATGGTTTATCATGTTAGAAGTTAAGAGACTTGATCTTATAAGATAAGAGACTTAACTTATTTGTTTTAATGTGGATGTTTGTGTGAAACCTCATTCATGAGTAATGAGTACTTGGTTTTAAAGGGATAATGTTTTACCGATTTCGAATCGAATGTGTATCGGCAGCACCACCGCAAATGCTAATAAAGGAAATGTATTGAATAATGACGTTGTATTAAAACCAAGAGAAACCTCCATCCGCATGTGCTAAGATGAGACAAAATGATATTACATTTTCTAGATCATGGTCAGTAATAAGATCGTTATAAACAAGAATAAACTACTCACGTATATGACATATGTTACTCAATTGTTCTAAAAGGAATCAAGTGATTAAGTTTGGGAACTATGAAACCATTTGAAAACGAAGCTTGAGTAATCAAACTAGGCAAACCGAACTTAGGAAAAGAATGTTGTTACTTGATTTTGAAAAGGAAGGTGGGTTGGTCATTCTAATACTACGTATCGGGTGACTTTTATAAAAGTAATGGATCTCTTTAAAAGAACTTAACGTGTAGTACTTTGGGGTTAAAAACCCGACTTTGGCATAAAATGAAAGTACTTTGAGTGGTGTGAAACTTGCCTATGCTTGTTGTTGTGAAACTTGCCTACGCTTTGTGATGATAGTCTTTATTGTACAAACGTTGTGTTTCGTGTTACCGCTGCCTTTCGATAGAGGCTCGGTTGATCGTTGAGAACTTACTTGAACGCGTCGCAGCGACGGAGAAATTCCACCGCACGTTCGCTGATAGTATTATTGTTGTTAACCGCTTGACATACCGACACGATGCGTAGCGCACGTATGCTTCCATTTTGGTTAAGGTCTTGTGGTTAATCGCTGATATATCGACACGACGCGTAGCGCATCGCATGTTTCCATTTTGATTATCGCCAGGATTTCTTCGACATACCGACACGACGCGTAGCGCACGTACGCGCCCATTTGGAATGTTGTCTTATTGTTTCCTTCGACATACCGACACGATGCGTAGCGCACGTATGCTTCCATTTGGATTGTCTTATTGTTTCCCTTTCGACATACCGACACGACGCGTAGCGCACGTATGCTTCCATTTGGATTGCCGCTTGTTGTTGAGGTCACACGGACATGTCTACACCGGCGCATTCGGCATGGCCGGACATGGTATTATTGTTGCATCATGGACATGTCTACACCGTCGCAGATTCCGGCATGCGCCATACGAACTCGATTGATGTTGTGGGCGAGACCCATAGATATATCGAGTGATGATCGCTTTATGTTGTGAATCAGAAGGTTATCATACATGTCTCGCTTTATATAGACTAGTATGATTTCATTTACAAGGTTGCAGAAGCCACATACTTGGTACCGCGCATCGACTTCCTTCGCGTTTCATGCCGCAGTAGAGGTACATCGCCGTGGATCCTCGCTCATGTGATCACGCCAACAGATTCAAGCTCCGCTTTCTCCGAGGCTTATCTTTTGCAGTGTTCCCTGAGTTGTAGGTTCTTGTACATTCGGGGTATGGCGGCCCTGTCCCGTCATAGTCATGTATATCTTAGAGGTCTGTAGTAATCGCCAAGCGTGGTTGTAAAAGGATTAAACTGCTCGTGTTTTATGTATATACCAAGGCAAATCGCTTTTTGGTTGGCCTGTTTATTTATTATATCCCTTGTTAAATGTCTCATGTTTTATGTTCGCTGATTTTCTCGATGTATGTATCACTAGGGTGCCTGTGGTAAGGCACCGAACGCCCCGAACGGGTCGTTACATGAGTAAACTATCTTTGCTAGAAGACAAGACTACCGACCTCCTACCGACCATCGGTCGAACGATCCACGAATTGCACGCTAGTTAACTAAACTTGGGCCTAACACCCTCGTGACCTACCACAAGTGACCACCACAAACCGACTTATCACCAAACATGCCGCGGGTTGACCCGCAACGTGGCCTCAACCCGACCCGGCAACGCGCAAAACGCTAGCTCCCCGAAGGAAAACTCTCACTAATCATGTTACGAAAACCTAGCGGTCTTCTTAGCTCAACTACCCTATTTCATTCCACACTACTCGGGGACTTATCACACAATATATCTCACGTGCACTAAGCACTCCGATAAGGATCAAACATAACACTACACCTTTTCTCGAGATGGCCTTACCTCTAAGGTCTCTACGTATAAAACTCTAAGGCTCACACCTTCTCTATCCCCCAAATCTTACTCGGTTAACCCACCATGATTTCTAATCACAACTAACACACTGCTATCAGAACATAGCACTTAAGGTATACTCACCTTATCACACATCGATCTCTAGAGGTTAAGGATATATCTATATCTCTCGCTTCACTCCTTAGTCGTTCTAATCAAATCGCCTCGTAGGCGCATAGCTAAGGAAGATAACGAACTACCCACCGATCTCAAGGCTAAGTCCTCCTGAGGACATTCTCACGATATCGGACCACGACGGTCGCCAGAAACGAGCACAACAAAAAGCGACATTCCGGAATGACGTCATCTGCCAATGGACCGGAAGCCACGAGTCCGACCAATTCTGCGTACCCGAACGCCCCGAAATCCGTGGAAGTCCACTCTGCCGGGCGGAGTGCATATCTAATCTGCGGTGGCGGCGCCTCGAGAGTTACTAAAGGACCTTCGCTCGCCTCTCCTGCCGTCGCCCGTTAACCCGTCGATCTCTACGCTTCTCGGCTGCGCGCATAAGCGCATACGTGCCATGCTCAAGCCTAATCAAGAATTATTCTTGCACAACCTCTCTTAGATAGTCATCAAGACTCGCGGTACATCGGTATACTCTCGTAGCCACATCCATAGCTAGTAACGGTCGCCTCTTTGCAATCTATATTCTCTGCCCGGCCGTGGGCGAAGGTTCAAATATCATGGCCGCAGCAGAATCGCCACGCCGCTGTGCTAGACTCTGCTGGGACTAGCGACGTCGCAGAACTCCCCGAATGAAGCACCACCCCAGGTGATGATTGGGCCTGTGCTCTCGTAACCCTCTGTACTCTGCTCGCAGCTCCCTCGGCCGCTTGTCCTCTGGGCGGGCCGCCTGCGCGAGGCATAACGGTAAGGAAAGAAATACGTTAGAGGTCCAACTTACAACACCGCTCTAAGGCACGATCTCGAGTGAGAAGAATAGAAACCAATCCTAAATATCCTATAGCCTCACGACATTGGTGTGGTGCACAACACCGATAATCAAGACTTCTATGGATACGGTGCGTAGACACTTTCCGAGGATTAATCGCTCGATACCACTTTTGTCACGACCGAACCGGGCGTGATCGTGCCTACCCCGCACCCTAGTGATACAACATCGAGTAATCGGAACATAAAACACATACATGAAACCAATGTAAGAAGACGGTGAAATAAGAAGACAAGCTAACCAAAAACGATTACACGGTATATATAAATAACAACTCTTTCCAAATGAGCAGTTTAATCCTTTTTACAAACCCCGCCCACAACAAGATTCTGCACTCTACGAATGATATGACAACAACGACGGGATGTGGCCGCCATACCCCGAATGTAGCACCTACAACAAAGGGACTATACCAAGATAATCCTCGGAAGCGGAGCTTTCCCAAACGCTGACCCTAAGAGCGAGGATCAACAATCGTGTACCTCAACTGCGGCATGAACGCAGCCCCGAAGGAGGTCGATAACAGTACCAAGTATGTGAAATCGAAAATACGTAAATGAAATCATAATAGTCTATAAAGCAGAGACATGTATGATAACCAAACTACGATTCACAATAAATAAGCAAATATGTCTAGTCGGGGACTCGCCTCAAAGTCATCACTCGATATAACAACGGGTCTCACGCCACAACACCAATCATGCCCGTGGAATACCTTCCTCACCGCGATCGATGATAGAAAAGCACCAAGGAATACATGAACAATGTGTCCCACTGTGTCCAAATAAAGCGATGCGGGGTAAATGCGAAGGCATAGCCGACTACTAACACCGCGATACTAACAAGGTCATAAATCGTATCATGATATCTGCTGACCGTCACATGATCAAAGCCGGTCGCCGCCGCAATATCAAATGTGCGCGTCTAGCCACAGAACTCCGCGACTCGCGTAGGCCAATCTCATAGGCCGCATGAGGTATAACCCGCATCGAGGTAGCTACTCCGGCATTGTCCTGGACTCGCATCGCAGCCACATAAACCGCATGACCATAAAGGCCGCACTAACACTGAACTCGTAGCTCGCGATAGGCCGGGACCCGCATGAGGTATTCTCGAATCATGGTCCTGCATCACCGAGTCTACCCGCGTCGGAGGCGGCTTAACCCCGGAAACACGGTGAGTGGTATAAATACCAACATAACGCTTTATCGCTTAAACAAAGATAAGCACAATCGAGGAAAATCCCTTTACACAAACATCACGAATACTAACACACGTAGCATCCTAATATGATTACTTATCAAATCAACACGAAGGTATTACAAGGCTATCACAAACCAATACAATCAAGTTATTCACATAAGGTACTTTCTACTATATGATTAACGAGATCGGGTTTTATCCCAAAGTACTTTATACAATAACTCTTTAGAGATATGTTACTTACACAAAAGTCACACAATACGTAGTATATGAAAATAGAGTGATTATCTTTTGAAGTAAATCAAAACACTTATCTTTGTAAAATCAAGTAACAACATTATTATCCAAACGCCCAAGTTTGCCTAATTTCAAATGTTCCGTTTCTTATTTTAAAAGGTTTCGTAGTTCATAGTCTTATACTTTTAAGAATATAATTCTCCTTTAAACAATCTGAAAGATAAGCCTTATATGTGAGTAGGATATTCTTGTTTATAACAATCTTATTACAAAGACCATGATCTAGGAAATATCATTTTGTCTCATCTTAGCTTCTCTGCAGATGGACGTTTCTACTGGTTTTAATAATGCTTAATTATTCAATACATGTCCTTTTCTTGACGCTGCAGTGGTTTGTCGGTACACATTCGATTTCAAATCAAGAAACATTCTTAAGCCGTTATACCTAACTTCCCATAAAGCTAGTATAACTCTTAAGTTTTCAAAAACCCAAGTATTACGCTTCTTTCAAAATGATTCAAAAATCTTTTGAAATACTTCAAGTTCTTTATTATCACATAACAAGCCGCTTATAGTTCAAATCGCTACCTTTTAAAACCACAAGTATTTTCTTCCTACATAAAGTCGTTATAACCAACTTCTCATAAAGTCGTTATATCACTTTATGTTTTAAACCAATCAAATACATTTAGCACGTACGCTCACCGCACTACATAGTTCACACATATCATGCTAGAAGAGATAGGAAGAGGTTCACATACCTCGCGACGAGTATCGACTAATAGCAAAACACTCCAAGTACTTCCAAACGTCGGCTACTCCTTAAGCCAAGTAGATCGCGCCACACGTAGTACTTCAACCTATAAGGCCCCCCGGCGCTTATTAACATTTAGATCTTATCGTAGAACATTCTACGGAAAATTCGCAGACTCCCGCAACGTAAATCTCTCCTAATCGCGTCGCTACCAAGCCAACCGGGGTTTGCACGCCTAACCGGACGTGTACGATTCTACTACACAAGAAAGCTACACAAGTCTCATAATACACTATGTAATTACGATTCAAGACTCTTCTTTCGAAAGGTTTCTTATTATTCAGCTTAAGTCAAAAGACATTGCCGATAACTACGCTCAAGACTATATATATAGTATACTTCAACTATATAGTCTAACAATCATGTAATTTCCAATTACAATAGAGACAAGATAATTACCTCGATAAGCCCATAATTATCCAAGTACGGATGTCGATCCCGAGCAAGGTTTAGCTCCTACTCGAGCGCTCCAACCCGCTCCAAACAACCCTTAGAAGTTCTACGCTTCTACTTAACACTTCAACCGACTATGAAGGTTTTCCTTAGGGTTTCGTTTTTGCGATCGAGGAAAGTATAATCGTATTTTCCGGGTTTTTCGTATAGAGGTACTTTGGAAAGTACTACAAGGTAAGGCTAAGGTATTTTGGGTATAGTGACAATACTTGGAAGTATTTCTCAACCAAGGGGGTAGTATTTCGACTAGCAACTAGGCTAGGGGATAGGTACTCTCGACCTGAGGCCTACTCGAGGGGAGGGTTGGACGAGAACCATACATAAGGGGGAGAGGGATTTCAACACTTAGGAAATATTTGTGGATGAAGAAAGTTCATCACTTAGAGGGGTATTTATAGGACAAGCCAAGGCCAACCAATGGCTAAGATTAATCCAAGTGTTAGGCAAGTGTAGGGTGTGGATTTAGCCAAGTGTCTTGTGGGTCCCACTTTCTCATCTACCACACAAAATATCTACACAACATTGACCAAACATTTTTGGCAAGAAAAACACAAAAAACGTGCTCAACCAAAAGCCCCAAAAAACCGTCCACTTGGGTGACAAGTGTCACCCTCCCGTTGGTCCAAAATATTTCATTTCTCGGAAAAATCCGTAAAAATAATAAATGACATAGCCGGAATTTTCCCTACGAAAGCTGTAAAAACGTTTCGTCGAAAAACGACTCTAACCGGGTGTTGTGCACAAATAAAAATCGGCCAAGCCTTACTTTAAAGCCCAAACTTTCTACGTACGTCCTTACGTACATACTCTGGAAATACGGGGTATAACAACTACGACCTATATAAGAAGTTAAAGCAACTTTGCAATTTAAATGATATAATGCATAACGTAAATACTGTTGATATTCATGTGCAAATTTAAATACATCTCTTTTAACAGTTGATCTAGGAAAACCTTTATAAGCAGGATTATACATATCTCTAATATAATGAATAAAATCAGGAGATTCAGGAAATGAAAAAGGCAAACCCTCCACAGCAACTAATTTTGCTAGTGCTTCCCTATCTTTATGTTTATCATATTTAGGACCTACAACTCCCCCCGTCATAGGGTTAATTTGACCCTGTACTTTCTCCGGGACAGTAGTATGTGAACCTTGTCCCGATTGAGAGGACGTTTGCTCACCGATTTTCAATCATGTATTGGGCATGCAAGGCTTTGTGTTTTTGCAACAGTGTCTTCCTAAACCCCGTCCACCATAACCTTGTCCATTTTAAAAGAATAAATATTTTTACAAGTTTTACATACAGCCTACTTGATTAGCTACGTCCCTCACAAAATATTTCCATACAACCGATTTTAATGGTCGCTTTTCTGACCTCGTCTCATAGTAGGGGGGATAGGAGGCATTTCACTAGTGGGTGTATCATCATATTCATTAATAGGTGTATCATCAACTAGAGTGTCATCTAAATTAAAATCTTCTTCAATTTCAGGATAATCATTTGTGTCAAGATCATATGGTATTTCAGGAAACATTTCAGGATCTATAAAATCATCTTGTCTAGGAATAACTGGAACATGAATACTAGAAGAAGTACCCTTGCCCTTGTTACCACCCCTACTAGCAGAAGCCTGACCCTTACCCTTACCAACATGCCTCTTAGTCCTTTCATTTTAATTATGCTAATAAATAGTTAAAGATAATTAAATTAAATGTGCTAAATGAAATAAAGACAAAATAATAATTTAATGAGAGAACGAATGTACCAAACACCGACGTAGAGTCGACGTGTAATCGAGAGGTTGAAAATTGAAACTTTGCTCGATAGATAATCCTCAAGCTAGTTGCCAACTTCACTCCCAATTCTCAAATTAATAAATAGATTGAATATGTAGACAATGTTGTATAGAGAATTAGAGATTGATTGAGAGATTAGAGAGTAGAAAGATTTGTGAAAATAATAAGAAGAGGAATGAGGTATTTATAGGGTTAAAAATAAATATAAAGGGGTAGGGGTTGGGGAGTGGAGGCCTAAAATGGCCATTGTCAACTGGCAAATAAATGGCCGTTGGACAACGCTATTTTGTGCAAAGCGGTCGAGCCGGGATTTGGGGCGGGGGCGGGGTCGGGCGGATCGGGGCGGGATCGGGCTGGGTCGGGACCATACTGCCCCGCCCCGCCTGCCGGAGCCCTGGCCCCGCTTTTTTTTTTTTTTTTAATACCGTGTCGTGCCGGGCCGGGGTCGGGTCGGACCGGACGGGCGACCACGCCATCGCCACTCGTTATTACTGATAACTTGGGTTTTAAAATAATCTAAGAATTTATTTCCTAACAAGACGTGTTGACTCATATTATTGTCTTGATATATTATTGGTATCTTAAATATCGATTTGTTTAGTTTTATCCTTACATTTTCTGCTACTGTATCTAATTCTTTAGTCTGCTCATTAAACCTTGTTACTCATATTCTATAGACTCTAGACCTCTTCCATTTATGTGATACTAGAATTTCTTTTCTTGCTAGACACATGTCTGTTCCACTGTCAATAAAGATTTTTTGTTTTATCATTCTATTAGGCTTATATTCTACCTGCGCTTCTATATAGATTGCTACCATTCTTGATTATGGTTGTTCCCTTTATTCTATTTCCTTTTGTCTTGTTCTTGTATTAAAAATATTTTTCATAGTTTGTCTTTGTTTAGATTCATAGTATTTAATTCCCGTTGGATGTGTACATAATGCAAATTTGTCAGCTAAATATCTTTCATATTTTTCCCAATAATTCCTATCACTTTCTAATTTTAGTATTTCTTCTTGCAGATTCATCTTATCCTGAATCATTTTCACTATCTGAATAGGATTCTTCCTCATTAGAGTTGGTATTAATATAATTCATATTTTTCACTTCTATATCACTTTCTTCCTCTGTTTGACTAATATAGAATTCTTCATCGTTGTACCATGCCTTATCATTTTCTCTTAGTTGTTCTATGCTCATAATAAATTGAGTAGTATTAATATATTTTACTCCTTGCTTCTTTAATTTAGGGCATTTGTTGGCATAATGTCCTTTCTCATTGCAATTTCAACATTTGCATTCTTTTGGTGCTTCTTTTGTTTCTAATGGTTTCACATATCTTTTTCGAATTTTTTTTTGTTTCTAAACTTTCTTCTTGTATCAGGGGTGTTCTTGTATCTCCTAAATCTTTTATATTTCCTTTTTCTATAGGGCTTGTAGTATTGGTTATCATAGTTTTTATGATAATTTTTCTTGTTATTTGTGTTTCTTTTAAACGTTTTATTCTTATCTTTACTGAATGTATTCTTGTGTTTCTTATATTTGCGTCTCTTTTCTTCTTGATCATTACATCCAAATACTAATCGTCTTTCAGTAAATCCACATACTTTCCTTAATCCTAGCTTTTTATCTTTCTTAACCTTTTGTTGTAATCTATATTCTTCACATTTTCTCATCAAATAGGCCCTTAATACTCATATTTTTTCACCTAGTGTTTTTTCTCTTGGCTCTAATTTTCCATATTCTTTAGTTATCTCTGTATTATATGGTTCTGGTAAATGATCATAATAAAGCTGTTGGTATATTAGTCCTTCTTCTGGCAAGAATCTTGCTTCATAAAAGAACTTAGTAAAGCTTATTGTGTATTCTGGTAATTTATTAATCTTACAACATTTCATATTGTTTAGGTTCATTATTATTTCACATTTTCTTTCTGCAAATACAACTTCTCTAGCTACTATCATCTTTCTCCTAGAAATTCTCTTTTTAATATTATATCGTATAACATTATTATTCCTTTCCAATTTTTAGCATGTTGGAATACTTCTTGCTTCATCTGATAGGCTATAATTTCGAACCAGAATGCTACTTTTCCTATCATTGTTTTAGATATTAACTCATATATATAATCTAAGTCATCAGTATGTGCTGAACTCATTAATGCTAAAGACATTCCTACATTCCAATCATTTATTCTTCTACTTAATTTCTGTTCGTCATAAACATTGTCTAAATCTAAAAAATATCCGTTCATATTTATTCCTTGTGCCATTGATCCCATAAATTCTGTAAATTCTGCTTGATATCCTACCGGTATATGAGGTGGTATTTTAGTAGGTTTTCTTGTTATAATTTCTAGGGTTGGATCTATCATGTCTTCTTCAGGGTAGTCATTAGCATCTTGGTTTTCTATATCGTCTGATTCTATTTCTGTTTGAAAAGATTCATTATACTCATCCTCTATGTCACTTTCAGGTTCTTCTTTTATTATTGCATTACCTTTTGCATTTTATGTAGGGCTTCTAATATTTGGTTATTTTTTTGTATTGTCTCAGAATTACTTCTATCTTCTATTTCTTCTGTAATCTTTGCTACCACAACTTCTTCTACTACTATGTGTTCTTTATCAATACTACTACTATTATTACTATTTTCTTTGATTTCTTCATCACTACACTTGTTTATGCCAACAAGCAAAGGTCTTACAAACAATATGAAAGGTCGTAAGATTAATAAATTACCAGAATACACAATAAGCTTTACTAAGTTCTTTTATGAAGCAAGATTCTTGCCAGAAGAATGACTAATATACCAACAACTTTATTATGATCATTTACCAGAACCATATAATACAGAGATAACTAAAGAATATGGAAAATTAGAGCCAATAGAAAATACACTAGGTGAAAAAATATGAGTATTAAGGGCCTATTTGATGAGAAATTGTGAAGAATACAGATTACAACAAAAGATTAAGAAAGATAAAAAGCTAGGATTAAGGGAAGTATGTGAATTTACTTAAAGACGATTAGTATTTGGATGTAATGATCAAGAAGAAAAGAGACGCAAATATAAGAAACACAAGAATACATTCGGTGAAGATAAGAATAAAGCGTTTAAAAGAAACACAAATAACAAGAAAAATTATTATAAAAAAAAAGATATAATACAGAGACATGAAAATATAATAGACACTACAAGTGTAAACGGAAAAGCTATAATTAATTTAATAACTAACAAAATAATAAAACGAGAGTTATCAAAATACAAGCTTCTCTAATGAATGTCGATTTGGCTTTAGCTTCTGGCTTCGTATCAAAAATTTCCTTTCTGATTCCAGATTGTTTTTATCTCTTCTCTGGTGAGTTTTATTTATCGCTTTGTTCAATTATTTTGTATAGGGGCGTATCCCTATACTATCTATATCAATGTTATATTTATTCAAGATTATTCAAACATATATGTGTGCACCCAAACTCAAAAAGTCCTAACACAATGATTTTTTTTATTTTGATATCCAGATTCCTGGCCAGACTATTCCTGGAGATAGTAGCACCGATCTCTCAACTCTACTACCAGTAAATCGCGAGATGTGCCTGAATGATCACGGTTTGAGAACAGAGCAACTGATATCACCTACAAGGTCCTACCCCAGAAGAGAACAAATTTAACAAATTGCTCCCACTAAGATTCGAACTCACGCTGTAGGCCTCCAACTGGAGTTTAAGTTTCCATCATTTGTCATCCAGCTATGTCCGAGAACTCCTAACACAATGATTATTGGGTGCACTTTATAATGATTCACTTGGAGGTTTAAATTCCACATCTATTTCGTTTATTATTTTTCTACAACTGAGCTCGGTGTTTCAAATCACTCGTTTGTGGGTATGTTCAGTGACAAATTAAAATATTTGACACGGAATATAGGTATGTATTTTAAAAAATTAATTAAATTGCAAAACAAAAAATGAAATTTGAACCTATAATAATTGGTTCGTAATATGAATCAAAAGGATAAACTCGTCAAATATAAATTTTAGATTCAATCGTTCGTAATAGT
The DNA here is from genome assembly GCA_029844215.1 of Przewalskia tangutica. Lineage (NCBI taxonomy): Eukaryota > Viridiplantae > Streptophyta > Magnoliopsida > Solanales > Solanaceae > Przewalskia > Przewalskia tangutica. Next base: position 54,400,058 of record CM056724.1, read on the forward strand.
GCACTCATCTTCTTGAAATCCCAAAATCTGCCCTAGATTTGGTCAAAATATAAACAAAAGTTACTACATTTTGATGGGTATTAAAAAAAAAATCGGCAAAGGTGCAAATATACCCCTCAACTTTGTGATTTAGAACAGATATATTCCTCGTAAAAAAGTGGTGGATATATACTCATGTCGTTATAAAATAGTGCAAATATATTCACATCGTTATACAAATCATTCAAATAAACTCTTTTCGCTGACGGAAATTTTCTAAAAAATCATTTAGCTTATTTTTTAATTAAAAAAGTGTCTCGTCGTTTTAAAAGAAAGTCTACCCATATATTTTAGTAGACATATTTTTCTAAAAGCCACGTGACAATTTTTTTCTTATGGTGGATCGAGTCTTATTTATTTAAAAAAATATCTTTGTGGCTTTAAAAAAAGTCTACCCATTTTTTAAAACCGACTAGATAAGACCTAAAAAAAAAATTATCATGTGGCTTTAGAAAAATATGTCTACTAAAAAAATTGGGTAGACTTTTATTTAAAGCCCCATAATTTTTTTAGTTAAAAATAAAATAAATAATTTAAAAAAAAATTCCGTCAGCAAAAAGAATATATTCACACCATTTTGTAACACAAGTATATATTCATCACTTTTATAACTAAGGTATCTAATCTAAATCTCAAAGTTAAGAGTTATATTTAAACCTTTCCACTTTAAAATTTGAAGAAAGCCTTTTAAGTATGAATGATTGCATCTTCTGATCCTTTGCACACGCATCAACGTATAAATAGCAAAGACAAGACAGAACAAAGATAAAGTTAAAGCTCAAAAGTCATGTGATGTGCACGAGCACTTAGTTAAAACTTCTTCTATTTCTTATTGTTGGGAGTAAAAATGCGAAATCTCTCGCCCACTTGATCTTCATCCCTCCAATCCGACAGAGATTGATGGATGTCCACAAGGAGTCATCCCTCACAAAGGAGAAATAAATTTCCACACTGCAGCTGTCAGGACTCGAACCTGTTCTATTTCTTATTGTTACTCTCTTCATTACAAAAGAAAGAGAGAAACAGAGCTTGCACTTTATACATCAACTACTTCTCTTTACTGTCTTCTAGTAATAACTTAGACTTACGGCCGTGCATGATTGTGCAGAGTTGTGTTTCACATAAAGAAATTCAGAACATTTGCAGCCTGCATTCATGCGACTATGATGGGTTACTTATATAAAAACAACACAAGTATATATGTGTAGCGTCATCTACATCATTATTTTGTAAGTGCATTTGGTATAAGTCAATCATTTTTAGTGGAAAATATTATATTGAAAAAATTATGTATAAAGATTAATAATAGTATTAATAAATTGAAGTGTTTTGATGAAGTTTTTAAGTCCTAATAAATGTTAATAAAAATGTCTAACTATTAGTTGGAGCGAGTTGTTGATGTTGGATGAGTGTTGTGACAACATGAACAGTCAGTCAGGACAACATCGCTTATGAATATAAGGATGTTGCCTACAGTGTTGTGACCAAATCACAGATAACATCTCTATAAACGATTTTACCTATTCTTCCGGCCAAAATAGTGATTGTTACTGTGAGGTAAAAATGACCTAGGCAAACTAACCAGGAAGTCGTATTTAAAACATGAGAAAAGAAGAAGTCAAGCTTGGAAGGAAAGCAACGTGAAGACCAAGTCATGCAGTTGAGGATTTCATGGAGGCTGAATCGATCCAAGTTGCTGCCTATTTTATCTCAACTTCCGCAACCAACCAGTGAGAGTTTCAAGAAAGTTTCACACTATAAATAGAGGAGGAACTTCATTGATCGACATCCAGATTACAAAGAATAGAATCACCAAGAGAGCTCTCGAAAATTCACTATAGAAATTGGATCAAACACCACTTCCTAAAGTAGTATAACAACATATAGTCTCACATTTCAGTTGCTACTCAGATTCTAGATTAAGCTCATTATTGAAGCAATTGTAATGAACATGTTGTATGTTTCTTTATAGATATTTTGGCTTTAGGCTGAAGTCATCTACGACTTCGTTTTGTTTGTAATTTTTTTTATTTTATTTCTACAAATTGTAAAAGAAATTCACTTGTATTTGTATATGATATATACAATACTTCAGTCATTGACCATCAAAGGATATATTAATATATACTCTTAAATATATAAATCTTGTGTCTTTTACTTTTTCTGCTGCATTTACTCGTTAATGTTTATTATTGTTTTATCGAGTGTTGCCTCAAGTGTTGACACAATACTGAAGGCAACATAAGAAACTGTTTAGCATTTCAAACATTCGAATCTTTAGTTTTCCTATTACTAACTGCGTATCCGTAGTCTCGGACCTAATAAGTTGTATCAGAGCCAACATTTATCACAATAAGTGTTTGGTCTTGTATCTAATGGATATAGACTCAGTTATTCAAAATGTTGGTAGACTTCCGATTCTTCATGGAATAAATTATGCATATTGGAAGATCCGACTACGTTCGCACATCAAATCCATTGATGTTCGGGCATGGAGATCTGTCACTGAAGGATATGTTGTTCCCAAGCTTCCAGTGGATGAGGATGGTGACATTCTTACCAAATCCGAATCCGAGTGGACTGCAGAAGAGATCAATAATGTTAGCTTTAACGAAAAAGCCTTGAATGATATAGTTGGATGGGTAGATTTATACATGTTCAAACTCATTCAGAATTGTATATCGGCTAAGGACGTCTAGAAGACCCTGCAAACTTATTGTGAGGGTACCTCGAGTGTGCGACGAATAAAGTTACGCATGATTTTGAGCCAATATGAACACTTGAGTATGGAAGAATCTGAGGATATAAAATCCTATTTTGAAAAGTTGATTGACATTGCAAATCAGTGTCAAGTACTTGGTTCTCATTTGACCAACACACAACTTGTGGACAAAGCCCTCAGATATCTTCCTGAAAGGTTCAACACAAAGATTTGTGCTATTGAAGAGACCCATAATCTTGCCACAATAGATCTACATGCCTTGATGAACATCTTTCAAACTTATGAGATGAACATCAAGAGTCAAAGGGACTTGTATAGGGACAAGATGATGGCATTCCAAGGTCAAACCTCGGAAACAAATACTGAAGATGAGGATGAAAACCTAGAGGAACAAGGTGATAGTGCGAATGTTGTCTTACTCACTCGACGATTCAATTCGATGATGATGAAGATAAACAATAATCGAAGTAAAGCTAAATATAAGCAATACCAAAACCCACTCTTCAATAAACAGCCAATAAGATCACCTTCAGGGCAAAAAAGTGATAATCCACTGAGAAAAACAAACTCAGACAATACCAATTTTAACCCTAAACAACTCGAGGGAGAGCAATGTCATGCATGCTCGGGTTGGGGACATTATGCTAATGAGTGTGCAAACACCCTTAGGAAAGTTGGTAAAAATATATGGGGTGTCTCTCAATGATGATGAAGACGAAGAAGAGGAAAAAGATCGAGAAGAAGAATCACAGGCGATGCTGGCAGCAATGTTCGAACATTCACTGTACGAAAATGAAGATGTTATTGACAATGTTGTTGCAACATCTGTGATAACATTAGATACAACATCTGAAATCCCAATAACATCTGAAAGGTTTGTGTATTTTGACTATTCTGATGTTAATTATTTTAGTAGTTTAATTTCTTCATGTGAAGCTGTAAACTTGGATCTAGTTGACTCTAAAGATGAAGTGATAAAAGAATTACAAGATCTTTGTAAAGCCTTGATCACAGAATCTGAGCATCTAGATTCAAAAGCAAAATCTTTGGCTCTTGAAAATAACAATCTTAAAGGAACAATTGCCCTGTTAGAGGTATCACTTACCAAGAAGGACCTAGAACTTGGTAAGATCCGTGCAAGATTGAATTTAGCTGAGACCACCTTCCAAAGGCTCAACTCAGGGACCTCCAAGTTAGACGGAATTTTAAACTTCAGTAAGCCTACACATGTTGGTCTTGGGTATCAATCACCTCTTAAACCAAAAACTTCTAAGATCCATAGTAAAAGTGGGAAGATAAAGTTTGTTAAAGAAACACACAATGTTAAAATTTACTCACATAACACTAAGGATAGATTGAAGTTTGGATGCAGTTATTGTAAGAAGTTATGTCATCTAATGCCCTACTGCTACAAACTTCAAAACTCTGTGCTCAGATCTTTGCCAAATATGTCGTCTCACCAATGTTGTCCAACATTGCTGACAACATTCGAAGCAACCAGTCTGAGAACAAAATGTGGGTACCCAAACTAAACCTTCGTTGTAATGTGTGCATAACTGCTTTACATACTAACATTACAGGTTCTTTGTATTTCGATAGTGGTTGTTCACGACACATTACATGTACCAAATGCTTACTGGAGGATTATGATGCATTTAACGGAGGAACCGTGACCTTTGGTGGGGGAAGCAAGAGTAGGATAATTGGTAGATGAACCCTCAATGTTCCTGACGTACTAGCCTTGAAGAATATTCTTCATGTAGAAGGCTTAGTGGCTAATCTACTTAGCATAAGTCAACAAGCGTGAATGTAGAGTTACAGGTTTTGCCAATAAGTGTGTTATGTTAGGTTTAGTCAACTTTGAGGCGGGTTATGACCCGGTACATTGAGAGTTCTTAAGTGGTTTAAAGGCCTAGCGCATAGTTCGTTGAGTCTAGTTTCCAACGCAACCAACCGTTCGTCGATAGGACGTCGGAGTAGGAAGTTATGGGAGTTACAAGTTCGGTCGTGATCGGACAGAATGCTTGGACAAAGCGGCAGTGCGGCGCCGAATGCGAGCATGGCGCCGAAAGTTCCGTAAGTCCGTGTCGCGCCCATTTTCGGCCGCGGCATTTTTTAAATAATAGCGAATCCTGCTCAAAAATGCAAATGTTAGAAAATATATATAAAAAAAAAATGCTAATAAAGTTTAAAAGGTTTAAAAGGGTTTTAAAAATGCTAAAGGATGCTAAAATTGCAAAAGATGCTTAAAAGCTTGAAAGATGCTAAAGGTGCAAAATGCTAAGAAGTGCTAAAGTTTGAAAATGCTAAAATATAAAGAGGGCTGCTAAAGGGTTGCTATAATGCTAAGGGTTCGCGGAGTCGCCACCTAATTAATTGGGTGAATTAGGACACCTAAATGTTTAACTAGTTTGAAGTAAAACATTAACTCCATTTTATGGTCTGCTAAACTTAGTGAGATTCTGGGTAAGGGTTCTTTATTAATCTAGAGGGAAGGGGTTAGGCACCCTCTAAGATCCGCTAACTTGCGGTTGTCCTGCCAAACCTAGGGTAATTATTATGTTTAAGAAATGCAAAATAAAGCTCTTCTTGCTTAATAAAATGTTGGGAAATAAAATAAATGCTAAAATGTTAAAATGTTTAAAGGTGCTCAAGTCTAAAAGGGAAAAAGGTGCTATATGCGAAAGAATGCTAAGAGGTGCTAAAATATTAAATGTTAAAGACGCTTAACAAAAGTGCTAGCAATTTAAAAGTGCTAAGTGTAAACAAAGTAGTGCTAGGGTGCCTAAATATTAAGAGGGTGCTAAGGGATTAACTTTGAAAGTAAAGGGTGCTAAAAATAAAGGGTGTTAAAAGTGCAAAATGCTAAAAGAGGTGCTAAAAATGCTACAGGGTGCTAAATGCTAAAATGCTAAAGGTATTAAACGTCAGGGGGTGATTTAAAGCGCTAAAAGTGCTAAAGAATGCTAAGAGAATGCTTTATGGACTAATTATGTGTATTTTGCTAGCTAAATTAATCTTGCCTAGCCTGCGTACAATATTATATAAGAGATGTTTTAAGATGATTTTGGGAGTTTAGGAAGAAATCTGTTGTGGATTTTAATACACAAAATGTTGGTTTTATAATGCAAGTTAAATCATCTTGGCAAAAATTAGACATGCATGACAATCTTAAAAGGCAAGTAAATTAAGCGATGAACTTTAAATTACCTTCCCCACTTATATGTTTAAAGGCTAATTATTCTAGATATCCTATTAATTACAAAGTTAAATAATTAGGCAACAAATTTCAGACAAATAGTATATAGGGTGGATATGATCGCGGCTTCCAAGCTGCGTGGCGACATCGTCTTATCCTATTTTGTCTTAGGAATTTCTGAAGCGGAAATGCAAATGCGGGTGCGGGTTGCCATTTGAAATGACTTGCGATGAGTCTCGCCGTGAGACTCTTTATTTTGCTCCGGTGCGTTTCATGTAACAAAGGGAAACAAGGAAAGAATTAATACGTATCCCAAGCTTGTCAAATAACGCAAGTAAAATAAAGTAAAAACGTTCACATGAATTCGACCATAGTAATACAAAATAAAGTGGCAGGCAATTTTTTAGTTAAATATTTGGGCTTCAGATATAAATAACATGCAGAGACTATAAGCAGGTTCCATAACAGGGCAGTCTGATATTTCCAAAATGTTGGGCTTTGTTTTTTTTTAAGTAATATGAAAAGGAAGAACATGCCTAACATCATAATCATAAACAGAGGGGAAGTTCAGCCCCCAAGATTATCACATAGCTCATTTACATTGATTCAAACAAATCATACATTCCACAAGTTCAAACTAGCACATAGACATCTGGTATACTCCCGGTATATCGCTGGTATAAAATAGGAGAAAATGACCTGCCCTCGTATCCCTTGAGGCCATCTCATCAAGCAGACAAGGCAATACTCAAGAAACAAACAGAGGAGAGAATAATGGCGAGTCCAAAATATGGTGAATTCGGTTCCTACGACAGATACCCAAACTAAGTGATTTAGACTATGGATTAACCATTTCAGTGTAGATGTATAAATATATAGGCAAACCAGTTTATTAGCATGACATTGTTGTTTGGTTTTTCATCAATTTAGGATTTTAAAAGGCCCATAATTCACGCAGAGCTAAATAGATATAAGCGGACAGTGGCGTAGTTCATTCTGTGGCATACGCAAGTACGCAGGGGCACTAAGACATGAATGGCAAATAATTTGTCATGATAGCAATCCAGAATGTAGGCACATCAGAGGTGTCAAACAGGGCATTCTCCTATGCAAGACTTATGTATATACATATATAGGTGATATTGGACAAAGGGTCAACTAATATGTTTCAAGGCATAAGCTGGACCACCCAAATAACACGCAGGTCTAGCAGGACAAAGAAAGCCTGTGATGGCTCTTAGAATGATACTGGGGCATATTTAAAGATTATGATGCAAGCTTACTCAATTATCCATATAGAAAGACAGGTAAGCATTCATGTTCTAGCATAAAATAGGGGAGACCATAAGACAATATAGCTTGGGGTACATAAATGGTAATGCATATATAGGTGTGGAGATACTTATGACCTAGAGACGGAATTCATGCTTGTGAGGAAAAAAAAAAACAATTGCGAAAGAATCATGAAGCAAGAATCACATATGACTAGAACAAGATCATTCTGCACAATCACATATTAAACTTTCCGGCTAAAGCGGCTTCGTATAATATCATTTGAACACTGTATACTAACTAGCCTATATTTAACTAAAAGAGTCAGTAAATTAATATGATGATTGGCTTAAAACCATCCCAAGAACCATACGATTGAATAACTCTTCAACTACATGATTGGGTACTAAATCAATTAAGCAGCCTCATATGACATGTAAAAGCCTCGCCCATCCTTTGATTAACTAAATTAATTCTTAAACAAACCACTTCCACACAATTGTATAGATACCATTACGTACTGGCGGTTTTATTCTTATTAAGACGGACCACGTGACCCAAAATAGCTATAGCTAAATCATAAGACCAATGGACTCAGTTAAGATGATTGCAGACCCATTGACGAACATGCACAATCATTTAATTAACTAAGTATGCCAGTTAATCAATTAATACACATAAAGCAAGTTATGAAGCAAATTTAAAGTATGGGAATGGGTTTACCTTCTCCGGACAGCGACCCGGGGCAGCGTATCAAGTCGTCGGTCCGGTCGACGGGTTTTGGGCTTTGCGATGCGAAAAGGGGTAAGCTTGTTTGCTGGTTTCCTGTCTGATATTGAAAATAAAGGTTTCAGACTCCCTATTCTTTGCGATGCTGATTATGCAGGTGTCGATCGCTAGAGGTGTCCGTCGATTGCTGCATTCACGAATCTCTCCCTGAGCTCTCTCGTCTCTCCTCTTATTGTCCTCCCTTCGATGCCTATTGCATGTCGTTTATATAGCCTAACTCTAGGTTCTAAAATTGGTAAGTAAATGAAGGCTGAGAATGGGCTAATATTGGTGCTGATTCGACGAGATTTCGTACTGATTCTAGGTGTGATTCGGTACTGATTCGAAGGGATTTGTGGAAGATTTCGCGATGGGTTCATGGTAAGAAATCTTGGCTGGGTGTGTGGGTAAAGGAAAGTAAGGGAGAAGTCGCCGGATTCTCAGGCGAGAATCACGGCGACGAAGGCGTGAGGTGAAGGTTTTTTTAGGTTTTCGTTTTTTGTGTGAGGGACGATGGTGTTCTCTCGTGGGCTGCTGATAGTAAAGATAGGGTGCTGGGCCTCGCGGGTAAAAGGGTTGGGCTGGTGGGTTTGTTGGGCTGCGGGGATGGGTAATTTAAATGGGCTGATGAAGGGCAGCCTTTAATTAGTTTTTAGGCTAGTTAATTAATTAGCTAATTAATTCTAGGCAAGTGTATTAATTAATTAGTGACAACTTAAATTAACAAATGTGATTAAAATAATTAGGTGCTTTATTATAATTATCTAGGTGCTAAATTAGTCTAATTATTTAGGTGCTAAATTAGTCTAATTATTTAGGTGCTAAATTAGTCTAATTTCGAGTTATAAAATTATTACGATAATAAATGCGGGCGTGTTGTTTAATTAATGCTTAATGCTCTAGAATGCGGCGCTATTATTTAGAAACTTATTATTATGCATTATTGCGACGTTAAATTGAATTGAGTTTATATTAAATTGCTTAAATGCCGAATGCAAGTACGATATTTAAGAATTGTTTAAAGCCTTATAAATGCGACGCTATTAAATGCATATATTAGATTAAAAAAAAAATTGACTTTAAATTACAAATGATTACTAATTAATGCGGCTATGCTACCTGACACGACGTTATCGCTAAATTATTTATTTTATGCATTTATTAATTATTTAAGAATTACGACAAAGCTTAAAGTTAATAAGTGCGGGCGCGGGACTCTAAATGCTTAAAACTCTACGTAAGACGCGATGCCATTATTAAATTAATTATTAATGCCTGTATTTATGTTTTATTGTTGTATTTTATTATAAAAATCCTAAAAAATTATTTTACAAAATTAGTGTAATTTTATAGTTAATGGCTGGACGGGAGGGTCAAAATTGGGTGTCAACAGATGTCCCTCTTTGTATGGAGATGATGGAAGAATCTTCGGACAAAGACGTTGACTCATAGCCAATTTTGTCTCGATCTTCAGAATTGCAAAAATGTTGGGCAGGTAGACAAGGTGACGAAAATCAAAGCGTCCCAGTGTCGAGTTATGACGACACTGGGTTACCATGGTCTAAACACCAGGGCGGGCTAACGCGGACTCAAGCTGTCAGTGTCGAGTTATGACGACACTGGGCTACCATGGTCAAAACACCAAGGCGGGCTAACGCGGACTTAAAGATGTCCCAGTGTCGAGTTATGATGACCAGGTTATGTCTTAGTAAAGAAAATAAGCGGCTTGAACACAGGGTGTCTTGCTATGGCTTGTGGTCTTTGGGTTCTACGGTGGAAGCGAGTGGACCGACGCTGAGGCGCTACGCGATCGTTGGGAAGGTTGGCCCCAACGATTGCCGGTTATTGTAGAGAAAATCCACGTTGTGCTCCTGCTGCTGCATGCTAAGACTTGAACAAACGGTTAGTGCATAACTGTTAAGGCGAAATGATGATGCGTAATTTAAAATAATGCAACTGTGAGTAGAAAAGGTTATCCTGCAAAAATATGATGCCTGCTGTGTTGATGCGATGCTGCCAATGCTGTGATTTCGCCCTTGCACGGACGTGTTGCGATTGTGAATGCGGATACGTTGTCCTTGCTGCAATTGTCCCTGTAGACTAAAGCTCAAGAAAGAGTTAGTGCATAACTGCTAAGACAGAATAATAAAGCATGAATGATAAAATGCAATTTTGAGAACAGAGAAAGTCGTCCCTGTGTAGATGCGATATGCTGATGATGGCGTCGTTTTCGGACTTGCTGTGCTGATAACGTCGTTGCCTGGACGTGTTGCTGCTGGCGTCGTTGCGTAGACATGATGTCGCGATAACGCCGTTACTGGGCGTGTTCTTCTTGGCGTCGTTGCGTAGACTTCTTTGTCGATAACGCGTCGTTATGCGGACGTATTATTCTTGGCGTCGTTGCATGGAACTGCTGACTACGTCGTTGTCCGGGCGTATTCTTCGGGCGCCGTTGCATGGACTTGCCGATTACGCCGTTGTGCGGGCGTGTTCTTCCGGGCGCCGTTGCATGGACTTGCCGATTACGCCGTTATCCGGGCGTGTTCTTTCCGGGCGCCGTTGCATGGACTTCTTGATTACGCCGTTATGCGGGCGTGTTCTTTGTTGGCGTCGTTGAATGGAATTGCTGATTACGTCGTTGTGCGGGCGTGTTCTTCTTTGGCGCCGTTGCATAGACTTGCCTGATTACGTCGTTATGCGGGCGTGTTCTTCGGCGTCGTTGCATAGACTTCTTTGTCTTGATAACGTCGTTGCACGGACGTATTGGCTTCAGAGAATAAATGCTCCTGCAAACTAAGCTTGAGAAAAACGTTAGTGTATACCTGTTTAAACAAAATGATAAATATATATGAGAAGTGCAATTTTATGGATAGAGATGTCGTCCCTGATATGCCTGACGAATACTGAGATGTTGCCCTTGCACTGCAACTGACGAATTGTTATGATGCCTTTGTTGTGTGCGATGCGCTGGTTGCCAGTTTGACTTTATGCCCGAGTTGACGCGCTAGGTTTTGTTGCGGAACTCTGAACTTTGATTGCCGATTGTTGATGCCCCTTTCTGCTGCTGCTGCTCTTGCTGCGGACTTTGGATTGTTGTCATCCTCTGCCTTTGGCTGCTTTTCCTGCTTCTGCGAAGAGACTTTCGTCGTATTTTCTGCTTCGGCTGTTGCACTTTCTGCTTCTGTTAATATGAAAAGACCTGCGCTCAAAGAAAAATTTGTGAGTTTTGGGGGGGGGTCGATTCATATTTGACTTTGCTGCCTTGTTCCTTGATATCTGCGTGCCTGGCTTGTTTGGACTTGCAACCCCGTGCATCCCGGTTTTGAAAAGTGCGGCCTAAATGGGTCTCAATGTAGTTCTTGTAGGCTATGTGTATTCTTGTCATTTTCAAGCAAAGGAAAGTTTCCTAATGGTGTGGCCAAGCCGATTTAGGCGCCACGTATCCCAATGAGGAATCAGTCGAACGTAGTTCATTACAAGCGAATATTGGGAAAATTAAAATTTCTAGATGTGGGACCGGCCGAGACGGCGCCACGTATCCACTAAGGGAATCAGTCAAACGTAGTTCATTACAAGCAAAAGCGAAGAAAACATTATTAAAGCTTCAAATTGAGATTATAAATTCTTCTGATAAAATAAATTGTTTTTCCTATCCGTGCTCTGGCGGACGAGCGGTGCAAATCCAATCAATATGCGCCGTACTGCCGTGGTGGTGTGGGTCTTCATGCTCGCTATCTCCTCTTACGGCCTCTGCGTGGTGCGTGCCGGATAAATATGGCGATTCGGCGGAATGGGCGTGGCGAAGTGTATTCTCATCTAAGGTTATCGGTGCACATTGACGTGGCGTGGTTTGGCAAGGGTTATCATGCGCATTTGGGGCGTGATCCTTTAGCCGATACCCTTCTCCGATCGGTGCCTCGATTACGTCCCGAGGAGTGGCAACCTTCAGTGTCATGTCCTGGGCTATTGGAGTGATCTGCGCAGCGCTTGTTCTCATCATACCATCTTGGGATAGGTCGTGATCCTTCCGAATCGGTTGGATTAGCTCGCACCGCAACCTTTCATATATTTGAGGTATGGGTTCAGTGGGGTGCGCACTTTGGGTGGTTTTCCTTCGAATTCTTATTTGCTCGTGCATTGGGTGCTCTATTCGTTGGCGGGCTTGATGGGTGGATCTATGCGGGCGTGATAAACGGGTGCTTGTGAAGTGTTATATATAGGCCGTGTGGTAGTTGTGGTAGTATGATGGGTTTTGGTATGTTATGAATGCTTGGGTTTGCGTTCTTGTACAAACATGGAAGGAAGCGTCTCTTTCTTCCTCTGTGAAGTACTCCCAGTGTCCCCGAATCGCCTTATTAGTTGCTGTAATCTTGCCATTTGTAATCCTCCCGGTTTAATACCTTCCTACGGTCGCCCATTCTAATAACTCCATGAAAATTCCGCTGATGACACTTATCATCCGCTCATAGTAGGTTGCATCCTTCAAAGATTATGCGAATAATGTGGTCATCTCACTCTCCACCATGGGTGGTTGCACTTTCAGCGCCTCACGCCGCCTCATGGCGTATTCTCGAATGTTTACGTAGTCTTCTCAACTTCATTAAGTAGAACTCGCTTTTCCACAACGGTTTTACGTGTTGAACTGAACCGCTTCCACAAAATCTTGGGCCAATGCATTCCGGTATGCCATTTCGCGGATCTTGGTGGTATACCAATCTAGTGCCTCGCCGGCCAAGCTCGAATGAACAACTTCATAATGGCCATTGGGTTCTTCCTACCCGATTAGCTTGTCGCAATACGACGACTCGGTGTGCACGGGGTTCCCTTTTCCATCAAATGGTTCAAACTTGGCACCTTGTACCCGCGGCGGTTCGCGTGCGGATGCGTACAAAGATCCTCGTAGTCTAGTCCTTCGTGACCTTTGTCCGATCGCGTGCCCCGAATCGCTTCTTTCAAACTATGAATTTCTTTGGCCACGCCCTCATCCATTTTGGCTCGGACTTCCTCTCCATCTCTCCATAATGATCCTTCTTGGTGAAGCGGGACGGTAAAAGTGGGTTTCATTGCATAAGTCACCGTATGCAGGTTGTTTCTTTGAAATGGTAATGGGTGTGGTGCGTGGGTATTGGTTGGCTGGCGGTTAGGGCTGATTATGGTGAAATGCGGTGAGTGAGGTATATGGGTAGTAGGAGGGTCATTTGAAGGTGGGGTTGAGGTTGGGTCGGGCGGGCGGTTTGTTCGGTGATCGTGGCCTTTGTGGAGTTCGGGAGATATGTGGTGGTGGAGGTCGATCCGGGATGGTTTGTGAAGTAGTGGCCCTTTGATCCGCATAGGGTATTCAAGCTAATGGATAAGTTGGTCAGATTCCGTAGCCTCTTCATCTCAACCTGCATATCAGCAATTTGTTGCAGCAGCTGTGCAATACATTCTTCCGTGGTGAGATTCCTCCTTCAAGGTTCTGTTTATTGACAGAATAATTCCCAAACCATTTGGCTCGAGCGCCCCGAGCCGCCATATCATCATTTTGCCTTGGACACGGTGAAGTGTGGATGCTCAGACATTGTTGAGTCAAATCTGACCGACCCTTTGGGGAGGATAATAGATTTTCTAAAAATGCAACAAACGATGTTAGCATAAAGCACATAATTTGCAAGTATGTAGCAGATATATCGCACATAGCACATTCAAACGTTTCCTAACATGCAGGGGGACCTCTTTATGCCAGAGGTAAGCCTAAACGTCACTTATGCGAGATTATGACGGATTTGTCCAAGTCGTCCAACTATAATGCCTTTGTTGGAAATGGCGACCAAATGACGGTGCACTTTTCCCAATTTCAGCATGTCATGATTGGGTTTGGATTTGTCTGTCAATGTCACGCTACACATAATATGCTGGTTGGTCGTTGGGTTGAGAAACCCGTCGACAAGTTTGGTGTCTTCCTAATTGTGGTGTCGATGCGAGGACCGACCACCTAAGGTAAATCGTCATGCCCTAAAATAAGGGTGGTATAGCTCATCTTAAGTTTGCTAAGATTTGGCTTTTCTAGACGCAAGAGTTCCCGAGCGGACTAATCGAGTGAGAAGGCTACGCGCCACCGTTAGGCCCGCACTCCACGTATATTACCGACTCTCCTAAATTTGGATTTTGAAGAAAGAATTTTCTTTGATGCACCAGTGCACCTCGCATGTAGTGTGTGATTGTGTGAATTTTCAGTGGAAGAAATATGAGCGGAATGCCGGTTTAAGGAAAGCGATAAGAGTAGCAAAAATAACAAAAAACAAAACACAAAAATAAAATGCAAAATAATTGCCAAATAAATATCATAGGTCTGTTGTGGTTAAGAACCTCAAATCCCAGTGAGTCGCCATTTATCGCGCCCATTTTAGTAGCGGCATTTTTAAATAATAGCGAATCCTGCTCAAAAATGCAAATGTTAGAAAATATATAAAAAAAATGCTAATAAAGTTTAAAAGGTTTAAAAGGGTTTTAAAAATGCTAAAGGATGCTAAAATTGCAAAAGATGCTTAAAAGCTTGAAAGATGCTAAAGGTGCAAAATGCTAAGAAGTGCTAAAGTTTGAAAATGCTAAAATATAAAGAGGGTCAAAGGGTTGCTATAATGCTAAGGGTTCATGAGTCGCCACCTAATTAATTGGGTGAATTAGGACACCTAAATGTTTAACTAGTTTGAAGTAAAACATTAACTCCATTTTATGGTCCGCTAAACTTAGTGAGATTAGGTAAGGGTTCTTTATTAATCTAGAGGAAGGGTTAGGCACCTCTAAGATCCGCTTAACTTGCGGTTGTCTGCCAAACCTAGGGTAATTATTATGTTTAAGAAATGCAAAATAAAGCTCTTGCTTAATAAAATGTTGGGAAATAAAATAAATGCTAAAATGTTAAAATGTTTAAAGGTGCTCAAGTCTAAAAGGGAAAAAGGTGCTATATGCGAAAGAATGCTAAGAGGTGCTAAAATATTAAATGTTAAAGACGCTTAACAAAAGTGCTAGCAATTTAAAAGTGCTAAGTGTAAACAAAGTAGTGCTAGGGTGCCTAAATATTAAGAGGGTGCTAAGGGATTAACTTTGAAAGTAAAGGGTGCTAAAAATAAAGGGTGTTAAAAGTGCAAAATGCTAAAAGAGGTGCTAAAAATGCTACAGGGTGCTAAATGCTAAAATGCTAAAGGTATTAAACGTCAGGGGGTGATTTAAAGCGCTAAAAGTGCTAAAGAATGCTAAGAGAATGCTTTATGGACTAATTATGTGTATTTTGCTAGCTAAATTAATCTTGTCTAGCCTGTGTACAATATTATATAAGAGATGTTTTAAGATGATTTTGGGAGTTTAGGAAGAAATCTGTTGTGGATTTTAATACACAAAATGTTGGTTTTATAATGCAAGTTAAATCATCTTGGCAAAAATTAGACATGCATGACAATCTTAAAAGGCAAGTAAATTAAGCGATGAACTTTAAATTACCTTCCCCACTTATATGTTTAAAGGCTAATTATTCTAGATATCCTATTAATTACAAAGTTAAATAATTAGGCAACAAATTTCAGACAAATAGTATATAGGGTGGATATGATCGCGGCTTCCAAGCTGCGTGGCGACATCGTCTTATCCTATTTTGTCTTAGGAATTTCTGAAGCGGAAATGCAAATGCGGGTGCGGGTTGCCATTTGAAATGACTTGCGATGAGTCTCGCCGTGAGACTCTTTATTTTGCTCCGGTGCGTTTCATGTAACAAAGGGAAACAAGGAAAGAATTAATACGTATCCCAAGCTTGTCAAATAACGCAAGTAAAATAAAGTAAAAACGTTCACATGAATTCGACCATAGTAATACAAAATAAAATGGCAGGCAATTTTTTAGTTAAATATTTGGGCTTCAGATATAAATAACATGCAGAGACTATAAGCAGGTTCCATAACAGGGCAGTCTGATATTTCCAAAATGTTGGGCTTTGTTTTTTTTTAAGTAATATGAAAAGGAGGAACATGCCTAACATCATAATCATAAACAGAGGGGAAATTCAGCCCCCAAGATTATCACATAGCTCATTTACATTGATTCAAACAAATCATACATTCCACAAGTTCAAACTAGCACATAGACATCTGGTATACTCCCGGTATATCGCTGGTATAAAATAGGAGAAAATGACCTGCCCTCGTATCCCTTGAGGCCATCTCATCAAGCAACAGACAAGGCAATACTCAGCAAACAAACAGAGGAGAGAATAATAGGCAGGTCCAAAATATGGCTGAATTCCAGTTCCCTCTAGACAGATACCCAAACTAAGTGATTTAGACTATGGATTAACCATTTCAGTGTAGATGTATAAATATATAGGCAAACCAGTTTATTAGCATGACATTGTTGTTTGGTTTTTCATCAATTTAGGATTTTAAAAGGCCCATAATTCACGCAGAGCTAAATAGATATAAGCGGACAGTGGCGTAGTTCATTCTGTGGCATACGCAAGTACGCAGGGGCACTAAGACATGAATGGCAAATAATTTGTCATGATAGCAATCCAGAATGTAGGCACATCAGAGGTGTCAAACAGGGCATTCTCCTATGCAAGGCTTATGTATATACATATATAGGTGATATTGGACAAAGGGTCAACTAATATGTTTCAAGGCATAAGCTGGACCAACCCAATAACACGCAGCAGGGTCCAGACAGACAAAGAAAGCCTGTGATGGCTCTTAGAATGATACTGGGGCATATTTAAAGATTATGATGCAAGCTTACTCAATTATCCATATAGAAAGGCAGGTAAGCATTCATGTTCTAGCATAAAATAGGGGAGACCATAAGACAATATAGCTTGGGGTACATAAATGGTAATGCATATATAGGTGTGGAGATACTTATGACCTAGAGACGGAATTCATGCTTGTGAGAAAAAAAACAATTGCGAAAGAATCATGAAGCAAGAATCACATATGACTAGAACAAGATCATTCTGCACAATCACATATTAAACTTTCCGGCTAAACTGGCTTGGTATAATATCATTTGAACACTGTGTATACTAACTAGCCTATATTTAACTAAAAGAGCTGTAAATTAATATGATGATTGGCTTAAAACCATCCGAGAACCATACCGATTGAATAACTCTTCAACTACATGATTGAGTACTAAATCAATTAGGCAGCCCTCATATGACATGTAAAAGCCTCGGGCCCATCCTTTGCTTAACTAAATTAATTCTTAAACAAACCACTTCCACACTATTGTATTGATACCATTCTGTGCCTGAGCAGTTTTTATTCTTATTAAGACAGACCCATGACAGCACCCAAAATAGCTATAGCTAAATCATAAGACCAATGGACTCAGTTAAGATGATTGCAGACCCATTGATGAACATGCACAATCATTTAATTAACTAAGTATGCTAGTTAATCAATTAATACACATAAAGCAAGTTATGAAGCAAATTTAAAGTATGGGAATGGGTTTACCTTCTCCGGACAGCGACCCGGGGCAGCGTATCAAGTCGTCGGTCCGGTCGACGGGTTTTGGGCTTTGCGATGCGAAAGGGGTAAGCTTGTTTCTTTGGTTTCTGTCGATATTGAAAATAAAGGTTTCAGACTCACTATTCTGCGATCTTGATTATGCAGGTGTCATTGCTGCTAGAGGTGTCCGTCGATTGCTACCCATTGCCGAATCTCTCCCCGAGCTCTCTCGTCTCTCCTCTTATTGTCCTCCCTTCGATGCCTGTGCATGTCGTTTATATAGCCTAACTCTAGGTTCTAAAATTGGTAAGTAAATGAAAGTGAGAATGGGCTAATATTAGTCTTGATTCGAGATTTCGTCTCGATTCTAGGTGTGATTGATGCGATTGAAGGATTTGTGGAAGATTTCACGATGGGTTCATGGTAAGAAATCTTGGCTGGGTGTGTGGGTAAAGGAAAGTAAGGGAGAAGTCGCCGGATTCTCAGGCGAGAATCACGGCGACGAAGGCGTGAGGTGAAGGTTTTTTTAGGTTTTCGTTTTTTGTGTGAGGGACGATGGTGTTCTCTCGTGGGCTGCTGATAGTAAAGATAGGGTGCTGGGCCTCGCGGGTAAAAGGGTTGGGCTGGTGGGTTTGTTGGGCTGCGGGGATGGGTAATTTAAATGGGCTGATGAAGGGCAGCCTTTAATTAGTTTTTAGGCTAGTTAATTAATTAGCTAATTAATTCTAGGCAAGTGTATTAATTAATTAGTGACAACTTAAATTAACAAATGTGATTAAAATAATTAGGTGCTTTATTATAATTATCTAGGTGCTACATTAGTCTAATTATTTAGGTGCTAAATTAGTCTAATTATTTAGGTGCTAAATTAGTCTAATTATTTAGGTGCTAAATTAGTCTAATTATTTAGGTGCTAAATTAGTCTAATTTCGAGTTATAAAATTATTACGATAATAAATGCGGGCGTGTTGTTTAATTAATGCTTAATGCTCTAGAATGCGGCGCTATTATTTAGAAACTTATTATTATGCATTATTGCGACGTTAAATTGAATTGAGTTTATATTAAATTGCTTAAATGCCGAATGCAAGTACGATATTTAAGAATTGTTTAAAGCCTTATAAATGCGACGCTATTAAATGCATATATTAGATTAAAAAAAAAATTGACTTTAAATTACAAATGATTACTAATTAATGCGGCTATGCTACCTGACACGACATTATCGCTAAATTATTTATTTTATGCATTTATTAATTATTTAAGAATTACGACAAAGCTTAAAGTTAATAAGTGCGGGCGCGGGACTCTAAATGCTTAAAACTCTACGTAAGACGCGATGCCATTATTAAATTAATTATTAATGCCTGTATTTATGTTTTATTGTTGTATTTTATTATAAAAATCCTAAAAAATTATTTTACAAAATTAGTGTAATTTTATAGTTAATGGTCGGACGGGAGGGTCAAAATTGGGTGTCAACGATCATGAAGTTTTGTGTGTGGCCGCAGGTGGCGCGGCGAGGCGAATCCTGGCGGAAAAACTGAGGAAAAATTATATTTCTCTTTTAAAAGACCTTGGGTGGGTGAAAAATGCCCCCCCCCCCCCCCAATCTGATTTCTTGCATGCCTTATATTGACCAAGTCTTGAAGACTTGGTCATCTTTCAATCTCTCTCTCTCTCTCTAAGCTTAAGCTCCCACTTCTCTCTAAAATTCCAAGAGGAATTCAAGCCTAAGGAAAAATCTGAAAAGTTAAGGACAAGAAGGAAGCTTGTGGCTAGCTTGTAGGAATCATTGTGGTGGTGTTCTTGGAAAGGAGGCTAGCAAAGTTGTTGGAATAGTTTTGCCTAAAGCTCCAAAGGTAACATTTCTTCTCTTATAGCTAGTATTAATGTTGTATGTGAAGAAGAAGAGATTTGTAGTAGTAAATAATGCAGTTAGAGTCATTGCATGTGAGAAATATGGTTTGAATGTGAAGGAATTGGTTAAGAAGATATTATGAGCATGTTGTAGCCTAAAAACTACTTTAGAATTGTTAAGTGAATTGTTGTACCTTATGGGGCAGAATTTTACACACCCAAGTTTAGGTGTGTAATCCCCTTTGAAATGTTTGGATTGTTGAGCCTTAAATGTGGCGTTTGGATGTTGAATTCGGCCTTAAGAAAAGGTGGCATAGTATGTAGAAACAAAGGAAATGCTGCCTATTTTTTCATAGAATTTAGTGGCCTTGAACTTAGATTATTTCTAAATTGGAATTAGAGGTTAATAAAACGCGTTATGGTCATTATAGGTTGACATATTATGTGCGGTGTTTGGAATTAGCAAGTGGATTGACCGAAGAGGTATGTGGAGCTTTCCTATCTCTTGAGCATGAATAGATGTAACTATGTAGTACGGTGACGTCTGAGATTTGGTATTCTTACTTGTTTTAAGTATATAAAGACTTGTTTCGTTTTAAGATTGTATAAGTCCCTTGGTTAGGGGAAAAGTATAATTTTACTAAAGTGTAGGGTTAATATAACAACTTTATGGAAAGTTGGTTTATTAACTTTATAAAAGGTTAATGAGAAGAGATTTACTCTAAGTAAAATAAGTAAGGACAAATGATTTGATTTATGAAAGGCAAATTGATTTTAAGGCATCAATTGTCCAAAGGTTTTATATGAAAAAGAGTCACTTTTAAAAGAGTTGAAGTATGTAGTACTTGGGTTAAACTCCCGGTTTTCTTTTATTAAAGATATGATTAAGTGCCTTAAGTAAACTAAAATGAGAGGGTATATGAACAAGGCTAATAAGAAGTTATAAGTTTTCTTAACTTATTTATGATTATGCTATGATGATAGTTTGAGCTAGGGTAAGAGTATATCTGAGGGGCAAGCCCCAAGATCGTTATACCACCTTCTCCAGGGTAAGAGTATGAATGAGGGGCAAGCCCCAAGATCGTCATACCACCTCCTCCAGTGTAAGAGTATATCTGAGGGGTAAATCCCCAAGATCGTTATACCATCTGCTTCAGTGTAAGAGTATATCTGAGGGGTAAGTCCCCAAGATCGTTATACCATCTACTTCAGGGTAAGAGTATATCTGAGGGGTAAGTCCCCAAGATCGTTATACCACTTGTTCCGTGGATTTGCTACCCACGATGCGAGGAATACCTCATGCGAGTCCTTATGGGCTTATGCGGGTGAAATAGTCCCATGCGGGTAGTCTGACTATCACGAGAATACCTCATGCGGGTCCACAGGACCTATGCGGGTGAAATAGTCCCAGGAGTAGAGGTGCTTATTGATACTACGGGCGAGGTACCCTATTTTGACCATGAGGCCCCTATTTTATGCAGTATTATATATATATACTTGTCACTCTCATTGTTAGTAAGGCACAGTAAAAGGTATTTTGATTGTCTTACATGACTCCAGCTTACTTTTAGACTTATGATATCATTATTACAGTATTTTCCAGCTTTACATACTTGGTACATATTGTGTACTGACCCCCTTCCTCGGGGGCTGCGTTCATGCCGCAGGTAAGGGTAAGCAGATTGTGGATCCTCGTTCTTAGGATCACCATTAGGTGTCGAAGCTCCATTCCTCCGGAAGCTTGTTTTGTTGTGCGGTTTTTCCACGATGTTATAGACATTGTGTATATTCGAGTGCAGCGAGCCCGTCGCCCACGCTTGTTATCCTTAAGTGCGTGGTCACGTATGTGTTGGGCTGTAAGAACAAGTTGTACTACTATACTTTTGATTAGTATGTCTTTATGGAAGGCAGCCTTATCGGCTGGCCAGTGATGTTACCTTTTTATAAGTTATGTGTTATGTATGTTCCGCTGCTATTCTCTGACGTATACCTGACAGGGTACCCCGGTAGGGTACTAGTCGTGGCCCCGGGGTCGGGTCGTGACAAACAACATCCCTATTGAGAAAGCAGCATGCTAGGCAGTGGGGAATTACCAAAGACCCCAGAACAACCCCTATTCAAATACCTACAATCCAGGGTGGAAAAATCACCATAACTTTTCATGGAGGGGTGATCAAGGGCAGCAGAACCAGTTTCGGGGTCAATATCAGAGTCAACAACCATTCACTCAGGCCTCATCTTCACAACAATTCAGTGCACCTGCTCAACAAGAAAAGCCAGATGAGTTGAGAGCAGCCCTGTTGACACTTACCAACTCACAGACCCAGTTTATAGCAGAGACAAGATCCTCTATCAGGAATTTAGAGACACAGGTGAGACAACTAGCAAAGATGGCGAATAACAGGCCACAAGGCACTTCCTAGTAATACAGAGATGAATCCCAGAGAGCAGTTCCAAGCTGAGAAGTGGAAAGCAGCTAGAATAGCCTACACCCCAGCCTGTGGTAGAACAGAGAGTAGAGGCAGAGAAGGAGGGGGTTACTGAGGACCGCCCTATTTTAGAGAAAGCTCCGACAGTTCCAGTGAGGGAATACACAGAGAAGATTCCTTACCCTCAGATGTTGCAAATGAAAGCAGTTGATAAGCAATTCTCCAAGTTCTTGGAGGTATTCAAAAAGCTGCACATTAACATTCCGTTCATTGAGGCATTAAAGAAAATGCCTACTTACTTCAAATTTATGAAGGAAATTCTTGGGAAAAAGAAGAAGCTAGCTGAGTATGAGACAGTGGCTGTTACACCCCGTTGTTCCAGGGTATGTATGTGAGGACGTACGTACGAGAATACGACATTAAGATTGGAAAGGAAAAAAGATTTGATTTTCCGACGGAAAATTTTCCGGATTTTGTGAAGGAAAAAGGTTCGTTAATGGGAATTGGATTCCCAAATTTGGTATTTGGACTTCTTGGATTATAATAGAATTATGGATTTTATTTTCCGGAAATGGTCACGTGGGGCCCACGGGAGAAATTTACGGTTTTGCGGGGCCCACATTGTTTTCGAGATTTTGGACATTATGGATATTTCCGGGAGATGAAATATTTTGGACGAATTGGAGGGCGACACGTGTCACCCCCTTAGGTGGCATGTGGCCGAAATGGGTGGGACAAGTGGCTAGCCACTTGTCCACCTTAGCCGAAATGGTCATGCCATTTGTTTCAAGGTTTTGTTGGCCATGTGGATGGTGGGACCCACACACACTTGTCCCCCAATCTCACCACACACTTGCTAAGATCCTAGCCTTTGATTGTTCTATAAATACCCCCCTTGAGCTTGCAAGACTTCATCCACACTTGAGAGTTTCCAAGTCTTGAAATACTCCCTCCCCTCTCCTTGTTGTTCTCGGCATTGAGCCAATTTCTTGACCAAAATGTTGTCCAAAAATCCTTAAACTTTTAATTGTTCTTCCTTAAGGTGTTAGGAAGATTGTGAACCAAGATTTAGAAAAGATTTCACACCCCTAGCCAAGAAAGCTTGCCTTGGCCGAAAGTTGCCATTTTTGAGCCTAAGGTGTTCTTCACTTTTTGGAGTTGGATCTTGAAGTGAAGTTGGTTAGGAGCTTCTAAGTGTCGCTTGTAGTGGTTTGGAACGTAAAGAATTGGAGCTAAGATTCCTAAGGAACGACTTTTTATCATTGAATAATTTTTGGGCTTATCGAGGTAATGATTTTTGTCCTTCTATTGTAATTGGAGATTACATGTTGTAGTAGTTTATAATTGAGTAATTTATATATGGAAGGATGATTGATAAGGTAAGGACTGTATATTATATTGTGGGGCAGAACTTTACACGCCCAGTTAGGCGTGTAATCCCCTTTGAGTTGTTGTATTACTGCGCCTTAAATGTGGCATGTTGGCCATTGGTATCGGGCCTTGAAAGAGGTGGTGGTAAGTAGTTGCAGGGGAGGTGCTGCCGAATTTTCCGTAGAATATTGGAACCTTATACTTAGAAATATTCTACGAAGAGATCTAGAAGTTAATGAACGTATTATGGCCATTATAGGTTGAAGTACTACGAGTAGCGTATTCTACTTAAAGGGTGGAAAAGGCTAGCAATGTTATAGTACTTTGGAGCATTTTGCTACTTGTCGATAAATCGTCGCGAGGTAAGTGAACCTCTTCCTATCCTTTCCAACATGATTGTTGTGAACTATGTAGTACGGTAGACGTACGTGTGCTAAACGAATTGGGTTGGTTTAAAACATAAAGTGTTATAATGGCTTTATGGAAAGTTAGTTATAACGACTTTATGTAGGTAAAAGAATAGTTTGTTGATTTTAAAAGATAAGAAACTTGACTGATAATTGACTTGATATGTTAAGGACTTGAATTGTGTAAAAAGTTGTGAAACCTCATTCGTGAGAAATGGGTACTTGGTCTTTAAAAGAATAAGTTATCTGGATTTCGGAAATGAGCAGAAGTATCGAACAAGCCATTGCAGCTTTAATAAAAGAAAATGTATCGACAATCAATTAACTTAAAATGAGTAGAATCCTCCATCTGCATAGAATCTAAGCTAAGACAAAATTGTATTACATTTTCTAGATCATGGCTGCTTTAATAAGATCATTATAAACAAGTATTGATTTTCTTAAATTTCAAAGTAAGGAACTGGATTTCTAAAAGAATAGAGACTTGAGAATTTGAAGTGTTTTTTAAAAGGAAGGCATGGTTTTGTCTTAAATTGGTTTAAAAAAAAGAAGGCATGGTTTTGTCTTGGTTTATTCAAAAAGAAGGTATGAAAATTGTTTTGGTTTACTTAAAATTTTAGTTACTCTATTTTGATACTACGGGTATCGTGTGACCTTTGTAAAAGAAATGGATCTTTTTGAAAGAATTTAAGTACGTAGTACCTTGGGATTAAAACCCGGTTTTGTTGTCATAAAATGGAAGTCTAAAAGTATGTTGAACTCGCTTATGCTTGTTGTGATAGCCTTTGTTGTGCAAGTGTTTTGATTCTGTGCTACCGCGTCTCTCGATGGAGGGTCGACTATCTGGTTGATTGTTTTGACATACTGACACGTTGGGTGGCCCACGGGTATGCTTCCACTATGAGTGTTATCTTGTTATTTTCTTTGGACATACTGACACGTTGGGTGGCCCACGGGTATGCTTCCACTATGAGTGTTATCTTGTTATTTTCTTTGGACATACTGACACGTTGGGTGGCCCACGGGTATGCTTCCACTATGAGTGTTATCTTGTTATTTCCTTTGGACATACTGACACGTTGGGTGACCTACGGGTATGCTTCCACTATGAGTGTTATCTTGTTATTTCCTTTGGACATACTGACACGTTGGGTGTCCCACGGGTATGCTTCCACTATGAGTGTTATCTTGTTATTTCCTTTGGACATACTGACACGATGGATGGTCCACGGATATGCGTCCATTATGATGGTTCCATGGCCATGCTCATACCGAGGTAAGATGCCGGGGCATGCGGCCACTGTGCGGGTTAAATTCCCGGGTTATATTTGAGTGATGACTTTGCGGGCGTGAGTCCCTGACTTGACATGACTGCTAATATATATTGTGTACTGTAGTTTGGTTATCATACATGTCTCCTATTTTATATAGACTGTTATGATTTCATTTAAAGTATTTTCAGTTTCACATACTTGGTACCTGTTGTACTGACCTCCTTCGGGAGGCTGTGTTCATGCCGCAGGTAGAGGTACACCGGTTGTTGATCCTCTCTCATAGGATCACGGTTCTGCGTATTGGGAAGCTCCGTTTCTCCGGAGGCTTATCTTTTGGTATAGTCCCCTGTCATTGTAGGTACTTGTACATTCAGGGGTATGGCGGGGCCCTGTCCCGTCATAGTTGTTATAAAAACTCTTAGAGGTATGTAATCTTGTTGTGGCGGGGTTTGTAAAGGATGAATCGCTTCGGTTTTGATATATATACGTAAGGTGACCGCTTTGGTTGCTTTGTTTCTTATTTCATATTGTTCATGTCTTGAGTTTTTATTTCCGCTGATTTTCTCTGATGTGTTATCACTAGGGTGCCCGGGGTAAGACACCAGTCGTGGGCTCGAGGTCGGGTCATGACAAAAGTGGTATCAGAGCAGTTTATCCTCGGAAAGTGTCTACAGACCGTATCTAGTAAAATCTTGATTATCGGCGTGTTGTGCACCACACATATAATCAGGAGGCTGCAGGATATTTAGGGTTGGTTTCCATTCTTCTCATTCTGAGATCGTGCATTAGAGATGTGTTATAAGTTGGACTCCCTCTGACATATTCTTTTATACCAGTTATGCCTCTACGCAAGGCAACCATGGCCCAGAAGGGTAAGGAAGCAGAGGGAGCTACGAGTAGAACACAAAGGGTTACGAGGGTACAGGCCCAGTCTTTACCTGAGGTGGTGCTACAGACGGCGAATTCTACGATGCCGCCAGCCCCAGCAATGTTTAGAGAAGCAGCAATAGCTACTGAGGCCAGGATACCTGAGCCTTCAGTCCCACGGCCAGGAACAGAGGATATGGGTTACAAGGTGATGGTCCAGTTACTAGCTAGGCTTATGGCGAGACATGAGGACAGACGGGAGTCGGTGGTACCGGTAGTGCACCCCAGAGCCGATAGTTGGAGACTTCGAGACTTATTGAGTTGTAGTCCACCAGAGTTCTATGGATCGAGAGCCGAGGATGACCCTCAGGAGTTTATTCGACAGTTGCAGCGGATCATGAAAGTGATCAAAGCCTCAGAGACAGAGTCGGTGGTATTGGGTTCACATCGGCTGCGTGATCTGCAATGATCGTTTGATTCATGGGAACTATCCCGGGGGGAGCATGCGCTTCCAGCTGTTTGAGACGAGTTCTCAGAGGAATTTCTTAGCCATTTCTTGCCTTCGCAGATGAGGAGAGCTCGGGCAGATAGATTTATGATGTTGAGATAGAACGGGCGTACGGTTCGGGAGTACAGCGTAGAGTTTGACTCATTGGCTCGGTATGTCCCCGCTTTAGTGGCAGACATGGAGGATAGAGTGCACCGCTATGTCACAGGGCTCGATGATTATTTAGCGGAGGGTTGCACAGGAGTAGCTCTTCAGCCGGGCATGGACATTGCCCGCATCCAGGCTTATGCGCAGCAGACTGAGGAACGTAGAGACCGACGTAGGGACCAGGATCAGCATAAGAGGGCCAAGACAGCAGGGTCCTTTGGTAACTTTCGAGGCGGACCGCCTCGAAGAAAGAAGTTATGCGCCTCCGCCAAGATGAGTGGTCCTCCACAATCTTCAGGACGTCCAGGGTATTCGGGAGCAGGTCAGGGCTCCAAGGGTTCAGGTTTTGGGGGAGCAGGGGTGTTAGCCAGATGAAGCCACCCCTACCTCGTTGTGGCCGTTGTGGTAGGCTCCATTGTGGGGAGTGTCGTGCTAGTTTGGGAGTTTGTTTTACTTGCGGCCAGCAGGGCCATTTTGCGAGAAATTGTTTGACTGGAGATAGCGCGGATGTTAAGACTCATCCTTCGGGATCGGTGGCTGGTTCATCACCTTCTATAGCTATGCGCCCAGCAGGGCAGGATTTCGATTAGAGCGACAAAGGGGAAGTGAAACAATAGTTACAGGTATATCCTTAACCCTCTAGAGATTAGTATGCGTGATATGATGATTACATGTTGAGTGCTATGTACGGATATCATTGTGTATATTGTGATTTAGAAAACATGGTTAGTTGAAAACGTAAGTTTGGGGACAGGTAAATTGTGAACCTTAGAAATTATAAGCAGTTGAGACCTTAGATGTAAGTCCGTCTTGAGTAAAAGATTTTACGGTTAGTCTTTGTCGAAGTACTTGGTATGCGTGAAATGTATTGTGGGATAATTCCATGGGTTGTGTAAGATGAAAGTGGTAGCTTTCATGACGAGAATAGTAAGATTGTCCCGGACGGGAACAAGAGTTTGGAGCGATGGTGGGTCGGGTTGAGGCCATATCGAGGGTCAACCCGCAGCCCGGAATGAGGTGGGGTCAGTTTGAGGTGGTCCCGCTAGGTGGTAGGGTCACAAGGGTGCTAGGCCCAAGTTTAGGTAACCATCGTACGAGTTCCAGGATGTGTTCGACCAAGAATCGGATCGTGAAGGCCGGAATGGCCTTAAAGGAATTTGAGGCTAGTAAGATGACCAAGTTTGGAGGTAGTAACTCCAAGGTTTTGGAAACTGAAGCGATGACTGAAGTGTGGTACGTGTACTAGAAAGAGTTCTGGTGTACGAGAAGGGTACGACGAGTAAGAAAAGAAGTGAACATGTGTTAAGAGAAGGGAAGTGATCATTTTGTGAAGTAAAGATGTGAAGGGAGTATCCTTTAGACCATGGGTGGAGCTAATAATGTTGTTATACGCTTTAGAGGTGATTCCTCGTTGGCTTGAATATGAGTTTTGCGCATGTGTTATATTATGGCAATTGGTGGCATGATTGGTTTTGTAAGTGTAGTAGTGAAGACTATACCGGTGCATGTGTATTTGAAGACTTAGAAGGAACATTCGGGACGAATGTTTCTAAGGGGGGAAGAATGTTACACCCCGTAGTTCCAGGGTACGTATGTGAGGACGTACTGATCGGTGTATTTTATATACACTTTTTGAGTCATTTTTAGTTAGTATTTTACTCATTTTATTTATGTTTAGTATAGTATTAGGGTCGTTTTCCTTTCTTTTGTGTCACAGCGGTCATAAATGGAGAAATGACGAAAAGAAGAGAAAAAGAGCTTAATTGAGATGGAATTGCACACAAAAAGGGCCAAGAAATGAAGTCTAAGAAGTTCCGGGAATTATAGAGGAAATCAGACGAAGTCCGGACGAGAAAAAGACGACGAAACGAGAATTCGCCAGAAAAATGTCACCGGCGCCGCGACGCCTGGAAGCTGAGCCGCGGCGCCCAATGTGCTACGAAGTCCGAAAGTTGCTGATCTTGAGCCGCGCGCCATCAGAGGCGCATGGCCGACGCGGGATTTTATGAAGTTCTGGGCGAATTTGACATGTTTTCAGAATCCTAAAGGGATAACTTTTCCTTCCTAAAGGGATAACTTTTCCTACCTAAAGGAATAACTTTTCCTACCTTAAAACCCTTACCTAAAAGGATTCTAATAACTTTTCCTACTTACAAAATCCCTAACCCTTCACCAAAAGGATTCTTTGGCTATAAATACTCTACATCATTAGAAGAATTATTCATTCTCCACTCCACCATTCACCATTCTACATCCATCCTTCCACCAATCCATCTTGTAAATATTCCACAACACAACCCTTGGATGCTTGGCTTGGAGACTCATTCTTAAGTATT
This sequence comes from Przewalskia tangutica, assembly GCA_029844215.1. Classification (NCBI taxonomy): domain Eukaryota; kingdom Viridiplantae; phylum Streptophyta; class Magnoliopsida; order Solanales; family Solanaceae; genus Przewalskia; species Przewalskia tangutica. Next base: position 54,428,733 of record CM056724.1, read on the forward strand.
TTCTTTTCTTTTCTTGTTTTTATTTCAGTTTTATGAAGAACATGGAATTAGTTCTTGTCATGTCAATGGCTAGGAACTAATTCCTCTATAGGGCTTTCCATGTTGAATCTCTAGAAACTTATGTTATGATTTAATGCATGCTTATGGTTATTCTTCTTCTTGTTGAGATCTATCCAATAATTAAATTGAATGCTTGGTAGTTAATTGACAACTAATTATCACTATATGATTTTTAATCAGACTCCGAAAGGAGGGGATTGTGAATATGCTGTAAGTTGGGTAGACATTCTTGGATTGGGGATGAAAATACCTCAATTATTTATGTAGCGTTAACGAGAGGCTTAACAACCCTAATTTTACGCATTGTGCGTGACGGTTAACTAGGTTCTTAGTCTTAATCCTCCTATAGAGTTATCCTTATCACCGAAAGGTAGGTAAGGTGCAATACTGGGGTTGAGTGTTTATATAACCCTAACGGGAGTATAAAACGATTTAGTGAACCTGCTTTCTCCAAAAGAAGAAGACCATAAGTTATTGCATTAATAAGTGACATAAGCGGATAGTGAGGAGACGTGGAAGCCCTATTCTCATCACAACTGAAGTAAACTCATTAGTTAAATTAGCCTTTATAATTCGTAGTTATAAACCACAAAATCAAGTATCACTTTACCAAATAGATACCAAAAGATAGATATTTGGTACTTGAACCTTAATCCTTGTGGACGATATTCGGTCTTGCTAAGACTATATTACTTGTCACGATAACGTGCACTTGCGTTTAAGTGTGTGCATCTTTTCGCGCATCAAGTTTTTGGCGCCGTTGCCGGGGATTAGGCATAGTTCAATATCAAATTTATCTATTTTTAATTTCTAATTTGGTTTTTATTCTTTGTTAATTTTTATTTCTTTATTTTATTTTATTCTTTTTCGTTTTATGTATTTATTGTGTGAAAACAAGGGTGCCGTGATCCGTTGTTGGTTTTGATGTATCTCAGGGATCCTTTAGACATGGATTTCTACTGTCAATATGATAGAGCTCCAACCATAGAGGAAGAGAGGGAGGAGTTACGAGAAGCCATACTCAGTTTCGCTAGGTATCAAGCTCAGTTCATGGACGAAACGAGATTGGCCATAAAGAAGCTGGAACTGCAAATAGGAGAACTCGCAGTCATTTTGAACAGTGAACATCAAATTGAGGAGCCTGAACCACACCCAACTATTGAGGAATCTGGTGAGATAGTTGGTGTAGAGAAGGAAAAGATTGCAGAGATCCAATTATTTACCTTCTTGGATTCTGTGGAAATTCTTTTTCTTGCACCTATTACAGAAGAAACACCACTAGCTATCACGACTGATTCCCAATTAGGAAGCCCATACCATCAAGGGTACCCCCTAGAGTTGAGAGATGTAGAGAAGTTCACGGATTCCTACATTATAGAAAGCATAAAAGACAAGCCTACTTGGGGGATAATTGTATATGTAAGGCTCTTGTTTGAACAAATGGTCGTAGGGAAATTGAGACCTACAACAATAACTCTGCGGATTGCAAGCAGTTCGCAGAAGGATCCAATGGGCACTCGAAAAGGTTAATTGCGTCCGGCTAAAAGACGTTAAAGACATCGCTTGTTGGGAGGCAACCCAATATTTTTAATTACGTTATTTTAATTTCTGTCTTTATTTTATTTTATTTTGTCTTGAACAGTCTCACGGTCTAGGGTTCTTGTTTTGTGTTGTTGGATGACAGGTGGACTGAAAGCTGAAACCGAGGAAAAAGGAGCAAAAACGCTGGAAAAAAAAAGGAAAAGCAGTCGTCAGCGCCGCGGCGCCGGAACTCCAGAGGGCCACAGTACTAGCAGCGCCGGAACTTCAGAGAGCCATATTTCCGTGCAAATTCCAAAAAATTTCCTCCTAGACCTCCGTTATGACCGCTGTGTTGTGTCAGTAAGTTGTCCTTTTTCTTTTATGTTCTTTGAGTCTTTCACACATTGGGGACAATGTGTGATTTAAGTTTGGGGGGATGTTTTATTATTTTTGAGTCTTTTTGAATTGTTTTATGTATTTTTGAGTAATTTTTGAGTCATAATTTTTTTTTATCTCTTTTGAGTCATATTTTTTTTTAGATCATGCATGCTGTAGTTACTTGAAACACCTAATGAAGTAAAGTGGAATAATGTAATGGAATTAGAAGCAACCATCTGAACACTTAGGATAGATATGCCAAAAATTCATGAAATCAAACTATTTGGGGTATCTTGCTTGATGTATGCATTGTTAGTGATTAAACCTATGTGTCTGCTTGCTTACTATTTGAGGCGAAATAGTTAGGATATGCATGTTAGGGAGATGACTCAGGCATTTCTTTGTTAGCCCTTTCTTACCATTCTTTGCCTATCCTTGACAGTCAAATTATATCCCGAGTCAGCCCCTTTGAGCCTAAAAATAAGACCTTTCTTTGAGACCCTATAATTCCATACTTATGCCATAAGTGAAAAATTGAGATGTTTGGAATATAAAGTGTTGAAAAAGAGACAAAAGAGAGTAAACAATTTTGATGCACCCCAATGAAAAAGTAATAATAAATAGGCAAAAGCCTAAGTTTGGGGGTGCTTGTTTTTCATAATACACTTCACTCTCTCAAAACAAAAGAGGGGAAAGATAGATATGAAGTGAAGAAAGGAAATCAAAAGAAAAGGGAAGAATTGAAAAGCAAAAGAGCTTATGGTACATACAATGAGCCTAAATGCCTATTTTTACTTACCCCTGCCTAAGCCTACATTACAACCCTGAAAAGCCCTGAAAGATCTCTAATATGTGTATCCATGATTAGTGGAGAATATCAAGTGAACAGGCCATAGGATTTTGAAATTGACATGCATAGTTAGGTATTCTTACTTCCATTTAGCATGATTAAATTGAATTTGCGAAATATCTGACTTTAAGTGTTTAGAATGCTAAAAATCCATGCTATATGTTCCTACATATTATCCTACTAACCTTCATGCTTTTCTAAGTGACAATTATACAGCAATTTGATCAAATGTCTTTGAGTCATTTTATTTTCTTTTCTTTCACGTCTTTGTTTATATTTGTGATCTTTGCTCGAGGGCGAGCAAAGGTTAAGTTTGGGGGTATTTGAATCGTGTATTTTATATACATTTTTTGAGTCATTTTTAGTTAGTATTTTACTCATTTTATTTATGTTTAGTATAGTATTAGGGTCGTTTTCCTTTCTTTTGTGTTACCGCGGTCATAAATGGAGAAATGACGAAAAGAAGAGAAAAAGAGCTTAATTGAGATGGAATTGCACACAAAAAGGGCCAAGAAATGAAGTCTAAGAAGTTTCGGGAATTATAGAGGAAATCAGACGAAGTCCGGACGAGAAAAAGACGACGAAACAAGAATTCGCCAGAAAAATGTCACCGGCGCCGCGGTGCCTGGAAGCTGAGCCGCGGCGCCCAATGTGCTGCGAAGTCCGAAAGTTGCTGATCTTCAGGCGCCGTGGCGCCGACGCGGGATTTTATGAAGTTCTGGGCGAATTTGACATGTTTTCAGAATCCTAAAGGGATAACTTTTCCTTCCTAAAGGGATAACTTTTCCTACCTTAAAACCCTTACCTAAAAGGATTCTAATAACTTTTCCTACTTACAAAATCCCTAAGCCTTCACCAAAAGGATTCTTTGGCTATAAATACTCTACATCATTAGAAGAATTATTCATTATCCACTCCACCATTCACCATTCTACATCCATCCTTCCACCAATTCATCTTGTAAATATTCCACAACACAACCCTTGGATGCTTGGCTTGGAGACTCATTCTTAAGTATTTTCTTTTCTTTTCTTGTTTTTATTTCAGTTTTATGAAGAACATGGAATTAGTTCTTGTCATGTCAATGGCTAGGAACTAATTCCTCTATAGGGCTTTCCATGTTGAATCTCTAAAAACTTATGTTATGATTTAATGCATGCTTATGGTTATTCTTCTTCTTGTTGAGATCTATCCAATAATTAAATTGAATGTTTGGTAGTTAATTGACAACTAATTATCACTATATGATTTCTAATCAGACTCCGAAAGGAGGGGATTGTGAATATGCTGTAAGTTGGGTAGACATTCTTGGATTGGGGATGAAAATACCTCAATTATTTATGTAGCGTTAACGAGAGGCTTAACAACCCTAATTTTACGCATTGTGCGTGACGGTTAACTAGGTTCTTAGTCTTAATCCTCCTATAGAGTTATCCTTATCACCGAAAGGTAGGTAAGGTGCAATACTGGGGTTGAGTGTTTATATAACCCTAACGGGAGTATAAAACGATTTAGTGAACCTGCTTTCTCCAAAAGAAGAAGACCATAAGTTATTGCATTAATAAGTGACATAAGCGGATAGTGAGGAGACGTGGAAGCCCTATTCTCATCACAACTGAAGTAAACTCATTAGTTAAATTAGCCTTTATAATTCGTAGTTATAAACCACAAAATCAAGTATCAATTTACCAAATAGATACCAAAAGATAGATATTTGGTACTTGAACCCTAATCCTTGTGGACGATATTCGGTCTTGCTAAGACTATATTACTTGTCACGATAACGTGCACTTGCGTTTAAGTGTGTGCATCTTTTCGCGCATCACGTACGTACGAGAATACGACATTAAGATTGGAAAGGAAGAAAGATTTGATTTTCCGACGGAAAATTTTCCGGATTTTGTGAAGGAAAAAAGTTCGTTAATGGGAATTGGATTCCCAGATTTGGTATTTGGACTTCTTGGATTATAATAGAATTATGGATTTTATTTTTCGGAAATGGTCACGCCCCACGTGACCATTTCCGGTTTTGCGGGGCCCACATTGTTTTCGAGATTTTGGACATTATGGATATTTCCGGGAGATGAAATATTTTGGACGAATTGGAGGGCGACATGTGTCACCCCCTTAGGTGGCATGTGGCCGAAATGGGTGGGACAAGTGGCTAGCCACTTGTCCACCTTGGCCGAAATGGTCATGCCATTTGTTTCAAGGTTTTGTTGGCCATGTGGATGGTGGGACCCACACACACTTGTCCCCCAATCTCACCACACACTTGCTAAGATCCTAGACTTTGATTGTTCTATAAATACCCCCCTTGAGCTTGCAAGACTTCATCCACACTTGAGAGTTTCCAAGTCTTGAAATACTCTTTCCCCTCTCCTTGTTGTTCTCGGCATTGAGCCAATGTCTTGACCAAAATGTTGTCCAAAAATCCTTAAAACTTTTAAGTGTTCTTCCTTAAGGTGTTAGGAAGATTGTGAACCAAGAGTTAGAAAATATTTCACACCCCTAGCCTAGAAAGATTGCCTTGGCCGAAAGTTGTCATTTTTGAGCCTAAGGTGTTCTTCACTTTTTGGAGTTGGATCTTGAAGAGAAGTTGGTTAGGAGCTTCTAAGGTTCGCTTGTAGCGGTTTGGAACGTAAAGAATTGGAGCTAAGATTCCTAAGGATCGACTTTTTATCATTGGATAATTTTTGGGCTTATCGAGGTAATGAACTTTGTCCTTCTATTGTAATTGGAGATTACATGTTGTAGTAGTTTATAATTGAGTAATTTATATATGGAAGGATGATTGATAAGGTAAGGATTGTATATTATATTGTGGGGCAGAACTTTACACGTCCAGTTAGGCGTGTAATCCCCTTTGAGTTGTTGTATTACTGCGTCTTAAATATGGCATGTTGGTCATTGGTATCGGGCCTTCAAAGAGGTGGTGGTAAGTAGTTGCAGGGGAGGTGCTGCCGAATTTTCCGTAGAATATTGGAACCTTATACTTAAAAATATTCTACGAAGAGATCTAGAAGTTAATGAACGTATTATGACCATTATAGGTTGAAGTACTACGAGTAGCGTATTCTACTTGAAGGGTGGAAAAGGCTAGCAAGGTTATAGTACTTTGGAGCATTTTGCTACTAGTCAATAAATCGTCGCGAGGTATGTGAACCTCTTCCTATCCTTTCTAACATGATTGTTGTGAACTATGTAGTACGGTAGATGTACGTGTGCTAAACGAATTGGGTTGGTTTAAACATAAAGTGTTATAATGGCTTTATGGGAAGTTAGTTATAACGATTTTATGTAGGTAAAAGAATGGTTTGTTGATTTTAAAAGATAAGAAACTTGATTGATAATTGACTTGATATGTTAAGAACTTGAATTGTGTAAAAAGTTGTGAAACCTCATTCGTGAGAAATGGGTACTTGGTCTTTAAAAGAATAAGTTATCTGAATTTTGGAAATGAGAAGAAGTATCGAACAAGCCATTGCAGTGTTAATAAAAGAAAATGTATCGACAATCAATTAACTTAAAATGAGTAGAATCCTCCATCTGCATAGAAGCTAAGATAAGACAAAATTGTATTGCATTTTCTAGATCATGGCTGCTTTAATAAGATCATTATAAACAAGTATTGATTTTCTTAAATTTCAAAGTAAGGAACTGGATTTCTAAAAGAATAGAGACTTGAGAATTTGAAGTGTTTTTTAAAAGGAAGGCATGGTTTTGTCTTAAATTGGTTTTAAAAAAGGAAGGCATGGTTTTGTCTTGGTTTATTCAAAAAGAAGGTATGAAAATTGTTTTGGTTTACTTAAAATGTTAGTTACTCTATTTTGATACTACGGGTATCGTGTGACCTTTGTAAAACAAATGGATCTTTTTGAAAGAATTTAAGTACGTAGTACCTTGGGATTAAAACCCGGTTTTGTTGTCATAAAATGGAAGTCTAAGAGTATGTTGAACTCGCCTATGCTTGTTGTGATAACTTTTGTTGTGCAAGTGTTTTGATTCTGTGCTACTGCGTTTCTCGATGGAGGGTCGGCTATCTGGTTGATTGTTTGGACATACTGACACGTTGGGTGGCCCACGAGTATGCTTCCACTATGAGTGTTATCTTGTTATTTTCTTTGGACATACTGACACGTTGGGTGGCCCACGGGTATGCTTCCACTATGAGTGTTATCTTGTTATTTTCTTTGGACATACTGACACGTTGGGTGGCCCACGGGTATGCTTCCACTATGAGTGTTATCTTGTTATTTCCTTTGGACATACTGACACGTTGGGTGGCCCACGGGTATGCTTCCACTATGAGTGTTATCTTGTTATTTCCTTTGGACATACTGACACGTTGGGTGGCCCACGTATCTTCCATGAGTGTTATCTTGTTATTTCCTTTGGACATACTGACACGTTGGGTGGCCCACGGGTATGCTTCCACTATGAGTGTTATCTTGTTATTTCCTTTGGACATACTGACACGATGGATGGTCCACGGGTATGCGTCCATGGCCATGCTCATATCGAGGTAAGATGTCGGGGCATGCGGCCACTGTGCGGGTTAAATTCCCGGGTTATATTTGAGTGATGACTTTGCAGGCGTGAGTCCCTGACTTGACATGACTGCTAATATATATTGTGTACTGTAGTTTGGTTATCATACATGTCTCCTATTTTATATAGACTGTTATGATTTCATTCTGATATTTTCGCCACATGCTTGGTACTGTTATCGACCTCCTTTGGGGGGCTGCGTTCATGCCGCAGGTAGAGGTACACCGGTTGTTGATCCTCGCTCATTGGATCACGGTTCTGCGTATTGGGAAGCTTCATTTTTCCGGAGGCTTATCTTTTGGTATAGTCCCCTGTCATTGTAGGTACTTGTACATTCAGTGGTATGGCGGGGCCCTGTCCCGTCATAGTTGTTATAAAAACTGTTAGAGGTCTGTAGTACTATTGTGGGCAGGGTTTGTAAAGGATGTAACTGTTCGGTTTTGATATATATACATAAAGGTGACCGTTTTGGTTAGCCTGTTTCTTATTTCATATTGTTCATGTCTTAAGTTTTTATTTCCGCTGATTTTTTCTGATGTGTTATCACTAGGGTGCCCGGAGTAAGACACCAGTTGCGTGCCCGAGGTCGGGTCGTGACAGTGGCATTGACAGAGGAATGCAGTGCCATATTGCAGAAGAAACTGCCCCCCAAGCTTAAGGATCCAGGGAGCTTCACATTGCCTTGCACAATTGGCAGGGTGACATGTAACAGGGCCCTGTGTGATTTGGGGGCCAACATAAATCTCATGCCCTTGTCCGTTTTCAAGAGGTTGGGTTTGGGTGAAGCCAAACCAACCACTGTGAGCTTGTAGTTGACGGATAGGACAGTGGTGCATCCCAGGGGAATGATTGAAGATGTATTGGTTATGGTGGGAAAATTCTTCTTTCCTGCGGACTTCTTCATCCTTGATATGGAGGAAGATGATGAGATCCCTATCATATTGGGAAGACCATTCTTGGCAACTGGGAGAGCCTTGATTGATGTGGAGAAGGGCGAGCTGACATTCAGAGTTGAGAATGAAGAGATGGTGTTCAAGGTGTTTAGACACGTCGTTGAACCCCCAGTCATAAGCAAGTGTTTTGCGCCAAGACATCGGTTGAGCGGACAAAGCAAAGCAAGGAAAATCGATGCACAAGACAGTGAGCAACGCTAAACCTTCTCTTGAGAAAAAGGAGAAAAATAAAAGCGAGGCGGCGAAAAATGATTATGAAATGGATAGGTTGTGGGGTTAATTTACCCCACGCCCTGATAAGGAACTTGCGTCGGCTAAAAGGCGTTAAAGACGTACATTGGGAGGCAACCCAAGGTTATTTTATTTTATGCAATTTAGTTTTAGTTAGAACAGTCTCACGGGAGGTATTGTTTGCATGTTGTGATGACAGGTACAGGTCCAAAAATTGGAGGACGAAAACGTGAAGAGAAGAGAAAATCGGCTCGGCGCCCAACAGAGGGCTATGGCGCCGAGAATGCAGAAAGGCGCAAGAGGTTGGGCGCCACGGCGCCGGATGCAGGGCCGCGGCGTCGAAAGTCCGAAAGGTCTCACGAAGTTTAGCCGCGGCTAAATCAGAGCGCCACGGCGCCGGAAGTTCAGAGGGTTGCAGATGTTTGGGCGCCATGGCGCCGATCTCAGTGCCACGGCGCCGCAACGAAAATCTGAAAAATAAAAGAGCCCTAGAAACGATTTCCCTCTTCCATTCTGACGGGATTTCTGACGTTATCTGTCATGCATTATCCGCCGCCACCACCGCCACCATTTTAAACCAAGTTTGTAAGTTGTCCCGTTTTTCTTTTATTTTTGAGTTTTGCACACATTAGGGACAATGTGTGATTTAAGTTTGGGGGGTGTTTTATTGTTTTAAGTCATTGTGATTTGTTTTGTGTGTTTTTGAGTATTTTTGAGTCATAATTTTTTAAGATCATGCATGTTGTAGTTACTGGAAACGCCTAGTGAAGTAAAGTTGAATAATGTAATGGAATTAGAAGCAACTATCTGAACACTTAGGTTAGATATGCCAAAAATTCATGAAATCTAACTATTTGGGTATCTTGCTTGATTTATGCATTGTTAGTAATTAAAACCTATATGTCTGCTTGCTTGCTATTTTAGGCGAAATAGTTAGGATATGCATGTTAGGGAGATGCCTTATGCATTTCTTTGTTAGCCATTTCTTACCATTTTTACCTATCCCTGACATAAAAATTGTATCCCTAGTCAGCCCCTTTGAGCCTAAAAATAAGATCTTTCTTTGACATCCTATAATTCTATACTTGTGCCATAAGTGAAAAAATAAGTTGTTTGGAATATAAAGTGTTAAAAAGAGACAAAAAGAGATTGAACAAGTTTGATGCACCCCAATGAAAAAGTAATAATAAATCGGCAAAAGCCTAAGTTTGGGGGTGCCTGCTATTCATAATACACATCATTCTCTCAAAACAAAAGAAGAGAAAGATAGGTATGAGGTGAAAAAGAAAATCAAAAGAAAAGGGAAGAGTTGAAAGAAAAATAGCTTATGGTACGTAAGTTGAGCCTAAAAGCCTATTTTTACCTACCCCTGTCTACGCCTACATTACAACCCTGAAAATCCCTGATGATCTCTGATGTGTGTATCCATGATTAGTGGAGAATAACAAGTGAACAGGCCATAGGATTTTGAAATTGACATGCATAGTTAGGTATTCTTACTTCCATTGAGCATGATTAAAGTGAATTTACGAAATATCTGACTTGATGTGTTTAGAATGCTAAAAATTCATGCTATATGTTCCTGCATATTATTCTACTAACCTTCATGCTTTTCTAAGTAACAATGATGCAGCAAAGTGATCAATGTCTTTGAGTCATTTTATTTTTTGTTTCCTTTGTGTCTTTATTTCTTTCTTTTGATCTTTACTCGAGGGCGAGCAAAGGTTAAGTTTAAGGGTATTTGATCGGTGTATTTTATATACACCTTTTGAGTCATTTTTAGTTAGTCTTTTGCCCATTTTTGTACAAATATGTGTCGTCTTAGGATAGATTTTCTTTCTTTTGAGTCATAATGATTTAAAGTGGCACATTGGCGAAAAGGAGCGAAAAGAGGGCAGAAACAGAGGTTCCAGAGCTCAAAAGACTAAAAAGTTGGCAACCCGGCGAAAGTGGTGGCGCTATGCCACCAACCAAGCAGATCGAGCGCCACGACGCCCAAAGAACAGAGAGCCGCAGAAGTTTCGGCGTCGCGGCGCCAGTTGCAGGGCTGCGACGCCGAGGCGGGAAATCAGTCAAATCCGAATAGGAATGGGCTAAGTCCAAGAAGGAAAAGTTGTTGGACGTTTTTTAGGCTATAAAAGGACCTTTTTAGGTCAGATTTGAGGAGGCCACACTTGAGAATTCATCACAACTTGGAGATCAAGATTGGAGACTTATTTTTGTGTAATTTCTTGTTCTTTATTTTATTTCTTTTTTAGTTTATGTTGGATATTAGTTTAGTTCTTGGCATGTCTATGGCTAGGAACTAACTTAATTTAGGGCTTTCCATGTCGAATCGCTTGAACCTCGTTCTTATGAATTAATGCATGTTTTGGTTTCTTCTTATTATTGTTGAGATTTATTCAATATTTGTTTTGATTGCTTGGTAATTAATTGATCACTAATTATCATAACTTATATGATTTCTAATCGAAATCCGAAAGGGGAGATTGTGAATATGCTATAGTTGAATAAACATAGGTTTAAATCGTGGACGAAAGTACCCCGATACTTGTGTAGTTTGATAGGTTATTGTTCTTAATCCTCTTTTGTAGTCAATCTTGTCATTGAAAGATAGAAGGGTTTTACATTGGGGTTGAGTGCTTATATTACCTTAACAGAAGTATAAAACGACTTAGTTAATCTACTATCTCAAAATAGAAGAAGAACCATAATTATTTGCATTAACGAGTAAAACGAGCGGATAGTTGAGGAGATTTGAAAGCCCTATTTCCACCATATCTGAAGTAAAATAAAGTAAATTAGTTAGCATCAATAATCATAGCTATAAACAATTCATCAATTTATCGGTTACCAAATAGATACTACATAATAGAAGTTGATAATTGAACATTAATCCCTGAGGAAGATAACTCGGTCTTCTATACTATATTACTTGTCACGACACGTGCACTTGCGTTTAGGGTGGCCGAATTTGACATGTTTTCAGAATCCTAAAGGGATTATTTTTCCTTCCTAAAGGGATAACTTTTCCTACCTAAAGGGATAACTTTTCCTACCTTAAAACCCTTACCTAAAAGGATTCTAATAACTTTTCATTTCCTACAAATCCCTAACCCTTCACCAAAATGATTCTTTGGCTATAAATACTATACATCATTAGAAGAATTATTCATTCTCCATTCTACCATTCACTATTCTACATCCATCCTTCCACCAATCCACCTTGTAAATATTCCACAACACAACCCTTGGATGCTTGGCTGGGAGACTCATTCTTAGTAATTTCTTTTCCTTTTCTTTACTTTATTTCAGTTTTTATGATGAACTTTGAATTAGTTCTTGTCATATTTATGGCTAGGAACTAATTCTCTTATAGGGCTTTCCATGTTGAATTACTAGAAACTTATGTTATAAATTAATGCATGCTTATGGTTATTTTTCTTATTGAAAGATCTATCCAATAATTGAGTTGAATTCTTGGTAATTAATTGACAACTAATTATCACTATATGATTTCTAATCAGATTCTGAAAAGGGGGGATTGTGAATATGTTGTAAGTTGGGTAGACATTCTTGGATTGGGGATGAAAATACCTCAATTATTTATGTAGCGTTGATGAGAGGCTTAACAACCCTAATTTTGCGCATTGTGCGTGACGGTCAACTAGGGTTTTGTTCTTAATCCTCCTATAAAGTTACCCTTATCACCGAAAGGTAGGTAAGGAACGATACTGGGGTTGAGTGTTTATATAACCCTAACGGGAGTATAAAACGATTTCGTAAACCTGCTTTCTCCAAAAGAAGAATACCATAAGTAATGCATTAGTAAGTAGCATAAGCGGATAGTGAGTATACATAGAAGCCCTATTCTCATCACTCCTGAAGTAAATCTTTATACTCTAAATAGCTTTTATAATTCTTAGTCATAAACAACCAATCAATCATTAATCCACCAAATAGATACTAGAAAATAGATAATTGGTACTTGAACCCTAATCCTAGAGGACGATATTCGGTCTTATCTAAGACTATACTACTTGATACGATAACGTGCACTTGCGTTTAAGTGTGTGCATCTTAACGCGCATCAAGTTTTTGGCGCCGTTGTCGGGGATTAGGCATAGTTCAATATCAAATTTATCTATTTTTAATTTCTAATTTGGTTTTTATTTTTTCTTTAAATTATTTATTTTATTTTCTTTTGAAAAAAAAAAAAAACAAGTGTGCCGTGATTCGCTGTTGGTTTTGATTCATCTCAGGGATCCTTAAGACATGGATTTCTACTGTCAATATGATCGAGCTCCAACCATAGAAGAAGAGAGGGAGGAATTGCGAGAAGTTATACTCGATCTCACGAGTACCAAGCTCGGTTCATGGACGAAACAAGAATGGCCATGAAGAAGTTGGAAACGCAAATAGCGAACTCGCAATCATATTCAACAAATAACAACAAATTGAGGAGAACCAAACCCAACTATTGAGGAATCTGGTGAGATAGTTGGTGTAGAAAAGGAAAGGATGGCAGAGATTCAATTATTTACCTTCTTAGATTCTGTGGAAATTCTTTTTCTTACACCTATTACAGAAGAAACACCACTAGCTATCACGGCTGATTCCCAATTAGGAAGCCCATACCATCAAGGGTACCCCCTAGAGTTGAGAGATGTAGAGAAGTTCACGGATTCCTACATTATAGAAAGCATAAAAGACAAGCCTACTTGGGGGATAATTGTGTTTTTAAGGCTCTTGTTTGAACAAATGGTTGTAGGGAAATTGAGGCCTACAACAATAAATTTGCGGATTGCAAGCGGTTCGCAGAAGGATCCAATGGGCACTCGTAAAGGTTAAAGGCGTCCGGCTAAAAGACGTTAAAGACAGCGCTTGTTGGGAGGCAACCCAATATTTTTAATTATGTTATTTTAATTTCTGTCTTTATTTTATTTTATTTTGTCTTGAACAGTCTCACGGTCTTGGGTTCTTGTTTTGTGTTGTTGGATGACAGGTGGACTGAAAGCTAAAACCGAGGAAAAAGGAGCAAAAACGCTGAAAAAAGGAAAAGTATCGAGCCGCGGCGCTAAAATCGAGGCAGCGCCAGAAATTCGTAAGAGCCACAAGATTAGCAGTGCCGCGCCGAATATCGTGTCGCGCGAACTTGAGAGCCATATTTCCGCAAATTCCGAATTTTTCATCCTGACCTCCGTTATGACCATTGTTGTGTCGAGAAGTTGTCATTTTCTTTTATTTTCTTTGAGTCTTGCACACATTGGGGACAATGTGTGATTTAAGTTTGGGGGTGTTTTATTTGTGTCTTGTTATGTTTCAATTAAGTCCTTTTTTTTTATTGTTTTGTGTTTATTTTTGAGTCACAAAATTTTTTTCTTTTTTTTTTCTTTCTTTTTTCATAATTGCCTGTCAAAGATCATGTATGATGTAGTTGCTAGAAACACCTAGTGAAGGAAGGTGGAATAATGTAATGGAATTAGAACCAACTATCTAAACACCTAGGTTAGATATGCCAAAAACTCACAAAAATCTGTCTATTTGGAGTTTCTTGCTTAAATTGTGCATGCTAAATTATGAAAACCTATGTGTTATGATTGCTTGCTATTTGAGGCGAAATAGTTAGGATATGCATGTTAGGGAGATGACTCAGGCATTTCTTTGATAGCCAATTTTTACCACTCTTTTCTACCCCGAACTTTAAAAGTATCCCTAGTCAGCCCCATTGAGCCTAAAAATTGAAACTTCTTCTTTAACACCCTATATTCCCACAGATTGTGCCATAAGTAAAAATGTGAAGTAGTGGAATCAATTGTGTTAAAAAAGAGACAAAAAGAGTGAATGAGCTTGTTGCACCCCAATAAAAAAGTAATAAGAAAGAGGCAAAAGTCTAAGTTTGGGGGTGCTTGTTATTATAATACTCTTCATTCTCCCAAAACAAAAGAGGGAAAAAGATAGAATTGAAGTGAAGAAAAGAACAAAAAGAAAAGGGAAGTACTGAAAAGCTAAAGAGCTTATGGTACACAAAAATGAGTCTAAATGCCTATTTTTACCAACCCCTACCTAAGCCTACATTACAACCCTTAAAGTCCTGAAGATCTCTTTTATGCATATTCAGGATTAGTGGAGAATAGCAAGTAAGCATGCCATAGGATTTTTGAATTTATATGCATGATTTAGTATATTGACTTCCATTAAAGCATGATAAATATGAGTTTGCGAAATATCTAGCTCAATGTGTTTAGTGTGCTGAAAAATTTCATGCTACATGTTCCTGCATATTATTCTGCTAACCTTCATGTTTTTCTAGATAACACTAAATGCATTAAAAGTGATCAATGTCAGTGAGTCTTTTATTTTTCGTTTCTTGAGTCTTTTATTTCTTTCTTTCTATCTTTGCTCGAGGGCGAGCAAAGGTTAAGTTTGGGGGTATTTGATCGGTGTATTTTATATACACTTTTTGAGTCATTTTTAGTTAGTATTTTACTCATTTTATTTATGTTTAGTATAGTATTAGGGTCGTTTTCCTTTCTTTTGTGTCACAGCGGTCAAAAATGGAGAAATGATGAAAAGAAGAGAAAATGAGCTTAATTGAGATGGAATTGCACACAAAAAGGGCCAAGAAATAAAGTCTAAGAAGTTCCGGGAATTATAGAGGAGATCAGACGAAGACCGGACGAACAAAGGACGAAGAAACGAAAAATCCGGAAGAATTCCGTCACCAGAGCCGCGGCGCTTGGCAAAGCCTTGCGCCGACCACCGGCCGCCCAACTATCTTCGATTTTCAGCCGCGCCAGTCTAGGCGCGGCGCCGACGCGGGAATTATGAAGTGCTGGCCGAATTTGACATGTTTTCAGAATCCTAAAGGGATTATTTTTCCTACCTAAAGGGATTATTTTTCCTACCTAAAGGGATAACTTTTCCTACCTTAAAACCCTTACCTAAAAGGATTCTAATAACTTTTCATTTCCTACAAATCCCTAACCCTTCACCAAAAGGATTCTTTGGCTATAAATACTATACATTATTAGAAGAATTATTCATTCTCCATTCTATCATTCACCATTCTACATCCATCCTTCCACTAATCCACCTTGTAAATATTCCACAACACAACCCTTGGATGCTTGGCTGGGAGACTCATTCTTAGTAATTTCTTTTTTTTTTCTTTACTTTATTTCAGTTTTTATGATGAACTTTGAATTAGTTCTTGTCATATTTATGGCTAGGAACTAATTCTCTTATAGGGCTTTCCATGTTGAATTACTAGAAACTTATGTTATAAATTAATGCATGCTTATGGTTATTTTTCTTATTGAGAGATCTATCCAATAATTGAGTTGAATCCTTGGTAATTAATTGACAACTAATTATCACTATATGATTTCTAATCAGATTCTGAAAAGGGGGGATTGTGAATATGTTGTAAGTTGGGTAGACATTCTTGGATTGGGGATGAAAATACCTCAATTATTTATGTAGCGTTGATGAGAGGCTTAACAACCCTAATTTTGCGCATTGTGCGTGACGATCAACTAGGTTTTTGTTCTTAATCCTCCTATAAAGTTACCCTTATCACCGAAAGGTAGGTAAGGAACGATACTGGGGTTGAGTGTTTATATAACTTAACGGAGTATAAAGCGATTTCAGAACCCGCTTTCTCCAAAAGAAGAATACCATAAGTAATGCATTAGTAAGTAGCATAAGCGGATAGTGAGTATACATAGAAGCCCTATTCTCATCACTCCTGAAGTAAATCTTTATACTCTAAATAGCTTTTATAATTCTTAGTCATAAACAACCAATCAATCATTAATCCACCAAATAGATACTAGAAAATAGATAATTGGTACTTGAACCCTAATCCTAGAGGACGATATTCGGTCTTATCTAAGACTATACTACTTGATACGATAACGTGCACTTGCGTTTAAGTGTGTGCATCTTAACGCGCATCAAGCTGTCACAGTCAATCTACATAGACAAAGTGCTTAAACGTTTTTCAATGGAGAATTCAAAGAAAAACGATCTTCTAATGGGTCAAGGCATCAAGTTATCTAAGAAGGATTGCCCTTCTAGTGTTGTAGAACTTGAGCGCATGAAGAGGATCTCATATGCTTCGGCTATAAGATCGATCGTGTAGCCATGACCTGTACTAGGCCAGATGTGGCCTTTGCACTTAGTATGACTTGCAATTTCCAGCAGAATCCTGGTGAAGAACATTGAAAGGCAGTCAAAAGTATTTTTAAGTATCTCAGACGTACTAAAGATTACTTCTTAGTCTATGGTGGAGATGATAAGCTATTTGCCACTGGGTACACTGATGCTAGTTTCCAGACAGATGATGATTTCAAATCTCAGTCTGGTTACACGTTCATTTTCAATGGAGGTGAAGTGAGATGGGAGAGTTTCAAACAAGCTACTACTGCTGATTTGACTACTGAAGCGGAGTACATTACTGGATCAGAAGTGCTAAAGAAGCTGTCGCGATTTCTGAGTTCCTGAAGGAGCTAGGAGTTGTTCCGAGTGCTAGTTGTCCAATAACCATTTAATGTGACTACACTGGTGCAATTGCACAGGCAAATGAACCAAGATCAACAAACAAAAACAAGCATGTACCGAGGAAGTACCACATTCTCCGAGAGATGGTGAAAGCTGAAGATATTAGAATAGATTATGTTCCCACAGACAATAATCTAGCAGGCCCGTTTACTAAACCATTAAGCTTGGTGAAGCATAATGGTCATTTTGAGAACATGAGTATTAGATATGTTGGTGATTGGCTCTAGGCCAAGTGGAAGATTGCAAGTATATGTATGTCCTAGAGACAATTTGTATTAGGACAGTATGTAATTTATACACATTCGTATTTATATATTAATGATGATTAATATTATGACATTTGCAATTGTTGAATTATTAGTTGATTGTTTATAATATTCTATAAATGCATTCCTAGAGTTTACGTAGTTATTAATGATGTGAGATTTAATATTATAACGTAGCCTCGACTAATGATCATCGAGATTGGAACATCGATGATATGTGATATGTCGACATGTGGTCTGCATCATATCCTTAGGGGATGTAGTATGTCTCACTTGCTACGAGTTATGGCAACTCATGATGGATGCATGGATACTTGTTGAAGTATTGGTATACCCTGCTGATGTACTATTTTGTTATATGTCTATAATCTCATCGGCGTGTGGGAGATAGAAGTCCTTAGAATTGAGGTCTATACCACCCTCTTTACGGAGTAATGTACTTTGATCATGTCCTAAGCTCAAATGCCTTATAGGTTGAGACACGTCTTGTTTTGGGTACGTTACGAAGTAGATTAAAGGTGGTAGTTGAACCAAGATTAGGATTCATTCGTCGAATGTATCTTCGAGAGAGCACTCAGATTCTCATATGATATTAGATTGACTAAGTCGTTGGCCAACGCAATGAACATGTCTTTGATATGGTCCTGTTGTCAACTAATATAGATGAGGTATAATGATCAAGTCATTTGGATAGACACTTGACAAATCCTTGACTTGATTGAGTGTCGTGAATGAAAGGATTTTATCTTCCCACATAGAGGTTCAGTTCACATGTTTCGTGTAGCTAAACTTTACATATTAAGTTCGTCTTCCGGCGCAGTCTAGGAGTTTCGTGAAGACCCTAATGTTGTTAGTGTCGATATGTAAAGGCCTGAAGGGTAACACTAAGTCAAATGTTCCGTCGATTGAAGGATGTAATTAGAGAATATATTGTATATATGTTCGGTTGATGATCGAGACATTAGAAAGAAATGGAAACAAGGTAGAAAATGGGACAGGGTTGCGTACTGGCGTGTCCAGCTGTCGATCACGCCCGATCTGCGAGGTTTTAATGGTGCCTGGGAACCCTAGTTCCCACTTCAGCTATAAATAAAGGGGTTCCCCTTCCCATTTCTTTACACCAAAAGTAAAAGACTAATCTCTTCTAAAACTCTGCCGGAATCCCTAGCATTCCAAGAGTTAGAAAATTACATCAAAGTTCTTGACTTGCAAATCGAGGGACGTTTGCGTGCGCACCCTCAGACTACCCAAAACTTCAAGGTTTCAGATTGCTAACTACAATGTAAGTCTTCGTTCGAAGTATTGCATTCTTGTTTTGTGTTATTTACATTATATAATCATACTACAGTTTGACCGCCATGTCGGGTTTGAAACATAAATTTTCAAATTCTGATGTGTGTACGAACCCGACTAAACACCTACACTTCAAACATTCTTCAACTACTCACCAAATTATAAGGTATTCACCAAGGATATATTGACGGAATAATGTGGTGGAAGAAGTGGGGTGATAGGGCCAGTCTAATCAATTGATAATTAGAAACGCTAGGGAGAGGGTGATGCTAAAGACAAGAAATGGGGAAAGGACATGGTGTGGCCACTACAAAAAAATAATCCAAAAAAACTTTATTTTGGGTTAAATATTCGAGCTAGCCATTCTTTTATCTCAGGCGCTAGCCTAATTCAGCCCACACTAACAAAAAAAAGATACATACTTTTTTGGCGACTAAAGTTCGCCACAACAGATTCACTACAGAAGAACTGACTATTTGTGACGACTGTAGTCGCCACAAAAGATTGAAACAAGACTATTTGTGGCTACTTTAGTCGCCACTAAAGAACAACGAAAACATTTTATTAAACCTTTAAAAAAATATCCAAAACATGTATAATGTGTATAATTAGTAAGTATACGTTAATTGAGTCTTCAAGAAATATCTAAAAATATGTATAATTAGTAAGTATACATTAAATATACATTTTTCAAAACCGAAATTATATGTTGATATACATTTATTATATACAAATTATACAATAATGATTTTTTTTGTATACATATACTTTAGGGATGCATAATTTATACGAAATTATACAATTTTTATACGTCGACATTTACTTATAGTGTATAGTACGTCGATTTTTACTTTTATAATATATCATTAGTAAGTAAACTTTAAATATACATTTATCAAACAAAAATTCTACGTTGATATAAATTTATTATACACAAATTATATAATAATGTATCATTTTATACCTATACAGTAATAATATATCTTCTATACAACAATGATACATTTTCTGTAGTGATACATATACAAAAATAATACAATTTATGTACATTGCCGGAATTAGTTGAAAACGACTAGAAAATGAAATTATTTTTAAAAGATTAAAAAGAACATTTCAAACTTTTGAACCATCGGGTGTCAATTATTTCATCGAATTGGATATTTGTGTCCATGCCCCAAAAGAAATTGATGGACAAAAAGTGGAGGGAGATAAATAAAAGAACGAGGGAAAGACAATCTTATCAAGCAAGTGCTGTTTTTGTTGGCTATCGATAGAGCCATTAAAATGGGCTTGATCCTTATGGCCAGTTCAGCCCAGCCCGCTATTGGAGTAGGATTGAATTAAGATTTTGAAGTCCATTTAAAGCTAAGACTTATAACCCCAATCTAAATTAGCCATCTGACCCTTGAGGCTTGATTGAGGCTGAGTCGAGGCCCGTGTATCAAAAGGCTCTTTAATTTAAGTTTACAATTTAAACGAAATTGTTAAAAGAAGTAAAAAATTAGGAATGGTGAGTATGAATAAGTATTTGTATCTTACATAATACTTTAGTCATTTAACGTTAAATTCCTAATCACCAAATATAAAAGATGCATCTATCATGAAAATGTTCAAACACGTATTGCTAGTCGAAATTGTTTATCCAAATTCCAAGTGGTAGTATTTTTAAGTGAATTTAAATATTATAAGTTTTTGATATGTAGTTATTTGGTAATGTTTAACTAATTAAATTTGCATATGAATGTACATGAAGATAAGCTATTAATTAAGATAACTTATCAATGAATTAAAATATGCTTAACGATGTGTTGGTGTTGAATATGCTATAAGTTATTGTAGAATTATGTATTTTCATATAATCATACGTTAGAAATGTTAACAAATTGGCATACGTATATGTTCAAATTTAAATTAAAAAGAAATTTTCTTATAAAATAAATTGGATTGGACTGGACATTTTAAGACCCTTTCAAGTGAAGGGTCGGCCCGCCCTAGACCACATCCCTTTTAGGCTGGGTTGGGATGGATATTTTAAGGTCATTTCAAATAAAGGGTCGACTCGCCCTCTCCCATTATTTTTTTTGCCCGCGAGACTTGAACTGGGTTGGGCTGATCCGTTTTGATAGTCTTACTACCGATTACAAGTTTAGTTTTAGGAATAAATGGGTGCAAAGTTGACGAAAAAGTTGTATATTTGTATAAGTTCCCTTTCTTTTTTCTCCTATTTATTACAAGAAAGTTGCATGAAGATTTTATTACCTAACTAGTGAATAATCCGCGCTTCACGCGGTTATAAAATGTATATTATCTTACAAATATAATATAAAATGCAAGGAAAATTATTAATAGATAAGTACAATAAATGTATAAATAGTGTAATTCTTCTGATTAATGCAATATTTATATGTGTTTACAATTTACAAACCTAATTGGAGAAAGATCTGTACTTTACATAATCACATTAGAATAATAATTACAGAATATATGAAGAATATTAATATATTCTCTATCACACCCCCTCGGTGGATCGGGAGGAGGCTGAATCTTTGGCGAATGCAGAGTCGAGCGATTCTTTGAGGAGTCACTTAGTAAATATATTTGTGTACTGATAGGAAGAAGGAACATGTAACACCCGAACATAGCTCATGGAAACCTTCTCACGAACAAAATGAATATACATCTCACTGATGCTAAACCAGATTATGAGACAAGTAAACATCAGATATGTTATCACAGTAGACAAGAGATACCGTACGTAAGGGACTATGAAGCTCTAGAAGGAGGTTTCTGAGCCAATAAATTTTGACAACAACGTTCACAATGCCTCTATATTCTGCTTCTACACTCGAATGGGAAAGCGTGGCTTGCCGTTTTGCAGACAATGAGATGAGGTTATCACCCAAAAATACACAATAGTAGGAAGTAGATCGATGTGTGTCTGGACAACCACCTCAATCGACATCCGTATAAGATATGGATAAAGATGTAATCCATAGTTAAAAGTACCATTGACGTACTGACTAATACGTTTAAGAGCGGTAAAGTGAGGCTTCCTGGGATCATGCATGAACAAACACACCTACTGAATAAAATAGGCAATATCAGTCCTAGTGAAGGTAAGATACTGAAGTGCATCAGCTAGACTCCTATAAAGAGAAAGATCAAGCACTGGATCCCCGTCATCGATACTAAGCTTCGACTTTGAGTCGACTGGAGTGGGAATGATCTTGTAGTTTGTTATTTTAGCCATGTAAACAATCTCTTCGGCATACTTATGCTGACACAAGAACATTGCATTCTTGGATCTAGTCACAGAAATCTCCTAGAAATAACTCAACATACCCAAGTTTGTCATGACAAATTCTAATTTGAGCATGATGATAATCTCCTTTTTCAACACATCTGAGGAGGCAGTAAAGACAATGTCATCCACATAGAGCAATAGGTATGCAGTGTTATCACCTCGATGAAAAATAAAAAGTGAGTTATCAAATTTGTTGCATATGAACCCAATCTGCAAGATGTAAGTGGCAAAACGGTCATACCAAGCCCTGGGGGCTTGTTTCAAGCCATAAAGTGACTTCCGAAGCTAACAAACATAATGAGGAGCCGAAGGATGCACAAAGCCATGTGGTTGATGCATGTATACAGTTTCTTTCAAATCCCCATGTAAGAACGCATTTTTCACATCAAGCTGATGAATTGATCAATTATTTCCCATAGCAATGTTCAAAATAGTACGGATGATGGTTGGTTTAACCACTGGACTGAATGTCTCACCATAATCAATTCCCTCTTATTGCTCCGTGCCATTTTCCACAAGTCTCTCCTTAGAGAGTTTAGGCTCACCACTATCCCTAAATTTATGATGATATAGCCACATACAATGAATCACATTGACCCTCTCTAGTTTTGTGATAAGATCCCAAGTTTGATGTGTAGTGAGTGGATCAAACTCCTTACGCATGGCCGCATTCCAATTAAAATCGAGCTTGTCTAATTTTGGGTTCTTGTGTATATGTGAAATAGCTTGAGTGTATAGGTTAAAGTGTACTTTCAGTTTAAAAATATCGTGCTGGGCATGGGTTTCCATGTGTGGTGCATTGGAATTGGGACTGTTTGGGTGTTTTGTGATGGGTGACAACTCAGGCAGTGGGTTTATAATGAGGCGGTGAGACTTGCGGGCAGGAGGTTGGTTGATGGGTACTAGGGGGTCAGTGATGGTATCAGGTGGCAGTGGGGTTGTCACAGGATCAGTGGGTAGGTCGAGGGAGATTACAGGTGGTAGTGGAGCAGTGGGTTGTCACGGGTGGCAGTGAGAGGTGACGGGAGCAGCGGGTAATAGGGGATATGACAGGGGAAGTGAGTTTTGAGTTGAACTACTAGCTCAATGAATCATATTATTAAACAGGGGGGAAGTGCCCGAATCGTCAAGAAAGTCATAGTCAGTGACTTGAAATTTTCGGACGTTTGCAAAAGGGAAGATGTGCTCCTCAAACGTAACATGACAAGAGACAAAGACTTTATTTGTGGACCAATCATAGCCTATGTACCCCCTATGGTTTGATGGAAAACCCAAGAATATGCAAGGAGTAATCCTAGGTGCTAATTTATGAGGAGCCGTGGAAGAGTGATTAGGGTAGCATAGACAAGCAAAGATTCGAAGGTGACCATAGGAAGAGACCCGATGGAATAAAATTTTGGTGGGAGTTTTATTATGAAGGGTACCGGTAGGTAATATATTAAGAAGGTATGCTACCATTTGTAATGCCTAGACCCAAAAGAGAGGGGGATAGAAGCATAAAATAGCATGGTACGAATCATATTATTAATGGTGTGAAGGATTCTTTCGGCTTTACCATTTTGAAGTGATGTATGGGGCAAGAGAATCGGAAGACCATGTCATTATTCATACAAAATTTATGAAAGGGTGAATTGTTAAACTCACGATCATTGTCACATTGAAATGATTTAATGTTCTTTTCAAATTGCGTTTTAACGTATCGAAATTCAAGAAAGGTGGAGTAGACTTGATACTTATATTTGAGCGGATAGACCCAAAGAAAATGAGAGAATTCATCTAATAATTCCAAATAATATTTATGACCCATTTTGCTAGTAATGAGAGATGTCCATAAATCTGTATGAATTATTTCAAATATAGAGAAAGTAACACTCAAAGACGATTTAAAAGGAAGTATAACATGTTTTCCTAGTGGACAAGAATAGGAGTTGTGGGTAAATTTCCCTTTATTACATTGAATCAAATTGTGACTTCTTAGAAAGTTAAAAACTGGTGCTCCTAGGTGCCGAAGATCACTGTGTCAGGTTGAAGAATATATTGCAGCTAGAGATGTATGTGGATTGACACTTGCAGTGAAATTGGAAGAGAAGGGATATATGTCCCCAAACTGTTGTATCTCGTAAGAGTTGTCCCCATACGTATATCCTTCACAGAAAAACCAAAAGGGTCAAACTCAATAGATACAAATTTGTCACCAGAAAATTTCCTAACAAAGATTAAGTTTTTTATAATGTTAGGAGCATATATGACATTTTTTAGGGAAAATGAAGGGTGAGGTGGTGGAGTATAAGTGGTGCTATAACCTTAAATTAGAATGCAATTTCCATTTCCGACCAAAATAAATTGAGGATTGTTCAAATTAAACAGTTGAGAATGATTACTGGAGTTACGAGTGAGGTAGGATGTGGCGCCCGTATCCATATACTAGGCATCCTCGGCTATTGTAAATTAATGGTGTTGTAGGCCTGGCCCAGTTTGGTAGGGGTAAGGAGGCCATACGGTTGTTGTTGAACCGTCAAGAAGTGGGCCAATAATGGATGGGCCGTCGGACATTGTCCTGGAGGAGGGCCCTGAAAACTGGGCTACTACCACTGGGCATGCCTTAGGTTGAGACATTCAGGTAGGAATATGGGGGCGAGGCCCAGGTTCCAAAAATAGGCTAAGGCAGTGGGCTGGCCCACTAAGATGGGTATTGGGCCTGCTGTGGTTGGTCGCCGGAATTGGACCATCCCCCGCATCCTTTTCCCTTGCCACCACGATCGTTACTGTGGCCTCTGCCCCTGCCTCCACCGCGGCCGCCCCGTAGCTCCGTCCCGTAGTTGTTGTCCGTGTGGTTCGGCTGACCGACGGGTGTGGTGATGGTCACGGTGCATCAACTACCAAGGCCTTTTGATTATGTTCATCCTGTTTGGAACGCCTAGTTTCCTCCAAGATCAATTGTGACCGGGTCTTGTTGAAACTAGGGAGGGGATGGACTTGTTGAATCATTGTCGCAAGTGTGTCGTACTCACCCTTTGACAAACCATTTATTAATTACAAAACCATCTTTGTTTCGAAAACCATTGTGCCCACATTAGCTAATTGATCTACAACCAATTTCAACTGTTTGTAATAGTCGGACATTGTCGCAAAGTTTTTAAGATGGGTGTTATTGAATTGTTCCTCCAAATAGACGGCACAAGTATGTTTGTTGTCTTGAAAGATTTCCTCTATTCTTGTCCGTAGTTCGTGAGCCAAAGTACCTGCCTTCATAATAGTATGAAGTAGATCCTTGGATACAGTGCCATATATCTATTGCTTGACGATAGCATCAAGTCGTTCCCACGTTGTGTTGTCAACGTCAGAAGGACGGGGTATGTTAGTGTTGATGTGATCAAGAACGTTGTAGGCACAAGGATGAATTTGAAATAATTCTACCCATGAAGAGTATTGTCCACCCTCTTGATCAAGAATCAAAGGGATAAAGTTCTTGATATTTGTGACGGCGAAGGCCGGACGAAAGGGTTGGTAGAGGAGAAGGGGGAGGAGGATTTGTGACGTTTTGTGTTTGGGATGAGAAATCATGAGAACCCATGTTACCACCGGAAGCATAAAAAGATAAATTTACTTAAATCAAAAGAAATATGAATAAAAATGGAGAGAAGATAAAAATATAACACGTGTTTGTTATCCTCGAACTTCTTTCTGAGAGCATCAACTTGATATAAAAACAAGAATTCATATATTACAATACCATAAGAACAATATATAATTTTTAAGAAAAATAATTAAAATTATTGTTCGATTAACAAAATGAAAGGAAAAATTAAAAGCACAACAAAAAAATCGTCCTACTCTCAACAATGAGTAAAGTCACGATTTGAAACCTATAAAAGTTTTCTTAAAATTTCTAATGAAAATAAGCACATATTGTGTTGATCAAAACGGGAAGGAGAAATTTCCCAGAAGATGCCTAGAGTGTGATTACCGTCCAAGCAATTTTCAAGGTTTTGATTCTTTTCACCTCTAAGTTATGACACTACAAGAAAAATAGTCTCTGATGTGATTCTGAAATCTGGTATCGCATCTTTTCTTAAATTTACATGTCTTTTCTTAACATTCATGTGACCGTTTTTTTTAAGTGTCACAAAATTATGACATTTGTGTGACGGATTTTTTAAGTGTCATAAAATTATGACATTTATGTGACGGTTTGTTTAAGTGTCATTTGTTTCAAATGATTTTTTAATAATTTTGAATATGACTCAATTAATAATTTTTTAAAATAGTATTGAGTTGAAATTAAAAAGGGATATTTGAAAGTTTGAAGTTGTATTTAGACTTGAAAATAAATTTAATATTTTGTGAGTAAAAAATATTCTTTTTTAAAAGAAGAAGAAAACTCCAACTATTTAGGTCATTCAGTACACTTACTCACTCCCGCCTAATAATTCAGTCCTCATATAGAAAATATCGATCATTCAGTACACATAGAAATCGACCCCGCCTAATAATTCAGCCCTCTTCTTCAGAACCCTTTCACTCTCATTCCCAGACCCTTTCACTCTTCATTTCTCATTCTCTTCATTCTCTTCTCTTTCCTTATATTCACTATATTCACACTCTTTCACTCATTCTCGTGCTTCCCCTTTACATCTCGTGTTTTCCGTGGAATTCTCTTATTAGGTTTGTCACATTTTCAATTTTTGGTCATTATATTTAGGGATTTGATATATAATAAGCATAAATCCTCTCCTTATTCTACAACCCTAACCCTAAAGAAAAACGATTTTGGAATCAATAAGCATAAATACTTGGTTTTTTCTTTGTTTTTGTTTTCTCTGTATCAATAAAGTTTTGTTAAAGATATCAAGGAATTTTGGCAGGGCATACACACAAACACAAACACAAACACAAACAGTCTCAGGTACCTTTTCTCATTTTTACAAGTTCTTAATGTGGTTATTAAACTGATTGAGCAAGAAACTGTGACTACTTTTTTTATTTGTTGTTGTCATGTGTTGTTAAAAGTTTTGTTTATTGGCTTTTTTATATGAAAGCATTTTGAGGCGTCCCCAAGGTTTATATATACCTCAGTTTGAAAGAAAAATATGGTACTTTTACAAGTTAAAGCTTATATTTACTGCTTCAGTGTTTCGTTTCGACTAAAGTTTGAAGTATTTATTTGCAGAGGAAGGATCCTTGAGGTATTGAAAAACTGGCCTGAAAGGAAAATACAAGTCATCATTGTTACTGATGGTGAAAGAATTCTTGGACTTGGGGACCTTGGCTGTCAGGTAATAATCCTCTGAAATAAGTATGTTATGTGTTAAATGTATTATGTTCGGTATCTATATGTGTATTGAAATGAGTTCAATGGAATCTCATTTGTAAGAAAGTTATATTGTGCAAATAGAGTAAGAATATGTTGGAATTAATTAAATCTCTGATGTATCGGAGAAGACGAAGGAAACAAAGCCACCATTAAAGATTTTTTGCAGAGAAAAGGAAATGCAATAGAGTACTGTGAAGACATTTTGATTTCCTCCAAAGACACGCGGCCACAAATAAAGCAAAATGATCGCATGTTGTGCACGAGTTTTTTTCTCTAGAACTATGCTGATGTAAATATTAGTAGTATTCAATTCCCATTTTATTTATTAAGTATAAATATAGTTTGTTATGGCAAAGACCAATAGTATAGGGACATGTGTATAATTATTTGCTCTCAATTATTGCTTTTCATTGCTATTTAAACATGTACTGTGCAGATGAATAGAGACACAAAAGAAAATTCACTTCAATTTGTTTCTTCGTCATTTTTTATTTCTATCATGGTATCAAAGCTTTCGATCTAAATATGCTCTCACTTCATTCCTTTTGCGTTTTTTTACTAATTTTTTGACTTTCACAAATCTGTTAAAATGGCAGATGATAGTAGTGTTGCTTCTGGGACCCAAGTTCCCACTACAGTGACCAATACTAATCAAAATGAATTTAACAATACCTCTCATCCTTACTTCATCCCACCATCAGACTCTCATGGCACACTGCTAACAAATGTAGTGTTTGATGGGAGAAGTTTTGGTGGATGGAAGAGAGGTATGTGGATAGCCTTGACAACAAAAAATAAATCTAGCTTTGTTGATGGTTCATCCCCAGAACCAAGTGCAGGAACTGATAAGCACGTAGCTTGGTCTAGGGCCAACAACATGGTTATTTCTTGGCTTTTAAATTATCTATCTAGAGAAATATCAGAAAGTGTTCTATATTACTCTACTGCTAAATATATCTGGACAGAGCTGGAAGCCAGATTTGGCCAAAGCTCAGGTGCTAGGCTATTTCAACTCCAAAAAGAGCTTAGTGACTTAACCCAATGTGTTTCTGATATTGCTTCCTATTTCACCAAGATGAAACGACTCTGGGATGAGTTAGATACCTTGGACTCTTTTTCACCATGCTTTTATGTTTGTGTTACACCCCGTAATTTCAGGGCATATAAGTGGGAAAAATGTGTGCTGTGAATTTCAGGCACAACACCGCGGTGCCAAAGAATAGGACCACGTTGCTGAAACTTCAGAGAGCTGCAGGAATTCCGAAACCGCGGTGCCATTCTGCAGTACCGCGGTGCTGATATAGAAATTTTCAAATCAGACATTTTAGTGAAGGGAAAGACAAGTGGACAAGTGGGGTTCATGGGTCCCCCTCCACTTGTGCTACATACACCTATATTATACAAGTCTTGCAAGACTTTGTCCACAAAAATATCTTCATCCTCCCAAACCTTTATCTCTTTCCTTCTCCTTGAAGTTTTCGAAAATACCATGGCCAAGTGAAGAACAAGATTAAATTATTTTCTAAGATTAAGCTTCTTAACCAAGTTCTAAGCCAGGTTAACTCTCCAAAAATAACAGTGGTCACGATTTTGGCCAAGAAAAACTGTCTTGAAACCCTAAGCTTGGAGATGAACTTGTTGGAAGAAAGACATGAAAGGAAGATGGTTACAAGCTTGTAGAGGGTACGTGTGTGTTAATGTAATGTGAAGAAGTGGTGTGAAAGTGAAGCGGTGGCCGAGAACTTGTGACTGTTTTGGGCTAAAAGTTAAGGTAAGATTTCTTCTTCCTCTTTAAGGATAATGGAAGTTATATGATGTTGTAGTTAAGAGATGAACTTGTGTTAAGTGAAATGGAGAATATGAAGTGCATGTCATAGTTTTGGCAAGTTAGGCGATTCTGGACAGTTTTATTATATTGGATTCGATGGTTGTTATTGTTGTTATTATCGTCACTAACTGCATGTTAAAATGAAGGAAATCTTGTTATTGGAAGTTGATATGGTTTATATGAAGTGTTGAAATATGAATTGGATTTTAAGGAGTTATGGAAAGGGCTTTGGTTTTGATTGATTGGTCGAAACTGCATGAAATTGTGGGACGTGGTTGTGCTATTTTAGGGACTGTTTTGTGACGTTATAATGCTGGAAATTTAGTTACCATTATGCATGTTAAATGTGGTAATTGTTAATGTAAGTCCTAAAGGAATAAGGGTGTAGAAAGGTGTAGAAAGACTTCACATTCTACCCTCGTTGTTTTTGGAAAATGGACTATTTTTGTGGACTGTTTTAATATGGAATAAGAGGCTGAATTTACATGAGAAGTGTGTAAATCCCCTTTGTTGTTGTTTTGGCTGTGCCCTTAAGTGGTGCTTGGTTATTGTTGTTATTGGCCTTATTTGTAAGGTGAAAATGTATGTATAATTATGGGAAGTGCTGCCCAAATTTTTATATGAAAAGAGAACCATTACTTGGTATACGACCTACACTAGTAAACATGAAGTTGATAGATGTGTTATCGTTGTTATAGGTTGAAGTACTACTTGAGGAGTATTCTACTTGTCGTGTTGGTATAGACGATAAGGTATGTGAAACTCTTCCCTTCTTCTTTTGGCATGATTTTTAGAAAGTGAGTGTACGGAGGACGTAAATAGTTTTATTGGATCTTAATCCTTAATGATACATGACATGACAGTGCCTTGAGTTTTTCTAAATGAAATTATAAGTGACTTGATTTTAAAAGTGTAAGTGTCTTTATTTTATAAGTGAAAGTGCATTGATGTTACAAGTGCTAGTGCCTTGATTTTACAAGTGATGGTTCATTTTAATTATTCAATTGAGAGTCAAAAGATGATTTAAATTGCACATGGTTGATCATGATAGCTATTGGTGCAAGTGTTATTATTCCACCCCACCGAGCCCCTCACTAGAGGGCCGACAATGTTATATATGTATTATGATTCCATGGACCTGTCACGCCTCAAATCCCGGGCCCGTGACTGGTGTCCCTACCTGGGCACCCTTCTACCCATACAACATAAATAAACCGCGGAAGATAAATATCACTCTTTTTAAAAAAAAAAAACAAAGGCAAAGCCGGAAAGGCTTCCGTATAAATATAAATCACCCGAAAGGGTCTACGCTGTACAACAATGTAAATACAACTTACACCAGTCCAGCCCACATATGAATACAGACCTCTAAGAATGTGAAAACAACTATGACGGGACAAGGCCCCGCCGTACCCCTGAATATATCTAGCCATAATGACAAACTCCGAAAATTGGAGCCATCTCAAAATGCTGAACAAGGATCCTAAGCTCGCGGATCCACAGCGTAATACCTAGACTGCGGACATGAGCATAACCCCACAAGAAGTCGTACAACAAGTACTAAGTATGGAACGGAAATAAAGTACATTAAATAAGATCATAACTGTACAAAAGAATGATAGGGGCAAGTATAAAAATTAAAATACCAGATCCTACCGTGCCATTTTAACTCAGGAAATTAATCGTACATTAATAATTCTTTTCCTTCTTTCAATAAGAATTAACATCATATTCTTACATAAATACTTAAGAATTCGATCAAGTTTTTCCACATAACCTACATATCTTACATAACATAATTCGGCCCTTTATGGAGGGACTTCTTATTTGGGAGCTTACTTTGATTACCCATACGTGATAACGTAACCCGACCCATTTGCGGGACACGACGAAGTCATACAAAAGTCTTCCCACGAAAGTATACTGCCCGGCCCATTCTGGGACGCGATAAGGTCATATAGTCTGCCCATTCCTGGGACGCGATAATGTCATATAGTCTGCCCATAAAGGTATACTGCCCGGCCCATTCCTGGGACGCGATAATGTTATATAGTCTGCCCATAAAGGTATACTTCCCGGCCCATTCCTGGGACGCGATAATATCATATAGTCTGCCCATAAAGGTATACTGCCCGACCCATTCCTGGGACGCGATAATGTCATATAGTCTGCCCATAAAGGTATACTGCCCGCCCATTCCTGGGACGCGATAATGTCTCTTTACATAACATTTTAAATCATCTTTTCACTTCTTCTTTAGTCGTTATAACAACTCCCCATAAAGCTATTATAACAACCTTTCACTTTAGAGAACTTAAGGCACTTTTATTTCTTTTTACATTAGGGAAAATTAAACCCAAAAGTACTACGTACATACATACTTAAAAAGAATCATAAAACTCCTTCTCTTCTTAAATCCATAAACTTCTTCTTTTAAAAACTCAAGTTACATAGCTTTCAAAAAAATACTTCAAGTCTCTTAACTTTTAAGAAATCAAGTTTCTTAACTTTAGAAATCAAGTCTCTTATCTTTAGAATATCAAGAAATCAATACTTTCCAAATCAAGTATTATATACTTTTAAATCAAGTCATTCCTTCCTTTAAGAATCAAGTCCCATAACTTGAAAAATAAAGTCTCTTAACCTTTTAAGAATTTAAGGTTCATAGTCTTAAAAATTCATAACGTAAACTCTTTAAATTAAGTAACATATACTTTTGTGCGTTGTGACTAGGTTATACTTGTTTATAACGATCTTATTAAAGCAGCCATGATGTAGAAAATGTAATACAATTTTGTCTTATCTTAGCTTCTATGCAGATGGAGAATTCTACTCATTTTAATTTAATTGATTGTCGATACATTTTCTTTTATTGACGCTGCAATGGCTTGTTTGATACTTATTCTTATTCGTGCAGTAACTTAGCAAAGTCAACTCGACTCCAAATACTTCCTAACGACTCTTACCAACATCCCCTATAAGACTTGGTAAGAACTTAGGATAACTTAGACGTAGCTTTTACATAAAGTAAATCAACATACATACCTCCTAACTTCTAAGAGTAGAAGGGATCATGAAATAACACCACATGTATATTTCATACATAGAATCATGCCAAAAGAAGGAAGAGGTTCACATACCTCGCGACGATTATCGACAAGTAGCAAAATGCTCCAAAGTACCTTAACTTTGATAACTATTCCACCCTTTAAGTAGAATACGCTATACGTAGTACTTCAACCTAAAATGACAATAGCACTTCTATCAACTACAAGCTATCAAGTGTACGACTTATACCAAATAATGACCCTCTAATTCTACGGAAAATTGGGCAGCACTTCCTTTGTTTCTACGTACTTTTCCACCTTTTCCAAGGCCCGTATTCATCAACCAACAAGCCACATTTAAGGCACAACCAACAGTTAGCCAAAGGGGATTACACGCCTAACTGGACGTGTAAAATTCTGCCCCACAGTTATACAAAACAGTCCACAAATCAGCCCATAAAAACAGTCCGCAATCCAACCATAACGAGGGTAAAATGTGAGGTCTTTTAACGCCTTTCCACACCCTTATTCCCTTAGGACTTTCATTAGAAACTACTACACTTAAACATGCATAACAACAATTAAATTTTCAGCATTTAATACCTCAAAACAGTCCACTAAACGACACAACAACATCTAACAGTTTTGGGCAGTTTCTCGGCCACAACAACTACAACCCGATAACTCGTTCCTTAATCCATTTTATTCCAATTCAAGTTCCAAAACTTCTACATAAGTTATAACAACTTATTAACAACAATATTAATCCATTATAACATACAATAGGTGAAGATAACAACGACAATAACCAACGAATTCCATTTGCACCAAATCTGTCCCAAATCGGTTTTAGCCCCAAAAATGGCTCAAACGCTTTTTATTCTTCATTCTTTTCTAACACAAGTTCATCCATACATAATAACAATAAGTAATATCCAATTACTTTAAAAGAATATGGACTTTTACCTCATT
This sequence comes from Przewalskia tangutica, assembly GCA_029844215.1. Lineage (NCBI taxonomy): Eukaryota > Viridiplantae > Streptophyta > Magnoliopsida > Solanales > Solanaceae > Przewalskia > Przewalskia tangutica. Next base: position 54,461,866 of record CM056724.1, read on the forward strand.
TTTTGCCCAAAAACGCCCCAAAATAGTCCGGTCTTTATTGGTGCGCAGTTTTCGTTTCGCTCCACTTATTCAAGTTCCAATCACATATATGTACCCCCTAAAACCTTAGGAGCAACTTCTCTTTGAATATCACTTCCAAAAAGTCGACGGAACCCCTAGGGTTTTGGCATCAACTTTCGGCCAAGACAAGTAAAAACGTGTAGAATATTAATCTAGGCTTAGCACTTGGTTTAAGGGCATAATCTTGGAGAAATAAATTGATCAACAATGGTTGTTCTTAGCCAAGAGGCTCTCGAAATTATGGAGCTAAAGGGGAGAAGATGAGAGCTTATTTTTTGGTCTAAGTGTAATGTGATCCAAGTCTTGCAAGACTTGGATATGTATAGCCAAGTGGAGTGGGACCCATGTCCACTTGTCCCCTCTCAAAATATCTAATTTGTTGTCATCTTAGCAAGACAAGTGGAGGGGTGCCACGTGTCGCCCTCCGATTGGTCCAAAATATTATAATTTTTGAAGGTCATGAAATTGTGAAATTCTCGGCGGACCCCATATTATCAATTCCAACACCTTATAATCCAATACTAAGTCCATAAATCCAATTATAAGTATTATACTCCAAGTTAATAATTTTTCCGTCGTCACATTTTTTCCGAAATTTTCCTTAAGAAAATGTAATTATTCTTTCCTTCCAAAATTCAAATCTTAAATCCTTAATCACGTTCTCAGTTAGTAGCCCTGGTATTACGGGGTGTAACAGGACCGACCTCCGTGATGCGGGTACAAGATACCTATGCGTGTATATATGTATTATGATTCCATGGACCGACCTCCGTGATGCGGGTACAGGATACCCATGCGTGTATATATGTATTATGATTCCATGGATCGACCTCCGTGATGCGAGTACAAGATACCTATGCATGTATATATGTATTATGATTCCATGGACCAACCTCTGTGATGCGGGTACAGGATACCCATGCGTGTATATATGTATTATGATTCCATGGACCGACCTCCGTGATGCGGGCACAGGATACCCATGCATGTATATATGTATTATGATTCCATGGACCGGCCTCCGTGATGTGGGTACAGGATATCCATGCGTGTATATATGTATTATGATTCCATGGACCGACCTCCGTGATGCGGGTACAGGATACCCATGCGTGTATATATGTATTATGATTCCATGGACCGACTTCCGTGATGCGGGTATAGGATACCCATGCGTGTATATATGTATTATGATTCCATGGACCGACCTCCGTGATGCGGGTACGAGATACCCATGCGAGTATATATGTATATATATTTTGATTATAGGGACATGCATGCATGATCTTGATATGACTCTCATTTTTAAAAGGCACGGCTGATTCTCATTTTTATATGGTACAGTGGTACTAGTATTCTGATTATCATACTTGTTACTGTCATCTTTTGGTTATTATATTTGTCAGTATGATTCCATTTACAATACTTTATGTTTACATACCTGGTACATATTTGTAATGACCCTTCTAGGAAGTGCGTTAAATGCCGCAGTGCAGTCATAGTTTGGTGATCCTCGAGCTTAGGATCCTTACCCAGCTTTTTGAGATAGCTCCATTGTTCCAGAGTCTAGTCATTTTGGTACAGTTTTGCTATTACAGGCTTATGTACATTCAGGGGTACGGCGGGGCCTTTCCCGTCATAGTTACGATTATACTCTTAGAGGTCTGTAGTCATGTGTGGGTTGGACATGTACAGTTGTAGTTCATTACAGATTTACGTATATAATGGCAGCCTTGTCGGCTTGCCTATTTATTTATATGATAGTTTTGGGGACAGGATCCCTTTGTTTTGAGATTATGAGTTTTCATTAGCTTTCGCTGGTCATATATGATGTGTGGGTATAAGGGTGCCCACGTAGGGCACCAGTCGCGGCCCGTCGGTTCGGGGCGTGACAGTTTGTTCCTGTGGAGCAAAAGAAAAAAATGTCAAGTTCAAACAAGATGAAAGATTGCTTAAGTTTTTGATGGGTTTGAATGATACTTATTGTGGTGCAAGAGGAAATATTCTCATGATTTCACCTCTGCCCACTGTATCAAATGCCTATGCACTACTAATTCAAGAGGAAAAACAAAGAGAGGTCCAAAACACACCTAGATTTCTAAGGGAATCAACCTCTTTTGTTGCTGCAAATGCAAATAATGAAAACATGACTTTTACTACTGATTTAGGACACAAAGGCAAACTTATGAGAATAAGAAATCTGGGATGGTTTGTAAATATTGCAAGAAAACAGGATATCTGATTGATAAGTGCTATAAACTACATGGTTTTCCCCCTAATTTCAAGTTTACTAAACAAAGGAATTTTCAGAATAATGTAGAAGGAAATGTTGTCTCATCAAATGATTATTCTGGGGAAATTTTTGCTAACAACACAGATAAAGGAGTTCAGGGAAAACTCTTATCTACTGAACAACTTGTTCAGGTTATGCAGATGCTGCAACACATGAACAAAGGTGATCAGGCTTCTACCTCTGACGTCACTGCATCTGCTAACTACACTGGTATAAAATTTACTCCTAGTCCATTTTCCTTAAATTCCAAAATGTATTCCAAGGTCAATCATAGATTATTCACAAAACATAGTTGGATCATAGACTCGGGTGCAACAGAACACATGAGCTATAACAAAGAATTTTTCTTTAATTTTATGCCTCTTCCTAAGTCTATTACTGTTAGTTTACCCAATTCTCAAAAGGTTAAGGTTTCTTCCTCAGGATCCATCAAGTTTTTCTCTAATTTTATCATACACAATGTTCTATTTGTCCCTAGTTTTCATTTTAATCTTCTATCTGTCCATAAGCTGTGCAAACAGTTTTCCAGGTTTTTATTATTCACCACTTCTCATTGTTTTATGCAGGGCCCTTCAATGAAGAGCCCAATAATGCAGCTTGGTGAAGAACAAAATGGCCTATATGTCCTCAAAGATAGAATTCCATCTGTTCCAGCTTCTAGCAGTCTTATTTCTAGTTTTCTAGTTCTAATTTTTATTCAAAGAAGGATATATCATCCACTCTATCTTGTAGTTCAATTTCTGATGTTCAAAGCCAATTATGGCATGGAAGGTTGGGCCATATGTCCCTTTTAAATATGAAAAATATCAGTAATGTTCCTTTTAATGTGTGTTCAAAATTTTCTGTTCCATGTCCTGTTTGTCCATTAGCAAAACAACACAAGCTTCCTTTTCCTAACAGTAATATTTCCACTAAACAACCTTTTGATCTAATACATATTGATACATGGGGACCTTATCAAACTCCTACCTATGATGGTTATAAATGCTTTCTTACTATAGTTGATGATTTTACTAGGGGAACCTGAACTACCTTATTGGCCACTAAAAGCAATGTTTTCCCAATTCTCAAAAGTTTCTTATCCATGACACAAAGACAATTCAACAAAAAGGTTAAGGTTATAAAATATGATAATTCTTGGGAGTTAGGGTCAAGTTCAGAAAATTCCAGTTTCTTGTCTTCTCAAGGAATTTTACACCAAACATCTTGTGTGGCAACACCACAACAAAATGGTGTTGTTGAAAGAAAGCATAAACACATTTTGGAAATTTGTAGGGCCCTACTTTTTCAATCTAACCTTCCACATACATTTTGGGGGGATTGTTAAGCGATTTCCACGTTCTCACGCAAGTGTACGTATCGTTACAAGTAATATAGTCTTGTAAGACCGAGTTTATTGTCCACAGAGACTGGTTTCTAATTACCGAACATCTATTCTAGGTTATCTATTTGGCAAATGATAATTGATTTGGGTTTTAATCCAACTACTAGAATAATTGCATGAAGTAAACTAAATTGTTGAGGTTTAATCAGTTATGAAGGAATTATGGCTTCCAATATCCTCGACTATCCACTATTTTCAATCCCTAATGCAACTAGAATGACTTCTTCTTCTACGTTAAGATAGCGGTTAACTAGACTGTCTTATATTCCGGTTAGGATATATAATCGCTCAACCCCAGTGCAGAACTCTTCTATATTTCTATGATAGGATTTACCACATAGGAGGATTAAGAACAATAACCTATAATGCTACACAAGTATCTGGGTACTTTCATCCGCGATTTTAACCTATGTCTATTCAATTACAGCATATCTAAATCTCTCCTTTCGGTTCCTTATTCGAAATCATATAGATTATGATAATTAATGGACAGTTAACTATCAAACATTCATACCAATATTGAATAAATCTTAATCAAGTGAAGAAGAAATCAAACTAATGAATTCAATAGGGAAGCTCTAATAAAGTGTTTAGCTCCTAACCATAGTCAAGCTAAGAACTAATACAAATACCAACATAAACTGAATTGAAAACTAAAGAAAGAAAAAGTACTTAGAACTAGGTCTCCAATGGTAGCCTCCAATTTGTCTTCAATTATGTTCTGTGATAGAATGGAATCCCCCTTCAATAGAATAATCCCTAGAGCTTAAGTATGCTGAAATTTCGTCTAACATGGACCATTATGCCCTTGGCCAATTTAACTTCGGAATTGGATTTTCCGTGTGCGCGATCCTGTGATGGCGCGCGTGGCTAAACTTATGTGAGCGATCGATCTTACCGCGCCATTTATGCTTTGTTAGCGCCACTGCCGCTTTGCCTTTGTACGAATCTCTAATTTTAACCTTTTTGCCTCGGGACTCTCCTTTTATTCCCGCTTTTCGCTCCTTTTCGCCATTTTGCCTTTTTGAACCGCTGTGACTCAAAAGAAAGAAAAATGACCCTAACACTACACTTATTTAAATGAAAACGGGGAAAATACTTGTCACGACCAGGCAAGCAGCGGCGGTGCCTACAGGCACCGCCACATCCACAAATCACATATAACCAGCGGAAGCTTAAGTAAAACTACTAATCACATAACAAAGGGATCCTGTCCCCTAAAATATAATAGCAAACTTGTATTATAAAATAGGCAAGCCGACAAGGCCGCCACTGTATATAGAAATATCCAAATGAATTACAATTGTACATGTCCAAATCATACATGACTACATACCTCTAAGACTAAGACAATGAACTATTGACGGGATAAGGCCCAGCCGTACCCCTGAATATACATAAGTATGTACCAAAATGACAAGCTCCGGAACAATGGAGCTATCCCACAAGCTGAGCAAATATCCTAAGCTCGCGGATCACTGGCCCAGTACATATATGCGGGCATGACGCAGCCCTAGGAGAGAAGTCGATTACAATAATGTACCAAGTATGTAAACATAAAGTACAGTAAATAAGATCATAAATGGCCAAAAGAATGACAGGGACACTGTATCACTGTACCACTTTACCAGATCCAACTGTACCTTTGTATCACTATATCACTGTACCACTTTACCATCGTACCACCGTGCTACTGTACCACTATATCACTGTACCACTGTACCTTTTAAAAATGAGAGTCAACTGTGTCTTTTTAAAAAGTGAGAGTTATGTCAAAATCACGAATGTCTGTTCATTTACTCAAATACTGCCATAGGCATCTATACCCGCATCATGGATACATATCCATAGAATCATATACTATCGTGAGTATCTGTACTCGCATCATGGATACATGTCCATGGAATCATATACTTTCGTGAGTATCTGTACTCGCATCATGGATACATGTCCATGGAATTATATATGTCGTAGGTATCTATACCCACATCATGGATACATGTCCATGGAATCATATACTGTCGTGAGTATTTGTACTCGCATCATGGATACATGTCCATGGAATCATATATGTTGAAGGTATCTATACCCGCATCATGGATACATGTCCATGGAATTATATACATATAAACATTGTCGACCCTTTAGTGAGGGACTCGGTGAACATTTACCATATAACATACCCCGACCCATTCTGGGACTCGGTGTCATTTTACACATAACATACCCGACCCGTTGTGGGACTCGGTGTTCACACATAACGTATTCCGACCCATTTGTGGGACTCGGTGTTGACAAATAACGTATCCCAGCCTATTTGTGGGACTCGGTGTCTTTTTACACAAAACATACCCAGCCCGTTATGGGACTCGGTGTTCACACATAACGTATCCCGACCCATTTTTGGGACTCGGTGTTCACACATAACGTATCCTGGCCTATTTGTGGGACTCGGTGTTCACACATAACGTATCCCGGCCCATTTGTGGAACTCGGTGTTCATAAATAACATATCCCAGCCCATTTGTGGGACTCGGTGTTCATACATAATGTATCCCGACCCATTTGTGGGACTCGGTGTACACACATAACGTATCCCAGCACTCAGTGTTCACACATAACGTATCCCATCCCATTTGTGGGACTCAGTGTTCACACATAACGTATCCCGACCCATTTGTGGGACTCAGTGTTTATATATAACGTATTTCGGCCCATTTGTGGGACTCAGTGTTCACACATAACGCATCATGGCCCATTTGTGGGACTCGGTGTTCACACATAAAGTATCCCGGCCCATTTGTAGGACTCGGTGTTCACACATAACGTATCCCGACCCATTTATGGGACTCGATATTTATACATAACGTATCCCGACCCATTTATGGGATTCGGTGTTCACACATAACGTATCCCGGCCCATTTGTGGGACTCGGTGTTCACACATAACGTATCCCGACCCATTTGTGGGACTCGGTGTTTACACATAATAATACTTGCACGAATAGCTATCCTGAGCAACCTTGTGCAATTTAAATCATCATTAGACTCTCAATAAAATCTTTAAAATGAACTTTCATTTTCGAAAAACAAGGCACTATCATATCATGTATAAATCATTAAGATGAACTTTCATTTTAGAAAATCAAGGCACTCTCACATCTTTCACTTTAGAAGAACCTAGGCACTCTCATATCATGTATCAATAAGGATTAATATCCAATAAAACTATGTATGTCCGCCGTACACTCACTTTATATAAAACCCAACTTTCTTTTTAGAAAAACCAAAGTACTATCATGTCATTAAAGATTAGGATCCAATAGAACTATGTACGTCCGCCGTACACTTACTTCATATAAACATGCCAAAAGAAGTTCACATACCTTATCGGCTATACCCACACGATAAGTAGAATACGTCTCAATGTACTTCAACCTATAACAACAATAATACGTCTATCAACTTCATGCTTACTAGTATAAGACATATACCAAGTAAGGGTTCTCTTTTCATATAAAAATTTGGGCAGCACTTCCCCTATAAATGCTCTCATCCAGAACTTACAAAAAAGGCTAAATACACCAATAACCGAGAACCAATTAAGGGCACAATTAAACATTTAACTAAGGTGATTCACACACCTATTTCTCACGTAAAACAACCCCTTAATCCTTACTAAAACAGTCCGCAAAAATAGTCCATAATCCAATAATAATGAGGCCAAGATATGAAGCCTTTCTACACTCTCGTTTATTTAAGACATACGTTGGCAATTACCATATTTAAACATGCATAATTTTAACTAAATTTCCAGCATTATAACCCCACAAAACAGCCCCTAAAACAGCACAACAACGACTCACAGTTTCATGCAGTTCTCGGCCAACATCCAATACCAAAGTCCTTTTCACAATTCCTTACAATCCAATTCACATTTCAACATGTTTATATAAACCATAACAACTTGTAATAACAAGATTTCCTTTATTTTAACATGCAAGTAGTGACGATAATAACAACAATAACCGACGAAATCCAACAACACCAAAAACTGTCCAGAATCGGCTAGCATGCCAAAACTATGACATGCATTTCTTATTCTCCATTTTACTTAGCACAAGTTCATCTCTCAACTATAACATTATGTAACTTCCAATTACTTCAAGAGGAAGAAGAAATCTTACCTTAAACTTAGCCCAAAACAGTCCAAAGCTCTCGGCCCTTCCTCACTTTTAGCACCACTTTTACACTTTACAATCACACACACGTATCCTCTACAAGCTTGTAACCATCTTGCTTTCTTATTTTAATTCCATAAAGTTCATAACCAAGCTTAGGGTATTAAGACATTTTCCTTGGCCAAAATCGTGACCCTCTATCTTGTTGTGTTAACTTGGCTTAGAACTTAGTTAAGGAACTTAATCTTGAAAAATAACTTAATCTTGTTCTTCACTTTGGCTAGAGAATTTCGAAACTTGGAGCAGAAGGAAGAGATATAACAAGTGCACAAGCCAAGTGGATGGGGACCCATGTGGACCACTTGTCCACACTTTATGAAAATATCTTCCACACTAATCTCTTCACAAAATATTAATCCAACACTTAGCCAAATCTTACTATTTTCGATGGACACCCCCCCCCCCCTCCCAAAAAAAATTGTGAAATTTTCAATTGGCTCATAATCTTAATGCCAAGATTTAATAATACAATCCTAAGTCCATAACTCCATTTGGAAAAAATTAAACCACTAATATTAATTTTCGTCGTCACATTTATTGCGTCCAAAATTATTCCATATAGAAAATGTAAATATACTTTCCTTCCAACATTCAAATCTTATTCCTTACTTACGTTCTCACTTATATGCCCTGGAATTACGGGGTGTAACATTCTTCCCCCCTTAGAAATATTCGTCCTCGAATGTTCATCAAAGGTCTCAAGCTATACAAATTTCGGCATAGTCCCCTTTAACTATACCTATCAACCAATATGCAGCAAACCATAGATGTCTCACAGAGCCACGATATAACACATAGTCTCATTCCCCCTCTGATAGTCCTTAGCACATTGTACTTTCTTTGTAATTAAATTCACATTCATAAGGTCCTATTGCAGTTCCCTTAAAATCGGTAATACCATTTCCAATCGGCACAACAACATCAACAACATCAACAACATCTACAATAATCACAAGTGGTTCATACTCAAACCAAAGAATCATCACAACTAATATACAACAATCATACCAACATGTATACAAGGTCCATATACTCCCCTTCTAGGCCGTTGTCGCTTTCTTTGGAGGCATAGCTGCAACCACAATAATACGTTAGGGAGGGACCATCCTAACAACTTAGCTCTATCGCACGATCTTGGAGTAAGGAAAAATAGAAATCAATCCTAAATGTACTGTAGCTTCATATTTATGGGTATGATGCACAACACACCGATAACCAAGACTCTACTGCACACGGTCTGTAGACATTCCGAGGACTAACTGCTCTGATACCACCTTTGTCACGGCCAGAACCGATAGGCCGCGACTGGTGCCCTACCTGGGCACCCTTCTATACACACATCACATATAACCATCGGAAGCTTAAGTAAAACTCCTCATCACATAACAAAGGGATCCTGTCCCCTGAACTGTAATAGCAAACTGGTATTATAAAACAGGCAAGCCGACAAGGCCGCCACTGCATATAGAAATATCCAAATAATTACAATTGTGCATGTCCAACCCACACATGACTACAGACCTCTAAGAGTAAGACAATGAACTTGTCACGACCCGTTCCGGGGCCCGTGACTGGTGTCTTACCGGGGCACCCAAGTAGTCATACATCAGAGTAATCAGCGGAAATATAAAGCAAGACATGAAACAGTTTATAAAATAAGACCACATTTATGTGAAAACATCGCCTTCGGCATATATATATAAACATGGTTTAGCGATTCATCAAACAACCATTGTGACTACTGACCTCTGAAATATACAACTATGGCGGGACAGGGCCCCGCCATACCCTGACTGTACAAAACTATCTACAATAGGGAGATCATACCCAAAAGTAGAGCCTCCGGAAAAGATGGAGCTCCCGACACCAACGTAGAGATCCTAAGAATGTGGATCTAGCACTGCTTTGCCACTTACTGCGGCATGAACGCACGGCCAGAAGGTCGATACAACAGTACTAAGTATGTGAAAGCGTAAAGTACTTAAATGAAATCATAACACTTTTAAAACCAGTTTACAAATATGTATGAAGCAATCGAGAACGCGCATAGTGCCACATCACAAACAAGAGCAACAATAGGTAAAGCGTAATAGGTCTTTTCTAGGCTGCGAATGATTGAAGCGAGTCCACTCGCCCGTATTATCACTCTGCAAGCCTAATCCTGGACTCGGTCGCGTGAAGCCACTCACATAGGCGCGTGAGGTATAACCCGCGTCGAGGGTAGCTACTCCTCGGCGTCGTCACTGGACTCGTTGTCGCGTAGCACGTAGGCCGCGTGAGGCATAACCCCGCATACTAACACGGAACTCGTAGCTCGCATAGGCCCCACTGGACCCGCGTGAGGTATTCTCGAATCATGGTCCCGGACGCTGAGTCTACCACGCGTCGGAGGCGACAACCCGGTATCATCTCAAGAGGTGAGTGATAGTACACTAACATAACGACTTATCTTTAAACAACATAAGCACAACAAGGATACTCTCTTATACAAACATTACAAGATACTAACACATAGCATCATATCATGTCTACTTATCAAACCATCTTATTATTCTTTTCACAATTCAACATAAGTGCATTTATAAGCACATAGGCAAACTTGTTTCTTTTATCAATCTTATGTGGTTATACTTAACTTCCCATAAAGCTAGTATAACTCTTAAGCTTCTGTTTTAAAAACCAGTTAGTTCTCTTCTGTTAAAAATGATTCAGTATTCTTATGAAATGCTTTCAGATCTTTATTATTGAGGCTTAAGCGTGAGGCATTCTTAGTAAGTGTTATTGAGCTTAAAGCGTGAGGCATTCTGATAAGTGTTATTGGGCTTAAGTCAAAGACATTGCCGTAGTTATTATTCGATTAACACGTATGCGTCTCGTACTATATATATTGTAAAATATCATGCTTTAGGAAGAATCACATACCATACCGTGAAAACCACACCGCGAGTTGAATATGTCGCGCGCAGAGTCGACTATAATAGTCAGACATCTATCAAAGACTACTCTGAAGGTCATTCTAAGCGGGGTTCACAATTCTATGGAAAGTTGGGCGATCTTCCCTACGGTGAGCTATATAAGTCTCTTGTGAAAACAATCTATGTAAATCTGATTTGATTATTCTTCTTTTAAACCCTTCTTTGTGGTATGATTCAATTCTATTCTGTGATATTCTTCTAAGTATTTAATACTTATTCTAATACTACAACAGTAAGTATTCTCTAATTCAAAAGAGGGTTAGGATTTGTTACCTCAGTAAGCCCAATAATATCCTAGATAAAGTCGCGCCTGAGCAAGGTTTAGCTCTAAGTTTATGCGCTCAGGTAGCTCAGAAACCTTAGAAGTTCTTCACAACTTCTACTAAGTACTAAGGGATTTGGGCTAGGGTATTTTGGGCATTATAACAATACTAGAAGACAACTTTTCTACCAAGGGAGGGTAGATTTTTGGCTAGGCTGAGGGGCCTCGGCAAACTACTAGGCTAGGGGGGGTATTCGGCCAAGGGCCTTCACAAGGGGAGGGGGGAGGTGTTGGACGAAAAGGCTACAAAGGGAGAGGAGAGGATTTTCAAGACTTGGAAAGATTTGTGGATGAAGAACTCTTCATCTCTAAGGGGGTATTTATAGGTCAAGAAGTGGCCAACCAATGGCCAAGATTAAGACAAGTGCAAGGCAAGTGTAGGGTGAGGATTAACTATACACAAATATCCTACCAACTCCTTGACTTGTGCACAAGGCACAAAAAACGTGCCAATGGTCTTCAATTCGTCCAATGGACGATTTCAAGTCCACAAATTGGAGGGTGCCAAGTGTCGCCCTCCCGTTGGTCCAAAATGTTTGTCTCTGGAAAAATCCATAAAAATTAGAAATGGCATAGCGGAATTTACCCTACGAAAGGTGTGGAAGCGTTTCGTCGGAAAACTATTCGTTTTGTGAGTTGTGCCCAAAAAAGCGTTTTGCCTAAACTTTAAGGCTAGACTTTTATGCGTATTCCACTTACGTACATACTGCGGAAATACGGTATAACATTCTCCCCTCGCCAGAAACATTCGTCGAATGTTCCTTCCCAAGACGATTAACGATAAGATTCTTCATAACTTAAGCGATTGCAAATGCCACACGGCCCGCGAAACAACACTTGGCGAAAGCGATAACGAAAATTTACAAGTAGGAAAGTGAATTACACGGAGGTGTGGGAATAGGTGAGGATACTTCGCCTCATGTCCTCGCCGGCTTCCCCGTCATCTCCTCCACGAGCTCGTTCGCCCACAAGACTTTGTGGAAGCCACGTCCTTGGTCATGACGCCTAACTTTGACGATCGACTATCGCTATGGGAATCTCCTCATACGATAACCCCTCGGTCACTGGACATCGTCAATCGGGTGTACCACTAGATGGATCCCGATACATCTCGCCGGCGTAGATCGTGAAAAAGCGGATGCCGCCTCCGGATCGGACGGCGAGATCCAACTCGTAGGCAACCTTGCCTACCTGCGGACAATGCAAGCGGCCCGATGTACCTGAAGTGAGTTTCCTTCTTCCGAATCTCATCACACCGCCGTGGGTGACACCTTTAGGAAAACCCAATCATGAACCTCGAACTCAAGATCACGGCGACGATGATCTGCATCGACTTACATGCGACTCGGTTTGTCGATAGCGCTCTCGGATAAGCTTCACCTTATCCACTGCTTTGTACCAAATCTGGTCCCATTTGCACCTCGCCCACATCGAACCAACCTATAGGCGATCTGCACTTCCTCCCATACAAGGCCTCATGGCGCCATCCGAATCTTTGGGTGGTAGCTATTATTATCTGCGAACTCAACTAGAGGCAAATGATCCTCCCAACTACCTGCTGAAGTCAATAACACGGGCTCGCGGCATATCCTCGAAGTGCGGATGATGCGCTCTGCTGTCCGTGCATGCGTGGATGAAATGCGATTACTCGGGCTCACTGCGTCCCTAAACCCTCTGGAAGGACCTCGAAGTTAGCGTAAGCGGGCTCCACATGCGATATGATCGAAGTAGGGACTCCATGCGATCGGCGATCTCTCGGATGTAAAGTCGGCATAATCCTCGGTAGAAAAAGTCGTCTGACGGGAAGAAAGTGGGCTGATTTCATCGACTGTCGGCGATAACCCATATAGAATCATGTCTCCTGCGAGTGCGAGGTAATCTGTGATGAAGTCCATGTTTATTACCTCCACTTCCGGTCGGGATCTCGATAAATGCGTAACAAACCACGGGCCTCGGTGCTCTACCTTCACTGCGACAACACGGGCATTGAGCTACGAACTCTGCAGCGTCCTCTTCAAGCCATCCCGCAATACGGATCTAAGGTCGTGGTACATCTTGGTCGACCGGATGGATAGAGTACTTGTGCTGTGTGCTTCCCCAAGAACCTGCTGCCGAAGTCCTGAAACATCTGGAACACACAATCTGCCCTCAAACCTTAGCACCCCATCAGGTGCTACCTCAAAAGGACCCTCGCCCTCACGAAGAGCTGTATCACGATATCGAATCAAAGCTGGATCCTCGAACTGTTGCCTCTTCACCTCCTCGACGATGGAAGACTCGGCAACCTCACGAACTCTAACCCCACTGCTATCAGAATCAATCAAACGGACACCAAGGCTCGCTAACTGATGCAAATCACGAACCATTTCCCTCCTCTCTAGCTGCACATCTGATAGGCTCCCGTGACTACGACTAAGGCATACGCCTGGCATTGGCCTTCCCGGGTGGTACGGGATATCAACATCGTAATCCTTAAGCAACTCTAACCACCGTCTGCGTGTAAGTTCAGCTCCTCTCTGGTGAAGATATCTTTGGAGGCTCTTGTGGTGCGTAAAAATATCCACGTGAACCCAGTACAAATAGTGCCTCCAGATCTTGGCGTGAATCACGGCCCAACTCCAAATCATGGGTGGGGTAGTTCCTCTCGTGTTTCTTGGTGTCGGGATGCATATGCTATAACCACGCCATGCTGCATCAACACATCCCAACCCGATGCGGCGCGTCGCAATACCACGACATAACCATCTGGACCTCGGAAGAGTAAGAAGCGAGGCGGTCGTCGATCTCTCTTTCAAGCTCGAAACCACGCTCACAAGCATCGATCCATCAAACTTGGGCGCCTTACGAGTCGACCTAGTCAATGGTGCGAAGATAAAGCAAACTTCTCTACGAACCGCCGATAATATCTGAGGCCCGAGCTGCGAACCTCTGCAGCCGGGTAGTAGGTGCAGGCAAGTCTGCTGCCTCGATCTTGGCGTATCAACTCGAATGCCATCAGCCCGACAATATGCCCAGCAGAAAGTCAGCAAAACTCACATTTGGAAAACTTGGCGTCAAGCTGCTGGTCTGGAGAAGCTGTCGGCCACGATCGCCAAATGCTCGCGTCTCGCTCTGGCGAGAATAAACCAAGATATCATCAATGAACACTATCACAAGCGTGTCCAAAAATGGTTTGAACACTCGGTTCATCAAATCCATGAATACCGCGGAGCATTGGTCAACCAAAGACATGACCACGAACTCATAATGCCCATACCGGGTCGGAATGCGATCCTAGGGACATCCACCTCTCGACTCGCACTTTGATGATAGCTCGATCGCGGATCAATCTTGGAGAAACATCTCACACCACCGCCCGGTCGAACAAATCATCAATCACAGGAAGGGTATACATTCTTAATGGTCACCTTGTTCACCGTAATCAACACACGTGCGGCGTCCGTCCTTCTTCCGCGAACAATCTGGCGCTCCCGGGGAGAAACACTAGGCTGATGAAGCCGCTTCTCCGGCCAAATCCTCGGTGGTCCTTGACTCTCTCAACTCGGCGGGTGCCATTACGTATGGCGGAATGGAAATAGGCGAGTATCTGCAACACATCTATACAAAACTCGATCTCCTCTCGGGAGGACACGAGGTCATGCAGAAACACGTCGGGAACTCGTGACTCTTTGGGCCCGGTGAAAATCTGGTACGCGGCTTGATATCAAACACCCGACGAGATGGTAGATATACCCGCCTGCGCACCATCTTCCTAGCCTTGAGGTAGGAAATAAACCTACCCTCGGCGTCTGGTGCTCCTCACTCAGCCAATGGCTCGCCGGGAAAGCTGGAACCGTACTACTCTCTCTCTGCGGTCTACATTGGCGTAGCAGAAGCTAGCCAATCCATCCCCATAATCACGTCGAAGTCAATCATCTCCAACTCTATCAAGTCGGCTGAGGTCGAAGCGTAAATAGTCACGGGACAAGCTCTATATACGCCGAGCTACCAGAATCACCCATTGGCGTAGCTACCTCGAAAGTGCATGGACTCGGGCTTTATCCTTATCCTACTAGCAACAAGGGAGATATATGGGGCCAGTAGAACCGGATCTATCAAAGCATACACATCAAACCCGAGCGATAAGGTACACGTAGCGACATCGGTGAGGCCTCACGATCTGTCGGTGGACAAAGCATAAATGCGGTTCGAGGACCGCTAGAAGCGGGACCCGAGCACGACCTCTGCGCGACCTGTGACCCAGGTACCACGCCTCGGGCGAGTAGCGTAGGAGATGATGAAGCGGCAGCGAACTGAAGGTGAGCCCTACCACCGTAGCGCCCCGGTCGGACGATCCGCAAAGTGACCTGCAGCCCTGGCGTAACAAGCTCAAAAGTAGTACCACACTTCCGTAATGGGATCTACCGCATCGGCCACTGCGGGGTGGTCCGTCGGCGATACCTCTGCTACTGCGGGCGTCCGAAGCCACAGGGCCAGTGCGCCTCGAAAACTCGGTGTCTTGAGGGCGGTGCGGAGTGCTCTGAGTGGCGTGGTGCGAATCTAGGCTGCTGCGAGGCCGCCCCACGATAACCACGGAAGACCCTCCGTCTGGCGCCTTCCTGCTGTTCATCGTCACTCGTCGACCTCTGCGCTCGCCGCATCGAGGCGTGAGCTGCGTGCGGGTAATGTCCATACCGTGGAGAGAAACACCGCCATGACTCGGCCATATAGTCGTCTAGCACGGTGACATAGCGGTGCACCTATCCTCCATATCTGCTGCAATCTTTGGGACATATCGAGCCAATGAATCAAACTCGACATTGTACTCACGACGGTCGTCCTCTGCCTCGATGGTAAAAATCTATCGGCCGCGCCCTCGCCATCTGTGGAGGCAAGAAGTGAGTGAGGAAAGCCTCGAGAACTCATCCCAGTAGGCTGGGGCGCGTGCTCTCCCGGGATAACTCCCGTGAATCAAACCAATCATTTGCGGTATCACGCGGCGATGCGAACAAAGGTCACGGACTGTCTCGAGGCCTTGATCACCCTCATGATTCTCTGTGGCGACGGATGAACTCCTGCGGATCATCCTCGGCCTCGACAGTAAAACTCGGCGGGCTCTGACTCAAGAAATCTCGTAGTCTCAAACTATACGCCTCGGGTGTACCACGGGTGCGGCCCGGGTGGGTGAGGCTGACTGCCGCGTCGATCTCTCGCCGTGTCGGGCCTGACTTTGTGATAGTGGGCCGTCTCCTTGTACCTAACTCCTCCGCCCGGTGTGGGGACGGGAGGTGTGGGTGCTGTGGTCTCTTTGAAATTTGGCGGCGTCATAGAACTTCGCCGTCTACGGTATAGGCGGGCACGAGCCCTCGTGACTCTGGGTGTCTGCTGCGACTCCTCTTGCCTTGCCCACGGGCGGGTTGCCTTACGTGGAGGCATAAGCATTACGGGAAAGGAATACGTTAGAGGTCCAACCTATAACACGACTCTAAAGCACGATCTCGTAATGAGAAAAATGGAAACCAATCCTAAATATCCTATAGCCTCACGATTATTGGTGTGGTGCACAACACACCGATAATCGAACTACTAGATACGATGCGTAGACACTTTCCGAGGATTAACTGCTCTGATACCACTTTTGTCACGACCCGTTCCGGGGCCCGTGACTGGTGCCTTACCGGGGCACCCAAGTAGTCATACATCAGAGTAATCAGCGGAAATATAAAGCAAGACATGAAACAGTTTATAAAATAAGACACAGTTTATGTGAGAAAACATCACCTTTCGGCATATATATATAAACATGGTTTAGCAGTTACATCCGACACTGTACAACATGACTACAGACCTCTGAAATATACAACTATGGCGGGACGGGCCCCGCCATACCTACTATGTACAAAACTATCTACAACGGGAGATCATACCCAAGTAGAGCCTCGGAAAAGATGGAGCTCAGACGCAACGTAGAGATCCTAAGAATGTGGATCTAGCACACCTTTGCCACCTGCGGCATGAGCAGCGGCCCCGAAGGAGGTCGATCTACAACGGTACTAAGTATGTGAAGCGTAAAGTACTTAAATGAAATCATAACACTTTTTAAAACCGGTTTACAAATATGTATGAAGCAATCGAGAGCGCGCATAGTGCCACATCACAAACAAGAGCAACAATAGGTAAGCGTAATAGGTCTTTTCTAGGTTGCGAATGATTGAGCGGGGCCACTCGCCCGTATTATCACTCTGCAAGCCTAATCACGGACTCCGAGTCGCATGGGCCACTCGCGTGGGCGCGTGAGGTATAACCACGCGTCGGTGGTACTCCTCGGCGTAAATCGTCTGGACTCGTTGTCGCGCATGGCCACATAGACGCGTGAGGCATAACCCGCATACTAACACGGAACTCGTAGCTCCGCATAGGCCCCCTGGACCCGCATGAGGTATTCTCGAATCATGGTCCCAGACCGCCTGAGTCTACCCCGCATCGGAGGGCAGCTTAACCCCCGATATCATCTCAAGAGGTGAGTGATAGTACACTAACATAACAACATCTTTAAACAACATAAGCACAACAAGGATACTCTCTTATACAAACATTACAAGATACTAACACACATAGCATCATATCATGTCTACTTATCAAACCATCTTATTATTCTTTTCACAATTCAACATAAGCCTGTTATAAGCACATAGGCAAACTTGTTTCTTTTATCAATCTTAAGTGGTTATACTTAACTTCCCATAAAGCTAGTATAACTCTTAAGCTTCTGTTTTAAAAACCAGTTAGTTCTCTTCTGTTAAAAATGATTCAGTATTCTTATGAAATGCTTTGGATCTTTATTATTGAGGCTTAAGCGTGAGGCATTCTTAGTAAGTGTTATTCGGGCTTAAGCGTGAGGCATTCAGTAAGTGTTATTCGGGCTTAAGTCAAAGACATTGCCGTAGTTATTATTCGGTTAACACGTATGCGTCTAGTACTATATATATTGTAAAATATCATGCTTTAGGAAGAATCACATACCTTCTCGTGAAAACCACCGCCAAGTTGAATATGTCGCGCAGAGTCGACTATAATAGTCACAGACATCTATCAAAGACTACTCAAGGTCATTCTAAGCGGGGTTCACAATTCTATGGAAAGTTGGGCGTACTTCCCTACCGGTGAGCTATATAAGTCTCATTGTGAAAGCAGTCCTATGTAAATCTGATTTGATTATTCTTCTTTTAAACTCTTCTACTTGTGGTAACAGTTCAATTCTATACGTGATATTCTTCTAAGTATTTAATACTTATTCTAATACTACAACGAGTAAGTATTCTCTAATTCAAAGAGGTTAGGATTTGTTACCTCGGTAAGCCCAATAATATCCTAGATAAAGTCGCACTGAGCAAGGTTTAGCTCCTAAGTTATGCGCTCAGTAGCTCAGAAACCTTAGAAGTTCTTCACAACTTCTACTAAGTACTAAGGGATTTGGGCTAGGGTATTTTGGGCATTATAACAATACTAGAAGACAACTTTTCTACCAAGGGAGGGTAGATTTTTGGCTAGGCTGGGGGCCTCGACCAAACTACTAGGCTAGAGGGGGTATTCGGCGAGGGCCTTCATAAGGGGAGGGGAGGTGTTGGGCAGAAAAGGCTACAAAGGGAGAGAGAGGATTTTCAAGACTTGGAAAGATTTGTGGATGAAGAACTCTTCATCTCTAAGGGGTATTTATAGGTCAGAAGTGGCCAACCAATGGCCAAGATTAAGACAAGTGCAAGGCAAGTGTAGGGTGAGGATTAACTATACACAAATATCCTACCAAATCCTTGACTTGTGCACACGGCACAAAAACGTGCCAATGGTCTTCAATTCGTCAATGGGCGATTTCAAGTCCACAAATTGGAGGGTGCCAAGTGTCGCCCTCCGTTGGTCCAAAATGTTTCGTCTCTCGGAAAAATCCGCAAAAATTAGAAATGGCATGGCGGAATTTACCCTACGAAGTGTGGAAAGCGTTTCGTCGGAAAACTATTCGTTTTGTGAGTTGTGCCCAAAAAAAACGTTTTGCCTAAACTTTAAGGCTAGACTTTTTGTACGTATTCCCTTACGTACATACTCTGGAAATACGGGGTATAACAGAACTATTGACCGGACAAGGCCCCGCCGTACCCCTGAATATACATAAGTCTGTACCAAAATGACAAGCTCCAGAACAATGGAGCTATCCCACAAGCTGAGCAAATATCCTAAGCTCGCGGATCACCAAACTGAGTACATATACCTGCGGGCATGAGCGGCCCGAGAGAAAGTCGATTACAACAATGTACCAAGTATGTAAACATAAAGTACAATAAATAAGATCATAAATGGCCAAAAGAATGACAGGGACAAGTATAATAATCAAAATACAAGATCCAACCGTGTCATATAAAATAGAGCCAATTGTACCTTTGTATCACTGTACCACCGTACTACTGTACCATTGTATCATTGTACCAATGTACCTTTTACAAATGAGAGTCAACTGTGCCTTTTTAAAAAGTGAGAGTCATGTCAAAATCACGAATGTGTGTCCATTTACTCAAATACTGCCATAGGAATGTATACCCGCATCATGGATATATGTCCATGGAATCATATACTGTCATGAGTATCTGTACTCGCATCATGGATACATATTATATACCGTCGTGAGTATCTGTACTCTCATCATGGATACATGTCCATGGAATCATATATGTCATAGGTATCTATACCCGCATCATGGATACATGTCCATGGAATCATATATCTGTACTCGCATCATGGATACATGTCTATGGAATCATATATGTCGTAGGTATCTATACCCACATCATCCATGGAATCATATACATATAAACATTGTCAGCCCTTTAGTGAGGGACACGGTGAACATTTAGCACATAATGTACCCCGGCCCATTCTGGGACTCAATCTCTTTTTACACATAACATACCCGGACCGTTGTGGGACTCGGTGTTCACACATAACGTATCCCGACCCATTTGTGGGACTTGATGTTCACACATAACGTATTCCGACCCATTAGTGAGACTCGGTGTCTTTTTACACATAACATACCCGGCCCGTTGTGGGAATCGGTGTTCACACATAACGTATCTCAGCCAATTGTGGGACTCGGTGTTCACACATAACGTATCTCGGCAAATTGTGGGACTCTGTGTTCACACATAATATATCCTGACCCATTTGTGGGACTCGGTGTTCACACATAACGTATCCCGACCCATTTGTGGGACTCGGTGTTCACACATAACGTATCCCGACCCATTTGTGGGACTCGGTGTTCACGCATAATGTATCCCATCCCATTTGTGGGACTCGGTGTTAATACATAACATATTCTGGCCCATTTGTGGGACTCGGTGTTCATACATAACGTATTCCAGCCCATTTTTGGGACTCGGTGTTCATATATAACGTATCTCGGCCCATTTGTGGGACTTGATGTTCACACATAACGTATCCCGACCCATTAGTGAGACTTGGTATCTTTTTGCACATAACATACCCGACCCGTTGTGGGAATCTGTGTTCACACATAACGTATCTCAGCCAATTGTGGGACTCGGTGTTCACACATAACGTATCTCGGCCAATTCTGGGACTCGGTGTTCACACATAACGTATCCCAGCCCATGTTACACCCCGTAGTTCCAGGGTATGTATGTGAGGACGTACGTACGAGAATACGACATTAAGATTGGAAAGGAAGAAAGATGTGATTTTTCGACGGAAAAGTTTCTGGATTTTGTGAAGGAAAAAGGTTCGAAAATGGGAATTGGATTCCCAGATTTGGTATTTGGACTTCTTGGATTATAATAAAATTATGGATTTTATTTTCCGGAAATGGTCACGTGGGGCCCACGGGAGAAATTTACGATTTTGCGGGGCCCACTTTATTTTCGAGATTTTGGACATTGTGGATATTTTCGGAAGATGAAATATTTTGGACGAATAGGAGGGCGATACGTGTCACCCCCTTAGGTGGCCATGTGGGCCGAAATGGGTGGGACAAGTGGCTAGCCACTTGTCCATGCTTGGCCGAAATGGCCTTGCCATTTGTCTCTTGATTTTGTTGGCCATGTGGTGGGTGGGACCCACACACACATGTCCCAATCTAGACCACACACTTTCTCACATCCTAGCCCTTGATTTCCCTATAAATACCCCCCCCCCCCTTTGTAGTGAAGACTTCATCCACACTTGAGATAATTTCCAAGGCAAAATACTCCCTCCCTCTTGAGTGTAGCTCTCGGCCATGGGCTGATTTTAGGAGCTAAAGTTGTCCAAAAATTCTTAAACTTTTAAGTGTTCTTCCTTAGGGTGTTAGGAAGATTGTGTACCAAGAGTTGGAAAAGATTTCACACCCCTAGCCTTGAAACCTTGCCTTGGCCGAAACTTGCCAAATTTTAGTCTAAAGTGTTCTTCACTTTTTGGAGTTAGATCTTGAAGAGGGTTGGTTAGGAGCGTCTAAGGGTTGCTTGGAGCGGTTTGGAGCGTAAGGTTTGGAGCTAAACGTTGCTAAGGATCGACTTATAAATCTTGGATAATTTTGGCTTATCGAGGTAATGATCTATGTCCTTCTATTGTAATTGGAAATTACATGTTGTGGTAGTTTATAATTGAGTATAAGATATATGGAAGGATGATTAAAAAAGAATTGAACTGTATTTACATTGGATTTGTATTCTGATGAACTTATGTAGTATTCTTGTGGGGCGATTTGTACACGTCCAACTAGGCGTGTAATCCCCTTTGAGTTGTTGGCTTGGTAGCGGGCCTTGATATTGAAAGATATATATGTGGTTACAGGAGGGGAGGTGCTGCCGAATTTTCTGTAGAATAAAGAACCTTGTACTTAGAAATGTTCTACGAGGAGATCTAGAAGTTGATAGACGTTTTATGGCCATTATAGGTTGAAGTACTACGAGTAGCGTATTCTACTTGAAGGGTGGAAAAGGCTAGCAAGGTTATAGTACTTTGGAGTGTTTTGCTAATTGTCGATAATCGCCGCGAGGTATGTGAACCTATTCCTATCCTTTCTAGCATGTTGTTGTGAACCATGTAGTACGGTAGACGTACGTGTGCTAAACGAATTTGGTTGGTTTAAAACATAAAGTGTTATAATGGCTTTATGGGAAGTTAGTTATAACGACTTTATGTAGGTAAAAGAATAAGTTATATTAATTTCGGAAATGGGAATAAGTATCGAACAAGCCATTGCAGCGTTAATAAAGGAAAATGTAATGACAAATAATTATATTAAAACAAGTAGAATCCTCCATCCGCATAGAAGCTAAGATAAGACAAAATTGTATTACATTTTATAGATCATGACTGCTTTAATAAGTATCATTATAAACAAGTATTGATTTTCTTAAATTTCAAAGTAAGGAACTTGATTCCTAAAAGAAAAGAGACTTGAGGGATTGAAGTGTTTTTGGTTTAAAAAGGAAGGCATGGTTTTGTCTTAAATTGGTTTAAAAGGAAGGCATGGTTTTTGTCACGACCCGAACCCGGGCCCGTGACTGGTGCCTTACCCCGGGCACCCTAGTGATACAACATCAGAGAAAATCAGCGGAAATAAAAATATGAACATGAATTAAGAGACATGATAAATAAACAGGCCAACCAAGCGATTTGCCTTCAACATATATACATAAATACCGACGGTTATCCTTTTTACAAACCACCGCCTGTGATTACTCTGGACCTCTAAGATTTTTATAACGGCTATGGCGGAGACGGGGCCGCCATACCCACGAATGTACAAGAATCTGGACTGTGGTAACATACCAAAAGATAAGCCTCAGAAGAAATGGGGCTTCCGACACGCGACTGTGATCCTATGGCGAGGATCCTGGCCGATGTACTTACTGCGGCATGAGCGGCCCCGAAGGAGGTCTGGCAGTACCAAGTATGTGAAACTGTAAAATACTGTAAATGAAATCATAATAGTCTATATAAAGCAGGAGACATGTATGATAACCAAACTACAGTTCACAACATAAAAGCAGTCATGTCAAGTCAGGGACTCACGCCCTCAAGTCATCCCTCATGCCCGTGGAACTCCTTTCCGCCTGCCGATCTAGGTGTTAATCGTGTGGAATACTTGTCGCGGCCCATCCAGTTGGACTCGGTATAGTATCATGTGGAATACGTGTCGGACCATCCGTGGGACTCGGTGAGAATCATGTGGAATCGTGTCGGCCCGTCGTGGGACTCGGTGAATAATCAGATGGAATACGTGTCCCGGCCCATCTCGTGGGACTCGGTGAATAATCAGATGGAATACGTGTCCCGGCCCATCTCGTGGGACTCGGTGAATAATCAGATGGAATCGTGTCGGCCCGTCCCGTGGGACTCGGTGAAGAATCGGATGAAATCGTGTCGGCCCGTCTCGTGGGACTCGGTGAAGAATCGTTCATAACAAATCAGCGGCCTCCATCGAGAGGCGGTGGTATAGAAATACAGCATTTGCACAACAAGGCTATCAAACACAAACATAGGCAAGTTACACAAAACTCAAGTTTATTTTAGGCCAAAGTCCAGGTTCCGACCCCAAAGTATTACGTACGTTAAATTCTTTTAAAAAGATCCATTTCTTTTATAAAGGTCACCGATACCGTAGTATTAAAATAGAGTGACTCACGTTTTAGGTAAACCAAAACACTTCCCTTTTTAACATCAAGTAACAACATTCTTTTCCAAAAGTTCAAGTTTGCCTAATTTCAAATACTTAAGTCTCTTATTTCTTAGAAAGGTTTCATAGTCCATAGACTTAATCACTAAAGAATATAATCCTCTTTTAAACAATTTGAGAAACATATGTCTTATATGTGAGTAGGTTTTTCTTGTTCATAATCAATCTTATTAAAGCGACCATGATCTAGGAAATGTAATATCATTTTGTCTCATCTTAGCTTCTATGCGGATGGAGGTTTCTCTTGGTTTTAATAATACTTAATTAGTCAAAACATTTACTTTTATTAACGCTGCAGTGATTTGTCGATACTCATTCTGATTTCCAAAATCAGTAAAACATTATTCCTTTTAAAAACCAAGTACTCATTACTCACGAAGGAGGTTTCACACAAAACTCATATTTAATTCATTCAAGTCAAGTCTCTTATCTTTTAAGATTAAGTCTCTTAACTTCTAAAAATCAGTAAACCATTCTCTTTATCTCTCTTAAGACGTTATACCTAACTTCCCATAAAGCTAGTATAACTCTTATGTTTTCAAAACCAAGTATTACTCTTCTTTCAAAAAGGTTTCTTAATTCTTTTGAAATACTTCAAGATTCTTATCATCACACATCAAGTCAGTTATCTTTTAAAAACCACAAAGCATTTCTTACTTACATAAAACTGTTATAACCAACTTCCCATAAAGCCGTTATAACACTTTATGTTTTAAACCAATCAATTACTTTTAACATATGTACGTCTACCGTACTACATAGTTATACACATATCATGCTAGAAAAGATAGGAAGAGGTTCACATACCTCGCGGCGATTATCGACTAATAGCAAAACGCTCCAAGTACCTCAAACCGTCGGTTACACCTTAAGTCAAGCAGCTCATACACGTAGTACTTGACCTATAGAGGCCACGGGCGCCTATTAACATCTAGATCTCAACGTAGAATATTCTCTGAAATTTCGACACCTCCCCATGGCCGCGTAAATCTCCTCTCTATCGAGGCTGTATGAGGCAACAACTCCCTAGAGGGGGTTGTACGTCTAATCGGACGTGTACAATTCTACTTCACGGTAAAGCTACACAAGTCTCTTAATACGGTCTATGTAATTCTGATTCGATTCTCTTCTTTAAATTGGGCTTAAGTCAAAAGACATTTGCGCATAATTATGTTCATTCTATATATAGTATACTTCAACTATATATTCCTACATGTAATTTCCAATTACAATAGAAGGTCAAGAGTGTTTACCTCGATAAGCCCAAAATTATCCAAGTTTATATGTCGATCTGAGCAAGGTTTAGCTCTACTCCGTGCGCTCGACCGCTCCAAACAACCTTAGAAGTTCTAACCAACTTCTACTCAATTACTTCAACTATCAATGAAGATTTCCTTAGGGTTTCGTTTAGTGGCTAAAGGAAGTATAATAGTATTTCTGGGCTTTTAGTATAGGTATAACCTTGGAATACTACAAGGTATAAGGGCAAAAGTATTTGGGCATTATAACAATACTCGCAGACTATTTCTATACCACAAAAAGGGGTATTATCTGAAAACAACTAGGTTAGGGGTACCACTGGCCAGACACTACAAAGGGGAGGGGAGGCTCTCGGCCAGGCTTCTCAAAGAGGGGATGGTGGACAAAAACTACAAGGCAAGGGAGGGATTTCAAGACTTGGAAAGGATTTTTGGATGAAGAAGTTCATCAACTTAGAGGGGTATTTATAGGTCAAGAAAAGGCCAACCAATGGCCAAGATGAAGACAAGTGTGGTGCAAGTGTAAGGCTAGATTTTAACCATGTGGACCTTATCCATCTACCACACCAACTTGCACAAATATCCTACCTAACCCAAGGCACAAAAAACGTGCCATTGCCTTGCCTTTGCCGTCCACTTGCTTCCAATGTGAGGTGACACATGTCACCCTCCCGTTGTCCAAAATGTTTCGTCTCTCGGAAAAATCCGCAAAAATTTTAAATGAAATAGCCGGATTTTTCCCTTCGCAAGTTTAGTAAAACGTTTCGTCGAAAAACGATTCTTTTCGGCACTTGTGTACAATTTTCGAAACTTGCCAAATCTTTAAGGCTCAAATTTATATACGTACGCCCTCACGTACATACTCTGGAAATACGGGGTATAACATTCTCCCCTCGCCGAAACATTCGTCCGAATGTTCCTTCTCAAGACGGACAACGATGAAGTTCTTCTTAACAAGTTGCCAACGCCACGCCGCCACGAAATAACACGTGCGTATGCAAATACTTAAATCTACGCCAACGAGGAAACACCTCGATGATGCAAAACAATACCAACTCTCGCTCTTGGTCCAAGGGACACTCCCTTCGCACATTCATTTCTCAAAAAAATGATTACTTCCATCTTTCAGCACAAGTTCCCTTCCTTCCTTACTCGTCGGACTCTTCTCGAACATTCGAACTCTTCTTAGTACATGTACCACACTTCGGTCAACGCTTCTGTTGCCAAAACTTTGGAGTCACAACCTCCAAACTTGGTCATCTTACTAGCCTCAATCTTCCTTAAGGCTATTCCCGGCCTTCACGATCCGCTTCTGGTCGAACATATCCACGAACTCATACGATGGTCATCTAAACTTGGGCCTAGCACCCTCGTGACCCTACCACCTGGCGGGACCACCCAGAGCTGACCCAGCTCCGAAAGCAGCGCGGGTTGGCCCGCAACATGGCCCCAACCCGACCCACTTAACGCATCAAGCTCTTGTTTCCCGATCTGGAACAATCTTACCTATACAGGTCATGAAAGCTACCACTTCCATTTCACACTACCCATGGACTTATCCCACAACACATTTATACGCAACCAAGTATATCAACAAGGACTAACCGTAAAATCTTTTATTCAAGATGACCTTACATCTAAGGTCTCAACATGAAATATTCTAAGGTTCACACTTCCCATGCCCCCATACATATCCTTTCAACTAACCATGCTTTCTAACTCATAATCAACATAACGCTATCCGTACATAGCACACAATAATAAGGTCATCATATCATGCATACAAATCTCTAGAGGGTTAAGGATATACCTGAATCTACCGCTCTACTCTAATCATAGGCACGCCTGCAGTGCATAGTAAGGCGATGAACACGCGACCGGCGTGGTGAGTCATTCTGCGCATCCTTCCTATTAGGGCGGTTTCTCGTCATATGACCACGACGGCGCGGGAAAAACAAGCACCGATAAAAAGCGACATTCCCGGGATGGCGTGCGCCACATGTGCCTGCGAGAAAACTCGAACGTGGCTAGAACCCATGTATATCGTGAACCGAAGCCACGGAGCCACGACCGGCTCGAATACCCGAGCGTCACGAAGGCGCGGAGGACCATTCTGCAGCGGAGGTACATAACTAGTCTGCTTTGGCGGCCGCCTCGAAAGTTACCAAAGGACCTGCTTTACGGCCTCTTCTGCGATCACTGGTCATTCCGTCGACCTCTCGTGCCTCGTATCCAAGTGCATGAGCTTGCGTGCGGGCAATGTCCATGCGGTGAAGAGCTACACCGTACAAGCCTCGCCAAGTAATCATCTAGCCGGTGGCGTAGCGGTGTACTCATCCTCCATATCGGCTACTCTGGCGGGAACATACCGAGCTAATGAGTCGAACTCACATTGTACTCTCTAACCGCGATCACGCCTCAGCGTCAAAAATCTGTCGGCGAGCCCTCCTCATCTGTGGGGCAAGAAATGTGCAAGAAAAGCCCGAGAACTTCGTCCCAAGCGGTGGAGGTGCATGCTCTCCCGGGACAGCTCGCGAATCAAACGATCATTTGCGGTATCACGCGGTGATGCGAACCAATACCACCGACTACGCCTCGAGACTCGATCACTCTCATGATCCGCTGTAGTCGGATAAACTCACGAGGTCATCTTGACTCGATCCATAGAACATTGGCGGGCTACAACTCGAGAAAGTCCGTAGTCTCAAATCATGCGCTCGGGGTGAACTACGGTGCTAATGGGATCGAACTGCGCATCCGGCCTATCCTCATATCTCGGCCCACGACCACGGCGATGGCGGGCCATCTCCTTGTACCTATCTCTCATCTGCTCCGGTGTGGGATGGAGGCTCGTGCTTGTAGTCTCGATGCCATCTGCTGCGGCTCTAAACTCTGCCGGCGCTGGCGGCTTCGCAAAACTCACCGTCTGAAGCACAATCTCAGTCTTGTGGGGCTGCGCCCTCGTGCTCCTCAGTATCTCACTAGCGGCTCCTCACCGCCTTGCCCACTGGGCGGGTTGCCTTATGCGGAGGCATAATCGGTAAAAGCGAAATACGTCGGAGGGTCCAACTTATCACTGCGGCTCTAAGGCACGATCTCGTAATGAGAAGAAATGAAACCAATCCTAAATGTCCTGCGACCTCACGATTATAGATGTGGTGCACAACACATCGATAATCAAGACTCTACTAGACACGGTCTGTAGACACTTTCCGAGGACTAACTGCTCTGATACAACTTTTGTCATGACCCGAACCCGAGCCCGTGACTGGTGCCTTACCCCGAGCACCCTAGTGATACAACATCAGATAAAATCAGCGGAAATAAAAATATGAACATGAATTAAGAGACATGATAAATAAACAGGCCAACTAAAGCGATTTGCCTTGGCGTATATACATAAATACGAGCAGTTATCCTTTTTACAAACCACACTTGGCGGTACTCTGCACCTCTAAGATTTTTACAGCGGCTATGGCCGGGACGGGCCCGCCATACCCCACGAATGTACAAGAATCTACTGACTCGAGTAACATACCAAAAGATAAGCCTCCAAGAAATGGGGCTTCCCGACACGACTGTGATCACATGGCGAGGATCCTGGCCGATGTACTTACTGCGGCGTGACGCGGCCCGAAGGAGTCGATAACAGTACCAAGTATGTGAAATCAAAACATCGTAAATGAAATCATAATAGTCTATATAAAGCGGGAGACATGTATGATAACCAAACTACGATTCACAACATAAAAGCGATCATGTCAAGTCGGGGACTCACGCCTCAAGTCATCCTCCGTGCAGTGGAACTCCTTCCTCACCGTCGGCGATCTAGGTATAAATCGTGTGGAATCGTGTCGGCCCATCCGTGGGGCTCGGTAAAGAATCATGTGGAATCGTGTCGGCCCATCCGTGGGACTCGGTGAGAATCATGTGGAATCGTGTCGGCCCGTCGTGGGACTCGGTGAATAATCGGATGGAATCGTGTCGGCCCGTCGTGGGACTCGGTGAATAATCGGATGGAATACGTGTCGGCCCATCGTGGGACTCGGTGAATAATCGGATGGAATCGTGTCGGCCCGTCCCGTGGGACTCGGTGAAGAATCGGATGAAATCGTGTCGGCCCGTCGTGGGACTCGGTGAAGAATCGTTCATAACAAATCAGCCGGCCCTCCATCGAGAGACGCGGTGGTATAGAAATACAGCATTTGCACAACAAGGCTATCAAACACAAACATAGGCAAGTTACACACAACTCAAGTTTATTTTAGGCCAAAGTCCAGGTTCCGACCCCAAAGTATTACGTACGTTAAATTCTTTTAAAAAGATCCATTTCTTTTATAAAGGTCACCCGATACCCGTAGTATTAAAATAGAGTGACTCACATTTTTAGGTAAACCAAAACACTTCCCTTTTTAACATCAAGTAACAACATTCTTTTCCAAAAGTTCAAGTTTGCCTAATTTCAAATACTTAAGTCTCTTATTTCTTAGAAAGGTTTCATAGTCCATAGACTTAATCACTAAAGAATATAATCCTCTTTTAAACAATTTGAGAAACATATGTCTTATATGTGAGTAGGTTTTTCTTGTTCATAATCAATCTTATTAAAGCAGCCATGATCTAGGAAATGTAATATCATTTTGTCTCATCTTAGCTTCTATGCAGATGGAGGTTTCTACTGGTTTTAATAATACTTAATTAGTCAAAACATTTCCTTTTATTAACGCTGCAGTGATTTGTCGATACTCATTCTGATTTCCAAAATCAGTAAAACATTATTCCTTTTAAAAACCAAGTACTCATTACTCACGAAGGAGGTTTCACACAAAACTCATATTTAATTCATTCAAGTCAAGTCTCTTATCTTTTAACTTCTAAAAATCAGTAAACCATTCTCTTTATCTCTCTTAAGACGTTATACCTAACTTCCCATAAAGCTAGTATAACTCTTATGTTTTCAAAACCAAGTATTACTCTTCTTTCAAAAAGGTTTCTTAATTCTTTTGAAATACTTCAAGATTCTTATCATCACACATCAAGTCAGTTATCTTTTAAAAACCACAAAGCATTTCTTACTTACATAAAACTGTTATAACCAACTTCCCATAAAGCCGTTATAACACTTTATGTTTTAAACCAATCAATTACTTTTAACACATGTACGTCTATCGTACTACATAGTTATACACATATCATGCTAGAAAAGATAGGAAGAGGTTCACATACCTCGCGACGATTATCTACTAATAGCAAAACGCTCCAAGTACCTCAAACCGTCGGTTACACCTTAAGTCAAGCAGCTCACGCCACACGTAGTACTTCAACCTATAGAGGCCACAGGGCGCCTATTAACATCTAGATCTCAACGTAGAATATTCTACGAAATTTGTGAGAACCTCCCCGCAACCGCGTAAATCTCCTCCTCTATCGAGGCCTGCTAACATGCCAACAACTCCCTAGAGGGGGGGGTTGTACGTCTAATCCGGAGTGTACAATTCTACTTCACAGTAAAGCTACACAAGTCTCTTTATGTCTGATCCTATGTAATTCTGATTGATTCTCTTCTTTAAATTGGGCTTAAGTCAAAAGACATTGCCGCATAATTATGTTCAGTTCTATATATAGTATACTTCAACTATATATTCCTACACATGTAATTTCCAATTACAATAGAAGGTCAAGAGTGTTTACCTCGATAAGCCCAAAATTATCCAAGTTTATATGTCGATCCTGAGCAAGGTTTAGCTCCTACTCCGTGCGCTCCAACCCGCTCCAAACAACCCTTAGAAGTTCTAACCAACTTCTACTCAATTACTTCAACTATCAATGAAGATTTCCTTAGGGTTTCGTTTAGTGTCTAAAGGAAGTATAATAGTATTTCTGGGCTTTTAGTATAGGAATAACCTTGGAATACTACAAGGTATAAGGGCTAAAGTATTTGGGCATTATAACAATACTTGGAGAGTATTTCTATACCAAAAAAAGGGGGGTATTATACGAAAACAACTAGGCTAGGGGTACCTCTGGCTGACACTACAAAGGGAGGAGGCTCTCGGCCAAGGCGTCTCAAAAGAGGGGGGGATGGTGGACGAAAACTACAAGGCAAGGGGGAGGGATTTCAAGACATGGAAAAGGATTTTTGGATGAAGAAGTTCATCAACTTAGAGGGGTATTTATAGGTCAAGCAAAGGCCAACCAATGGCCAAGATGAAGACAAGTGTGGTGCAAGTGTAGGGCTAGATTTTAACCATGTGGACCTTATCCATCTACCACACCAACTTGCACAAATATCCTACCTAACCCAAGGCACAAAAAACGTGCCATTGCCTTGCCTTTGCCGTCCACTTGCTTCCAATGTGAGGGTGACACATGTCACCCTCCCATTGGTCCAAAATGTTTCGTCTCTCGGAAAAATCCGCAAAAAATATAAATGACATAGCCGGAATTTTCCCTTCGCAAGTTTAGTAAAACGTTTCATCGAAAAACGATTCTTTTCGGCACTTGTGTACAATTTTCGAAACTTGCCAAATCTTTAAGGCTCAAATTTATATACGTACGCCCTCACGTACATACTCTGGAAATACGGGGTATAACAGTTTTGTCTTAAGTTGGTTAAAAAAAGAAGGCATGGTATTGTCTTGGTTTATTCAAAAAGAAGGTATGGAAATTGTTTTGATTTTCTTAAAAAGATAGTTACTCTATTTTGATACTACAGGTATCGTGTGATCTTTGTAAAAGAAATGGATCTTTTTGAAAGAATTAACGTATGTAGTACTTTGGGGTTAAAACCCGGATTTTTGGCATAAAATGAAAGTACCTTGAGTTTGTAAGTGACTTGCCTATGATTGCTTGTGATAGCCTTGTTGTGCAAGTGTTGTATCCTTATGCTACCGCGTCTCTCGGTGGAGGGCCGGTCATGTTATTCTTTATCATTTTGGACATACTGACACGATGGGAGGCCCACGGGTATGCTTCCACTATGATAGTCCATGGGCATACTGACACGATGGATGGTCCACGGGTATGCAGCCATGATGAGGGTTCGTTTCTCTGTTGATAGTGTTATCCCATGGACTAGATCTCCATGAGGTTTACTGCTCCGGCTTTGGTATCTGGTAGTTGGCTTTCGTACTTGCCCCGGTCGTGGCTGATTCGGCTTTGGTATCTGGTAGTTGGCCTTCGTACTTGCCCCGGTCAGTTTAGTGGCGAAGTCTCGTGATCCGGCTTTGGTATCTGGTAGTTGGTCTTCGTACTTGCCTCCGTCAGCTACGTGGCGTGGTTGGTATCTGGTAGTCGGCCTTCGTACTTGCCCCGGGTCAGCTTCGTGATATAGTTATATAGTATTGTTGGTACGGCTTTGGTATCTGGTAGTTGGCTTTCGTACTTGCCCCGGTCAGTGGATGATGCAGGTTGGTTCTGGTAGCTATGCCTTCGTACTTGCCCCGTACGGTTCTTATGACACACGTGGGACCTGGTGTTCATGTATACTCTTTGGTGTTGTTATATCATAGAATGTCGGCAGTGAGGAAGGAATTCCACGGGCATGATTGATATTGTGGGCGTGAGACCCATGGTTATATTTGAGTGATGACGTTGAGGGCGTGAGTCCCTGAGTTGACATGACTGCTTATATGTTGTGTATTGTAGTTGGTTATCATACATGTCTCCTGCTTTATATAGACTGTTATGATTTCATTACAGTATTTTCAGTTTCATATACTTGGTACATGTTGTACTGACCTCCTTCGGGGGGCTGCGTTCATGCCGCAGGTAGAGGTACACCAGTTGTTGATCCTCGCTCATAGGATCACAGTTCAGCGTTTTGGGAAGCTCCGTTTCTCCGGAGGCTTATCTTTTTATATGATTCCCTGAGATTGTAGGTTCTTGTACATTCAGGGGTATGGCGGGGCCCTGTCCCGTCGTTGTTGTTATAAAAACTCTTAGAGGTCTGTAGTACTGTTGTGGGCAGGGTTTGTAAAGGATGTAACTGTTCGGGTTTTATTTATATACAGAAAGGTGACCATTTTGGTTAGCCTGTTTCTTATTTCATATTGTTCATGTCTTGAGTTTTATTTCCGCTGATTTTCTCTGATGTTTTTATCACTAGGGTGCCCGGGGTAAGGCACCAGTCGCGGCCCGAGGTCGGGTCGTGACAGCCCATTTGTGGGACTCAGTGTTCACACATAACGTATCCCGACCCATTTGTGGGACTCGGTGTTTATACATAACGTATTTTGGCCCATTTGTGGGACTCAGTGTTCACACATAACGTATCCAAGCCTATTTGTGGGACCACATAACGTATCCCGACCCATTTGTAGGACTCGGTGTTCACACATAACGTATCCCGACCCATTTATGGGACTCGGTATTTATACATAACATATCCCGGCCCATTTGTGGGATTCGGTGTTCACACATAACGTATTCCAGCCTATTTGTGGGACTCGGTGTTCATACATAACGTATCCCGACCCATTTGTGGGACTCGGTGTTTACATATAATAACACTAGCACGAATAGCTATCATGAGCAACCTTGTGCAATTTAAATCATCATTAGACTCTCAATAAAATCTTTAAAATGAACTTCCATTTTCGAAAACCAAGGCACTATCATATCATGTATAAATCATTAAAATGAACTTTCATTTTAGAAAACCAAGGCACTCTCACATCTTTCACTTTAGAAGAACTTAGGCACTCTCATATCATGTATCAATAAGGATTAATATCCAATAAAACTATGTACGTCCGCCATACACTCACTTTATATAAAACCCAACTTTCGTTTTAGAAAACCCAAAGTACTATCATGTCATTAAGGATTAGGATCCAATAGAACTATGTACGTCCGCCGTACACTTACTTCATATAAACATGTCAAAAGAAGAAATGACAGTTCACATACTTTATCGGCTATACCCACACGATAAGTAGAATACGTCTCAATGTACTTCAACCTATAACAACAATAATACGTCTATCAACTTCATGCTTGCTAGTATAAGACATATACCAAGTATGGGTTCTCTTTTCATATAAAAATTTGGGCAGCACTTCCCCTATAAACGCTCCCATCCAGAACTTACAAACAAGGCTAAATACACTAATAACCGAGCACCAATTAAGGGTACAACTAAACAGTTCACCAAGGTGATTCACACACCTATTCTCACGTAAAACAACCCCTTAATCCTTACTAAAACAGTCCATATTTCAACAACAATGATGGTAAGATATGAAGCCTTTCTACAGCTTTCTACACCCTCGTTCCTTTAAGACATACGTTAGCAATTACCAAATTTAAACATACATAATTGTAACTAAATTTCCAGCATTATAACCCCACAAAACATCCCCTAAAGCAGCACAACAACGACTCACATTTTCATGCAGTTCTCGGCCAACATCCAATACCAAAGTCCTTTTCACAATTCCTTACAATCCAATTCACATTTCAATATGTTTATATAAATCATAACAACTTGTAATAACAAGATTTCCTTTATTTTAACATGCAAGTAGTGACGACAATAACAACAATAACCGACGAAATTCAACAACACCAAAAACTGTCCAGAATCGGCTAGCATGCCAAAATTGTGACATGCATTTCTTATTCTCCATTTTACTTAGAACTGTTATACCCCGTATTTCCAGAGTATGTACGTGAGGACGTACGTATGAAAGTTTAAGCCTTAAGATTAGGCAAGGGACGAAAATATTTGGGCACAACTACCATAACGAATTGTTTTCCGACGAAACGTTTTCCAAAACTTGCGTAGGGAAAATTACGGCTATGTCATTTATAATTTTTGCGGATTTTTCCGACAGATGAAATATTTTGGACCAACGAGAGGGCGACACTTGTCACCCTCAAGTGGGCGGTCAAGTTGGCCGAAGGGTTGCACGTTCTTGGCTTGTTTTGGGGCCTAAAACATGGGTCAATGTTTGGAGTTATTTGTGGAGTAGATGGCTAGGGGGAACTTGGGCAAATCCTCACCCTCCACTTGCCCCCCACTTGTCTTGATCTTGTCCATTGGTTTCCCTATAAATACCCCCCTTAGTTGAAGACTTCCTTCATCCATCAAACACTTTCCAAGTCTTGAAATCCCTCTCCCCCTTTGATAAGTTTTCGTCCAAGCCTCCCCCTCCCCCTTTGTGAGGCCCTTGGCCGAGAGTACCCTCCCTTTTTTTCTCGTGGTGCTGGCGAGTACCCCCTCTTGAGAGTTGTTCTCGTAAAAATACCCCCCCCCCCTTGGTAGAAAAGTATTCTCCAAGTATTGTTACTATTCCAAAATACCTAAGCCTTATACCTTGTATTCCAAAGTTACCTATATACGTAGAGCCCGAAAATACTACCTTATGTCCTTTTAGTCTCAAAACGAAACCCTAAGGAAAATCTTCACAGTTGGTTGAAGTATTAAGAAGAAGTTGCATAGAAATTCTAAGGGTTGTTTGGAGCGGGTTGGAGCGCCAGAGGAGGAGCTAAACGTTGCTCAGGATCGACATTAAAACTTGGATAATTTTGGGCTTAACGAGGTAAATACTTTTGTCCTTCTATTGTAATTGGAAATTACATACTGTAGTAGTATAGAATTGAGTATAAGATACATAGAAGGATATTACAGAAGAAGATTGAGCTACTTACATGGGATTTGTATTTCTGATGAACTTGTGTAGTTTAACGGGTAGGGAAGTGCTGCCCGATTTTCCGTAGAATAGAGAACCCTCTGCTTAGAATATGCTACATAGTAGTCTAGACGTTGATAGACGTATATGGCCTTTATAGGTTGAAAGTTCTGCGAGTAGCATGTTCTACTTGAATGGTGGACAAGGCTAGCCGGGTTATAGCCGTGGAGCGTTTGCTAATTGTCGATAATCGTCGCGAGGTATGTGATTCTTCCTATCCTCTTGAGCATGATATTTTAAAAGAATGTATATATAGTACGGTAGACGTACGTGTGTAAACTGAACATGGTTTTACTCCGATGTCTTTTGACTTGAGTTTTAAAAAATAAGAATCTTGAAGTATTTCAAAAGAATTAAGAAACCTTTTCGAAAGAAGAGTAATACTTGGTTTTAAAAGCTTAAGAGTTATACTAGCTTTATGGGAAGTTAGGTATAACGACTTAAGATAGATAAAAAGAATGGTTTATTGATTTTAGAAGTTAAGAGACTTGACTTAACTTGAATTAATATGAATTTTGTTAAAAAGTGTGAAACCTCATTCGTGAGTAATGAGTACTTGGTTTTTAAAAGGAATAATGTTTCTTGATTTGAAATCAGAATAAGTATCGAACGAACCACTGCATCGTTAATAAAGGGAAATGTTTTGACTAATTAAGTATTATTAAAACCAGTAGAAACCTCCATCTGCATAGAAGCTAAGATGAGACAAAATGATATTACATTTCCTAGATCATGGCTGCTTTAATAAGATTGTTATAAACAAGAATAACCTACTCACACATAAGGCATATGTTTCTCAAATGGTTTTAAAGGAGAATTATATCATTAAGTGATTAAGACTATGAACTACGAAACCTTTCGAAAATGAGAAACTTGAGCATTTGAAATTAGGCAAACTTGTACGTTGTAAAAGGAATAATGTTGTTACTTGATTTTACAAAGGGAAGTGTTTTGGTTTACTTAAAGAGATAATGTATGAATTACCTTGTGTGAATAACTTGACTATGTTGGTTTGTGATAGCCTTGTAATACTTTCTTGTTGATTTGATAAGTAAACATGTTAGGATGCTACGTGTGTTAGTATCTGGTGATGTTTGTGTAAAGGGGTTTCCCTTGTTGTGCTTATGTTGTTTAACGATAAGCTGTTATGTTAGTATTATATCACTCACCTCTTGACATGATCGGGGTTAAGGCGCCTCCGTCGCGGGGTAGACTCGGCGATGCAGGACCGTGATTCGAGAATACCTCATGCGGGTCGGGGACCTATGCGAGCTACGAGTTCGAGGTTAGTGTGCGGCCATTGTGGTCATGCGGTCTATGTGGCCATGCGGACTGCGAGTCCAGGACGATGTCGGGGAGTAGCTACCCTCGATGCGGGGAATACCTCATGCGGGCCTACGTGAGTGGCCTATGTGGAGCTGCGGGAAGTTCCGAGGACTGAAGCGCGCACATTAGATCTTTGCGGGCGAGTGGCGGCCGATCATGTGGCGGTGCAGGCGGACCTCGTGTCTGATTTATGACCTTGTTGGTGCGTGGGTTTTAGTAGTCGGCTATGCCTTCGTACTTACCGTCACGGTTTTAGTATGACACAGTGGGACACGGTGTTCATGTGTATTCCTTGGTGCTTTTATATCATAGGCTGGCGGTGAGGAAGGTATTCCACGGGCATGATTGATGTTGTGGGCGTGAGACCCATAGTTATATTTGAGTGTTGACTTTGAGGGCGTGAGTCCCTGACTTGACATGACTGCTTATTTATTGTGAACTGTAGTTTGGTTATCATACATGTTTCCTGCTTTATATAGACTACTATGATTTCATTTATAGTATTTTTGATTTCACATACTTGGTACTGTTATCGACCTCGCCCGGGGTTGCGTTCATCTGCGCGGTAGAGGTACACCAGTCGTCGATCCTCGCTCTTAGGATCACAGTTCAGCGTTTTGGGAAGCTCCGTTTCTCCGGAGGCTTATCAGTGGTATAGTCCCCTGTCGTTGTAGGTACTTACATTCAGGGGTATGGCGGAACCTGTCCGCCATTGTCGTTATATCATTCTTAAGTGCAGTAATGCTTCTTGTAGGCGAGTTTGTAAATGGGATGTAACTGTTCGGATTTAAGTTT
This sequence comes from Przewalskia tangutica, assembly GCA_029844215.1. NCBI lineage: Eukaryota > Viridiplantae > Streptophyta > Magnoliopsida > Solanales > Solanaceae > Przewalskia > Przewalskia tangutica. The sequence goes on from CM056724.1 coordinate 54,499,924, forward strand.
TTATATATATATGCCGAAAGGCAACTTTTCTCAGATAATTGTTTTACACTTCATATTATTTCATGTCTTGTTTTATGTTCCGCTGATTACTCTGATGTATGTCTACTTGGGTGCCCGGGGTAAGGCACCAGTCACGGGCCCGGGTTCGGGTCGTGACAAGAACAAGTTCATCTCTCAACTATAACATTATGTAACTTCCAATTACTTCAAGTGGAAGAAGAAATCTTACCTTAAACTTAGCCCAAAACAGTCCAAAGCTCTCGGCCCTTCCTTACTTTTAGCACCACTTCTACACGTTACAATCACACACACGTATCCTCTACAAGCTTGTAACTATCTTGCTTTCTTGTTTTACTTCCATAAAGTTCATAATCAAGCTTAGGGTTTCAAGACATTTTCCTTGGCCAAAACTGTGACCCTCTATCTTGTTGTGTTAACTTGGCTTAGAACTTAGTTAAGGAACTTAATCTTGGAAAATAACTTAATCTTAGAAAATAACTTAATCTTGTTCTTCACTTTGGCTAGGGAATTTTGAAACTTGGAGCATAAGGAAGAGAGAAGAGAGGTTTGAATGATGAAGATATTTGTGAGCTAAGTCTTGCAAGACTTTTATCTATAACATGTGCACAATCCAAGTGGATGGGGACCCATGTGTACCACTTGTCCACACTTTATGAAAATACCTTCCACACTAATCTCTTCACAAAATATTAATCCAACACTTAGCCCAATCTTATTATTTTCGATGGACACCCCTCCACCAAAATTGTGAAATTTTCAATTGACTCATAATCTTAATGCCAAGATTTAATAATACAATCCTAAGTCCATAACTCTATTTGGAAAGAATTCAACCACTAATATTAATTCTCGTCGTCACATTTATCGCGTCCAAAATTATTCCATATAGAAAATGTAAATATACTTTCCTTTCAATATTCAAATATTATTTCCTTACTTACGTTCTCACTTATATGCCCTGGAATTACGGGGTGTAACAATACTAACTAAAAATGACTCAAAAAATGTATACAAATATGCCTAACAAATACCCCCAAAATTAACCTTTGCTCGCCCTCGAGCAAAGATCAAAACAAAATCAAAAAAACAAAAACAAAAAGACTCAAAGACTCAAATCACGCAGCTGCACATAGTTACTTAGAACACATGAAAGTCAGATAGGTTAATATGTAGGAACAGATGTAGCATGAATTTAGCAATCTAGAATTTCAAGTCAGTTATTTCGTAAATTCATTTCAATCACAATCAATGGAAGCATGAATACCTAACTTATGCATGTCAATTTTATTTTCATTTTTCTCAAAGCTCCATGGGTCTGTTTACTTGTTATTCTCCAATAATCATGGACGTACATACTAGAGAGATCTTCAGGACTTTTCAGAGTTGTAATGTAGGCTTAGGCAGGGGTAGGTAGAATTAGGCATTTAGACTCAATTTACATACCATAAGCGTCTTTCTCATTCAACCATTTTATCCTTCTTTTTGGCTATCATTCCCTCTTTTCTTTTTGGTTGAGAGCATGAAATACATTCACATATGCACCCCCAAACTTAAAATTTTCCATTTTTTTCATTGGGGTGCATACTTCTTCACTCTCTTTTTGTATTTCTTTTTCACTCTTTTCATCCCTATCTTCAATTACTGCTTATGACACACAAGGGAATATGGGGTGTCAAAGAAATAACTTTTATTTTAGGCTCGAGGGGGCTGACTAGGGATACAATTTATTGTCAGGGTAGGTAATGAAGGATAAGAAAGGTTAAAAAAGAAATGTCTGAATCATCTCTCTAACATGTACATCCTAACTATTTCGCCTCAAATAACAAGCAAACAGACTCATAGATGTTTTTCATAATTGAAACACACAAGCTAAGCACAAAATACTCTAATTAATTAGACTTACATGAGTCTTTGACATATCTAACTTAAGCACACAGATTTTTGCTTCTCATTCCATTACATTATCCCACTTAATTCATTTGGCGTTTCAAGTAAACACAACATGCATGATCAAAAAAACTTTGACTCATATATGACACAAAAATCAATCAAAAAGACTCAAAAATAGACACACAAAAATAAAATAAAATAAAATAAAATAAAATAAGAACTCTCCCCCCTCCAAACTTAAACTACACATTGTCCCAAATGTGTAAGACTCGAAAATAAAAGGGATGACTTACAGACAATAGCGGTTCAAAATGGTGGTGGTGGCGACATATACTGTATTGACACGATATCTGTGGGAATGGATTTTGTGATTTATGGCTTTTTATTTTTCTGAAATTCCGTACCGGCACTGCGGCGCCCAAACTCCTACACCTCTGCGAACATTGTAGCGGCTTTGTATTTTGGGCGCGATCTTTGAACCGATTTCTGTTTCAGTTTTCCCGTGCTTCATGTCCCATTCCTTCACCTGTCATCACAACACAACAAAAATACCAAAAGTGAGACTGTTCTATTTAAACTAAATTGCATAATTTAAACATTGGGTTGCCTCCCAAGTAGCGTTGTCTTTAACGTCTTTTAACCGGACGCAGGTTCCTCTTCATTGTGGCTTGAAACAGATAGCAGAGTTGAGTTGTTCTGTGTCATTCAATAAGTATGGTTTCAATCTCTGTCTGTTCACTTTGAATGGAACACCTTCTTTCCCTCTCACTTCGACTGCACCATAGGGGAACACTTTCTCCACAACGAATGGCCCTGACCATCTGGACTTTAACTTGCCTGAGAACAATCTAAGCCTTGAGTTGAATAGGAGTACTTGTTGCCCAGGTTGTAGCTCTTTCAGGATCAAGTTCTTGTCGTGCCATGACTTGGCCCTTTCCTTGTAGATTTTTGCATTTTCATAGGCATTGTTCCGAAATTCATCTAGCTCATTTAGTTGCAGTAGCCTCTTCTGCCCTGTTGCTTTGGCATCCATATTCATCTTTCTCATTGCCCAGTATGCCCTGTGTTCCAACTCCACCGGTAGATGACATGTCTTCCCATAGACCATTATGTATGGTGACATCCCAATGGAAGTCTTGAAAGTTGTCCTATAGGCCCATAGTGCATCATCCAGCTTCGTAGACCAATTCTTCCTTGAGCCATCCACTGTCTTTTCCAGTATGATTTTCACTGCCCTGTTTAAAATTGCAGCCTGCCCATTGGCTTGCGGGTGGTATGGCAAAACAGTCATGTAGTAGACTCCATAACGTGCCAGCAAGGTGTCAAGATGCTTGTTGCAAAAATGACTCCATGCATCGCTGATGAGGGCTCTTGGAGTGCCAAACCTTGTGAATATGTTTTTCAAGAGGAATTTCAAAACAGTTTTACTATCATTCTCTTTCGTAGCAACTGCCTCGACCTATTTGGACACATAATCCACTGCGAGAAGAATGTATTCGTTCCCAAAGGACGTTGGGAACGGGCCCATGAAATCAATCCCCCACACGTCAAACAACTCCACTACTAAGATCCCAGTTAGGGGCATTTCATTTCGCCTTGACATGTTCCCAGTTCTTTGGCAACGATCACAGCCCCTCACGAAGGTGTTGGCATCCTTGAATAGGGTTGGCCAATAGAATCCACTCTGCAATACCTTGGCTGATGTCTGTGATGCTCCAAAATGCCCACCACGTTGCAAAGTGTGACAATGAGTGAGAATTTGGTGCATTTCATCCTCGGGTACGCACCGCCTTATGACTTGATCAGCACAGTGCTTGTAGAGAATTGACTCCTCCCAGTAGTAATGTTTTACCTCTGAATAGAACTTTTTCACCTGCTGCCTTGTCATTCCTGAAGGCAATACTTTTGCTGCAAGAAAATTAACAAAGTCAGTGAACCAAGGTAAATTTGCACTGGTACTTACCTGAAACAGTTGCTCGTTTGGGAAGTAGTCATTTATTTGTACATCCTTGGTGTTCTGGCTCTCTTCCACTTCAAGCCTTGACAAGTGGTCTACAACCACGTTCTCAGTCCCGTTTTTATCGCGGATCTCCATGTCAAATTCTTGTAGTAGCAGTACCCATCGTATAAGCCGAGGTTTCGCATCCTTCTTAGTCATCAAATACTTAATGGTTGAGTGGTCAGTGTACACTATCACTTTATTCCCTATGAGGTATGGCCTGAATTTTTTAAATGTGTATACTATGGCTAGCAGCTCTTTCTCTGTCGTCGCATAATTCAGCTGAGCATCATTGAGGGTTTTGCTAGCATAGTAAATTAACCTGAAAACCTTATCAATTCTCTGTCCAAGAATTTTCCCACTCCGTAGTCACTTGCATCGCACATCAATTTAAATGGGAGTGTCCAGTCAGATGCAGTGACTATAGGTGCTGAGGTTAGCCTCTCCTTAAGTGTCTGAAAGGCAGTCAGACATTCTCTATTGAATTCAAAAGCAACCCCATTCATCAACAAGGTGGACAGAGGTTTAGAGATCTTTGAGAAGTCCTTGATGAATCTTCTGTAGAAACCAGCGTGCCCAAGGAAACTTCTGATTCCTTTTACCGATACTGGGGGTGGCAGATTTTCGATCACTGAAATCTTGGCCTTGTCTACCTCAGTGCCCTTGCTGGAAATCTTGTGGCCAAGAACGATACCTTCCTGCACCATAAAGTGACACTTCTCCCAGTTCAGCACCAGATTCGAGTTTTGCAACACTGCTTCTAAATGCTTTAAGCATTCATCAAATGAGGACCCAAAAATAGAAAAATTATCCATGAAGATTTCTATGGTCCTTTCCACCATGTCAGAAAAAATAGTCATCATACAACGCTGAAAGGTGGCGGGTGCATTGCAAAGCCCAAATGGCATTCTCCTGAAAGCAAACGTACCAAAGGGGCATGTGAATGTTGTCTTCTCCTGATCTTCTAGAGAGATGGCAATTTGATAATACCCTGAATAACCATCCAGGAAGCAATAGTAGTTGTGTCCTGCAAGCCTGTCAAGCATTTGGTCAAGAAAAGGCAAAGGAAAATGATCTTTCCTGGTTGCTTTGTTCAACTTGCGGTAGTCAATACACATTCTCCATCCTGTAGTTGTTCTGGATGGAATAAGCTCATTCTTTTCGTTAGTCACCACAGTCATGCCACCTTTCTTGGGTACCATTTGCACAGGGCTTACCCATGCACTGTCAGAGATAGGATAAATCACCCCAGCATCGAGCCATTTCAGGATCTCTTTTCTCACCACCTCTTTCATGGTTGGATTTAGTCTCATATGTGCCTCAATGGAGGGTCTGCTCTCATCTTCTAAACGAAGTTTGTGCATTACTGTAGAAGGACTTATCCCTCTAATGTCTGCCAGTGTCCACCCAATCGCGAGCTTGTGAGCCCTCAATACTCTCAATAGTTTTTCAACCACTACTTTGGATAGATGACATGATACGATCAATGGTAAGGAGTGGTTCTCACCTAGATTTTGATAGTGCAAATGATCTGGCAGAGTCTTCAACTCTAGTTCTGGAGCTTGTTCTGTGGATGACACTGGTCTCTCTGGCATGGTTCCTAGCTTCTCATATTTTTTTTATAGCAGGGCCCATGAGAATCCAACCAATTCGCATACTCCCTCAATTATGTGGCATTACCACTATCCTCATCTCATTATGTCATCACCACTTCAAGAGCATCCGCACTCCTGAACCCGTTTTCAGAAATTGCTTTATCAACCACATCAATAGCATAGCAGTTATCACTTGCCCTTGGGTAGGTTGCTTCCCTGAATACATTGAAAATCACTTCTTCTCCCTGAACACGAAGTCTCAGCTCACCTTTCTGAACATTAATGAGTGTTTGTCCCATGGCTAAGAATGGCCTGCAAAGGATGATGGGTGTCGCGCCCGTTTTTTACCTCGGGGTCTGAACGGTATCCGCGACATTGCTCTTTGATGCGGTTCCCTAGATGGAGCAATAATGCTGATTTTGAGGAGTCGCCACCTAATTGTTTAAGTGAATTAGGACACTTGATTTATTGCAATAAAAATATTGCAATTAATCTCCATTTAATGGTCTGCGAAATTAATGAGATTCTGGATCAGGGTTCTTTATTATCCTAAAGGGAAGGGGTTAGGCATCCTTTAAGATCCGCTAACTTGCGGTTGTCCGTTCAAACCTAGGTTAATTATATATTGGCTTTTATTCTACCTATTCTAAGATTTTTTACATAATTTACAATTAAAATAAAATGCAATACAGAATAATAAAACTAAAATTAAATGTGACATAAGATAAAACTCCGGGACATCTTTTAGCCATTTTTAGGCCTTCTGCACAAGATGATCTCCGAGTACCTGCATAAACACTTAGTAAAAGTGTTAGTAATAGAATAAACAATTTTAAAAGCAATAACAAGAATTAAGAAGTAAAGCCAAAAATAAATCCGTCTTTTGCACAGAGGAGGCCTTGGAAATCAGACGGAGATTCCTTCATCGGCCAATGTAGTATCATGTTTAAATCAGTAAAAAATAAAAAAAATGTATCTGTTTATTCGGAACAAAAATTTGTCCAGTTAGTTTTAAAGAAACATAGAAGGGCAAAATCACCCGAATCAGCTCGGAACACAGCGAAAATCAGTCCAGAAATATCCAAAATCAGTAGAAAAATGCCAAAAATCAGTCCAAAAAGTCCGAAATCAGTCCAGCAACAATGACCAAAATCAGTCCAAAAGGTCAACAATCAGTCCACAAAACATAGCGAAAATCAGTCCAGAACATGCCTAAAATCAGCCTAACAAATAATCAAAAATCAGTAGTAAACAATGACCAAAATCAGCCTAACAAATAACCGAAAATCAGTAGTAAACAATAGCCCCAAAATCAGTAACAAAAAATGGTCGAAAATTAGTCCAGAAAATAGCCGAAAATCAATCCAGCAACAATGGCCGAATCAGTCCAGCAACATGGTTAAATAAGTAGTCAAATAGCAAAGCATAAGCAGTAAAAATGGCCAACAAACATGGCGAAAATCAACCAATAAACATGGAGAAAATCAGTGGCGGTAGCTCATTGTGGTTGTCGGCGAAGGGGTATGGACGACGGGAAACGAGGGTGTGGTGTCGACGGGTCAGTGGGGGTTTAACGATGATGGGACAGTGGGGTATCGACGTAGGGTGGCGTTCCAGTGGTGGTGGTCGACGGGCGACGGTGGCGGGTTGCTGTTGCGTGTGTGTGTGTGTGAGCAGTGGTGAGGGTGTCGACTGGGCTGCTGGTTGTATAAATGAGGGAGATGAAAATAAAGAGTGGGAGATATCAAGATGGTGATATGTGCGGTGAGGGTGTCTTGGTGGTGTAGCGGTGGTGATGGGGTTGTTGGGGTTCAATCTCGTGAAAGCGGCAGGAGAGCGAGGGAGAGAGGGTGAGAGTAAAATCTGAAATGGGGAGGGGGGGTTAGGGTTGTGCGGCTGAGTGATGTTTTGGGCGGCTAGCCAGGGAAATGAGGGGTAGTGTTTTATTTATAGGGTAGATGTTTAGGTTTAGGGTTTGGTATTTTTGGGGGGAAATAGATGAAAGGTGTATTGGGCCTCATTTTTTGGGCCTCAGTTTGGGCTTCGGTTTTTTGGCGGATTGGACTGATCCAGATTGTGCCTCGAACTGGACTGATTTGACAAAAATGCAAAACGGGTTCATTATTTAAAAGATAAAATTATTTAAAAGATGCAAAATTATTAAAATGCAAATGCCGATGCAATAATAATAAAAATACATTATTTAACAAATATTTAATGCCTAATTAAAAGTAAAGACGGGATGTCAATTAATTATTTAAAGAGATGCAAAATTATTAAAATAAAATGATCGCGCAACAATAATAACATAATATTTGAAAATGTTTAATACCTAATTAAAGTAAAAACATGATGTCAGTTTACAATAAAATAACATAGAATGTTAGATAAAAAATATACAAAAATGCCAAAAAAATGGTGATTAAAATGCGGTGTCCTAAAATGCTTAAAATTGCAAGAAATGACTAAAAGATGGGTCAAAATTGGATGTCAACAGCTTGTCCCTCTTTGACCGAAGACGATGAAAGAGTTTTTGGACAAAGACGTTGACTTGTAGCCAATTTTGTTCTCATCGTCAGAATTAAAACAAAGATCAAGAAAAAGAATGGACAAAAGCTGATGTAAATTCCAAATTTGTCTCAGTGTCGAATTATGATGACACTGGGTTGCTGCGATGCTAGAGAATTAAAGAAGGCAGATGCCGATTCAAAATTATCTCAGTGTCGAATCATGATGACACTGGGCTGCTGTGATGCTACAAAATTAAAGACAATGCCGACGCAAATTCAAAATTTGTCCCAGTGTCGAATTATGATTGACACTGGGTTGCATGTGATGTGGTGTTGGAAAAGACATGGTGTTTGCAGATGTTGATGGCGTCATTGCATGGACACGATGCAGATGCTCGTCGTTGCATAGACGAAACATAGATGAAGCTGTTGCATAAGCTTACATGGGACAGCGTCGTTGCACATACGCGATGCAGATGCTCGTCGTTGCATAGACGGAACATAGATAAAACCGTTGCATAGGCTTACATGAGATGTCGTCGTTGCATAGACGCGATGCAGATGCTCGTCGTTGCATAGACGGAACATAGATGAAGACGTTGCATAGGCTTACATGAGATGGCGTCGTTGCATAGACGCGATGCAGATGAAGCCGTTGCATAGGCTTACATGAGATGCTCGTCGTTGCATAGACGAAACATAGATGAAGTCGTTGTATAGGCTTACATGGGACAGCGTCGTTGCACAGACGCGATGCAGATGCTCGTCGTTGCATAGACGAAACTTGGATAAAGTTGTTGCATGGGATTACATGAAATGACGTCGTTGCATGGACGCGATGCAGATGATCGTCGTTGCATAGACGAAACACAGATGAAGTCGTTGCATGGGCTTACATGAAATGGCGTCGTTTCATAAACGCGATGCAGATATTCGTCGTTGCATAGACGAAACATGGATGAAGTCATTGCATAGGCTTTTATGAAATGCGTCGTTGCATAGACGCGATGCAGATGTTCATCGTTGCATAGACGGAACATATATGAAGTCGTTGCATAGGCTTTTATGAAATGTGTCGTTGCATAGACGCGATGCAGATGCTCGTCGTTGCATAGACGCGATGCACATGCTCGTCGTTGCATAGAAGCGATGCAGATGCTCGTCGTTGCATAGACAAAACATAGATGAAGCCGTTGCATAGACTTACATAAAATGGCGTCGTTGCATAGACACGATGCAGATGTTCGTCGTTGCATAGACGGAATATTGATGAAGCTGTTGCATAGGCTTTTTATAAAATGCGTCGTTGTATAGACGCAGTGCAGATGTTCATCGTTGCATAGACGAAACACGGATGAAACCATTGCATAGACTTTTATGAAATGCGTCGTTACATAGATGCGGTGCAGATGTTTGTCGTTGTATAGACGAAACATGGATGAAGCTGTTGTATAGGCTTTTATGAAATGCGTCATTGCATAGACGCGATGCAGATGCTCGTCGTTGCATAGACGAAACATGGATGAAGTTGTTGCATAGGCTTTTATGAAATGCGTCGTTGCATAGACGCGATGTATATACTCGTCGTTGTATAGACGAAGCATAGATGAAGCCGTTGCATAGGCTTACAATGAAATGACGTCATTGCATAGACGCGATGCAGATGCTCGTCGTTGCATAGACGAAACATGGATGAAGCCATTGCATAGGCTTACATGATATGACGTCGTTGCATAGACGCGATGCAGATGCCCGTCGTTGCATAGACGAAACATAGATGAAGTCGTTGCATAGACTTACATGAGATGGTGTCATTTTATAGACGTACCTGCTTTGTGACTCGCCTGGGTTGAGATAATGTCATTGCATAGACGTTGTGCGTTTGTAACCCGCGTAGGCTTATTGTTGTGCTCCCGCCTTTGCTGATATGAAGATCTTGCACTCAAAGAAAACTTGTGAGTTTTAGGAAAGGAGTGGTTGATTCGCGTTGACTTTGTAGTTTTGGCTCTTGACGCTTGAATGCTCAGACTTAAGAAAAAGGTCAGTGTATAACTGTTAAGCCAAAAATGATAACGCATGAATTTATAAGCAATGTAATTGTATGAGTAGAAATGTTATCCTGTAAAACGTGATGGCGGTTATATTGATGTGATGCTGTAATGCTGAGATTTTGTCCTTGCACGGACGTGTTGAATGTTGTGAATGTTTCTTTGAATCTTTGCGAGTCTTGATCACGATCTGTCTGCGGACTTGCTGAGCATTTGTGAATTCTTCTTTGAATGTTCGTGCGGGCTTCTTTGGATCTTTGCGAATGTTGGCTGAATGCTCTGCGAGTGCTGATGCAGTCTCTGTGTGGACTTGCTGGATGTTGTGAATGCTTGATGAATGCTGCGATTGCTGATGTAGTCTCTGCACGGACTTGTTGGATGATGTGAATGCTTGTTGAATGCTGCGATTGCTGATATAGTCTCTGCACGGACTTGCTGGATGCTGCGAATGCTTGTTGAACGTTGTTGATTGCTGATTGCTGATGTAGCCCTGCACGGACTTGCTGGATGTTGCGAATGCTTGCTGCATGCTAGTCTCTGCACGGACTTAACCCTGGCGGAAATTGCTCATATCTCTTTTCGGAATAATCAAATGCATTTTGTCGCACGCGAGCCAATGAGAAGATTTCTAATGGTGTGACCGAAGCCGACTTAGGCCGCCTACGTATCCTCATGAGGAAATCAGGTCAAGACGTAGTTCATGATGCAAAAATGATTGTACAATTTTAAAAAATGAGACCGAAGCCAATATGGCCGCCTACGTATCCTCATGAGGAAATCAGGTCAAGACGTAGTTCGTGATGCAAAAAATGATTGTACAGTTTTCAAAAATGAGACTGAAGTCAATGTGGCCGCCTACGTATCCCGCTGAGAAAATCAGGTCAAGACGTAGTTCGTGATGCAAAAAATAAGAATTTTTATATATGCATTTTGTTTTTGAAAAGTGGAAAGACATCATCACGTTCTGACTTCAGTTGATACCAACAATTAGTATTGTGCTTAGGAATTCCGTTATTCACTTCCAGTCTAACCAAGACTGACTTCTGGGTAATTCATATAGTTTCAAGTGGTACCTCATACACCTAAGTATCGACACATTTGCTTGCAGCCAAGGTTTCGAACTACTCGTAATCTCACGTTTCAAATGCCCTCACTGAAAAGAAAGTCCCATTTCTCACATATATTCCAGTATTTTGAATTTTGGGACGTTTAGAGAAGTACGTTCACACTCAAAAGGATGTTCAATGCATGCAATTGTGATACCATAGGCTTGGCCGTCATGTAAGTATCCACTAATGTGAGAACCCTCAGTATAAGATCATGTAGGGCTTGTCACAGGCTTGTAATGTAGGCTTGGGGAAAGGGATGAATATCATTTGGGTAAAAAGTGACTAATCCTTCCTTGAGCGTTGGACTACGTCCGTGCTTGATATTTGTGTGCTTTAATGCTGATCTACTTTTTGTTTTTGTCCCAGTTTTTCTGTACTGACTTCCTTTTGAATCTTTCGTTTGGAGCCCGCTTTTTCCAAAGTTATTCTCTCATTTCATTCATTTTTTTATAATGTCGGGGCTTTTGATTTCTTCTTTTGTGAAGTCGTCATTTGTGTTTTCTTTTCCCTTTTGGGACTTTGACAATTTTTGTCTTTGCAAACTTCGACGCAGAATTTTGTCAGCCACTTGTGATGTGCGATTTATGCACACACTAACGCAAGTGCACGTGTCGTGACAAGTAATATAGTCTAGAAGACCGAGTTATCGTCCTCAAGGTTTAGTGTTCAATTCTCAAACTCTATTCTATGGTATCTATTTGGTAACCGTTGATTGATAAATTGTTTATAACTATACTTAAGAATGCTAACTAAATTACGTTGTTTCACTTCAGTTATGGTGGAAATAGGGCTTCCAAATCTCCTCAACTATCCGCTCATCTTACTTATTAATGCAATTAATTATGGTTCTTCTTCTATTTTGAGATAGCAGGTTAACTAAGTCGTTTTATAATCCTGTTAAGGTAATATAAACACTCGACCCCAATATAGAACCCTTCTACCTTTCGGTGATAAGAATAACTATAAAGGATGATTAAGAGCAATAACATATTAATACTACACAAGTATCGGGTACTTTCGTCCACGATTTAACCTATGTTTATTCAACTATAGCATATTCACAATCTCCCCTTTCGGCTTTCTATTAGAAATCATATGGATTATGATAATTAGTGATCAATTAATTACCAAACATTCAAGACAAGTATTAAATAAATCTCAACAATAACAAGAAGAAAGCAAAACATAGTATCCACATGACCACCGTAGTAACCTTCTCTCATAAACCCCCCTCTTTTCTATTGACTATTGAAGAAAGAGAAAAATAGAATCTTGACCTTCTCTTGAATTCTCAAAAAAACTTCTATGCATTAATTCATAAGAATGAGTTTCAAGTGATTTGATGTGGAAAGCCCTAAATTAAGTTAGTTCCTAGTCATAGACATGACAAGAACTAAACTAATATCCAACATAAACTATAAAGAAATAAAACAAGAAACAAGAAATTACTAAGAAGTGGTCTCCAATCTTGATCTCCAAAGTTGTGTTAAAATAGCAAAGGTTGGAACCCTGAATTCTGACCTAAAGGCTGCTTTTTATAGCCTCCAAAATGTTTTCCAGGTTTTCCTTCAGGCCTTGGCCCATTCCCATTCGAATTTGACAGTTTTCCCGCCTCGGCGCTGCGACCCTGCAACTGGCGCCGCGGCGTCAAAACTCCTGCAGCTCTCTGTAATTTGGGCGCCGCGGCGCTCTGACACTGCTGGCTGGAGGCCATGGCCGCTGCTTCGTGCGGTTAACTTTCGCTTTTGAGCTTTGGAACCTCTGTTTCTGCCCTCTTTTTGCTCATTTTCCGCCAATGAGCCACTTTAAACCAATATGACTCAAAAGAAAGAAAATATATCCTAAGACGACACGTATTTGTACAAAAATGGGCAAAAGACTAACTAAAAATGACTCAAAAGGTGTATAAAATACACCGATCAAACACCCCCAAACTTAACCTTTGCTCGCCCTCGAGCAAAGATCAAAAGAAAGAATTAAAGACAAGAGGAAAAAGGAAATAGACTAACTCAAAGACACTGATCACTTTGCTGCACAATTGTCACTTAGAAAAGCATGAAGGTTAGCAGAATAATATGCAGGAACATATAGCATGAATTTTTAGCATTCTAAACACATTAAGTGAGATATTTCGCAAATTCACTTTAATCATGCTCAATGGAAGTAAGAATACTTAACTATGCATGTCAATTTCAAAATTCTATGGCATGTTTACTTGCTATTCTCCACTAATCATGGATACACGTGTAAGAGATCTTCAGGGCTTTTCAGAGTTGTAATGTAGGCTTAGGCATGGGTAGGTAAAAATAGGCATTTAGGCTCATTTTATGTACCATAAACTCTTTTGTTTTTCAATTTCCCTTTTCTTTTGATTTTCTTTCTTCACTTCATACCTATCTTTCCCCTCTTTTGTTTTGAGAAAGTGAAGTGTATTATGAATAACAGGCACCCCCAAACTTAGGTTTTTGCCTATTTATTATTACTTTTTCATTGGGGTGCATCAAAATTGTTCACTTTTTTTGTCTCTTTTTAACACTTTTTATTCCAATCATCTCAAATTTTCACTTATGGCACAAGTGTGGAATTATAGGGTGTCAAAGAAAAAGTCTAATTTTTAGGCTCATAGGGGCTGACTAGGGATATTTTGAATGTCAGGGATAGGTAAAAGTGGTAAGAAAGGACTAACAAAGAAATGTCTGAGTCATCTCCCTAACATGCATATCCTAACTATTTCACCTCAAATAGCAAGCAAGCATACACATAGGTTTAATCATAAACAATACACAAGTCAAGCAAGATGCCCCAAATAATTTGATTTCATGAATTTTTGGCATATCTAATCTAAGTGTTTAGATTGTTGCTTCTAATTCCATTACATTATTCAGTCTTACTTCACTAGGCGATTCCAGTAACCATGATCTTAAAAAAAAATTATGACTAAAAAATACTTAAAACAAATTAAAAAGACTCGAAAACACTAAAACAAATAAGACACCCCCCCAAACATAAATCACACATTGTCCCCAATGCATGACAGATAATGTCAGGAATCCCGTGAGAGTGGAAGGGCTTTGGATTTTTGATTTGGAGAAAGGAAAATCGGATTAGGGCTTCTTCAAAAATTTAGATTTTCCGTCGTGGCGCCGCGGCCCTGCAACTGGCGCCGCGGCACCCAAACTACTTGATCAGTGTATTTTATATACACCTTTTGAGTCAGTTTTAGTTAGTCTTTTGTCCCGTTTTTGCACATATAAGTGTCGTATTAGGATAATTTTTCTTTCTTTTGAGTCAAAGTGGTTAAAATGGTCAAATGGCGGAAAAGGAGCAAAAAGAGGGCAAAAGAGGAGATGCGAGGCAACGAGAAAGTGGCGAACGAGGCGAAATCGGACCGGTAGCGCGGCCTCCTGCTGACAGCGGTCGCGGCGCCCGAGATTTAGAGAGGCGAAGACTTCGGCGCGCGCCTCGAGCGGCAGATGCAGGGCGCGCGCCTAAACATCCGAGGAACTACATAAGATACGCGCGCGACGCCTCGCATGCGAGATAGCGGCGCGGCGCAAAACACCGACGGATTGCAGAACTTCCCACTGCGGCTGCATGCGAACGGCGCCGACGCGGAAAAATTAGGTTTTGGACGAATTTCAGGCGGGCACGAAGGAAAAGAGGAGGCGGTTTGCGGCTATAAAAGGAGAACCCTAGCGATTTTGGGGTTCCCCTTGCACAACTCAAGACTTTTGCTTGGAGATTGGATACCATTAATTTAGTAATTTCTTTTCCCTTTCTTTACTTTATTTCGCTTTGTATGATGAACATGGAATTAGTTCTTGTCATGTCAATGGCTAGGAACTAATTCTCTTATAAGGCTTTCTATGTTGAATTGCTTGAAACTTATGTTATAAATTAATGCGTACTTATGGTTATTGTTCTTATTGTGAGATCTATCCAATAATTGAGTTGAATTCTTGGTAATTAATTGACAACTAATTATCACTATATGATTTCTAATCGATTACGAAAAGGGGATTGTGAATATGCTTTAAGTTGGGTAGACATTCTTGGATTGGGGATGAAAATACCTCAATTATTTATGTAGCGTTGATGAGAGGCTTAACAACCCTAATTTTGCGCATTGTGCGTGACGGTCAACTAGGTTTTTGTTCTTAATCCTCCTATAAAGTTACCCTTATCACCGAAAGGTAGGTAAGGAACGATACTGGGGTTGAGTGTTTATATAACCCTAACGGGAGTATAAAACGATTTCGTAAACCTGCTTTCTCCAAAAGAAGAATACCATAAGTAATGCATTAGTAAGTAGCATAAGCGGATAGTGAGGATACATAGAAGCCCTATTCTCATCTGTTATACCCCGTATTCTCAGGGTATGTATGCGAGGACGTACGTACGAGGGCACGACAGAAAAATTGGAAAGGAAGAAAGAGGTGATTCTTCCACGGAAAAAGATTCCGGTTTTTGTAAGGAAAAATGTTCGTTGAAGGGAATTGGGTTCCCAGATTTGGAATTTGGGCTTCTTAGATTATATTAGAATTATGGAATTTTATTTTGGAAATGGTCACGTGGGCCCACTGAGAAATTCTGATTTTGTAGAAGCCACTTTGTTTTGAGATTTTGGCCATTGTGGATATTTTTCGAAGACGTTTTATGAGGGCCAATAGGAGGGTGACACGTGTCACCCCGCTTCAAATGGCTTAGTAGAATGACATTTGTGCACAACACGGTTAGAGTCGTTTTTGTGAAGCGTTTTACATAACTTGCGAGGAAAATTCCGGCTATGTCTTTTCTTATTTTTTCGGATTTTTACGAGAGACGAAACATTTTGGACCAACCGGAGGGTGGCGTGTCACCTCACAATGGAAACAAGTGGGGCGGCGATTGAAGAGCGCAAGTTGGTGGTTGATATTTGTGTAGATATTTGTGAGGGTTTTAAGGAGTAGGGACTAGGGTGCACTTGGCTTGATCTTGGCCTTACACTTGCCTTGCACATGGCTTGATCTTGGCCATTGGTTGGCCTTTGGTTTTGCTATAAATACCCACAAGCTTGAAGACTTCATCCATTCCTAAAATCTTCCAAGTCTTGAGTCCTCTCCTCCCTTTGAGTGTGTTCTCGTCCTAAGCCTTCCCCTCCCCTTGAGTGGCCTTGTGGCCGAGAGCCTCCCTCCCTTTGTGGTGCTAGCCGTGGGGTACCCCTAGCCTAGTTGTTTCGTATAATACACCCTCTTGGTAGAAATACCCTCAAGTATTGTTTTAATGCCCAAAATACCTTAGCCTTTACCTTGTTGTATTCCAAAGTTACCTCTATACGTAGAGCCGGAAATACTACCTTTTGTCCTTTTAGTCTCAAACCAAACCCTAAGGAAATCTTCATAGTTGGTTGAAGTATTTGAGTAGAAGTTAGTTAGAACTTCTAAGGGTTGTTTGGAGCGGATTGGAGCGCCGGAGTAGGAGCTAAACCTTGCTCGGGATCGACATTATAACTTGGATAATTTTGGGCTTGTCGAGGTAAATATTTTTGTCCCTTATTGTAATTGGAGATTACATGTTGTAGGATTATATAGTTGAGGTATACTATATATAGAATGAACATTATTGTCGGCAATGTCTTTTGACTTAAGCTGAATTTAAAGAAAAGAATCGCATTTACATAGGGTGTATTGCGATGGGACTTGAAATGCGATATTGTGTAGTAGAATTGTATACGTCAGGTTAGGCGTATAACCCCCAGTTGGCTTGATGGCCGCCTCGATAGAGAGGAGATTTCTGTTATTGCGGGAAAATCTTCTGAATTTTTATGTAGAGAAATGGAACCTTGTGTTTTGAAGTTAATAGACGTTTGTGACCTTTTTAGGTGAAAGTACTAAGAGTAGCGTATTCTACTTGAGGAGTGGAAAGGGCTAGCAAGGTTGTAGTACTTGGAGCATTTTGCTTATTGTCGATACTCGCCGCGAGGTATGTGAACCTCTTCCTATCTATTCTAGCATGATATGTGTGTAACTATGTAGTACGGTGGACGTACAGGTGCTAAGTGTATTTGTTTGGTTTAAACATAAAGTGTTATAACGGCTTTATGGAAAGTTGGTTATAACAGCTTTATGTAGGTAAGAAAATGGTTTACTGATGTTAGAAGTTAAGAGACTTGATCTTATAAGATAAGAGACTTAACTTATTTGTTTTAATGTGGATGTTTGTGTGAAACCTCATTCGTGAGTAATGAGTACTTGGTTTTAAAGGGATAATGTTTCTTGATTTGAATCGTAATGTGTATCGACAGTCCACTGCAGCTTTCATAAAGGAATATGTATTGAATAACGATGTGTTGTATTAAAACCAGTAGAAACCTCCATCTGCATAGAAGCTAAGATGAGACAAAATGATATTACATTTTCTAGATCATGGCTGCTGTAATAAGATCGTTATAAACAAGAATAAACTACTCACATATATGACATATGTTACTCAATTGTTTTAAAAGAGATTAAGACTATGAGTTATGAAACCTTTCTAAAATAAGTGACTTGAGCATTTGAAATTAGGCAAATTTGAACGTTTGGAAAATAATGTTGTTACTTGATTTTACAAAGGGAAGTGTCTTGTTTACTTAAAAAGATAGTCACGATTTTTATACTACGTATGGTGTGACTTATGTGAAAGTACTTTGAGTTGTGTGAAACTTGCCTATGCTTGTGATGATAGCCTTTGTTGTACAAGTGTTGTATTTACGTATTCTGGCGTCTCGATAGAGTAGGTTGACTTGTTGAGAACTTACTTGGACGTCTTTGGCGGTGTGGAGAATTCCACCGTATGTTTCCATTTTAATTCTTGTCTTGTTGTCGATGTTACATAGACATGTCTACACCGAGGTAGAATTAGGGCATGTGGCCGTGCGGCGGGGTTGATCACCCGATATATTGTTGATGATGTCACGTGGGCGTGTCTGCAGGGTAATTCGGGCATGTGGCCATGGGGCATTGGTATTATTGTTGCATCATGGACATGTCTACACCAGGCGAAATTCGGGGCATGCGGCCGTGATGCGAACATGATTGATGTTGTGGGCGTGAGACCCATAGTTATATTTGAGTGATGACTTGAGGCGTGAGTCCACGATCGACATGATCGCTTTATGTTGTGAATCGTAGTTTGGTTATCATACATGTCTCCTTTATATAGACTAGTATGATTTCATTCTGATATTTTCTGATTTCACATACTTGGTACTGTTATCGACCTCCTTGAAGTGCGTTACATCTGCGGTAAGTACATCGGCGTGGATCCTCGCTCTTAGGATCTCGATTCAGCGTTTTGGAAGCTCCGTTTCTCGGAGGCTTATCTTTTGGTATGTGTTCCACGAGTTGTAGGTTCTTGTACATTCGGGGTATGGCGGAGCCACTGTCCGTCATAGTTGTTGTAAATCTTAAGTGCATGTAATCTTGTTGTGGCGGGGTTTGTAAAAAGGATTAAAGCATTCGTTTTGAAAGAGTTGTATTTATTTATGTTATTGGAAGGTAACCGTTGGGTTGGCTTTGTTTATGTTCATATATCTTGTTTCTTGTTTAAAGTTTTATTTTCCATTGGTTTTCTCGATGTTGTGTCACTAGGGTGCAGGATAAGGCACGATGCGAACGGGCAGTCGTTACAAAAGTGGTATCGAGCGATTAATCCTCGGAAAGTGTCTACGACCGTGTCTAGTAGAGTCTTGATTATCGATGTGTTGTGCACCACATCTATAATCAGGAGGCTATAGGACATTTAGGATTGGTTTCCATTCTTCTCATTCTGAGATCGTGCCTTAGAGCTGTGTTGTAAGTTGGACCCCTCTGACGTATCTCGTTTTTACCAGTTATGCCTCCGCGCAAGGCAGCCAGAGCCCAGAAGGGCAAGCGGCCGAGTGCCGCTAGTGAGATCTGAGGAGAATGCGAGCGCGAGCGAGCGATTACGAGTTGTGCTTGACGGCGGGTTTTGTAGCGCCCGGCCCAGCGAGGTTAGAAGCGCGGCAATGGCTGCCGAGACCGCGATACACGAGCCTCCAGTCCACGATGCAGGCGGAGGAGATGGGTTACAAGGAGATGGCCCGATTCTTTGGCGGTCGTGGCGAGATATGAGGATAAATTTGAATCAGTGATTCGATTCAATAGCACCGATGGTTCGCCCCGGCGAGATAGTTTGAGGCTACGGGACTTTACGAGTTGTAGCCGCGAGTTTTATGGGTCGAGGCACGAGGATGATCGCAGGAGTTCATCGGCGATTCTGACAGTCGTAGAGTGATCAAGCCGGAGACCGAGTCGGTGGTCTTAGGTTCGCATCGGTGCGTGATACGCGGATCAGTGGTTTGATTCGTGGGAGCCGTCGGGAGAGAATGCACTTCCGGCCGTTTGGGACGAAGTTTTGGGGCCTTCTCCGCACATTTATTGCCTCCACGGATGAGGAGGGCTCGGGACAGATTTTTGATGTTGAGGCGAGCGGGCGTCTGATTCGGGAGTACAACGTGGAGTTTGACTCGTTGGCTCGGTATGTCCCGCTTTAGTGGCAACCATGGAGGATAGAGTGCACCGCTCGTCACCGGATTAGATGATTGCTTGACGAGGCTTGTTCGAGTGTAGCTCTTGGTAGGGCATGGACATTGCCCGCATGCAGCTCATGACTGTTGGGATGTGAGGCACGGAGAGGTCGACGGAATGACCAAGATCGCGAAGAGGGCGAACAACGAGGTCCTTTGGTGACTTTCGAGGCGGACCGCCTCAAGAAGATACTAGTTTTGTACCTCCGCCCGGTCAGTGGTCCTCCACAACCTTCGAGCATCCAGTATTCGGGGCGGTCGTGGCTCGAGGTTGAGTTTCGCGGAAGTAAGTGTTGGCGGATGAGGTCACCCTACCTCGGTGTGGTCGATGTGGTAGACCGCATTTCGGGAGTGTCGTAGTGCCAAGGAGCTTGCTATTTTTGCGGCCAGCGGGGCCATTTTGCGGAACCGTCCGACCAAGGGTAGCACGGATGTTACGACTCACCCGAGGATCGGTGGTGGTTCATCACGCCCGCTGGCATGCGCCTGCGGGGTGTGATTAGAAAGCGGTAGAGACAGGTATATCCTTAACCCTCTAGAGTTTTGAATACTGATGTGTTTTAGTGTTATGTTCGATAGTTTTGTGCTAAATGTGATTTAGACACAGTTATTGTAGAAGGGTAAGTATGGGGCATGGTAAGTGTGAACCCTAGATCGCGATTGAGACCTTAGAGGTAAGGTCGTCTTGAGTAAAAGATTCGTTTATGTTTGACCTTTATCGAGTGCGTAGTATCGTGGGTTTTATTTGTGTGATAAGTCCATGGGTAGTGTGAGATGGAAGTGGTAGCTTTCATGATGTGATTTAGCGAGATTGTTCCGTGTCGGGAACGAGGGCTTGACGCGATTGTGGGTCGGGTTGAGGGCGTGATACGGTCAACCCGTAGCTCGGATTAAGGTGGTGTCGGTTAGGTGGTCCCGCCAGTGGTAGGGTCACGAGGATGCTAGGCCCAAGTTTGTATGATCATCGTATGAGTTCGTGGACGCGTTTTACGAGCGGTTCGTAAAGGCCGGAATGGCCTTAAGAAAGTTTGAGGTTAGTAAGATGACCAAGTTTGGAGGTAGTGACTCGCAGATTTTTGGGAACGGAAGTAATGGTGAAGTATGGTACGTCTTGGGAGAGTTCAAGTGTTCGAGAAGGGCACGACGAGTAAGGAAGGAAGAGCGTGTGTTATTTCGTGGCCCGGTGTGGCGTTGACAACTTGTTAGAGGAACTTCATCGATATCCGTCTTGAGAAGGAACATTCGGGACGAATGTTTCTAAGGAGGAGAATGTTATACCCGTATTCTCGTGGTATGTATGCGAGGGCGTGCGTCTGAGGGCACGAAGAAAAATTGGAAAGGAAGAAAGAGGTGATTCTTCCACGGAAAAGATTCCGGTTTTGTAAGGAAAAATGTTCGTTGAAGATTGGGTTCCCAGATTTGGAATTTGGGCTTCTTAGATTATATTAGAATTATGGAATTTTATTTTCGGAAATGGTCACGTGGGGCCCACGGGAGAAATTTACGGTTTTGTGGGGCCCACTTTGTTTTCGAGATTTTGGCCATTGTGGATATTTTTCGGAAGACGTTTTATGAGGGCCAATAGGAGGGTGACACGTGTCACCGCCTCAGTGGCTTAGCCGAATGACATTTGTGCACAACACCCGGTTAGAGTCGTTTTTTGACGAAACGTTTTACATAACTTGCGAGGGGAAAATTCCGGCTATGTCTTTTCTTATTTTTGCGGATTTTTCCGAGAGACGAAACATTTTGGACCAACGGGAGGGTGACATGTGTCACCCTCACAATGGAAGCAAGTGGGGCGGCACTTGGCCGATTGAAGGGGCAAGTTGGTGGTTGATATTTGTGTAGATATTTGTGATGGTGTTAAGGAGTATGGACTAGGGTGCCCTTGGCTTGAGCTTGGCCTTTCACTTGCCTTGCACATGGCTTGATCTTGGCCATTGGTTGGCCGTTGGTTTGGCTATAAATACCCCTAAGCTCAAGACTTCATCCAGTCCTAAAATCTTCCAAGTCTAGAGTCCCTCTCCCTCCCATTGAGTGTGTTCGCGTCCTCAGCCGTCCCCTCCCCTCGAGTGGCCTTGTGGCCGAGAGCCTCCCCTCCCCTTTGTGGTGCTAGCGTGGGTACCCACAGCCTAGTTGTTTCGTATAATACACCCCCCCTCTTGGTAGAAATACTCTCCGAGTATTGTTTTAATGCCCAAAATACCTTAGCCTTTACCTTGTTGTATTCCAAAAGTTACCTCTATACGTAGAGCCCGGAAATACTACCTTTTGTCCTTTTAGTCTCAAACCGAAACCCTAAGGAAATCTTCATAGTTGGTTGAAGTATTTGAGTAGAAGTTGGTTAGAACTTCTAAGGGTTGTTTGGAGCGGATTGGAGCGCACGGAGTAGGAGCTAAACCTTGCTCAGGATCGACATTATAACTTGGATAATTTTGGGCTTGTCGAGGTAAATATTCTTGTCCCCTTATTGTAATTGGAGATTACATGTTGTAGGATTATATAGTTGAGGTATACTATATATAGAACTGAACATTATTGTGCGGCAATGTCTTTTGACTTAAGCCTGAATTTAAAGAAAAGAACTGAACTGCATTTACATAGGACTGTATTGCAGTAGACTTGAGTAGCAGTATTGTGTAGTAGAATTGTATACGTCCGGTTAGACGTATAACCCCCCCCCCCCTGGTTGGCTTGATAGCCGGCCTCGATAGAGGAGGAGATTTACGCTGTTGCGGGGGGGGAGGTGCTGCCGAATTTTTTCTGTAGAGAAATGGAACCTTGTGTTTTGAAGTTAATAGACGTTTGTGACCTTTTTAGGTGAAAGTACTAAGAGTAGCGTATTCTACTTGAGGAGTGGAAAGGGCTAGCAAGGTTGTAGTACTTGGAGCATTTTGCTTATTGTCGATACTCGCCGCGAGGTATGTGAACCTCTTCCTATCTATTCTAGCATGATATGTGTGTAACTATGTAGTACGGTGGACGTACAGGTGCTAAGTGTATTTGTTTGGTTTAAACATAAAGTGTTATAACGGCTTTATGGGAAGTTGGTTATAACAGCTTTATGTAGGTAAGAAAATGGTTTACTGATGTTAGAAGTTAAGAGACTTGATCTTATAAGATAAGAGACTTAACTTATTTGTTTTAATGTGGATGTTTGTGTGAAACCTCATTCGTGAGTAATGAGTACTTGGTTTTAAAGGGATAATGTTTCTTGATTTGAAATCGTAATGTGTATCGACAGACCGCTGCGGCGTTAATAAAGGAAAATGTATTGAATAATGATGTGTTGTATTAAAACCAAGTAGAAACCTCCATCTGCATAGAAGCTAAGATGAGACAAAATGATATTACATTTTCTAGATCATGGTCTTTGTAATAAGATCGTTATAAACAAGAATAAACTACTCACATATATGACATATGTTACTCAATTGTTTTAAAGAGATTAAGACTATGAGTTATGAAACCTTTCTAAAATAAGTGACTTGAGCATTTGAAATTAGGCAAATTTGAACGTTTGGAAAATAATGTTGTTACTTGATTTTACAAAGGGAAGTGTCTTGTTTACTTAAAAAGATAGTCACGATTTTTATACTACTGTATGGTGTGACTTATGTGAAAGTACTTTGAGTTGTGTGAAACTTGCCTATGCTTGTGATGATAGCCTTTGTTGTACAAGTGTTGTATTTACGTATTCTGGCGTCTCGATAGAGGTAGGTTGACTTGTTGAGAACTTACTTGGACGTCTTTGGCGATGTGGAGAATTCCACGGGTATGTTTCCATTTTAATTATCGTCTTGTTGTCGATGTTACATAGACATGTCTACACCGGTAGAATTCCGGCACGTGGCCACGCGGCGGGGTTGATCACCGATATATTGTTGATGATGTCACACGGACGTGTCTACACCGAGGTAGAATTCCGGGGCATGTGGCCATGGGGCATTGGTATTATTGTTGCATCATGGACATGTCTACACCGAGGCGGTCGGGCATGCGGCCATGATGCGAACATGATTGATGTTGTGGCGTGAGACCCATAGTTATATTTGAGTGATGACTTGAGGCGTGAGTCCCCGATCGACATGATCGCTTTTATGTTGTGGAATCAGTTTGGTTATCATACATGTCTCTGCTTTATATAGACTAGTATGATTTCATTTCTGATATTTCTGATTTCACATACTTGGTACTGTTGTCGACCTCCTTCGGGCTGCGTTCATCATCTGCGCAGTAGAGGTACATCGGCGTGGATCCTCGCCTTAGGATCTCGATTCAGCGTTTTGGGAAGCTCCGTTTCTCGGAGGCTTATCTTTTAGTATGTGTTCCCGAGTTGTAGGTTCTTGTACATTCTGGGTATGGCGAACCCTGTCCGCCATAGTTGTTGTAAATCTTAGAGGTGCAGTAATCTTGTTGTGGCGGGGTTTGTAAAAAGTTAAACTGCTGCGTTTTGAAAGAGTTGTATTTATTTATGTTATTGGAAGGTAACCGTTGGGTTGGCCTGTTTATGTTCATATATCTTGTTTCTTGTTTAAAGTTTTATTTTCCGCTGGTTTTCTCTGATGTTGTGTCACTAGGGTGCCCGGGATAAGGCACCAGTAACGGGCCCCGGAACGGGTCGTTACATCATCACTCCTGAAGTAAATCTTTATACTCTAAATAGCTTTTATAATTCTTAGTCATAAACAACCAATCAATCATTAATCCACCAAATAGATACTAGAAAATAGATAATTGGTACTTGAACCCTAATCCTAGAGGACGATATTCGGTCTTATCTAAGAATATACTACTTGACACGATAACGTGCACTTGCGTTTAAAGTGTGTGCATCTTAACGCCCATCAAGTTTTTGGCGCCGTTGCCGGGGATTAGGCATAGTTCAATATCAAAGTTGTCTATTTTTAATTTCTAATTTGGTTTTTAACTTTTCTTTTAATTTTTAATTTTTACGTTTTTTCTTTTGAAAATTCGAGGTGCCGTGATTCTTTGTTGGTTTTGATTTATCTCAGGAATTTCTTAGATATGGATTTTTACTGTCCATATGACAGAGAACCAACCATAGATGAAGAAAGGGAGGAATTAAGAGAAACTATACTCAGCCTCACGAGGTACCAAAATCAGTTTATAGACGAAACAAGAATGACCATGCAGAAATTGGAAACGCAAATAGCAGAGCTCGCGATCATATTCAACAGCGAAAAATATGAAGAGAAATCTGCACCTGGGGTAGGCAATGAGGAAACACAATGTCAGGAAATTGACCTGAAGGATGCCGAATCAAGGGAGATAGAGAGTTCGCAGCGCAGCCGCGCGCCAAGAGCGAGGGCAGCGCGCGCAGTTCCGAGACAATACAGAGAGCAGTCGCGAAGGATCCGCATCCGAGGCGGTCTGAGAAAGTGGCGCCATGCGCTAAGATCGGGACCGCGCGCCCGGAACCTGTAAATCGAGAAAGCGGCACGGCGGGTGCAATCGCACCCAGTGATGATACCATATCCCCAGAAGTTAAAAACATGCACTCTTGACAAGCAATTCTCCAGATTCGTGGAGGTCCTCAAACAATTGCAACTCAATATCCCGTTTGCTGAAGCATTAGAACAAATGCCGAGCTACGTCAAGTTCATGAAGGATGTGCTTAGCAAAAAGAGGAAGATAGAGGATTACGAAATGGTGATGTTAACTGAAGAATGTAGTGTCATCCTACAGAGACAACTGCCTCAGAAGTTACAAGACCCTGGGATCTTTACCATCCCATGCACGATTGGAAAGTTTGAATGTCAAAGGCACCGCATGCGACACGGGAGCGTGCATAAATCTGATGCCCTATCTAGTTTTCTGCAAACTAGAAATGGGAGAAATCAAACCTACAAACATCACCTTGCAGCTAGCTGACCGCTCAATTGTTCATCCGAGAGGAGTCATCGAAGATGTATTAGTAAAAGTGGACAAGTTCATCTTCCCCGCCGATTTCATTATCTTAGACATACAAGATAACGATGGAATCCCCATCATACTGGGAAGACCCTTCTTAGCCACAGGACAGGCTCTCATTGATGTTCACAAAGGGGAATTGAAGCTTCGAGTAGATGAAGAAGAGGTGATTTTCAATGTTCTTCAAACAGCAAATTTTCCAGAGGCCAAAGATAACTGCTCAGCCATTGATCTTATCGAAGAGACAATGTCAAACAAAGAGTTCGAATATGATGATACGCTTGAAGAAGTACTGACCACATGGGATGATGATAGTAGAAACGATCCAGATCTGATGGAGTATGCAAATTGGATGAATGCTTATGAAAAATGGGATACAAGGACAAGGAAGTATGAAGAGCTGGGACAGGTACCAGAAAGATCATTACCATCCACAGAGAAGGCCCCAGAGTTAGAGTTAAAAATCCTACCCAATCATCTACAATACCAATACTTAGGTGAAGAAAAAACCCTACCAGTGATCATTTCATGCCACCTATCCACCGAAGAGATTGATAAACTGCTAAGAGTACTAAAGAATCACAAGCGGGCTATTGGATGGAAATTATCAGACATAAAAGGGATAAGTCCATCAACGGTAATGCATAAAATCCGTCTAGATGAGGAGAGCAGACCATCCATCGAAGCCCAAAGGCGACTGAACCCAAATATGAAGGAGGTAGTAAGGAAGGAAATCCTAAAATGGCTCGATGCAGGAGTAATTTACCCCATATCTAATAGCACATGGGTAAGTCCAGTACAATTGGTGCCGAAAAATGGTGGAATAACAGTGGTGGCTAACGAAAGAAACGAACTCATTCCCTCGAGAACAGTCACCGGATGGAGAATCTGCATTGACTATCGCAAGTTGAATAAAGCAACTAGAAAAGACCACTTCCCGTTGCCATTCCTAGATCAAATGTTGGACATACTCGCAGGGCATAACTACTATTGATTTTTGGATGGATACTTAGGGTATCACCAGATTGCAATAGCCCCAGAAGATCAGGAAAAGACAACATTTACTTGCCCTTTTGGCACATTTGCATTTAGAAGAATGTCATTTGGACTCTGCAATGCACCTGCAACTTTCCAAAGGCGTATGATGGCAATTTTCTCAGATATGGTAGAGAGGACTATAGAGATCTTTATGGATGACTTTTCGGTCTTTGGAGCATCATTTGATGAATGTTTAAGGCATCTAGAAGCAGTGTTAAGCCGGTGCGAAGAATCTAACCTTGTGCTAAATTGGGAGAAGTGTTACTTCATGGTAACAGAAGGAATCGTCTTGGGGCATAAAATATCAAGCCAAGGTATTGAGGTGGACAAAGCAAAGATTTCAGTGATCGAAAATCTACCACCTCCAGTATCAACAAAAGGAGTCAGAAGTTTCCTTGGACATGCAGGCTTCTATAGAAGATTCATCAAGGATTTTTCAAAGGTCTCAAAGCCACTTTCCACATTGCTAATGACGGGGGTAGCCTTCGACTTCAATAAAGAATGCTTATCCGCATTTAAGACGCTCAAGGAGAAGCTCATCTCAGCACCCATAGTCATTGCACCAAATTGGGAGCTCCCATTTGAACTCATGTGCGATGCAAGCGACTATGCAGTTGGAGCGGTGCTTGGACAGAGAATCGACAAGGTATTTAGATCCATTTACTATGCTAGTAAAACTCTAAATGACGCACAATTAAATTATGCAACTACTGAAAAAGAATTACTAGCTATAGTATATGCGTTTGAGAAATTCAGGCCCTACTTGATTGGAAATAAAGTGATAGTATACACTGACCACTCTGCTATAAAGTACTTGATGACAAAGAAGGATGCGAAGCCTCGCCTCATTCGATGGGTCCTACTTCTACAAGAATTTGACGTAGAGATTCGTGATAAGAAAGGAACAGAGAATTCAGTCGCAGACCACTTGTCAAGGCTGGAAAATACAGAGAGCCAAAACACCAAGGATGTGCAAATAAATGATCACTTTCCAGACGAACAACTGCTTCGAGTAAGTATGAATTCTAATTTACCTTGGTACGCTGATTTTGTTAACTTTCTTGCAGCTAAAGTGCTACCCCCAGGCTTGTCACGACAGCAAGTGAAGAGGTTTTATTCAGAAGTAAAACATTACTATTGGGAGGAACCGATGTTAAACAAACACTGTGCCGACCAAGTCATCAGGCGATGTATACCAGAGGAAGAGATGCACCAGGTTCTCACCCATTGCCACACCTTATCATGTGGTGGGCACTTTGGGGCATCAAGAACAGCGACAAAGGTATTGCAATGCGGATTCTATTGGCCAACACTTTTTAAGGATGTCCATACCTTTGTGCAGAGATGTGATAATTGTCAGAGAACAGGGAACATCTCAAGATGAAACGAAATGCCTTCGCAAGGGATATTGGAGGTAGAATTATTCGATGTGTGGGGAATCGATTTCATGGGGCCATTCCCGCCATCCTTTGGAAATCAATATATCCTTCTGGCAGTTGACTATGTATCCAAATGGGTAGAAGCAGTGGCCACCAAATAAAACGACAATAAGACTGTTCAAAAATTCCTCCAAAAGAATATTTTCACAAGGTTCGGCACCCCAAGAGCTCTCATCAGTGACGAAGGGAGCCATTTCTGTAATAGACAGCTGAATTCATTGCTTTCCTGATATGGAGTTTACCACTTTTCTCGCTACCACCCTCAAGCTAATGGGCAAGCGGAAGTATCAAATAGAGAAGTAAAGAGCATATTGGAAAAGACGGTGAACGGCTCAAGGAAAGACTGGTCTATCAAATTGGATGACGCATTGTGGGCATACCGGACAGCATTCAAAACACCAATTGGTATGTCACCTTATAAATTAGTCTTTGGTAAAGCATGTCATCTGCCAGTAGAGTTGGAACACAGAGCATACTGGGCAATGAAGAAGTTAAACATGGATATCACGGAAGCAGGACATAGGTGGCTACTACAGCTAAGCGAATTAGATGAATTCCGACACAATGCCTATGAGAATGCAAAGATCTACAAGGAACGAACGAAAGCATGGCACGATAAGAATTTGATACCAAAAGACTTTCAAGAAGGACAACAAGTGCTGTTATTTAACTCAAGGTTGAGATTGTTTCCAGGTAAGTTAAAATCACGTTGGACAGGACCATACACGGTGGTAAGAGTATTCCCATATGGAGCGATTGAAATAAAAGGGAGAGAGGGAGCTGCCTTCAAGGTAAACGGACAGAGGTTAAAACCCTACCTGATCAATGAAATGGAATACATGAACTTGGTAACTTCTCATACCTTAAAATAATAAGGAACCTGCGTCCGGCTAAAAGACGTTAAAGACAGCGCTTGTTGGGAGGCAACCCAATGTTTTTAATTATGTTATTTCAATCTATGTTTTTAGTTTATTTTATTTCGTCTTGATCAGTCTCACGGTCTTGGGTTCGTGTGTCTATGTTGTGTTGACAGGTGAAAACCAAGGATGTGGAAGGCGAAAAATGAAGAGAAGCCAAGGATACCCAGAAAAATCGCAATAGCGCCGCGGCTCCCCAACGCAGGGCCGCGGCGCCAAATGATCAGAAGACGCCCAGAAGTTTGGGCGCCACAAAAAAAAGCACTCGAATACACCCTGATCCGAAGGCCCTATCGCCAAATCAAAACACCAAGAATGCTCCTCCCCTCACGGAATTCAAAGTATTATCCACCATCACCACCACCATTTTAACCAAAGTCTGTAAGTGTCTTTTTCTTTTATTTCCTTTGAGTCTTGCACACATTGGGGACAATGTGTGATTTAAGTTTGGGGGTGTTTTATTTGTGTGTCATGTTATATTTTATTTAAGTCTTTTTATTTGTTTTATGTTTATTTTGAGTCACCAAAATTTTTTCTTTTTTTTGAGTCATAATTGCCTGTCAAAGATCATGTATGCTGTAAGTGCTAGAAACACCTAGTGAAGTAAGGTGGAATAATGTAAAGGAATTGAAGCAACTATCTAAACACTTAGGTTAGATATGCCAAAAACTCACAGAATCTGTCTATTTGGAGTTTCTTGCTGGAGTTATGCATGCTAAATGATAAATGTTTATGTGTTATGATTGCTTGCTATTTGAGGCGAACTAGTTAGGATATGCATGTTAGGGAGATGACTCAGGCATTTCTTTGATAGCCAATTCGTACCATTCTTTTCTATCCTGTACTTTAAAAAAAAATATCCCTAGTCAGCCCCATTGAGCCTAAATTTGAAACTTCTTCTTTGACACCCTATATTCCCACAAATTGTGCCATAAGTGAAAATATGAAATAGTGGAATACATTGTGTTAAAAAGAAGAAACAAAAAGAGTGAACAAGTTTGATGCACCCCAATGGAAAAGTAATAAGAAAGAGGCAAAAGCCTAAGTTTGGGGTGCCTATTAGTATAATATACTTCACTCTCCCAAAACAAAAGAGGGGAAGGATAGAATTGAAGTGAAGGAAAGAATCAAAAGAAAAAGGGAAAAATTGAAAAGCCAAAGAGCTTATGGTACAGAAAAATGAGCCTAAATGCCTATCTTTACCAACCCCCACCTAAGCCTACATTACAACCCTTAAAGTCCTGAAGATCTCTTTTATGCATATCCAGAATTAGTGGAGAATAGCAAGTAAGCATGCCATAGGAATTCTTGAATTTATATGCATGATTTAGTATATTGACTTCCATTAAGCATGATGAATATGAGTTTGCGAAATATTTAGCTTCATGTGTTTAGTGTGCTGAAAATTTCATGCTATATGTTCCTGCATATTATTCTGCTAACCTTAATGTTTTTCTAGTTAACATTTATGCAGCAAAAGTGATTAATGACAGGGAGCCTTTTATTTTTCGTTTCTTTGAGTCTTTTATTTTATTTCTTTCTATCTTTGCTCGAGGGCGAGCAAAGGTTAAGTTTGGGGGTATTTGTTCAGTGTATTTTATATACACCTTTTGAGTCAGTTTTAGTTAGTCTTTTGTCCCGTTTTTGCACATATAAGTGTCGTATTAGGATAGTTTTTCTTTCTTTTGAGTCAAAGTGGTTAAAATGGTCAAATGGCGGAAAAGGAGCAAAAAGAGGGCAAAAGAGGAGATGCCAGAGCCGAAAACAGAGAAAGTGGCGAACAGGCGAAATCTGCACGGCTAGCCGCCCTCCTGCGACAAGCGGTCGCGGCGCCCAGTATTCAGAGAGGCGAAGACTGGCGCCGCGCTCGTGACAGCGGTCGCGCGGCGCTAAACATCCGAGGAACTACAGAATACAGCGTCGCGGCGCCCTCATACAGCCAGATAGCAGGGCCGCGGCGCCAAAACACCCGACGGATTGCAGAACTTCGGCCGCTGGCGCTGCGAGGCAGCGCGGCGCAGCTGAAAAATTAGGTTTTTGGACTAATTTCTGGGCCAGGCCTGAAGGAAAAGAGGGAGGCGGTTTGCAGCCTATAAAAGGAGAACCCTAGGCAGTTTTTTGGGGTTCCCCTTCTTGCACAACTCAAGACTTTTGCTTGGAGATTGGATACCATTAATTTAGTAATTTCTTTTCCCTTTCTTTACTTTATTTCAGTTTTGTATGATGAACATGGAATTAGTTCTTGTCATGTCAATGGATAGGAACTAATTCTCTTATAGGGTTTTCTATGTTGAATTGCTTGAAACTTATGTTATAAATTAATGCATGCTTATGGTTATTGTTCTTATTGTGAGATCTATCCAATAATTGAGTTGAATTCTTGGTAATTAATTGACAACTAATTATCACTATATGATTTCTATATTTATGTAGCATTGATGAGAGGCTTAACAACCCTAATTTTGCGCATTGTGCGTGACGGTAAACTAGGTTTTTGTTCTTAATCCTCCTATAAAGTTACCCTTATCACCGAAAGGTAGGTAAGGAACGATACTGGGGTTGAGTGTTTATATAACCCTAACGGGAGTATAAAATGATTTCGTAAACCTGCTTTCTCCAAAAGAAGAATACCATAAGTAATGCATTAGTAAGTAGCATAAGCGGATAGTGAGAATACATAGAAGCCCTATTCTCATCACTCCTGAAGTAAATCTTTATACTCTAAATAGCTTTTATAATTCTTAGTCATAAACAACCAATCAATCATTAATCCACCAAATAGATACTAGAAAATAGATAATTGGTACTTGAACCCTAATCCTAGAGGACGATATTCGGTCTTATCTAAGACTATACTACTTGACACGATAACGTGCACTTGCGTTTAAAGTGTGTGCATCTTAACGCGCATCACTACTGCGATCCTCTGAACTTTCAGCGTCGTGGCACTGATTTGGCCATGCGCCAAACTCGCTCTTCGGACTTTTTGGCGCGCTTCCCTCGCTTGTGCGCCGAGCTGATTTTTTGGTTTCTTTTCAGTTTTCGTCCTCCAACTTTTTTTTTCTTTTTCTCTGCACCTGTCATCACAACATATAAACAATACCCTCCGTGAGACTGTTCTAAGTAAAAACTAAATTGCATTAAATTGAATAAAATAACCTTGGGTTGCCTCCCAAGTAGCGCTGTCTTTAACGTCTTTTAGCCGGACACAAGTTCCTTATCATGTTAGAGTGAGATGGGTTACTAGGCTCATATATTCCGTTTCATTGATCAAATAGGGTTTTAACCTCTGTTTGTTTACCTTGAAGGGGGCTCCCTCTCTCCCTTTTACTTCAACTGCACCATAGGGGAATGCTCTTACCACAGTGTATGGTCCTGACCAACGCGATTTGAGCTTACTGAAACAAATCTTTAACCTTGAGTTGAATAAAAGCATTTGTTGTCCTGCTTGGAAGTCTTTCGGGATCAACATCTTGTCATGCCATACTTTAGTTCGTTCCTTGTAGATCTTTGCATTCTCATAGGCGTTGTGTCTGAATTTATCCAACTCGCTCAGCTGTAGCAGCCTCTTCTGCCCTGCTGCCTTGGCATCCATGTTCAGCTTCCTCATTGCCCAATAGGCTCTGTGTTCCAACTCTACTGGCAAATGACATGCTTTACCAAAAACTAACTTATATGGTGACATTCCAATTGGGGTTTTGAATGCTGTTCTGTATGCCCACAGTGCGTCATCCAGTTTGATAGACCAATCTTTCCTTGAGCCATCCACCGTCTTTTCCAATATGCTCTTCACTTCCCTGTTTGACACCTCTGCTTGCCCATTCGCTTGAGGGTGATAGGGAAGTGTGGTGCGGTGGTAAACTCCATATCGGGAAAACAATGTATTAAGCTGCCTGTTGCAAAAGTGACTTCCTTCATCACTGATGATGGCCCTAGGAGTACCAAACCTTGTGAATATATTCTTTTGGAGGAATCTTTGAACAGTCTTACTGTCATTTTCTTTAGTGGCTACTGCTTCTACCCATTTGGACACATAATCCACTGCCAGAAGAATGTACTGATTTCCAAAGGACGACGGGAATGGACCCATGAAGTCGATCCCCCACACATCAAATAGTTCCACTTCCAAGATCCCATGCGAAGGCATTTCATTTTGTCTTGATATGTTCCCTGTTCTTTGATAACGATCACACTTCTTCACAAAGGTGTGTGCATCCTTAAAAAGGGTTGGCCAATAGAACCCTTTTTGCAATACCTTTGCCGCTGTTCTTGATGCCCCAAAGTGTCTACCACATTGTAAGGTGTGACAATGAGTGAGAATCTGGTGCATCTCCTCCTCTGGTATACATCGCCTGATGACTTGGGCGGCGCAGTGTTTATATAACATCGGCTCCTCCCAATAGTAGTGTTTTACTTCGGAGTAAAACCTCTTCACTTGTTGTCTTGTCAATCCAGGGGTAACCTTAGCTGCAAGAAAGTTAAAAAAATCAGAGTACCAAGGTAACTTAAAAATCGCACTTACTTGAAACAATTGCTCATCTGGGAAGTGATCATTTATCTGCACATCCTTGGTGTTCTGGCTCTCTGTGTTCTCAAGTCTCGACAAGTGGTCTGCAACTGAGTTCTCTGTCCCCTTCTTGTCACGAATCTCCATGTCGAATTCTTGTAATAGCAGGACCCATCGGATGAGGCGAGGTTTTGCATCCTTCTTTGTCATCAAATACTTTATGGCAGAGTGATCAGTGTATACTATCATTTTATTCCCAATCAAGTATGGCCTGAATTTCTCGAATGCATATACTATTGCTAGCAATTCTTTCTCTGTAGTCGCGTAATTTAACTGCGCGTCATTTAAAGTTTTACTAGCATAGTAAATGGATCTGAATACCTTATCGACCATTTGTCCAAGCGCTTCCCCCACTGCATAATCACTTGCATCATACATTAGTTCAAATGGGAGCTCCCAGTTTGGTGCAATGACTATGGGTGCTGAGATAAGCTTCTCCTTGAGTATCTGAAAAGCGGTCATGCATTCCTTATTGAATTCAAAAGCAACCCCCGTCATTAGCAAGGTGGAAAGGGGCTTTGAAACTTTTGAGAAATCCTTGATGAATCTTCTATAAAAACCGGCATGCCCAAGGAAACTTCTGACCCCTTTTGTTGATACTGGAGGTGGTAGATTTTCGATTACTGAAATCTTTGCTTTGTCCACCTCAATACCTTGGTTGGATATTTTGTGTCCCAGGACAATCCCCTCTTTTACCATGAAGTGACACTTCTCCCAGTTTAGCACAAGGTTGGATTCTTCACATCGTTTTAACACTGCTTCCAAGTGCCTCAAACACTCGTCGAACGAGGTCCCAAAGACCGAGAAATCATCCATAAAAATATCTATAGTCCTTTCTACCATATCCGAGAAAATTACCATCATACACCTCTGAAAGATCGCAGGTGCATTGCAAAGCCCAAATGGCATCCTTCTAAATGCAAATGTACCAAAAGGGCAGGTGAATGTTGTCTTTCCTGATCTTCTGGTGCTATCGCAATCTGATGATACCCTGAGTAACCATCCAAAAAACAGTAGTAGTTGTGCCCCGCAAGTCTATCCAACATCTGATCTAGAAATGGCAACGGGAAGTGGTCTTTTCTGGTCGTCTTGTTCAACTTGTGATAGTCAATGTAGATTCTCCACCCAGTAACTGTTCTAGAGGAAATGAGCTCGTTCCTTTCGTTGGTCACTACTGTCATACCTCCTTTTTTGGGCACCACTTGTACCGGACTCACCCATGCACTGTCAGATATAGGATAAATTACTCCAGCATCGAGCCATTTCATGATTTCTTTTCTGACTACCTCTTTCATGTTTGGGTTTAGTCTCCTCTGTGACTCAATGGAGGGTCTGCTCTCCTCATCCAGACGGATCTTATGCATTACTGTTGACGGACTTATCCCCTTTATGTCTGCTAATGTCCACCCAATGGCACGCTTGTGAGCCCTCAGTACTCTCAGCAGCTTCTCAATCTCTACTGTGGATAGATGACATGAGATGATCACTGGTAAGGATTGATCTTCACCTAGATATTGGTACTGTAAATGATCGGGTAGAATTTTTAACTCTAACTCTGGAGCCTTTTCTGTGGATGGTACTGATCTCTCTGGCATCTTCCCAAGCTCTTCATATCTCTTCTTATCACACTTCTCACAAGAATTCATCCAATTTGCATACTCCATCAGCTTTGGGTCGTTTCCACTACTATCGTCCCATCGGGTCAGTACTTCTTCAAGCGTATCATCATTTCTGAACCCTTTTTCTGACACTGCATCTTCGATTATGTCAATGGCGAAACATTTGTCACTTGCATCTGGGAAGGTTGCTGCCCGAAAAATATTGAAAATCACCTCTTCTTCTTCCACCCGAAGTTTTAGCTCCCCTTTGTGAACATCGATGAGAGCATGTCCTGTGGCTAGGAAGGGTCTGCCAAGTATGATGGGGATCATGTCGTAATCTCTCATGTCTAAGATGATGAAATCAGCGGGAAAAATGAACTTATCCACTTTTACCAACACATCCTCGATGACTCCTCTAGGATGTTCTATGGAGCGGTCAGCTAACTGCAAAGTGATGTTTGTAGGTCTGACTTCTCCCATTCCAAGTTTGCAAAACACTAGATAAGGCATCAAATTTATGCCTGCCCCCAGATCGCACAACGTCTTCTGACACTCAAACTTTCCAATAGTGCATGGGATGGTGAAGCTTCCAGGATCTTTTAATTTCTGAGGTAGCTTTCTCTGTAGGATGGCACTTCATTCTTCAGTCAACACCACTGTTTCGTAGTCATCTATCCTCCTCTTTTTGCTAAGAATATCCTTCATGAACTTGACATAACTTGGCATCTGCTCTAGTGCCTCAGCAAACGGGATGTTGAGTTGCAATTGTTTGAGAATTTCCAAGAATTTAGAGAATTGTTTGTCAAGAGCACTTGTTTTTAGCCTCTGGGGATACGGTATCTTCACCTGGGGTGCGTTCACAACAGCTTCCAGCCTCATTTCAGCTTCTGGGCTCTGGGCCCCGCGGCCCTAAGATTCGGCGCCGTGGCGCCTAAAACTCTGCACTGTTCCAGAATCTTCAGCGCCGTGGCGTTGCTCAGTGGCGCCGCGACGCTGCAACTGCTGCGAATTTTCTGGGTTCTTCCGTTCTGAACCTGGGGTTGGTGAGTTTGCTTCCACCGGTTCGGCATCTTTCAGGTCAATCTCCTGGCATTGCTCTTTTATATTTCCACCAATATGTTCAGAGTGCTTCCCTTGTATTCTGCTGCTTAGCATGCCCGCGAGTTGTCCTATTTGCGTTTCCAAATTTTTCAAGAACACTCCCGTTTCGTCCATGAACTGAGTTTGGTGCCTAGTCAACTTGAGTATGGCTGCTCGTAGCCCATCCTGCTCTTCCTGTGGGGCCTAGGGATTATCTTGTTGATAGTAGTAATCCATGTTTTCAGGTTCCCTGAGATGAATCAAAACCAACAAACGGATCACGGCGCACGGTTTCACGAATAAAAGAGAAAAATATAGTAATAGAAATAAAAGAAACAAAAACAAAAATAACCAAATTAGAAATTAAGAATAGATAAAATGATATTGAACTACGCCAATCCCCGGCAACGGCGCCAAAAATTTGATGCGCGATTTATGCACACACTAACGCAAGTGCACGTGTCGTGACAAGTAATATAGTCTAGAAGACCGAGTTATCGTCCTCAGGTATTAGTGTTCAATTCTCAAAATCTATTCTATGGTATCTATTTGGTAACCGTTGATTGATAAATTGTTTATAACTATACTTATGAATTCTAACTAAATTACGTTGTTTTACTTCAGTTATGGTGGAAATAGGGCTTCCAAATCTCCTCAACTATCCGCTCATCTTACTTATTAATGCAATTAATTATGGTTCTTCTTCTATTTTGAGATAGCAGGTTAACTAAGCCGTTTTATAATCATGTTAAGGTAATATAAACACTCGACCCCAATATAGAACTCTTCTATTTTTCGGTGATAAGATTAACTATAAAGGAGGATTAAGAGCAATAACCTATTAATACTACACAAGTATCGGGTACTTTCGTCCACGATTTAACCTATGTTTATTCAACTATAGCATATTCACAATCTCCCCTTTCGATTAGAAATCATATGGATTATGATAATTAGTGATCAATTAATTACCAAACATTCAAGACAAGTATTGAATAAATCTCAACAATAACAAGAAGAAACCAAAACATGCATTAATTCATAAGAATGAGTTTCAAGTGATTTGGTGTGGAAAGCCCTAAATTAAGTTAGTTCCTAGCCATAGACATGACAAGAACTAAACTAATATCCAACATAAACTATAAAGAAATAAAACAAGAAACAAGAAATTACTAAGAAGTGGTCTCCAATCTTGATCTCCAAAGTAGTGTTGAAATAGCAAAGGTTGGAACCCTGAATTCTGACCTAAAGGCTGCTTTTATAGCCTCCAAAACGTTTTCCAGGTTTTCCTTCAGGCCTTGGCCCATTCCCGAATTTGTGATTTTCCGCCTCGGCGCGCAGCCTGGCGCCGCAGCGCCGAAACTCCTGCAGCTCTCTGTAATTTGGGAGCCGGCGCTCGACATCACTGGCCGGAGCGCTACTGCTTTCGTGCCGGTTACCAACTTTCTCGCTTTTTGAGCTCTGAAACCTCTGTTTCTGCCCTCTTTTTGCTCCTTTTCCGCCAATGAGCCACTTTAAATCAATATGACTCAAAAGAAAGAAAATATATCCTAAGACGACACGTATTTGTACAAAAATAGGCAAAAGACTAACGAAAAATGACTCAAAAGGTGTATATAAAATACACCGATCAACTTGCACATTTCCAAAGCGCTCAAGGAGGTCGGGCCAAGAGAGGGATAGTGCGTACGCACTCAGAAAGGGTATACGTGTAATATGCGGTTGTCAAAAGAATA
Organism: Przewalskia tangutica; assembly: GCA_029844215.1. NCBI lineage: Eukaryota > Viridiplantae > Streptophyta > Magnoliopsida > Solanales > Solanaceae > Przewalskia > Przewalskia tangutica. The sequence goes on from CM056724.1 coordinate 54,537,980, forward strand.
TGATTTAGGCTCAAAGGGGTGTACTACGGATAATGTTATTTGGTAGGCTGAAAAGGTTCAAACGGGTCAAAGAAAGTCTGCGATCATTTCCTACACCGAGTGTTACTCAGGATTTCGCCTCAACAAACATTCGGGCCAAGTTCTAGATCACAATGCAATGCAATTGAACTTATACTAAAACTCACCACACAATGCTCATAAAACGATGAGGTTGGTTTCGTTCTTGTCTTGAAAGCATGCAAGAATAAAATTACAGGTGTGCGTGAGAGGTACCAAAAAAATCTATGGTTTAGCACGAAGTCAACCCATATTGATTATTACTCGTTCTTTCCTATGCACACTCCCAACTGTGTTGGTATCAACCAAATCAAACAATGATGCTTAAAGAGTTTTTTTTTTTAAAGATATTTTATGTTTTTTGAATAAATTTTTTTTTGTATTTTGAATAAATGGTACCGAACCCGAATAGGGCTGCCTACGTATCTCATCTTTGATGAGAATCAGGTGTGCGTAGTTCGTTCAGATATGTTATAAAACGTATGATTTTAAAAAAATTCATTCATGAAAGAAATGCAAAAGTAAAAGTTGTGCAAAACAAATGATTGTTCAATATAAAACTAATGCAAAGTAAAAGGAATGTAATGAAAAAATGAATGGATGTGATAGAATGAATTAAATGCATGAATGTATGTGATAGAATGAATTAAATGCATGAATGTATGTGCTAGAATGATGGAAATGCAATAATGAATGTCCGTGATTGGATAAATGCAATGAATGGGTGAACCAAATATGTCCCCCTCACCTTTTTTTTTTTTGTGGTGTCAAACCCTAGATGGGTTGCCTACGTATCACACCGTATGGTGAGAATCAGACACGCGTAGTTCGGGAGATATATTGTGAAATGCATGATAAAGAATTACGTAATCGACATTAGCCATATCAATTGAATTTGCAAAAAAAGATACAAAATATAGGACCCAGAGCGATGCTTCGTTGAATCTGGTATAAGCTGACTTCTTTCCGTCAACATAACTCCAGCTCATTCATGTGATGATTTTTTTTTCTTTTTCTTCTCTTTTTTTTCTTTTTCTTCCGGCCGCCCTCGACTATTTGCGAGGACGGTCTTCCTGCAAAATATGACAAATGGGTGAGAGTAGGCAAGCCACAAAAATAATAAAATATAAGGGCGTGGCAATATAGTTAAAGACTCTCGTGCTTGGTTTGACCGGACTGGTGGTTGATGCTTCACAAAGTTCAAGTCGCGCTATTCAAGAGTGATTTACGCAGTAGAAGTCCTGATTGCAATGTGACAACAAAAAGTACAAAAATGCAAATGCTCGTGGCCTGAATTATAAGCATGATATGTACAGGGGTTAAAAGGGTAATTATTGCATTAAATAATATGTACAGAATTGCTAGCGACAACAATAGTAAACAAAATCATGCAAATCAAGCGCGCGCCTAATATGCATGGGACCTCTCTTATGCCAGAGGTCGGCCTAAACGCCAAATATGCGAGATTATGATAAATAGGTCCAAGCCGTTAAACTGCAATGTTTTATTGGAAATGGCGACCAAATGACGGTGCACTTTTTCCAATTTCGGTGTGTCATGACCAGGCTTGGATCCGTCTATCATCATCATGCTACACATAGTATGCTAATGGGTCGTTGGGTTGTGAAACTCGTCGACAAGTTTGGTGGATTTCTAATTGTGGCGTTAATACCAAGGATTAACCCACCTAAGGTTTATGCATGCATGACTTAATAAAAAAGTTGGTATAGCTCTATCTTAAGCTTTCTAAGATTTGGCTTACTAGACGCAAGGTTCCCGAGCGGACAACTCGAGTGAGAAGGCTACGCGGCCACCGGTTAGACCGGACACTCCACGTATATTACCAACTCTCCTAAATTTGGGTTTTGAAGAAAGAATTTTGCTGATGCACCCAGCGCACCTCGCATGTAGTGTGTGATAGTGTGGATTTTTCAGAGTGGAAGAAATATGAGCGGAATGCCAATTTAAGGAAAACAATAAAAGCAAATAGCAATTAAAACAGCTAAGCATACAAGATTTAAAGCAAGCAATTTTAAGGCATTTAAAACAAATAAAAATAAAGCCAAGCAATAATAAACCTAGGTTTGCTATGGTCAAGAACCTGATTATCCCCAGTGGAGTCGTCATGCTGTCGCGCCCATTTTTGACCTCGGGGTCTGAACGGTATCCGCGACATTGCTCTTTGGAGCGGTTCCCTGGATGGAGCAATAATGTTAATTTTGAGGAGTCGCCACCTAATTGTTTAAGTGAATTAGGACACTTGATTTATTGCAATAAAAATATTGCAATTAATCTCCATTTAATGGTCTGCGAAATTAATGAGATTCTGGATCAGAGTTCTTTATTATCCTAAAGGGAAGGGGTTATGCATCCTTTAATATCCGCTAACTTGCGGTTGTCCGTTCAAACCTAGATTAATTATATATTGGCTTTTATTCTACCTATTCTAAGCATTTTTACATAATTTACAATTAAAATAAAATGCAATACAGAATAATAAAACTAAAATTAAATGCGACATAAGATAAAACTCCGGGACATCTTTTAGCCCTTTTTAGGCCTTCTGCACAAGATGATCTCCGAGTACCTGCATAAACACTTAGTAAAAGTGTTAGTAATAGAATAAACAATTTTAAAAGCAATAACAAGAATTAAGAAGTAAAGCCAAAAATAAATCCGTCTTTTGCATAGAGGAGACCTTGGAAATTAGACGGAGATTCCTTCATCGGCCAATGTAGTATCATGTTTAAATCAGTAAAAAATAAAAAAAATGTATCTGTTCATTCGGAACAAAAATCTGTCTAGTTAGTTTTAAAGACACATAGAAGGGCAAAATCGCCCGAATCAGCTCGGAACACAACGAAAATCAGTCCAGAAATATCCAAAATCAGTAGAAAAAAGCCAAAAATCAGTCCAAAAAGATCGAAAATCAGTCCAGCAACAATGACCAAAATCAGTCCAAAAGGTCAACAATCAGTCCACAAAACATAGCGAAAATCAGTCCAGAACATGTCTAAAATCAGCCTAACAAATAATCAAAAATCAGTAGTAAACAATGACCAAAATTAGCCTAACAAATAACCGAAAATCAGTAGTAAACAATAGCCCCAAAATCAGTAACAAAAAATGGTCGAAAATCAGTCCAGAAAATAGCCGAAAATCAATCCAGCAACAATGGCCGAATCAGTCCAGCAACATGGTTAAATAAGTAGTCAAATAGAAAAGCATAAGCAGTAAAAATGGCCAACAAACATGGAGAAAATCAACCAATAAGCATGGAGAAAATCAGTGGTGGTAGCTCATTGTGGTTGTCGGCGAAGGGGTGTGGACGACGGGAAACGAGGGTGTGGGGTCGACGGGTCAGTGGGGGTTTAACGGTGACGGGACAGTGGGGTATCGACGTAGGGTGGCGTTCCAGTGGTGGTGGTCGACGGGCGACGATGGCGGGTTGCTGTTGCGTGTGTGTGTGTGTGAGAAGTGGTGAGGGTGTCGACTGGGCTGCTGGTTGTATAAATGAGGGAGATGAAAATAAAGAGTGAGAGAGATCAAGATAGTGATATGTGCGGCTGAGGGGTGTGCGGTGGTGTGACAGTGGTGATGGGGTTGCTGGGGGGTTCGCCGGAGCTTGGAGCTCCGTGAAGGCAGCGCACGGAGAGGCGAGGAGAGGTGAGTAAAATCTGAAATGAGGGGGTTTTTTTTTTAGGGTTGTGCGGCTGAGTGATGTTTTGGGCGGTTGGCCAGGGAAATGAGGGGTAGTGTTTTATTTATAGGGTAGATGTTTAGGTTTAGGGTTTGGTATTTTTGGGGGGAAATAGATGAAAGGTGTATTGGGCCTCATTTTTTGGGCCTCAGTTTGGGCTTCGGTTTTTTGGCGGATTGGACTGATCCAAATTATGTCTCGGACTGGACTGATTTGACAAAAATGCAAAACGGGTTCATTATTTAAAAGAAAAAATTATTTAAAAGATGCAAAATTATTAAAATGCAAATGCTGATGCAATAATAATAAAAATACATTATTTAACAAATATTTAATGCCTAATTAAAAGTAAAGACGGGATGTCAATTAATTATTTAAAGAGATGAAAAATTATTAAAATAAAATGATCGCGCAACAATAATAACATAATATTTGAAAATATTTAATACCTAATTAAAGTAAAAACATGATGCCAGTTTACAATAAAACAACATAGAATGTTAGATAAAAAAATATACAAAAATGCCAAAAAATGGTGATTAAAATGCAGTGTCCTAAAATGTTTAAAATTGTAAGAAATGACTGAAAGAAGGGTCAAAATTGGGTGTCAACAATGGGCATCTCTTCATCTTCTTCCATGTCTAGGATGATGAAATCAGCGGGGAAGATAAACTTGTCCACCTTAACCAACACATCCTCGATTATTCCTCTAGGGCGGACGATGGAGTGATCTTCTAGTTGTAAGGTTATGGTTGTAGGTCTTGCTTCCCCCACTCCAAGTTTGCAGAACACAGAATAGGGCATCAAATTTATACTTGCCCCCAGATCACATAGAGCCTCCTGACATTCAAACTTCCCTATAGTGCAAGGGATGGTGAAGCTTTCCGGATCTTTCAACTTCTGAGGTAACTTTCTCTGTAGGATGGCACTGCATTCCTCAGTCAGCGCCACTGTTTCATACACCTCCAACCTCCTCTTTTTACAGAGGATCACTTTCATGAACTTCACATAACTTAGGCATTTGTTCTAAGGCTTCAGCAAATGAAATGTTGATGTGCATTTTTTTAAAGACCTCCAGAAACTTAGAAAACTGCTTGTCAAGAGAATTTTTTCTAAGTCTCTGAGGATATGGTATCTTCACCTGCGGTGTGTCAACGACTGCTGGTGGTGATCTTTGGTCCGCAGGAAGATCTTCTATGATTACTGCATCCTCTGACTCCTTCACCTCACTGGGTTCACCCTTTTTTTCTGGACATATTGGGGATGAACCTGTCTCCATTTGTTTATCACTTCTCAAATCAATTGCTTGGCACTGTTCTTGTGGGTCTGCACCAGTATTGCTAGGGCGGTTCCCTTGCATACCGTTTCTCAGCTTGCTAGCTAGCTGCCCCAACTGCATCTCTAGATTCCTGATGGATGATCTTGTTTCCACCATGAACTGATTTTAGGCATTTGAGAGTGCCCAAAGAACTGCTCCCATATTATCTAGCTCTCCTAATGGAGCCTGATTATGTGGTGGATAAGTTAGGCCTTAAGGATTCTGACACTCGGTGAGCCTGAGTAAGGCTTCCTACAGCTCATTTTGCTCCTCTTGAGGCCCCTGTGGTCTAAATCGCTGCGGTGGACAAAGGTCATAGTCCTGCAGCCATTGATAGTGATAGTCCATGTACCTATACTTGACTTTACCTGTAAAATTACAAAAAATAACAAAAATTGATAAAAAGATGCGCTCAGAAACTTGTTCTGGGTGCGACCAAATTAGAAATTAAGAATAAATGGTTCGATATTAGAAGTACGTCAGTCCCTGGCAACGGCGTCAAAAACTTGTTAAGCGTTTTTCACGTGATCACGCAAGTGTACGTATCGTTACAAGTAATATAGTCTTGTAAGACCGAGTTTATCATCCACAGAGACTGGTTTCTAATTACCGAACATCTATTCTTGGTTATCTATTTGTCAAACGATAATTAATTTGGGTTTTTATCTAACTACTAGAATAATTGCAAGAAGTAAACTAAATTGTTGAGGTTTAATCAGTTATGAAGGAATTAGGGCTTCCAATATCCTCGACTATCCACTCTTTTCAATCCCTAATGCAACTAGAATGACTTCTTCTTCTACGTTAAGATAGCGGTTAACTAGACTGTCTTATATTCTGGTTAGGATATATAATCGCTCAACCCCAGTGCAGAACCCTTCTATATTTCTATGATAGGATTTACCACATAGGAGGATTGAGAACAATAACCTATAATGCTACACAAGTATCAGGGTACTTTCGTCCGCGGTTTTAACCTATGTCTATTCAATTACAGCATATCTAAACCTCTCCTCTCGGTTCTTGATTCGAAATCATATAGATTATGATAATTAATGGACAGTTAACTATCAAACATTCATACCAATATTGAATAAATCTTAATCTAAGTGAAGAAGAAATCAAACTAATGCATTAATTCATGAAATAGAGGTTCAAGCGATTCAATAGGAAAGCCCTAATAAAGTGTTTAGCTCCTAGCCATAGTCACGCTAAGAACTGATACAAATACCAACATAAACTGAATTGAAAACTAAAGAAAGAAAAAGTACTTAGAACTAGGTCTCCAATGGTAGCCTCCAATTTGTCTTCAATTGTGTTCTGTGATAGAATGGAATCCCCCTTCAATAGAATAATCCCTAGGGCTTAAGTATGCTGAAATTTCGTCCAACCTGGACCATTCTGCTCTTGGTCAATTTAACTTCGGAATTAGATTTTCTGCCTCGGCACCGCGATCCTGCAAACTGGCGTCGCGGCGCCTAAACTTCTGTGAGCAGTCTGATCTTCTGGCGCTGCGGTCCTGCTGTTAGGCGCCACAGTGCTGCTTTGCCTTCGTCCGAATCTTCAATTTTAAACCTTTTTACCTCGGGATCCTCCTTTTATGCTCGCTTTTCACTCCTTTTCGTCATTTTGCCTTTTTGAACCGTTGTGACTCAAAAGAAATAAAAACGACCCTAACACTACACTTATTTAAACGAAAAAACGGGGAAAATACTAACTAAAAATGACTCAAAAAATGTATACAAAATACGCCTAACAGGGATGCACTCATGACTTCAACCTACATCATTAATAAATATCCTACAAAGTTGTTATCTTTTAAACACCTTATGAAAAGTTATATGGGACCAGCCCTCATATTCTCATTTAAGGAGTTTTAGATGTTTTGCTTTCACCTCTACACTGTCACAAAGTAGATCAAAATTGGACCCTAGAGTTGAGCCATGTGTTTTTCTTGGGTACCCATTTGGAAAAAAAGGGATATAAGTTGTTAGTCTCAAAACCAACAAGTGTCTTGTTTCCAGAAATGTTATCTTTTATGAAAATGTTTTTCCATTTGCTTCCGCTACTCCTACTGTGCCTCTTTTTCCTTTGGTTCCTCATATTCCTCCTATAGATTATGCAAATGATACTCCTATCACTGTTCCTGCTCAAGAAAATGTCAATGTTCTACCTTCTGCTAGTCATCCTTCTACAACTACTTCTCCATCAATTTCTCCTAGTTGTTCATCTTCTCCTATCTCTACTCTTCCCACTGATGTTTTAGAACCTGATAAACCTGCTATTCCCACCATTCCCAATGCTCTCAGAAGATTCATTAGGTCAGTTCACACTCCTTCATACTTGGAAGATTATGTTTGCAACAGTATCCAATTCTCTAATGTATCAGATTTCAGTTTTACTCCACCTGAAAAATATCTTATTGCTTTTGCTGCCCTATCTAATCCTAACCAATGTTACATAAATTCTTTATCACACATTCAAGAACCCACAACCTTTTCCCAAGCAATTTTATATCCAGGATAGAAGGATGCTATGACTAAAGAGTTAGAAGCTTTAATCACTAATGATACTTGGGAAGTGGTCACTTTGCCTCCTGGCAAGAAAGCATTGCCTACAAAATGGGTCTACAAGATGAAATTAAACTCCAATGGCAGTGTGGAGAGACTCAAGGCTCATTTAGTTGTTAGGGGAGATATACAAATAGATGGTATTGATTTTACAGAGACTTTTAGCCCTGTTGTTAAAATAATCGCTATCAGATGTGTTTTAGCATTGGCAATAAAGAAAGGTTGGGGTTTATATCAAACGTAAAAAATGTGTTTCTACACGGAGAGTTAGAAGAAGAAGTGTATATGCAGTTTCCTGCTGGTTTACAAGTTACTGATCCAACTCAGGTGTGTCGACTTAAGAAATCATTATACGATTTAAAGCAAGCATCGCGACAGTGGTATTCGAGATTGAAGGTTGCTTTAAAGTTCAAAGGGTTTACTCATTCGTTGAATTATTATTCATTATTTTACAAGACTCGTGATTCTTCTATTTCCATTTTATCTGTTTATGTCGACGACATACTTGGGAACAACAAAGAGGAATTGGATGCCTTGAAATCATTTTTAGACTCAGAATTCAAAATCAAGGACCTGGGGGACTTACATTATTTTTTGGGAATTGAGATTATTCGTGAGCCTCAGGGATTGATTGTAAATCAACGCAAGTTTCTTCTTGAGCTCTTTTCTAAGTATGATTCACTTGGTTTGAAACCAGCTTCTTCACCTCTAGACCCTTATCACAAACTCCAGGCTGACATGGGTGATCCTCTCTCCGATGCTACTGCTTACCAGAGGCTCATCGGTCAACTAAACTTTCTTACCCACACACGCCCCGACATCTCTTTCTCCGTTCAACACTTAAGCCAATATATGCAATCACCCAACAAAGCACATCTTGCAGCAGCACATCATGTACTCCGTTACTGTCATGACCCGACCCCGGGCCCGTGACTGGTGCCTTACCCGGGCACCCAAGTAGATACACATCAGAGTAACCAGCGGAATATAAACTTACCAACAGAAAGCAGTGTAAACAAAAGAAAGAGTTTAATCGAGAGAAAGTTGCCTTTCGGCATATATATATATATAAATCAAAGTCTGAACAGTTACATCCCAAATTTACAACAGGACTACAGACCTCTAAGAGTGTAAACAACTATGACGGGACAGGGCCCCGTCATACCCTGAATGTACACAAATCTACAGTGACAGGGAAAATCATACCCAAAAGATAAGCCTCCGGAGAAACGGGGCTTTCCCAAAAGCAGAACGGTGATCCTAGGAGCGGGGATCAACAACTGGAGTACCTCGATCTGCGGCATGAACGCAGCCCCCCGAAGGAGGTCAGTACAACAGGTACCAAGTATGTGAAACTGTAAAGTACTGAAATGAAATCATAGCCTTTTTAAAACCAATTACAAATACGTATAAACAACCAATTTAACCGCACATAGTTCCACAGCATAAACAAGAGCAAAATAGATATAACGTAACTGGTCTTTTCTAGGCCGCTAATGATCGAAGCAAGGTCAATCGCCCATAGTATCATTATGCGAACCTAATCCTGGAACTTCCGCAGTCCGCATAGACCACCAAGGTCCGCATGAGGTATTCCTCGCATCGGGGGTAGCTAACCCTCGGCATCAACCTGGACTCCGGCCGCGTAGTCACGTGGACGCGTGAGGTATTCTCGTGACGGCGTAACACACCCGGGTGATCATCCCGAACTCCGCACTCCGCATAGGTCACATGGACCCGCATGAGGTATTCCTCGCATCGGGGGTGGCTAGCCCTCGGCTCGTAACAAGTCAGGGGGGTAAGTGATATAATATCAGCACAACTGCTTATCGTTAAACAACATAAGCACAACAAGGAAACCCCCTTTACACAAACGTCACAAGACACTAACACACGTAGCATCATAACATGTCTACTTATCAAACCAACTTACCACACCTTCAGAAATCAATACAAGGCTTTTATAAACAAATAAGTAAACTGTTTCCTCTTATCTTTCTCAAGTCGTTATACCTAACTTCCCATAAAGCTAGTATAACACTTAAGCTTTTTTTTGAAAAACCAAGTATTACTTTTCTTCCAAAAATGATTCATAACTCTTTTGAAATACTTCAAGATTCTTATTATTTAAAACTCAAGTCAAAAGACATCAAAGTAAAACCAAATTTAGTTAACACACGTACGTCTACCGTACTATATATATTTCACAAATATCATGCTCAAGAGGATAGGAAGAATCACATACCTCCTCGGCTAAATCCACCTGCCAAGTTGAATATGTCGCGCGCAGAGTATCAACCTATAATAATCAAATACGTCTATCAACGTCTAGACTACTTCGTAGAATATTCTAAGCAGAAGGTTCTTTATTTTACGGAAAATTGGGCAGCACCTCCCTCCCCGTAATACTACACAAGTCTACTGTAAATACAGTCCAATGTAAATACAGTTCAATTCTCTTCTTTAACATCCTTCTATATATCTTATACACAATTCTAAACTACTACAATATGTAATTTCCAATTACAATAGAAGGACAAAGATTATTACCTCGATAAGCCCAAAATTATCCAAGATATAAGTCGATCCTGAGCAACGTTTAGCTCATATTCTGTACGCTCCAATCCGCTCCAAGAAACCCTTAGAAGTTTCTAAACATCTTCTCCTAATACTTCATCCAACTATGAAGATTTTCCTAGGGTTTCGTTTTGTGACTAAAGGAAATAAAGTAGTATTTCCGGGCTCTTAGTATAGAGGTAACTTGGGAATACTACAAGGGATTTAGGCTAAGGTATTTTGGGATAGTAACAATACTTGAAGAAATTTTCTACAAAGGGGAGTTTGGACGAGAACTAGAACCAAAGGGCGAGGAGGAGATTTGTGACTTGGAAATTGTTTAAGTGGATGAAGAAGTCTTGCAACTTAAGGGGGTATTTATAGGACATTCAATGGTCAAGATTCAAGCATGTGTATGGTGAGGATTTGGTCCATGTGTGAGTGGAGTCTTCCAACCAAGTGTCCACCACAACTTTGAGACATATGTCCACCACAACCTTGGGACATATGTCCACCACAAAAATGAGACATGTGGCTAGCCACATGTCTCCAAAAAACGTCCAAGGCCAAGGGTCCCCCTTCCCACTTGCCCCACAAATATCTTGCAAGACTTTGACTACTTGACTTGGCCACTTGCCCACTAATTTTCGTCCAACATGTGCCACCTAGGGGTGACACATGTCTCCCTCCTATTGGTCCAAAATATTTCATCTCTCGGAAAAATCCGTAATTGGTTAAAATATTAAAAACGTAAAATTTCCTTCACAAGGTTCGGAATCTTTTCCGTTGGAAGTTCACAATTTCATCCTTAACCTAATTAGGGCTATACATTCGTACGTACATCCTTACATACGTATTCTGGAACTACGGGGTATAACATTCTCTCCCCCTTAGAAACATTCGTCCCGAATGTTCCTTCTCAAAACAGATATCGATATAGGCCCTCTTAACTATAGCCCTCATAACAAGAATGCCATACATAGTCAAAATAACACTTAAGCAAATATGCCAAAAAAATTTAACAAGTAGGAAAGTGAGTTACCTGGAGGTGTGGGGAATAAGTGAGGATACTTCTGCCTCATGTCCTCCTCTGCTTCCCATGCCATTTCCTCTCTGTTCTCGTTCCGCCATAATACCTTGACGGAAGCCACATCCTTTGTCCGCAGTCGCCTAACCTGATGATCGAGTATCGCTATGGGACTCTCCTCATACGATAACCCCTCTGTCACCTGGACATCATCAATCGGGTGCACTCTAGATGGATCTCCGATACATCTCCTCAGCATAGAAACATGAAAAACCGGATGTACTGCCTCCAGATCGGACGGCAGATCCAACTCATAGGCAACCTTGCCTACCCTGCGGACAATCTGATAAGGCCCAATGTACCTTGGGCTGAGCTTCCCTTTCTTCCCAAACCTCATCACACCCTTCATGGGTGACACCTTCAGGAAAACCCAATCATCAACCTCAAACTCCAGATGCCGACGACGATGATCTGCATACGACTTCTGTCGACTCTGAGTTGTCAACAACCGCTCCTGGATAAGCTTCACCTTATCCACCGCCTGTTGTAACAAGTCCGGCCCAACTAACTGAACCTCGCCCACATCAAACCAGCCTATCGGCGACCTGCACTTCCTCCCATATAAGGCCTCATAAGGCGCCATCTGGATACTGGAATGGTAGCTGTTATTATACGCAAACTCTACTAGCGGAAAATGATCCTCCCAGCTACCCCTGAAATCAATAACACAGGCTCGCAGCATATCCTCAAGTGTCTGGATAGTACGCTCTGCCTGTCCGTCTGTCTGAGGATGGAATGCGATCGAGGCTCACCGCCCCTAATCCCTTCCGAAAGACCTCCGTAGTTAGCCGTAAATCGGGCTCCTCATGCGATATGATAGAAATAGGGACCCCATGCGCCTCACGATCTCTGATGTAAAGTCTAGCATAATCCTCGGCCGAAAAGTCGCCCCGACGGAAGAAAGTGGGCGGATTTCACACCGCCGACGATAACCCAGATAGAATCATGCTTCCTCTGAGTGCGAGGTAACCCTGTGATAAAGTCCATGTTGATCACCTCCCACTTCCACGTCGGAATCTCTATCATCTGCAACAACCCACCAGGCCTCTGGTGCTCCATCTTGACTCACGACAACTCGCACCGAGCAACAAACTCGCAACGTCCTCTTCAGTCATCCCACCAATACACAGACCGAGGTCGTGGTACATCTTTGTCGACCGGATGGATAGAGTAACGCGCGCCGCAGGCTTCCCTAGAACACATTGCCGAAGTCCTGCAATATCTGGAACACACAACCTGCCCTCAAACCTTAGCACCCCATCAGGTGCTACCTCAAATGGACCCTTCCCCTCACGAAGAGCCGTATCACGATACCGTGTCAAAATCGGATCCTCATACTGTCGCCTCTTGACCTCCTCGACGATGGAAGACTCGGCAACCTCTCGAACCCGAACCCTACTACTATCAGAACCAATCAATCGGACTCCAAGGCTCGCTAGCTGATGTAACTCGCGGACCATGCCCCTCCTCTCTGGCTGCACCTCTGATAGACTACCCATCGACCTACGACTAAGGGCGTCTGCCACTACATTGGCCTTCCCTGGGTGGTATAGGATATCGACATCATAATCCTTGAGTAGCTCTAACCACCGTCTCTGTTGTAAGTTCAGCTCCTCCGTGAAGATATCTTTGAGGCTCTTATGGTCTGTGTAAATATCCACATGAACCCCATACAAATAATGTCTCCAGATCTTCAAGGCGTGAATCACCGCTGCCAACTCTAAGTCATGTGTGGGGTAGTTCTTCTCATGCTTCTTGAGCTGTCGAGATGCGTAAGCTATGACCTTGCCCTGCTGCATCAACACACATCCAAGCCCGATGCCCGACGCATCACAATAAACCACATAGCCGTCTGGACCCTCTGGAAGAGTAAGAACTGGGGCGGTCGTTAACCTCTCCTTCAGTAACTAGAAGCCCTCCTCACAAGCATCCGTCCACTGAAACTTAGTTGCCTTCTGAGTCAGCTTAGTCAAAGGTGCTGAAATAGAAGCAAACTTCTCTACGAACCTCCGATAATACCCTGCAAGGCCCAGAAAGTTGCGCACTGCTTGCAGTAGAGTTCAGGCCAAGTCTGATCGCCTCGATCTTTGCCGATTCCACCCGAAGATCATCGGCCCCGACAATGTGCCCTAAGAACGCCACTGAAGTCAACCAAAACTCACACTTCGAAAACTTGGCATACAACCGCTGGTCCTGGAGAACTCTCAGCACCGTCCTCAAATGCTCCGCGTGCTCCTGCTCTGAGCGAGAATAAACCAAGATGTCATCAATGAATACTATCACAAACGTATCCAAAAATGGCTTGAACACTCGGTTCATCAAATCCATAAATACTGTCGGAGCATTGGTCAAGCCGAAAGACATGACCCTGAACTCATAGTGCTCGTGACGTCCGAATGCAGTCCTAGGGACATCCGTCTCCCTAACTCGCACCTGATGGTAACCAGATCGCAGGTCTATATTGGAGAAACATCTCGCACCCTGCAACTGGTCGAACAAATCGTCAATCCTAGGGAGGGGTATCTGTTCTTAATAGTCACCTTGTTCAGCTGCCTGTAATCAACACACATACGCATCGTCCCATCCTTCTTCTTCACGAATAATACCAGCGCTCCCCATGGAGAAACACTAGGCCTGATGAAGCCCTTCTCCAGCAAATCTCTCAGCTGGTCCTTCAACTCTCTCAACTCGGCAGGTGCCATCCTGTATGGCGGAATGGATATAGGTCGAGTATCAGGCAGAATATCAATGCAAAACTCTATCTCCCTCTCAGGAGGGATACCCGGGAGGTCGTCTGGGAACACATCTGGGAACTCTCTGACAACTGGAACTGAATAAAGGTCTGGTATCTCGGCCTTAGTATCAAATACCCGAATGAGATGGTAGATATACCCCTTCTGCACCATCTTCCTGGCATTGAGGTAAGAAATAAACCTACCCCTCGGCGACACAGTGTTCCCTTCCCACTCAATAACCGGCTCCCCAGGAAACTGGAACCGTACCACTCTCTCCCTACATTCTACATTGGCGTAGCAGGAAGCTAGCCAATCCATACCCATGATCACATCAAAATCGGTCATCTCCAACTCTATCAAGTCGGCTAGGGTCTGACGACTGCATAAAGTCACTGGGCAAGCCCTATATACCCGCTCAGCTACCACCGAATCACCCACTAGCGTAGCTACCTCAAAAGGGTCTATGGACTCAGGCTCTACCCCTATCCTACTAGCAATAAGGGGAGATATGAAGGACAAAGTAGAACCCGGATCTATCAAGGCATACACGTCACAACATGAAACTAATAAGGTACCTGTGACGACATCCGGTGATGCCTCCCGTCCCGGGCGGGTGATGTGGCATAAATGCGCTCGAGGACCGCTGAATCGACCCGTGCACGACCTGCCGCGACTGTTGGTCCATGAGCACCCAGCCCTCCGGGGCGAGTAACTGTAGGAGATGAAGACCCGGCAAAAGACCTGTAGTCGACCTTCCATCTCGCCGCCTGCTCTGGACAGCCTCACAAAGTGACCCTGCTGGCCGCAAGTGTAACAAGCTCCCGGAGTAGTACCACAACTCCCGTAATGGGATCTACCGCATCGTCCACACTGAGAGGGGGGTGGTCTCGATCGGTTAGCACATCTGCTACTCGAAGTCCGGCCACGAGGCCCCGACCGCCTCGAATACTCGCTTCTCAAGACGGCGGTAGGAGTGCTCTGAGCTGGCTGAGGTGCAAATCTAGTATGCTGCTGAGACCGTCCGCCCCGAGAGCTACCAAAAGACTCGCTCTGGCCTTCTTCACGCTGATATCCACAACCCGCGGCCTCTACGCCTCACACCTGGTCGCACGAGCTGCGTGCGGGCAATGTCCATGCCCGGTGAAGAGCTACACCGAGCAAGACTCGCCAAATAATCATCGAGCCCGTGACGTGGCGGTGCACTCGCCCTCCATATTCGCTACCAACGCAGGGACATATCGAGCCAACGACCGAACTCAACGTTGTACTCGAACCGCACGCCTCTCTTTGTCTCAAAGATCAAAATATGTCGCCCGTGTTTCTCATCCGTGGCGGCAAGAAATGGCCGCGAAAGCCTCGAGAACTCGTCCCATACGCTTGGAGGCGCATGCTCTCCGCACAGCTCCCACAATCAAAACCACGATCAGCAAAGATCACGCACCGATGCGAACCTAAGACCACCGACGGTCTCCAAGCCTTGATCACTCATGATCCGTTGTAATCGCCGGATGAACTCGCGGATCATCCTCAAGCCTCGACCCGAGAACTCGCGGCTGCAACTCGTAAAATCCCGTAGCCTCAAGCTATCCGACCGGGTGAACCACGGTGCTACCGAATCGCCGATCCACCTATCTCGCGTCCGCCACGATCTCGCTAGTAATCGACATCTCCTCAGTAACCCATCTCTCTCGCTCCGTGCCGTGGACCGAGGCGCAGTATCGTGGTCTCATAGCCTCGCACGCTCTAAACTCGCTGGGCCGTGGCGTCGTGGAACTCGCCGTCGTAGCACCACCTCGTAAGGATGGGCTGTGCCTCGTGGTCCTCTCAGGTCCTATTAGCAGCTCTCACCGCTTTGCCTTCGGGCCCGGTTGCCTTGGCGAGGCATAGCTGGTACATAAGAATGTGTTAGAAAGAGTCCAACTTATAACATAGCTCTAAGGCACGATCTCGATTGAGAAGAATGGAAACCAATCCTAAATATCTCGCAGCCTCGACATTGGTGGTGCACAACACACCGATAATCAAGACTTACTAGATACGGCTCAGAGACACTTTCCAAGGATTAACTGCTCTGATACCACTTTTGTCACGACCCGACCCCGGGCCCGTGACTGGTGCCTTACCCGGGCACCCAAGTAGATACACATCAGAGTAACCAGCGGAATATAAACTTACCAATAGAAAGCAGTGTAAACAAAAGAAACAGTTTAATCGAGAGAAAGTTGCCTTTCGGCATATATATATATATATAAATCAAAGTCTGAACAGTTACATCCCAAATTTACAACAGGACTACAGACCTCTAAGAGTGTAAACAACTATGACGGGACAGGGCCCCGTCATACCCTGAATGTACACAAATCTACAGTGACAGGGAAAATCATACCCAAAAGATAAGCCTCCGGAGAAACGGGGCTTTCCCAAAAGCAGAACGGTGATCCTAGGAGCGGGGATCAACAACTGGAGTACCTCTACCTGCGGCATGAACGCAGCCCCCCGAAGGAGGTCAGTACAACAGGTACCAAGTATGTGAAACTGTAAAGTACTGAAATGAAATCATAGCATTTTTAAAACCAATTACAAATACGTATAAACAACCAATTTAACCGCACATAGTGCCACAGCATAAACAAGAGCAAAATAGATATAACGTAACTGGTCTTTTCTAGGCCGCTAATGATCGAAGCAAGGCCAATCGCCCATAGTATCATTATGCGAGCCTAATCCTGGAACTTCCGCAGTCCGCATAGACCACCTAGGTCCGCATGAGGTATTCCTCGCATCGGGGGTAGCTAACCCTCGGCATCAACCTGGACTCCCGCAGTCCGCATAGTCACATGGACCGCATGAGGTATTCCTCGCATCGGCGTAACACACCCGGAGTGATCATCCTGGAACTCCCGCAGCTCCGCATAGGTCACATGGACCCGCATGAGGTATTCCTCGCATCGGGGGTGGCTAGCCCTCGGCTCGTAACAAGTCAGGGGGGTAAGTGATATAATATCAGCACAACTGCTTATCGTTAAACAACATAAGCACAACAAGGAAACCCCCTTTACACAAACGTCACAAGACACTAACACACGTAGCATCATAACATGTCTACTTATCAAACCAACTTACCACACCTTCAGAAATCATTACAAGGCTTTTATAAACAAATAAGTAAACTGTTTCCTCTTATCTTTCTCAAGTCGTTATACCTAACTTCCCATAAAGCTAGTATAACACTTAAGCTATTTTTTGAAAAACCAAGTATTACTTTTCTTCCAAAAATGATTCATAACTCTTTTGAAATACTTCAAGATTCTTATTATTTAAAACTCAAGTCAAAAGACATCAAAGTAAAACCAAATTTAGTTAACACACGTACGTCTACCGTACTATATATATTTCACAAATATCATGCTCAAGAGGATAGGAAGAATCACATACCTCCTCGGCTAAATCCACCTGCCAAGTTGAATATGTCGCGCGCAGAGTATCAACCTATAATATTCAAATATGTCTATCAACGTCTAGACTACTTCGTAGAATATTCTAAGCAGAAGGTTCTTTATTTTACGGAAAATTGGGCAGCACATCCCTCCCCGTAATACTACACAAGTCTCTCAGAATACAAATTCAATGTAAATACAGTTCAATTCTCTTCTTTAACATCCTTCTATATATCTTATACACAATTCTAAACTACTACAATATGTAATTTCCAATTACAATAGAAGGACAAAGATTATTACCTCGATAAGCCCAAAATTATCCAAGATATAAGTCGATCATGAGCAACGTTTAGCTCCTATTCTGTATGCTCTAATCCGCTCCAAGAAACCCTTAGAAATTTCTAAACAACTTCTCCTAATACTTCATCCAACTATGAAGATTTTCCTAGGGTTTCGTTTTGTGACTAAAGGAAATAAAGTAGTATTTCCGGGCTCTTAGTATAGAGGTAACTTGGGCATACTACAAGGGATTTAGGCTAAGGTATTTTGGGATAGTAACAATACTTGAAGAAATTTTCTACAAAGGGGGGGGGGGAGGGTTTCGGACGAGAACTAGAACAAAAGGGGGGAGGAGATTTGTGACTTGGAAATTGTTTAAGTGGATGAAGAAGTCTTGCAACTTAAGGGGGTATTTATAGGACATTCAATGGTCAAGATTCAAGCATGTCTATGGTGAGGATTTGGTCCATTTGTGAGTGAAGTCTTCCAACCAAGTGTCCACCACAACTTTGAGACATATGTCCACCACAACCTTGGGACATATGTCCACCACAAAAATGAGACATGTGGCTAGCCACATGTCTCCAAAAAACGTCCAAGGCCAAGGGTCCCCCTTCCCACTTGCCCCACAAATATCTTGCAAGACTTTGACTACTTGACTTGGACACTTGCCCACTAATTTCCGTCCAACATGTGCCACCTAGGGGTGACACATGTCGCCCTCCTATTGGTCCAAAATATTTCATCTCTCGGAAAAATCCGTAATTGGTTAAAATATTAAAAACGTAAAATTTCCTTCACAAGGTTCGGAATCTTTTCCGTTGGAAGTTCATAATTTCATCCTTAACCTAATTAGGGCTATACATTCGTACGTACATCCTTACATACGTATTCTGGAACTACGGGGTATAACAGTTACCTTCTCAATGATCCCGGTCTTGGCATTTTCCTTAATTCCTCTCTTTCTCTTTCTTTACTTGCTTTTTATGACTCCAATTGGGCCACTTGCTCGGATTCCCGACGATCCATCAATGGTTTCTACATAACCCTTGGCGGTAGTCCTATTTCTTAGAAATCTAAAAAAACAAGCCCCTCTCTCTCTTTCTCTCTTTCCTCCGCCGAGGCCGAGTACCGCTCCATGAGACGTGTTGTCGTAGAGCTTACTTGGCTCGTTCGTCTCTTTTCCGATCTTGATCTACCCATTTTCCTTCCTATTCCACTGTTTTCTGACAGTCAGGCGGCGATTCACATTACTAAAAATCCCGTCTTTCATGAACGGACAAAGCATGTTGACTTGGATTGTCACTTCGTCCGTCAACAGTAGTTAGATGGCCTTATTTCCCTCTCTTTTCTTCCTTCCTCTTGACAACCAGCCGATCTCTTTGCTAAACCTCTTCCAGCATCTTCTCATCATTTTTTGTTGAGCAAATTGGGTGTCCGTTCCTCCCCCTCCAATTTGAGGGGGGTGTTGGAATTAATTATATCTTCGATGTAACGGAGAAGACGAAGGAAACAAAGCCACCATTAAAGATTTTTTGCAGAGAAAAGAAAATGCAATAGAGTACTGTGAAGACATTTGATTTCCTCCAAAGGCACGTGGCCACAAATAAAGCAAAATGATCACATGCTGTGCACCAGTTTTTTTTCTCTAGAACTACGCTGATGTAAATATTAGTAGTATTCAATTTCCATTTTATTTATTAAGTGTAAATATAGTTTGTTATGGTAATGACCAATAGTATAGGGAAAAGTGTATAGTTAGTTGCTCTCAATTATTTCTTTTCATTGTTATATAAACATGTACTGTGCAGATGAATAGAGACACAAAAGAAAATTCACTTCAATTTGTTTCTTCGTCATTTTTTATTTCTATCAGAATAAAAGTTTTATATTATTACATATAAATTGTTGAATGGAGGGGAGCCTTTGAGCTACAGTGAAGTTGTCTCCGTATGATCCATAGGTCAAGAGTTCGAGCCGTAGAATGACTGGATATACTCTCTTCATTATAGCCTAAACTTCTCAGAACCGAATGCTTCGTGCACCGAGCTATCATTTATATATAAATTGTTGAATCTGCCCTCGACATAAGAGAAGTTTGTAGTATAGTGTAAAAGTTTTTAAAAAATTGTGTGAAGTTGCAGTTCAAATCTCAAGTGTAACATTCTTGTATTTTTTGGAATCCCCTAGCTAGTTAGATTTTTTAACATTCGAATAGAGTGGAATAACTGAGTAATTCTTATATGAATTTCGTTATATTTTCACAGGGAATGTGTATACCAGTAGGGAAACTGGCTTTGTATACCGCACTTGGAGGAGTCAGACCTTCAGCGGTACCAAAACTCGTTAAAAATTTATACACTACTATAATTTATAACTATGAACGTCTAATCATTTTGCTCGTTTGTGCAGTGTTTGCTTATAACCATTGTTTGGAGACTAAAATCTTCGGATTTTCTACTCCAGTTGAGATTAAAGTTTTCATAACTTTCTACTCATTTGGATACTTGATTTGAAGATATAAAAATTTCATCAAGTATATAACATACAATCTACTGCACTTCGTTTCTATCAAAATTCATTCGGTTTGAAGAAATAAAATCTTCACCATTGTGTATGATATTTGTTGCAACGAGTTGAAGAACATAAAAACTTCATCGTTCTGTTTAAGGAGATTAAAACTTGTGTAGTTTTCTACTCCATATGAATATTAGTATTCTGACTCGAAGATATAAAAACTTCGTTGGAATACTAAAGTTTCATAATTATACTACGATTTGAAGAAATAAAATCTTCATCGTTTAAGTTTATAATTCGACTGCGATTTGAAGAAATAAAATATTCATCGTTGAAGTCTGTGAATTAATTGCTATTTTGGTTTTATTAATTAAAACAGTTTGTCGATTTGACAGTGACAAACAATGGCAATTGAAACTGGAACTACCTCTGCAAATACTGCACCAGCGGTTACTACTACAACTCGCATCAGCAGCACCACCCGAGAAACCTGCGAAGTTCACTGGTGCCAAATTTAAAGGATGGCAGCAAAGAATGTTCTTTTGGCTTACCACCCTTGGTTTGCAAAAGTTCACCAGTGAGGACCCTCCCATGCCTGCCACCGACATGCCTGACAACCAGCAGTTCATGGTTACTGAGGCTTGGAAACAGGCTGATTTTTTGTGCAAAGGCTACATTTTGAGTGCCTTAGAAAATGACTTGTACAATGTCTACAGTGCAGTAGAAACTTCCAAAGAACTATGGAGTGCATTTGAAAAGAAGTACAAGACAAAAGATGTTTGCTTGAAGAAGTTTGTGGTTGCCAAATTCCTAGACTATAAAATGGTTGATGGGAAAATCGTTGGAACCCAAGTTCAAGAGCTTCAACTTATCTTCCATGACCTTATTGCTGAAGGTATGGTAGTGAATGAAGCATTCCAAGTGGCTGCAATGATTGAGAAATTGTCGTCTTCGTGGAAAGATTTCAAGAATTATCTTAAGCACAAAAGAAAGGAAATGAAGTTGGAGGATCTTGTGATTCGTCTCAAGATCGAGGAAGATAACAAAACCGCTAAGAAGAGGTATCGTAAGAGTTCACCAATTGAAGGGGTCAACATCGTTAAAGATGCTGCTCCGAAAATGAACAAGAAAAGAAAGAGGCCTTCTGGAAAAGAGAAGGGTTCTAACAAGAAACAGTTCAAGGGCAACTGCTTTAATTGTGGAAAGTTGGCCACAAAAGCCCAGATTGTCGTCTCCCGAAAAAGGACAAGGGAAAAAGACAAGTCAATATAGTGGAAATGAATGATGATCTGAATGATCTGTGTGCAATGCTGTCAGAGTGCAATTTGGTTGGAAACCCAAAGGAGTGGTGGCTGGATTCTGGTGCCACTCGACATGTTTGCGCTGCAAAAGAAGCATTTGCAACCTATGCTCCCGCTGGACCCGAAGAGGTACTGTTTATGGAAAATACTGCAACAGCCAAGGTTGAAGGATATGGGAAGATACTTCTGAAGATGACTTCCGGCAAGGTCCTGACTCTCAACAATGTTCTGCACGTTCCAACAATTCGGAAGAATTTAGTTTCAGCCGGACTACTCGTCAAAAACGGGTTTAAGTGCGTGTTGGTTAGTGAGAAAATTATAATAAGTAAGAATGATATGTTCATAGGAAAGGGCTACCTCACCGAGGGCCTTTTCAAACTCAATGTAATGGTTGTTGACAGTATTAATGAAAATTCAGCTTCGTCTTACTTATTGGAGTCAAATGATTTATGACATGTTCGTTTAGGACATGTCAATTACAAAACCTTGCGAAAATTGATCAATTTAGAAGTATTGCCTAAATTCGAGTGTAACAAATCAAAATGTGAAATTTGTGTTGAATCTAAGTTTGTTAAACATCCATATAAGTCTATTGATAGGAATTCAAATCCTTTAGACTTAATTCACACAGATATATGTGATATGAAGTCAATACCATCTCGTGGTGGGAAAAAGTATTTTATAACTTTCATTGACGATTGCACTCGATACTGTTATGTGTATTTGCTTAATAGTAAGGATGAAGCAATTAATGCATTTAAGCAATACAAGAACGAAGTGGAAAATCAATTGAATAAAAAGATCAAAATGATTAGAAGTGATAGGGGTGGAGAGTACGAATCTCCTTTTGCAGAGACATGTTTGGAATATGGAATTATTCATCAAACTACTGCCCCTTACACACCACAATCAAATGGAATTGCGGAAAGGAAAAACCGAACATTAAAGGAAATGATGAATGTCTTACTAATTAGTTCCGGTTTACCGCAGAGCTTGTGGGGGGAAGCTATCCTTACAGCTAATCGAATACTCAACAGAGTACCCCACAGCAAAACACAATCTATTCCATATGATCTATGGAAAAGAAGAAACCCAACTTGAAATATTTCAAAGTGTAGGGGTGCTTAGCGAAAGTCCAAGTTCCTTTGCCCAAAAGGGTAAAAATCAGACCAAAAATCATGGATTGTGTTTTTATTGTCTATGCTACAAACATCAAAGCTTGTCGGTTTTTGGTTCACAAATCGGACAATCCCGAAATTCATGTTAATACGGTAATTGAATCAGATAATGCTGAATTCTTTGAAAACATCTATCCGTATAAAACTGAATGTGAGTCGTCAAGTGAAAGATCTAAACGACCGCGGGAAGAACCAAAGGAAAGTATTCCAAGCAAAGAGGATTCAAGGCGTAGCAAACGTCAAAAGACATCTACTTCCTTTGGACCAGATTTTGTAACATTCTTGCTTGAAAATGAGCCTCAAACATTTAAAGCAGCAATGTCATCTTCTGATTCAACATTTTGGAAAGAAGCAGTCAATAGTGAGATTGAATCAATTTTAAATAACCATACATGAGAATTAGTTGATCTTCCTCCTGAAAATAAACCTTTAGGATCAAAATGGATCTTTAAAAGGAAAATGAAAGTTGATGGCACTATTGACAAATATAAGGCAAGACTTGTGGTCAAAGGTTATAGACAAAAGGAAGGTCTTGATTACTTTGACACATACTCGCCGGTAACAAGAATAACATCTATTCGGGTGTTAGTGGCACTGGCGGTCGTATATGGTCTTGAAATCCATCAAATGGATGTCAAGACAGCTTTCTTAAATGGAGAATTGGATGAAGAAATTTACATGGAACAACCTGAGGGTTTTGTGGTTCCTGGTAAAGAAAGGAAAGTGTGCAGACTTGTTAAGTCACTTTATGGACTTAAACAAGCACCCAAATAATGGCATGCGAAATTTGATCAAACAATGTTGGCAAATGGATTCAAGATTAATGAGTGTGACAAATATGTTTACATTAAAAATACTCCAAATCATGAAGTCATTGTTTGTTTGTATGTTGATGACATGTTGATAATGAGTAAAAATATTGTCGATATAAATGCTATGAAGCGTATGCTCGCTAGCAAATTTGACATGAAAGACTTAGGGGTTGCTGATTTGATCTTAAGAATTAGGATCCATAAAACTCCACAAGGTCTAGCACTATCACAGTCACATTATATTGAAAAAGTACTTGACAAGTTCAAGTATTTAAATTTCAATGTTGCAAAGACTCCAATTGATGTAAGTTTTGCACTTCAAAAGAATAAAGGTGAAAGTGACTCACAATTGGACTTTGCACGAGTTTTGGGAAGTTTGATGTATATTATGAATTGTACACGACCAGATATAGCATGTGCTATAAGCAAGCTGAGTCGATTCATGAGTAATCCCAATCAAACTCATTGGATGACAATGAAACGAGTCTTGGGATATTTACAACACACCCAAAACTATGCCTTGCATTATAATAAATATCTCGCAGTACTTGAGGGATATAGTGATGCAAATTGGATCACCAGATCGTTTGAAGTTAAATCCACGAGTGGATATGTTTTCACCGTTGGCGGAGGAGCAGTGTCTTGAAAATCATCAAAACAGACATGCATCGCCCGCTCTACAATGGAATCAGAATTTATAGCTTTAGACAAGGCCGGTGAAGAAGCTGAATGGCTCCGGAATTTCTTAGAAGATATTCCATTCTGGCCCAAACCTTTGGCTCCTATATGTATACATTGTGACAGTCAAGCAGCAATAGGTAGGGCAGGGAGCGTAATGTATAACGGAAAATCTCGTCACATACGACGGAGACACAATACCGTTAGACAACTCCTCTCTAGTGGCGTTATCACAATTGATTATGTAAAGTCAAGAGATAACGTGGCGGATCCGCTTACAAAAGGCTTATCTAGAGAGGGAGTTGGTAGATCATCAATGGGAATGGGGTTAAGGCCAAGGACAAGTCATCATGGCGGTAACTCTACCTAGCAGACTGGAGATCCCAAGAGCTAGGTTCAAGGAGATCAAACAAAGTTGTGACTGACGGTTCAACATTGTCAAATAACTCAACCCATTCTCGGATGAAGACAATGTTCAGAAATAAGGATAAGACTTTATGACTTGTTAATGAGTTAATAAAGCATTAAGGTTTTTTAATGGTTATCTAAATCTGGCAATGTATGACCAGATAATGTGGCTATAGGACCACATGTTTAGAAATCACCTATGTGAGTGTTAAGTGTAAGCCGCTTTAAAGGGGAATGACAGTAAAGGCCCATTCTCTATGCACTCATGAGACCAGGCGGTGTTCATGGCTGAAACGAACACAACCGTGAGAACCATAAACGGTTGAGGGTTGATTGTGTGTCTTATGTTGTCTAGGTATACAACAAAGTTCGACGGTTCAAAGATATCAAATCTACCGATTGATCGAGTATATCCGATATAAGTTCACTACGGAAAGTTCAAAGGGAAACCTACTTATCCAGATGCAGTCAATTCTCGCTTGTATATCACACTCGTCCGTACATTCTTTTATCTTATAACCATTCCCCATTCATGTGGGGGATTGTTGGGTTTTGATATTGGTGAATGGGAAATGATGGGATGAAAATTAAAGGGGGTAAAAGGCTCTTTTGTCCCACATCGAAAAAAGAGAAGGAAAGAGAGGTGTATATATTACATTACACCTTCTCTAGCTGCTAAAAGGGTTGAGAGGGCAAGGACCCCTCGCGCCGTCGTCGTCGCTCTCTCGACTCGGCTTCGGCTTTGGATTTGGATTTGGATTTGGATTTGGATTTGGATTTGGATTTGGATTTGTCAAAAGATTGATTGATAATCTTTTTGGACAAACGTTTCTTTAATTAATTAATTATTTAATTAAAAAAATCCAAACGGTTGAGTGGTTCGCTGCTACCTATAAATTCTTGATTATTCCAAGAATTTATTAATTCATTTTTAATTGATTCACTTTCATTCTGAATCAAAGTCTTCAAGTCGAAAATACTTTTTCATTCTGTGTGATATAATGTATACTGCCGTTGAGTGGTTCGCTGCTACCGGAATTTGGAGTACTACTATTCTGGTAAGATAATCGTTCTATCCTGGGAGGCGATATTCCGTTAACCTCGAGTACTGTGAGGGGAATAATTTCCCTAAGGACACACTTTGAACTAAGTGGGCTCGATTACATTCTGAAATTATTTTCCAAAACAGATTCTGTTTTTTCGTTTATTGTTTCATGCATAATTTACTGTTAAGTAATGTTTATATCATGTAATCTGTTTCACTAAGTGATTAACAGATTGTGTTGAAACATTATTTAGCCAAATACAGATTATTATACCAACACTACTAACATGTAAAAAAGGTAAAAATGGTGATTAGCAATGAATAACTTAGGAAAAGAAAATACGTTAATTGGATGACATCCCAATTATGTAATTATTCAGTGACTCACTCATGACGCGATTTACATCGAAATTATTTGATCTCGTTCAGCTCTCACACCCTTATAACGACCTATAAGCATTTTCGGTGGAATAAGTGAGAAAAAAATAATTCGAAAAGCAAATTTGGAGGAGATATTATGCATCTGGAATTTTATTATTTTTCTCTCTACTCGTGTCAGTAGCAGATATTGAAGGATTATTTATATAGAAAAATCAAGAGAATATCTCAAAGTCATTAAATTGTGCTTCATGTCGATCTCTTCGTGATCGCAGGCTGGAACTGGTATAGCAGAACTCATCGCACTTGCGATTTCAAAGGAGGTAGAAGATTTTGGTTGCATGTGGTTTTTCATGAAGTTCGGATAAAAAGCTTAGTTTGGTTTAGTAAGTTTCACTTGATAAATTGTGTTGTTATCTGTAGATAAACGCCCCTGTGGAGGAAGCGCGCAAAAATATCTGGCTTGTCGACTTAAAGGTAGAAAAATAAACAATCTTGTCTACTACATAAAGAATCAGTATATTGACCTTAGCGTGTTCATCTTACATTTCAAGTTTGACAAAGTTTGCGATAAGTGCAGGGTCTAATTGTTAGTGCTCGAAAGGAATCACTTCAAGCTCACAAGAAACCATGGGCGCACGAACACGAATCTGTCAACAATCTTTTAGATGTTGTTAAGGTTTGATCAATGAGCTCCCTACGTGTGGATTACCACTTTGAAACACATTTTGCGTGTATTAACACTTTGGAACTAATTTAGGTGATTAAGCCGACTGCTTTAATCGGAACATCTGGAGTTGGACGAACATTTACTAAGGAAGTGGTTGAGGCCATGGCTTCCATAAACAAGGTGATGCATTTTGAGTTCTGAACTTGTTATTCAAGATGTATAAAAAGCTCCAAATCGACTCGGCTTCCACTACAAGAGGCAATTCTAGATCCTTTTGTATTTTTTAGTTTAATTTCAGACCAATAGAGAATGTAGACATGTGTTCCATGTTGTTTGAGTAGTTATATACCATTATAGACTGTTTAGAATCTATATGAAGATTTAAACTAGCATGTATAGTTAAGGTGATGTGCCAATTTAAGGTGCGAGTGTTTTTGGTGTCGGAGTTGTGATGCGCGATTAGATGCACACACTTTTAAACGCAAGTGCACGTTATCGTATCAAGTAGTATAGTCTTAGATAAGACCGAATATCGTCCTCTAGGATTAGGGTTCAAGTACCAATTATCTATTTTCTAGTATCTATTTGGTGAATTAATGAGTGATTGGTTGTTTATGACTAAGAATTATAAAAGCTATTTTAAAGTATAAAGATTTAATTCAGATGTGATGAGAATAGGGCTTCTATGTATCCTTACTATCCGCTTATGTTACTTACTAATGCATTACTTATGGCATTCTTCTTTTGGAGAAAGCAGGTTTACGAAATCGTTTTATACTCCCGTTAGGGTTATATAAACACTCAACCTCAGTATTGTTCCTTACCTAACTTTCGCTGATAAGGGTAACGCTATAGGAGGATTAAGCACAAAAACCTAGTTGACCGTCACGCACAATGCGCAAAACTAGGGTTGTTAAGCCTCTCATCAACGCTACAAATCTAATTGAGGTATTTTCATCCCCAATTCAAGATCGTCATCCAACTTACGAGATATTCACAATCCCCCCTTTTCAGAATCTGATTAGAAATCATATAGTGATAACTAGTTGTCAATTAGCTACCAAGAATTCAACTCAATTATTGGATAGATCTCTCAATAAGAATAATTACCATAAGCATGCATTAATTTATAACATAAGGTTCAAGAAATTCAACATAGAAAGCCCTATAAGAGAATTAGTTCCTAGCCATAAATATGACAAGAACTAATTCCATGTTCATCATACAAAAACTGAATTAAAGTAAAGAAAGGGAAAGAAATTACTAATGTTTAGGTCTCCAATCTCCTAGGCAAGAAAACCTTGTGTTTGGCAAGAAAGGGAACCCTTTTAAAACTGCCTAGGGTTCTCCTTTTATAGGTTTAAAAACGCCTCCTTCTTTTCCCTGCAGGCCTGGCCCAAAAATCCGTCAAAAGACCTAAAATTTCCGCGTCGGCGCCGCGGCACCGGAAGTTCTGAAATCCGTCGGGTGTTTTGGCGCCGCCCGATATCTGTTCGAGGCGCCGCACTGTATCTTCTGTAGCTCCTCGGATGTTTAGCGCCGCGCTTCGTCTTCGAGGCGCGCGCTGAAGTCTGCCTCTCGAATAATGGCGCCGCGCCCTCGCTGTCGCAGCAGGAGGCGCCGCGGCGCTGGTCTGGATTTTAGCCTCGTTCGCCACTTTCTCTGTTTTCAGCTCTGGCATCTCCTCTTTTGCCCTCTTTTTGCTCATTTTCCGCCATTTGGCCATTTCAACCACTTTGACTCAATAGAAAGAAAAACTATCCTAATACGACACTTATATGTGCAAAATGGGACAAAAGACTAACTAAAACAGACTCAAAAAGTGTATATAAAATACACCGATCAAATACCCCCAAACTTAACCTTTGCTCGCCCTCGAGCAAAGATAGAAAGAAATACAATAAAAGACTCAAAAGAATGAAAAATAAAGGACTCCCTGTCATTAATCACTTTTGCTGCATAGATGTTAACTAGAAAAATATGAAGGTTAGCAGAATAATATGCAGGAACATATAGCATGGAATTTCAACACATTGAGCTAGATATTTCGCAAACTCATACTTATCATGCTTAAATGGAAGTTCATATACTAAATCATGCATATAAATTCAAGAATTCCTATGGCATGCTTACTTGCTATTCTCCACTAATTCTGGATATGCATAAAAGAGATCTTCAGGACTTTGAGGGTTGTAATGTTGGCTTAGGTAGGGGTTGGTAAAGATAGGCATTTAGGCTCATTGTTCTGTACCATAAGCTCTTTGGCTTTTCAATTTTTCCCTTTTTCTTTTGATTCTTTCCTTCACTTCAATTTTATCCTTCTCCTCTTTTGTTTTGGGAGAGTGAAGTGTACTATACTAATAGGCACCCCCAAACTTAGGCTTTTGCCTCTTTCTTATTACTTTTTTTTTTATTGGGGTGCAACAAACTCATTCACTCTTTTTGTCTCTTTTTAACACAATTGATTCCACTATTTCATATTTTGCACTTATGGTACAATTTGTGGGAACATAGGGTGTCAAAGAAGAAGTTTCAAATTTAGGCTCAATGGGGCTGACTAGGGATATTTTTAAAGTACAGGATAGAAAAGAATGGTAAGAATTGGCTATCAAAGAAATGCCTGAGTCATCTCCCTAACATACATATCCTAACTATTTCGCCTCAAATAGCAAGCAATCATAACACATAAGCATTTATCATTTAGCATGCATAACTCAAGTAAGGAACTCCAAATAGACAGATTCTTGTGAGTTTTTGGCATATCTAACCTAAGTGTTTAGATAGTTGCTTCAATTCCTTTACATTATTCCACTTTACTTCACTAGGTGTTTCTAGCAACTACAACATATGTGATCTTTGTGTGCAATTATGACTCAAAAGAAAAATTTTGGTGACTCAAAATAAACATAAAACAAATAAAAAGACTTAAATAAAACATAACATGACACACAAATAAAACACCCCCAAACTTAAATCACACATTGTCCCCAATGTGTGTAAGACTCAAAGAAAATAAAAAAAATAAAAAAATAAAAAAAGACACTTACAGACTTTGGCTAAAATGGTGGTGGTGGCGGTGGATAATGCCTCGACCATTGGTTGAACAAGGCACTCAGCTCGTCGATTTGTTGCCTTGTTTCTTGCTGTCCTTGTACTACTGTTTGCAAGGTCTGCATCATCTCCCTCTGGTGTTGGTACAATTGCCCCATTGTGGGCTCTGAAGGTTCTGCTCTTGTGGTTGGCCGGTGGCTGGGTCCTGCCTCATGTTGAGCCTCTGTTTCAGGCTCATCTTCATCCATGGTTGCCTCTGCTGCTGCTGCTGCTGCTGGTGGTGCTCTCCGTCTGGCTGCTGGGGGGCTGGGGTCTGGGAAAGAGTGCACTATCCCATAGGACACTGGCAGTTGGTTTCTTTCATGAGTATCCGTGGGTAGTTGTGGGACCGCACTCATGTGGCATAGACTGGTAATAAGCGAGCCGTGTCCCAATCCACCTGTTGTCACCAACCTGCTGATTTCTTCTATGCTCTGCACTATCTCTTTCCCCACATCAATTGTCAGCCCCCTCATAATTCCATAAATCAACTTAATCCTGTCTTCTGGCACTCTGGTGAAGTGCGTAGATGGAATCATGCGGGCACTGACGAAATACAGCCAAGCCTTGGCTGCCTTGTTGAATTGGCACCTACTCAGTGCTCTAGATCCATTTCTTCCAATCTCAAAAGCAGCTCCAGGGTAGCTGACGGTGTTTGCAACGGTATCCCAGTTGATGTTGTCGGTGCTCCTAGACCATGTTCTAAAATGGCTCCGATCACCAATTCCTCCTTCAACATCCACTGTTTTTAGAGTCGCGTTTATTGCTTCCGCCGTCACAGGCATATAATTTCCCCTTACAAAGCACCCCCTTTCTGTCTTCTCCGGAAAGTTTGCATAAAATTCCCGCACCATTGTTGTATTCACTGGTGTTATCTTCTCCGGATTGACAAATCTCTTCCACCCCCTTAGCTCAATCATCGCCCGGATGGGCTCATAAACGTCTTCCTCCCCATAGGATCCCCTTTGGTAATCCATTCCCCTTTCTGGAATTACGGTCCCAAGATCAAGTCTTTTGTATCTTTGGTAGGTCCGTAACTCACAAACCTATTTTCATCGACGGGTGTTGGGGTGGATGTGGAGCCTCTTCTCTTCCTGGTGGCCATGGTTAAAACAGTTTCTGGAGCTTTTAACTTAGTGGCACAACGTCTCCTACACACTCAACAACTAGCAGCGAAAAACAACACCCCCAAACTTCAATCTTTCTACTCAATACCCACAACCTTCTTTTCTACTCCTTTCTCCAACTTCACAATCACTTTTCAGCCTCCGAACTACTCCAACTACAATACTTCTTACTACCTCCTATGACTTTAGTAAAAGGATTCAAGAACAAGGATAGGGATTACCTTTTGATGAGAAGATTCAAGCTTGTTCTTGTTTCAATTGGTGGGTTGAGGCTATGGAATGGAGCTTTGTTGTTTGAGATAGTTGGGGGTTTTTGGGAATTTAAGAGTTTAGGTTGTGGTTGGGTTGGATTTGTGGAGGATTTGTGGGAGAGTTTCTGAAATTTCGTGGGTTTTTGGAGAGGGAAGGTTAGGTTTTTGAAGTTGGAATTGGGAAAGATCTGATTTTTGGGCGTTTTAAGTTCTGGATTTCCCGCTTCGGCGCCGCGGCCCTGCTTTTGGCGCCGCGGCCCTGCTCCTGGGTGCCGCGGCGCCTAAACTCGGCCAACTTTCTGGAATTCTACCGCCGCGGCCCTGCTCCTGGGCGCCGCGGCTCTTAAACTTCCGAGCCTGTTCAGATCTTTTGGCGCCGCGGCCCTGCTCCTGGGCGCCGCGGCGCTTACCCGCTTTTCTGGAAATCCTGGCTTTCATTTGGCTTTTCGTCCCCCGGTTTAATTTCCTGTACCTGTCAATCACACAAACAACAAGATCCAATACCGTGAGACTGTTCTTAGACAAAATAAAATTAAACTAATGATAGAAATTAAAATAACATAATTGAAAACATTAGGTTGTCTCCCAAGTAGCGCTGTCTTTAACGTCTTTTAGCCGGACGCAAGTTCCTTAGACTCAATAGCCTTGGGGTGGATTAAGTCCCCAACCAATCCATTTCCGCCACATTTGGCGTTTCCTTTTTCTTCTTTTCTTTTTAGCATTATCAGTAGTAGGGAGTTCCGGGACATTTACCTCATTTAGTGTCATTTCAGCAAACCATGCCTGCTTTCTTGGGCTCATCACTCTTTGGTTGCACTGTAATGGCTCGCATGGGGTTTTGATGGTGCTGATTGCAAAGCACATACTCATTGGTGGTGGTTCGATGACATGTTTAAACACTTTAAACATCATTTCTTCATTCTCCACCCTTAATGTCAACTCCCCTCTTTCAACATCAATCAAAGCTCTCCCTGTTGCTAGGAATGGCCTCCCTAATATGATAGGGATTTCTGCATCTTCTTCCATATCAAGAATTAGGAAATCTGCAGGGAAGAAAAAATTTCCTACCTTCACAATCACATCCTCAATCTTGCCTCGTGGATGAACTACTGTCCTGTCGGCTAGTTGCAGACTCACAGTGGTTGGTTTAGCCTCTCCCAACTCCAATCTTTTGAAAACTGATAAGGGCATCAGATTTATACTTGCCCCTAAATCGCATAAGGCTCTGTTGCAAGTTACCCTGCCCACTGTGCACGGTAGTGTGAAGCTTCCAGGATCCTTTAGCTTTGGTGGTAACTTCTTTTGTAGGATAGCACTACACTCTTCTGTGAGTGCTACTATCTCATATTCCGCCAGTTTCCTCTTTTTCCCCAAGATTTCTTTCATGAACTTGAAATAGGACGGCATTTGCTCCAAAGCCTCTATAAAAGGTATGTTGATATGCAGCTTCCTGAATACCTCCAAGAATTTGGAAAATTGTTTATCGACCGCCTTCCTTTGTAATCTCTGGGGGAAAGGAATCTTTTCTGTATACTCCTTCTCCGGAGTTTTCTCTATCACTGGGCTAGGTTCAACCACCTTCTCTTTTTTCTAACTCTGCTTCCTTCTCAACCTGGCCGAGGTGGCGCTTGCTCCAATTGTCTTTCACTTCTCAACCGCATCGCTTACATTGCTTCCCTGATTTACCTCTGTATTGCTCGACAATGTCCCCTGTGGCCTGATGTTTGTCTGCTTTGCTAGCTGTCCTACCTGTGTTTCCAAGTTTCTGAACGAGGATCTAGCTTCGCCATAAATCGCGCTCGGGCGTTGGCGCGTCTTTGCCATAGCCGCTAAGATCATCCGCTTTTCACGAACCGTGTATTAATCGCTGAGGATGTGGGGCTTGGATGAAAGGCTGCTGATTCTGGTTCTGATGGTTCTGCATCGACTGCATCGTTCTGTTGCCCTGCATCGTTCTCGCTGGTTCTGCACCGATTCTCACGCTCGATATTGATTTTGCTGGCCCTGATCTCCTTTCCATGAGAAATTTGGGTGATTCCTCCACCCTGGATTATAAGTGTTTGAGTAGGGGTTGTTTTGTTGCCTCTGGTAGTTTCCTACTGCTTGACACTCTGTGTCACGACCCGAACCCGGGCCCGTGACTGGTGCCTTACCCCGGGCACCCTAGTGATACAACATCAGAGAAAATCAGCGGAAATAAAAACATGAACATGAATTAAGAGAAAAGATAAATAAACAAAGCAACCAAAATAGTTGCCTTCATCATATATACATAAATACCGAACAGTTATCCTTTTACAAACCCCGCCTACAACAAAGGTTCTGCACTTAAGATTTTACAATGCTATGACGGGACAGGCCCGCCATACCCCAATGTATAAGCATCTACTGCACTGGGTAACATACCAAAAGATAAGCCTCCAAGGAACGGAGCTTCCCAATACGAAAGGTGATCCTAAAGCGGGGATCGACACCGATGTACCTTTTACTGCGGATGAACGCACTTCAAGGAGGTCGATAACAGTACCAAGTATGTGAAATCAGAAAATCAGTAAATGAAATCATAATAGTCTATATAAAGCAGAGACATGTATGATAACCAAACTACGCTCACAACATAGAAGCGATGTCAAGTCGTGACTCACGCCTCAAAGTCATCCTCACGCCCGTGGAACTTCTTCCTCACCGCCAGCCTAGGTACAAATCATGTGATACGATAACGAGTCTCGGCCCATCTTATGGACCCAATATAGAAAGCGTGTGGAATACATTCCCGGATGAACCAGAGTCGATGAAATACATTCGGATGAACCGTAGTCAAGTGATATACATTCCGGATGAGCCGTAGTCGAGTGAAATACATTCCGGATGAACCGTAATCAAGTGAAATACATTCGGATGACCGTAATCAAGTGAAATACATTCGGATGAACCGGTAATCAAGTGAAATACATTCCCGGATGACCCGGTAATCAAGTGAAATACATTCCCGGATGACCCGGTACTCAAGTGCAATACATTCCCTGAAGACCAGGTAATCAAGTGTAATACATTACCGGATGACACGGTAATCAATTGAAATACATTCGGATGAACCGTAGTCGAGTAGAACACAAGATTGCACAACAAGGCTATCACACGTAACATGGTCAAGTTTTATAACAACAAGCATAAGCAAGTTACACACGACTCAAGGTACTTTCATTTTATGTCAAAGTCCGGATTTTAACCTTAAAGTACTACGTCCGTTAAATTCCTTTTAAGATCCATTTCTTTTACAAAGGTCACCCGATACCATAGTATAAAATTGGAGTGACTAACATTGTTAAGTAAACCAAAATGCTTTCATTTTTAAAATCAAGTAACAACCTTATTTTACAAACGTTCAAGTTTGCCTAATTTCGAATGCTCAAGTTTCTCATTTTAGAAAAAGGTTTCGTAGTTCATAGTTTTAGTCCTTTAATACATAATTCTCCTTTAAACGTTTTGAGAAACATATGTCTTATATGTGAGTAGGTTATTCTTGTTTATAAACAATCTTATTAAGCAGCCATGATCTAGGAAATGTAATATCATTTTGTCTCATCTTAGCTTCATGCGGATGGAGGTTTCTACCGGTTTTAATAATACTTCATTAGTCAATACATTTTCCTTTTATTAACGCTGCAGATGGTTTGTCGATACACATTACGATTTCAAATCAAGAAACATTCTTAAGCCGTTATACCTAACTTCCCATAAAGCTAGTATAACTCTTAAGCTTTCAAAACCAAGTACTACTCATTCTTTCAAAACGATTCATAAATCTTTTGAAATACTTCAAGTTCTTTATTAACACATATCAAGCCGGTTATTATTCAAATCGATTACCTTTAGAAACCACAAAGTATTTGCTTATCCACATAAAGTCGTTATAACCGACTTCCCATAAAGCCGTTATAACACTTTATGTTTTAAACCAATCAAATACATTTAGCACACGACGCTCACCGTACATAGTTCACACATATCATGCTAGAAGAGATAGGAAGAGGTTCACATACCTCGCGAAGATTATCGACTAATAGCAAAAGCTCCAAGTACCTCAAACCGCTGGCTACTCCTTAAGCTAAGTAGACCAAGCCATACGTAGTACTTCGACCTATAGAGGCCACAATGCGCCTATTAACATTTAGATCTCAATGGAGAATATCCTACGTAAAATTCGCGGACCTCCCGCACAAACAGAAATCTCCTCCTCTATCGAGGCCGCTACCAAGCCAACGGGGGTTAACATGTCTGACCGACGTACAATTCTACTACACAAAGAATGCTACACAAGTCTCAGAATACTGATTCTATGTAATTACGCTGATTCCACTTCTTAAAATTCAGGCTTAAGTCGCAAGACATTGCCGTAAGTATTATTCAGGCTTAAGTCGAAAGACATTGCCGTACAACTATGTTCAGTTCTATATATAGTATACTTAACCATATACTCCTACAACATGTAATTTCCAATTACAACAGAAGGTCAAGAATGTTTACCTCGATAAGCCCAAAATTATCCGAGTTTAAATGTCGATCCTGAGCAAGGTTTAGCTCCTACTCCGAGCGCTCCGACCCGCTCCAAACAACCCTTAGAAGTTCTAACCAACTTCTACTTATAACTTCAACTACGGGTGAAGATTTACTTAGGGTTTCGTTTTAGTGACTGAGGGAAAGTATAATAGTATTTTCTGGGCTTTTGTAAAAAGGGTACTTTGGAAAGTACTACAAGGTATTTGGCTAAAGTATTTTGGGCATTATAACAATACTAGGAGAGTATTTCTATACCACAACAAGGGGTATTATACGAAAACAACTAGGCTAGGGGGTAGACCTCTCGCCAAGGCTTCTCAAGGGGGAAGTGTGGCGGACGAAAGTAAGTAAGAGGGAGGGAGTATTTTGAGACTTAGGTAGATTGCTCAAGTTTTGGATGAAGAAAGTTCATCAACTAAGGGGGTATTTATAGGTCAAGTGAAGGCCAACCAATGGCCAAGATGAAGACAAGTGCATAGCAAGTGTAAGGCCAAGATTAAGCCATGTGCAACCTTATCCATCTACACAAAATATCCTACCTAACCCTTGACCACAATTCAACACAAAAACGTGCCAATCCTTGCCCATTTCGTCCGTCTAACATGCCACTCGAGGTGACAAGTGTCACCCTCTCGTTGATCCAAAATGTTACGTCTCTAAAAATCCGCAAAAATTAAAAATGACATAGCCGAATTTTCCCTACGAAGTCGTGGAAACGTTTAAAAACGACTTAATCGGGGTTGTGTACAAATTTCGAAACTAGCTTACTTTAAGGCTCAAATTATAATACGTCTGGCTCACGCATATACTGCGGAAATACGGGTATAACATTCTCCCCTCGCTAGAAACATTCGTCCCGAATGTTCCTTCTCAAGACAGATAACGATAAAGTTCTTCTAATAAGTTGCCAACGCCACAATGGCACGAAACAACACATGCGCAAATACTTACATCCAAGTCCACGAGGAAACACCTCTAACATCACAAACTTTTGTCACTTTGCGCGAGGTTCTAGTGTCATTCGGCGACCCAACAAATGATGCGGATGCGCGATCCACGAGGTCTAAAAATATTCATCCTTCGCACCTTCTCCTTCACAAGAAATGATCATATCTATGCTCGCAATACATGTTCGTCTCTACTCTTACTCGTCGTACTCTTCTCGAACTCGGAACTCTTCCAAGACGTACCACACCTTGATCGTCGCTTGATTCTCCAAACCTTCGAGTCACGCCTCAACTTGGTTATCTTACTAGCCTCAATCTTCCTTAAGGCCGCCAGGCCTTCACGATCCGCTCAGTCGAACATATCCACGAACTCATACGATGGTCATCTAAACTTGGGCCTAGCACCCTCGTGACCTACCACTGGCGGGACCACCCGAGCTGA
This sequence comes from Przewalskia tangutica, assembly GCA_029844215.1. Taxonomy (NCBI): domain Eukaryota; kingdom Viridiplantae; phylum Streptophyta; class Magnoliopsida; order Solanales; family Solanaceae; genus Przewalskia; species Przewalskia tangutica. Next base: position 54,575,126 of record CM056724.1, read on the forward strand.
CCCACCTCATTCGGCTCTGGGTTGACACGCAACACGTCCTCAACCCGAGCCTCTGTCACGCCGACTCTCGTTTCTCGATCCGCAACAACCTTGCTAAATCACATCAAGAAACATACCACTTTCATTTACCCAACCCAGACACTTATCACACACTATCTTCTACGCATAAAATGCACTCTGACAAGGATCACTCGCAAAATCTTGTACTCAAGACGGCTTTACATCTAAGGTCTCAATCGTAATATTCTAAGGTTCATCATTTTCTCACCCCCAGCTTACCCTTTTTCCCCCAACTGGTTCCTAAATCACATTTTAGCACAAAGCTATCCGAACATAACACTTAACACATTAACATAACATCAAAACATACAAGCCTCTAGATGGTTAAGGATATACACAAGCTACCGCTCACTCTAATCATAAGTGCGCCTGCCAGTAGCATGCGTAGAAAGCGATGAACTCACATCGATCCGGTAAGCTGCGCCAAGCTGCGGTACCTCTCTATAAGCCTGATCTCGTCACATGGCCACGACGGCGCAGTGAAACAAACACCGATAAAAAAGCGGCATTTCGGGATGATGTTTGCCACATCGTGCCACCGAGGGGACATGAATCCTGGCGGCTAGCACTCACGTAAACACGTGAACGAAGCCACGGAGCTCGACCGGCTCGAATACCGAGCGACACGAAGGCGCGGAGGACCACTGCATCTTGGCGGAGGTACATAACTAGGCTATCTGGCGAGGCGGTCCGCCTCGAAAGTTACCAAAGGACCTGCTTTCGGCCTCTTCTGCGATCTTGGTCATTCCGTCGACCTCTCCGTGCCTCGCATCCTAGTGCATGAGCTTGCGTGCGGGCAATGTCCATGCCCGGTGAAGAGCTACACCGTACAAGCCTCTTCCAAGTCGTCGGCCCGGTGGCGTGGCGGTGTACTCATCCTCCATATCCGCTACTCTGGCGGAACATACCGAGCTAATGAGTCGAACTCCACATTGTACTCTCTAACCGTCGCGATCACGCCTCAGCGTCAAAAATCTGCGGCCGAGCCCTCGCCATCCGTGGAGGCAAGAAATGTGCAAGAAATGCCCTCGAGAACTTCGTCCCCAAATGCTGGAAGTGCATGCTCTTCCGGGGCGACTCACGAATCAAACCGATCAATCTGCAGATCCGCGCGGTGATGCGAACCCAATACCACCGACTCTTCCTCCGAGGCTCGATCACTCTCATGATCATTGTAGGCTGTCGGATAAACTCACGAGGTCGCCTCGGCTCTCGATCCATAGAACACCGGAGGGCTCTGACTCGGGAAGTCCTGTAGCCTCAATGCGTTGGGGTGAACTACGGTCTTCTTGAAATCGCTGCGTCCGGCCTATCCTCATATCGGCCACGACCACGGCGATGGCGCCATCTCCTTGTACCCATCTCATCGGCTCGGTGTGGGGTGGAGGCTCGAGTCTTGTAGTCTCAGCGACCATCGCTGCGGCTCTAAACTCTTTGGTCTTTGGCGGCGTCGCGAAACCGTCGGAAATCTTGTCTCAGTCTTGGCCAGGGCTGCGCCTCGTACTCCTCGTATCTCACTAACAGACTCCTCATCGCCTTGCCCATCGGGCACAGGTTTGCCTTACGCGGAGGCATAGCGGTAAAGGAAAGGAATACGTCGGAGGGTCGATTTATCACACTCTAAGGCACGATCTCGGAATGAGAAGAATGGAAACTAATCCTAAATGTCCTGCAACCTCACGATTATAGATGTGGTGCACTGACACCGATAATCAAGACTACTAGACACGGTGCGTAGACACTTTCCGAGGACTAAGCGCTCGATACCACTTTTGTCACGACCGAACCGGGCGTGGTCGTGCCTTACCGGGCACCCTGGTGATACAACATCGAGAGAAAATCAGCGGAAATAAAAACATGAACATGAATTAAGAAAAGATAAATAAGCAGGACCAAAATAGTTGCCTTCATCATATATACATAAATACCGACGGTTATCCTTTTTACAAACCACACTTGTACAATTACTCTGCACCTCTAAGATTTTACAACGGTATGGCGGGACAGGGCCGCCATACCACGAATGTATAAGCATCTACGGACTCGAGTAACATACAAAAGATAAGCCTCGAAGGAAGGAGCTTCCAATCTGTTGAAGGTGATCCTAAGCGGGGATCGACGGCCGATGTACCTTTTACTGCGGCGTGAGCGGCCCGAAGGAGGTCGATCTGACAGTACCAAGTATGTGAAATCGTAAAATCAGTAAATGAAATCATAATAGTCTATATAAAGCGGGAGACATGTATGATAACCAAACTACGATTCCAACATAGAAGCGATCATGTCAAGTCGGGGACTCGCCACTCAAAGTCATCCTCCGTACGTGGAACTTCTTCCTCACCGCCGTGATCTAGGTACAAATCATGTGATACGTATAAGCAGTCACGGCCCATCTTATGGACCCAATATAGAAGCGTGTGGAATACATTCCGGATGAACGGTAGTCGATGAAATACATTCGGATGAGCCGTGGTCAAGTGATATACATTCGGATGAGCCGTAGTCGAGTGAAATACATTCCGGATGAACCGGTAATCAAGTGAAATACATTCGGATGACGGTAATCAAGTGAAATACATTCGGATGACGGTAATCAAGTGAAATACATTCGGATGACCGGTGTCAAGTGAAATACATTCGGATGACGGTAATCAAGTGAAATACATTCGGATGACCCGTAATCAAGTGAAATACATTCGGATGAACCGGTAGTCGAGTAGAACACGATTTGCACAACAAGGCTATCACGTAACATGGTCAAGTTTCATAACAACAAGCATAAGCAAGTTACACACGACTCAAGGTACTTTCATTTTATGTCAAAGTCGGATTTTAACCTTAAAGTACTACGTCAGTTAAATTCCTTTTAAGATCCATTTCTTTTACAAAGGTCACCCGATACGTAGTATAAAATTGGAGTGACTAACATTGTTAAGTAAACCAAAATGCTTTCCTTTGTAAAATCAAGTAACAACCTTATTTTCCAAACGTTCAAGTTTGCCTAATTTCGAATGCTCAAGTTTCTCATTTTAGAAAAAGGTTTCGTAGTTCATAGTTTTAGTCCTTTAATACATAATTCTCCTTTAAACGTTTTGAGAAACATATGTCTTATATGTGAGTAGGTTATTCTTGTTTATAAACAATCTTATTAAGCAGCCATGATCTAGGAAATGTAATATCATTTTGTCTCATCTTAGCTTTCATGCGGATGGAGGTTTCTCTGGTTTTAATAATACTTCATTAGTCAATACATTTTCCTTTTATTAACGCTGTGATGGTTTGTCGATACACATTCGATTTCGAAATCGATAAAACATTCTTAAGTCGTTATACCTAACTTCCCATAAAGCTAGTATAACTCTTAAGCTTTCAAAACCAAGTACTACTCATTCTTTCAAAGCGATTCATAAATCTTTTGAAATACTTCAAGTTCTTTATTAACACATATTAAGCCAGTTATTATTCAAATCAGTTACCTTTTAGAAACCACAAAGTATTTGCTTATCCACATAAAGCTGTTATAACCGACTTCCCATAAAGCGTTATAACACTTTATGTTTTAAACCAATCAAATACATTTAGCACGTATGCGTCTCCGTACTACATAGTTCACACATATCATGCTAGAAGAGATAGGAAGAGGTTCACATACCTCGCGAAGATTATCGACTAATAGCAAAAGCTCCAGTACCTCAAACCGTCGGCTACTCCTTAAGCTAAGTAGACCAAGCCCTACTTAGTACTTCGACCTATAGAGGCCACACTGCGCCTATTTACATTTAGATCTCAATGGAGAATATCCTACGAGAAAATTCGCGACACCTCCCCATGCAGCGTAAATCTCCTCTCTATCGAGTGGCTACCAAGCCAACGGGGTTAACATGTCTGACCGGACGTGTACAATTCTACTACACAGAATGCTACACAAGTCTCATGTCTGATACCTATGTAATTCTGATTCGATTCACTCTTAAAATTCAGGCTTAAGTCGCAAGACATTGCCGTAAGTATTATTCAGGCTTAAGTCGAAAGACATTGCCGTACAACTATGTTCAGTTCTATATATAGTATACTTAACCATATACTCCTACAACATGTAATTTCCAATTACAACAGAAGGTCAAGAATGTTTACCTCGATAAGCCCAAAATTATCCGAGTTTAAATGTCGATCCTGAGCAAGGTTTAGCTCCTACTCCGAGCGCTCGACCCGCTCAAACAACCCTTAGAAGTTCTAACCAACTTCTACTTATAACTTCAACTACGGGTGAAGATTTACTTAGGTTTCGTTTTTAGTGAGGAAAGTATAATAGTATTTTACGGGCTTTTGTAAAAGTGGTACTTTGTAAAGTACTACAATGTATTGGGCTAAAGTATTTTGGGAATTATAACAATACTAGGAGAGTATTTCTATACCACAACACGGGGTTTTATACGAAAACAACTCGGCTAGGGGGGGTAGACCTCTCGGCCAAGGCTTCTCGAGGGGTAGTGTGGCGGACGAAAGTAAGTAAGAGGGAGGGAGTATTTTGAGACTTAGGTAGATTGCTCAAGTTTTGGATGAAGAAAGTTCATCAACTAAGGGGGTATTTATAGGTCAAGTGAAGGCCAACCAATGGCCAAGATGAAGACAAGTGCATAGCAAGTGTAAGGCCAAGATTAAGCCATGTGCAACCTTATCCATCTACACAAAATATCCTACCTAACCCTTGACCACAATTCAACACAAAAAACGTGCCAATCCTTGCCCATTTCGTCCGTCCAACATGCCACTTGAGGGTGACAAGTGTCACCCTCTCGTTGGTCCAAAATGTTACGTCTCTCGGAAAAATCCGCAAAAATTAAAAATGACATAGCCGGAATTTTCCCTACGAAAGCTGTGGAAACGTTTCGTCAGAAAACGACTCTAATCGGGGGTTGTGTACAAATTTCGAAACTAGCTTACTTTAAGGCTCAAATTATAATACGTACGCGCTCACGTACATACTCTGGAAATACGGGGTATAACACTCTGCCTGTTCCATTGGTATGTTGTTGGGATCCGCTGAAGGGCATCTATCAAATGTATGTGGGCCACCACATATCTCACAGCTTTTAGGCATCTGCATCGTTCATCGACATCGTATGTTGCTGCAAATCGCTTTGCTAGAAGGGCCACTGGGCATTGGCGCAAGAATAGCATCTATCTCGTGGACTCCCACCGTTCTTCTCCCACTTGTCGCCCTCTCTTCAGTGACATGGTTGTTAGTGGCCATATCTTCTAATAACTCATGAGCATCGTGGGCTGTTTTCCTCATGAATGCTCCCCCTGCTGCTGCATCTATGATGGTCCTGGTTGTACTGCTCAGCCCATTGTAGAAGATGTGGACCAAGTTCCACAACTCAATGCAATGGTGTGGGCACTTTCTTTGTAGATCCTTGAACCTTTCCCATGCTTCATATAAAGACTCTCAATCGCCTTGGTAGAAGTTGTTCAACTCCTCTCGCTTTGCCGCTTTACAGCGGAAAGAACTTGGCTAGGAATTTCTGTGCCAGCTCGTGCCATGTGAATATCGAATCGGCTGGCAGGGAATTCAACCATACTTTTGCTCTATCCCTGAGTGAGAAGGGAAAGAGCCTCAACCTGACGGCATCATCAGTAACGCCGTTATATCTGAACGTGGCACATAGCTCCAAGAAATTAGCTATGTGCATGTGTGGATCCTCCGATGGTAGTCCTCCGAATTGCACAGTGTGCTGTACCATGCTCAAAATTGCTGGTTTTATCTCGAAGTTGTTGGCTCTGTGCGGGAGCCTAATGCATGTCTGTGCTCCATTCACTCTTGGCAGCACATAATCTCCCAAACTTCTTTCTGGCTGGATTCGGACTCTATCCTCCACATCTAGTGGCACTTGATGAGGATTTTCTGGGTTAGGGTGATTTTCACCTAACCCTTCTCTCATCCTGTTATTGTTTAGATTACCGTCCATCTCTATCAACGTTGCAACCCGTTGATTCTTTCTGTTCTGTTTGCAGGTTTTCTCGATCTCTGGATTGAAGGGAACAAGAGTGTCTGCTCCTCTTCTCCTTCGCATAAACTGATTGCCTGAAATAGATCAAAAACAGAAAACTACTCACGGCAACCTGATTTTTCGAAAAATAGCGAAAAACGTAAAAATTAAAATAAAAATTAAAGACCAAATTAGAAATTAAAAATAGATAATTTGATATTGAACTATTGCCTAATCCCCGGCAACGGCGCCAAAAACTTGATGCGCGATTAGATGCACACACTTTTAAACGCAAGTGCACGTTATCGTATCAAGTAGTATAGTCTTAGATAACACCGAATATCGTCCTCTAGGATTAGGGTTCAAGTACCAATTATCTATTTTCTAGTATCTATTTGGTGAATTAATGAGTGATTGGTTGTTGATGACTAAGAATTATAAAAGCTATTTTAAAGTATAAAGATTTAATTCAGATGTGATGAGAATAGGGCTTCTATGTATCCTTACTATCCGCTTATGTTACTTACTAATGCATTACTTATGGCATTCTTCTTTTGGAGAAAGCGGGTTTCTGAAATCGTTTTATACTCCGTTAGGGTTATATAAACACTCAACCCGGATTGTTCCTTACCTAACTTTCGATAAGGAGTAACGCTATAGGAGGATTAAGCACAAAAACCTAGTTGACCGTCACGCACAATGCGCAAAATTAGGGTTGTTAAGCCTCTCATCAACGCTACAAATCTAATTGAGGTATTTTCATCCCCAATTCAAGACTGTCTATCCAACTTACAGCATATTCACAATCCCCCCTTTTCAGAATCTGATTAGAAATCATATAGTGATAACTAGTTGTCAATTAGCTACCAAGAATTCAACTCAATTATTGGATAGATCTCTCAATAAGAATAATTACCATAAGCATGCATTAATTTA